>CM077668.1:155227643-156591810 GCA_039707655.1 Elymus sibiricus
CGTCCACGAACTCCCGATCAAGTGCCGAACGGACGACACCTCCGAGTTTAGCACACGTGCGGCTCGGCGGCATCCTCTCCTTCTTGATCCAGCAAGCGAGAGAGAGGGGGTAGATGAGATCGGGACCAACACGACGGTATGGTGGTGGTGGTGGCAGCGGAATTCCGGCAGGGCTTCGCGAAGCGCGTACCGGTGAAACGTGGGAGGAGTTGGGAGAGGTAACGGGCAAGGGTCCAAGGGGTGACTGCCCCCAACGCCTCCCCACCTTTATATAGGCGTGGAGGGGGCTGGTGGCTTGCCCTCCAAGGCCCTAGGGTCGTTGGCCAAAGGGGGAGGAAGGAAATCCCTCCTTTCCTGCCCCACCGATCGCTATCCCCCCTTTTTAGGGATCCTGATCTTATCCCTTTGGGATATGATACTATTCCTTTTAAGGGAGGATCTTGGTGCGCCTAGACCAGGGTTGTGGGGACTTTCCCCACTACCCACATTCATGTGGGTCCCCCATGCAGGTGGGCCCCACTTCGGAACCTTCTAGAACCTTCCCGGTACAATACCGAGAAAACTCGAACTTTTTCCGAAACCCGATAACAATTTTCCATATATGAATCTTTACCTCCGGACTATTCCGGAGCTCCTCGTGATGTCCCGGATCTCATCCGGGACTCCGAACAACCTTCGGACTTTCCACTATTAATATCTCAATACTACCCTAGCGCCACCGAACGTTAAGCGTGCGACCCTATGGGTTCGGGAATATGCAGAGATGATCGAGACTCCTCTCCGGTCAATAACCAATAGCGGGACCTAGATGCCCATATTGGTTCCTACATATTCAATGAAGATCTTTATCGGTTGAACCACGATGTCAAGGATTCAGTTAATCCCGTATGCAATTCCCTTTGTCCGGCGATATGTTAGTTGCCCGAGATTCGATCGTCGGTATCTCCATACCTAGTTCAATCTCGTTACCGGCAAGTCTCTTTACTCATTCCGTAATACAAGATCCCGTGGCTAACTCTTTAGTCACATTGCTTGCAAGCTCATTGTGATGCTGTATTACCGAGTGGGCCCTGAGATACCTCTCCGTCATACGGAGTGACAAATCCTAGTCTTGATCCATGCCAACTCAACAGACACCCTCGGAGATACCTGTAGAGCATCTTTATAGTCACCCAGTTACGTTGCGACGTTTGATACACACAAGGTACTCCTCCGGTGTCAGTGAGTTGCATGATCTCATGGTCATAGGAACAGATACTTGACATGCGAAAACGATAGCAATAAACTTGACACGATCATATGCTACGTTCATAGTTTGGGTCTTGTCCATCACATCATTCTCCTAATGATGTAATCCCGTTATCAAATGACAACTCATGTCTATGACCAGGAAACCATGGCCATCTTTGATCAACGAGCTAGTTCGGTAGAGGCTCACTAGGGACATGTTGTTGTCTCCGTATCCACACATGTATTTGTGTTTCCAACCAATACAATTATAGCATGGATAATAAACGATTATCATGAACAAGGAAATATAATAATAACCATTTTATTATTGTCTCTAGGGCATATTTCCAACAGTCTCCCACTTGCACTAGAGTCAATAATCTAGCATTACATGGTTATGAATCTAACACCCATAGAGTTCTGGTGTTGATCATGTTTTGCCCGTGGAAGAGGTTTAGTCAACGGATCTGCAACATTCAGATCCGTGCGCACTTTGCAAATGTTTATGTCCTCCTCCTTGATTGCATTGCGGATGGAATTGAAGCGTCGCTTTATGTGTCTAGTCCTCTTGTGAAACCTTGGTTCCTTGGCTAGAGCAATGGCACCAGTGTTGTCACAGAACAGAGTCATTGGGTCTAGTGCAGTGGGCACAACTCCAAGATCTATCATGAACTGCTTCATCCAGACACCTTCCTTCGCCGCCTCCGAGGCAGCTATGTACTCCGCTTCGCATGTAGAATCAGCTACCACGCTTTGCTTGGAACTGCACCAGCTTACCGCTCCCCCATTTAGAATATATACGTATCCGGTTTGAGACTTAGAGTCATCCGGATCAGTGTCAAAGCTTGCATCGACGTAACCCTTTACGACGAGCTCTTGATCACCTCCATAAACGAGAAACATTTCCTTAGTCCTTTTCAAGTACTTAAGGATATTCTTGACCGCTGTCCAGTGTTCCACTCCTGGATCACTTTGAAACCTTCCGGCCATACTTATGGCAAGGCTGACATCTCGTCTTGTGCACAACATCGCATACATGATAGAGCCTATGGCAGAAGCATAGGGGATGACACTCATCTTTTCTCTATCCTCTGTAGTCGCTGGGCATTGAGTCTTACTCAACTTCACACCTTGCAAAACAGGCAAGAACCCCTTCTTGGACTGATCCATTTTGAACTTCTTCAAAATCTTATCAAGGTATGTGCTTTGTGAAAGTCCTATTAAGCGTCTCGATCTATCTCTATAGATCTTGATGCCTAATATGAAAGCAGCTTCTCCTAGGTCCTTCATTGAAAAACTCTTGTTCAAATACTCCTTCACGTTTTCCAAAAGTTCTATATTGTTTCCAATCAGCAATATGTCATCCACATATAATATTAGAAACGCTATAGAGCTCCCACTCACTTTCTTGTAAATACAAGCTTCTCCGTAAACTTGTATAAACCCAAACGCTTTGATCACATCATCAAAGCGAAGATTCCAACTCCGAGACGCTTGCACCAGTCCATAAATGGATCGCTGGAGTTTGTAAACTTTGTCAGCATTCTCTGGATCGACAAAACCTTCTGGTTGCATCATATACAACTCTTTCTTAAGAAAACCGTTAAGGAACGCTGTTTTGACATCCATCTGCCAAATTTCATAATCAAAAAATGCAGCTATTGCTAACATGATTCTGATGGACTTAAGCATCGCTATGGGTGAGAAAGTCTCATCGTAGTCAACTCCTTGAAATTGTGAAAAACCCTTTGCCACAAGTCGAGCTTTATAGACGGTGACATTACCGTCCGTGTCCGTCTTCTTCTTGAAGATCCATTTATTCTGAATGGCCTTTCGCCCTTCAGGTAATACTTCCAAAGTCCATACTTTGTTTTCATACATGGATCCCATCTCGGATTTCATGGCCTCTAACCATCTGTCGGAATCCGGGCCCACCATCGCTTCTCCATAGCTCGTAGGTTCATCGTTGTCCAACAACATGACCTCCAAGATAGGGTTATCGTACCACTCAGGAGCAGTACGTATCCTTGTCGACCTACGAGGTTCGATAGTAACTTGATCTGAAGCTTCATGATCACCATCATCAGCTTCCTCTTCAACTGACGTAGGTTCCACAGAAACATCTTTCTACGCAGTGCTACTCTCTAGTTGAAGTAAAGGTTCAACAACCTCATCAAGTTCTATCTTCCTCCCACTCAATTCTTTCGAGAGAAACTCTTTCTCGAGAAAGGACCCGTTCTTAGCAACAAACACTTTGCCTTCGGATCTGAGATAGAAGGTATACCCAACCGTCTCTTTTGGGTATCCTATGAAGACGCATTTGTCCGCTTTGGGTTCAAGCTTTTCTGGCTGAAGCCTTTTGACATAAGCATCGCATCCCCAAACTTTAAGAAACGACAACTTTGGTTTCTTGCCAAACCACAGTTCATACGGTGTCATCTCAACGGACTTAGATGGTGCCCTATTTAAAGTGAATGCAGCTGTCTCTAACGCATAACCCCAAAATGATAGTGGCAGATCGGCAAGAGACATCATAGAACGCACCATATCCAATAAGGTTCGATTACGACATTCGGACACACCATTACGCTGTGGTGTTCCAGGTGGCGTCAACTGTGAAACAATTCCACATTGTCTTAAGTGACTGCCAAACTCATAACTCAGATATTCTCCCCCTCGATCAGATCGTAGGAATTTGATTTTCTTGTTACGATGATTCTCAACTTCACTCTGAAATTGCTTGAACTTTTCAAACGTTTCAGACTTGTGTTTCATTAAGTAAATATACCCATATCTACTCAAATCGTCGGTGAAGGTGAGAAAATAACGATATCCACCGCGCGCCTCAATGCTCATCGGACCGCACACATCAGTATGTATGATTTCCAACAAGTCACTTGCCCGTTCCATTGTTCCAGAAAACGGGGTCTTAGTCATCTTGCCCATGAGGCATGGTTCGCATGTGTCAAGTGATTCAAAATCAAGTGACTCCAAAAGTCCATCAGCATGGAGTTTCTTCATGTGTTTTACACCAATATGACCTGAGCGGCAGTGCCACAAGAAAGTGGTACTATCATTATCAACTCTACATCTTTTGGCATCAATGTTATGAACATGTGTATCATCACTATCGAGATTCAATAAGAATAAACCCCTCACAATGGGTGCATGACCATAAAAGATATTACCCATATAAATAGAACAACCATTATTCTCTGATTTAAATGAGTAACCGTCTCGCATTAAACAAGATCCAGATATAATGTTCATGCTCAACGCAGGCACTAAATAACAATTATTCAGGTTCATCACTAATCCCGATGGTAATCGAAGAGCGAGCGTGCCGACGGCGATCACATCAACCTTGGAACCATTTCCCACGCGCATCGTCACTTTGTCCTTCGCCAGCCTCCGTCTATTCCGCAGTTCCTGCTGTGAGTTGCAAATGTGAGCAACCGCACCGGTATCAAATACCCAGGCACTACAACGAGAGTTGGTAAGGTACACATCAATAACATGTAAATATACCTTGTTTGGCGTTGGCCCCCTTCTTGTCGGCCAGATACTTGGGGCAATTCCGCTTCCAGTGGCCAGTTCCCTTGCAATAGAAGCACTCAGTTTCCGGCTTGGGCCCAGCCTTGGGTTTCTTCACGGGAGGGGCAACTACTTTGCCACTCTTCTTGGAGTTTCCCTTCTTGCCCTTGCCATTCTTCTTGAAACTAGTGGTTTTATTGACCATCAACACTTGATGCTCCTTCTGGATGTCTGACTCAGCGACTTTCAGCATCGCAAATAGCTCGGCGACTGACTTGTTCATCCCTTGCATGTTATAGTTCAACACAAAGCTCTTGTAGCTAGGTGGTAGCGATTGAAGAACTCTGTCAGTGATCGCCTCTGGCGGGAGCACAACTCCCAACTCAGCCAGACGGTTGCAATACCCAGACATTTTGAGTATGTGTTCACTGACAGACCCGTTCTCCTCCATCTTGCAAGCATAGAACTTATCGGAGGTCTCATACCTCTCGATCCGGGCATTCTTCTCAAAAATAAACTTCAACTCCTGGAACATCTCATATGCTCCATGACATTCAAAACGCCTTTGAAGTCCCGGTTCTAAGCCATACAACATGGCGCACTGAACTATTGAGTAGTCATCAACACGCGCCTGCCAGGCATTCATAACGTCCACAGATGCTGGAGGGGGTTGCTCACCAAGACGTGCATCAAGGACATAAGCCTTTTGGGCAGCCGTGAGGATAATCCTCAGATTACGGGCCCAGTCTACAAAGTTACTTCCATCATCTTTCAGCTTGGCTTTCTCTAGGAACGCATTGAAATTCAGGGAAGCTACTGCGCGAGCCATTGATCTACAACATAAATTTGCAAAGACAACTTAGACTATTGTTCAAGATAATGAGTTTAGTTTACTTAAAAACTCCCACTCAAATCAACATCCCTCCGGTCGTCCGAGTGTAACATGATCCATATTCACCAACCCAAGTCCGATCATCACGTGAGATGAGGTGGTTTCAATGGTGAACATCTCCATGTTGATCATATCTACTATATGACTCATGTTCGACCTTTCGGTCTCTTGTGTTCCGAGTCCATGTCTGTACATGCTAGGCTCGTCAAGTTTAACCCAAGTGTTCCGCATGTGCAAAACTGGCTTGCACCCGTTGTATGTGAACGTAGAGTCTATCACACCCGATCATGACGTGGTGCTTCGAAATGATGAACTTTCGCAACGGTGCACACTTGGGGAGAACACAATTTTATCTTGAAATTTTAGAGAGGGATCACCTTATAATGCTACCGTCGTCCTAAGCAAAATAAGATGCATAAAAAGATTAACATCACATGCAAATCATAAGTGACATGATATGGCCATGAACTTGTGCTTTTGATCTCCATCTCCAAAGCACCGGCATGATTTCCATCGTCACCGGCATGACACCATGATCTCCATCATCATGATCTCCATCATTGCATTGCCATCGGGGTTGTCACGCCAACCATGCTTCTACTACTATTGCTACCGTTTAGCGATAAAGTAAAGCATTACATAGCGCTTAATGATTGACACACAGGTCATACAATAATTAAAGACAACCCTATGGCTCCTGCCAGTTGCCGTATTCATCGACATGCAAGCCGAGATAAACTATTACAAAATATGATCATCTCATACATCAAATATATTTCATCATGTCTTTGGCCATATCATATCACAACATACCCTGCAAAAACAAGTTAGACGTCCTCTAATTTGTTGTTGCATGTTTTACGTGGCTGCTATGGGTATCTAGCAAGAACGATTCTTACCTACGCAAAACCACAATGGTGATATGCAAGTTGCTATTTAACCATCTACAAGGACCGCCTTCGTCGAATCCGATTCAACTAAGGTGGGAGAGACAGACAACCGCCAACCATCTTATGCAACAAAGTCGCATGTCAGTCGATGGAACCGGTCTCATGTATGTGGACATGTAAAGTTGGTCCGGGCCGCTTCATCCCACAATACCGCTGAATCAAGAAAAGACCAAGGAAGGAAGAAATCTGAATATCAACGCCCACAAACTCCTTTGTGTTCTACTCGTGATGTCATCTACGCAAAGACCTAGCTCATGATGCCACTGTTGGGGAACGTTGCATGGGAAACAAAAAATTTCCTACGCTCACCAAGATCGATCTAGGAGATGAACATCTACGAGAGGAGAGATTGCATCTACATACCCTTGTAGATCGCTAATCGAAAGCGTTGAGCAACGCGGTTGATGTAGTCAAACGTCTTCGCGGTCCAATCACGATCCGTCCACGAACTCCCGATCAAGTGCCGAACGGACGGCACCTCCGAGTTTAGCACACGTGCGGCTTGGCAGCGTCCTCTCCTTCTTGATCCAGCAAGCGAGAGAGAGGGGGTAGATGAGATCGGACCAACACGACGGTATGGTGGTGGTGGTGGCAGCGGAATTCCGGCAGGGCTTCGCGAAGCGCGTACCGGTGAAACGTGGGAGGAGTTGGGAGAGGTAACGGGCAAGGGTCCAAGGGGTGACTGCCCCCAATGCCTCCCCACCTTTATATAGGCGTGGAGGGGGCTGGTGGCTTGCCCTCCAAGGCCCTAGGGTCGTTGGCCAAAGGGGGAGGAAGGAAATCCCTCCTTTCCTTCCCCACCGATCGCTATCCCCCCTTTTTAGGGATCCTGATCTTAACCCTTTGGGATATGATACTATTCCTTTTAAGGGAGGATCTCGATGCGCCTAGACCAGGGTTGTGGGGACTTTCCCCACTACCCACATTCATGTGGGTCCCCCATGCAGGTGGGCCCCACTCCGGAATCTTCTAGAACCTTCCCGGTACAATACCGAAAAAACTCGAACTTTTTCCGGAACCCGATAACAACTTTCCATATATGAATCTTTACCTCCGGACTATTCTGGAGCTCCTCGTGATGTCCCGGATCCCATCCGGGACTCCGAACAACCTTCGGACTTTCCACTATTAATATCTCAATACTACCCTAGCGCTACCGAACGTTAAGCGTGCGACCCTATGGGTTCGGGAATATGCAGACATGACCGAGACTCCTCTCCGGTCAATAACCAATAGCGGGACCTAGATGCCCATATTGGTTCCTACATATTCAACGAAGATCTTTATCGGTTGAACCACGATGTCAAGGATTCAGTCAATCCCGTATGCAATTCCCTTTGTCCGACGATATGTTACTTGCCCGAGATTCGATCGTCGGTATCTCCATACCTAGTTCAATCTCGTTACCGGCAAGTCTCTTTACTCGTTCCGTAATACAAGATCCCGTGGCTAACTCTTTAGTCACATTGCTTGCAAGCTCATTGTGATGCTGTATTACCGAGTGGGCCCTGAGATACCTCTCCGTCATACGGAGTGACAAATCCCAGTCTTGATCCATGCCAACTCAACAGACACCCTCGGAGATACCTGTAGAGCATCTTTATAGTCACCCAGTTACGTTGCGACGTTTGATACACACAAGGTACTCCTCCGGTGTCAGTGAGTTGCATGATCTCATGGTCATAGGAACAGATACTTGACATGCGAAAACGATAGCAATAAACTTGACACGATCATATGCTACGTTCATAGTTTGGGTCTTGTCCATCACATCATTCTCCTAATGATGTGATCCCGTTATCAAATGACAACTCATGTCTATGACCAGGAAACCATGGCCATGTTTGATCAACGAGCTAGTCCGGTAGAGGCTCACTAGGGACATGTTGTTGTCTACGTATCCACACATGTATTTGTGTTTCCAACCAATACAATTATAGCATGGATAATAAACGATTATCATGAACAAGGAAATATAATAATAACCATTTTATTATTGCCTCTAGGGCATATTTCCAACACATATTACCTCTGAATTTATTGTCATAATTCATTTTAGAGTTTTGTACACTCTAGCCCATTGCATAGAAGTTGCAAGGAGGTTGTTCATACAAAAACAATAGTTGTTCAAAGTAATGAACAAAAGGGCCATACTCCTATTTTGAATAGGATGTAAGTTATGAATATTGATGATAGAATTGAACATCCATAACACTGATGCTAAATGTCGCAAGACTAAAAAAATACCACATATGTATGGCACTGCATTTAGTCACATTGGAGAAACCCGCATAGAGAAATTCCATAGTGATGGATTTTGGAGTCATATGATTGAGAATCATTTGACACTTGCAACTTTCATCCAAATAGTGAAGTAAACTAAAATACCGTTCACAGGCCATAAAGAATGAACAACAAAATAATTGGAAAGATGCATATTGATGTATGTAGTCCAATAAGTGTTGTTGCAAGCAGTGGATTTATCTATCTTCAAGGATGGCTCAAGTAGATATTTATATTTACTAATTGAGACATAAATCAAGATCTTTTGAAATGTTTCAAAAGATTTTCAGAATGAAGTAGAAATTATTGTAACAAGAAAATTATGTTTCTACAATTGGATTCCAGAAAAGAATATCTGAATTACAAATTTAGCGAATGTCTGATGAGCTGTGAAACACTACTAAGAGTAGAGTGTTTTGAGCAGATGTAATCAAGCTATGTATGACATGGTGCGATTAAAGATGACATTAATTATTTTGCTGATATACTTTTCAAATGTGATGCTTTAGAGACTGTGGCTTTTACACTAAAAGAGTGCCATCAAATTTATTGAAATGAGTGCTACTTTGTAGGTTATCCCAAATGGTTGGGGATTCCTCTATCACTACACCAAGGCAAAGTGTTTTGCTAGAGAGTGCGGAAATTTTGAAGAAAATGTTTTCTGCAAAAGAGTAAGTGGGAGGACAGTGCAACTCGACAAGATTGTTGAATCTTCATGATCAGGTCAAAGAAACGAAACGCTAGAAGTGATTCTAGAATTTCCTACCACGACTGATACGAAAGACTCTACATGAGATATAGAGACTTTGGTCGAACTTGCAGCTGAACCATATAGGTTGGAAAAATTCGTGCAGACCTTCGTGGTGTGCAGACGAAATATTGTTGAACAAACAATGAACCTATAATACACAGAGAAGCGTTGATGGGCCCTGACTTCGGAATTGGCTATATGCCAATATAATCCGAGATAGTATCCATACTCATAAAATCAAGTTTAGAACTTGATGGACCCTCTGAAAGACTTATAGTCTAAAGTATAGTGATGGATCTATAGACTGACAAAGATAAAAATGTTTTATAATGTTTGACTTGTTACAAATAGTTTATGAAAAGATCAAGAAGCTAATTATGACGAGATTGTCTCATCATAATAATACTTAAAGTCAGTTCAGATTAAGCTAGCAATTACTAAATACTTCTGTTATGAGATATAATAGATGGATGTCAAAATGATTCCCATAAGATGGAAATAGAACCAAGGTTGTATATTTGATACGGTCCAAGGTAATTTTGCCGATCCAGAGGATGCTAGTAAGTGTGCAAACTTCAAGAGATCCTATAGTGATCTGAAGCAAGCATAATGGAGTTGGAATCTTCGTCTTGATGAAATGGTCAGATAATTTGATTTCGTCGAGGAAAGCGAAGATGCTTGTATTTACAAGAAAGTAAGTGGGAGCATGATAATATTTCTAAACACTATATGTGCATGACATATTGATGATTGGAAATTTCTTGATACAGAATAAGACTTTATTGAAACTGGTTTTTCAGTAAAGAACTTAGACAATATATATTGTCCTGGTATTAGGCATGATGATTGTGACACCCTAGTTTTTGGTTTCTTTTTCTTTTGGATTTCTTTGAAATTTTATTTGGAATTCCTTTTCTGTGGCTCTGTGGTCTTGAAACCTGGGAAGATCATCTCTTCTTCCTCTCCCAAGTGGCTTGTCACTCTCAAATCTTTCCAAATGCCATGTCATTTCCATCTTAGCCCAACTCCAAATTCTTTTTCTTGGGAATATTCCTTTTTCTATTAAAGGAATAACCCTGTTTGCTCTAGGTTGTGAAGCAACCTATATTTCTGTCATTACCAAAATTCCCACAAAATTCACAAAATTCCTTTGGACCCTATGGACCTTGGATATGTAAAAATATTCAAGATTCCATGCTCATGGTGAGCACACCATCCAATCTTTGCTTCTGGTCATATTTTCAGATTGTGAAGCAACTATATTTTATATTGCTCCATAATTTCTGAAATTTTACCAGCACATTCTCCTACCTATATAACATCCCTCCACCAAATTTGAGCTCATTTCATTTAGCCAATTTCTCTCAAATATTTTCCCAAGTTTCTGTTCAGTGAAGAGCACTGTGAAGCAAGTACCATTTTGGTGTATCCAAATGGTATGAAATTTTTACAGTGCCTTCATATGCCCTAATGATCATCCTCCACCAAATTTCAGCTCAATCCAATCATCTATGTGAGCACAGCTTCAACTTTCACATTTCTGCCCAGTGTGGTACTTTGCAAAGCAAGTGCCCCCTAGACCCCTCCACTTGAGCTGATATTTTGCCAGGTTGATTACCTTAGTGAGTGATCAACCCCAGCCAAAGATCAACATCTATCCACAAGTGAGCCTTCCCCAGTTCATCACAAACACCTTGCTGCTGCTTAGTGTTTATGCCTAGTTCAGCCACCTCCTTAGCCACTGTTGTTGTCTCCTTCTTCCTAACACCTACTGGGGGAGTGCCCAACCAGCCAGACATGCTTGGGCCGACCGAAACGCGTGGCAACACCACGGTCATGCGGTGACCACGCGGCTGGCATGCCAAAACACGCGCTCTGGAATTGGGGCCCTCGGCCACCGTCCATTCGATGGGCTCGAGCCACCGGAGCATGTCCAGCAGCTCCGTAGAGGCCACGCGCTCGCTCTCCAGCTCCTTCCCCCTCCTCTTTCTTCCTCCTCGCGCCATGGCGGTCATGTCCGCGCTCTGTCCGCCGCCCCCACCACCATGGCCGGTCGGCCACGCCGTCCCCGAGCCTTCTCGAGCACGCCCGAGCCCTGTCCTCTCCCCTTGAACCCTCTGGACACCTCTCCCCTCCCTCTCCGCGTGTTCCTGAGCTCCGGCGCACGGCACACGCGTCGCCGCGGCCACGATATCGCCCCGGCTATATATAGCCATCCCCGAGACCCGTAGACCTCACCATCCTCCTCCTCTACCTCTCAGTAGCCTCCCCGACCCCTCCCTCGAGCTCCGGAGCCTCTCCTCGCTTCCCATTGCCGCCATGGCCGGCTCGGTCCTCCGCTCGAATTAGAGCACCGTGGTCCTCCCCTCTCTACCTAGCCACCACCAGAGGCCTCCTCCTTCACCTAGAGGCCACCCCACGCTCCCTCCCCCTCCTCTCCATGGCCACAGTGCCCTGCCCATCACCGCCCGACGACCCCGCTCGCTGGCATCGAAGCTGCCGTGGCCTCGGCCCTTCCCGGCAGTCGTGACCTACACCAATGGATGTGCCATGCCGTGCTGAGCTGATCCATAGGTGGAACGCCACGGGAGACGGCCGGAGTCACCGGCAATCGCTGGTCGAGCGCCGCCTCTGCTTTGGCCACGCACGGGCAAGAGGATGAGGACGACGACCCCCCCAGCCTGCTAGTAGGCCCCGCGGTCCCACCTATCGGCCAGACAGAGCGGGTTGACCCAGGCCCGCACGGGAGTAAGTGGAGGCGTACTTCGGGTTTACGCTTTCTGTAGGTGAAAACGTATTCTGCGGCGGCCTCGAGCCGAAATGCGCTTTCCCTACACCAAAGACGTATTTTCACGAAGTACGCTTTCTGTTTTTCAGCCGCCGGCGCTGAAACCTCTAAATAGCGGACGTTCGTCCGTTATGAGCAGAAACGAACAGTTTTCTATTTGTTTTCTAACTAACGAACGAACGGCCGTAACTCCGCAACCATAACTCCGAATCAGGTGATTCAAAAGCCCACGTTCTCTATTCATCGAGCCCGTTCCATTGGTATCGTTTTCATGATGTTGTCACACTCAGAAAATGACCATTTTTCCCTTGCCCTCTAATCAGCTCCGCCGAGAGAGAAACTTTTCGTGCAATTTTTTTTCCGCGAGCTTCTCGCACTTCTTCCCGATGAATCCTTCATCCCCAGGCAAGCCACAACAGCCACTTGCATGATGGCCTTGCAATAGCCATGGTTTTCACTTGAATGTTTAAATAATTACTTTGAAATTATTTTGTAAATGCTATGTATATGCTTGTGGATTCATGCTCATCCCTATGCCATGTTCATGTGCATCCAGATATTTACTTGCTAGTAGTATTATTCTCATGTTCCATTCTTGTATTCAGTTCATATGCTAGTGATCATGATATGCTCACATGAATAGTTATGGTTTGTTATGCAAATACTTGTGATATTCATGATCATCTCTATGCCATGCTCATTTGCATCCCGTAGACAAAATGATTTATTGTTGTTGATGTTATGATAAATGGTTATATTGCCCATCCATGCTTATGTTGACATCATGCTCATATGCACTATTATTTCATCATGTTATTTTGTTATGGCTCAGCTCATCACTATTCAAGTTGAACCTGACATTAATCTGTTGGCTGAGTCATGGTGCCACCGAATCGAGCTCACCAGTGCAGCCACACTTGCCTGGATGGGGAGGCCCTAATTCGGTCTATTGTCATGCCTCTCGCCGGTACCTCCAACTAGGGAAGGTTATGCGCGCGCTACCCTGATCAGGTAGGTGGCCATAATCTTGTGTGCCCGAGTTTCATGGATCCAAGGTCCCCGTTTGGGATGATTTTGTTTTGTTTTGCCACGACGGTGGCTGCCACGAAGGTGGCAGATGTCAAGAGTTGTCATCGGGGCCACCCATGACATAGCCCAAAGGGGAGTTTGTCGGAGTGTCCGGGAGAGTGTCATGCAATAGATTGGTTTTGTTGGAATGGTGTTGGTCCACCCGAATGGGAGCACGAGGCCATGAGTTCCGTAGTGTGGGTACAGTGTACTAACCTCTACAGAGTGTATAATCTATCGATAGCCGCATCCTCGGTCATGGACACAGTTCGTAGTAGGTCACACTATGGGTCAACAGTAATAATAATCTGGATAATAAACAACCCCCGTTCCATGAGGAAAAACTTGGTTGATCTTTATGTGGTCATGTGATGATCACGATGGTATCATTGATACCGATGTTGGGTTGATCATGAGGTGATCGCGTGATGATCACGGTGGTAAGTAAGATTGGTGCCTATCGCGGTTATGAGATAACCTCCGAGATGAGTAAGTTGGTCCACGAGACCTAAAACGTCGACCCCCCTGCATCCTAGTTCTAATATCATCATGTTCATATCATGGTTAACATGTGCATGCCATGTTCACTCTAATGTTGTTCAAGTAGTATCATATTCATCAATGATAATTAACCTGTAATTGCCATGCTGTTGTTTGTCTTGATTGCTTTGGTTGCTGTGAGCTTGCGAGTACATTCAAAGTACTCACCTGGCGTGTCATGCCAGATTGCAGGTCATGACATGATTGATTTCTTGTCGAGGATCCCGGGTTTGCGAGCTAGGTCGTATCCCAGACAGAGTCCCTGCGGAGTGGAGTCCATCACCGTTGTCGTTGTTCCATCGCTAGAAGTTATCCCGCTGCTACGAGTTGCTCCACTGCTAGCATAGAGCCATCTTAGCAGGCGTAGTGTCGCCGTGCCGATGTAATCATTTGTATACCCAAACCCTTGTACCCCGATTATTTGTAATAAGAGCTGATTTGTTCTATGCCAAGCAGTGCCGTATTCCAGAAGACTTGATCTCTGGGCTGGAATACAAGGTGTTCCGGTTCCTCTGAGCAGTCAGCGTGAGCATTAGAAATCGGTTATATCGAGTCTAGTCGGGTTGCTGCATTTGATTGCTGCATTTTTTTGTCGCATAGCATGCATATAGACTGACTATCTTGTCGCTAACGATCTTATCTTGTGAGTGTAGGTGGCCTCGGTTTTGATCCACTACCTACACCCTCCTATTTTGCATACCTACTCTTTGGTGTTTGGTGTCATCTCTGTCCCAGCAGAGTGATGCCGAAGTACCTAGTGGTGTCGATCACTTGCAGGATTGATGCACAGGTATCGCTCCAATATATTCTCTTCAGCCACACCTATCGCTTCGGTGGTAGACATGTTTCTGCCCCGAATCTTGCCATCCGACTCGCCGCTTTGGCAACCCTTACTGATCTTTGTTACCAGGAAAGGGCAATGCCAGCAGACCCTGCTTTCCACTGCTATCCTACCTTGTCACCCCTTTCCCTGGACGAGTACGGTTCCCTTCCGTCCGCTTGATGATGATGTGGCCGTGACATCCGTGTCTCGCTACATGATCACCAAGTCCGTCCTCACCCCTGAGCCCGTCCAGATGCAACCGGTGCTGAACCAGCACTTGGTGTAGCTCTGTTTACACCAACCTCTCCACACATTGATTCATTTTCATGCACACCGCCACAACATGTTAGATCGTAGTACCGGAGTTCCGCGAGATTTGAGTGCTTAAGTAGGCATGCATACTGTTGTGTGCAGCAGTAAAATGTGATGTTGCTTGTGTGTGATCTTGATGCCTTGTGTGCTTTTTTTAGTCGTTTCTTTTGCTTCTTTCTTTGGGCCTTCGGTGTCACCTTATTTCCCCTTATGAAAGTCGCTCATCAACCGATACCGGACTCGAAGAATCAATGAGGATTTCAAATACTTGGACGCGCAGCTAAACATTATGGAATTCTCTGCCGACTGCATTGTGTTGGGAATATCTGATCTGAATGCAAATGATATCCTAGATTGATTATCAGCATCAAGTTTACATCAGTGGTACAATCTTCATAGCCGTAATGATTAAACCAGCAGGAAGACCAGTTGTGAGCAAGACCAACAGTACACTTGCAGTTAAAGGTATGGCTAAAATACAAGGTTGGTTCGGCCTGGAGTAAAAATTTGAAGCATGTTATACCTGGAAGAAAGCCAGAATGTGCCATGGATCTAGTACCCAGCAAGAAGTATAATCAGGACAACTCTTTTCATACAAGTAACCAACAGCAGGAGTCTTAAGGTTGTATATATGGCATTCAGTCTGCGCACTATAGTAAGAAGCTTCTGGAGTAAGCAACCCAGTCTTTCTCCGCAAGCTACCAGAGAAGCTTACAACGCAAGGCTCCTTAATCTTTTTCGATATGATATGTGGATAGCTTCCAGTGTAAGATACTCAGTCTTCTTCGGTAAGCGACCGTAGAAAGCTTCTGCCATAAGTCCCCAAATCTTCCTCAATAAGCAACCCAGGGAAAAGCTTCTGAAGCACGGTACCCAGTCTTTTTCAGCAAGCTATCCCGGCAAAAGCTTCAAGCATAAGCTATCCAGCATTCTTCAGCACGCTACTCTCAGATAGCTTCCAACACAAGCTATCCAGTCTTTGTCAGTACAACACTACAAACAGTCATCAGCATTGGTACAAGATGTTACCCAGTGAGTTGGTAGCATATGGCAGTGCATCTCAAGAATCAGGTCCGCAACAGTTGGGTCAGAAGCACGAGCTAGTCCGGACCCAAGTGTCTGCCTCGGGAATCAAATGCTCAGCTACACATGCTTCCATATATATTGTGAACATGATGCCAAGGTCATGCAAGTCACTCGTATGATGATGCAAGCATGGTGAGAATCCGACAACCACATGATTATGTAAGAGGAAGAAAGCCAGTTATACACCTCAGTGTGGTGCAAGGACCGACAAGCTATAACATAAGACCACATTGGGACAACAATCTTGGCAGTGGTTATCAAGGCCAGCTTCCTCACGCCTAACAAGGCGATATCGTTAACCCTCGTCACCAGCTTGTATGATTGCCGATAACATGAGCTTTCTACAAGTACATGTGAACCTGGTATATTTCCTATGACACGAGTAATAACACAAGGCTAAAGTATGATAGCCGGAATATTGCACCTGACAGCACCTATGGTCACACAAGGAATTAAGGGTATATATGGCCAAGTTCTTTCAGCAAAGGATCCAGACAAAGAAAACAATAATGAAGGAGCAAGACCGGCAATACAGGTATGATAATTGTTGCATGAACAACATGGTACAGATACCCAAGACAGTCTGATTCCGTATTGATCACCATGAACACACACCCAAGGGGTCTACTCTATTTTGTAAGGACCTCATATCAAGGTAACCCGCTTGTCCAAATATGTATGCCCAGAATTGTCAGTATCGTATATCCAAGTCTATCATGTCAGACCAAAGGCCAGCTCAGCAGCTTGACTTCAACGACCAGGTTAAATCATCGCACGGCCTACTACGTACCCACATATGAGTATACCGACAGGATGAGTAATCGAAATGCTAAAACCATAAGCTCAGATCATGTGTCCACACATATGGAAACCAGTGAAAGGATAGCCTGCCATGAACAAGATTCTTCCACCAGAAACACCGCTAGCCAAGTCTCTGTATACCATTGCTATAAGTTATTACTCCTTTATACTGGTCACGACAGGCGACAGGCAAATCTTTGGTACGGATTTGATACTCGAGACAGTGGAGCCAGCCAAGATGATTCAGAACTCCCTACAAGTAGTCAGATTCCGCCAAGACAAGGGTTATGATTCCCAGTATGGTTTTGAACCCGGAGGACATGCATCTAGTAACCCGATGCAATGATTAAATGTTTTGTGTCCACCGAGGGAATTTGTTCATAACTCCATTGAATACTATCAGTGCTGGATATAAGAATGTCACGTCAATTGGAAATCACTCCCGGACTTATGGAAAGATGACATATTCCAGTCAGGATAATATATCAGCTAAGTCAGCAGCCATGAAAGAAGCCATGAAAGAAATTGGAGTTAGGGTAAGGTTGAACATATGAAGAAAGACTTGTCAGAATGTTGGATACAGTGAAGCAAACCACCCCAGAGCAAGGAAGTCAGTCATATGAAATTCAGTGGGAACAACATATAAAGGAAAAGGATACCCGAGTTGGAAACGGTCTCCTTAAGTCAGAATATTCATACTTGTTCCCTGAGCAACCAAATCTCGAGGATGAGATTTTTGTAAGGGGGGTAGGTTTGTGACACCCTGGTTTTTGGCCCTTTCTTTTTCTTTTGGATTTCTTTGAAATTTTATTTGGAATTTCTTTTCTGTGGCTCTGTGGTCTTGAAACCTGGGAAGATCATCTCTTCTTCCTCCCCCAAGTGGCTTGTCACTCTCAAATCTTTCCCAATGCCATGTCATTTCCATCTTAGCCCAACTCCAAATTCTTTTTCTTGGGAATATTCCTTTTTCTATTAAAGGAATAACCCTGTTTGCTCTAGGTTGTGAAGCAACCTATATTTCTGTCATTACAAAAATTCCCACAAAATTTTCAAAATTCCTTTGGACCATATGGACCTTGGATATGTAAAAATATTCAAGATTCCATGCTCATGGTGAGCACACCATCCAATCTTTGCTTCTGGTCATATTTTCAGATTGTGAAGCAATATTTTATATTGCTCCATAATTTCTGATATTTTACCAGCACATTCTCCTACCTATATAACCTCCCTCCACCAAATTTGAGCTCATTTCATTCAGCCAATTTCTCTCAAAAAATTTCCCAAGTTTCTGTTCAGTGGAGAGCACTGTGAAGCAAGTACCATTTTGGTGTATCCAAATGGTATGAAATTTTTACAGTGCCTTCATATGCCCAAATGATCATCCTCCACCAAATTTCAGCTCAATCCAATCATCTATGTGAGCACAGCTTCAACTTTCACATTTTTGCCCAGTGTGGTACTTTGCAAAGCAAGTGCCCCCTAGACCCCTCCACTTGAGCTGATATTTTGCCAGGTTGATTACCTTAGTGAGTGATCAACCCCAGCCAAAGATCAACATCTATCCACAAGTGAGCCTTCCCTAGTTCATCACAAACACTTTGCTGCTGCTTAGTGTTTGTGCCTTGTTCAACCACCTCCTTAGCCACTTTTGTTGTCTCCTTCTTCCTAACACCTACTGGGGGAGTGCCCAACCAGCCAAACATGTTTGGGCTGACCGGGACGCGTGGCAATGCCACGGTCATGCGGTGACCACGCGGCTGGCATGCCAAAACACGCGCTCTGGAATTGGGGCCCTCGGCCACCGTCCATTCATCGGGCTCGAGCCACCGGAGCATGTCCAGCAGCTCCGCAGAGGCCACGCGCTCGCTCTCCAGCTCCTTCCCCCTCCTCTTTCTTCCTCCTCGCGCCACGGCGGTCCTGTCCGTGCTCTGTCCGCCACCCCCACCACCATGGCCGGTCGGCCACGCCGTCCCCGAGCCTTCTCGAGCACGCCCGAGCCCTCTCCTCTCCCCGTGAACCGTCTGGACACCCCCCTCCCTCTCCGCGTGTTCCCGAGCTCCGGCGCGTGGCACACGCATCGCCGCGGCCACAACATCGCCCCGGCTATATATAGCCGTCCCCGAGACCCCTAGACCTCACCATCTATCGGTGTACTAAAACATGGGTGCCCTCGTACCCAGACTTGTGCACAGGCAGTTGTAGCCTTCCTGACAGCAAGGGCTTGACGAAGGATTACTATGACCAAAGACTCAATGAACAAGACCGTGAAGAAGACCTCAAGGCAGGTCATCGAGAAGTACTATTCTAGTATTGAAGATCAACATTGCCCTTGCCGGCAAGATTCGTACCGGCAAGGTGAAGACCAAGACTCTGGCTGCTGGCAAGCTCCTTGCCGGCAAGCAAAAGCCCGGCAAGCTCTGCGCCAGCAGGCTCGTTCTGTCCCGTTACCGCTCCACCTCATCATCGGCTAGATAAGCATGTGTGATAGGTGTCGAGCGGGCAGGCAGTCAACATAGCTGGCCAAGGCACGTGTCAGCATGCCACGCCAGGATTAACTTTAATGACACCCGTCCCTGGGATATGTCAAGGTAACAGGAGGGCTCTAGGACCGGAGGTACATATCTTTTGCCCAAAGCCTCGCCTCCCCGATGTAGCACCCAACGGTGCATTAAATGCATTTGTCTTATCCCCTTAGGAGATAGACGTGGTGACGGTGCAAGTCACTATTCATGCCCTGTAAATGACCGTATTAGCCATTGTGGTGACCCCTTGGCCTATAAAAGGAGGCCCACGGCTGCAGGTAGAATGGTCGACACTTAGTTCAACTACACGCTGTAGCTGCACTTCCCGCGCACCTAGCCGGCAAGCTGCGCTCCTTGTAACTTGAGCTCATACACAATCAACCACAAAGCAGGAGTAGGGTTTTACGCTCATAGTGGCCCGAACCTGGATAAACCCCCGTGTGTTCTTGCATCTACCTAAACCTGCTCCTTGTTGCACATACATCCACGTAGCCGAATCACAAAGGGATCCTTTCGGTCCCATAGATCGTCGTTTCCCACGACATCTTTGGCGTGCTAGGCAGGGGGATTCTGTGTAACGAACCAGTTTTTTGGTAGTGTGAGTACCAACTTCGTCACCTTCATCAATGGCGCCGAAGAAGAAGAGTGGAGCCGCGACGGCTCCCACCGCGTCCAAATCACCTCCCCAGGCGACCGCAGGTGGCGCAGCTGGCGCAGGCGCTACGGCTGGGACGGGCGGAGCAGGAGGCGCGGGCGGTGCGGGTGCCCAGCATCCCCACTGCGTTGGTGAGCCTAGCCACCACACCGGCGACAGCGTAGCCGGCCAACTCCCAAGACGTTCTGGTGAGCACAGTTATCATAGTAAAATAATTTGAACTGCTGCGACCCAGGACCCAACCGCCGCGACGTCCAAGGACGGAGTGGCGACGTCTAACAACGCTGCGGGAAGACGTACACCGCGACCATCACGAGATGGGCGCGACACGCTCCCCCACATTGCTGGCGGTTCCATACGACCGCATGGCCAGATCCCTGTGTAGCAACTTCTGATTGCTCACGGGGCGCCACCACCACCACCACGCTGGCCGGTTGGCGAGCATGAGCCGCGGCGGCATGGACGCGACGAAGCTCCTTCTGGTTCTACCAGGAGTCGAGCGATGCCTCGGTCTATGCTCCCAGCCATGCCAACGATGGCGACAGAGGCCATGGCGCGGGTTCAAATACTTTTGAACTTCTCGCTGGGCCCCGACAAGATGGACGAATGGAGAGCCACCATTCAGAGCCTCATCAGTTTTGCCGATCCCGGCAAAACGCAAGAGGCAGGGCCCTCGCGGCGACCACTGATACGTCCAATTTGCATCATGATTTCTTATTGATAATTACTATGTTTTTTATCATTATTTCACTTTATGGTACAATTCTTATGCCTTTTCTCTCTTATTTTGCAAGATTCACATGAAGAGGGAGAATGCCGGCAGCTGGAATTCTGGACCTGAAAGGGGTGAAACAGAGATAGCTATTCTGCACAACTCCAAATGA
This sequence comes from Elymus sibiricus, assembly GCA_039707655.1. Classification (NCBI taxonomy): domain Eukaryota; kingdom Viridiplantae; phylum Streptophyta; class Magnoliopsida; order Poales; family Poaceae; genus Elymus; species Elymus sibiricus. Next base: position 155,248,766 of record CM077668.1, read on the forward strand.
CCTGAAAATTTACGGAGAATTATTTTGGAATATATAAAAAATACTGGTGAAAGAATCAATAGAAGGGGCCCACCAGGAAGCCACAAGCCTGGGGGACGCGCCCTACCCCCCTGGGTGCGCACCCTGGCTTGTGGGGCCCCTGGCAGGCCTCTGCCCCCTCCTTCTACTATATGAATCCATTTGCCCTAGAAAAAATCAGAGAAGACTTTCGGGATGAAGCGCCGCCATCTCGAGGCAAAACCTGGGCAGGAGCTATTTTGCTCTCCGGCGGAGCGATTCCGCCAGGGATACTTCCATCCGGGAGGGGGAAATCGAAGCCATCGACATCACCAACGATCCTCACATCATGGGAGGACCAATCTTCATCAACATCTTCACCAGCACCATCTCATCTCAAAGCCTAGTTCATCTCTTGTATTCAATCTTTGTCTCAAAACCTCAGATTGGTACATGTGGGTTGCTAGTAGTGTTGATTACATCTTGTAGTTGATGCTAGTTGGTTTATTTGGTGGAAGATTATATGTTCAGATCCTTAATGCTATTCAATACCCCTTTGATCTTGAACATGAATATGATTTGTGAGTAGTTACTTTTGTTCTTGAGGACATGGGAGAAGTCTTGTCATAAGTAATCATGTGAATTTGGTGCTTGTTCGATATTTTGATGATATGTATGTTGTGCATCCTTTAGTGGTGTCACGTGAACATCGACTACATGACACTTCACCATATTTGGGCCTAAGGGAAGGCATTGTGGAGTAGTAATTACATGATGGGTTGCTAGAGTGACAGAAGCTTAAACCCTAGTTTATGCGCTATTCCGTAAGGGGCTAATTTGGATCCATATGTTTCATGCTATGGTTAGAGTTATCTTAATTCTTCTTTCGTAGTTGCGGATGCTTGCGAGAGGGGGTAATCATAAGTGGGAGGCTTGTTCAAGTAAGAACAGCACCCAAGCACCGGTCCACCCACATATCAAATTATCAAAGTAGCGAACGCGAATCAAACAAACATGATGAAAGTGACTAGATGAAATTCCCATGTGTCCTCGAGAACGCTTTGCTTATTATAAGAGTTCGTTCCGGCTTGTCCTTTGCTATAAAAAGGATTGGGCCACCTTGCTGCACTTTATTATACTTGTTACTTGTTACTTGTTATGAATTATCTTGCTATCAAAACTACCTGTTACCGCTACTTTCAGTACTTGCAGAGAATACCTTGCTGAAAACCGCTTGTCATTTCCTTCTGCTCCTCGTTGGGTTCGACACTCTTACTTATCGAAAGGACTATGATTGATCCCCAATACTTGTGGGTCATCAAGACTCTTTTCTGGCGCTATTGCCGGGGAGTGAAGCACCTTTGGTGAGTGGAATTTGGTAAGGAAACATTTATATTATGTGCTGAAATTTATTGTCACTTGTCACTATGGAAAGTAATCCTTTGAGGGGTTTGTTCGGGGTATCTTCACCTCGATCGGAAGCATTGAGAGTTGGTCCTCAACCTATTGATCCTACTGAAAATATTTATTATGAAATTCCTTCGGGTATGGTAGAAAAAATGCTAGCTAATCCTTATGCAGGAGATGGAATGGTACATCCTGATATGCACTTGATATATGTGGATGAAATTTGTGGATTGTTTAAGCTTGCAGGTTTATCAGGAGATGGAGTTATGAAGAAAGTATTCCCTTTATCTTTGGAGGGAAATGCATTGACATGGTATAGGCTGTGTGATGACACTGAAACATGGGACTGGAACCGGTTGAAGCTGGAATTCCACTAGAAATTTTATCCTATGCATTTGGTTCATCATGATCAGAATTATATATATAATTTTTGGCCTCATGAAGGAGAAAGTATCGCTCAAGATTGGGGGAGGCTTAAGTATCTATTGCACACATGCCCCAATCATGAGCTCTCAAGAGAAATAATTCTTCAAAACTTTTATGCCCGGCTTTCTCATAATGATCAATCCATGCTCGATACTTCTTCTGCTGGTTCCTTTATGAAGAGAACTATTGAATTCAGATGGGATCTTCTGGAAAGAATTAAACGTAACTCTGAAGATTGGGAAATCGACAAAGGTAACGAGTCAGGTATAAATCTTGAGTTTGATTGTGTTAAATCTTTTATGGAAACAGAAGCTTTTCATAAGTTTAGTACTAAATATGGACTTGGCTCTGAGATTGTAGCTACCTTTTGTGAATCTTTTGCTTCTCATGTTGATCTCCCTAAGGAGAAATGGTTTAAATATCATCCACCTATTGAATTGAATGAAGAACATGTTAGTGTTAAAGAAGAAACAATTGTTTACCATGTTGATCCAGTTGTGCCTACTGCTTATATTGAGAAACCTCCTTTCCCTGTTAGGATTAAGGAACATGCTAAAGCTTGAACTGTGGTTAATAAGAGTAATATTAGAGCACCTAGACCCTCTGAACAAATTAAAGTTGAACCTAATGTTGCAATGGTTAAAGATCTTTTGGTTGATAATATTGATGGACATGTCATATATTTCTGTGATGAAGCAACTAGAATTGCTAAACCAGACACTAAAGATAAAAAAAAAACTGTAATTGGCATGCCTGTTATTTCTGTTAAAATTGGAGATCATTGCTATCATGGTTTGTGTGATATTGGTGCTAGTGTGAGTGCTATTCCGTTTACTCTCTATCAAGAAGTCATGAATGATATTGCACCTGTTGAGATTGAAGATATTGATGTTACTATTAAGCTTGCAAATAGAGATACTATTTCACCACTTGGGATTGTTAGAGATGTTGAAGTCTTGTGTGGTAAGATCAAATATCCTACTGATTTTCTTGTTCTTGGATCACCCCAAGATGATTTTTGTCCCATTATATTTGGTAGACCTTTCTTGAATACAGTTAATGCCAAGATTGATTGCACTAAAGAAATTGTCAATGTTAATTTTGGTGAGATGTCTCATGAGTTTAATTTCTCTAAGTTTCATAGACAACCTCATGATAAAGAATTACCTAATAAGGATGAAATTATTGGTCTTGCTTCTATTGCTGTGCCTCCTACTGATCCTTTAGAACAATATTTGCTAGACCATGAGAGTGATATGAACATGAATGAAAGAAATGAAATAGATGAGTTGTTCTTTAAACAAGCACCTATCCTTAAACATAATTTGCCTATTGAAACCTTGGGAGATCCACCTCCACCCAAGGGTGATCCTGTGTTTGAATTAAAGCAACTACTTGATACACTTAAATATGCTTATCTTGATGAAAAGAAGATATATCCTGTTATTATTAGTGCTAACCTTTCAGAGCATGAAGAAAAGAGATTACTTAAAACTCTGAAGAAGCACCGTGCTGCTATTGGATATACTCTTGATGATCTTAACGGCATTAGTCCCACTTTATGTCAGCATAAAATTCATATGGAGCCAGACACTAAACCCGTTGTTGATCATCAAAGAAGGCTGAATCCTAGAATGAAGGATGTGGTAAGAACTAAAATATTAAAGCTTCTGGAAGCAGGTATAATTTATCCCATAGCTGATAGTAGATGGGTAAGTCCTGTTCATTGTGTTCCTAAGAAAGGAGGTATTACCATTGTTCCTAATGATAAAAATGAACTTATCCCACAAAGAATTGTAACTAGTTATAGGATGGTAATTGATTTCAGGAAATTAAATAAAGCTACTAGGAAATATCATTACCCCTTGCCTTTTATTGATCAAATGTTAGAAAGATTATCTAAGCATACACACTTTTGTTTCCTAGATGGTTATTCTAGTTTTTCTCAAATACTTGTTTCACCTGAAGATCAAGAGAAAACCACCTTTAGATGTCCTTTTGGAACTTATGCTTATCGCCGTATGCCTTTTGGTTTATGTAATGCACCTGCTACCTTTCAAAGATGTATGACTGCTATATTCTCTAACTTTTGTGAAAAGATTGTTGAGGTTTTCATGGATTATTTCTCCGTTTACGGAACTTCTTTTGATGATTGCTTGAGCAACCTTGATCGAGTTTTGCAGAGATGTGAAGAAACTAATCTTGTCTTGAATTAGGAGAAGTGCCACTTTATGGTGAATGAAGGTATAGTTCTCGGGCATAAAATTTCTGAAAGAGGTATTGAAGTTGATAAAGCTAAAGTTGATGCTATTGAGAAAATGCCATGTCCTAAAGATATCAAAGGTATAAGAAGTTTCCTCGGTCATGCTTGTTTCTATAGAAGGTTTATAAAAGACTTCTCTAAAATTTCTAGGCCTCTTACTAATCTCTAGCAAAAAGATGTTCAATTTGTTTTTGATGATGATTGCGTAGAAGCCTTTGAAGTACTTAAGAAAGCCTTAATTTCTGCACCTATTGTTCAACCACCTGATTGGAACCTACCCTTTGAAATTATGTGTGATGCTAGTGATTATGCTGTTGGTGTTGTTCTAGGACAAAGAGTTGATAAGAAATTAAATGTTATCCATTATGCTAGTAAAACTCTAGACAGTGCTCAAAGAAATTATGCTACTACTGAGAAAGAATTTCTAGTAGTTGTGTTTGCATGTGATAAATTCAGATCTTACATTGTTGATTCCAAAGTTTCTATTCACACTGATCATGCTGCTATTAAATATCTTATGGAAAAGAAAGATGCTAAACCTAGACTTATTAGGTGGGTTCTTTTGCTACAAGAATTTGATTTGCATATTGTTGATAGAAAGGGAGCTGAGAATCCCGTAGCTGATAATTTGTCTAGAATGGAAAATGTTCTTGATGACCCACTTCCTATTAATGATGATTTTCCTGATGAACAATTAGCTGTGATAAATCCTTCTCGTAATACACCTTGGTATGCAGACTATGCTAATTACATTGTTGCTAAATATATACCACCTAGTTTCACATACCAACAAAATAAAAAGTTTTTCTTTGACTTAAGACATTACTTTTGGGATGACCCACACTTACATAAAGAGGGAGTAGATGGTATTATTAGACGTTGTGTACCTGAGCATGAACAGGAACAAATCCTACGTAAGTGTCACTCCGAGGCATATGGAGGACACCATGCGGGAGACAGAACTGCACACAAGGTATTACAATCTGGTTTTTATTGGCCAACTCTTTTCAAAGATGCACGTAAGTTTGTCCTCTCTTGTGATGAATGTCAAAGAATTGGTAATGTTGGTAGACGTCAGGAAATGCCTATGAATTATTCACTTGTTATTGAACCATTTGATGTTTGGGGTTTTGATTATATGGGACCGTTTCCTAAATCCAATGGGTATACTCATACTCTAGTTGCTGTTGATTACGTTACTAAGTGGGTAGAAGCTATTCCAACTAGTAGTGCTGATCATAACACTTCTATTAAAATGCTTAAAGAAGTTATATTCCCGAGGTTTGGAGTCCCTAGATATTTAATGACTGATGGTGGTTCACATTTTATTCATGGTGCTTTCCGTAAATTGCTTGCCAAATATGATGTTAACCATAGAATTGCATCTCCTTATCATCCTCAGTCTAGTGGTCAAGTTGAATTAACTAATAGAGAAAAAAAATTGATTTTGCAAAAGACCGTTAATAGATCGAGAAAGAATTGGTCTAAGAAACTTGATGATGCATTATGGGCTTACAGAACTGCTTATAAAAATCCTATGGGTTTGTCTCCATATAAAATGGTTTATGGAAAGGCATGTCATTTACCTCTTGAGTTAGAACATAAAGCATATTGGGCAATTAAATAACTTAACTATGATTTTAAACTGGCCGGTGAAAAGAAGTTATTTGATATTAGCTCTTTAGATGAATGGAGAACCCAAGCTTATGAGAATGCCAAGTTGTTTAAAGAAAAAGTTAAAAGATGGCATGATAAGAGAATTCAAAAACGGGAATTCAAAGTAGGTGATCATGTTCTATTATACAATTCTCGTTTAAGATTTTTTGCAGGAAAACTTCTCTCTAAATGGGAAGGACCGTATATCATCGAAGAAGTTTATCACTCCGGAGCCATCAAAATAAACAACTCCGAAGGCAATAATCCGAGAGTGGTTAATGGGCAAAGAATTAAACATTATATCTCAGGTACGCCCATTAATGTTGAAACTAATATTATTCAAACAATTACACTGGAAGAGCACATAGAGGAAACCTTCCGGAACGCTCCAGAATCCTGAAAAGGAGTAGGTATGTGGTACGGTAAGTAAATCGACTCCAAAACTTTCATAAAAGTACTTTCTGTCTGTGGGATCGAGGAGATAGGTCTAGAGGGGGGGGGGGGTGAATAGACACTTAACCAACCAAAGTTGCAGATTTTAATTTCTCTTGGAACTTAGGCAGATTTTGGCACAAGTTAAGATCACTCCAATACTTTCTACACATGCATATCTAGAGATTGAGCAGCAGAAATAGTAAAGCATGCAAAAGTACGGAATGTAAAGAGTAGAGTATGGAATATCAAATGCAATGAAGACACGGTGGTTTTTGGCGTGGTTCCGATAGGTGGTGCTATCGTACGTCCACGTTGATGGAGACTTCAACCAACGAAGGGTAACGGCTGTGCGAGTCCACGGAGGGCTCCACCCACGAAGGGTCCACGAAGAAGCAACCTTGTCTATTCCACCATGGCTTACGTACACGAAGGACTAGCCTCACTCGGGGTAGATCTTCACGAAATAGGCGATCTCCTTGCCCTTACAAACTCCTTGGTTCAACTCCACATCATGTCGGAGGCTCCCAAGTGACACCTAACCAATCTAGGAGACACCACTCTCCAAAAGGTAATAGACGGTGTGTTGTTGATGAACTCCTTGCTCTTGTGCTTCAAACGATAGTCTTCCCCACACTCAAACAACTCCTCACAGATTTGGCTATGGTGGAAGAAGGATTTGAGTGGAAAGCAACTTGGGAAAGGCTAGAGATCAAGGTTCAAATGGTAGGAATGAAATATCTTGATCTCAACACATGAGTAGGTGGTTCTCTCTCAGAAAATGTATGGTAGAAGTGTAGGCACGTTCTGATGGCTCTCTCTTCTGAGAAGGTAGTGGTGGAGGGGTATATATAGCCTCCACACAAAATCCAACCGTTACACACTTTTGACCCAACTCGGTGGCACCGATTCAGAAGACTCGGTGGCACCGAACTGTGTAAAAGATATGAACGTTAGGAATCTCGGTGGGACCGATAGGAACAACTCGAATGGACCGAAGTGCAATGGCTAGGGCAAACCTCATCTCGGTGGCACCGATTGCATCAACTCGGTAGGACCGAAGTGAAGCAATAAGGCAACAGAGACTTGGCAAGCCATCTCGGTGAGACCGATTTGAAAAACTTGGTGAGACTGAAGTAAGTGCAAACGATTACAGAGAGTTGGCAAGGCCATCTCAGTGAGACCTAGATCCATATCGGTGGATCCGATTTGTTAGGGTTTTGGCAGTGGCTAAGTCTAGGTGAACTCGGTGGCTCCGGATAGGAAATTTCGGTGGGGCCGAGTTGGAATGTAGGTTTTGGACATATTTGGGGTAGAGAGAGTGGTTGAGGGTTTAGGAGTACTTTCACTAAGCACTTGAGCAAAAAGACCATTAAGCAACACCTCATCCCCTTTTAATAGTATTGGCTTTCCTATGGACTCAATGTGATCTTGGATCACTAAACCAAAACTGTAGAGTCTTGATCTTTTGCCAATCCTTGTCCTTAGCATTTTGAAGGGGTTCCACGTCCTCTTGTCCCTGCCACGCCATTGTTGAACTCGTCTGAAATTCACTAGATAAAAGCATTAGTCCAACAACATGTATGTTGGCATAAATTACCAAAACCACCAAGGGAGCAAATGTGCTTTCACTGTCTGTTTTGGAATATATAAAAAATTAGGAAAATAATAAACAGTCCGAAAAGTGCATGAGGAGGCGACAAGCCTGGGGGGCGCGCCCTACCCCCCAAGGCACGCCTACCAGGCTTGTGGCGCCCTCGTGGACTTTCCTGACTCCGTTTTTCTTCCATATTACTTGTTATGCACGGGAAAAATTCATTATATATACTCACTGGTGTTTTGACCACCGTATCATAAGTTTCTCCTCTGTTCTTGTTTCGGGCTATTTTTCTGACAGATCTCGGTCGCCATGGCTCCCCGAAAGCTCCGCACCAAGCACCGGATTGTTCAACCTTCGCTCGGCAAACATCCTTTCAGCGAAGTATATTATGAGTGGTCATCTGGAGAGGAGGATACTATTATGGAGGAGGAACCATGGAAGGTCGTGGAGGACCAAACTCAAGGAGAAGAAGATCAAGCCATGCTCGGGAAGGAAGCACCAAAAAAGGGAGATTCGTGGCAAACTCTTTATAATAATCTTCCCCCATCTGAAATTGATACACTAAAAGTTTTTGAAGCAATTTCTGCTCAGAATACATCGCTTACTCGTGAAGTTATTGTGTTAGAAGAGTAGAATCGTGATCTTCGGAGGGTCAATGGAAATTTGGAGTAGTTGCTGAAGCTGAAGTACAAGCCCACCACTTCATCACCACCATCACCGAAGAAGGAGATCTGAGTACATGAGTATGGGCACCACCCTTGGCTTGTGCCAAGCTTGGGGGAGGTGCCCCGGTATCATATCATCATCACTTTTTATCATCATTATCTATATTAGTTCGATCCTTCGTTATTTCGTGATTTAGAAAAATAAAGTTTTAGTATGTTTTAGCTTCGAGTGCTTGCTTTGTGATCTATCTATCTATGTAATCGTGTGTGAGAGTTATATAATAAAGAGTAGTTTGAGTTGAGTGCTTTGCTTTTGATGATCCAACTTAGAATTAAATAAAGAGAATAAAAAAATAAGATCATATGCTAATCCCATAGGGAGTGATGACTTCACATAAAAGAAGTATAATTGATAAAACTTGTTGGAAGTTGACAAACATAGCATTGATCATTGTTGCAATTCATGAAAAAGTAATAAAGGAAGAGAGGTCTCACATATAAATACACTATCTTGGACATCTTTTATGATTGTGACCCCCCATTAAATATTCTATGCCAATTGGTTGATGTTGGACAAGGAAGACAATGTAATGGGTTATGTTTGCTTATATTCACATAGAAGTTATATTGTTTTGGATCCTCTAACATGTGGTGCTTGCCCCCTATCTTTTGCTAGCCAAAATTCTGTACTAAGTAGAGATACTACTTGTGCATCCAAAAACCCTTAAACCCAGTTTCATGCGATGAGAGTCCACTATATCTACCTATGGATTGAATAAGATCCTTCAAGTAAGTTGTCATCGGTGCAAAGCAATAAAAATTGCTCCTAAACATGTATGAACTTTTATTGTAAGGGAAAATAAGCTTTGTACGATCTTGTGATGGTGAAGCAATAAAAGCGACAGACTGCATAATAAAGGTCGCTATCACAAGGGGCAATATAAAGTGACGTTCCTTTACATTAAGAGCTTGCACATCCAAAAACAAAAAGCGCATGACAACCTCTGCTTCCCTCTGCGAAGGGCCTATCTTTTACTTTATGTATTTACTTTCATGCAATAGTCAATAGTATTCTCGTCTATTCCATTTTTATTTTCTCTCTTGGCAAGCATCATGTGGTGGGGATTGATCCAGGCATATATATCTAGTTGGATGTAGGTGATCATGAGTTATTATTGTTGACATTACCCTTGAGGTAAATACACTGGGAGGCGAAATTATAAGCCCCTATCTTTCTATGTGTTCGACTGAAACTTTTGCTCCATAAGTATGACGTGAGTGTCAGCAATCATAGAAGACTAAATAATAGTTGAGTATGTGAACTTGCTAAACAAAGCTCTTACATAGACTCTTTCTGATAATATGATGAATTGCAATTGCTTCAGTGACTGAGATCATAGTTTGTTAGTTTTCAATTTGGTTTATGGTTCATACTTTAACTTGTGGATGAATTGTCACTTTTTCATGAGAAGTTTTATGATGATATATTGCTGTTATAATATAGATCATGATGCTCCATGTTCGTATTTTATTTTTATCGATGCCTCTCTCTCTAAACATGTGGTCATGATTATCGATTTCGGCATTCACTTGAGGACAAGCGAGGTTTAAGCTTGGGGGAGTTGATACGTCCAATTTGCATCATGATTTCTTATTGATAATTACTATGTTTTTGATCATTATTTCACTTTATGGTACAATTCTTATGCTTTTTCTCTCTTATTTTGCAAGATTCACATGAAGAGGGAGAATGCCGGCAGCTGGAATTCTGGACCTGAAAGGGGTGAAACAGAGATAGCTATTCTGCACAACTCCAAATGACCTGAAAATTTACGAAGAATTATTTTGGAATATATAAAAAATACTGGCGAAAGAATCAACAGAAGGGGGCCCACCAGGAAGCCACAAGCCTAGGGGCGCGCCGTACCCCCTGGGCGCGCCCCCTGGCTTGTGGGGCCCCTGGCAGGCCTCTGGCCCCCTCCTTCTACTATATGAAGTCATTTGCCCTCAAAAAAATCAGAGAAGACTTTCGGGACGAAGCGCCGCCGTCTCGAGGTGGAACCTGGGCGGAAGATATTATGCTCTCCGGCGGAGCGATTCCGCCGGGGATACTTCCCTCCGGGAGGGGGAAATCGAAGCCATCGACATCACCAATGATCCTCTCATCATGGGAGGACCAATCTTCATCAACATCTTCACCAGCACCATCTCATCTCAAACCCTAGTTCATCTCTTGTATTCAATCTTTGTCTCAAAACCTCAGATTGGTACATGTGGGTTGCTAGTAGTGTTGATTACATCTTGTAGTTGATGCTAGTTGGTTTATTTGGTGGAAGATTATATGTTCAGATCCTTAATGCTATTCAATACCCCTCTGATATTGAACATGAATATGATTTGTGAGTAGTTACTTTTGTTCTTGAGGACATGGGAGAAGTCTTGTCATAAGTAATCATGTGAATTTGGTATTCGTTCGATATTTTGATGATATGTATGTTGTGCATCCTTTAGTGGTGTCGTGTGAACGTCGACTACATGACACTTCACCATCTTTGAGCCTAAGGGAAGGCATTGTGGAGTAGTAATTACATGATGGGTTGCTAGAGTGACAGAAGCTTAAACCCTAGTTTATGCGCTATTTTGTAAGGGGCTGATTTGGATCCATATGTTTCATGCTATGGTTAGAGTTATCTTAATTCTTCTTTCGTAGTTGCGGATGCTTGCGAGAGGGGGTAATCATAAGTGGGAGGCTTGTTCAAGTAAGAACAGCACCCAAGCACCGGTCCACCCACATATCAAATTATCAAAGTAGCGAACGCAAATCAAACAAACATGATGAAAGTGACTAGATGAAATTCCCATGTGTCCTCGAGAACGCTTTGCTTATTATAAGAGTTCGTTGTGGCTTGTCCTTTGCTATAAAAAGGATTGGGCCACCTTGCTGCACTTTATTATACTTGTTACTTGTTACGAATTGTCTTGCTATCAAAACTACCTGTTACCGCTACTTTCAGTACTTGCAGAGAATACCTTGCTGAAAACCGCTTGTCATTTCCTTCTGCTCCTCGTTGGGTTTGACACTCTTACTTATCGAAAGGACTACGATTGATCCCCTATACTTGTGGGTCATCAACCACCCACAGCGCTGGCAGGGCCAACTGGCTGCTTTGCCGGAGACGCTGTGCCAACGGTGCAGTCACCTCAGCGCCCACATCCATCGTTGCGGTGAGCCCGCCGATGTGGCGACCAGGACGTCGTGTCCATGGCGTCGTCGGATCCGCAGTGCCGCCAAGATCAGCGCCAAGTGCTCCGCGAGCGGTGCGATGAGGACGCCCGTATGAAGATCGAGCGGCGTCGGGAAGCACGCCGTCAATCAGACGACCATGCCGGGACGACCGCGAACGTGCTTGCGCCAGTAGCCTCTGGGTACTTGCCCTATGATGTGGGGTGCCCAGTGTTTACCCGTGAGCTGCGGCAAGTTCGCTGGCCGTCCGCCCGTGCCTTCAAGCCGGAGCTGCTCGACAAGTACGACGTCACGCTCAATCCAGCAGAGTTCCTCGGCATCTACACCATCGTGGTGGAGGCTGCTGGGGGACGAGACGAAAAAGTACTTGCCAACTACTTCCCATTGGCGCTTCGGCCCAACATCAGGTCGTGGTTGATGAACTTGCCTGAGGGCTCCATTTCTTCTTGGGCGGATCTATACCATCATTTTGTTGGCACTTACCAGGGTGGCTACAAGCTCCCTGGCCAGCCCAGCGATTTGCAGGTGACCCCCCAGAGGGATGGAGAGAACCTCTGCAAGTATATACAACGATTCAGCCGTGTGCACCACAACATCCCCGACATCCATCTCGCAGCTGTTGTTGCCGCGTTCCATATGAATGTGCGCAACCACAGAATGCGGTCTAAGATGAATGTCGAGCAGGTCAAGACCATCAATGGTCTGTATGCCTTGGTGGATAAGTGCGCACGTGCTGAGGAGGGAAGGAGACTGCCCGGGGAAGATGCGGGTGCAGACGTCGATTCCGAGGACGACGACGCGTCCACCCTGCAGAAGAAGAACAGGAAGTGCAAGGGCAAGACTGTGATGGCCGTCGAGAGCTTCGGCGACACCAACGCCACCAAGAAACCAAAAGTAGAAAGCTCCGGCAAGGAGGTTGCCAGGTGCGATGGCTGCCGGGACGCTGCGGCAGGCGAGAAGGCCGGCAAGACCGACGGGCCATACTGCAAGATCCACCGCACCAAGGGCCACGACCTCCAGCAATGCCGGCAAGTAGAGCAGCTTGCCGAGAAGCAGAAGCAAAAGTACGAGAAGCGTGACAATAAGAAGGGTCAGGATGGTGCCGGTGGGTCCGGCAAGCAGAACCGTGGTTGCCGCGGAGGCCGCCGCGGCAAGGCCAAGCAGCCAAAAGAGAAGGCTACTATGGGCCAGCAAGAAGAGGATGATGGTGATGATGAGGAAGATGGGTCTGACAAGGAGTTTTAGAATGCAGTGGATGCCATGTGTGTTGACGGAGGCGCATCTTTGCACTCCTTGCACCGGCAACTAAAGCAGTGGATCCGCGAAGTCAATGTAGCGGAGCCGGTAATGGAGGCATAGAAGCCACTCAAGTGGTCGCATTCGCCCATCGTCTTTGACGCTGAGGATCACCCTGATCGCACCACTGCGGTCAGGTGTTCGCCGTTGTTGGTTTCGCCCACAATTCGCAACCTCAAGGTGACAAAGATGCTGGTTGACGGTGGGGCTGGCTTGAACTTGATCTCTCCAGATGTGATCAAGAGGCTGCAAATCCCCGACAAGGATCTTGAGGAAACGGGCAATTTCCAAGGGATCAGTCCGGGAAGGAACAAGCCGAAGGGCAAAGTCACATTGCCGGCCACTACCTCCCGGTAAAGTTTATGGCCGCGTCGCACTACACATACAATGTCATAAAGATGTCGGGGCCGATGGGGGTCCTCACCATCAAGTTGAACCACAAGGACACAATCATTTGCGCCGACAAGCTTTACCGGGAGGTAGTGGCAGCATCTGCCATCGAGGCACTTGGTCCTGCCGTCAAAGCTCCCGGGGGAGGAAAGAAGAAGAAGACCGGCAAGACCTCGGGAAAGGACTCCGGGAAGCGCACTTCAGAGTGCAGCATGCCTGTTGAGAACACACCAGAGAGCTCTACCGGAAAGAGCAAGAAAGCCAAGGCCTTCGTGCTGGCGACCAAACAAGTTTCTGCAAGAGTGGATGGGATGAGTGGCACTTTTTCTGTAAGTGCCGCTCTCGGTGACAAATAGGAAAGCGAGCTCGTTGCCTTCCTACGGGCGAATGTCGATGTGTTTGCTTGGCAAGCATCTGACATCCCCGGTGTTCCTAGGGAGGTAATTGAGCACCACCTTGCTGTCTGCCCTCATGCGAGACCCGTCAAGCAGAAGGTCAGGAAGCAAGCCTTAGAGTGGCAAGAGTTAATTGCCGAGGAGATCAAGAAGCTAGAAGCAGCAGGCCTGGTCAGAGGAGTGCTACACCGCACGTGGTTAGCCAATCCAGTGGTAGTGCGCAAGGCGAATGGGAAGTGGAGGCTTTGTATAGACTTCACTGATATAAATAAAGCCTGTCCAAAGGACCCTTTCCCTTTGCCGCGTATCGACCAGATTGTGGACTCCACTGCTGGCTGTGACCTACTCTCTTTCCTTGATGCCTACTCTAGTTATCATCAGATTTTATGGCCAAGGAAGATTAGGAGAAGACTGCATTCAACACCCCGTGTGGCACGTATTGCTTCTTATGTATGCCATTTCGATTGAAGAGTGCTGGGGCAACATTTGCCAGAGCAGTCCAGGTTGGTTTTGAGACCCAGATACACAGAAATGTGGAAGCCTACATGGATGACATTGTGGTCAAAACCAAAGACAAGTCAACATTGATCCAGGATCTAGGAGAAACATTTGCAAACTTGCGCAAGTTCAACTTGAAGCTCAACTCCGAGAAGTGTGGCACCCCGGCTCAGAGAACCGGTTTACCAGTGTTTCCAACCCAGAGATCATGTCTTCTGGAAACACACAACAACTTGGAACAGAACAGAACTGAACTTTATTAAAATATCTCGAGTACAAGCTCATAATTTACATGATAGCGAGGCCGGAAGCACTGCACGTGCTGAGAACAATATCTACATTATTTATGGAACATAGCAGGGCCTCGATACTACTGGGTAGACTATGGCGTAGCGGAACATAGCGCGGGAAACTCCATCCACAGGGACACTGCTGTGGACACGGCCTAGTTAGCGTAGCACGAACCTTCGGGACCTCCGTCCTCGGCTTCTCCTGCATTTGGCATGATACGCCAGGTGAGTACTTGGAATGTACTCGCAAGCTCATGGCAACCAAAACAATGCAGCAAACAATAGCATGGCAAATAACAAGTTAAGATTAGGTTGCTCACTCACTGGTACCCAGTACCAACTTACTCTCATCTGGGTTGTCCCACAACCCTCGGAATGCTCACAATCCATAGAGCACTTCCGGACATAAGACAAGTTCTTACATCATTATTATCATTATGGTTGACCATCCTAGAGAGGCCTAAACGGACTGTCCAATACCGTGGACGCGGCTATTCGAATAGGTTTTACACTCTGCAGAGGTTGCGCACTTTACCCACACCATGGAGTACCTGGCCTCGTGATCCCATTCGGGTGGACCGGTGGTGCTCCAACGAAACCTGCCTGACTCGTGACCCCTCTATCATACCACCGACAATCATACCCTCACAGGGTCATGTCCTGGGTGGCCCCTGTGTCACCCCATGACACCTGCCACCGTCGTGGCCACTAACTGTCCCAAACGGGGACGCCGGCAAAATAACTCAACTGGGCTCACAGGATTATCGTCATCTACCTGATCAGGGCAGCACACACGCATAACCCTCCCTAGTTTGGTGGTACCGATAAAAGAGCACAAAGCCAGACCAAGTCAAGGCCGTCCCATACCGGCAAATGTGGCTGCATGGAAAAGTCCGGGTAGGTGGCTCTTGATCAACCAACTAAATTTAGGGTTGTCAAGAATTTAACCAGTATGAATATTTAATTGCAAGTAAATTAACATGGCAGTAGCTATGCATTTAAATAAATTACTATGGATTATCACATATAAAAATAATGCATGAAATTCAATTAAATAACCAACACTATTGAAATGCTTCATGCAATGGATGACATGGCTTGCCTTGCTCTGTTGGGTTGTCCACAAACTCCTGGGCTTCAAATCCAAAAGTATTTCCCTCTGAAAATATTTTTAAAATGCAAATGAAAATGTCACATACTACTGTTCTGTTCACCAGAAATTCTGTGTGTAGGGGAAAAATACCAAATTTTGCAAGCAAATAGAGGAGCTCAAGACAAACTCAGAGCAAAAAGAATCAATTGATTTGGACTTATGGTTAAGAAGTTATTGATGGTGAAAGTTCTGGTCAAAATCTGGATTAAACAGAAAAATCAGAAAATCTCTCAGGGGGCCACGTCGAAGGCGTAATTCGTCCGGGCGTGTCAACTTACCCCTTCGACGTGTGGCTGACGAGCGGGCCCCGCGGTCAGGTTTAAAAGGGGGAGGGGAGGGAACAGAAGACCGCGGCGCTCCGGCGATGGTCGCCGGCGATGCAGTCGACGGCGAGGTCGGGAAAGAGCAGGGATGGAACGAGCACTCCGAGATGAACACACACGTACCCGTGGCTTCGCGAGAGACGGCCGGACGACGTCGTCCCCTTCCTCTCCGGCGGCGGCGGCGCTCGGGTGTCGTCGGAGACGGCGACTTCGGCAGCAATTCGACTGGGCAAGGGCTTGGGCAGGGTCAGTGGAGCGAGGTGAACTCGCGGGTGCAGTCGGTGGAGCTCGGGGAGGAGTAGAACGGCGGGGAGGCAGAGCTCGGATGGCGGCGGTGCTCCGGCGAGATGCGAGGCCAGAGGGCCTCTCGGCCGTGGCTCGGTGCTCGGGGGCTCAATAGGAGGCGGAAGGAGTGGGGTGAGGAGCTCGGGAGAGGCCGGGGAGGAGTATTTATAGGAGGGGGAGGAGCTCTCTGGAACGGCCGGGACTCGGGCCACGTCGCCGGCGATGGTACGCCGCGCTGGCTGGCTGCTTGCGGGCGACGCGATGGGAGAGGGCAGAGGAGTTAAGGCGGCCAGTGGCGGGTAGTGGAGGAAGAAGACGCGCCGCACGCCACAGTGCAGCCACGGGCGGCATAGTGCCCGGGTGCCGTGGCGGCCGTCGAGGGCGATTCCGGCGAGGAGAAGGGTCGGGGGAGGGATACGTGGACGGCATCGACGATGTCGGCACTCCCAGACATGAAATGGCAGCACGGGGCCTCTGGAATGACCTCGGCCGTCGCCGGCGAGGTGCAGAGCACGCGTACTGGCATGCCAGTACCATGCTCACCACGGGAAGTGATGTCTCGAGGCCGTCCAAGTCCAGCGCATCATGTCCAGTGCCTTCTCCTTTGATCATCTAGCCTCTCTGTGCCTCTGGTTCGACTAGGTTCACTCTGTATCGAAGTGTAGCTTCAGCTACAGTTTCTGACAGCAAACTTGAGAGAGATCTAGAGGAGACATGAGCTGGAGATGGAGCCAGTGGAGATGTCTGGGATGGTCTATGTTGGAAGGACTCCAATATGACCAAGTTTGAAAGGATTTCATCAAGATTTGAATATAGTTCTTGTACAAGTGCTGCTACCGGACCAGAAGAGAGATGAGCTTGATGCACTCATCTGGTTGATCTTCTGGGGCTGAAATTTGGTGTGGCAGTGTTATTTGGTGAGGAGAAGATGCCATAAAAATTTCAGCTCAATTGGATACCTCTAGCTAGTACTTCCTTCACAGAGGTTCCAATTGGATAGAAACTTGGCAGAATATTGGTGATGAAAATTTGTACTGGACTAGAAGATATTTTTGGATATTGTGGAAAGATAGATTCCCTAATATCTCAGGGAATTTTCTGGGAATTAATTGAGTAGGGAAAATATGAGTTGCTTCACAAATGGCCAGTACTGTCCAGAGAGCAAATGGGGTTTTCTGGACAAAACTTTCTACTGGACCATGAAATGTTTTTGAAGATTGTGGGAGTAGATGACGACAAGAAGGTCTGGGATTAATTTGGGATTTTCATGATCACCATAACTATAGGTAGCTTTGTAACCCATAGTGATGGCAGATTTTCCCAAAGGATGAAAATGAATTTTTGGGAAGGATAAAGAATTGGAAATTGATCCCGAGGGTGAGTGACAAGATTTTGGCAAGATGCTGAGGGCTTTGGATCACTCAGAGGAATTCATAAGTCCAAAGTCAACTGAAAAGGTTCAAAATCCATCCAACTTGCAAATAAAGCCAGAAAGATTTCGAAAAGAAAAAGTTGCCAAAAACCAGGGTTTCACAAACCTACCCCCCTTAGAATGAATCTCGTCCTCAAGATTCGGTTGCTCAGGGAACAAGTGTGGATAGGCTGATCTCAGAAAATCCTCTCTTTCCCAGGTAGCCTCTTCCTTAGTATGATGATCCCACAATACCTTGTAAAACTTAATTGTCTTACTCCTGGTGGTTCTTTCCATCTCATCCAATATTCTGACGGGTCTTTCTTTGTATGTCAGATCCTTGCTCAATTCCAGCTCACTCATATCTGCCTGTTTAATCGGAGGTGCAATGCATTTTCTCAGCTGTGATATATGGAAGACGTCGTGAACGTCCGATACCTCTGGTGGTAGCTCTAGCTGATATGCCACTCTGCCTCTTCTAGCCATGACTGGAAAGGGTCCGATATACCTCGGTGCAAGCTTTCCTCGGGTATGAAACCTTTTTATTCCTTTCATGGGGGTAACTCGGAGATACGCATAGTCTCCTGGTTCAAAAGTTACTTCCCGATGTTTCGGGTCATAGTAGCTCTTTTGACAGGACTTGGCTGCTCGAAGTCGTTCCTGGATATCCTTGACTTGCTTCTCAGCCTCGAGCATCAAATCTGTGCCGAAGATACAGCTGTCTCCTGTCTGAGACCAATTTAAAGGAGTGCGGCATTTCCGTCCGTACAAAGCCTCGAATGGTGACATCTTGAGACTTGACTGATAACTGTTATTGTAGGAGAATTCTGCATAGGGTAGGCTATCCTCCCATTTGGGTCCATGGGCTAGAGCACAGGACCGAAGCATATCTTCCAATATCTAGTTCACACGCTTGGTCTGTCCATCTGTCTGTGGATGATATGCCGTACTATGCTTTAGCACAGTGCCCACGGCTTGGTGCAGTCGCAGCCAGAATGCTAAAGTGAACAAGGAGCCTCTATCTGATGTGATAGACTTGGGTACTCCAGGAAGGCTGACTATCCGGGACATATAGAGCTATGCGAGCTGATTCGTGTTGAAAGTGGTATTTACCGGAAGGAAGTGAGCCACTTTCGTAAGTATATCCACGATGACCCAGATAGCATCATGGCCTCTTGTTGACTTAGGTAGTCCAACAACGAAGTCCATGCATATGTCATCCCATTTCCACTGGGGAACTGGTAAAGGTTGTAGTAGCCCCACGGGTTTTTGGTGTTCAGCCTTGACTCTGTTGCAGATGTCACAACATGCGACATAGTATGCTATGTCCCTCCGCATTCCTGGCCACCAAAAGGTTTCTCGCAAGTCCTGGTACATTTTTGTTCCTCCCGGATGGATAGAATATGTAGATTCATGTGCCTCTCTGAGTATTTGCTGTCTCAAGCTGTCTTGATCGGGCACACATATTCGGTTCTCAAACCATATAGTGTCCTGGTCATCAATTCGGAAGGACCTGGCCTTTTCTAGCGGAATGCGCTCTCTGATCCCTTGTATTTCTTGGTCTGATTTCTGAGCTGCTTTAGTTTCTTCCATAAGTGTTGGGGTGACTTCCATTGTATCCGGGCTAGTTGGGCCGCATAACACCATATTCAGCTTGGCAAACTCTTCCTGCAGCCTCGGATGCATTCCCTCCATAAGAGCATTCAGGGTACCTTGCTTTCTGCTGAGGGCATCGGCGACCACATTGGATTTTCCCGGATGATAATTAATCCCAAGGTCATAATCCTTGACCAATTCAAGCCATCTTCTCTGCCTGAGATTCAGATCAGGCTGAGTGAAAATATACTTAAGACTCTTGTGGTCTGTGTATATCTCACATCGCTGTCCAATGAGATAATGCCTCCAGATTTTTAATGCATGAACCACGGCTGCCAATTCCAAATCATGGGTGGGATAGTTCTCTTCATGAGGTCGTAGCTGCCTGGATGCATAGGCTACAACCTTTCCCTCTTGCATTAATACGCAGCCGATTCCACGCCTGGAAGCATCACAATATATGTCGAAGCTCTTGTGGATGTCTGGAAGAACTAAGACAGGGGCTGTAGTTAGCCTCGTCTTTAATTCCATGAAACTTCTGTCGCATTCTTCAGTCCAGGCAAACTTGTGGTTCTTCTTCAGCAATTCTGTCAGTGGCTTGGCTATTTTTGAGAAGCCTTCGATGAAGCGACGGTAGTAGCCTGCCAATCCCAGAAAGCTACGGACTTCCGTTACTATGGCTGGGGTCTTCTAGTTTAATACCGCGGTCACTTTACTGGGGTCGACAGCCACACCTTGTTCTGACAGAATATGTCCCAGAAATCCCACCTCTCTTAGCCAAAATTCGCATTTGCTGAATTTGGCATACAAGCGATGGGTCCTTAATCTTTCCAGGACAGTACAGAGATGTTGCGTGTGCTCCTCTTCATCTCTGGAGTAGATGAGAATATCATCGATGAATACTACCAAAAATTTGTCCAGAAAGTCCATGAAGACTTTATTCATCATGCTCATAAAATATGCTGGAGCATTGGTCAGCCCGAATGACATGACTGTAAACTCATACAGACCATATCTGGTAGTGAAGGCTGTCTTGGGGATATCCTCTTTTTTGATTTTTAGTTGATGATACCCAGTTCGAAGGTCAATCTTGGAAAATACTCGGGCTCCGTTCAACTGGTCAAACAGATCATCAATACGGGGGAGCGGATATTTATTTTTGATGGTGACCTCATTCAGCTGGCGGTAGTCCACGCACATTCGTAGGCTGCCATCCTTCTTCTTGACAAACAACACGGGTGATCCCCATGGTGAAGTGCTTGGACGAATATACCCTTTTTGCAATAATTCATCCAACTGTTTCTTCAATTCCACCAGCTCTTGGGAAGGCATGCGGTAATACTTCTTGTATATTGGAGCAGTTCCGGGAACAACCTCAATAGCAAACTCTAGTTCCCGATCAGGTGGCATTCCCGGTATCTCTTCTGGAAATACGTCCGGAAATTCACTGACGACCAGAATCAGACTTATGTCTGTAGCTGTGGCTTTGAATGCCATTCCCTTCTTTAACATCACTCTGCTAGCAGTGAATTGCACTGTTTGGCCTGCCGGGTTAACCAATGTCACCTTCCTGGTGGCACAGTTGATACACACCTGGTGTGGTACCAACCAATCCATTCCCAGTATTATATCCAGTTCCGGGGATTCAATGGCAACGAGAGTGGCTAGAAACTTCACATCGTGTATCAAGATTTCCAGATTCTTGTATATCACATTTGTTCTGAGCATGGAGCCAGGGGTTTGTACCACCATGATTTTGTCCAAAAGGGAAGGAGAAAATTTGTGCAGGGTGGCGAAACTCCGCGAAATAAACGAATGAGAAGCCCCAGAATCAAATAAAATTATTGCAGGTATGTTGTTAACAGAAAACATACCAAGGACCACATCTGGTGCTTCGCGGGCTTCCTCAGCGGAGATATGATGGACTTGGCCGCGATAGAAGTTTGTATTGGGGCAGCGTCAACACTGTTGACTTGTGGCTTGAAGTCGGATGGTGGCTTCCCATTTCTTGCGGGGCATTGCTTGGAGTAGTGCCCGCTCTGGCCGCAAGTGAAGCATGTGTTGTTGCGGCGGCAATCCTCCAGCACTGGCTGTTTGCCAAAGGTCTTGTCCTGGCTGACAGGCTTGTTGTTGTTGTTGTTGCTATTGTTCCATGCAGGCTTGTATTCAGATGAACTTGGTTGCCAGATACGCGGCTTCTGTACAAACTGCTCACGGTTGTCCTTCTTGGGTTCAAACTTCCGCTTGTGATCATTATATCCTGACTTATGCTCTCGTTCAGCTATGAAGGCCTTGTTTACCAGAGTCTGGAAGTCAGGAAAGTCCAGCATACACAGCTGACAACGGAGGGTATGATTCAGCCCTCCGAGGAATCGGTCAATCTTCCTTTCTTCGGTGGACACGTCATGGGTAGAGTACCGTGCCAGATTATTAAACTTGTTCAGATATTCACCCACTGACATGTTCCCTTGAGTAAGAGCAAGAAATTCCCTCTGCTTCACCTTCATTATGCCAGTAGGAATATGATACTTGCGAAATACCTCTTTGAACTTTTCCCAAGAAATATCCTCTCCAG
Organism: Elymus sibiricus; assembly: GCA_039707655.1. Taxonomy (NCBI): domain Eukaryota; kingdom Viridiplantae; phylum Streptophyta; class Magnoliopsida; order Poales; family Poaceae; genus Elymus; species Elymus sibiricus. The sequence continues at coordinate 155,270,668 of CM077668.1, forward strand.
AAGGCCATAACATTTTGGTGTTGTCCCACCATATAGCTGCTGGTCCTTCCAGGTAGTGCGTAACAAAAGGAACCTTGTCTGACTCATCACAGCGGGCTATTTCCAATTTCTTTTCCATGGTCCTCAGCCAGTCATCAGCTTCTATCAGATCCACAGCTTGACTAAAACTGAGTGGCTTTGTCTGCTGAAAATCAGACAGCTTAGAGTGTGTCCCATTGTGGTTGTTCTGACCCACCATAGTCTGCATACTTTTCAGAAATTCCATAAGATCTTGGTTTCTTTTCTCTTCGAACATTCTCATAATCTGATCAGTGGTCGGTGTCTGTGGGGGTGGAGGTGGCAAATCTTCTGGTGGCTGTCCTGCCTGTCTGGCGGATCGACGAACGGGAGTTCCATCGCCGCCTTGAGTACTACACCTCTTCATCCTAAATTTTGTTCCCATTGCAAATACCGAATCGATGAGCAACATCCATATGGGAAAAGCAGGGTAGTATGACACCAGAAAGAAGCCAAATAAAAGAGCGAATAAAGAAAGCAACATAATTATACAAGGCAACCCAACATCATACATGACAAGCTAGTAGGGGGATGATCATGACTAGACTGCTCAGACGGCAGTTGACATATGCAGGGATGCTATGATGCATGCACTGGAACTCAAGCCTCCGCTCTAGTGACGCCGGTGGCACGAACACTGGTACACTGAAGACTCCTCGTCATCTGATCCTGTCTCGGAATCTGAGCTGATGATGTGAACCTCGGCCTCCAGATTAAAGGAAACACGACGACGCTGACGGGAAGGTTCTCCCTTGGAAGGAGAAGAAGCACGACGCCGCAGCATTGGAGCAACTGGAGTAGCTAGAAGTGAGGCCCACTCTGATGGGGTCTCACGTCGGCTACCAGACGAAAAGCCTGGTGGTCCGAACGAACTAGAAGGAGTGTCGGAAGATGGGATGGGTGGAGTGTACATAGGAGAAAACGGAGGTGGAGGAGGAGACTGTGCTGCCGCAACAGCCGCAAGTGCCTCGCGAGCAGAAGTCAGCTCCTCAGCTAGAGAAGTGATCATACGGTAACTGGCATTCAGATAACGAGATAAAACACCAGTAGCACGATCACTCGCCGGATCAACGGGTGCGAAAAGGACTCGCCCTGTCGTAGGCGACAGGGTGGGGTAGTGCAAGAAACCTGGATGAGTCTGCATCTCGACCTCGTGGAAGCGCAAGTCAGTGAGAGCCTCCATCGCAGCAAACTGGATCGCCAACTTCGGAGTAGAAGCAGTTCCGCCCTTGGAAGAACGGGAGTAGCTGCCAATATCTGAGCTCGTAGTGAGAAAGGCTTGTGCGTGATACTCGAATACTGAACCAGCAAGCTTCTCTCGAAACACCTAGTACACTGGGTCTTCGCCGTTGGGATACAGCCGAAGCCAGACGTTACGAAGCAGTACTGGAAAAGTGAACGGGGCCGGCTCATGATTGTAGTGGTACGGAACTGGTGCCATCTACACTCATCAAACCAGCGGTTAGCGCAATAAAAACTATATGCATGCCATGCAATGCAAGCACTCAGATGCAACAATCAAATGCAGCAAGGAAGACACACCAAGACTCTAAACAACTCGCGGTTCTAGCGCAAGGTTAACTAGGGTGTCCTACAGTCAGCGCGGCTCTGATACCAAGCGTTGTGGCACCCCGACTCAGAGAACCAGTTTACCAGTGTTTCCAACCCAGAGATCATGTCTTCTGGAAACACACAACAACTTGGAAAAGAACTGAACTGAACTTTATTAAAATATCTCGAGTACAAGCTCATAATTTACATGATAGCAAGGCCGGAAGCACTGCACGTGCTGAGAACAATATCTACATTATTTATGGAACATAGCAGGGCCTCGATACTACTGGGTAGACTATGGCGTAGGGAACATAGCGCGGGAAACTCCATCCACAGGGACACTGCTGTGGACACGACCTAGTTAGCGTAGCACGAACCTTCGGGACCTCTGTCCTCGGCTTCTCCTGCATTTGGCATGATACGCCAGGTGAGTACTTGGAATGTACTCGCAAGCTCATGGCAACCAAAACAATGCAGCAAACAATAGCATGGCAAATAACAAGTTAAGATTAGGTTGCTCACTCACTGGTACCCAGTACCAACTTACTCTCATCTGGGTTGTCCCACAACCCTCGGAATGCTCACAATCCACAGAGCACTTCCGGACATAAGACAAGTTCTTACATCATTATTATCATTATGGTTGACCATCCTAGAGAGGCCTAAACGGATTGTCCAATACCGTGGACGCGGCTATTCGAATAGGTTTTACACTCTGCAGAGGTTGCGCACTTTACCCACACCATGGAGTACCTGGCCTCGTGATCCCATTCGGGTGGACCGGTGGTGCTCCAACGAAACCTGCCTGACTCGTGACCCCTCTATCGTACCACCGACAATCATACCCTCCCAGGGTCATGTCCTGGGTGGCCCCTGTGTCACCCCATGACACCTGCCACCGTCGTGGCCACTAACTGTCCCAAACGGGGACGCCGGCAAAATAACTCAACTGGGCTCACAGGATTATCGTCGTCTACCGGATTAGGGCAGCACGCACGCATAACCCTCCCTAGTTTGGTGGTACCGATAAAAGAGCACAAAGCCAGACCAAGTCAAGGCCGTCCCATACCGGCAAATGTGGCTGCATGGAAAAGTCCGGGTAGGTGGCTCTTGATCAACCAACTAAATTTAGGGTTGTCAAGAATTTAACCAGTATGAATATTTAATTGCAAGTAAATTAACATGGCAGTAGCTATGCATTTAAATAAATTACTATGGATTATCACATATAAAAATAATGCATGAAATTCAATTAAATAACCAACACTATTGAAATGCTTCATGCAATGGATGACATGGCTTGCCTTGCTCTGTTGGGTTGTCCACAAACTCCTGGGCTTCAAATCCAAAAGTATTTCCCTCTGAAAATATTTTTAAAATGCAAATGAAAATGTCACATACTACTGTTCTGTTCCCCAGAAATTCTGTGTGCAGGGGAAAAATACCAAATTTTGCAAGCAAATAGAGGAGCTCAAGACAAACTCAGAGCAAAAAGAATCAATTGATTTGGACTTATGGTTAAGAAGTTATTGATGGTGAAAGTTCCGGTCAAAATCTGGATTAAACAGAAAAATCAGAAAATCTCTCAGGGGGCCACGTCGAAGGCGTAATTCGTCCGGGGGTGTCAACTTACCCCTTCGACGTGTGGCTGACGAGCGGGCCCCGCGGGCAGGTTTAAAAGGGGGAGGGGAGGGAACAGAAGACCGCGGCGCTCTGGCGATGGTCGCCGGCGATGCAGTTGATGGCGAGGTCGGGAAAGAGCAGGGATGGAACGAGCACTCCGAGATGAACACGCATGTACCCGTGGCTTCGCGAGAGACGGCCGGACGACGTCGTCCCCTTCCTCTCCGGCGGCGGCGGTGCTCGGGTGTCGTCGGAGACAGCGATTTCGGCAGCAATTCGACCGGCTAAGGGTTTGGGCAGGGTCAGTGGAGCGAGGTGAACTCGCGGGTGCAGTCGGTGGAGCTCGGGGAGGAGTAGAACGGCGGGGAGGCAGAGCTCGGGTGGCGGCGGTGCTCCGGCGAGATGCGAAGCCAGAGGGCCTCTCGGCCGTGGCTCGGTGCTAGGGGGCTCAATAGGAGGCGGAAGGAGTGGGGTGAGGAGCTCGGGAGAGGCCGGGGAGGAGTATTTATAGGAGGGGGAGGAGCTCTCTGGAACGGCTGGGACTCGGGCCACGTCGCCGGCGATGGTACGCCGCGCTGGCTGGCTGCTTGCGGGCGATGCGATGGGAGAGGGCAGAGGAGTTAAGGCGGCCAGTGGCGGGTAGTGGAGGAAGAAGACGCGCCGCACGCCACAGTGCAGCCACGGGCGGCACAGTGCCCGGGTGCCGTGGCGGCCGTCGAGGGCGATTCCGGCGAGGAGAAGGGTCGGGAGAGGGATACATGGACGGCATCGACGATGTCGGCACTCCCAGACATGAAATGGCAGCACGGGGCCTCTGGAATGACCTCGGCCGTCGCCAGCGAGGTGCAGAGCACGCGTACTGGCATGCCAGTACCGTGCTCACCACAAGAAGTGATGTCTCGAGGCCGTCCAAGTCCAGCGCATCATGTCCAGTGCCTTCTCCTTTGATCATCTAGCCTCTCTGTGCCTCTGGTTCGACTAGGTTCACTCTGAACCGAAGTGTAGCTTCAGCTACAGTTTCTGACAGCAAACTTGAGAGAGATCTAGAGGAGACATGAGCTGGAGATGGAGCCAGTGGAGATGTCTGGGATGGTCTATGTTGGAAGGACTCCAATCTGACCAAGTTTGAAAGGATTTCATCAAGATTTGAATATAGTTCATGCACAAGTGCTGCTACCGGACCAGAAGAGAGATGAGCTTGATGCACTCATCTGGTTGATCTTCTGGGGCTGAAATTTGGTGTGGCAGTGTTATTTGGTGAGGAGAAGATGCCATAAAAATTTCAGCTCAATTGGATACCTCTAGCTGGTACTTCCTTCACAGAGGTTCCAATTGGACAGAAACTTGGCAGAATATTGGTGATGAAAATTTGTACTGGACCAGAAGATATTTTTGAATATTGTGGAAAGATAGATTCCCTAATATCTCAGGGAATTTTCTGGGAATTAATTGAGTAGGGAAAATATGAGTTGCTTCACAAATGGCCAGTACGGTCCAGAGAGCAAATGGGGTTTTCTGGACAAAACTTTGTACTGGACCATGAAATGTTTTTGAAGATTGTGGGAGTAGATGATGACAAGAAGGTCTGGGATTAATTTGGGATTTTTATGATCACCATAACTATAGGTTGCTTTGTAACCCATAGTGATGACAGATTTTCCCAAAGGAAGAAAATGAATTTTTGGGAAGGATAAAGAATTGGAAATTGATCCCGAGGGTGAGTGACAAGATTTTGGCAAGATGCTGAGGGCTTTGGATCACTCAGAGGAATTCATAAGTCCAAAGTCAACTGAAAAGGTTTAAAATCCATCCAACTTGCAAATAAAGCCAGAAAGATTTCGAAAAGAAAAAGTTGCCAAAAACCAGGGTGTCACAAGAAGTGTGTGTTTGGTGTTCCGTCCGGCAAGCTTCTTGGGTTCTTTGTGTCCTATTGAGGGATTGAAGCCAATCCCAACAATATCAAGGTGATTGAGCAGATTGAAGCACCAAAGCGCGTCAAGGACATCAGACGTCTTGCCGGCTGCGTTGTCGCCCTTAGCAGGTTCATCTCTAAATCAGCAAAGCGCGCCTTGCCATTTTTCAAAATCTTGAAAAAGGTAGGTCTAGTAGAGTGGGCTCCGAAAGTAGAGGCCGCGCTCCAAGATTTGAAGGAGTACCTGTTCTCTCCGGCAGTCCTAGTTGCGCCTAGGCCGCAAGAGACGTTGCTGCTATACATAGCGGCAACGAATCAAGTGGTTAGCACTGCACTTGTGGCTGAAAGAGAGGCAGACGAAGAGAAGGTAGAAGCCGTAGAGCCACAGCCCGACAAGCCAGAGTCATCTCCAGCAAGGTCAGGTGCCGACAAGTCAGAGATTGTGCAAGCAAGTGGATCAGATCAACAGGCAGTGCAGAAGAAGAAGATGGTGCAGCGTCCGGTTGATACGTCTCCAACTTATCTATAATTTTTGATTGTTCCATGCTATTATAGTATCAATCTTGGATGTTTTATATACACTTACAAGCAATTATATATCATTTTTTGGGACTAACCTATTAACTTAGTGCCCAGTGCCAGTTGCTGTTTTTTGCCTGTTTTTGGTTTTTCAAAATATCAGTACCAAACGAAGTCCAAATGCCACGAAACTTTTTGGAGATTTTTTTCTAGACATAAGAGACACTAGAAGCTTTGGGAGAGGACCAAAAGACAGAGGAGGTGGCCATGAGCCACCAGGGCGTGCCCCAGGGGGGTGGTGTGCCCTGGTGCCTCGTGGGCCCACCTCTGCTCCGTTTGACCTAATTCCACCTCTATAAATACTCTAAAATCGGGAAACCAACAGAGAGTCCACGAAATACTTTTTCCGCCGCCGCAAGTCTCTGTTCTCGAGAGATCCCATCTGGAGGCCTTTTTCGGCACTCTGCCGGAGGGGGATTCGATCACGGAGGGGCTCTACATCAACCTTGCTGCCCTTCCGATGATGCGTGAGTAGTTTACCACAGACCTTCGGGTCCATAGTTAGTAGCTAGATGGCTTCTTCTCTCTTTTTGATCTTCAATACAATGTTCTCCTCGATGTTCTTGGAGTTCTATCCGATGTAATCACTTTTTGCGGTGTGTTTATTGGGATCCGATGAATTGTGAGTTTATGATCAGATTATCCATGAATATTATTTGAGTTTTCTCTGAACTCTTTTATGCATGATTGTTATAGCTTTGTATTTCTCTCCGATCTATTGATTTGGTTTGACCAACTAGATTGATTTATCTTGCAATGGGAGAGGTGCTTTGTAATGGGTTCGATCTTGCGGTGCTCAATCCCAGTGACAGAAAGGGACATGACATGTATGTATCGTTGCTATTAAGGGTAAAAAGATGGGGTTTATTCATGCGTGAGTTTACTTTGTCTACATCATGTCATCTTGCTTAAGGCGTTACTCCGTTCTTTATGAACTTAATACTCTAGATGCATGCTGGATAGTGGTCGATGTGTGGAGTAATAGTAGTAGATGCAGAATCGTTTCGGTCTACTTGTCTCGGACGTGATGCCTATATACATGATCATTGCCTTGGATATCGTCATGATTATTTGCTTTTCTATCAATTGCCCAACAGTAATTTGTTTACCCACCGTATGCTATTTTCAAGAGAGAAGCCTCTAGTGAAAACTATGGCCCCCGGGTCTACCTTTATCATATATTGAAAATCCCAAAAATACTTTGTTGCAATTTTACTTTATTTATTTTATTTTGTATTTTTGTTCGATCTATCTATCTATCACCATACAATTTAATCTTGTAATTAACCGCCAAGGGATTGACAACCCCTTGTTCGCGTTGGGTGCGAGGATTTGTTATTTTGTGTGCAGGTGCTGCTAACGAGTTGTTGCGTGATTCTCCTACTGGATTGATAACCTTGGTTTCATAACTGAGGGAAATACTTATCTCTACTGTACTGCATCATCCCCTCCTCTTCGGGGAAATCCCAACGCAGCTCACAAGTAGTAGGAAGAATTTCTGGCGCCGTTGCCGGGGAGACATCATCAACATCTATCAAGTACCTACGCATAAACTTTCATCTCCTTGCATTTATTTTATTTGCCTTTGCCTCTCGTTTTCATCTCCCCCACTTCTAAAATTTTTTTACAAAAAAAATACAAAAATATTTTCCGTTTGCCTTTTTCTTGTTTGCTTGCTTGCTTGCTTTTATTGCCTTCATGTCAAACACTCAAGAACAGGAAGTAAAACAAAAATTTAAGATACTATGGATCACCTTAAGGTTTTCTACTTGGATCATCTTCGATCCATTTGTGCTTGTGCTGAAACCCCATCTAGTTTAGTTGAGGGAAAATCATTAGATGAGCATGCTCATTTTGTGCATCACCGTTTGTCTCAAAAAGGGAGACTCTTATGGAATCAAATAAATTGTTTGCTATGCTATGCTTGGAATCTATGTGAAATTTATGATTTTACTTGTTGCTCTAAGAACCCTAAAAAACACCTTCCCTACCTATGTGAGTTTAATGATAATGAAATCTTATCTTCTTATGCCAAGGGTGTTTATAGTTACTATGATATCGAACAAATTGAAGAATTTGTTGCTTTTAAGGGTGCTTATGATGTTGCTTCTTTAATTGAAAAGTATGATATTACTCTCTACAAATCTGAAAATTTTGACATACTTAAATATTGCTATGAAAACTATGCTCCTAATGCCTATGTTAGTGAATTCATTGGGAGAATGTCTGCTGCTTTGGAAGAGAATAATGATATGCATGAATCCATAGACAATTGTGATTCCGTTGATTCGATTGAAATATCCCCCCTTGATGAATGTGATGCTTGCTATTCTTGTGGCCGTGATGCCAATATTAATGATGCTTATAGAGATGAACTTGCTATATTTCCTTATGTTAAAAATGAAATTATATCTATAGCACCCATACTTGATAGCTCCTTGAATAAAAAGCATGATTGCAATTGGTTATTATAAATTCTATTAATGTCAATTGTGCTAATGATATGCAAAGCTACAAGCTTGGGGATGAAAATTTTGTTATGTGCACTACTTATTGCAATGATCATGATTGGGATGATGATGCTTCTTATGATCTTGAAAATTTATTTAAGCCTCATGATGAATATGTTATTGATAATAAAATTTGCAATAATATTAAAAGTGGGTTTGGAAGAGCGTCAAATTTAGGTAATAATGATCCCACTACTTTGGAGAGTGTTCAATCTTATGAATTTTTTGATGAAAGTGGGTTTGGAGAGGTCATGACTTTAGTTGATGATAATCCCACTATTTTGGAAGATTATAAAACTTTTATGCATATGGATCATAGAGAGAATACTGTTTATGATAGCTATATTGTTAAGTTTGATTATGATCCTACATGTAATTATTATGAGAGAGGAAAATATGGTTATAGAAATCTTCATGTTACTAAATTGCCTCTCGTGATGTTGAAATTATTCATGCTTCATTCTCCCTATTTGCATATGCTAGAAATTGCTTCTCTTGATAATTTGTTCTCCTATAAAATGCCTATGCATAGGAAGTATGTTAGACTTAAATATGTTTCTTACATGCCTATGGTGCTCTCTTTGTGCTTCAATTCTTGTCTTTGACGTGAGCATCATTAAAATCTCAAAGCCTATCTTAATGGCTATAAAGAAAGAGCTTGTTGGGAGACAACCCAATAAATTTTTATTCTATTTTTGAGTGTTTGCACAATTATGCTACTGTTATGATTGTGTTTTTATGTTTTAATTAGTGTTTGTGCCAAGTAATGCCTTTGGGATGATTTGGAAGATCGTATAATTGATGCTGTTTGGAAAACAGAAAGTTTTGCGTCCAGTGTTGGAATTTTAATTCTGTACTGGAGCGTCAGAAAAATATGAAATTTTTACACAGTATTGGTATATGAATTTCCCACGTTTTCCTAATTTTTCAGAATTTTTGGAGTTACAAAAGTATAGCTTTTAAATATATCTTTACAGACTGTTCTGTTTTAGACAGATTCTGCTTTTGTTGCATAGTTTGCTTATTTTGATGAATCTATGGATCGTATCGGGGGGTATGAGTCATGAAGAAGTTGGAGTACAGTAGCATTATGCCAATATTAAATATGAATTAATTTACTACAGTACCTAAAGTTAAAGATTTGTTTGTCATAGTAACGGATCTCACGAAGGTTTTGTTGAGTTTTGGGTGATTGAAGTTTTCACGTTTTGGGTGAAATCACGATGGATGAAGGAATAAGGAGTGGCAAGAGCCTAAGCTTGGGGATGCCCAAGGCACCCCAAGGTAATATTCAAGGAAGACTCAAGCAACTAAGCTTGAGGATGCCCCGGAAGGCATCCCCTCTTTCTTCTACCAACCATCGGTAATTTTACTTGGTGCTATATTTTTATTCGTCCCATATCATGAGTTTTGCTTGGAGCGTCTTGTATTATATGAGTCTTTGCTTTGTTTGCTTTTTAGTTTGTCACAATCATCTTTGCTGGACACACCTATTTGAGAGAGCCACACGTTTATCATGATTTGTTAGAATACTCTATGTGCTTCACTTATATATTCTGAGCTAGGCAGTTGCTCTAGTGCTTCACTTAAATCTTTTTGAGCACGGCGGTGGCTATATTTTGAAGAAATATTTGAACTCTCATGCTTCACTTATATTATTTTGAGAGTTGATAAGATTAAATTTTGAAGAAATATTTGCACTCTCATGTTTCACTTATATCTTTTTGAGAGTTGATAATAATGGTAATTTGCACAAGATATGAATTTGGTCCCAAAGTGATGAATATTCAAGAGGGATATAATAAAAACTTTCATATAGATCATTGGATATGATAAGTTTGATTCCTTGCAATAGTTTTGCGATATGGAGATGATAATATGTGAGTCATGTTAGTGAGTAATTGTGATTTAGTAAGAATATTGGTGTTAAGGTTTGTGATTCCCTATGCATGCACATAAAGTCAATAGTTATGCAACGAAATTATATCCTACTTATGGTGCATTATTCGGTGTTAGTTATGTTTAATGCATGTTTATGACCATTTTCGCTTTTTGGTTGGTCGCTTCTCAATCTATTTGCTAGCCTTCATTTGTACTAAGCGGGAATACTACTTGTGCATCCAACTCCTTAAACCAAAGTTGTGCCAAATGAGTCCACCATACCTACCTATATGCGGTATTTCCATGCCGTTCCAAGTAAATTTGCATGTGCCAACTCTAATTTTTTCAAAATAATTTTCCATATTGTGTGCCCGTACCGCTCATGAAGCGGCAGGGGGTGGCCAATATTTTCCATGCTAGGTGTGTTATTCTCACGATGAGTGTTTATTCACTAGTCATTGCACGAGAGAGTGGCAGGTAATAGGGATGCCCAGTCCTGAAATATTTTTTTTAATATGATGATAATAATAAATTCCTTGGAAAGTGTTGGTATGGAACGCACCCGTGGATACGGCTAGCCATGGATTGTGAAGGAATGGTGGAAAGGAAATAAACTTTATTTTCTGTTTGGGAACCGCCTATAATGTGCCTAGCATGGAAGATATTGGGAATTCTCGGTTGTTTTCGTTGACAGGAAAAGCATGCCTCTCAAAATAATTTTATCTCTCTAATTTAAGCTTTGAACTCTGGCACCTCTGCAAATCTCTGCTTCCCTCTGCGAAGGGCCTATCTATTTACTTTTATGTAATTTTTATTTTTTATTTTGAGTCTCCATCTTCTCTTACAAAGCACCAACTAGAGAGCACTATTGTCATACTTGTGCATTGGGTGTAGCTAATATTGAGTGTGTTTCATGAATGGATCAATGATTGAGCATAATGGGCTAGGGATAGCTTTCTTTAGCGTTGATATTTTGAAAGACATAGTTGCTTGTTAGTATGCTTGAGTATTTATGTCTTCATGTCAAATTATAGACTATTGCTTTGAATCATTCAAGTCCAAATGTCCATGCTACAAAAGAAAAGAGTATATGATGAATATGATAGGTAGCATTCCACATCAAAAATTCTGCTTTTATCATTTACCTACTCGAGGACGAGCAGGAATTAAGCTTGGGGATGCTTGATACGTCTCCAACATATCTATAATTTTTTATTGTTCCATGCTATTATAGTATCAATCTTGGATGTTTTATATACAATTACAAGCAATTATATATCATTTTTTGGGACTAACCTATTAACTTAGTGCCCAGTGCCAGTTGCTGTTTTTTGCCTATTTTTGGTTTTTCAGAATATCAGTACCAAACAAAGTCCAAATGTCACGAAACTTTTTGGAGATTTTTTATGGACATAAGAGACACTAGAAGCTTCGGGAGAGGGCCAGAAGATAGAGGAGGTGGCCACGAGCTGGTGCCTCATGGGCCCACCTCTGCTCCGTTTGACCTAATTCCACCTCTATAAATACTCTAAAATCGGGAAACCAACAGAGAGTCCACAAAATACTTTTTCCGCCGCCGCAAGTCTCTGTTCTCGAGAGATCCCATCTGGAGGCCTTTTCCGGCACTCTGCCGGAGGGGGATTCGATCACGGAGGGGCTCTACATCAACCTTCCTGCCCTTCCGATGATGCGTGAGTAGTTTACCACAGACCTTCGGGTCCATAGTTAGTTGCTAGATGGCTTCTTCTCTCTTTTTGATCTTCAATACAATGTTCTCCTCGATGTTCTTGGAGTTCTATCCGATGTAATCACTTTTTGCGGTGTGTTTGTTGGGATCCGATGAATTGTGAGTTTATGATCAGATTATCCATGAATATTATTTGAGTTTTCTCTGAACTCTTTTATGCATGATTGTTATAGCTTCGTATTTCTCTCCGGTCTATTGATTTGGTTTGGCCAACTAGATTGATTTATCTTGCAATGAGAGAGGTGCTTTGTAATGGGTTCGATCTTGCGGTGCTCAATCCCAGTGATAGAAAGGGACATGACACATATGTATCGTTGCTATTAAGGGTAAAAAGATGGGGTTTATTCATGCGTGAGTTTACTTTGTCTACATCATGTCATCTTGCTTAAGGCGTCACTCCGTTCTTTATGAACTTAATACTCTAGATGCATGCTGGATAGCGGTCGATGTGTGGAGTAATAGTAGTAGATGCATAATTGTTTCGGTCTACTTGTCTCGGACGTGATGCCTATATACATGATCATTGCCTTGGATATCGTCATGATTATTTGCTTTTCTATCAATTGCCCAACAGTAATTCCCACCGTATGCTATTTTCAAGAGAGAAACCTCTAGTGAAAACTATGCCCCCTGGGTCTACCTTATATTGAAAATCCCAAAAATACTTTGCTGTAATTTTACTTTATTTATTTTATTTTGTATTTTTGTTCGATCTATCTATCTATCTATCACCATACAATTTAATCTTGCAATTAACCGCCAAGGGATTGACAACCCCTTGTTCGCGTTGGGTGCGAGGATTTGTTATTTTGTGTGCAGGTGCTGCTAACGAGTTGTTGCGTGATTCTCCTACTGGATTGATAACATTGGTTTCATAACTGAGGAAAATATTTATCTCTACTGTACTGCATCATCCCCTCCTCTTCGGGGAAATCCCAACGCAGCTCACAAGTAGCACCGGTCTACTTTATCAGCTCCTGATGTGAGCATAGACACCATAGATACTTCTACAAATATTACACGAGACATTTTTCAGGTAGTTTCTATTTATAATTCTATAATATTATATTTTATTATCAGGGGCAAAAATACTACATATTTTTGTGCTTTATGCAGAATTATTGGAAACACGTATACGCTACGTATTAAGAAGCGAGATTATACTGAAGATTTTGAAGCATACGAGTATGTAAATCTTAGACACCAATGCGTGTGGTCAAGCCAAGTAGAAGAAACTCATGTACGTGCATCCAAGGGACCAGTACTAAGTCAAGGCATCATGCATGTGTTACATTATACGTGCGTGTGCACACATGGGCTGGCCCAAGAGCATTACGTGCATGTGCACGCAGAGGCCAGCACATCCCAATACGAAGGCTGTTTCCTACTTGCTTTCGTCAGTGACAAAGAATCCGAAGTCAACAGAAGACGTCCGCCGCGGTACGCTCCTTTAATAAATAGCTAGTCTACGTTAGGGTTTAGACTCGGGTTTTGTTTAGAAAAGTTTAGCTATTGCTATTTTTATTTGTCTTCGCTCGTAGCGGTTAGTGCGACCGTCAAGACATCCTATCGAAACCCCATCTTGTGAGATTTATTTCATCTAACATATTCGTAATTTCAGATTGTTTGGCTATTATTTTCTTGCATGTTCTTCGATTTGCTTGCAGGAAAAATCCTTCGTGGATAGGTCGATCGCGCCGTTGGCTCGGTCGATAACATCGTGGAGTTGGTTCAGCGATTGCCGTGGATATCAGTCGTGTACGGTTCTCCCTGTACGGTTGGTAGCCGGATCGTGAGGGTCAAATCCTCCAAAAATCGTAGTTATCTCTCTCTCTCTCATCGAAAGATCGGGCCCCAGTTCACATCAAGTGGTATCAGTTTTCAGGTTCATCGATGAGAGATTTACAGTTTTATTAGCTTAGATTGTTTTCAATCCTATAACCCATAAAAAAGCCAAAAAAAATTTAGATTAGTTCATCTGCTGCACCTATCTTTTTAGCCTTTAGCAATTTGTATCTAGTATTTGCTTTGTTGAATTTTTGGTTGCATTTATCCTAGATTTAGTGCTGGTTTAGATTAGAAGGGACGAAAATTTTCTACCAGATTGAACCTATTTTGTCTACCTAATCGCTCCTGCCACCCCTTGGTTGTTAATCGAAAAAAAACTTCATCAGTTACGTGTCTATCACGCCGATCCATCCGCCGCCGCGCATCGCGTAACTCATCTGTCAAGTTTACGTGTTCATCCGTTTTTTTTCTCAGTGCCGTCCGCCGCTTTTCGTGTGTGTTCAGTACCTAATTCTTTTGTTTTCAGCACACACGTTGAGCTAGCTGCACCTGTACCCACGTCCCATCCACCTACAAAAATTGTTCCTGTACTACCGCGCGCACGGTATTATTTGACAAATCTGGCCCTTTGTTGAAACTAATGCCACGTCTGGCCCTTTAGCGAAACTATTTGCAAATCTGGCCTCTGAGGTCGGCGCCAAAGAGGATGGCGTCGAACTTGTGCGGGTCGGCGCCAAGACATTTCTGCAGTGAGATGCTTTGAGGGGTCGGCTCCAAGGAGCTCGGCGCCGACCTTGCTTCGGCGCTTGATTCTGCTGGCGCCGACCTGCACATGTTCGGCTCCATCCTCTTTGGCGCCGACCTCAAGGGCCAGATTTGCACATAGTTTAGCCAAGGGGCCAGATGTGGCATTAGTTTCGGCAAAGGGCCAGATTTGTCAAATAATACGCGCGCACGTCCCAAGTCTTCCGCCAGGACAGCCGCATATCATTACTGCCACGCTAGTAGCACACGTCCCATCAGCTATCATATGTTTAGTGAATCAGCTATCATCTTTGGTACGTGATTTCTTGCTTGCTACCAGCTTGAAAAAAAAAGGACGGAGCAAAAAAAAAGAGAACAGAAAACAAGAGTGAAAAAAGTGAAAAAAAAAACAGAGAAGAAAAAGTAAGCAAAAAAAAAGTTCAGGCTGGCTAGCATCTGTTTTAAGCTGTGCTACTGGATCGCCGCTCCATCTATCATATATTTTCGACATTTGTTATACACTGCACTTATACATCACTTATATCTAGCTCCTTAGAGCTACATATTTTTATCGGTTTCCACACTCATTTGATTCAGTATCTGGGCTTAGATTGTTTTATCTCTTACTAGTCGACTGCCAGCACTGGTTAGGAGTTTGAGCAATTATTCAACTTGCATTGCTTTTTGCTAAATTGTGCCACTAATATTGTGAGTTGAGAAGCCTTTGCCAAGCTACACTTTTTTCTACCAATAAGTACAGGTTCCGGCTCTACTGATTCCTGGTTATCGCTCCATCCAATCTTCATCGGTAGTTTGAAGCCAACCCAACGCGCCGATCACCCCCTGTTGCATTGGTAAGAACAAGTAAGAATTTGATACTAAGCTTGATTGGAGAAAATTTTCTTCACCACATCCTATTAGTTGATAGGGATTATACGTTGTGTTTTTTTTCTCTTCGACTAACAATGGCAGGGAATCAAGTCACACTTGAGGGCCTCACGGAGGATGTGAAGGTCACCAGCGAGCGCCTTGCCCAACGTGAGGGTGCTCAGATTGTGGCAGAAGAGAGGCTCAAGGCTATAAAGGATGCACAAGGTGTTGCCAACACACATCTACAGGACATCTTGTCACGTCTGGATGGGTTGCAGACTGCACCCCGCGTCAACAATAACGCTGCTCCTCACAACTCCACGGGTGTCGCCGCTATTTCGCGAGCTCGACGTGTGCCCGTGGGTCATCCACAACACCCAGCTAGTGCCACTGATGCTGCCACCATAAACCAGCACCAACAAATTCCTCCCCGCATCACCGAGCAACATGGGGACAACTACGAGGATTATTCCGGTGACACCGAAGACGACCAAATGGTCAACCGCCACAATGGCCGTGCTCATCGACAACTACGTTTCAACCGTCAAGGTATGGCACGAGGTCCACATAGGTATGATGTTAGAGATTACGAATACTCTAGTGCTAAAATTAAATTTACTATGCCTGCTTGAAAGTGCAAGTGTCACTTAATTTATATTTTGGTGTGATGACAATGTGGTTAGTGGAACTAATATAGGTTGCTATAGTTTATCTTAGGATATTGGTTTCAAGTTGTCTCTGATGGAGGTATGCGACCCCCCAATTCAAAAAGATCAAAGGCGTGGTTTACCAGCGACTCGAAGGATTTCGTTTTGGTTTGATTTGAGTCGTAGGAAAAAACGCACTACTAAGATGGGTCATTTGTGGATTTATGTCGTGTGGGAATGCCATCCTAAAACCATATACACCAGCCTGCCTACTCCTACCACCATATGTCCTTTAGTGTGCTTGCTGTGGTATCCAGAAAGTTTCAACAGAGAAGTTCTGGGTACCCCGTGCGCACGGGGTCTTTTGACCCCCGTGCGCACGGGGTACTGCGTAACTTCCTGGGTACCCCGTGCGCACGGGGTCTTTTGACCCCCATGCGCACGGGGTACTGCGTAACTCCCTGGATACCCAGTGCGCACGGGGTCTATTGACCCCCGTGCGCACGGGGTGGTGGTTTGGGCTCTGAGTACCCCGTGCGCACGGGGCTGACTTAGCCCGTGCGCACGGGGTCCAACGGGCAGAAAACCCCACCCAGCCAAGAACACTATATAAGGAGGCCTTCTTCCTCTTCCATCCCTAACCCTAATGTCTTGTTGAGCTCCACCATTGCTACACTCCATTTTGCTCAATACTCTCAATCCCTCCACCCAAACTTGTTGAAACTTTGGGGATTGGGAGAGCAAGACCCAATCTACACTTTGACCAAACCAAATCGTGTTCCCCGCAACATTCATCCACCATTGACTTGTTACTCTTGGAGCTTGGGCTCCTAGGCGGTTAGAGGTTCCTCCGAAAGCTTCCTTGCTTGTGGTGTGCTCCGGAGAAGTTTGTAAAGGTGTGGTGGTCGCCTTCAAGACCAACCCCGAGTGATTCGAGGCTCATCCGTTGGGGGTGACTCGAAAGAGATTACGGTGAGCCTTCGGTGGCGTTCCGCAAGCTTTGGCTCCGGCACCGCTCTAAACGGAGAGTAGCTCTTCCCCAAGGAAGAGTGAACTTCGGGATAAAATCCGCGTCCTCGTCTCACTTGTGGTTAATCCTTTCCCGCACTTTACTTTGCGTTGTATGCTTGTTGGCTTGCTAATTAGATTGTTGCCTAGCATCTTAGCTTGGAGCTTGCTTGTCATATATGTTGTGTTCACCTAGTTGCATATCTAGTGAACCCTATTTATCCGCTAAACCTTAAAATTGACAAGAAAGATTAAAATTTGTAGTCTCCTATTCACCCCCCCTCTAGTCGACTGTATCAATCCTTTCAATTGGTATTAGAGCCTCGTGCTCTAATATAAGGTTTTACAACCTTGGAGGATATGGCCGAACTAGGGAATGAGGGTGGTGAGGCATCTCTTGCGGAGGATGGTCAAAACCTACCCACCGCCGCGGCCGGAGCACTCGGTGCTCCGGTCGTTGCTCCCGCCGCCCCATTAACCCGGGTGCCCCCTTGACCACGGCCGACATTCTTTCGATGTTTGCGGACCTCAAAACCGCTATGTTGAAAGAAGTTCGATCCTCGGTCAAGGAGGAAATTGATGCTCGCTTAAAGCCCTTGACATCCGCCTCAAACTCATTTGATCCAAATGCGGTTCACGATGCGGATGATTCAAGAGAACCCCTTGCATCCCCGGCTCGCACTCAAGTTCCCAAGTACAATGCCGTGGAACCCTTTTACTCACCCCAACCTTTGCAACATCCTCGCATTAATCCTGTTGGGCCTCCGCCCCCTTTGAAAGCTAATGCGTTTGCTAAGTGGAAGATAGATATGGAGTCTCACATACGCAGTGCCTCTACGCAACTATGGTGGATTGTGGTCAACGGATTTTCTCCCAAAGATCCCATGAATCTCACTCCAAGAGAAGCGGTTGATGATCAACTCAATGCTACCGCCCACAACATGTTGCGCACGGTGGTGACAGATGGCTATAGTGACTCCATTGCTCTTCTCAAAACCGCCAAGGAAATTTGGGATTGTCTTGAGGAGGCTCTCGAAGGTGATGAAGCAATTCGAAGATCTCGATTAGCCTTGCTCAAACAAGAAGTCAATCTATTTGTGAGGAATGAGGGTGAGACCGCGGAAGAGGTGTACCGAAGGCTAAAGTCTCTTGTGCTCAACTTAAGAACCTTTGGGTGCACTTGGGCAAATGATGATTTCATCAAGGACAAGTTCATTGATGCTATGGTCCTCACGGAGCATACCATGGTGATGATGATACATCAACGCCCGGACTATCACAAGTTAACCGCGGCACAAGTTGTATCCACTTTCTCAACTCATGTTCTTTTAGAGACCAAGTCCAAGAAGACCTTTGCCATTGCTCAAGCAACCAAGAACTCAAATCTTGCTTTGAAGGCCAAGAAAGTAATTTCTCAACCCTCAAGGGATGAAGAAGTTGTTGAAGAGACTTGTGAGGAAGATGTTGACACCTCATGCCCGGCAAATGACTTTGCGGAAGACTTGGCTCTCTTGGTAAAGAAATATTCTGGGACCATGGCAAACAAAGGGAAGAACCTTCAAGGAAGATCGTTCGGACGAAGGAAATGCTACAATTGTGATAGCCCAAGACATTTTGTGCATGATTGTCCTTATGAGAGACGTGAAGACAAGTCTGAGAAGCTTGTGCTCAAAAAGAAGAAGTTCATCAAGTTCACCAAGAGGAAAGAAGACAAGGATCTTGTTCATGAGGAGTACATGTCCAGAGATGAAGATGACGGTGATGATGATCATGTGGGCACGGCCGCTATTACCATGCATGCCACTACTACCTCCACCTCCACCACCGGCCTCTTCGACTCTCCCAACGAGGACAAGCCTTTCACTCATCGTTGCCTCATGGCCAAAGAGGTAAAAACAAAGTCCATATCTCTAAAACCCTCCATCCACACTTCCAATGTCTCATGTGAGATAGTGGAGGATGAGTGTGATGATGGTGTGGATAATGATGAGGAATCCTTGATGGCTTTCATGAAAACTCTTCATGGTGAAGCTCGTGCTCGTTTTGGTGATCTCCTTAAGTCACTTGCTGAACGCGATGACTTTATTGAGAACATTGAAACCCTCCTCATAGAGGAAAAAGAGAGAGTCGAACTCCTCGAGCACGAACTACATGAAGAGAGTGTCATGAGAGCATCACTTGAGGAAGCCTTGTCTTCTCATGAAATTGACTTTGTTAAAACCAATGATGCTTTGCAACTTGCTCTTGAGAACAAAGATGCCCTTAAAGTAAGGGTTGAAAAGCTTCTAGTTGATCACACGAGACTTGTTGAGGAACACGAGCTCCTTGTGACTAGTTCCAAGGTTGTCAAAGGTGACCTCATTGCCCTCACCGAGTCTTATGCTCAACTTAAAGCTACAACCATTAAGGCTCTTACTTCCGTCCCTCATATTGATTTAAATGATGAATCTTGTACGGCTAACTTTGCTCATGATTGCACCTCTCTCCAAGAGGAAAATAAGAAGTTGAAAGCCTAAATTGAGAAAGGGCTTGTGTCGTGCATTCAAGGGGAGAAAAACCTCAATGACCTCTTGAGCAACCAAAAGGAATGTGTTGCCAAGGAGGGAATTGGGTTTGACCCCTCTTCTAAGAAAAAGAAGAACCCGAAGAAGAGCCACAAGAAGAAGATCGGTCCTACTCCTCCTCCTCAACAAAAGGTAGTATTTGTGCACAAAGGGCACCAGGAGTTGGAGAAGAAAAAAGGGAATGTTGGGGATGGCAAGGTCACTAGGGACAAGGCCATTCCCAAAGATTTTGCCGGCAAGAACAACCCATCTTATGTCCTCATGAGAGGAGATGATGGTTACACCTTTGCTAAATTTGTTGGCACTAACTATGATGATTATACTTGGACTATTTGGGTTCCTAAGACCCTTGTTGCTAACTCTCTAGGACCCATTGCAAAATGGGGACCTAAAATCAAAGCTTGATTCATGTAGGACTATACCTCTGGTGGAACACAATGGGTGATCGATAGTGGATGCACCAATCATATGACCGGAGAGAGGGAGATGCTTGTGGAGTTCGTTGATTTGCTCAAGGCTTCTTCAAACATCATCTTTGGCGACAATAGCAAGGGCAAGGTATTGGGTTTGGGCAAGGTGGTAATCTCTAGTGATACATCACTTAAGAATGTCATGCTTGTTCAATCCCTTCACTATAATCTACTTTCAACAATTCAATTGGCTCGTGCCGGTTATGATTCTCATTTCGGTGAATTTCATGTGAACGTCTTTAAGAGGAGCAATCTCAAAGTGGTCTTTGTTGGGCATGTTGAAGACAACCTTTACGTGGTTGATTTCTCAAAAGAGAAAACTCATCTTGCAACATGCCTAATGGCGAAGGCCGACGTGGGGTGGCTATGGCACCGACGGCTAGCCCACGTTGGCATGAGAAATTTACAAGCTCTCTTAAAGGGGAAGCACATCCTTGGACTAACCGATGTGTGTTTTGCCAAAGATCGTCCTTGTAGTGCTTGCATTGCCGGAAAACTACATGAAAAAGCACATAAGGTGAAGACTATCATTACCACTTTGAGGCCTCTCGAGCTCATTCACTTGGATCTCTTTGGGCCTCCATCTTATGATAGCATGGGAGGGAGGAGGTATTGCCTTGTCATTGTCGATGACTATACAAGATATACATGGGTGTTCTTTCTCAAGACAAAAGATGAAACACAAGACACCTTCATCAACTTTGCCAAAGAAGCTCAACGTCAACATAATTGTGAGATCAAGGCAATTTGAAGTGACAATGGCACCGAGTTCAAGAATTATACGATGGACGAGTTCTTGAGTGATGAGGGGATCAAGCACCAATATGCCGCGCCATACACTCCTCAACAAAATGGTGTTGCGGAGAGGAACAACCGGAATCTCATTGAGATGGCTAGGACCATGCTTGACGAGTACAAGTCTCCATACAAGCTTTGGGCCGAAGCCATCAACACCGCGTGCCATGCTTCAAACCGGCTTTATCTTTGCAAGCTCAAGAACAAGACCCCCTATGAACTCCTAATCGAGAGGAAGCCTAACGTCAAATACTTTCGGGTATTCGGTTGTAAGTGTTTCATTCTAAACAAAAAATCCCGTCTAGCAAAGTTTGAGCCTAAAACTTATGAGGGCATATTTGTTGGATATTCGTCAAACTCTCACGCTTACCGAGTACTCAACAAATCCACCGGGTGTATTGAGGAAACCGTAAATGTGGAGTTTGATGAAGATAACGGTTCCCGTGCGGAGCAAATTGTTCCTTGTGTTGTAGGTGATGAGGCTCCTTCACAAGCTATAAGGACTATGGGAATAGGTCACATTCACCCACAAGAAACACCCCAAGTCCAAGTAGAAGAAGAAGGAGTAAGAGCCCCTCTTGTGGATTCACCACAAGGGAAGTCATCACCGCCACCTCAAGTGCAAGATGCTATGGGAGATCATGAACCTATCCAAGAACAAGAACAAGTCCCTCATGTTCCCGAGCAAGATCAAGAGCAAGCTCAACCAAATGGTGAAGAACCAATTATTTAAGCTCAAGATCAAGCTCAAGTTCGAGATCAAGATCAAGATCAATCCCAAACTCAAGTGTCTTCCACATCATCACATCCTAGTGTTCAAGGGCTTGAGGTTGTGAAGAGAAGGGTGTCTCCAAGGCTAAGACATTCTCAAGGTCAAGCTTCTTCAACAAGTTCAAAACCAAGTGAAGAAGAGCTTGCACTCAAAGTTCAAAAAGCGGCTGCCAAGCTAAAGCATCTTCAACATCTCACCGACAACATTTATGGAAGCATCAACAAGGGGGTAACTACTCATAGACGTTTGGCAAACTTTTGTGAGCATCACTCATTTGTCTCTTTTGTTGAGCCCCTTAAGGTTGAAGATGCCCTTGACGACCCGGATTGGGTAGATGCCATGCATGAAGAACTCAACAACTTCACCCGCAACAAAGTATGGACTCTTGTGGAGAGACCCAAAGAATATCATAATGTCATTGGAACAAAGTGGATCTTTAAGAACAAACAAGATGAGCACGTCAAGTCACTAGAAACAAGGCAAGGTTAGTGGCACAAGGGTTCACCCAAGTTGAAGGTTTGGACTTCGGTGAAACCTTTGCCCCCGTCGCCCGTCTTGAGTCCATTCGTATCTTGCTTGCATATGCTTCACATCATGATTTTAAATTGTATCAAATGGATGTGAAGAGTGCATTTCTTAATGGTCCTCTTAAGGAGTTGGTGTATGTCAAACAGCCTCTCGGTTTCGAAGATCCCGATCACCCCTCTCACGTTTATGAACTCCATAAGGCGCTCTACGGTCTTAAACAAGCACCTCGTGCTTGGTATGATCACCTTACGGCGTTCCTAAACAAGAAGGGGTTCCAGATCGGGTTAATAGATTCCACTCTCTTCACGAAGAGGGTAAAAGGAGAATTGTTTGTGTGCCAAATATATGTTGATGATATTATTTTTGGTTCCACTAACCATGCTATTAACGTTGAGTTTGAGAATCTTATGACCAAGGAATTTGCTATGAGCATGATGGGAGAGTTGAAGTTCTTCCTCGGATTTCAAGTGAAGCAATTGAGAGGAGGAACCTTCATCAACCAAGCACTTTATATTCAAGACATGCTCAAGAGGTTCAAAATGCTAGATGTCAAGCCCATGAAGACTCCCATGCCCACCAATGGCCAACTTAATCTTGATCCCAATGGTAAAGATGTGGATCAAAAGGTATATCGCTCCATGATCGGTTCTTTGCTTTACCTTTGTGCATCTAGACCGGATATTATGTTGAGTGTATGCATGTGTGCAAGATTTCAATCCGCTCCCAAGGAGAGCCATTTTTTGGCAGTGAAAAGAATCCTTCGATATTTGGTTCATACCCCAAACTTGGGCCTTTGGTATCCCAAAGGAGCAACTTTCAAGTTAATAGGATACTCGGATTCGGATTGGGCTGGAGACAAGGTAGACCGCAAGTCCACTTCCGGCTCATGTCAATTCCTAGGGAGGTCATTGGTAAGTTGGTCTTCAAAGAAGAAGAATTGTGTGTCTCTTTCAACCGCCGAAGCCGAGTACATTGCCGCCGGAAGTTGTTGTGCACAATTACTATGGATGAGGCAAACCTTGATGGATTATGGTGTCAAATGTGACAAAGTGCCTCTTTTCTGTGACAATGAAAGTGCAATCAAGATCGCCGACAATCCGGTACAACATAGCCAAACCAAGCATATTGAGATTCCTCATCACTTCATTCGGGATCTTGTGGCCAACGGAGACATTGATATATTCCATGTCAACACCGAGAAGCAACTTGCCGACATTTTCACCAAGCCACTTGATGAAGCAAGATTCCGCGAGTTAAGGCATGAGCTGAATATCGTGGATATAAGTAACTTGGATTGAGGTTCTTGCATATGCACACATACTCATATAATATCTTGTTTAGGTGTAGGCACAAATCTAGGGGGAGCTCACTCAACTCATGAGCTATCTCATCCTAGTAGTGCATAAATTGAACAAAATCTTTCACATTAGTCACTTTAAGGTGGCACTTGTGCTTCAAAGATGAGTATTGGTCTTGGGCCCAAGGTTCATATCTTCGCGGTGCCATACCAAATAAACTCAAACATGGTGGCTTCGGCCACCGCCCTCTTTTGGAGGTTGGTTCTTTTCGTGTTTTTGTTTTGTCCTTGTTTTTGTTGTTTTTCTTGTGCCTTGTGTTGGTAGTTTTTCTTCTAGTGCAAGTGCTCCTCATATTCCTCTCTAGTAGTGTTGGATCTCTCTCTCGCGACGGACTCAGAAGTGAGACGGAAATGCATTTTGAGCCTTGGTAAGGATTTACATCCAGCCAGGACTTAGGATAAAATTCTCTGTCAAAATCCTCTGGTCACCCCGTGCCCACGGGCATGTACTGTGCGCACGGGGCCCCCGTGTCCACGGGACTTGTACCGTGCGCACGGGACCCCCGTGTCCACGGCCAAGTTCGCCCCGTGCGCACGGGGTCTGCGTTTCTGGCCCTGAAGAGGTGGGACGTGGGGGGGCTTGGGTTCATTCCCACCCTGTCGCCCCCTCCACGCCCCAGGACGCCTCCAGGCCGCCGTCGTCGCCTCCTCGTCGCCTGGTGCTCCTCTATGCGCCGTGGGACTTCGTTGCTCCGTGGAGATCTCCCGAGATGGGGTCCTCCTCTGGTATCCCCCTCCCCTTGTTCTTCCTTTTCCTCCATGGATCCTTGTTAGTCGTTAGGGTCTCCTCTTCTACTAGTCTAGGCCAGTTATTTCCTTGTGGTAGACTAGAAATGGCGGTGCAAATGCTGTGGAGGTTCTCCCTGCCGCACTCACTCCCGGATCTCGATCTGGAAGTGGTTGCCGCTGGGCGAACCCCGTGTCCACGGGGTGTTTGATGCCCGTGCGCACGGGGCCCCGTGTCCACGGCCGTGTACCGTGCGCACGGGACCCCCGTGTCCATGGTGGTCATACCCCCGAGCGTACGGGGTACACAGTGGTGCCAGTCCTGTTTCTCTGTCTCCATTCCTCGCCAGCATCTCGAGCACTTGTACTCATTCGTGTCTCTTGCGTGTTGTGTTGTTGTTGCTTTTGTGTTTTAGACTCTGCTGACAAGAGGTCCGAGGTCCGTCGCAAGCGCCCAAAGGCAAGTTCCAGGGAATTCACTATTGCTCGTCGTCAGCCGTTAGAAGGAATTGGTCAGGGTTCTGAGCAGGGCCGTGTTCGCCGTGCCGCCACCAAGCAGCCCGTGATTGAGGCCTCCGAGGATTCAGGAGAGGAGTATGACTCCATGGATGATGCTCACTATGATCACACCGCAGAGGCTGATTTTGCTGATGGTGATGATGTCGAAGAAGGTGAGTCGAGTCCCGAGCAAGCCATTCCAGGCGGGCGAGATCTTAGGGGGATGCCTCTCTCCAAATGGAGCAAGCCAGAGATCTGGGCTGAGAGGTAGGCTCATCCATATGCTGCTGCCACTAGGTTGGGTGTTGATCCCCGTTTCAAGAATGAGTTTCAGCAGAGAGTTTACCATGAGCTGCTTATGACAAAGGCCAAGAAGTTTGCTCCGCACAAGCAAGTCAATGTTGAGGGTCTCCGGGACAATGATCATCTCTACCCTGGCTTATATTCTGCTCTTGGGAGGTTGGGCCTTCTTCCTTTTGTCACTTTCAACCATCCGTACAATGAGGATCTTGTGATGCAGTTCTTTGCCACCGTGTACTTCACCAATGACTCTGCTCGCACCCTCACTTGGATGTCTGGGACGCATCAGTGCTTTGCTTCTATGGCCAAGTTTTCTGAAATCATTCCCTACCCGTTCATTGATGAAGAGGAAGCAAATGATGAGTTTGGCCGTGTTCGTGAAAGTGGGCAGCGCCACAAGGATGAGATTGCATTTGCTTATAAACAAGAGAAGTCCTTTGTCACCGGTTCCATCAAGGATCTTATGCATCTCTATGATACTATGCGCCATATCCTGAGGTACACTCTCACACCTAAGGCAGGTGATTCACATAACCTGAGGAGTTCCATGTTGGATGTGTTTGTGTACTTGCATCAGAAGAAGAAGGTGGATGTTCTATGAGCTTCGTCAGTGTGTGCAAGAGAACAAGTCCTTGATCTATGCTCCATTCATCCAGGCGTTGATTGAGTCAGTCTGCCCAGCTAGGTACATCTCTCAGTTCAAGACGACGGTGCCTAAGCGCAACTCCAACTAGACTCCTGCTGCTCCTGCTCCCTATGTGCCTCCCAAGAAGGGACGCAATCCGAGGCCTGATGAGCGTGCCACTTACACTCCTGGCATGTCCTCCACCGCACGGATCCCGTGTGGTAAGGGCAAGAAGGTGGTGTCTGAGGCTAGTTTCACCGAAGGAGAGAAGAGGTCTCTGTTCAAGACCATGAGCAACTTGTTCAAGATGTGTCAGTCCATTCAGCGCCGTCAGGTCCAGGAGATCAACAAGGACAAGCTGGTGAGGCGTCAGAAGAAGGCTGAGCATGCTGCAGCTGGTGAGGAGGTTGGCCCAGGGTCCGAGGACAACGACAGTGTGGCCACAGCTCGTTCCTTTCCGATGGCAGGGTGGCATTTTGATGATGATGATGATGATGCTTCGAGCACGCCTCCTCTTGTCTAGCCTTGTCTTTGCGTTGCCTTTTCCCTTTTTGTTGTCTTGATGACAAAGGGGGAGAAGTTGTCTTGTTTAGAGTGTGTTGAGATCTCAAGCCTCATGGTTATTGCGTTGTTGGGTGTTTATTTGGCTTGAGATACTCTTATTTGTATTTGCTTTCCGTGGTGTGGTTGTGAGCTACCTCTTATTAGTTTGTGAGACTAATTTTCCTATGATTCATATCTATGCTTATGATGTCTAGCATGTGCTATATGATCTTGTTCTTATTATGTTTGTCTCACTCTACTTGCTCACCACACTTTTGCATGTGATCTAGGCACCGTTTAGGTTTTATTTTGCTGATCACATGCCTTGACAATGTTGATCTAGGGGGAGCCTCATATGTGTGTGCTTGATGCATACTCAAGCATATCATTCTCTACCTGCACACATGGAGGGGGAGCTCCCATGATCAACCATTGTCGCATGGCTATTTGCTTAGATATATCCTTGATGCCATGTCCTAACCATGTTGTCATCAATGCACCAAAAAGGGGGAGATTGAAAGTGCAAGTGTCACTTAAATTATATTTTGGTGTGATGACAATGTGATTAGTGGAACTAATATCGGTTGCTATAGTTTATCTCAGGATATTGGTTTCAAGTTGTCTCTGATGGAGGTATGCGACCCCCCAATTCAAAAAGATCAAAGGCGTGGTTTACCGACGACTCGAAGGATTTCGTTTTGGTTTGATTTGAGTCGTAGGAAAAACCGCACTACTAAGAGGGGTCATTTGTGGATTTATGTCGTGTGGGAATGCCATCCTAAAACCATATACACCAGCCTGCCTACTCCTACCACCATATGTCCTTTAGTGTGCTTGCTGTGGTATCCAGAAAGTTTCAACAGAGAAGTTCTGGGTACCCTGTGCGCACGGGGTCTTTTGACCCCCGTGCGCATGGGGTACTGCGTAACTTCCTGGGTACCCCGTGCGCATGGGGTCTTTTGACCCCCATGCGCATGGGGTACTGTGTAACTCCCTGGATACCCCGTGCGCACGGGGTCTATTGACCCCCGTGCGCATGGGGTGGTGGTTTGGGCTCTGAGTACCCCGTGCGCACGGGGCTGACTTAGCCCGTGCGCACGGGGTCCAACGGGCAGAAAACCCCACCCAACCAAGAACACTATATAAGGAGGCCTTCTTCCTCCTCCATCCCTAACCCTAATGTCTTGTTGAGCTCCACCATTGCCACACTCCATTTTGCTCAATACTCTCAATCCCTCCACCCAAACTTGTTGAAACTTTGGGGATTGGGAGAGCAAGACCCGATCTACACTTTGACCAAACCAAATCGTGTTCCCCACAACATTCATCCACCATTGACTTGTTACTCTTGGAGCTTGGGCTCCTAGACGGTTAGAGGTTCCTTCGGAAGCTTCCTTGCTTGTGGTGTGCTCCGGAGAAGTTTGTAAAGGTGTGGTGGTCGCCTTCAAGACCAACCCCGAGTGATTCGAGGCTCATCCGTTGGGGGTGACTCGAAAGAGATTACGGTGAGCCTTCGGTGGCGTTCCACAAGCTTTGGCTCCGGCACCGCTCTAAACGGAGAGTAGCTCTTCCCCAAGGAAGAGTGAACTTCGGGATAAAATCCGCGTCCTCGTCTCACTTGTGGTTAATCCTTTCCCGCACTTTACTTTGCGTTGTATGCTTGTTGGCTTGCTAATTAGATTGTTGCCTAGCATCTTAGCTTGGAGCTTGCTTGTCATATAGGTTGTGTTCACCTAGTTGCAGATCTAGTGAACCCTATTTATCCGCTAAACCTTAAAATTGACAAGAAAGATTAAAATTTGTAGTCTCCTATTCACTCCCCCCCTCTAGTCGACCGTATCGATCCTTTCACTGATTTTAATGGAAAATATAATCCAGATGTTTATCTTGATTGGGAACTTTTGGTTGAACAAAAATTTGCATGTCATGATATTCTTGAGAACCAAAGAGTTAGGGAAGCCACTAGTGAATTTACAAACTTTGCTTCTATTTGGTGGAGTGAGTATTGCCGTGTTAATGCGAACAATATACCTACTACTTGGGATGCTTTAAAACGAGCTATGCGACAACGTTATGTTCCTTCATATTATGCTCGTGATAAACTAAATGAATTGCAACGTTTAAAACAAGGTAGTAGTTATGTAGAGGATTATTATCAAGAATTGCAAACTGGCTTAATGCAATGTGGATTAGTTGAAACCGAAGATGCTATGATGGCTAGATTTTTAGGTGGTTTGAATCGTGATATTCAGGATATATTGGACTATAAGGAGTACAATTCTATTACTCGCTTGTTTCATTTTGCTTGTAAAGCTGAAAGGGAAGTACAGGGGCGACACAACAAGGGACGAGGTAACTTTTCTGCAGGTCGCCGCTCATCATGGACACCCTCTCTTACTGTCCCGTCTACCACTGAGGCAACACCATCTATATTGAACAATGGTGCACACTCATCAAGTTCAAAATCAGCTCCACACTCATCCGAGGCTTCGAAAGCAATTTCTCTAGCACCCACCACTTCGTCTGGACGCACAAGGGACATGAAGTGTCATATATGCAAAGGTGGAGGGCACATGATGAAGGACTGCCCAAATAAACGTACATTCATTGTGCGGGAAGATGGTGAGTACTCCTTTGCTAGTGATTTGGATGAAGATACACGTGCTATGCTTGCCACTAATATTACAGGTGACACTAAGGAGCATGACACGGAGACGATACATGTTAATGCTGCAATGGCAGATCAATACCCAAGCCTTGTAACCATGCGAGTACTTAGTGCCCAGGTGGGGCATACTGAGATGCCTCAACGCCATAATCTTTTTCAAACTAAGTTTGTTGTCAAAGGGCATTCCGTTCGTGTGATCATTAATGGTGGAAGCTGCAATAATTTGGCAAGTATGGAGATGGTCGAGAAACTTTGCCTCACCACAACAAGACACCCCCATCCATATTACATCCAATGGTTCAACGACTGTGGTAAGTTGAAGGTAATGCGTCGTGTGAGAGTGTGGGATCGAGGAGATAGGTCTAGAGGGGGGGGGTGAATAGACACTTAACCAACCAAAGTTGCAGTTTTTAATTTCTCTTGGAACTTAGGCAGATTTTGGCACAAGTTAAGATAACACCAATACTTCCTACACATGCATATCTAGAGATTGAGCGGCAGAAATAGTAAAGCATGCAAGTGTACGGAAAGTAAAGGGGTAGAGTATGGAAGATCAAACGCAATGAAGACATGATGGTTTTTGGCATGGTTCCGATAGGTGGTGCTATCGTACGTCCACGTTGATGGAGACTTCAACCCACGGAGGGTAACGGCTGCGCGAGTCCATGGAGGGCTCCACCCACGAAGGGTCCACAAAGAAGCAACCTTGTCTATTCCACCATGGCTTACGTCCACGAAGGACTAGCCTCACTCGGGTAGATCTTCACGAAGTAGGCGATCTCCTTGCCCTTACAAACTCCTTGGTTCAACTCCACATCATGTCGGAGGCTCCCAAGTGACACCTAACCAATCTAGGAGACACCACTATCCAAAAGGTAATAGATGGTGTGTTGTTGATGAACTCCTTGCTCTTGTGCTTCATATGATAGTCTCCCCAACACTCAAACAACTCCTCACAGATTTGGCTATGGTGGAAGAAGGATTTGAGTGGAAAGCAACTTGGGAAAGGCTAGAAATCAAGGTTCAAATGGTTGGATTGGAATGTCTTGATCTCAACACATGAGTAGGTGGTTCTCTCTCAGAAAATGTATGGTGGAAGTGTAGGCACGTTCTGATGGCTGTCCTTACTGAGTAAGAAGGGGTGGAGGGGTATATATAGCCTCCACCCAAAATCCAACCGTTACACACTTTTGACCCAACTCGGTGGCACCGATCAGAAATCTCAGTAGCACCGAACTATGTAAAAGATATGAACGTTAGAAATCTCGGTGGGACCGACTGGAACAACTCGGATGGACCGATGTGCAATGGTTAGGGCAAACCTCGTCTCGGTGGCACCGATTACATCAACTCGGTGGGACTGAAGTGAAGCAATAAGGCAACAGAGAGTTGGCAAGCCATCTCGGTGAGACCGATTTGCAAATCTCGGTGGGACCGAAGTAATTGCAAACGATTACAGAGAGTTGGCAAGGCCATCTCGGTGGGATCAAGATCCATATCCGTGGATCCGATTTGTTAGGGTTTTGGCAGTGGCTAAGTCCAGATGAACTCGGTGGCTCCGGATAGGAATTTTTGGTGGGGCCGAGTTGGAATGTAGTATTTGGACATATTTGGATGGAGAAAGTGGTTGAGGGTTTTGGAGCACTGTCACTAAGCACTTGAGCAAAAAGACCATTAAGCAACACCTCATCCCCTTTTAATAGTATTGGCTTTCCTATGGACTCAATGTGATCTTGGATCACTTAGCAAAAAATGAAGAGTCTTGAGCTTTTGCCAATCCATGTCCTTAGCATTTTGAAGGGTTCCACATCCTCTTGTCCTTGCCACGCCATTGTTGAACTTGTCTGAAATTCACTAGATAGAGGCATTAGTCCAACAACATGTATGTTGGCATAAATTATCAAAACCACCAAGGGAGCTAATGTGCTATCAATCTCCCCCTTTTTGGTAATTGATGACAACATACATCAAAGCTTCAAATAGAGATTTAGCAGAAGTTTGTATGAAAGCTTTGAAGAAAAGCATGTAACATGTATGAGCTCCCCCTAAAGATATGCATATAAAATGATGATATCACTTGGGAAATATACATGCAACATGTATCTTGGCTATATGCATCAGAGCAATATATATGACATTTAGGTATCCACATGTCCATGATTTTCTTCTTGCAAATAATATATACTAGCAAGAGGTCAATCATGTACATGGGTGTGATGCATAGACTTACCTTGAAGTTCTTGATCAAGTACCTGAAGAAATACACTTGAGAAAACAAGGTTAGATAACACAAGGTAATTTCTTCAAGAAAAGACACAAGATCAACAAGAAACCAAGATTGGGATGACATGTAGAAGAGAGTATCACTAGGTGAGTACTTCTTTGAAGCAGACATGTCCCCAAAAGAAAGAAATAGTTGTCTCCCCTTAAAGAACTTCCTCTCCCCCCTAAATTTGACATAGGATATTGGGAGCAGGTAGGGTGAGAAAACTAAAGCAATCAAAAACTGATCATGTTTCTCCCCTCTTAGAAACATGTAACATTCTCTCCTCTTGTAAGATGCATCTCTTTCTCCTTTTTACAAAGAAGAGCTTGTAATGATAAGCTTTGATGTATTCCTCTCTCCCCCTTTGACATCAATTTCCAAGAAGGGACTTCAAGGTTATTGGTCAAGTGGGTTTGGTCCTTGAGAAACACATCTAGCCATTGAGTGGCTCTAGATGCAAGTAGAGGATAAGAATCATTGAGTGGAGCTGGAGCAGAAAATCTCAGAAAATACTTGACAGAAAACTTCTTATAGCAGCAAAGTCGGTGACTCCGAGTTGAATCAATTCGGTGGAACCGAGTTTGGTGCAAAGGAATATTTTGTCAACTCAGCTCACTAGGCAAAGAAATTCTCACAAAGATTTGCAATGAATTAACTGCGAAACTAGCGAAACGAAAAGAAACTCAGAAAAGAAGCAAACAAACGTCTAGATGAAGTTTTGTTTTTGAAAAAAGAAACACTCTAGCAAGAAGAGAAACAACAAAAGAAACACTAGAGAACTTCATCTAGAGGGGTCGGCGACTAGGTCACCTATGTTAGAGTATATTGACTTAGGAGTCAAGTGAGAACACTTGATCATAGGTCATACTCATCGTTAAGCTCAAAATGTGGTTGCCATTTTTCCTTTAAGCATTTCAATGTATTCACATCTTGTTGAGTTGCTTTAGCTCATGACTTTGAGTAAAGCTTCTCTAAGATATGAGAACTTACATTGGGATTTGGTGGTGATGTCAATCATGTAGTTGAACTTGAAGTGGATGCTCAAGAGTTGAAGTTGGGAGCTATCCTATCATTTGTAGTTCATCTTCCTACATGGGTTAGATTTGCAAGGAACAACATGTATATCCAAAATGACAAGAATGAATCATAACTCAAAAGTTGTCAAAGGATATGTTTAGGTGTCTTGTTCCTTGTTCCACCAACAATTGTTGATACTTGAGTTATACAAGATTGCTCAAGATAAGAGCGAGATGCAATCTTGTGACATGAAGCTTGTCCAAGTACCTACAAAAGGTTAGATACAACACAAGGGAGCAAAATGTCCAAGATATAAGATGATCATGAAAGTATCATGGATTAGTCAAGAATGCTCATGCCCTTGTATGCATCCACATGAACCTCTAGTTCACGTTTGAAGCATCAATGATGTTCAACTCACTTCTCAAGTGATAAAACACTTTCTCATCGATAGGTTTGGTAAAGATGTCCGCCAATTGTTTGTCGGTACGAACATGTTTAAGGTCAATGTCACCTTTCTTAACATGATCTCGAATGAAGTGGTGACGAACCTCAATATGCTTAGTTCAAGAATGTTGCACGGGATTGTGTGCAATCTTAATAGCACTCTCATTGTCACATAGTAATGGTACATGTCTCACATGCACACCATAGTCTTTAAGAGTTTGTGTCATCCATAGTAATTGAGCACAACATGATCCTGCGGCAATGTATTCCACTTTGGCGGTAGATAGAGATACCAAGTTTTGTTTCTTGGAGGACCAAGACACAAGATATCTACCAAGAAATTGACATGTACCCGAAGTGGATTTTCTATCAACCTTGTCTCTGGCATAGTCCGAATCGGAATATCCAACAAGATTAAAAGAAGATCCTTTGGGATACCATATGCCAAAGTTTGGTGTATGTAACAAGTATCTCACAATTCTTTTCACCGCCTTAAGGTGACACTTTTTTGGTGCCGCATGGTATCGTGCACACATGCACACACTTAGCATAATGTCGGGACGGGAGGCACATAGATATAGCAATGAACCAATCATAGATCGATAAACCTTTTGATCAACCGGCTTGCCATCCTTGGTCAAGTCAAGATGTCCACTCGTGGGCATGGGGGTTTTCATACCTTTACTTTCTTGCATGTTGAACTTCTTAAATAAGTCCTTGGTATAGTTTGTTTGAGAAACAAAGGTACCCTCCTTAGTTTGTTTGATTTGCAAACCAAGAAAGAATTTGAGTTCACACATCATGGACATCTCATACTTTTCCGACATCAACCTTCCAAACTTTTCACTAAAAGAGGGGTTAGTAGATCCAAAGATAATATCATCAACATAAATTTGGCATACAAATAATTCTCCATTAACCCTCTTAGTGAACAAAGTTGAATCAATTTTCCCAATTTCAAAACCTTTTTCAAGAAGAAACTTTGTCAAGCATTTGTACCAAGCTCTAGGGGCTTGTTTAAGACCATAAAGGGCTTTACGAAGTTTGTAAACTTGATTAGGTTTCTTGGGATTAACAAAGCCGGGAGGTTGTTTAACATACACTTCCTCCTCAATTTCACCATTTAAGAAAGCACTTTTAATATCCATTTGGTAAAGAGTGATATCATGGTGATTGGCATAAGCAAGTAAAATGCGAATGGACTCAAGTCTTGCAACGGGGGCATAGGTCTCACCATAGTCCATACCTTCGACTTGTGTGTAACCTTGTGCTATGAGACGAGCCTTGTTGTGTACAACTTTTCCATCTTCATCTTGCTTATTCCGAAACACCCATTTGGTTTGAATAATGTTTTGCTCATCTTTAGGCCTCTCAACCAATGTCCAAACTTGGTTCCTCTCAAAGTTGTGTAGCTCCTCATGCATTGCATTCACCCAATCGGGGTCCTTGAGAGCATCTTCCACCTTCATAGGTTCAACACTAGAGATGAATGAGTAATGCTCACAAAAGTTAGCTAAACGAATTTTAGAGCAAGTGATTCTTCCAGATTGGATATCTCCAAGTATTTGTTCGACGTGATGATTCTTGTCGATTCTTGCTCTAACTCGAGGTAGCTTTTGCTTGGGTTGTGGTGAGGCTTCCTCATCATCATCTTCTTCTTCTTCGTTGATGTTGTCGTTGTTCGCTTGTGGAGGTCGAGAAGGAGGTTGAGGTGGATCATCTTGTTGCACTTCCTCATTCCCATCGTCTTGACGTGTTCCACTTGTGGATGCCTCCATATCAACTTGTTGTTCACCTTGATGTGAAGTTGGGGCTTCCACTTGAATAGACGAGGTACTCTCCTTTACTTCCACGGGGCGAATCTTGCCAATGGACAAGTCTTGGATTGCTTCCGATGGTTCTTGATCTCCTACATCAATTGGCAATTGCTCGACTTGCGAGCCGTTAGTCTCATCAAACTTCACATCTACCGTCTCTTCAACTTTTCGAGTGAAGTTGTTGTAGACATGGTAAGTGGGAGAGTTCGATCCATAGCCAAGTAGAAAACCTTCTTGAGATTTAGGAGAAAATTTTGAACGACGATGCTTATCAAGAATGTAACATTTTGAGCCAAATACTCAAAAGTATCCAACTTGTGGTTTGTTACCGGTGAGCAGTTCATACGCCGTCTTTCCAAGAAGCTTGTGAAGGTAGAGTCGATTTGTTGCATGACAAGCTGTTTCAACCGCTTCCACCCAAAAGTGTCTTGGCGTCTTGTATTCATCAAGCATTGTTCTTGCCATCTCAATAAGAGTACGGTTCTTCCTCTCAACAACTCTATTTTGTTGAGGTGTGTACGTAGCCGAGAACTCATGTGAAATACCCTCCTCATCAAGAAAGGTGTCCACATTGGTGTTCTTGAACTCCGTTCCGTTGTCACTCCGAACCTTCTTGATCTTCACTTCAAATTGATTTTGAGCCTTTCTTGCGAAGTTCTTGAAGATCTTTTGTACCTGCGATTTGTCATCGAGAAAGAACACCCATGTAAATCTGGAAAAATCATCAACAATGACCAAACCGAAAGAGTTACCACCAAGACTCTTATAGGAGTTGGGACCAAAAAGATCCATATGAAGTAGCTCGAGTGGTCTCCTCGTGGTCATAATGTTCTTCACGGGATGGCTTCCTCCTACTTGTTTTCTTGATTGACACGCACTACAAAGTCGATCTCCTTTAACACCAAGAATGTGATCTCCTTTAACAAGTTTATCAAGGTTAAGCATGCCAACATATCCAAGTCTCCTATGCCATGACCAACCTTTAGAAGATTTAGCAATTAAACATGTACAAGGTTGGGCTCTCTTAGTGAAATCAACAATGTATAGATCACCTCTACGAATGCTGGTAAAGACCATATTATGATTATCTTGACGAAACACTTGGCAATCTACTTTGGTAAATAGAACATTGAAACCAAAATCGGCTAGTCTAGATACGGAAAGAAGATTGTAACCAAGAGATTCAACAAGCATAACATTTTGTATGGAGCTATCATTGGATATGGCCACCTTACCAAGGCCAAGTACCTTACCCTTGGAGTTGTCTCCAAAAGTTACATACTTGCGTGTACCATCATTTGTAGCAAGCTCACGAAACATGTCTCTATCTCCGGTCATGTGATCGGTGCATCCACTATCAAGAATCCACTCTTTTCCTCCGGCCATGTAATCTCGAAGATTTGCCATAAGACTAAGATTCCTCATGGTATTCTCAAATTCAATATCAAATTCTTTGTCCTCATCATAATAGCCATGCTCAACATCATCATCATTGTCATGTATATGATCATCACCTAGGGCAATGAATTCATTAGTTTCATGATCATGACAATGTTCAAGTTTATGAATTCTAATGGCTTCCATGATAATGTTACTAATAGTTCCAACATTTCCTTTAGCACGCATAAGATCACGAAGCTCAAACAAGCAATCATCAAATTTAGGATCATTAGGACTCATCTTGTGAAAAGCAATAGTCTTATGAAGAATCTCATCAAGATTCTTTAAAGAGTAATTGGGATATCGCTTTTCCAAGTCATGCCATAGAGTATAAGCACATCCAAAGTTTTGCATACAACGAAGCACAACTTTAGGTAATCCTCTAATGATAAGATTGACGGTTCTAAGATTACGAAGCATGTCAATTTCCTCTTCATGAGTAGGATGCAAGGGATCAATAGGGGGCACATAAGGATTATGAATATACTTGCTCAAGTTAAATTCATCAAAGATATCAAGCATCTCATGTTTCCAAGCATTGTAATACTCCCCATCGAGAATAGGCACTCTACGTCTAAGACTCCCCAAAGTAGACACATCCATCTCCCTCCAATGATGATTAAACCAAAGCAATGGAGACCAAAGCTCTGATACCAATTGTGGGATCGAGGAGATAGGTCTAGAGGGGGGGTGGTGAATGGACACTTAACCAACCAAAGTTGCAGTTTTTAATTTCTCTTGGAACTTAGGCAGATTTTGGCACAAGTTAAGATAACACCAATACTTCCTACACATGCATATCTAGAGATTGAGCAGCGGAAATAGTAAAGCATGCAAGTGTACGAAAAGTAAAGGGGTAGAGTATGGAAGATCAAACGCAATGAAGACACAGTGGTTTTTGGCGTGGTTCCAATAGGTGGTGCTATCGTACGTCCACGTTGATGGAGACTTCAACCCACGAAGGGTAAAGGCTGCGCGAGTCCACGGAGGGCTCCACCCACGAAGGGTCCACGAAGAAGCAACCTTGTCTATTCCACCATGGCTTATGTCCAGGAAGAACTAGCCTCACTCGGGTAGATCTTCACGAAGTAGGCGATCTCCTTGCCCTTACAAACTCCTTGGTTCAACTCCACATCATGTCGGAGGCTCCCAAGTGACACCTAACCAATCTAGGAGACACCACTCTCCAAAAGGTAATAGATGGTGTGTTGTTGATGAACTCCTTGCTCTTGTGCTTCAAATGATAGTCTCCCGAACACTCAAACAACTCCTCACAGATTTGGCTATGGTGGAAGAAGGATTTGAGTGGAAAGCAACTTGGGAAAGGCTAGAAATCAATGTTCAAATGGTTGGATTGGAATGTCTTGATCTCAACACATGAGTAGGTGGTTCTCTCTCAAAAAATGTATGGTGGAAGTGTAGGCATGTTCTGATGGCTGTCCTTACTGAGTAAGAAGGGGTGGAGGGGTATATATAGCCTCCACACAAAATCCAACCGTTACACACTTTTGACCCAACTCGGTGGCACCGATCAGAAATCTCGGTAGCACCGAACTATGTAAAAGATATGAACATTAGGAATCTCGGTGGGACCAACTGGAACAACTCGGATGGACCGATGTGCAATGGTTAGGGCAAACCTCGTCTCGGTGGCACCGATTGGATCAACTCGGTGGGACCGAAGTGAAGCAATAAGGCAACAGAGAGTTGGCAAGCCATCTCGGTGAGACCGATTTGCAAATCTCGGTGGGACCAAAGTAATTGCAAACGATTACAGAGAGTTGACAAGGCCATCTTGGTGGGACCAAGATCCATATCGGTGGATCCGATTTGTTAGGGTTTTGGCAGTGGCTAAGTCCAGATGAACTCGGTGGCTCCGGATAGGAATTTTCAGTGGGGCCGAGTTGGAATGTAGTATTTGGACATATTTGGATGGAGAAAGTGGTTGAGGGTTTTGGAGCACTGTCACTAAGCACTTGAGCAAAAAGACCATTAAGCAACACCTCATCCCCTTTTAATAGTATTGGCTTTCCTATGGACTCAATGTGATCTTGGATCACTTAACAAAAAATGTAGAGTCTTGAGCTTTTGCCAATCCATGTCCTTAGCATTTTGAAGGGTTCCACATCCTCTTGTCCTTGCCACGCCATTGTTGAACTTGTCTGAAATTCACTAGATAGAGGCATTAGTCCAACAACATGTATGTTGCCATAAATTACCAAAACCACCAAGGGAGCAGATGTGCTTTTAGAGAGTCCATTTTACACTTTGTTCGTATCATGCTTATGTTGACTGTGATGTCGTACCTATGCAAGCTTATTCTTTATTGTTAGGTCGACCTTGGCAATATGATAATAGTGTTATCCATCATGGTAGAACAAATTCGTATACTCTCATGTTTGAAGGAAAAACCATTAACTTGCTTCCTATGACTCAAGATGAAATAAATGATGGGAAAGCTAAATCAACGACTAATACTACGCATAGTATGCTTGCTATCAATTCTGACATTTTACCGTTTAGTGTCCCAACTTTTGAACATGACATACCGTTGTGTCCCTACAATTCATATATAGACTATGTGTGGGATAAAGCGCTAACGCCTTTGAAATGGCCTATATACATTGCATCTATTTTTTGCTTTCCTTTATGATGTGTTCCAGATAAATGAAAGCCGAGGACGGCTTTGTTTTCAAGAAAGGGAGGATGATGTGAGCATAGACACCATAGATACTTCTACAAATATTACACGAGACATTTTTCAGGAAATTTCTATTTATAATTCTATAATATTATATTTTATTATCAGGGGCAAAAATACTACACATTTTTGTGCTTTATGCAGAATTATTGGAAACACGTATACGCTACGTATTAAGAAGCAAGATTATACTGAAGATTTTGAAGCATACGAGTATGTAAATCTTAGACGCCAATGCGTGTGGTCAAGCCAAGTAGAAGAAACTCATGTACGTGCATCCAAGGGACCAGTACTAAGTCAAGGCATCATGCATGTGTTACATTATACGTGCGTGTGCACACATGGGCTGGCCCAAGAGCATTACGTGCATGTGCACGCAGAGGCCAGCACATCCCAATACGAAGGCTGTTTCCTGCTTGCTTTCGTCAGCGACAAAGACTCTGAAGTCAACAGAAGACGTCTGCCGCCGTACGCTCCTTTAATAAATAGCTAGTCTACGTGAGGGTTTAGACTCGGGTTTTGTTTAGAAAAGTTTAGCTATTGCTACTTTTATTTGTCTTCGCTCGTAGCGGCTAGTGCAACCATCGAGACATCCTATCGGAACCCCATCTTGTGAGATTTATTCCATCTAGCATATTCACAATTTCAGATTGCTTGGCTATTATTTTCTTGCATGTTCTTTGATTTGCTTGCAGGAAAAATCCTTCGTGGATAGGTCGATCGCGCCGTTGGCTCGATCAATAACACCGTGGAGTTGGTTCAACGATTGCTGTGGATATCAGTCGTGTACGGTTCTCCCTGTACGGTTGGTAGCCGGATCGTGAGGGTCAAATCCTCCAAAAATCGTAGTTATCTCTCTCTCTCTCATCGAAAGATCGGGCCCCAGTTCACATCAGCTCCCTTCTGCAAGGGGCTAGATCAAGGTATTCTGGTGTGCAAAAATTGCTCTTTGGCCTCCTTATGGCCTCAAGGAAGCTGCGCCACTACTTTCAAGCACACCAAGTCACCGTTGTCACTCGCTTTCCTTTGCAACGCATTCTGAGAAATCCAGAAGCCATCGGTAGGATTGTGGAGTGGGCATTGGAGCTGTCAAGTTTTGATTTGAAGTTTGAGAGTACTTCAACAATTCAGAGTAGAGCCTTGGTGGAATTCATTGCAGAATGGACCCCAATGCCGGACGAAGAAATACCAGAGACCTCTCTCCCTAGCAAGGAAACTGTTGACGATTGGGTCATGTACTTTGACGGTGCTTTCACGCTGAAAGGCGCTGGTGCTAGTGTGCTGCTTATAGCACCCACCGAGAGCACCTCAAGTACGTAGTTCAGATGCATTTTCCCAGGGAGCAGGCCACCAACAACACTACTGAGTACGAAGGATTGCTTGCTGGTCTGCGCATTGCCATCGACTTTGGTTTCCGGAAGCTGATTATCAGAGATGACTCGCGGCTTGTGGTGAGGCAGGTCAACAAGGATTACCAGAGCCCCTTGCTGGAAGCTTATGTCAATGAAGTGAGAAAGTTGGAAGAGCACTTTGACGATCTCCAAGCAGAGCACGTTCCTCGTGCCCGGAATGAGATTGCCAACGACCTGTCAAAGCTTGCCACCCTAAAGATGCATGTGGAACCAGGAAGTTTTGTGCTCCAACTGACTCAGCCATCCGTTACACCATCAAGGCTGGCCAAGAAAAGAAAACAAGATGTTGGTGGTTACTTTCCGACAGAGCTGCTAGAAGCCGCCAAGAACGCAGACACCACCGACAAGCTGCCCTTCGCCGGTGAGCTGCAGCCTCTGGCAAGCCAGATCCTTGCCGTCGAGGCGAGCGCTCCCGCAGAGGAAGAAATGCCTTTAGTCCTTGTCGTCAAGCAACAAGCTCCGGCATGGGCGCAGCTGATTGTCTAATTCCTTCAAACAGGAGACCTTCCTGATGAGCAAGAAGATGCGGAAAGAGTAGCCCGTCAATCAAGGATGTACAAGTTTGTTGACAACATCTTGTACAGGAAGAGACCAAACAGGGTGAAATTGAAATGCATCTGCCGGGAAGATGGACAGAGGCTGTTGGAAGAGATACATGAAGGGATGTGTGGCTCTCATATTGGGTCATGCGCGCTTGTCGGCACGGCGTTCCGTCAAGGATTCTACGGGTCAACAGCCCTTCAAGATGCCTTGGCGG
Organism: Elymus sibiricus; assembly: GCA_039707655.1. Lineage (NCBI taxonomy): Eukaryota > Viridiplantae > Streptophyta > Magnoliopsida > Poales > Poaceae > Elymus > Elymus sibiricus. Next base: position 155,311,291 of record CM077668.1, read on the forward strand.
TGATCATCAGGTGCAAAGCATGCCAGTTCCACTCCAAGGACATCCACCAACCAGCTCAAGCCCTCCAAACCATCCCTCTTTCCTGGCCTTTCTCGGTCTGGGGGCTCGACATCGTTGGCCCCTTCCCCCGTGCAACCGGGGGCTTTGAATTCTTGTACGTTGCAATCGACAAGTTTACAAAGTGGCCTGAGGTAGAGCCAGTGAGAAAGGTGACGGCACAGTCAGCTATCAAGTTCCTCAAAGGATTGGTTGCTCATTTTGGTGTACCCAACAGGATCATCACTGACAACGCACCCAGTTCACGAGCCGCGCCTTCATAGCATATTGCCAGGAACTTGGAAATAAGATCTGCTATGCCTCCGTTGCTCACCCAAGGAGCAATGGGCAGGTAGAGAGGGCAAATGCAGAAGTGCTGTGTGGTCTAAAGACTAGAACTTTTGACAAGCTGCATCAGTGTGGAAGGCGCTGGGTGACGAGGACATGCGCTAGGGATAGGGTAACAGGCCTGACTTACAGCCCCTACCCTAGGATTCCACACGCCTTATACTGGGCCCTAGGTCCAGATCGGCAGTCAGGAGTTCTACAACCTGGCGTTCACTCGGAGCTCAACGAACCACTCGGAAGGCAGGAGTTCACTCGACCGGCTTGTTTCACTCGGAGCATCCGACAGTCACTCGACCAGAGAGGACCAGGAGACTCCAGGAACGCAACGGTCAGGACGTGCGCTCGCCTGTATTAATTGTAATCAATGCTCCTGTTACCTGGCGCTCTTAAACCCCTGGTAATGGCGGCATTCATGGGGGCGAGGCAGACCCTATATAAGCCACCCACAGCTCCATTCCAAGGGTTCGCATTCTTTGTAACATATACACTCAATCAACAGCTCCAGAGCACCGAGACGTAGGGCTATTACCTCCACCGCTGAGGGGCCCGAACTCGTAAATCCGAGTGTAACAACCGTGCCGTAGCTAGGCTCTGCCCTCTCATCCGTACCCCTACACACTACTGTCAGACTTGCACCCACGACAGTTGGCGCCCACCATGGGGTAGTGCATCTAGCGACTTCTGGCATAGTTGCGTTTTTTCCCGTCATCACCATGGTTTCCGGCGACGGACTGACTCTGGGCGGCGAGATCCATTTCGGTGTCCTCAGCTTCATCGCCGATGATTCGGCGTGGCTCCAGGAAGCCCCGCTGGATGTCGAGGCGTTGCCCGCCCGCGGCGCAGCTCACTGTGTCCTGGATTAGGGGGTGCTAACCGGGCCGACCCGTCTCCTCGGTTGGGCCGATGTACCCCCGTACGTGACCAAGATGGACTCCGGAGACTGTACGTGGGAGACGTGATCGACGCTGTCTCTACCGAAGACTTGTAGTACACTTCAAGATTTGTCCAGCCGTCTTACTCCTAGATACTGACATTGTAAACCTAGGTACCCTCTCTGGCGTGTATATAAGCCATAGGGTTTAGCCCGTAGAGGGGACATCAACGCAACATTACTTACCTAGCCATAGAAGTTAGACACATATTACGATCTCGAGGTAGATCAACTCTGTACTCGATACATCTTCATCAATATAACATGAGCAGGACATAGGGTTTTACCTCCATCGAGAGGGCCCGAACCTAGGTAAATACCGTCTCTATTGTCTCTGTTACCATCGATCCGAGATCCACAGCTCGGGACCCCCTACCCCGAGGTCTGCTGGTTTTTACACCGACACTGGTGCTTTCATTGAGAGTTCCGCTGTGTGATCGCCGGAGGGATCGATGGGATCGCCGATCAATGGCTTTCAACCTGCGGAGCACGCCTCCACATTCGAGGCTTTGGTCTCACAGACACCTCCACGTAACGTGGAAACGAACCATGACCCCTCTTCGGCTCCGACGAAGGCCCCCCTCACCGACGAGGGGGTAAGATACATCCTGGAGAGCGAATTGGACGGCAACCCACTAACGACTGACTCCCAGATCGAATCGGCTAAACCGATAATTACGGATCCACCGTCGGGCGAACGTGACGAGGTTTTGAGCTCGCGGTCCTTAGAGATCGGATCTAGTCCGCTCACCTCTTGTATAGAATATCGCCCCGACGACTCCGGCCCATCCGACATCTGGGACTTAGCCTACGTGCGGCAGATCCCTGGTGAGCCGATCCGGCAATACTGGGCCAGGTTCTTGATCGTCAAGAGCAAGATACTAGATTACCAAGACTGATATAATCGCCGCTTTCGAGCGTGGATGCAAGGATAAAGGCGTCTTAAACGCCCTCGCCCGCCGTTGCGTCCAAACACTCCCTAAATTAACCAACCTGGTAGCACGATTTTGTGCCATTGAAGACACCTGGCAAACCGAGGAGAATACAGATTCGATCTGTTAGGGCTACCCGGAACGCGACCAGTTGGCACCTCGGCGCGAAAATCACAAACGTAACACCTCGGGTGATCGACCCTGGAAGAGGAGGAGAACCCCCGATCACCCCGGAACAGCCCTGGACGGCTTTCTGGGTAAACCATGCCCGATCCACGCCGTATTAATTAACTCCTGCCCAACCCACAGCCTTCGAGACTGTTGGGTGTTGAGGCAGGTGGCCAAAGGGGGACCCGCCCTCTTGGCGGGCCCCTCCAGCCACTCTGGACAGACCTCGGGCGAAGACGAGGTCCTAATGATTTATGAGACATTTACGTCTAACAACTAGCGCAAATGGGCCTTGCGGGAAGTTAACGCCGTCCGGCAGGTACCACCTCGGGGTGCGTGGATAGACACGCCGATCACCTTCACTTAGAATGATCAACCGAAGTCAGCCCTGGACAGGTGCCCTGTCGCGCTAGTCCTCAACCACATCATGGACCACTGCCGCCTCCATAAGGTCCTTATGGACGGAGGCAGCAGCCTGAATCTAATATACGAAGATACTCTGGATAAAATGCACATTGATAAATCACGCATAGAACGGAGTACCACCACCTTTAAAGGAATAGTCCACGGGAGAGAGGCACGCTACAGTGGAAAGATAATTCTAGATGTAGTCTTCGGGACCTCGAATAATTATCGCTCCGAGGAGATTACGTTCCACGTCGCGCCTTTCAAAAGCGGATACCACGCCATCCTCGGACGGGACGCTATTTCAAGATTTCAAGCGGTGCCACACTATGGCTACATGAAGCTCAAGATGCCGGGCCCGAAAGGGATCATTACCATTTCGAGCGATCCTGACAGGGCGCTCAAAGCCGAGAATAAAACGGCGTCCCTCGCCCTCGAGACCCTGGCCGAAACCTTCGCGGCCGAAGAACTAACCGCACTGCGCGCCGAGGTCGACCGGGACGATGTCGTCCTCGACAAAAGATCAAAACCTACTTCTTTTAAGCCGGCCGATGAGACTACCAAATTTCAAGTTCACCCCACGGATCCCACTAAAACGGCATCCATAGGGGCTAACCTCGACCCAGAAGTTGCCGAAGCCCTACGCGCTTTCCTTAGGGAAAGCTGGGACATATTCGCCTGGCACCCCTTCGACATGCCTGGGATACCCCGTAGGCTTGCAGAGCATAGCCTAAACATATTGGCAGGCTATAAGCCCGTTAAACAAACACTTCGGCGTTTCTCCGAGCCCAAGCGTCAAGCAATGGGCGAGGAACTGGCAAAGCTGCTGGAGGCAGGATTCATCAAGGATATAAAACACCTCGACTGGCTAGCCAATTTGGTCATGGTACCGAAAAAGGACAGGTCCTGGCGGTTGTGCGTTGATTTTAAAGACCTCAACAAAGCTTGCCCCAAAGACCCCTTTCCCCTACCCCATATTGAACAAATTGTGGACGCCACTGCGGGCCACGACACATTATGCTTCCTAGATGCCTATTCCGGGTATCATCAAATAAAGATGAAGGAATCGGACCAGGCAGCAACAACATTTATTACGCCCTACGGGCCGTTTTGCTTCAATACGATGCCCTTCGGACTAAAGAACGCCGACGCTATGTACCAGCGTATGATTCAAACGTGCTTGAAAAAATACGTCGGAAAAACTGTGGAGGCCTACGTAGACAATGTGGTTGTCAAAACTAAACACGTCAACCAGCTGGCGGACAACCTCCACGATACATTTGCCAACCTACGGGGATATCAAATAAAACTCAACCCGGAAAAATGCGTTTTCGGGGTTTCGGCTGGCAAACTCCTCGGTTTTATTGTATCTAGCCGAGGAATCGAGGCCAATCCGGCCAAAATTCGAGTCTTGGATCGTTTGGAGATCCCTACAGAGCTCAAGGATGTACAAAAACTAGCAGGCTGCATAGCAGCCCTAAGCCGTTTTATATCACGGCTTGGAGAAAAATCTTTACCATTGTACAGGCTGTTAAAGCAGACCAAAACATTTAAATGGACCAAGGAGGCTGCGGCGGCCCTGGAAGACATCAAGGCCCTCCTCGCCACCAACCCAATCCTGGCAGCACCAGGCGTTTGCGAACCAATGATATTATACATCTCGGCTACAAACCAGGTGGTTAGCGCAGTCCTCGTGGTCGAATGAGACATGGAAGGTCATAGGTTCCAGGTCCAGAAGCCCGTATACTACGTGTCCGAGGTCTTAACCCCCTGTAAGACACGTTACCCTCACTATCAAAAGATAGCTTACGCAGTCTTCATGGCATCACGAAAGCTTCGGCACTACTTTCAAGAGTGCGCGCTGACCATGGCATCCGATGTCCCGTTAAGTGACATAATTAATAATAGAGATGCAACGGGGCGCATCACCAAATGGGCTATAGAGCTCCTGCCTTTCAAAATTATCTACAAACCACGCCGGGCAATTAAATCCCAGGTGTTGGCAGACTTCGTGGCCGAATGGACCGAAGCCGAACTCCCCCGTGAGTACAGTACCTACTCGCATTGGACAATATATTTTGATGGCTCCAAAATGCTTGCCGGCCTAGGGGCTGGCGTAGTACTCACATCCCCCACGGGATATAACATTAGATATGTACTGCAAATCATGTACACAGACTCTAATAACGCGGCTGAATACGAAGCCCTCTTACACAGACTTCGGATAGCAGTCTTGATGGGCGTTAAACGCCTCGAGGTCCAAGGTGATTCGAACCTCGCCATCTCGCAAATCAACGGCGAATTCGATGCCAAGGACCCAAAGATGACAGCTTATCGAAATGCCGTCATAAAGATCTCGGCCAGATTCAAGGGGCTGGAATTTCACCATATACCCCGAGATAGCAATCAGGCCGCAGATGTACTCGCCCGGCTGGGCGCAAAACAGGACAAGGTTCCCGAAAACACCTTCCTCGAGCGGATTTTTAAGCCACCCGTAGTCTGGCAAGACAGTACAGGAACATCGGCCTCGACCGATGTCGGGCAACAGGCCCCGCCCGAAAAGGACGATGGTATCATAGGCGGGTCCACGATCCGGAAGACTGCTTCAGCGCATGAAGTCATGGCAGTGATCGCACCATGGACTGAGCCACTACTTGCATACCTACTCCGAAAAGAGCTCCCTAATAACCAAGCCGACTCTCGTCGGATTGTACGATAGTCTAAAGCGTACAAGGTTCATGAAGGGGAACTTTATAAAATAAGCACAATGGGCGTCCTCCAGAGATGCATATCCGAGGAAGAAGGAAAACTCGTACTTCAAGAGATACACTCCAGCATGAGCGGATATCACGCCGCTGCTCGGACCCTGGTCAGCAAGGCCTTTCGAGCCGGTTTCTACTGGCCAACGGCAAGCGTCGATGCCTCGGCATTAGTACAGCGTTGCCCAGGCTGCCAGGTATTCACCAAGCAAAGCCACATGCCCCCCACGGCCCTGCGTACCATTCCCATTACATGGCCCTTTGCGGTCTGGGGGCTCGATATGGTTGGGCCACTCAAGGGTGGATCAAATAAAAACAAATACCTACTCGTCATGGTAGACAAATTCACTAAGTGGATCGAAGCTAAGCCGGTTACCTCGGCCGAGGCCGTCCATGTCATCGGATTCATTTCGGGAGTAGTACATCGTTACGGTGTTCCCCACAGTCTGATCACAGACAATGGAACTAACTTCACGGCCAAAGAGGTCAAGGCATGGTGTAAGAAAATGGGCATCAAGCTCGACTACGCGTCCGTCTATCACCCGCAGTCTAATGGGCAGGTGGAACATGCCAATGGACTCATCCTTAGTGGCATTAAGCCTCGGCTAGTTCGCTCCCTTCAAAAAGCCGATTGCAAATGGGTGGAGGAACTTGATTCCGTATTATGGGGCTTGCGTACAACACCAAACAGATCCACAGGGTATACCCCGTTTTTTATGGTATATGGCGCCGAAGCGGTCCTCCCCTGTGACATCATACATGATGCACCTCGGGTGCGCATGTACGAGGAGCTGGAGGCCGAACTCGATCGGCAAGATGCCCTAGATGCTCTCAAAGAAGAGTGCAACATCGCACGGGCTAGATCAGCTATTTATCAGTAGCAAGCACGGCGCTACCACGGTAGAGAGGTTCGTGCCAAAGAAGTCAACGTCGGGGATCTCGTCATGAGACTACACCCCGAAAAACAAAAACACAAGCTCTCCCCTAGATGGGACGGACCGTTCATCATTGACCAAGTACTCATCGGAGGAGCTTATCGAATCCGAAATCCAGAGGACGGCCGATTAGAGCCCCACCCATGGAACGTGGCGCTACTCCGACGTTTCTATGCATGAAACAAAGCAGACGGTCTGTGTAACTAACTTGTGCATTTTCTTTCAATTTAACCTTTTCTTTCTTCTTTTTTATTTTTTATTATCTCCTCATCTCGGAAAGTTATTCTATGACCTCGAGCACAATCTAGCATGTTCTTTTCAAAACAATGGCTATTCCGCCCCTTATGTACTATCGTCTCTCGAGCCACTATATGCATCAATTCGCTTTAAGATTTGGCCAAGCTGGGTTGCCCGGCTCCTATGCTTGCCCCTTACGTTCCCAATATTTTGTCTAGGGGGCAAAGGGAGCACCGCTGTGATTGTTACTCCCAGGTCAACCGGTGTAGTACCTCAGACGGATAAAGCCGAAAGCTAGCGTTCTTATACTGCGGATTGGTTGGCTATGACATAGGACTAACGTGGCAAGGGTCTTTTCAAACCCCGACCAGAGGCTTTACCCCCGAGGTCATCTGTCTTCTGACGGACGTGTTCGACACACTAACCCGAGGAAAGGGACTGTTGGAAGAACTATTTTCCTCGGAAGATGTTTCTTACGTTAAATAGTAATATAACATAACCTTCCGTTACCCCCTTGTCTTTCGAGCCGCATTGCCCGATTGCCTGGTCGCCTAAAGCATCTGGTCCGATGACCTCGGCCAGTAGTATGGGACACTCCTCGGACTTTCTCCAAGGAGGCGGAAACCGAAGGCTGGCTGACAGAGTTTTGGCTAAACGGACGGAACAATTTGACTTAGAATACCTCGGTACATAAAGTCATGTAACAATTTTCAAGCGTGGTCTAGCCCGTCTATTAGGGTGTCTAATGCGCAATCCTTTTGCGAGAATCGGGCTGCAGGCATTACACTATCATATGCCTGGCTGGTAGGGATCTCTTCCCCATCCGGCCCCAGGGGTCCTACCTCTACTAATTCCGTTGTCTTCACACCGGTGTAGTGGGTCTTCACCATGGCCCAGGCCTCCCTTGCACCTTCTCGGCAAGCTGATACTTTCCACGCCTGGATCCGACGCCGAGCTCTCTTAAGCTGTTCGGCTAGCGCGGCCATGTCCTCGGGGACCAGCGTCACCTCGGGCCATAAAGCCTGGTGTACATCCTTCATCGCTTTCCATGCCCCTTTATGCACCTCGGATAGACGAATGCTCATGTCTTCGGACATCGGACCCCGAGAGTCCGGAGGAAGGTCAGTCAAGCAAGCTGTCAACAACAACATTTTGAATGTCAAATCCCTTTGAACAAATTGCATGACAAATATCTGTCGTGCTTTCTAACTTACCATAAATCATGTCGTCTGTTCGCCGATTCTTTGCTTCTGCAGCAGCCAGGCGAGTTTTTAAGCTCTCAATTTCCTGGGCCTGCCGGGCGTTTTCCGCCCTAAGTGCGTTCACGTTGCCCGCTCTCTGCGCGACCCCATGTTGATTTGCTTGGCGTTGCGCTTCAACATACGCCAGATCGTCACGAGCCTGTTTTAGATCTCTTTCAAGATGGCCCAGGGCTTCCGCTGCTATAAACGATGCTAGGCGTCAGATCTACTTTTTGGACATTACCTACTTCAATGGATACGCACTCACCGTGCGCCTCTCTGGTGAATTTCTTCACCTGCTCAACCTCGGACAGCGCCGCGTCAAGCTGCACCTTTGTTTGGTCTAACGCTGAGACCAATTGTTCGTTCTTCAAGCGAGCTTCCTGTTATGACAAAGATTGCGGGATTAGCGTTCAAGTCTTGATTCGACCCCAGGGGCTCGTATCAAGCCTTAGGGGCTACTACTATACTTGGTAGTCATATTCGTCTTTCAAAACCTTACCCCCAGCCCTCGCAACAGAACATCCAGCGACTCGTCAAAGGCACCTCGGGTCGCCCCGAGGTATGCGTCCACCACGCTGAGAGCATTAAGCTCCCTGTCCGAAAAGGCCGGATTATTCAAGGAAGCCTTTCGCCGGGGATAATTCGCGGCGCATCGAACTTCGGACGAAGTGGCCGATGTCGCTGAGTTCTCGGGATAGGCGGCTCCGGGGTTAACCCTTGCAGGATTCCGGACCTCTGCTTTCTTGGGCGGGGCCGTACCTTCCTCGGCCTCCACACGTGCGGTGGAGAGTGGGGGATGTCTGCAAATACTCGGCAGTGTTAGAACCCGAAGTGTCTTTTCTATGACATGAAGCTAAATATTACCTAATGACGGATGGAGCACTTTCGTTTGCCCCCGCAACCTCGGCTGGAGCTTCTTGAACTTCTGGCCGAGCCCTTTCCGGTGGAGCCGTTTCTCTGCGGAGGCGTTGGGAGCGCCGCCCCTTTGGAGGAGAAGTCGGAAGACTGGAGACTGGGGGATGAGGGGCTCTCTTTCGCTTAGAGGAGGGGAGAGTTACCTATTAGGCTGGTTTTGTCCCCGGCGTATCAGGGACGACTGCTACCTTTGAGCCGTCAAGGCTCTCCAAGAAAAAACTCCTCCCTTCATAGATAAGCCCCAGGTCTTCGTCCTCGTGGTAGAGAGGATCTTCTGCATGGCTGTGCAACTCCGGCTCTGGAGCCGGATTGCTCACCCCTTCGAGCCAACGCCTCCACCGCTGTTCAACCGATATATAATGGATTAATGATAAGGATCCTGAGGTGAAACTGGAAAGCCTGAAATAGAGACTTACTATGTCGGCAGGGTTGTAGTACGACAGCCCGTCCTGAAACTGGCGCTTAGCAAACTCGTCGGCTGACCCTTGGTACATGCAGGCTAGCACGGCTCCGAGGGTCATTTGGTCCATAAAAGCTCCCTTGATGGATCGAGAGGCGTCTTCGGACCCGTTATACTCGCACAATAAATGCTGGCGCTGCCGAAGAGGCTGGACTCTCCGGTCCAGAGCCACCGCCATCACATCGACGATGGTAAGACCCGCGCTTGACATGAACTTCACCTTGGCCGCTAGCCTAGTCACGGCTTCGTCTTCCTCTTGAGCCGAACTCAGTGGCCTCCAGCTGTAGCACTTCCTCGGTGGATCTAATGAGAAGGGCGGAAGGCCTGGCCGGATTGGCTCGTACAATAGGACGTCGGTGATATAGAACCACTCGGAAGGCCAGTAATCGGTTTCCTCCCGAGGTGTACCCGCTGGATAGCCAGTCTTGTCGATTCGGCAGACTTCGGCTCCTCCGACCTCGAATAGCTTGTCGACCGAAGAATGGGGCACGACGCAGAATAACTTCCGCCATAATCCGAAGTGCGCCTGACAACCGAGGTGTAGCTCACAGAGCGCGATGAACCCCGCGATGTGTACCACCGAATTCGGAGAGAGATGATGTAGCTGTAACCCGTAGAACTCCAGCAAGCCGCGGAGGAATGGGTGGATTGGGAACCCTAAGCCGCGGAGGAGGAAAGGTACGAAGCATACGCGCTCGTCCCCTCATGGCGAGGGGTAATTTTCGGCGTGGACTTGACCGTCGATGGATGTTAGTCCAGGGCGGGTAGCGGCGAGATCCGCATCCGGTAGGTATCCCTGCGTCGCCAAATGCTCTAATTGAAGGCGCGCAACGGAGCAGCTCCCCCAGTCCCCCCTATCCGGGCCATGAGGATGCTTTGACGATCCCTCGCCGCTCGCCATTGTTTGGGCTCTTGAGCTTGGGTGGGAAAAAGAGGGGAATTTCTCGCTGCGGTTGGAAGGGCGTACAGCCACTGGCAGGGGTAATGCGTCTATTAAGTAAGGGCAGAAAGGGCTGACGCTTCGACGTTTTTCCCATAAAGGGGCCCAACTCCCTAGGTGGCACAATTTTCAACGTCTGACATTGAGTTCTCGGCGAATTCTAAGGGTTGGCCAAGGTCTTTAAATCCGGTCGAAGAATAAAAGTACGGGAACTTGTCTATCGAGCCAAGACTCCAGAATATGAAGGGCGTCGACTACGGCATCGAAGACCAGTTCAGGGGCTAGTGACGGTGTCCTGGATTAGGGGGTGCTAACCGGGCCGACCCGTCTCCTCGGTTGGGCCGATGTACCCCCGTACGTGACCAAGATGGACTCCGGAGACTGTACGTGGGAGACGTGATTGACGCTGTCTCTACCGAAGACTTGTAGTACACTTCAAGATTTGTCCAGCCATCTTACTCCTAGATACCGACATTGTAACCCTAGGTACCCTCTCTGGCATGTATATAAGCCATAGGGTTTAGCCCGTAGAGGGGACATCAACGCAACATTACTTACCTATCCATAGAAGTTAGACACATATTACGATCTCGAGGTAGATCAACTCTGTACTCGATACATCTTCATCAATATAACAAGAGCAGGACGTAGGATTTTACCTCCATCGAGAGGGCCCGAACCTGGGTAAATACCGTCTCTATTGTCTCTGTTACCATCGATCCGAGATCCACAGCTCGGGACCCCCTACCCCGAGGTCTGCCGGTTTTTACACCGACAGCAGCGCACTTCCACGCGAGTGCCTTCAGCGTCCTTCTTCGACAACCGTCGACTCTGTACCAGTCGGCCCCTTCGCTCTCCACCAGCCGTCGTCGTAAGCACTCCGGACGCTCACGACTTCAGCGGTGGATCAAGCACGCAGTGGCCGTTCAGGTTGCGGCCCCGCAGATCGTGGCAATTGAGCCCGATGAGCCCGTCTTCGATCTGTTCGCCTCCGTGCATGAGCACTCGGAAAGCTTATCCGAGTGCGGGAGCAGCGATCCTGCTGCAGAGGTGCTGATGGCCGATTCCCCACCCAGTCCGCCTGGGTACGGCCGCGGCGGCGCGGAGACCGGTGACCCATCGCGCGCCGATCTTGGCGGTGGTGGGGACCGTCACGACGACGAGTACTACCCCCAACCTCTCACTCGACAGCAGAGGGAGGAGCTACAGTGCAGAACCGAGCAGACCCTTCAGACGCCCATCGTTGGGACGACCCCCGAGGCTCAGGCTTTGGAGGCCGCACGCCAGGCCAACTTGGCTGAGCGCACTCGTCTAGAGGCGCTCCAAAAATCACTCGACGATCGCGCCCAGCGGCAACATCAGCCCAATTCCAGTCGGCGGTAGCGGCAGTTGTTCTCAAATGACCGGCAGCAGAATTTCCAGGTATTCCGCACTCCCGTCCAGAATCTGGCGGCGGCCACTCGGATAGCAGATTCCATTGAGCCGTCCCGATCCGAGGCGGGAGAGGGTCTTCAGCAGATCCAAGCCCTTCTTAAGGCGGCTGAAGAGCAGAATTCGGTGGTGTCCCAGTCGCGCAACAGGATTCACAGCAGATCCATCAGGGCTGACACCGTTCAGTCGGCCCATAGCCCGGTGTCCCCAAGGAGAAACAGACACTCGCCTCCGCGGCGAAACGACCAAGACCACCACAGAGACTAGTACTCGGCGCAGGGTCACAGTCGGCATACGCCTTCGCGGCGTCAAGATGATCGTCGTCGCATGCTGACGCCCTCTCCGCGGGATGGCTCGTACGTGCCCCGGCCGCACGATGCCAGGCGTCCTTACGGCAATGATCGGAGGGCCAGCCCTCCCCTCCATGGTGACAGTTATCGCCAGAGAGAACCAGTCGACTATCGTGACCTGCAGTTCAACGCGAGATCCGTTCTCGCTCAGAACCTGGTCGACAGAGGCAGAGCTCTGAGAGAGAACTTGGACAGAGATCGTCCGAGTTGAAGTGGAGCATTCATCTCCGGGCCTGAGTGTTTCAGCAGAGCAATCAGGGCCGTCGAGATTCCGCCTAACTTCAGATTGGTGGCTGGAATAAGCAAGTTCACCGATGAGTCCAAGCCAGAAACTTGGTTCGAGGATTACCGAGTGGCTGTGCAGATTGGAGGAGGAAATGACTATGTGGCTATGAAGCATTTGCCATTGATGCTGGAAGGGTCCGCCCGAGCCTGGCTCAACCAACTCACTCTGGCCAGCATCTACTGCAGAGAAGATTTGGCCCGAGTGTTCATCAAAACATTCAAGGGCACGTGCAAACGCCCGACCGGTTTGACTGAGTTGCAGCATTGTGTGTAGAAGCCGAATGAAACCTTGAGGGAGTACATTCAGCGGTGGACAACCGTGCATCATGTGGTGGAGAATGTCACAGAGCACCAAGCCGTCTGCGCCTTCAAGGTAGGGGTCAGATATAGGGAGCTCATCCTGAAATTTGGCCGGTCTGGGTCTTTGACCATGAGCCGAATGATGGAGATCGCCACTCGGTACGCTAACGGAGAAGAGGAAGATCGTCTTCGTAATGGCAAGGGGAAAACCACCGAGCCCAACCCCGGAAACAACAACCCCAGTCGGAAGCCGAAGCGCAAGGCTGCGGTTCAGCTCAGGCCGAGGCTGCCGCACTAGCCGATCAAGCCAAGAACAAGGGGAAGGCTAAGGAAAAGTGGATCCCGAAGAGAAAGAGAGATCAGTCGGGCCAAGATGTGCTCGACTTGCCGTGCCACATTCACACCAGAAAAGATGAAGAGGGCAATCTGATATTGCCCAAGCATACCACTCGACAGTGCAGATTGTTGATACAGCAGTTCCGAGAGGGCCCGTCGAGTGAGAAGAGCCCGGAAGATGCTGATGATGGAGACAAAGATGAAGCTTTTCCCAGTATCAATGCGACCCTGATGATATATGCGGATGTAGAGAGTAGGAGTCGACTGAAAGTCATCAATTGGGAAGTAAACATGGCCATGCCGGCAACAACGAAATTTCTGAACTGGTCGAAGACTCCGATCACCTTTGATCAGTCGGACCATCCAGCCTACATCGCCACTCCTGGGAGGCAGGCGCTGGTGGTTGATCCAGTCGTAGGAGGCGTCCGGTTGCGCAAGGTTCTCATGGATGGTGGAAGCGGCTTGAACATACTCTACGCCGACACCCTGAAGGCGATGGGCATCCCGATGTCCTGTCTCAGTGAAAGCAGCATGCAGTTCCACGGAGTGATCCCTGGCAAGAAAGCAAAGTCACTCGGGTAGATTGCCCTGGATGTAGTCTTTGGAGATGACAAGAACTTCAGGAAGGAAAGGCTTACCTTCGAAGTGGTCGACTTCCGCAGCACCTATCATGCCATCCTCGGTCGGCCAGCCTATGCACGTTTCATGGCCCGCCCATGTTATGCGTACCTTAAGCTCAAAATGCCCAGCCCCAAAGGCGTGATCACAGTCACTGGCAGTCGGCAACGTGCGGAGGAGTGTTTGCAGCAAGGGTCCAAGATAGCTGATGAACAGATGGCCATGGTGGAGTTGGAGGAGTACAAGAAAAATGCCGATCCGAGTGATCTGCTACGCTCCAAGAAGCCAGCTGCAGAATCTGCGTTTCAGTCCGCCGGTGATACGAAGCCTGTACACATCCACCCAGAAGATCCCAATGCTGCACCCACCAACATCTCAACGACACTCGATAGCAAATAGGAAGAAGCGCTCATCCAGTTCCTCCGTGAGAACTGGGACATCTTCGCATGGAAGCCATCCGACATGCCGGGTGTACCCAGGGAGCTGGCTGAGCACCGTTTGTGAGTCGACCCGAAAGCAAAACCTTTGAAGGAGCATCTTCGACGCTCTGCTACACAGAAGAGGAAGGCCATTGGCGAAGAAGTTGCTTGGCTCCTGGCAGCCGAGTTCATCCGTGAGGTGTACCACTCCGAGTGGCTCGCCAACGTCGTCATGGTTCCTAAGAAGGATAAATCTCTCCGAATGTGCATCAATTTTAAGCACATCAATCGGGTCTGCCCCAAGGATCATTTCCCGCTCCCCCGCATAGATCAAATCGGAGATTCCACTGCGGGTTGTGAGCGATTGTCTTTTCTGGATGCGTACTCCGGGTACCACCAGATCCGACTGTATGGGCCAGATGAAATAAAAACATCTTTTATCACCCCATTCGGGTGTTTCTGCAATATCACCATGCCATTCGGTCTTAAAAATGCTGGCGCCACTTTCATGTGCATGGTGCAGAAGTGTTTGCAAAAACAGATCAGTCAGAACATCGAGGCCTACATGGATGATATCGTGGTCAAGTCCAGAAAAGGTTCCGACGTGCTGGCTGACTTAGCTGAAACTTTCGCAAATCTGCGATAGTACGATATTAAGCTGAATCCAGCAAAGTGCACGTTCGGGGTGCCCGGAGGCAAGTTACTCGGATTCCTCATTTCCGAACGAGGGATAGATGCCAACCCCGAGAAGATTGGTACAATTGTACGAATGAAACGTCTAAAACGGCTTCATGATGTACAAAAGCTCACGGGTTGTCTTGCGGCTCTGAGCCGATTCATCTCCCACCTCGGTGAGAAGGCACTGCTCCTTTACTGATTGATGAAGAATTCTGATTCGTTCGAGTGGACTGCTGAAGCACAAGCAGCGTTTGTTGGGCTCAAAGCCCTGCTTTCCACCCAGCTGGTGCTCGCCGCTCCGAACAGCAACGAGCCGTTGCTCCTGTACATTGCGGCCACTGGTCAGGTTGTCAGTACCGTCCTCACCGTCGAGCGAGAAGAACAGGGCAAAACTTACAAAGTTCAGCGCCCAGTCTATTACATTTCTGAAGTCCTGACTCCGTCCATGCAGAGATATCCTCATTATCAGAAGCTCGTCTATGGCATCTATCTGACTGCAAAGAAAGTAGCCCATTACTTCCAAGAGCACATCGTGTCACACGTCAGCGACGCCCCGCTGTCTGAAATCATGAACAATTAGGATGCGACTGGTCGAGTGGCGAAGTGGGCCATCAAGCTGCTGCCCCTGGACATCAAGTTCGAGGCGAAAAAAGCGATCAGGTCCCAAGCATTAGCTGATTTCTTAGCCGAATGGACTGAACAGCAGCAGCCGACTCAGAGTCACCCGGAACACTGGACCATGTTCTTTGATGGCTCCAAGATGCTGAATGGTTCAAGAGCCAGAGTTGTGTTGGTGTCTCCAAAAGGCGATCGGCTCAGTTATGTTCTGTAGATTCACTTTGATTCCTCCAACAATGAGGCTGAGTACGAAGCGCTCCTTTATGGTCTACGTATGGCCATCTCACTCGGCGTCCGACGCCTGATGGTTTACGGAGACTCAGATCTAGTTGTGAATCAAGTGATGAAGGAATGGGACATCAAGAGTCCTGCTATGACGGGATATTGCAATGCAGTGAGAAAGTTGGAGAAGAAATTCAAAGGACTGGAGCTCCACCACATTCCCCGAGCCAAGAATCAAGCAGCAGATGATCTGGCAAAGATTGGGTCCACTCGGAAACCTATACCCAGTAATGTGTTCCTCGAGCATCTGCATTACCCAACGGTGAAAGAAGATCCCTTCACGGAAGAGCCTCCGCAAGTGGTCGGTCCGTCTGATCCGACTGAAGTCGAGGTCCCGGCAGTCATTGATTTGGTCATGGAGATCCTAGCAATCATGCCCGAGTGGACAGTGCCTTACATTGCATACCTGCTCAGACAGGAACTTCCGGAAGATGAAGCCGAGGCCCACCAGATTGTTCGCAGGTCCAAGGCCTTTACAGTGATGGGCGACCAGTTATACAAAAAGAGCGTCACCGGTGTGACTCAGCGCTGCATCTCTCCGGAAGAAGGTCGATTGATCCTGGAGGAGATTCACTCGGGAACATGTGGACACCACGCATCCTCTCGGACAATCGTGGCTAAAGCTTACCGAGCCGGCTTCTTCTGGCCACGTGCCAATGAAGCTGCGTAGGAGATAGTCCAACACTGCGCCGGGTGCCAGTTCTATGCAAACTTATCCCACAAGCCTGCGTCTGCTCTGAAGACGATTCCACTCGTCTGGCCGTTTGCAGTCTGGGGATTCGACATGGTGGGACCCCTCCGGACAGGGGCGAGTGGATTCACCCACTTGCTGGTTGCAGTCGATAAGTTCACTAAGTGGATCGAAGCCAAACCCATCAAGAAGCTAGACTCTCGTACAACGATCAAGTTTATGAAGGAGATAGTCTTTAGATACGGCGTGCCCCACAGCATCATTACTGACAATAGCTCAAACTTCGACTCAGAAGAGTTCAGGGCGTTCTGTGCCACCCAAGGCACCCGAGTTGACTATGCATCTATGGCGCACCCGCAGTCGAATGGACAAGCTGAGAGAGCAAACGGACTGATCCTTCAGGGGTTAAAGCCGCGACTCATGCGCGATTTGGAGCACGCAGCTGGAGCCTGGGTCACCGAGTTGCCATCAGTTCTTTGGGGCTTGAGGACGACCCCCAATCGGTCCACCAATCATACTCCCTTCTTCATGGTGTACAGAGCTGAAGCTGTCTTGCCGAGTGACCTGCTCCACAATTCACCCCGAGTGGAACTATACTCAGAAGCTGAAGCAGAGCAGGCGCGGCAAGATGCATTTGATCTCCTAGAAGAGGAGAGAGAGATGGCTCTTATCCGCTCGGCCACTTATCAGCAAGATCTACGGCGTTTTCACAGCAGGCTTGTCCAAAGTCGGACCTTTTAGGAAGGAGATCTTGTGCTCCGAGTGGATCAGCAGCGACCTCACAAGCTTGCTCCTGCATGTGAAGGTCCTTTTGTCATTTCAAAGGTTCTGCACAACGGAGCATATCACCTGTACAACCTTCTGAAGCAAGCAGACGAGCCCCGCGCTTGGAATGCAGATTTGCTGCGACGATTTTATACTTGATATTGAGATGTAATAAAAGCACTCGAGTGATGTTTGATGAATAAAAGCATGACTTTTCCAATTCTACATTGAGTTCACTCGTATGCATTCTCTGGCTTACAACCCCCAGTGGGTGTTTGCCCTTCAACTTAGCTGCGAACTAGTTTTTGCCTAAGTTAAAAATCTACTCCGAGTGAAGAGCGTCCCTCTCACTCGGGGGCTTGGCTGCGAACCAGCTTTCGCCCAAGATAAAAACCTACTCCGAGTGAAGAGCATCCCTCTCACTCGGGGGCTTGGCCGCGAACCCGCTTTCGCCCAAGTTAAAAATCTACTCCGAGTGAAGAGCATCCCTCTCACTCGGGGGCTTGGCCGCGAACCAGTTTTCGCCCAAGTTAAAAATCTACTCCGAGTGAAGAGCGTCCCTCTCACTCGGGGGCTTGGCTGCGAACCAGCTTTCGCCCAAGTTAAAAACCTACTCCGAGTGAAGAGCGTCCCTCTCACTCAGGGGCTTGGCCGCGAACCCGCTTTCGCCCAAGTTAAAAACCTACTCCGAGTGAAGAGCGTCCCTCTCACTCAGGGGCTTGGCCGCGAACCAGCCTTCGCCCAAGTTAAAAACCTACTCCGAGTGAAGAGCGTCCCTCTCACTCGGGGCTTGGCCACAAACCCGCTTTCGCCCAAGTTAAAAACCTACTCCGAGTGAAGAGCGTCCCTCTCACTCGGGGGGTTGGCCGCGAACCAGCCTTCGCCCAAGTTAAAAACCTACTTCGAGTGAAGAGCGTCCCTCTCACTCGGGGGCTTGGCCATGAACCAGCCTTCGCCCAAGTTAGAAATCTACTCCGAGTGAAGAGCATCCCTCTCACTCGGAGGGCTTGGCTGCGAACCAGCTTTCGCCAAAGTTAGAAACCTGCTCCGAGTGAAGAGCATCCCTCTCACTCGGGGGCTTAGTTGCGAACCAGCTTTCGCCTAAGTTAAAACCCACTCCAAAGACTCGAAAGAAAGCATTCGGATAACTCTATAAGTTCAAAGGCAAATGTGAGTACTCGGGCCCCGAGCCTGAAAGAGTTTAACGGATACAGATCCACTCGGCATACCGAGGCAAATGGGTAAGGCTTAAAGTTTTTCTCATGCCCCGGTGGGGCTGGCCGGTTCGATGAAGGAGTCCAGATCGATGCCGTCTGCGATCCGAGTGGCTGCCTCTATGAATGTCTCCATGAAGTCTTCAAACTTGAGCTTCTTTGTGTTGGCGACTTGAAGAGACTTCAGTTTCTCCTCCTTGGCGTCCTTGCAATGCACTCGAACCAGAGAGAGGGCCACGTCGGCTCCGCAGCGGGCAGCTGATTTCTTCCACGCTTGCACTCGGCTAGGAACGTCGTTGAGACGAGTCATCATGGCTTCCAGGTCAGTGTCGAGGGTGTCTTCTAGCCACAGTTCCTTGTCGATCCTCCTGAGTGCGCCCCGCAGACGGATGATGTACCCCTAAACATCTTCAATGCGAGATTCAAGCCGCAAGACGCCCAGGGCGGCCTTGTCACCGATGAGTGACCTGGAAGGATCTAGATCCCTCTTGATTCTGTCAGTCTCAAGCTCGAAGTCCCGGTAGTACTCTGTAAACGAGGAGAGTCGAACATTAGCACGCACGAAGTTCGCTCGGAAACAAGTTGAAATTCACTCGGAAGCTATGAGTTACCTGCAAGCTTGGTGTACATCTCCTCCGAGAAGTCCTCTATATACTTTTCCAGTGAATTCTTGTAAGTGCATCAAGTGCCCCCTTAGTGGTTTTGGAGTATTGAAGACAAATAGGTTGAGGAACTAATGTGTTTGTGAGTATACACAGGAGACAGAGTCCCTGAAGATTTGGTTTAACACATGGAAGACGACCCCTAAAATAGATTTCTTCAAGTGAAGAATTTGATGATGAAATTGGTACGACCTTTGAAGAAATTGATGTGAACACTTTGAAGTTTGAAGACCTTGGTTTTCGTAGTTTCTTTTCTTCTTATTTGAGTCATAGGAAAAACCGTACTATTAAAGGGGTCTAGGTAAAACATATTTCGCATTTCCAAAGTGATGCTCAAAACTTACTGAAACCCATACACAAGCTGCTTCGAGTGAAGGCTTTGGAAATCTCCAGTACAGCTGACGCATTTGCTAGCGACAGTGACGAAGTTCATCTGGTCGCTGACAAATTTGGTCAGGCTGAGGAGTTAGGAGTTCGCCAGTGCGAATTGCCTATCGTGAGGAAATTGAGTGCCCTGACGAAATTGAGTGCCCTAACGAAATTGAGAGTACAATTTTCTGACCGTTGCTGCGCCGCATGCCAGCTGTCGAGTGGATCCTTATCCTGACAACGGTCGAATCAGACAAGGGCATTTATGAAATTTTATGTCGGGTTGCCCCTGGCTATAAATAGCCGCCCCCAACTAGTTGTTGGTTGGCTACTCCGAGAGAACTTGACACTTGTCATTTGAGAGCAACCCATCCTCTGACGACTTTGAGAAAAACCCAAGTGAGGAAAAATCCAACCAGAGCCTAAGTGACTGAGCATCACTGAAGAGATTGATCTGTGTGATCCGACGCTTGTTACCTTTGAGGACTGTCATTCCTCCAGACAGTTAGCCGTCATGTTCTGAGCACCCAAGAGTAATTGTGGCGTGTCGGTGAACAAGTCTGTGAAGGTTTTGGAAGTCTACCTTGAAGACTTACCACGAGTGTTTGGGCGAGGTCTAAGTGACCTTAGCTCAAGAGGAATACGGTGAGGACTAAGTGTTCTCTGAGTTGCGACTCAGCCGCCTCAACTAGACGTACAGTCGATGCAGCAACTGGAACTGGTCTACCAAATTCCATTGTCTTCACCGAGCCAACCTGGTTACAAATTCCTCACCCTCTCTTACTTTATTCCGCTGCTGAAGAATTTGTGATCTATCCTCTGACGAATTTGAACTGAAGTATTTGATCATGCTATCTTTTATTTCCTCAGTTCATATTCTTCATGCGTGTATGATTGTATGATTGCATGTTCTTCACCCTTATGTATCCTGTTCACATGTACTCTGATTCTGTGATGACTTAGTTTCCCTTGCGTTTCTATTTCTTCACTCTGATCTTCGTCAAATTCATCAGAGTTTGGCTAACTTCTAAAAATCTCCCATTCACCCCCCTCTGGGAGATAACCTGTGCTTTCAATTGGTATTAGAGCAAGGTGCTCCCTTGTTCTATGTGATTTTGGTTAACCACCTAGAGTTTTAGTTATGTCGACCGCAGGTATGATCAAGGTCTCCGCTGCGTGCCCCATCTTCGATGGCATAGACTATCCCTACTGGAAGAACAAGATGCGAATGCATCTTGAGGCTATTGACAACGATCTCTGGTTCTTCGTCGAGAATGGCGTTCCCACCATTTCACCGAGTATCAACGCTGCTGACGTGAGGAGATTCAAGCAACTGGAGTCTCAAGCGAAGAACATCATTTGTGGTCATCTCAACAAAGGACAGTATGGCAGAGTGAGTGCACTGGAAACCTCGAAGCTTATCTGGGACCGGCTTTCAAAAGTGAATGAGGGTGTTTCCACTCAACGTGACTCCCGAGTTGATGTTCCGCGCAATCTCTTCAATCGCTTCAAAAGACTCGACAATGAAAATGTGCAGCAAACTTTCGACCGCCTCACTGATATCTCCAATGAGCTTCAAGCTCTTGGTGCTGCTGACATCACCGATCATGAGGTAGTGAAGAAATTGCTGAGGTCTCTGGACAGTTCCTTCGACACTTTGGCACTAATGATTCAAGAGCGCCCAGATTACAAGTCACTGGATCCTGCTGACATTCTTGAGAGGCTCAACACACATGAATTTCAGCAAGCCGAGAAGAGAGATATGTATGGACCTAGCTATGGTCGCCCTCGCGCTCTGAAGGCTAAAGCAAAAGCCAAGACTATTTCTTCTTCTGAAGAAGAAGAAGAGGTATATGAGAGCAGTTCTGACGGTGCTGAGGAAATTGGCAGAGAACTGGCTATGCTGGTGAAGAAGTTCCAGAAGTTTTCCAAGAAGAACAGATTTGGAAAGTCTTCAAAGTATGACTCGAAGAACACTGGAGAAGCGTCTGCTCGAGACTACAACAAAAGAACCTGTCACAAATGCAAGAAGTCAGGCCACTACATCGCTGACTGCCCTCTCTGGCAAAAGAAGAAGAAGAAGAGCCGGGATGATGATGAATCTGATGGCAAAAGGAAGAAGTCATCAAAGTGCTCAAAGTCTTCATCAAAGTCCTCATCTCTCAAGAAGACTAGTTCTAGCAAAGCTCGTGCATTCCTTGGGAAGGAAATGGATTCTGAATAAGAATCTGATGATCAGCCAGCTGAGGAATCTAAGGAGGAGTCAGACACTGATGTGGCAAGCCTTGCACTCGCTACGGAGTACGTCAGCAAGTCCATCTTCAACACTGAGGATAATGGTATCTCCACCAACAATGATGACTGTGCTGATGACTACGCTCCCACCTATTGCTTCATGGATCAAGGTGCAAAGGTAACCTCATGAGAAGCTTACTTTGAGACCTCCAGTGATGATGACTCTGAGTGTGAATCTAAACCAAGCTATAAGAAACTTGCTAAAATTGCAACTGAACATCAACATGCCATGGAAAAGATTAAAAAACTGCTAGATAAAAGCGATGACCTGTTGGACGAGAAAAAGGATCGTAGTCAAGCCCTATCTAAGGATCTCAGAAGGCTTAAGTCTCAATATGACGAACTTGAAAGTCGTCATGTGTCCCTCTCAGCTGAACATGAGAAGTTGTCCTATGAATTTCTTCAAAGGAAGCAAGATCTCGAGAAGCTGAGAGCGTCTCATGATGATCTTCAAAAATAAAATGATTCACTCCTCGCTCAACAGATCAGTACCACTCAGGAAGAATTTGTTGCACCATGCCTAAAATGCCTTGAACATGATAATGCTAATTCTTCAGCTGAATGTTCAAATGCTTCTGTACTTGCAATTGCTTCAACTGCTACGGTGGCCACTAACCCCTCATCTGAGGAAGCCACCAGTGATACTGATGAAAATGCAGGGCTGAAGGAATTGTTTGTCACTGGCATGTACAAAACCTCAAAGGGCATCAAACCCTGTGTGACGTGCTCAAAAAGCAAATTCTTCATAGAAACCCTAGGAAAGAGGGTATTGCCTTTGAGAGAAAGCTCAATGCTGATGGTTCGTACTGGAAGCCTGAGCAGTATCCCAAAACCACCTGGGTTGCTGCAAAGGGACCTCCAGTAGACCCATCTACTTTATCTGGCTATACTTGTGATTCTTCATATTCTTTAGACGAGTCATTTGACTCTAACTATAAACTGTTCAAGAATCAGAATGGTGAAGTCTTTGCCAGATTCATTGGTACTAACTGCAGGAACGGTCCACCTGTGAAGAAAATCTAGGTTCCTAAAAGCCTTTTGGAAAATCTTCAGGTGAATGTCATCATGACACCACCGATGAAGAAGAAACTTCCCAGGGCAAATTCTTCATAGGGATCAAAGTCGTCAAATGGACGCAGACCCACTTATGGTCGCACTAATGCCTCTGTTTCGCAGGAAAACAGACAGCGAGTTGATGAATATGAGCATTATTCTTCGAACCATTATGTTCACAAATCTTCGAGGAATTTCTCTGCTTATTCATTCAATTACTATACCCCTCCTGTGAAGAGAAATGCATATTCTTCAATGCCTAAGTTCTCCATCAATGCACTTCGTCACATTGCTTCTCAGCCACCCATTCAGATGTGGGTGGTTAAGAAGAAGAACTAATCTCTTCTGCAGGGTCAGGTCTTCAGACAACTAAATGTCTGATGAATTTGCTGAAGACCTGACAAAATGCCTGTTGGGATGCAGGCTAATCATGCTGGAATGAATGTTTCATTTCACACATCCCTTATGTTGCTTGATATTATACAATGATGAAATTGTTTGACGAAATTGATCGTTATCATATTCTTCACTTTGAAGTATATGAACTTGTAAGTCAGACTAATGCTTCAACAGGATGAAACACCTTCAGCCACTGAATGGGTCTTGGACAGTGGATGCATGAATCACATGACTGGAGATAGGAATCTCCTCACTGATGCTCCCCTTACTCCGTCTCATCTGAAGCATATCACATACGCTGACAAAGGAAAAAAGCAAGGTATTGGGTCTAGGTAAGGTTGCTATTTCAAAGGATAGACACATGGAAAAGGTGATGCTTGTCGAGTCCCTTGGATTCAACCTCATGTCTGTCTCAATGCTTTGTGATCTTGATATGATTGTCATCTTTGGCAAATATAGATGCATTGTGCTGTTGGAATCTGACAAATCCAAAGTCTTCGAAGGCTTTAGGAGAGGTGACTTGTATATTGTAGATTTTTCTACAGGTCCTCAACCTGCAACATGTCTAATGGCAAAAGCTTCGGAATGCTGGCTATGGCATCGACGACTTGGACATGCTGGAATGAGGAATTTGAGCACTCTCGTCAAGAAGAAGCATATCATTGGCGTCGAGGGTGTCAAATTCGTCAAGGATCACCTCTGTGGCACTTGTGAGTCTGGAAAGATGACCAGAGCCAAGCACCAGGCGAAGACAATCATGACCACTACTCATCCTTTTGAATTGCTTCATATGGATTTGTTTGGTCCTAAACTTTATGCCACACTAACCAATGCAGCATGTCTCTACGGATTCGTCATTGTTGATGACTACTCTCGCTATTCCTGGGTGCACATCATTACCTACAAGACTGAAGTACAGAATGTCTTCAGACGATTCTCCAATCGGGCCATGACGAATTATGGTCTCAAGATTAAGCATATCAGGAGTGACAATGGCACTGAGTTCAAGAACACTGGCCTCGACGACTATCTTGATGAACTTGGTATCACTCATGAGATCTCTGCTCTCTACACTCCTCAGCAGAATGGAGTCATGGAGCGCAAGAACAGAACCCTCATCGAGATGGCGCGCACTATGCTTGATGAATACAAAACTCCTCGTCACCTCTGGCCTGAGGCAATTGACACTGCATGCCACATCATCAACCGGGTATATCTTCACAAAATCCTCAAGAAGACCTCATATGAGCTCCTCACTAACAAGAAACCCAATGTGAGTTATTTCAAAGTCTTCGGAGCTAAATGCTGGATTAGAGATCCTCATCACAACTCTAAATTTGCACCGAAAGCAAACGAAGGTTTTATGCTTGGTTATGGAAAGGACTCGCACACCTACAGGGTCTTCAACTCCTTCCACCACAAGGTTGTTGAAACTGTAGATGTGCGGTTCGATGAAACTAACGGCTCGCAAATAGAGCACCTGCCTCCTGTGCTAGATGAAATGCCACCTGAGGAATCTATCAAGCTGATGGGCACTGGTGGAATTGTGCCCAGTGAAGAAATAGCTGCTGATGAAGAAGTGGTCGTTCCTCGTCGTGAAGAAAATGAACATCCTGGTGTAAATGATGCTGAGGATTCTGCACGGCAGCAACAACATCAAGGCCCTCGTCCAGCACATCCACGAGTGGCAAATGAAGTGCAGATTGAGAAAATCCTCGACAACATCAATGCACCTGGTCCCCTCACTCGCTCAAGAGCTTCACATTTAGCTAACTTTTGTGGGCATTATGCGTTTGTCTCTATTTCAGAGCCCACCAAAGTTGATGAAGCCTTTCTGGAACCTGAATGGATTCAAGCGATGCAAGATGAATTGCGTCAATTCGAGCTCAACAATGTGTGGGAGCTAGTTAAGCGTCCTGATCCACGCAAGCACAATGTCATCGGCACTAAGTGGATCTACCGCAACAAACAAGACGAAAATGGCCAAGTGGTGAGGAATAAGGCCCGTCTTGTAGCTCAAGGCTACACACAGGTTGAGGGTATTGATTTCGATGAAACATTTGCACCTGTAGCTAGGCTTGAAGCCATTCATATATTGCTTGCATATGCTAACCATCATGATATCCTCTTATATCAAATGGATGTAAAAAGTGCATTCCTCAATGGTAAGCTTGAGGAAGAAGTATATGTTGCTCAACTCAACATGGCACCCGCAGGGTTTGGGTATGGGTATTACGTGCCCAAACCCGCACCCATCTCAAAAATTTCCGCCCATACCCGTACCCGTACCCGCACCCCGGGTTTCAAACTGTTCCCATACCCGTACCCGGCCGGGTACGAGTAATACCCGCGGGTAAAAATACCCAGCTAGGCGTGTATATGTGAGCATTTATATTTCAGCATTTTGACAACATTTCAACACATATATATTTATATAACATTTCAGCACAAATATAAAACATTTCAGCACATATATTTTAACATTTCAGCACATATATACAACATTTCAACACATTTATACAACATTGTTAGCACATATATACAATATTTCTGCATATTTATATAACATTTCAAAACATAACACCAAATCAACATGACACGAGTAGGGGGGTGGCATATTTTGGATCGGGAATTCGGAGGGTTTGGGCGCGGCTGGGTTCCTAGTTAGCTTAGGGTTTTTTTCAATCTATGTCAACGACATATGGGACCTACTTGACATGGTGTTTTATTTTACGGGTTTGCGGGTTCACGGGTATGGGTATTGCCTTCCCGTACCCATACCCGCCTTACCCGTTGGGTATAATTTTTTCCTATTTAGAAACCCATGGGTATTTTTATTTCCCATACCCTTACCCTAATGGGGTTTTTACCCGCCGGGTTCGCGGGTATCGGGTACCTATTGCCATGTTGATGCTCAACCACCAGGTTTTGAGGACCCAAAGCATCCTGACAAAGTCTTCAGACTCAACAAGGCTCTCTATGGCCTTAAGCAGGCCCCTAGGGCTTGGTATGATACACTGAAGGAATTCCTGAAGAAAAAGGGGTTCAAACCCGGTTCACTTGACCATACTCTCTTTACTAAGTCTTATGATGGTGAACTGTTCATATGCCAAATATATGTTGATGATATTATCTTTAGTTGCACTAACAAGAAATACAGTGACGAATTTGCTCATATGATGCAAGAAGAATATCAGATGTCTATGATGGGGGAGTTGAAATTCTTCCTCGGACTTCAAATTCGTCAACAACCCAATGGCATCTTTATATCTCAGGAGAAATACCTCACAGACTGCCTGAAGAAATTCGGAATGCAAGATTGCAAAGGCCTCAAGATACCAATGCCAACAAATGGCCAACTCAACACTGACGAAAATGGTAAAGATTTCGATTAGAAGGTATATCGCTCCATCATTGGTTCGCTGCTTTACCTATGTGCATCTAGGCCAGATATTATGCTTAGCGTTTGCATGTGTGCCCGTTTTCAAGCGTCACCGAAGGAATCACAGCACCAGGCTGTGAAACAAATTCTTCGATATTTGGCTCACACCCCAACGCTTGGATTATGGTATCCCAAGGGCTCAACACTTGATCTTGCTGGATATTCCGATTCTGATTATGCTGGTGATCGTGTGGACCGCAAGTCAACATTAGGCACATGCCATTTCCTCGGACGATCTCTTGTATGTTGGTCCTCAAAGAAGCAGAACTGCGTTTCACTTTCTACTGCCGAGGCTGAGTACATTGCTACTGGCGCCTGCTGCTCTCTGTTACTATGGATGAAGCAAACCCTCAAGGACTATGGCGTCAACATGAAGAAACTGCCACTCTACTGCGACAATGAGAGCGCCATCAAGATCGCCCACAACCCAGTGCAACACTCAAGGATGAAGCATATTGAGATTCGTCACCATTTTCTTCGTGATCATGTGCTGAAAGGAGACATCGTCATCGACCACGTGAAGACTGAAGACCAGCTTGCAGATATCTTCACAAAGCCCTTGGATGAGCGAAGGTTTTGCATGTTGCGGTGTGAGCTAAACATCTTAGAATCTTCGAATGTCCTTTGAAATGGACACACTTCCTAACGATTATGCATTCTTGATGACTTTGATGCACAACACACGAAGTAACGTTTTTCTTCAATCAATGAAGACTAACCCTCTAAGTGTGAAGAAATTAATGAAGAATTTGATTCTCAGAACCCTACGACAATTGTACGCGGTGTCTGAAATCATCATAGTTCTTATACGGTGGGTAATGCCACCACCTCTTTTTGACGTTCTTCAAATTTGAGTTTTTTGTCTTTTGCAATTTCGTCAAACTTTTCAAATTCGTCATTTGAGGTTATTCTTCACTGCTTTTGGTTCTATACCTATATATATATTTGAGTTTTTCATGTCCTCAACAGCATCCACATATAGCTAATTCTTCAATCGTGTTTTTCGTCATCTATGTGGATGTGATCGGACCCGCTCCCCTCTATGCTAAACTCAACCCACTCTGTACACAAATTCTTCACATGCGTTCTACTTGACACTGTTCAAAGTCTTCACTATGTCCTTGATAGCTGAAGAAATTGCGAACACATTTTGAAAATATTCTAATCAATTTTTTGGCGGTTGCCATAGTAACTTCATCCCGCGCTTCGCACGCGTGGATTGAGATGAAAACGCATGTGTGACGCGTGTCACTCAGATGCGAATCGCCAGGGGCTTATCCGTCCAAAATCTTCAGGGACTCTGTCTCCTGTGTATACTCACAAACACATTAGTTCCTCAACCTATTTGTCTTCAATACTCCAAAACCACTAAGGGGGCACTTGATGCACTTACAATCTCCCCCTTTTTGGTGATTGATGACAAATTGGTTAGGCTTTCAACGGGAGTAAAAATAATTGAAGTGTAAGTACAGAGTTTGAAGAAATTTATTACAAGATATTGAGGAACTCCCCCTGAAGATGTGCATATGAGGAATTTGCTTTGTATTACCTCGCCTATATAAAGGCTTGACCTCGTCAACCTCAACTCCTTTCACTCTCGCGCCCCTGTTGCTCTCAAACCCTAGCGCCGCTGCTGGATCTCATCGTCGTCGGAGAGGAAGAGCTTCACTGCCTTGACTTCTTCGCCGTCGTACTCGCGCCGGCCGCGTATTTCTTCACCTAGGCTGCCGCCGTAGCTGTCTTTTGTCGCCAAGTTAGGGCACGGAAGATCTGAACTGACGAATTCCATCGCCTCGTCGTCCAGTTCGTCGAGTTCATCCTTGGGGTAAATAAAATTTATTTTTACCGCCCAGTTTGATCTTTTTTCTGCCACAAAATCTTCAAGTGCTATTTTTACTATTCTTCCAATTCTTCAGCACTTCCTTCTGGCCAGTCTTGAGTATTTGCATCTAAGTTACACTTAACAGCAAGATTCCTCAATTGTGCAATTGCTTCAATCTGTACAACTCGGGAATCTTTGTCAAGAACACTTAGTGAAATGCGTCAAGACGATAAGGGTCAATTTCTTCACCTGGTTGATTTTAAAAATTATCTGAGAACACATGTGACTCTTCCCTATTTCCTCGCAACTATACTCTATTCACAGGTACAATGTCTGCCGACGAATCACTAGGTTCTCATCAAATTAATTCATTTGTAGCATTGCTCGAGGAAAATCTTAAAACATCTTCAGAGTCCTCAAAAGTTCAAAAACCTCAGTTGAAGAAAATGGCTGATGGGAAAAGGCCTCAGAAGGGAGGCAAGCGGAAAGAGGAACATACAGCATTCGAGATTCCTGATGACCTGTATGTTGGTTATTGCACTCCAGATGAGGAAACCCATGGCAAGGAAACGAAGGAGCAGTGCAAAACGCGCATGCAAAAGATCAAAAGGTACTGGACATACCAGTGGAGGGACTACAATTTCGTCACCTCCAAGTACATGAAGGACTTTGCTGTGAAGCCACCTTGCAACAGGCCACCACTTGCCGAAGGCAAAACTGCTCACCCAACCAGCATTCGAAGGGGTGAAGAATTCCCCAAAGAATGGGCAAAGCAACAAGCAAAGTTGCAGAAACTGGCCAAAAAGGCCATTGATGAATTCAACCAGGCCGCAAAGGCCTCAGCTGAAGCTGGTGCAAGTGGCAGTGCCAGTGCTCCAAAGAAGGCAATGCAAAAGAAGCCTGCCTCCAAGCCGAAGCCGTCTGTTCCAAAGCCCTTCGTGGCCCAGTCAGCTGCTTCAAAGGCTTCAACATCCAAGACATCACAATCTTCAGTGCCTCCTCCTGCAACGAGTTCGTCAATGGCAGCAGCAAAATCTTCAACACCGGTCGTGCTCGCATCTTGCCAGCGCACCGAGGGCTTTGCAATAGCCTCAATCACTGCATCAAGTGCCTCAGCTTGTGGGCAACCATCGTCTTCACTGCCCAAGCTGAAGCAAAAGGTTACTGCTGGCCGTGGAACAAGGCCAAGTCCCAAGAGCAAGGCCGTCGTGCCTCAGGCTGATGAACACGGGTAGGCTGACGAAGATGAGCTCGCGGAGTTCCTCAGAAGAAAGCAAGAGCTAGCAGCAATTGCTAAAAATTCTTCAGTTCCAATGATGCTTGATCCCAAGTAGCTGCTAGACTTCATTGACATCTGGTGCACCAAGCCAGACACACCTCTTGACGAACTGAATCTGCCTCCTGGCCCAAGTCATGTGCTTTCTACTTTCATTTTGAACGAGAAGCCCAAAATTGCACAAGCAAAGCTGGTGAGGAAACAGCAGCTGCAGAAAGAGAAAGAGCTGCGGAAGAACATGCTTTCCATTTCCCCTCAGCAGCTTGTAGCTTTACAGACCGAGATTCAACAGATGTTTGAAGAATTTGAATGACAGTCAAGTCACTGCTGTGGTGTGCGGGACAGATTCATCACCGCAACCAATCAGGTTGTTGAAGACCACAACAAGCGCGAAGCCGCTAAGTTTGTCTCTGTGCCACCCACAAGTTCTTTAGCACCACCACCCACAGCTCAGGCCAGTGAGACTGAGCCATTATCTCCGCAAGTACAAGACAGGGCAACTGACGATGTTGTGCCTGAAGAAATTGCAAGAGCGACTGCATCAGTCAACCCTGAAGAAGATGAACCAGCAAACACCTCAGCAGCAGCACCTCCAGCGTCTTCACCTGTGAGTCATATCCCACTTCCTTCTGCATCAGAAGTGAAGAAAACCAAAGCTGCTGAAAAGGAAGCAAAGAAGAGAAAAGCTTCAGCCCCACCTACCATCACCACAAAAGTGAAGAAAGTGAAGACGGCACCATTGTCTTCAGAAGTTCTGATTGATGCCATACCGATCTCATCAGCACCCCCTACTCTTGCCACTGCAAATCTTCAGCTTGTTCCGTATGGGGTGGAATATGAAATTCCTCAGGCTGATGTAGATGAGACTGAAACCCACTCTGCTGCTACCACAGAGCAAGTGGATGAAGAAATTGAAGTCGAAGATGAAACTTTGCTTCACCAAGTCATGTCACGGGAGCCCTCACAGGTTTCGATGACTGAAGAACATGCCACTGCTTCATCTGGAAGTAGTGAAGAAACAGAAGAGGATGTGGACATTGATGGTGCTACAACCCCTCTGATCATTGACGCATTTTGGGAATCTTTCCATCCAAATTCGCCCCTCACCACACCTCTGACGCAAATGCCACAGTCACCCGCCGTCACTGAAGAAATTCATACGGGCTCTGAGGAGAAACATCCATCACCACTCCAGAGCATTCCTGAAGAAATACCAGCTACAGCAGCTGATGAACCTGCTCAAGATGAGCCCACTATTGATGTCGTCAATGCATCCCCTCAGCGCGAAGACTCAATTCCTTCAGCAGACACAGATACAGTTCCTACCGCCACTACTGATGAAATTGCCAAGTCCCTTGCAGTCACAGATCCAAACGATTCCACTGGGTCCCCACGACTAGTGTTTGATGTTCGCAAGAAGATGCATAATCTTCACCCAGTCCCAGTGATGCCTAAGATTGGCAAAACCCTCAGGCGGCCTCAGTTCGATAACGCCAAATTCTTCGAAGAGAAGAATTTCTTCATTGGCGAGTCCCCATATGACTCAGCCAAGATCAGGCGCCTGCGATTCTGGACAAGGACGCAGATGAATTTCTATGCTTCACTACTGTTCGAAAAGAACAAAGTATTTCCTCATCGCCATATTCCTCACGTAGATATGGAGTCTATACCGTGCTTTCGGCCAGTTCTGGCTGTTCTTCACGATGCAGGAATACTTAGCTTCTGCTCTGACGTCTGCGACTAGAATGAAGAACTCATTCTTCAGTTCTACGCCACAGTTCATTTTTCTGGAGAGGTTGAAGACATTGCTACTTGGGCTCTGGAATGGATGAGTGAAGACACTCATTATAAAGCACCAATTGAAGAACTCCTTCGTGCTCTACCCGTTGATCCACCCCAAGACGAAGCAAGGAGAATATATGAAGAACCTGAGCTACCTGATCACCTGATGCAAGTGCTGATGAAGCCAATCGCTGAAGGAGAAGCTCAAAGGACAACCTTCTTAGTGAAGGACTTGCTATATGTGCCAAGGACCGTTTTTCGCATTCTGTCCAAAACCCTCAGTTCCTGGCAAGGGCAAGACTCCTGTAGATGAAGGAATTCGTCCCCTTGATGGACAATTTCATCAACCAATCTCCAGCTCCCATGCTGATGAATCTGCTAGCCAGGACACAACTGCAAAAGCTTCAAGGCCCACTTCTTCACCTGAAGCACAACGTGTCATGACGGACCGTGAGCTGCTTATAAGCCTTCACCAAAAAGTGGACAGGAATCACAGATGGGTTAAGCGTCAGTTTGCTGCAGTTCAAGCCAACATGACAGTGACGCATAACTCAGTACGCAAAAACCGCTATTATCTTCATGAGATTTTTGACAGATCATGGGCCATCCTCTCGCACCTCAAGGCAGATGAAGAACTTGCAGAAATGGATTTTCAAATGAACTTCGACCGGGCAGACCCACCAAGGAAGAGGTACAAGAAAGTTCAAGTTCCTCCTCTTATGCCGAGCTCAGAGTCTTCATCACGCACCACTGATGAAAATGAAGCTGTTGAAGACGATGCTACTGGTCCATCTGCTTCATGCGACCCCGACAACGCTGGCGCTCCATAGTCTTCATCGCGATATTTTTTTTGGGGCGTTAGTCCTCACCTTGTCTCCTTTTGGTCATCTGATGACAAAGGGGGAGAAGTGTGTGTTAGTCTTCAAGCGGGTCGATATATGGGCTGTTTTTGCTTAAGTTGCAACTCTTGGTCTTTACTGGATTTGCTCATTGATGAGTTGTAACTTAAATACTGTTGGTCGTCTGACTCTTTTGCAATGCTTTTTTATGCGTGCTCTGATCTTAAATATATCTACTCATGCAAGCACAATTTCGTCAGACACCAATTTTCATCATGCATTCATATTCTTCAAATACCTTATGATCATGCATGATTGGATTCCAAGATATAGGGGGAGATCTCCACAATTTCAACCTGCCATGTGCATTTGCAATCCAAAGCAAATTCCTCATATGCACATCTTCAGGGGGAGTTCCTCAATATCTTGTAATAAATTTCTTCAAACTCTATACTTACACTTCAATTATTTTTACTCCCGTTGAAAGCCTAACCAATTTGTCATCAATCACCAAAAAGGGGGAGATTGTAAGTGCATCAAGTGCCCCCTTAGTGGTTTTGGAGTATTGAAGACAAATAGGTTGAGGAACTAATGTGTTTGTGAGTATACACAGGAGACAGAGTCCCTGAAGATTTGGTTTAACACATGGAAGACGACCCCTAAAAATAGATTTCTTCAAGTGAGGAATTTGATGATGAAATTGGTACGGCCTTTGAAGAAATTGATGCGAAGACTTTGAAGCTTGAAGACCTTGGTTTTTGTAGTTTCTTTTCTTCTTATTTGAGTCATAGGAAAACCGTACTGTTAAAGGGGGTCTAGGTGAAACATATTTCGCATTTCCAAAGTGATGCTCAAAACTTACTAAAACCCATACACAAGCCGCTTTGAGTGAAGCCTTTGGAAATCTCCAGTACAGCTGACGCATTTGCTAGCAACAGTGACGAAGTTCATCTGGTCGCTGACGAATTTGGTCTGGCTGAGGAGTTAGGAGTTCGCCAGTGCGAACTACCTATCGTGAGGAAATTGAGTGCCCTGACAAAATTGAGTGTACAATTTTCCGACCATTGCTGTGCCGCGTGCCAGCTGTCAAGTGGATCCTTATCCTGACAACGGTCGAATAAGACAAGGGCATTTATGACATTTTATGTCAGGTTACCCCCTGGCTATAAATAGCCACCCCCCAACCAGTTGTTGGTTGGCTGCTCCGAGAGAACTTGACACTTGTCATTTGAGAGCAACCCATCCTCTGACGACTTTGAGAAAAACCCAAGTGAGGAAAAATCCAACCAGAGCCTAAGTGACTGAGCATCACTGAAGAGATTGATCTGTGTGATCCGACGCTTGTTACCTTTGAGGACTGACATTCCTCCAGACGGTTAGGCGTCATGTTCTGAGCACCCAAGAGTATTTGTGGCATGCCGGTGAACAAGTCTGTGAAGGTTTTGGAAGTCTACCTTGAAGACTTACC
The DNA here is from genome assembly GCA_039707655.1 of Elymus sibiricus. Lineage (NCBI taxonomy): Eukaryota > Viridiplantae > Streptophyta > Magnoliopsida > Poales > Poaceae > Elymus > Elymus sibiricus. Next base: position 155,344,995 of record CM077668.1, read on the forward strand.
ACGAGTGTTTGGGCGAGGTCTAAGTGACCTTAGCTCAAGAGGAATACGGTGAGGACTAAGTGTTCTCTGAGTTGCGACTCAGCCGCCTCAACCAGACGTACAGTTGATGCAGCAACTGGAACTGGTCTACCAAATTCCATTGTCTTCACCGAGCCAACCTGGTTACAAATTCCTCACCCTCCCTTACTTTATTCCGTTGCTGAAGAATTTGTGATCTATCCTCTGACGAATTTGAACTGAAGTATTTGATCATGCTATCTTTTATTTCCTCAGTTCATATTCTTCATGCGTGTATGCTTGCATGTTCTTCACCCTTATGTATCCTGTTCGCATGTACTCTGATTCTGTGATGACTTAGTTTCCCTTGCATTTCTATTTCTTCACTCTGATCTTCGTAAATTTCATCAGAGTTTGACGAACTTCTAAAAACTCCCATTCACCCCCCCTCTGGGAGTAACCTGCGCTTTCAATTCTTCTTCTCGATGAGCTGGGCGATCTTCTCGTTCAGAGTCTTCTTTTCTTGCTCGTGAGCATCCGCCCGAGCCTTGAGCTTGCCGTCCCACTCGGCCTTCTGCTTCTTGAGCTCGGCCACTTCCTTCTTCGCCTCCTTGACGGCGGCCTTCAGCGACATGTTCTCCCCTTCCAGCTTCTCGAGTGAGGCCAATTTCTCTTCGGCGGCCTTGGTCTTCTCTCTCGCCACCCTCTGTGTCCCCGCCAGCTCGTTGTCCTTGTTCTCGAGTGCCTGCTTCATTGTTTCTAAAGAAACAGAGGTTCTGAGCCGCACTTGGAGTCGATCGTTTTCACTACGCACTTCTGTTTGAGTGAAGTCACTCGGTTCAAAGAATGGAGAGAGATGAAAGCAGAGCGCTCAGTAATTAAAGCTTACCTCCCATGGTCTTGAGCTCCGCTTGAGCGCGTGCTGTGTTCCTCTTCTCCACCTCCAAGTCCAGTCAAAGCTGAGCTGTCTCCTTCTCCAGTGCCACGTACTGAGTCCCAAGTTCGCAAGTTTTCTGAAACACAAGAGATATCAGATCAATTAATGTTAAGGAATATTCCGAGTGCCCAGAGACCAGCACTCCTGGGAGGAACAAGCTTGACCAATACAGGATCCTGAAGTACCCTTTGTCAGGGAGGAACAAGCTTGACCAGTATCAGATTCTAAGTTCTAAGATTCCCGCCGACTGCCTGCAGTCGACGGCAGTCTCGGGGACTACACCCAGTGGGTGCACTCAGCGTGCCCCCACTGGAATGGTATCCACTCGGAACGGTCCACCCGATCCGAGTGACGGCCAAACACAACAACAACCAAACAAGTTCTAAGACTCCCGCCGACTGCCTGCAGTCGATGGCAGTCTCGGGGACTACACCCAGTGGGTTAACTCAGCGTGCCCCCACTGGAACGGTATCCACTCAGAATAGTCCGCCCGATCCGAGTGACGGCCAAACAAACAAAAAGAAGAAGAAGAAAGAAGTTCTAAGACTCCCGCCGACTGCCTGCAGTCGACGGCAGTCTCGGGGACTACACCCAGTGGGTGCACTCAGCGTGCCCCCACTGGAACGATATCCACTCGGAACGTTCCGCCCGATCCGAGTGACGGCCAGACACAAAAAAAACACCCAGTGGGTGTAGCGAATATTTTTCGACTGAAATTCCTACAGAAGAAAAATTACTTGGAGATCAACTTACAAGGGCACTTACTCGAACGTTTTCCTAGAGGGCAGCGCTAGCTTCGTATGCTAGCTTGCCAGCTGCACACATCTCCTTCAGCCGCTGGGTCATCAGCTCCGCCTGGATCATTGCTTCCTTGCTGGCTCCGGTCTGGTCCTCTAGCACCATGTACAGACTGAAGATGTTGATGGGAGGAGTTGGAGTCGAGGTCAAAGCAGTCGACGGCGCTATGACCGGGCCAGCACCGGCCTGAGAGGAACCTTGCACCAGGGGCATGATCACTGGCTGCGCAGGAGGAACTGGAGGCGCTTGGCTTGGAGGTGCTTTCGGTGTGGTGGTCTGGGAAGCAGTCGGAGCTGCGGTCCCCTTCTCGGTGTCCTTCCGCGGCGGCCCCTCATCGTCGTCGACATGGATGATCTCTGCAAGTGCTGCATTCACTCGACACTATCAACCTCAGTACGCAATTCAGTCGGATGAGGACAATTCAGTTGGATCATAGATCAAAGAACAAAATGTAATCATTGTTACCTTTCTGAGAAGTGGCCGCGTCTGCCGAATCGGCTTCGATACGTTCTCCGTCGAACTGCATGGGAGACGTCGTTGAGGTTGCGGCTCTAGTTCATAAGATTCACTCGGCCAGAAGAGTCCAGGAGTTGACAAAGACAGAAAAGAAAAGCCGACAAAGACACTCACGTTGAGGCGACAGGCACAGTGACCTTGATCCTGGGCAGAGCCTTCCGAGGCTTGGGGGAAGCGACCTTGGGCTGCTTGGCGGTCTTCTCAGTCGGTTCTGGCGACGATGTCCAAGTGCGCTTCGGAGCCTTAGCACTCGGAATGACCGCCTTCTTCGGGCGAGCACTCGGATCATGAGTTTGCTTAGAGCGGCGCTCAGAGCGCAGCTCCGGAGACTAGGAAGACTCGACCTCGTCCCTCTCTTCCGAGTTGTCACTTTCCTCCTCGCTGTCCTCCACGTAGCTGCCCTCGACGCTGCCATGTTCAATCTCCACGTCTCCGGCAAGTTGTTCTCCATTCGGCACAGGCGAGAGCATCTTCTGGAACTTCTGCAAGACATGAAGATCAGGGACAGACAGTTCAGTCAGTTCACTCGGATCATTCAGTTCACTTGAATGATTTGCACATAAGAAATTCACTCGGAAATGCGTGTCATACCTCCAACGGTTGGTTATTGGCATCGTAGGGCAGGACCCGTTTCGACCCCCGCGGATTGTCGCGCGCGCCGGTGATACTCTTGAGCCACTCTTTCACGGTCTTCTCGTCGATGTCCTCCGGGTGCACTCGAGTCGAGTCGTCAGCGCCAGTATATTGCCACATCGGGTGAGCTCGCTCCTGCAGCGGCTTGATTTGCCGACTGAGGAAGACCTCCAGCAAATCCAGACCCGTCAACCCACCCTGGACCAGGATGACTACCGTAGTTACCAAGATCCCCACGTCGGTCTTCTCCTCCTTGTCCACCGTCAGCAATGGAGGCACATTGACCCTCTCGGATGTATAAGGGGGAAGACCAGTCGACGAGCCAACACAAGGGATGTCATTGCAGTAAAACCAAGTCGACTGCTAGCCCCTAACCGAATCGGGGAAGGTCATCGCGGGAAAAGCGCTCCTACCCCGTATCTGAATGCCCAAGCCGCCACACAGCTGGGTCACATGGGTTCTCTCCCCCTCAGGATTGGTCATTTTGACCGACTGAGAACGGCACGTGAAGATGTGCTTGAATAACCCCCAATGCGGCGGGTAACCTAAGAAATTTTTGCACAGAGAAACAAACGCAGCAAGGTACGCGATAGCATTCAGAGGAAGGTGGTGGAGATGGGCGCCGAAAAAGTGTAGGAAACCGCGGAGAAAGGGATGGGGCGGCATGGAGAAACCTCTTTCCACATGGATGACGAGGAGCACATGTTCCTCCGGCCGTGGCGCAGGCTTGATTTCTCCCTCCTCCGACAGCCTCCAGCTACCCTCCCGCACCAGTCCATCGATGACAAGCCCGCCGATGTCTTCGGCGGTGGTGGTCAGCGGGAGCCAATCTCCCTGGATTCACCCCCGCGGCGGTGCGGTGCGGGAGCTTGACGCCTTCTTCGCTCGCTCCAGCTTCGCCGTCTTGTCCTTCGCCATCGCCGCGGAGTGCTCCGGCGCCGAGGTGGTTTCGTGTAGAGTGGGAAGCGGGAGAGAAGATTGGAGGACTGGAAGAGGCGGGAAAGAGGGGATCTGGCTCTCTCTCTCCCTCTCCGACACGGTGGCCTCTTATATCGCCGCCAGCTCCACTCCCCAATCCACGCCACTAATTCGCGGGCCCGCGGATCCCCTCAAATCTCGCTGGCGGAGTTGCAGCTGTACGTGGCAAAAAGTGGGGCAAAAATCGAGGCGTCACGCCCCACTTTCCCCACTCACCGCGCCGTGGTTGTTCGTGTGCGCTCTTATCCGATTTCAAATCCCGCAAGATCTGGATCCCAGCGATCCGATTGCTCACCCTTAAAGACATTCCATAAATGCTAGGATCAGTTTCGTCACTCGGATGGAGACTACTCGTTTCACTCGGATGGAGACTACTCATTTCATTCGGATGGAGACTTTCACTCAGACGTCATATGATCCGGAATCCGTCAAGGCACCGCGCGAAGACAAGGCCGCCTAAAGACCAGTAAGAGTTCTTGAGCACCCCCGTAGTGCTCAACTCACCTGGGAATTCGCCTTGACTCGACCCGCTTAACCTTGACCGATTCGGGGGCTAATGACGAGGACATGCGCTAGGGATAGGGTAACAGGCCTAACCTACAGACCCTACCCTAGGATTCCACACGCCTTATACTCGGCCACATGGCCAGATCGGCAGTCAGGAGTTCTGCAACCTGGCGTTCACTCGGAGCTCAACGAACCACTCGGAAGGCAGGAGTTCACTCGACCGGCTTGTTTCACTCGGAGCATCCGACAGTCACTCGACTAGAGAAGACCAGGAGACTCAAGGAACGCAACGGTCAGGACGTGCGCTCGCCTGTATTAATTGTAATCAATGCGCCCGTTACCTGGCACCCTTAAACCCCCTCTTTAACCCCTGGTAATGGCGGCATTCATGGGGGCGAGGCAGACCCTATATAAGCCACCCCACAACTCCATTCCAAGGGTTCGCATTCTTTGTAACCTATACACTCAATCAACAGCTCCAGAGCACCGAGACGTAGGGCTATTACCTCCACCGCTGAGGGGCCTGAACTCGTAAATCCGAGTGTAACAACTGCACCGTAGCTAGGCTCTGCCCTCTCATCCGTACCCCTACACACTACTGTCAAACTTGCACCCACGACACTGGGTGGAGGAATTGTCGGTGGTTCTTTGGTTAATCAGAACGACACCAAGTCGAGGCACTGGCCAGACACCCTTCTCCCTTGTATATGGTGTAGAAGCGGTACTCCCCACGAAACTAAAATACGGGTCACCTTGAGTCTTGGCCTTTGATGAGGAGGATCAAGATGAGCTACGGCAAGATGATGCCACGCTCCTTGAGGAATATCATTTCCGGGCTACTGTCTGTGCTGCATGATACCAGCAAGCTTTGCATCGCTACCATAGTCGCAAAGTGAATGCCAGGAACCTTGAGGTAGGCGACCTTGTTCTTCATCGAATTCAATCCACGAAGGGTAAAAACAAGTTGACGCCAAAGTGGGAGGGCCCTTACCGGGTAGTACGAGTCACTAGGCCCGGCGCAGTCTGCCTAGAGACCGAAGATGTCACTCCGGTGCTCAACTCATGGAATATTGAGCATCTTTGTAAGTTTTACCCATAAGGCGCGGTTGCCGGGTTGCCCAGCAACCTCTTTTGTACAAGTTTGCCGGCAAGGCATGTAATCCTTTGTACAAAGCCGGGCGCAGATCCCGTGCATAATAAATAAAAGCTAAGTGTTTCACAACTCTTTGTCAAAGTACATATTTGTTTATGTGTTGCAGGCAGGCTTGTGTTACATTTTACCTTGCTTGAAATGATTAACGAACCATCAAGGTTCCAGCCTCCTCTTTTCTCTTCTTTCTTTTTCTCAAAGGAAGGAAGGGTTCCTCGCGTATAGATTTCCCGGGGGGAGTGATGGTATGGATACCAAGTAACGTTCAAGATATCAGTCTACGACAAGAAGTACAGCAAAGAAAAAGCTAAGTTGCAGAACTTTGAAATAAATTCTTTGTTGTAGTTGCAACTCTCCTTGAACAATTTTGGCCTTTGTATGAGAAACCTGCACGCTAAGGAACCTTGTCATGACGAACCACGCTCTTACTTTGTTTCGAGTCCGCTGAACAATTTAAGTGGCTGGGTTGTGATCGTCAAGCATGACCTTGCCGGCAGTGGCACTTCCAGCAGGCTAGTAAGGACCTGTTCCTCAAGCGCTCGTGGCAAGAGTGCGCGCACCGGTAAGTTTTCGGCAAGCGCAGGGTACAAAAATCATGCAAAGACATAATGGAATAAGGAGAATAGCACGCATACATCCATCCAAAACACAAGTTATAGCACATCAAAGCCAAGTGCAGTTCTAGCTTAAGATAAATCTGTCTTTTACATGAACTACATTTGTAAATAAGGAATGGCGAAGAAGTGAAATTGATTGTCAGCAGGAGGGAGGGATCCTGGGAACACTGCTGTGGCCTCGTGATCCTGCTTCTTGCTCGCATACACGTGCGCGTAATCCTTCGTCAGGTCATCTTCTGTAAGTGCCGGCGGGAAAACGGCGTTAGTTCGCCGCTGTGCAACTTTGGCGGCTTTCTTCTCGTCCGCCGCCGAACTTAGGGGCTTCCTAGCTTTCCTCGGTGCCATGGCGGGATTCGTTGGGGAGAGCTGCGCTATGCGGCGGTGGAAACGGATGGCGTGCTCTATTTTTGCGCGAGGAAGGAGACGGCGGCGGACGACGAGATTAGGAAAAGGGGGTAAATGAGCAGCGCCCCTCATGGTTTCCTTGTTATGGGGAAGGCGCGGGGGCTGGCTCTTTGCTATCCTACGTGGATGCGCTTTTCAGGCGCACTACCTCCCGCGGCCGCTTCCCTCCACCTCTCCCACGCCTACATTTAATGCGCATCATGGAGGGCGTGGTAAAAGAGAAGATTACAACAGTTATCCTCTGCCACGCGTGCGCCTGTGCACTATTTGGGCCCAGCCCAATGACGCCTCGCATGCGCGTGTGGCCCATTCCCAGGGGCTCTTGTCGGTGTACTAAAACATGGGTGCCCTCGTACCCAGACTTGTGCACAGGCAGTTGTAGCCTTCCTGACGGCAAGGGCTTGACGGAGGATTACTATGAGCAAAGACTCAATGAACAAGACCGTGAAGAAGACCTGAAGGCAGGTCATTGAGAAGTACTATTCTAGTATTGAAGATCAACATTGCCATTGCCGGCAAGCTTCGTACTGGCAAGGTGAAGACCAAGACTCTGGTTGCCGGCAAGCAAAGGCACGGCAAGCTCCACGCCGGCAGGCTCGTTCTGTCCCGTTACCGCTCCACCTCATCATCGGCTAGATAAGCATATGTGATAGGTGTCGAGCGGGCAGACAGTCAACATAGCTGGCCAAGGCACGTGTCAGCATGCCACGCCAGGATTAACTTTAATGACACCCATCCCTGGGACGTGTCAAGGTAACAGGAGGGCGCCAGGACCGGAGGTACAAATCTTTTGCCCAAAGCCTCGCCTCCCTGACGGAGCACCCAACGGTGCATTAAATGCGTTTGTCTTATCCCGTTAGGAGATAGACGTGGTGACGGTGCAAGTCACTATTCATGCCCTGTAAATGACCGTATTAGCCATTGTGGTATCCCCTTGGCCTATAAAAGGAGGCCCACGGCTACAGGTAGAACGGTCGACACTTAGTTCAACTACACGCTGTAGCTGCACTTCCCGCGCACCTAGCCAGCAAGCTGTGCTCCTTGTAACTTGAGCTCATACACAATCAAGCACAAAGCAGGAGTAGGGTTTTATGCTCATAGTGGCCTGAACCTGGATAAACCCCCGTGTGTTCTTGCATCTACCTAAACCTGCTCCTTGTTGCACATACATCCTCGTAGCCGAATCGCAAAGGGATCCTTTCGGTCCCATAGATCGTCGTTGCCCACGACACCATCCTCCTCCTCTACCTCTGAGTAGCCTCTCCGACCCCTCCCTTGAGCTCCGGAGCCTCTCCTCGCTTCCCATTGCCGCCATGGCCGCCTCGGTCCCTCGCTCGAATTAGAGCACCGTGGTCCTCCCCTCTCCCCCTCCTCTCCGTGGCCACAGTGCCCTGCCCATCATCGCCCAACGACCCCGCCCGCCGGCGTCGAAGTTGCCGTCGCCTCGGCCCTTCCCGGCGGCCGTGACATACACCAACGCATGCGCCACGCTGAGCTCATCCATAGGTGGAACGCCGCGGGGAGACGGCCCGAGTCGCCGGCAATCGCCGGTCGAGCGCCGCCTCTGCCTCGGCCACGCGCGGGCGAGAGGATGAAGACAACGACCCCCCCCAGCCTGCCAATAGGCCCCGCGGTCCCACCTGTCAGCTAGACAGGGGGCGTTGACCCAGGCCCGCGCGGGAGTAAGTGGAGGCGTACTTCGGGTTTACGCTTTCTGTAGGTGAAAACGTATTCTGCGGCTGCCTCGAGCCGGAATGTGCTTTCCCTACACCGAAGACGTATTTTCGCGAAGTACGCTTTCTATTTTTCAGCCGCCGGCACTGAAACCTCTAAATAGCGGACGTTTGTCCGTTAAGAGCAGAAACGAACATTTTTCTGTTTGTTTTCTGACTAACGAACGAACAGCCGTAACTCCGCAACCATAACTCCGAATCAGGTGATTCAAAATCCCACGTTCTCTATTCGTCGAGACCGTTCCGTTTGTATCATTTTCATGATGTTGTCACACTCTGAAAATGACCATTATGCCCTTGCCCTCTAATCAGCTCCGCCGGGAGAGAAACTTTTCCGGCAAAATTTTCCGCGTGCTTCTCGCACTTCTTCCCGATGAATCCTTCATCCCCAGGCAAGCCACAACAGCCACTTGCATGATGGCCTTGAAATAGCCATGGTTTTCCCTTGAATTTTTAAATAATTACTTTGAAATTATTTTGTAAATGCTATGTATATGCTTGTGGATTCATGCTCATCCCTATGCCATGTTCATGTGCATCCAGATATTTACTTGCTAGTAGTATTATTCTCATGTTCCATTCTTGTATTCAGTTCATATGCTAGTGATCATGATATGCTCACATGAATAGTTATGGTTTGTTATGCAAATACATGTGATATTCATGATCATCTCTATGCCATGCTCATTTGCATCCCGTAGACAAAATGATTTATTGTTGTTGATGTTATGATAAATGGTTATATTGCCCATCCATGATTATGTTAACATCATGCTCATATGCACTATTATTTCATCATGTTATTTTGTTATGGCTCAGCTCATCACTATTCAAGTTGAACCTGACATTAATCAAACTTGAACAAATATGTTGGCTGAGTCATGGTGCCACCGAATTGAGCTCACCAGTGCAGCCACACTTGCCTGGATGGGGAGGCCCTAATTCGGTCTATTGTCATGCCTCTCGTCGGTACCTCCAACTAGGGAAGGTTATGCATGCGCTACCCTGATCAGGTAGGTGGCCATAATCTTGTGTGCCCGAGTTTTATGGATCCAAGGTCCCTGTTTGGGAAGATTTTGTTTTGTTTTGCCACGACGGTGGCAGCCACGAAGGTGGCAGATGTCAAGAGTTGGCATCGAGGCCACCCATGACATAGCCCAAAGGGGAGTTTGTCGAAGTGGTCGGGAGAGTGTCATGCAATAGATTGGTTTTGTCGGAATGTCGTTGGTCCACCCGAATGGGAGCACGAGGCCATGAGTTTCGTAGTGTGGGTATAGTGTACTAACCTCTGCAGAGTGTATAATCTATCGATAGCCGCGTCCTCGGTCATGGACACAGTTTGTAGTAGGTCACACTATGGGTCAACAGTAATAATAATCTGGATAATAAACAACCCCAGTTCCATGAGGAAAAAGTTGGTTGATCTTTATGTGGTCATGTGATGATCACGATGGTATCATTGATACCGATGTTGGGTTGATCATGAGGTGATCGCGTTATGATCATGGTGGTAAGTAAGATTGGTGCCTATGGTGGTTATGAGATAACCTCTGAGATGAGTAAGTTGGTCCACGAGACCTGAAACGTCGACCCCCCTGTATCCTAGTTCTAGCATCATCATGTTCATATCATGGTTAACATGTGCATGCCATGTTCACTCTAATGTTGTTCTAGTGGTATCATGTTCATTAATGATAATTAACCTGTAATTGCCATGCTGTTGTTTGTCTTGATTGCTTTGGTTGCTGTGAGCTTGCGAGTACATTCAAAGTACTCACTCGGCGTGTCATGCCAGATTGCAGGTCATGCCGTGATTGATTGCTTGTCGAGGATCCTGGGTTTGCGAGCTAGGTCGTGTCCCAACTAGAGTCCCTGCGGAGTGGAGTCCATCATCGTCGTCGCTGTTCCTCCGCTGGAAGTTATCCCGCTGCTACGAGTTGTTCCGCTGCTAGCATAGAGCCATCTTAGCAGGTGTAGTGTCGTTGTGCCGATGTAATCATTTGTATACCCAAATCCTTGTACCCCAATTATTTGTAATAAGAGCTGATTTGTTCTATGCCAAGCAGTGCTGTATTCCAGAAGACTTGATCTCTGGGCTAGAATACGGGGTGTTCCGGTTCCTCTGAGCGGGGGTTCCACAATGATCTATGGAGATAGTAGTGTCTAATCAGGCTTAGCCAATATACATATTGACATAATACTAAATCAGTTTAGTATGAAATATGCAAGAAGAGTTTCTTGTCAAAGTCACGTGGAAGGAGTTTTAAACAAGAATCGGTGTCCTGAAACACTAATGAGTGAAATACATGATTTCAATCACTCTTGTGTTAGGTATGTTCCATGGTATGTAAACAACCAGATATGTCCAGTACTCCAACTAAGTTGTGAGTAAAGTTACCAGAATGATCAAATTGTTGATCATAGGACAACAGTAAAATGTTGTTGCTGACATGTGTCTCGCATACGGAGAAGATGAAGAGATTGTTGTAAGGAGTTACATCAATACATGCTCGTTGTATGTAGTACTTAAATAAAAACTTCATTGATGCTCCAAGGGATTTTCGATTTTAATTTATGGTGGCACAGTAAGTTGGAATTGGTCCAAAAGATTACTGTGGTGAATTCTACAATAGAAGGTTGAGTATATTGTCACTTTAGAAGTAACAATAGAGGGTGATGAATCAAAAGTTCATTTATGAGCCTGGTATGTGATACGTCCATTTTGCATCATGTTTTCCTACTGTTATTTACTATGTTTTGATCATTATTTCACTTTATGATACAATTCTTATGCCTTTTCTCCCTTATTTTGCAAGTTTCACATGAAGAGGGAGATTGCCAGCAGCTGGAATTCTGGACCAGAAAGGGGTGTTACAGAGATAACTATTCTGCACACCTCCAAATGACCTGAAAATTTACGGAGAATTATTTTGGAATATATAAAAAATACCGGCGAAAGAAATAACCAGAGGGGACCCACCAGGAAGCGACAAGCCTGGGGGGCGCGCCGTACCACCTGGGCGCCCCCCCGAGCTTGTGGAGCCCCTGGCAGGCCTCTGGGGCCAATCTTCTCCTATATGAAGCCAAAAAAATAAGGATAAGACTTTCAGGACGAAGCGCCGCTGTCTCAAGGCGGAACTTAAGAAGGAGCACTTTTGCTCTCCGACGGAGCGATTCCGCCGAGATACTTCCCTCAAGGAGGGGAAAATCGAAGCCATCAACATCACCAACGATCCTGTCATCGTGGGACAGTCAATCTTCATCAACATCTTCACCAACACCATCTCATCTCAAACCCTAGTTCATCTCTTGTATTCAATCTTTGTCTCAAAACCTCAGATTGGTACGTGTGGGTTGCTCGTAGTGTTGATTACATCTTGTAGTTGATGCTTGTTGGTTTATTTGGTGGAAGATTATATGTTCAGATCCTTAATGATATTTAATACTCCTCTGATCTTGAACATGATTATATTTTTTGTGAGTAGTTACTTTTTTTTCTTGAGGACATGGGAGAAGTCTTGTTATAAGTAATCATGTGAAGTTGGTATTCGTTTGATATTTTGATGATGTGCATGTTGTATTTCTTCTAGTGGTGTCATGTGAACGTCGACTACATGACTCTTCACCATGATTGGGCCTAGGAGAATGCATTGGGGAGTAATAAGTAGATGATGGGTTGCTAGAGTGACAGAAGCTTAAACCCTAGTTTATGCGTTATTCCGTAAGGGGCTGATTGGGATCCATATGTTTCATGCTATGGTTAGATTTATCTTAATTCTTCTTTTGTAGTTGCGGATGCTTGCAAGAGGGGTTAATCATAAGTGGTAGGCTTGTTCAAGTAAGAACAACACCCAAGCACCGGTCCACCCACATATCAAATTATCAAAGTAGCGAATGCGAATCAACTAAACATGATGAAAGTGACTAGATGAAATTCCCATGTGTCCTCAAGAACGCTTTGCTTTATATAAGAGTTTGTTCCGACTTATCCTTTGCTATAAAAAGGATTGGGCCACCTTGCTGCACCTTTGCTACACTTGTTACTTGTTACGAATTATCTTGCTATCAAACTACTTGTTACCGCTACTTTCAGTGCTTGCAGAAAATACCTTGCTGAAAACCGCTTGTCATTTCCTTCTGCTCCTCGTTGGGTTCGACACTCTTACTTATCGAAAGGACTATGATTTATCCCCTATACTTGTGGGTCATCAGTATGATTTCTACATGATTGTGCAAATGGAACACTCTTCTTAATAGTGGTTCCATAGCTCAGTTTAAGGAATCATAGGTACTGCCAGTGATTAAATACATAAAAAGCCAGTTTCACAATAATTATGAATTTATGTGAAAGCATGACAGATGCATTAAAATGCAAATGATACACACGGATCTGAAGATTGTCAGATTCGATAGGACGAAGTCAATACCACAAGCAAAGCATGGACTGGCACCAGATTGCCATCGGTGTAAAAGTTAAAAGTGCTAACTAGATTATTGACTCTAGTGCAAGTGGGAGACTGTTTGAAATATGCCCTAGAGGCAATAATATTTGTATTATTATATTTCCTTGTTCATAATTATAGAGTTTATATTCTATGCGATAACTGCTATGATCCTGGAATATGCGATTCAGTGGAAAACTCATATGCACGTGTGGAATAATAAACGGTTAAATAAAAGGTTCCTAGTCTTGCCTCTAGGACTAGCTCAAGTTTTGTTGGTGATCTCATTTTCTGGATCTTAGGATATCATTAAGTGTTAAACGATAGTCCTGAAACAACATTGAGATTATGACGTTGGAAGAATGATCATATTGAATCGACCCAATTTTGTCTGTTATGAATTGAGTCAATATCGTCTACATTCAATTGTAATAACACGGAGTGTTAATGTGTGATCTTGCTCCTTAGACCATTAGAGTATCGTGGTCACTTCTTACCATACGGTGGGTTTTGGGGTTGCTCAAATGTCACCTGTAACACAGTGATCATAACGACAACTTACAGGTTCATCGAAAAGTTTGACAAGTGGCCGGATAGCTCAAGAGTGGGATTTTCTCCTCCGATGATAGGAGAGATATTATTAGGGCCCTCTCGGTGTGATGGCATCAATCATCGTCTGGCCAGACACATGTGACTTCATCACGGGGATGCCGGAACACAATAGCGAGAAAGAAGAAGAAAACCGATAACGAGGATTTCGGCATAGTGAGCATGGTGATGACTCAGGAGGATACAGATGCATCCCGGGTTTTGTGAAGTATCGCGAAGCAAAGGGCACATCACATGATAACCAAAGGTTCACTCAAATATCATTCGTGTGCTCACAGGGACCAATATGGACGTCCATGGTCCCGCTGTCTGTCATTGAATGAACGGTTTCGTTCATGTCTGTGAGTTACCGAACCAACAGGGTCACAAGCTTAAGGCAATCATGATATGTTGAGCATTAGTAGGATGGGAGTCATGAGAATATATTTGTGGAATTGTTTCATTAATATTCGAAATAGTTCCGAGAGGATCCAGAAGCGTTTCGGGGTCACCGGAAGGGTTTCGGTGAGTATCGGGTAATACCGGGTATTACCGATAAATATATATAGGTGGAAAATGTTTTCCGGGGATGTTAAATTATATATATATATATATATAATGGCCTGAAAGTAATTAGAACATTTATATATTAATATAAATATCAACGGGCCTTAAAAGGTCATGCGGTGGAAGGCAACTTGGGCCACAAGGGCCCAAGTGGTGGAGGCACCCCCCTTTCCTTGTGGGGGGGGGGGGGGATCCTACTAGGGGAGGAGTCCAACTCCTCCCCCCTTTGGATGGCGTCCCAAGGAGGCTTTCCCTCCTTGGTGGCTGCCTCTCCCTTCCCCTCTAACCTATATATACTTGAGGTTTTGGCCACAATTAAACACACAAGTTTTGGAGCCTCCTCTAGTTCTTCTAGTTCTTGTTCTAGTTGGTCCTAGTTGACTAATTAGAGCTTGGATAATCCTCTTATCCTCATAATTAGAAGCCCAGTGTGGTTCTAATCTCCTCCCTCTAATTCTCCAGTGACGATTAGCTCTGGACGGTGAAGCACTGCCGGATCGTGAAGGTTGCATGCTTGCAACCAAGTAGAGAGGCCGTGCTTTCGGTCTTCGGTTCGAGGGATCGTTCATGGGCGGTACAAGGGATCTTTCATTGATGGTTCGAGGGACTCCAAGTACGATCTACACTAACACATTCATCTTCCGCTGCTACTCGGTGATGGTAACGATTGTGATCCCAACCAGTTATGCATCTTCATATTGATCTTGGGTGATCGTAGGTGCGGAAAATTTTGTTTTCTACTACGTTTCCCAACCGCATGTTCTCTTCATTCACCTTAGATACTTTTCCTCGTGCTTGCAACGAGTTAGTGATAACATAATAGAAATAACATATAGTAGGACTTTCAATGCAACTAGCTCTTGAGCCACAAGTGCTCATCTCATTGAAGGATTGCCTTGGGTGCGGGTCAGTGAACTCATAAACGTAGCGGATGTCATCATGGTTGTTGGGGAAGCCAAAGTGGTTACACCACTCGTCGAGAGTGGTGTTGAACTCTTGGTCCAAGAGACGGAAAGTGATCCGCTCCTCCTCATATGCATTGGGCATCAACCCAACATTATGCGAGAGAGTACTAAGAAACTCAAGCGTCATGCGTTCGTATGTCGCACATCCCTGATAAACAAAATGATGCAACCCGGCATTATCACAAAGCAAATTGGAATCATTAGTAATACCTAGCTTGGCGAGTGTTCTCACACAAGCCCACTTGGATGCCTTGATATTCCTTCTACTGAGCTTTTGGAATTTCTTCCTGGCTTCACGGTCGGTGAAGACGACCCCCTGAGTGAAAACTTGTTGTGGTGGTGTGGTGGATGAACTCGAAGCACCGCATACGCGAGTAGACCTCCTTGTAAACCTCTACAAAACAATTTTTCAGTCCAATACAATTAAAGAATATTGATTCCATGGTAGTAACAACATTATACTCTAAAAACATCAACGAATCCAAGCCAAACTCAAATTTGGATTAAAAAATATGCATCTCCTAGTCATGGCAATGCTAAGCATGTAGAACACGGATTCGAGAAAAATAAATTGGGGATTGGAGGAGAAAGATACAGTAGATCGATCACACGGAAGGATTTGAACTGAAATCGAATGAGTAGAGAGATCGGGCAAAGTTTTGCTAGGGATTGGAGAGGTTTGGAGGAAGAAGAAGAAGAAAAGAGAGAGATGGGGGTGATTTACCTTCTTCATCGGGCTTATTGGGGCCACTAGGGGTCAAAACGACCGCCCATATGAGCGCAAGCACTTGTATGAAACATCGTCGTTTACCCTAATAGCTTACCTGTGCCTGTGCATACCTCATACGACCGCTGGAACGGGCGCCGGCGCCAGTTTGGAATGCCGTCGTTCACCCTGTTTATTTTCTTTTTCTGGTCGAGGTTGTCATACGACCACTCGAACGGGCGTAAGCGCCCATTTGGAACACCGTCAAATGCTCCGGTTCTTTTCTTGTTTCTTCAGAGATGTCACTCGTTTGGAACACCATCTTTCACCCTGTCGTCTCTGGTTGTTTTGCGTTGGAACCTCCAGCAATCCACGTGACCGCCCATACGACCGCTGTGGTCGTTGCTACTTGTGAGCTGCATTGGGATTTCCTCGAAGAGGAGAGGATGATGCAGTACAATAGAGATAAGTATTTCCCTCAGTTAAGAACCAAGGTTATCAATCCAGTAGGAGAACCAAGCAAAACCTTGTTAGCAGCACCTGCACACACAAAAGCAAATACTTGCACCCAACGCGAATAAGGGGGTTGTCAATCCCATCGGCGGTTAATTGCAAGGATCAATTCTCGTAGTGGTAGATGATAGGCAAAGTAAATTGCAAAATAAAATAAAAGTAAATAAATTGTAGCAAAGTATTTTTAGGATTTTGTTTATATGATAAAGATAGACCCGAGGGCCATAGTTTTCACTAGAGGCTTCTCTCTTGAACACAAAGCATACGGTGGGTAAACAAATTACTGTTGGGCAATTGATAGAAAAGCGCATAGTTATGAAAATATACACAAAGCATACGATGGGTAAACAAATTACTGTTGGGCAATTGATAGAAAAGTGCATAGTTATGAAAATATTCAAGGCAATGATCATGTATATAGGCATCACGTCCGAGATAAGTAGACCAACTCTTGCCTGGATCTACTACTATTACTCCACCCATCGACCGCTATCCAGCATGCATCTAGAGTACTAAGTATAAAACAGAGTAACGCCTTAAGCAAGATGACATGATGTAGACAAAGTAAATCCAATCAATATGAATAAACCCCATCGTTTTATCCTTAATGGCAACAATACAAATACGTGTCTTGTCCCTTTCTATCACTGGGATAGAGCACCGCAAGATTGAACCCATCACAAAGCACCTCTCCCATTGCAAGATAAATCAATCTAGTTGGCCAAACAAAACATATAGATAGGAGAGAAATACAAAGCTATAACAATCATGCATAAAAGAGTTCAGAGAAGACTCAATTAATATTCATAAATATTCAGATCATAAACCCACAATTCATTGGATCCCAACAAACGCACCGCAAAAGAAGATTAAATCGGATAGAACTCCAAGAACATCGAGGAGAACATTGTATTGAAGATCAAAGAGAGAGAAGAAGCCATCTAGCTACTAGCTATGGACCCGTAGGTCTGTTGTAAACTACTCACACATAATCGGAGGGGCAGCAAGGTGGATGAAGAAGCCCTCTGTGATCGATTCCCCCTCCGGCAGAGTGCCGGAAAAGGCCTCCAGATGGAATCGTGGAAGAACAGAAGCTTGCGGTGGCGGAAAAGTTTTCTCGTCTGTCTCTCTGGTATATTGGGAATATTTGGGAATTTATAGCGAAGGAATTAGGTCTTCTCCCGAAGCTTCCAGGGTCTCTTCTGGTCCAGAAAAAAATAATCCAAAGTTTTTTCTCCGTTTGGACTTCGTTTGATATTGATTTTCTGAAAAGATAAAAACAAGCAAAAAAACAGCAACTGGCAGTGGGCACTAGGTTAATAGGTTAGTCCCAAAAAATGATATAAATTTGCATATAATTGCATATAAAACATCCAATATTGATACTATAATAGCATGGAACAATCAAAAATTATAGATATGTTGGAGACGTATCAAGCATCCCCAAGCTTAATTCCTGCTCGTCCTCGAGTAGGTAAATGATAAAAACAGATTTTTTTGATGTGGAATGCTACCCAACATGTTTATCATATAATCTTTTTACGACATATAAGTTGTGAAGCGATGAATTAACAATATCAACATAATAATATCCATGAACATAAGAAGCATAATCATTAAAGTTTCAAAATATACGATCCTTAACGAGTGTTATCCCTACTCACTTTCTCATATTAATCATGGCATGGCTCTATCTTCACCGCAAATATATTAATAGTGAGCACCCCAGTGTCAAACCAGGCAATTGGATCATACTTCTAACGCGCTTCAGCATTTCAACTCTCACGCAATACATGAGCGCAAGCCATGGACATAGCACTAGGTGGAATAGAATGCGGTGATAGGGATCAAATAATGGAAAGGAGAAGAAGAAAGTCTCGCATCAACTCGGCCGATCAACGGGCTATGGAGATGCCCATCAATCGATATCGATGCGAGGAGTAGGGATTTCCATGCAACGGCTGCACTAAGAGCTATAAGTGTATGAAAGCTCAAACTGAAAACTAAGTGGGTGTGCATCCAACTTGCTTGCTCATGAAGACCTCGGGCATTTGAGGAAGCCCATCATCGGAATATACAAGCCAAGTTCTATAATGAAAAATTCCCACTAGTATATTAAAGTGACAACATAGGAGACTCTCTATATGAAAAACATGGTGCTACTTTGAAGCACAAGTGTGGAAAAGGATAGTAACATTGCCCCTTCTCTCTTTTTCCCTCATATTTTTTTTGTTGGGCTCTTTTTGGCCTCTCTTTTTTCTCTTTTTTTTATTTTTCATCCGGAGCCTCATCCCGACTTGTGGGGGAATCATAGCCTCCATCATCCTTTCCTCACTTGCACAATGCTCTTATAATGATGATCATCACACTTTTATTTACTTACAACTCAAAATTACAACTCGATACTAGAACAAATATGACTCTATATGAATGCCTCTAGCAGTGTACCAGGATGTGCAATGATCTAGCATAACATGTATAAAAAATGATGAACGGTGGCTTTGCCACAAATACTATGTCAGCTATATGAGCATGCAAAGCAATATGACAATGATGATGTGTGTCATATAAACGGAACGGTGGAAGTTGCATGGCAATATATCTCGGAATGGCTATGGAAATGCCATAATAGGTAGGTATGGTGGCTATTTTAAGGAAGGTAAATGGGGTTTATGTGTAAAAGAGCATATCATATCACGGGGTTTGGATGCACTGGCAAAGTTTGTGCCAACTCTCAAGGTGAGAAAGGGCAAGGTACCGAAGTGGCTAGCAAATTATGGAAAGATAGGAGTGTGTATAATCCATGGACTCACATTAGTCATAAAGAACTCACATACTTATTGCAAAAGCCTACTTAGCCCTCGAAGCAAAGTACTAACCGCATGCCCCTAGGAGGGAGGTTGGTAGGAGTTAACCACCGCGCGCCCCCGATTATAACAACACTCAAGGATTTCATTTCAGACATATAATTGCTCGAACTTCCTCGTCATGCCACAACTAATATTTAGGTGAATATGTCATAACAAACTTTAATACCGATATTTCTACTAACCAATGATCATGAGACTATATCCTTTCATTTTACGACATTAATAAAATTAACCATGCACTTCATTCTTAGTGATCTACATGTAGGTTTTTATTATACCCCCTTTGGATACCTTATCATATCAGGACTATTCTTTTAACATGTGCAAATTGTCATTACTATTTATTAGACTCTCAAAAAAATATAAGTGAAGCATGACAGTGCAACTATTTCTTTAAAATATAACCATCGCCGTCACTACGAAAAAAGACACATCCGTGACATTATGGCCCGAATGAAAACTTTTTCTGTCATGGTTGTTACACTTCTATGACAATAATTGTGACAAAAACACATATCATCATAGATGTGGTGGGCTCCTACTTCTATGACAAAAACTTATGACAGAAAATGGGCTTTTCGTCCTGGGTGGGCCGGAGACGCACCCGCATGACATTCTTTGGGCCATCCATGACGTAAAAATCATGGTAGAAGTGAGGCTGAGGAAATTTTCGGGGAGTTCCCGGTTACGGTGGGTGGTCGGGGCCAAGCGATGCAGTGTGGTTTGCGCGTTTCTCTCGCACGCGCGCGTGTGTGTGAGGCGTTCGCTAACTGAACCCGAGCGAGGCGTTCGCTTACTGAACCCGAGCGATCGATCGAACCCTCGCATTACTACACGTACTGAACCCGAGCTATCTATCCCACTGCGTACTGAAGCCGAGTGATCCCTTCGCTGCTAAATGAACCCGAGCGATCCCTTCACTGCTAACTGAACCCGAGCGATTCCTTCGCTGCTAACTGAATTCGATTGATCCTTCTTGCTGCTTACCGAAGCTGATCGAGCCCCCATGCGAGATGGAGCCAGCTGGTGTTGGGTTGCCTCTCAATGAACAGTGCATGTTGCTGTTGCGCGCGCGATACACGTAGACACGAGTCGAGACGCATCGATTGAGCCGTTTGGTTGGCTGTGGATGAACAGTTCCCGTTGCTGCCGCCCGCTCATACGCCCCACCCCAGCCGGTGGGTTGGCTCTGGATGAACAGTACCCTAGCCATGTGAAGGTGGTTGGCGCTGGATGAACAGGACCCCGAGGAGGCCGCCACACCCCAGCTGGTTGGGGGTGGATGAACAGGACCCCGTGGAGGCTGGATGAACAGTAGCCGGTGGAGGCTGGAGGAAGTCGATGGTGGATGAACAGTAGCTGGTGGAGGCTAGGGAGATCGACCGTGGATGAACAGTAGCTCGTGGAGTCCCGTTTTGCGGTACGCCACACCCCTCCTGATGAATAGGACCCCCGTTTCGACCGTAGGCAGTTGGGGAGAAGTCCGTTTCCTCCGTTTTGCGGTACACCAGAGCCCTCCCGATCAATAGGACCCCATTTTGACCATAGGCGCTCGAAGAAAAGTCCGTTTCCTCCATTTTGCGGTATGCCAAAGCCCTCCCGATCAACAGGACCCCGTTTTGACCGTAGGCGCTCGAACAAAAGTCTGTTTCCTCCGTTTTGAGGTACGCCACACCCCTCCCGATGAACAGGACTTCGTTTCGACCGTAGGCGGTCGAACAGAAGGCCGTTTCCTCCGTTTTGTGGTACGCGAGACCCCGAGTCGATGAACAGGACCCCGTTTCGGCTGTTTCGTCCAAGCCGGTTGGCTCCCGATGAACATGACGAGTTCCGACCCAGTCGCTTGGCTCCTGATGAACACGACGCTGTTTCCTCCATTCCGACCCTGCCAGTTGGCTGCCGATGAACACGAGGCCGTTGCTGTCGTCCGTTGCCTCTCCATGTACACGAGCCCTGGCCATACGTATGCGTGAGTATGTGTTCCAGACCCCGCCCGTATGTATGTACGTGGCCGTATTCTTTGCCGTGTGGCTGTACGTACGTGTACACAATTTAGACGGGACTGTCTAAACTGCTATGTCGGGGGCACAACTACGGCACGTGCTGCTACTTACTCGGCCATGGTTCATCCTTGTAGAGAGACCGATCGACCAGTATGTACGTACATGTTCGCGATCAGACAGACAACGCTACGTACGCTTCGACCGGGTGGGTCCCTGCTGTCAGGGAGGATAAGGAGGCACTTCGTTGCGTGCGAAGATATAGCAGGTAGGTCCCAGCTGTCAGGGGGAGGAATCATTTTTTTGCGCGTAATAAGGAGGCACTTCCTTGCATGCGAAGATGTAGCTGGTGGGTCCAGTTGTCAGCCTCACCGCGTACAGTCCTCTTCCATTGGCTGCCATTCATTGACCACGTTGACTACGCCGCGCCGAGAGCACCAAAGCGGTGGACGACATCGAGGCCTAGGAAGGGAACGACGCGGAGCCGGGGAAGATGCGACAGTGGATGCCCACGCGGAGGGGAGTACGAGGGTTGACTGGTTCGGCTGCGGTGTGAGGCTGCCATCGCCGGAGAATAACAGGGGATGTGGGTGAGTAGAGGCAAGGCCTGGCCAGCGGTGGGAGTAGGGTGGGGCGGTGAGGCCTGCGCGGCAGCACAGCCGGCCATGGGAGTCAGAAGCAGGCGGTCCCGCCGACGCTGGTTTGGGCGGCTGGAGCAAGAAGATCAGAGATTGAAGAAGCAGCACGGCCGTTGGATGAACATCCAACAGTTACTGCTGCTAGAATTGTTTGTTGACTAAGTTGACAAAGCCCTGTGTACGGGTCAACTTAGTAGGCCCACAAGTCAGCCTCCAAATAAGGTGGGTCCCAGTAAGCAAGGGGAGGAATCATTTTTCTTGCGCGTAATAAGGATGCACTTCCTTGCGTGCAACCATGGACCTCATGGGTCCTAGCTCTCAGCCTCTCCACATACAGTCCTCTTCCGATGGCTGTCGTTCGTTGACCGCGTTGACGACATTGTGCCGAGAGCACCAAGGCGGTGGACGACGGCAAGGCCTAGGAAGGGAACGACCCGGAGCCGGGGAAGACACGGTAGTGGTTGTCAACATAGAGGGGGGTACGAGGGTTTACTGGTTCGGCTGCGGTGTGAGGCTGCAGTCGCTGGAGAATAACAGGAGGTGTGTATGAGTAGATGGATGGCCTAGCCAGCTATGGGAGTAGGGTAGGGCGATGAGGCCTGCACGGCAGCACAGCCGGCCACGGGAGGCGGTAGTAGGCGGTCCCGCCGGCGCCGGTTTGGGCGGTTGGAGAAAGAAGATCAGAGATTGAAGAAGCAGCACGACCGTTGGATTAGCTTCCAACGGTCACTGCTGCTAGAATCGTTTGTTGACTATAAGTTGACAAAGCCCCGCGTACGCGTCAACTTAGTATGCCCACAAGTCAGCATAATATCTGTGGCGGACAACATATAGCCCATTTGCTATTTTTCCTAAATTTACAGACCAATTGCTAGTTATTACGTAATTTATTGCAGCCCATATTATATTTTTAGAACACTTGACCATTTTCTCCAAAGACAGGATTAAAAATTTCAACGATATTTCATTGAAATTGCCGAACTATTTTTAATCCCGAAATTTCGAGCCCGATAATAACTAAATTTAAAATATATTTAAATTATGTTAAAATCCAATGAAATTTGAAATATCAAAAAATAAAAGAAAATTCGCAATTTGAAACTAATTGCCCATTTTCTTTGTTTTTATATATATACAGCCCATTTCATATTACTTATATGATTTACAACCCTTTTTGTCTGGGCAGGCCGAATGTATCCCTCGTCGTCTTGACAGATTTGCAGCCCAGCAGGACAGAGAAAAAGAAATCGGCCTGTGTAGGCTATTCTACGAAAAAAGGTGGGCTAGTCATTTTCACCGAGAAAAAAAACAGCTGGGCTTGTCATGTTGTAAACAAAAAATAAAAGCCTGGGCTAGACGGGCCACAGACACCGTACAGCCCAGTTGATAACCTACTTCGTCTCAACAACAACAACAAAACTGCTCGAGCAACGGATATAAAAAAAAACTACTCGAGCAACTGGGTCCTACGTGTCAGCCACTCCATGTGCAATTCTCTCGTATGTTGACAATGTCGTAGGTCCTAGATGTTAGCAAACCAATAGGAGGAAGCTTTTTTTCATGTAATAAGGAGGAGCTTCCTTGCGTGCGAAGATGTAGCTAGTGGGTCCCAGCTGTCAGCGAGTGGAATCATTTTTCTTTCGTGTAATAAGGAGGCACTTCCTTGCATGCGACCATGGACCTCGTGGGTCCCAGCTGTCAGCCTGTCCATGTACAGTCCTCTTCCGATGGTTGTCGTTTGTTGACCACGTTTATGATGCCATGCCGAGAGCACCAAGGCAGTGGATGACAGTGAGGCCTAGGGAGGGAACGACCTGGAGCCGGGGAAGACTCGGCAGTGGATGCCCACGCAGAGGGGAATATGAGGGTTTACTGGCTCGGCTGCGGTGTGAGGCTGCCATCGCCGGAGAATAACAGAAGGTGTGGGTCAGTAGAGGGATGGCGTTTCAAGCGATGGGAGTAGGGTGGGGCGGTGAGGCCTGCACGGCAGAATAGCCGTCACGGAAGACGGGAGCAGGCGACGCCGGCGCTGGTTTGGGCGGCTGGAGCAGGAAGATCAGAGATTGAAGAAGCACGCCGGCAGTTGGATTGACATCTAACGGTCTCACACTGGTAGAGTCGATTTGTTGACGAAGTTGATATAGCCTTGCATACGCATCAACTTAGTAGGCCAACAACTTAATATATAAACTAATAAAACTATATATATAAAGTAGAGATGAGCAAAATAGAACTGGGCTGTGCGTTTTCTTCAGTAAAAAACAACTGGGCTGCTGATGTTCTAAGAAAAAATAAAACCAAGGCTGGGCGGCCCAGAGGCCAATTGATACCTGCTAGATCCTTGTGGCCGCATGTCGTCATGGGCTGCACCTGTTAATAAACAAAACATAACCTGGGCAGTCTACAGCCCAGTCAATATTTTCTCGACCTCAAAAAAAAAAATACTACCTGCTGGATCCCAGTTTTCAATCTCTCCTTGTAGAATTCTCTCGTTTATTGACTACGTTGAAAATTTCATGGGTCTCAGACGTCAGCATATTTTTTCCATCGTGATAATAAGTGTGTGCACTTACTTGCGTACAGCCATGGACCTGCTGGGTCTGTACTGTTAGCCTCTGTATGGACAACCCTCTTCTGGTTCCACGGACGAATTTCATGCAAATCGGAAGATTTTCATTGAAACCAGACAAAATTCATTACATTTTACATGTTTCTTGTTCTTATGGAACATTTTACATATTTCAACTAAATGATAGTCGACTAGTCCTTTTTTAGTCCAAAAATGATCGCTGGAAGCGGCGGCTCCCGTTTCTCACGCCTGTTAAAAAATTTGGTTAACTGAGAACTCGAACGAGAGAACATGTCGTATGCGGGGTTTTTTATGAGTGATACTGTATGTGGTATGTGGGTTAGAGGGATGGCATGGGAGGCGCTTCCCGCGATCGAGGTCCCGACACTTAACTATTCTTGAAGACCCAAATCCATCGCTCCTTTGTTTAACAATTTGCAGCTGGGCTTGGCATGCCACAGCCCAGTCCCGACTTGCTGCGTCCAACTGTCAGCCTGTGAAACCTGATGGATCCCCTGCATACTGGAAGATGTTCGTAAAATTTTGGAGAACTGGGAATTTGAACGGCAGGTGCTTTTGCTACTTATATCAGGTGCCTGAAGATTCGTTTCGCAACAATTGCTTCAGCGTTATATCCACGTCAACCCTCGACATGATGGTTGGAAGGAAATGCCAAGTTTAGACCGAATTAAGATCCTTAACAACAACACCAACTTGCAGACGACCAGGTAGAACTAGTACTACAAAACTAACTTATTATATTTTTCGTCCTGGCCCTTGTTTTCATCTGGTAGAAGATCTTGCAGACGACCAGCTCCCGCTCCTTCTCTTGCTCGAGGTCCCCGAGGTGGTACTGGTGCATCACCCAGTTGGTCCTCTGCTGGTCGGAGTTCTTGTTGGTGTGCAGCACCAGAACCTTTTTGCTGCCCATCTGCCGGCCGTTGACCATCACTGGCATGGTATTGCTGGTCTTGTGCCACATCGCGTGCATGCCGCACTCCGATTGTATCTTGCAATGTGTCCGTGTACCCCTTTTGAACGCCCTGGAGTTGCGCTAGAAGAAATGCTTGATTAGGCCACTCAGTGTGATACCTGCAGTATTGGCGAAATACAATCCCAGGCCGGGCAGCATACATCAGAAATTTGTAAAAAGAAAGGAATATATTTTGTGCAAGTAGATGGTCGATCGGTGTCTCACCTGGAAGTTTCTCAGGATGGGTGGAGCATATGCCGTGCTCTCTGTCAATGGTCGGTATGAACAAATCGATGAGAGAGTGAGATCTCGCACTGTCAGCACTCACTTTAGCCTCAAGGTGCTCGATCAGCTCCTGATCCATGGGATTGAACTTGACGATAGCCGGCAGCACCGGCCAATCCTTCTTGGACTTGCAGTGGTTAATTCCAGTTAAATGGTACTCAATGTATGATCAATCAACTGTTTAAGTAAATGATGAAAGATTTTGACAAATAAGTGCTACTCCAAATCTAAAATCCATGACACCTGAACAAACTGGGGTCTCAGCTTCATTATTACATGCATACTCTAAAGACTTGAAAACCCCCATAAAGATCAAAATCATCATACAGGGCGACGGGACGAATACTCATAGGACCGGCCTCGCTGGTTCCACCCTTCATGCGGCTAGCTTGAAGAGCTTCCTTGTTGAGATCAAATTTCTCAGCGTCTTCCTTTTGACTACCTGCAATGAAGTATAGCAGATCCACTAGCTCATCGCCCATCGTACCAACTGGATTGGAACAAGGCGGCGGCTGGGAGGCGGGGAGACCGGGAGAGAATGGGAGAGAATGGGAGAGAACGAGAGAGTGCTGCTGGACTACCAGAGGGGTGAGGCTCACTTTGGTGAACAGAACACGCGACCGGGACTCTTGTGTCACCTCACGCGCAGCGTGTTGTCACGTCAATTCAATGTAAGGACATGAAGAATAATTTGACTGATGTGTACTAGTACTACTAGTTGTACAAGTACTAATTACCTAGTACGAGTAGTGTCGTGGTTTTAACACGGCAGATGCCCTTGTGAAAGGACTTAGTGTTGAGGCCATCACACAAGCGTGGAAGCTTAACGGGGTTGAACGGGAATGAGAAGATGCCGGGTTACCCAGGTTCGGCCCCTCACGGTGGAGGTAAAAGCCTACGTCCTGCTTGACTATATTGCTGTAGATCTCGATTACAAGGATGCGGAGTCGCCAACCTAGCTCTCGAGGAGATTGCAACTTAAGTCTTTTCGTATAGGTGCTCCCCTTTAAATATACAGGTGGAACCCTAAATTACATGAGAGTCCGGGTCGTTCTTTGACCTGCCTCTTTTTCCTACTTGTTCTCCAAGATGGTCTTCTTGCCATCTATCTTCTCGTGAGCCGGCCCATTACTTGAGCCGGCCTACCCTTGCCAGGCCTCGTTAAGCCGGCCCACACAGAGTCTCCAGCCCCGCGGTGAGTTGACCCGCTAAGCTTGCATTATGGCCGGGTTAACACCCTGCCGGGTCTCCATGCTGGTAAACATCCCCAACATTAGCCCTCAGTTTGACTTGAATTTATTCACGGTAAACTTCATCCTGAAAAAGCAAACATTAGTAATATACTCTCCAAGCCGGTTTCTTATAACACTGTCTTTGACCGGCTCAGGTTTCCGGGTCAAGCAGATAGCCGGGTCACTCTTTCAGTTGTAGACTTAGCACTTTGCACTTCGTTTCCCTTGTAACGTCACAATCCACTTCCGCAAAATCCGAGGTGACATCACACTGTATCCTTGAGTTGGTTCGAATCGTCATGTCAGGTGCAAGAATCGAGGAACTCGCAGCAAAAAATTACTGCGCCGCCTCGGGCTCTGCACCCGCCGTTCTAATTTTTTATTGTGATTATAAAGAGGCCAGCTCACCCCCCCACTATCGTTTCTACCCCTGGCTCGTCTTCCTCCTTGCGTCCGTGCTCAGACCCGAAGCGCCACCGCCCTTGAGCTCTCCGACGACCTCGATCGCGACCTCTCCGCCGCCGCAGTCATCACCGGAGCCCATCAAGAACACACCGGCCACATCCGCCGCAGACAGGTACACTCAAATCTTTCCCCTTTCGGATCTACAGCGCCCATTCTTCTCTGCAGTTCATCGATGTTCTTCAGTGTTCGTCCTTCTTGCTCATTAGTAGATCTTAATGCATCTGAATCACCCAAATAAATTCTTTTAGCATGTGCGGCGATGCCATTTTTCGCATCTAGATCTTTGTATTGTCTTTCCCAGACCCGCATTGACCACGGGCCCTCATATCCATCCCCACCCAGGTCTTTAAATTTTCTTTTCCGTAGTATTTTTAGATCCATATTGGCAACTGCCCCGTTAGATTCTTGTTTTGTAACCAGCTCCACACTTAGGAGAAAACCCAAAGTTCCACTGACTCACCAACATCGGCTCATTGTCACACCGGCTTAACATTGCTTTCGGCGGCTTGTATAAATCCGGGTCATGACTTGTAGCAACCATGATTGCCTCATTACTTTGCCAGGTTACACCTCATGACCTTAATACGTCGGCTTACCATTATTTCCTTTGTAGTTAAAATCTGAAGTCGCCATGGCCCCCAAGACTGACAAATCCCGCAACTGGGTCAGATCTCAGGTCTCAACCCTGATGTTAAACGAGCTCATGGGGCAAGGCCTCTTGCCGGCTCAAGCAACAATCAGCTGGCGGGCGCCTGAAGAAGAAAGCACCCCTAGCCCAAGCAAGATGAAGTAGTGGTCTTCGCGGATCATCTTCATAAGGGGTTTCGTCTGCCCGGGTTAAAAACATTCCGTGACGTTCTCCACTCTTTCGACCTCCGACCGCAGGATCTTGGCCCCAACTCTATCACCAACCTCTGCCAATTCCAAGTCTTTTGCGAAGTGTATCTCCAAACAGAGCCAACCGTCCTTCTCTTTCGAGAATTCTTCTACATCAATCATCAGACCGAGTTCACCGACGGCCCTAGCATAGAACTCGGCGGCGTTTCCATTCAAAGGCGGAGGAACACTCCCTTTCCTGAGGCCAAACTAGCGAGTCATCCCAAGGGCTAGAACAAGACTTGGTTTTATTGCAAAAACACTGCTCCTCAAGATCAAAAACCCCCTGCCGGGTTACAGACTGGACCGGCTCAACGCCACTGTGGCCTTCCCGGGTTGGCCATCAACAGAAGAACGCAAGAAAATTGCCCCTATTTATTCCAAGATAAGAGGCTTGGCTGCTAACGGCCTTACCGGAGTCGACTTGACCCGGTGCTGGATAAGCTGGCGAATCCAGCCCCTTAGTCATAGGGGCGACTTGATGTGCAATTACACTAGTGATCCGGCTGACGTTCAGCGCTTCAGCCAAGTAAATCTTTCTGTGAGTGACATCAACAAGGCCACCAAGATGCTGCTAGGAGAGCCCCAAGATAAATGCAACAAAACTGGGCTAGCACCCTTCTACTTGACCAATCCTGTACCTTCAGTAAGTGCTTGCACCTTCCCACTCTGTTCTTAACCCGCCTTCTGTCTCTTATTCTTAACTGCCGGCTTGTCACAAATGCAGGCAAACGACAAGTTTTGGAAAAGGAAGAAGCCGCGGCAACTCGCCCCCGCCCCAGCGGAACAACAGGATGAGCCGGCCACAGACGATGAGGCTCAGGTAGAACTTGACTCGCTTGGTCATCTTTTTATTCAACTTGTTGATGCCCCTTCTCTTCAGGATGAAGCCGAAATTAGCCACACCAACGAGCCAGAGGTAACTTTGATCTCTTCCGATTCTGACTCTCCAGTACCTATTCGGAAGAAAACCCGGGCTATGATCCACAAGGTTCGAAGGAAGCCCCGGGTTGCCGTCCGTAAGGTCCCTTTTTCCCACTAGGATGCTCACTTAGACCCCGAATTTGTTTTGAAGAAAACTCGTCAAGCCGAGACCTCCAAAAGGAAGACCCGGAGCAGTGAAGGCGAGTTAAGTGGCGGGCTTCCATATGAGCCGCCATCCCGTAAGGCGTGAGCTGAGGTGCTTCTTAGTCCAACTTTATCTTTTCCTCTAGCTGGCCCTTTTAAGGAGCCCTTACATTTAAATGACTCGGCATATCAGACGTCCCACTCCTCGGGCGAGTCAAGCGCTATGCAGGCGCCGGCTTTCAACATCAATCTTGGGTAAGCAAACACTTGTAACATATATCGGTTCCTTGTTCTTCACTCTTTTTAATGAATCAACTCCTCTGTTCCCTGTACAGCGCCAAGGCTATCAAGAAGAAAGCACCTGCCGGGTCATCTGACCCGGTCATTCAACCACCTTGGCCACCCAGGATGATTCGGCAGTTCAAAACAGCCCGCCGCCCAAGGACACGACTAGCTCGGCTCGCGCATCCCCTCCAGGTCAGGAGAGGGAAAATATAATTGAAGACCAACCCGCCCCGCAGCCTGAGGCGCCGGCTAAAGAAGAAGCGCCAACTCAAGAAGAAGTAGTGGTGACGAGTGAGCGGCAACCTGCTGCACCAGAATCCTCCACCGCTCTTACCAAAATTCCGGCCAAACCTGAGCCGGCCCCGAAGGACAAGGGGAAGACGGCTCTTGAGTTTTCTACATTTGAAGATCAAGATGCCAGTACCTTGCACCGGACTGTGCTGACCCGGCTGTCTGAGAGCCGGGACACAGAGATCGCCATGATCACGTCTTTGAAGTGGAAGTATGAGGTAATTTGCTTCCTTCGTCTTGTACCATATATATATGTAGCCCCTAAGGGCCGGGTCATTATGGAATGATGACCCGGGACTTCAAAATTGGACTTGTAAGCAGAACTTCACCCGGTGACCCCAAAGGCCGGCTTGTCATTCATGATGGGCGGGTCTTGAGAATTGAGCAGGATAAATCAATTGATGCATTAGCCCCCAAGTGCCATGTAGAGTGCCTGCAGCGGCATGGGACTTGCCTTGTGGTTTACTTTAAGCCTGAAAACGTGTAGCCCCCATGGGCCGGGTTGTTCTTTAGGGCGACCCGGGTCATATGTACAATTTGTATAACAGCCTGTCCTGCAGGAAATGCTAGATCAAGCGGAGACCCAGGCTTTCGTCTTCCGAAAGGAAGCAAGGAAGGAGAAGAACTTGCGCCAGGAGGCTGAGGAAGTTGCCGCTGAGGCCAACAAGACTTTGGTCATTGTGAGGAACACCTTGCAAGAGACTGAAGCTGCCAGAGCCGCCCAAGCCGCGCGTGCTGAAGAGGCTGAAGCCAAGCTAGAGCCAGTAACGCAAGAGCTGACCACTCTAAAAAACCAGATCACAGCCATGTGCCGGGCCATCTTTGGTAAGTAAAACTATGAGAACGAATCAATTGGACTGGCTTACCATACTGAGCCGGCTTAGCTAATCGTTCTTACTTGTCTCTTGAAGGTCGCAAGAATCAAACTCTGCTGCAGCAACCAGTGGTGAAATTGAAGGCAGTATACACCTTCATGGAACAACTGTACATAGGTGGCTCACGATGCATCATGGCCGCAAAAAACACCACCTCACCACCTCAACTGATTGTGGACATGTTGAAAGAGCTATCTATTGTGCCCAAGTGGTTTGAGGACTGGAAGAAGGCGTGATGTCGCGCTGGGGCACTGACGGCGCTCGCTCGAGCTAAGGCATACGTGCCACAGCTCGACCCGGCTCAAATTGTGGGCGGCTATCCAGAGTTCAATGTAGACGACACACCCTTTACCAAGAAGGATTTTCAGCGCTGCATCAAAAAAACCCGGGTTGCAGCCACCGCAATTGCAGAAGAGGCCGACCTGACCCGGTACCAGGCGCCTTACTCGAAGGATAATGAATGCATAGAGCTGCCAAATCATGAGTCGGTGGCCTTAACCCGCATGCGTAAGCCAACTTTTGCCCCTGAAGTAGACCCTTCCTCCCTGATAACCGCCGATGCCCTATTTGAAGCATTGCTCTCAATTCAGCGGTCGACCGGCGACTCAAGCCAAGAAGAGGAGGATGACGACGACTGCGAAGAGCCGGCACCTGGTGCTTCCTCGGGCGCTGGCGCCAGCTCTGACCCGGCAACATAGAACGTCGGCTTATCCTTTGTAGGCCAGCTTTGTAAAAATCTTTGATGTGGCTGCCATTGGTGGGCGGCTTGTAATAGGATAGTGCAAAACACTTGGTGCCGATGCCAGTACCTTTGCGTGCTGAGCCGTTGATTTCCTGTACAAATATTTGGTGCTTCTGTTGATGCTCTTTTGGGCTTCGAGAGCCGGTTTTTGCAATAGAGTGATTCCGCTGAAACAATAACAATTGCATGTGATGGTGACTGACGAAATCCCATAACGAGTAATCTTTGTTACTGTTGTAATGAATCGAAAAATATCTAAGTAACTAAAGTAAATGCTATGTATGGATGTATGCATGTATGCAGAGATGAAATGAGTGTAACAATGAAGAACATAATCGTAAGCCGGAATATGCTTGACACGGCCGGCTTGTAAAGCGTAAGCCGGCTGCTAAACACAACTTGAAAAAGGCCGACTCATAAAGCGCAAGCCGGAATATGCTCTCATGAAGCTGGCACCTTGGCCTGTTGGGTTATCCTCGCTTTCTGAAAGCCGGCTCTCACACAACCAATCGAACGTTTTAACTCTGATGAATTCAGGGTCACCTATGTGATTGACTCATCAGACGTACGCCGGGTTGTTTTTTAGGGAGTATCATCTTGCTAACAGGCAGGTTTAACCAACTGTGTGGCATCTCGCCAGGTTAAAGGGTTTTGTAAGCTGAACTCAATTGAGTTGGAAGCCCCCAAGTAACCAAGATCAACAAATAAAGATCAAGTACACAAGTTTTGAGGCAAAACAACACCTTCACACAGTGTTGCTGGTCGTTATTTTATTTGATCAAAAACAGGTATATACAGGATAAAAGGTACGTACAAAGATATGACCCAGTCAATGACTTAGGTGTAGTATGGCCGGAGATGGGCAATGTTCCAGGGCCGGCTTGTTTCCTCCTCGGAGGTACGTGATTTATCTGCCTCACATATATCAATCAGGTAATATGACCCATTGTTGAGATTCTTGCTGACCACAAAGGTCCCTTCCCAGGGTGGTGAAAGCTTATGCATGCCTGTCTGGTCTTGTATCAGACGGAGCACTAAGTCACCTTCCAGAAAAGTGCGGCTTCGAACTCTACGGCTGTGGTAGCGACGTAGGTCTTGCTGATAGATTGCTGATCTGGATGCAGCAAGGTCACGCTCTTCCTCCAGAGCATCAAGAGCATCTTGGCAAGCCAGCTCATTATCTGATTCCACATAAGCCGCCACTCGGGGAGAGTGATGACGAATATCGCTCGGAAGTACAGCTTCTGCACCATAGACTTGCAAAAACGGCGTATAGCCTGTTGACCTGTTGGGAGTAGTCCGTATGCTCCAAAGTACTGAAGGTAATTCTTCTTCCCAGCAACCTGGTGTGCGCTGCAAAGGCACCATGAGCCGGGGTTTGATACCATGCAATGTTTCCTGATTGGCCCTTTCTGCCTGTCCGTTGGACTGAGGATGCGCAACCGATGCTAGATCAAGCCGGATGTGTTCCTGTTGACAGAATTGCTCCATAACTCCCTTGGACAGATTAATTCCATTGTCTGTAATGATACTGTGCGGGTAGTCAAATCAGAATATCAGCTTTTTCAGAAACTTGACAGATGTAGCTGCGTAGCAGTTGCTGACCGGTTCTGCTTCCACCCACTTGGTAAACTTGTCCACAGCCACCAGTAGGTGTGTATGCTTGTTCTTAGAATGTTTGAATGGCCCTACCATGTCAAGCCCCTAGACCGCAAACGGCCAAGTAATCGGGATCATCCTCAACTCTTGAGCCGGCACATGGGCCTGGCGAGCATATTTTTGGCAACCATCACAGTTACGGACAATGTCCTCTGCGTCAGCATGAGCCGTGAGCCAGTAAAAATCATGCTGGAAAGCCTTTGCAACCAGTGATCTTGAGCCGGCATGGTGTCCGCAGTCACCTGAATGAATCTCATTGAGAATTGCACGACCTTCTTCAGGTGAAACACAATGCTAAAACACATCAGTGACGCTTCGCCGGTGCAACTCGCCATTGACAATAGTCATAGACTTGGATCGTCTGATGATCTGCCGAGCAAGGAGTTCCTCTGTTGGCAGTTCTCCCCGGCTCAGATAAGCCAAGTAGGGGACCATCCAATCAGGGATTGCATGGATAGCAGCCACCAGAGCCGCCTCCGGGTCAGGAATAGCCAAGTCCTCCTTTGTTGGTAACTTGACAGACGGGTTGTGCAAAACGTCCAGGAACACATTGGGTGGCACTGGCTTGCGCTGAGAACCCAAGCGAGAGCGTGCGTCTGCCGCCTCATTCTACCGGCGATCAATATGGTCAACTTGATAACCTTTGAAGTATCCAGCAATATTTGTGACTGCCTGCCTGTAAGCCGCCATAAGGGGATCCTTGGAATCCCATGTACCTGAAACTTGCTGGGCCACCAAGTCTGAGTCGCCCAAACACCTGACCCGGCTCAGGTTCATCTCTTTGGCCATCCGAAGCCCATGAAGCAAGGCCTCATATGCTGCTGCATTGTTAGTACAGGGGAACATGAGTCTCAAAACATAGCAGAACTTATCTCCTCGTGGGGAAGTAATCACAACTCCAGCCCCCG
Source organism: Elymus sibiricus (assembly GCA_039707655.1). Classification (NCBI taxonomy): domain Eukaryota; kingdom Viridiplantae; phylum Streptophyta; class Magnoliopsida; order Poales; family Poaceae; genus Elymus; species Elymus sibiricus. The sequence goes on from CM077668.1 coordinate 155,378,783, forward strand.
AGCCTTCGAGCTGCCTTGAGCCGTCAAAGTGTATGGACCAGTATGTTGTGTCGGGCTTCTCTTCGGGAGCCTGCAACTCTGTCCAATCATTAATGAAATCCACCAGCGCCTGCGATTTGATTGCTGTGCGGGGCACGTATTTGAGATGATGCGGACCGAGCTCGATGGCCCACTTAGCAACCCGGCCTGTCGCCTCCCGGTTCTGGATTATATCCCCAAGAGGTGCGGAGCTGACCACCGTGATTGGATGCTCGTGGAAGTAATGCTTCAGCTTGCGGCTAGCCACGAATACTCCGTAGACCAGTTTCTGAAAATGTGGATACCGCTGCTTGGACTCGGCTAACACCTCACTGACATAATACACAGGGTGCTGAACTGGATATTCCTTGCCATCCTCCTTGCGCTCTACTACAACTGCCACGCTTACCGCTTTGTTATTAGCAGCAATATATAGCAACATTAGTTCCTTCTCACGAGGGGCAGCAAGGACTGGCGGCTCAGACAACTGCTTCTTAAGGGCCTCAAAAGCCTGATCTGCAGCATCACTCCAGACGAAGTCATCTGATTTCTTAAGCAACTAGTACAACGGAATTGCCTTCTCTCCAAGCCGGCTTATGAACCGACTTAGCGCCGCAACCCGCCCAGCCAGCTTCTGCACGTCATTTAGTCTGGCCGGCTTAGCCAGGGTTGTGATTACCTTGATATTTTTCGGGTTAGCTTCAATACCACGCTCGGAAACAAGAAATCCCAGAAGTTTTCCTGCAGGGACACCGAAAACACACTTCTCCGGGTTAAGTTTCATCTGGTAGATGCGGAGATTGTCGAACGTTTCTTTGAGGTCCTCCAATAAGGTTTCTTTCTTCTGGGATTTAACCACGATGTCATCAACATAAGCATGAACGTTTTGCCCGATCTGTTTATGAAAGCAGCTCTGGACACAACGCTGGTAAGTCGCCTGTGCACACTTCAGTCCAAACGGCATGGTTGTATAGCAGAAAGCTCCAAAAGGTGTGATGAAAGCCGTCTTTTCCTGGTCTTCTAGCTTCATTTTGATCTGATGATAGCTAGAATAAGCATCCAGGTAAAAGCATAAACTCTCACAACCAGCCGTAGCATCGATGATCTGGTCAATACGGGGCAAGGCAAAGGGGTCACTAGGACAAGCCTTATTCAGGTCTGTGTAATCAACACACATCCGCCAAGTCCCATTTTTCTTCAGAACAAGCACTGGGTTAGCTAGCCATTCAGGATGGAAAACTTCAACGATGAACCCGGCAGCTAGGAGCCGAGCCACTTCCTCGCCAATAGCCTTCCACCTTTCCTCATTAAAGCGGTGGAGATACTGCCGAACTGGTTTAAACTTGGGATCCACATTAAGGGAGTGCTCAGCGAGTTCTCTCGGTACACCTGGCATGTCAGAAGGTTTCCATGCAAAGATGTCCCGGTTCTCATGGATGAACTCGATGAGCGCGCTTTCCTATTTGGGATCCATATTTGCCCCGAGAGTGAACTGCTCCGAAGAGTTGCCGGGGGTGAAATCAACTTGCTTTGTGTCTCTGGCCGACTTAAACTTGAGCAGAGGATCAGACTCCGTGGTGGGCTTCTTCAGGGATGTCCTGTCAGACGGGTCAATGTTGTCCTTATAATACCGCAACTCCTCTGCAGCGCAAGCCGTCTCAGCGTAAGCCGCGTCTCCTTCCTCGCATTCAAGTGCAATCTTCCGGTTTCCTTCCACTGTGATGATTCCCCTCGGTCCTAGCATCTTCATCTTCAGGTAGACATAACACGGCCGCGCCATGAACCGTGCATAAGCCGGCCGGCCAAATAAGGCATGATATGGGCTTTTAAGTTTAACCACCTCAAAGGACAGGAACTCAGAACGCCAGTTATCCTTTGAGCCAAAGGCCACCTCAAGGGAAATTCTTCCCATGGGATAGGCCGACTTGCCAGGAACAATGCCATGAAAGACTGTAGAGGACGGAGTTAACTGCTTATCAGATAGATTCATCCGCCTGAACGTGTCATAGTACAGAATGTTGATGCTGCTGCCTCCATCCATGAGCACCTTAGTTAGGATGTAACCGCCGACCTGTGGCGCAACCACCAGAGCTAAGTGGCCAGGGTGATCAAGTAGGACTGGATGATCTACCCTGCTCCAGGTGACCGGCTGCTCAGACCAGTTGAGATAGTAAGGAGTTGCCGGCTCAACCGTGTGGGCGGCTCGTCGCTGCACCTTCCGATCCCGCTTGCAGGTACTGGTGGTGAAGACATGATACTGCCCGCTATTTAACTGCTTCGGGTTACTCTGAAACCCTGCCGCGCCAGCCTGGTGCTGACTCCCCTGGTTGTTTATCTGATTGCTGCCTCCATCCATGAGCACCTTAGTTAGGATGTAACCGCCGACCTGTGGCGCAACCACCAGAGCTAAGTGGCCAGGGTGATCAAGTAGGACTGGATGATCTACCCTGCTCCAGGTGACCGGCTGCTCAGACCAGTTGAGATAGTAAGGAGTTGCCGGCTCAACCGTGTGGGCGGCTCGTCGCTGCACCTTCCGATCCCGCTTGCAGGTACTGGTGGTGAAGACATGATACTGCCCGCTATTTAACTGCTTCGGGTTACTCTGAAACCCTGCCGCGCCAGCCTGGTGCTGACTCCCCTGGTTGTTTATCTGATTGCCGCCTCCAGTATTACCAGCCCCCTGGAACCCGCCGCCTTGGCCACTGTTCCCCTGGAAGCCGGGTCCTGCGAAGGGCCCTTGCAAGCCGGCTCCGGAGAAGCCGGGTCCCTGGTTGGCGGGTTGTCCGCCGTTGCCGCCCCCATTATGATGATTCTGGAAGACCCGCTTGGCAAACTCTTGCATGACATAACAATTTTCCCAGGAGTGACTGGACGGCTTACCATTGTAACTGTGCTTCGGACAAGGAGCCTTGAGAGCTTCCTCGTAAGTGAGAGGGCGATTACCAGTGGACTGCCTCCTAGAGCCGTCGTTCTGACGTTGACCCTTGTTATCTGCATTTGTGTTCGCCACTAGATTAGAGCTACCATCATAACCCTTGCGTTTACCGCCGTTGTTGTTCTGACCATTACTGTTGTTCTGCTGCTGACCCTTGCCGCTAGCTTTCTTCCCCTTATCAGATTTCTCTTCGTCCGATAACGGATCCTTGGTGTTATCTGACTCCGCATACCGGGTTAAGACATCCATTAGGTCTCCCATGTCCTGGAACTTTCTCTTGAGCCGCCCAAGCTTCTGGACCAGGGGCTGAAACTTGCATGTTCGCTCCAGAACGAGCACTGCCTGAGCCACCGAGATGCTGTCAGAACTGTGTATAACCTCTGCAACCCAGCGTGCCCAATGGTGCGCTGACTCATCCTCGCGCTGGACACAACGCTCAAGATCAACAATTGTGGTTGGCCTTTTACAGGTTCCCTGGAAATTTTTGATGAAGCGCTCCTTCAGCTCCTGCCATGTGTTGATAGAATTCGCCGGTAGGTTTTTCATCCAAGTGCGTGCAGGTCCCTCCAACATCAGAGGCAGGTAATGCGCGCACACTGACTCACTTGCACCCAACAAGTCCATTGCCAGCTCACAACTCTCGATCCACTCGGTGGGCTCCAAATTTGGCGTATAGTTAGGGACCTTGCGAGGCCCTTTGAAATCAGGGGGTATGCGCGCTTCTCGCAACGCCGGTACCAAGCAGGGAGTTCCAATCATGCGGCTTGATGAGCCCCCAAGCCGGCCGTCTGTCGGGGTTGCGACGGGCGAGTGATGCACCTCCGGTGGGTTAATATTGGGCGGAGGGTTGACTCGCACCGGCGCGCTGACGTGCGCCGGCGGGTCACGCCCTGCACGCTCGTTTTCCTCCTCCCACGCTCGAAGGACTCGAGCCGCATCCGCAACATCTTGCGGGATCCTAGGCTGGTGCTGCTCCGCCAGTGGCTGGGCGGCTCTCCTGCGATGCGCGCTGCTGTAGACCGCCGGCGACTCAGGACACTGGCTCCTGGTTCGGCTCTGGTGAGGGGTTGAGTGAAGACGGTGCTGGCTATGCGAGTAGTTGGCCTGCTGTACTACTGCGGTCTTGAGCATCACGATAGCGTTCCGGGCCTCTGTCTGAATCGGGCCGTCCCCCTCAATCGGAATAGCTGCCAAGTTGTGGGTCGCTGCCAGCACGTTATCGACCGGGTTAGAATAGTGTCCAATTAGGGTCTGGAACCGGTGAGATGGCGGCTGCTACTGTTGGTCTGGCGTGCGATGCTGGGCCAGCTCCCGCAGCTGAACTGGCTGCTGCAAAGGCGGCTCTCCCATGGGGAATACTCCAGCCCCCGGGTTCGTCTGAGCCGGCGGTGTGGTGAACAGCTGAGTCGGCTCGAGATTGGCCGGAAGCCGGCTGTGATGACGCCTCCGGTGGACAAGTTCCGACTCAGCCTGTCGGCGGCTTAGGTAACTCGCCTCCTCTTCCAGACGCTGCCGCTCCTCGGCAATCCAGCCCTGTTCCTGTACCATGCGGGCATTCTCCGCATTGATGTCCTCTTGGATCTTAGCCATCTGCTCGCGACACTTTGTGATCTCCGTGTTGCGCACCGCTGCGTTCTCTGCGGTGACCGGCTCGGTCAACAGGGCTGTAAGCGTGGTCATCAAGTCCGCGAGCGCCTGAACCCCGGTCTTCTGAGAGCCGGAGGACGAGGTGCCGGCTCCTCCAGAGCTGGCCAGGAGGTTGTTCTGCCCCGCCGTCGGATTGGCCGGGTCACGCGCTAGATCTTGCCTACCCACCATGTACACCGCCGCGAAGCGAGGCGGATCAGGGCTCTCCGGAAAGACGTCGTCCGTGTGCCCGAGCCCCCCATCATGCAGCGGAAGAATTGACTCGGTTTCCCCCGTCGAGGACTCGCCGTCAGATTGGACGAGCGTGTCATCCTGAGACAGGGAGTTCTCTGACAAGGCCACCCCTTGGATGAAACCCATGAAGACATGGTTTGAGCCGGCTTGACGCGGGCCGGGTCTCGCCCGACGCTGACCAGCGCGGCGTGCCGACTCAACGCCGGCGATATTCTCCAACCCGGCGCCCGGATCGCTGATTACGCTGATGAAGGTGTGCATCTTGCCGAAGGGGACCCTGTACCCGTACTCGATTGAGTCGGTGTCGGGGCCCCAGTATGAATCGTCGATGTAGAACTTCCCGTGGCGGCTCTTGGTCATCATGCCAACCGCGTACTTCCCGAACCCTGGAAGAGATCCCGCTAAGAACTCAACTCCACCGTGCGTAGGCCCCATGGTGGGCGCCAACTATCGTGGTTTTAACACGGCAGATGCCCTTGTGAAAGGACTTAGTGTTGAGGCCATCGCACAAGCGTGGAAGCTTAACGGGGTTGAACGGGAATGAGAAGACGCCGGGTTACCCAGGTTCGGCCCCTCACGGTGGAGGTAAAAGCCTACGTCCTGCTTGACTATATTGCTGTAGATCTCGATTACAAGGATGCGGAGTCGCCAACCTAGCTCTCGAGGAGATTGCAACTTAAGTCTTTTTGTATAGGTGCTCCCCTTTAAATATACAGGTGGAACCCTAAATTACATGAGAGTCCGGGTCGTTCTTTGACCCGCCTCTTTTTCCTACTTGTTCTCCAAGACGGTCTTCTTGCCATCTATCTTCTCGTGAGCCGGCCCACTGCTTAAGCCGGCCTATCCTTGCCAGGCCTCGTTAAGCCGGCCCACACAGAGTCTCCAGCCCCGCTGTGAGTTGACCCGCTAAGCTTGCATTATGGCCGGGTTAACACCCTGCCGGATCTCCATGCTGGTAAACATCCCCAACAAGTAGCGCAATATATGGTATAGAGGACTACTAGTAGTACAAATTTTAGAAATGGTGTACATTCATCCAATCTCCAGGTTGCTTCCATATTGCTTTAAATAATATCAGAGGGGCATTGCTAAAGCCTTAGTTTTAAGGGCATTATGCAAGAGTTTTTAGAAGGAGCTTACAAACAGGTGCCTACAAAGTTACAAGGCTATGCGACAGACTTGTAGGTTACCTGAGTAATACAAAATATAATTCCCATTTGACAAAACTTTCACGAACAAGTACGCACTTGAAGCTTAATTGCTATATATGGCTTCTGCGTAGCATCTCCATCATCATTATCAAAATACAGGCTACACAGGTGATGTAGGATGCACTTGATCCCAGAAAGGTATTTAACCTTCAAACTAACTACAGTACAAAATAACCAACAGAACAGGATCATGCGACAACTAGCAGGATACATGGCTCAGTCTAGATATCACTACGAATCAAGTTGTGCATATTAGCTATTGGCATGAACCACATCGCCGCATGTTGGGTTTGCAAAAGCCATTCATCGCTTGGAAGCTTGATGCCTTTCACACACTGAAGTTCATCTGGCAACAAGCTCAGTCGATGAATCTCTGGATATGGTGCTTCATGAAATCCATGGTACGATGTGCAAACACAGTTCCCCCTGCCGAATGGAACTTGCATAGCATGATAATCATCACCGCTAATATGTTCGATGATTGGTTGGATGATCGGATAATTGAGCCTGAGGAACAGGGAGTGGTTGCCGAGGCTGTAAACCCGCCTCCAATTGAATATGCCTAGCCCAACGGAGCTGGGATCTTTCTCGAACACGAAGCAGCCATAGCCATCACAGTCGTGAACGCCCCACGCATTGTACTGCATGTGGTTTGATAAAATGGTTTGGTCACTTTGGTACGTGCGAATGAGCATCAAATGCCCACCGTCAGTTGAACAAGCGATAAACCACCACCCATTGACATTTATATTTCCAGGTCCTGGAATTAAAAAGGCCACCGCATTTGCGTCTGCTGCAACAAATCAAATTGGAGACCAAAGGGACAAAAATATACAATCATGTTCAGAGTATGTGTGGAATTAAGATTATTATAACAGTGACACTGATCATAGCCAGAGAATTACAATGCCGTGGTCATAATCATACCCTAATTTTTTAAAAATGCCAATGGCTTTCTTATTCTAACAATAAGTCATGGTTCAATGATTATGTAAAAATGAGAGGAAAACAGCTATGCTAGGGCCTACTCATATTCTACCATAACAGTTAGATGCCAACAGTTCTCGTATCAACTCTAACAATAACATGCGTGGTTATAATAATCTTGGAAATGAGAGTAACATATAGCAATCATGTGGTTATACTCATAATATCTATTCTAACAATCATTAGATGCCAATTGTTCTCATATCAACTCTACCAATAACATGTGTGGTCATAAAAATCAAGGAAATGAGAGGAACATATGGTAAAGCATACTATCTATTCTAAATTTCTAACAATTAACAGGCAGTCATATTCATATGGTAAAGATGAGATGAGATAGAACAATTACACGACGATAAATTCCACCAGTATATGCAGCGAATCTTTCCGTCCACCGCGTAAACGATGCCATCGTGCACTATAGCATCAGACAGAAATGGAGGGTAAACCGGGTTGATGATGAGCCATAACCATGTACGGTGACCGGATTCCAAATAGGCTAATCCCCCGTCGAACAAGGCAATGAGCTTGTAATCTATGTAGTCTTCTGATGGTGTGGGAACTTCGCAGATTACAACCTTCAGCAAACGGAGGTCCAACCAAGTGTCCGACGCCTCTCGTGCATAGTAGGCAGGAGTGTCCGACGGGCCGCGAGGCTCGACGTCAGTAGTATCCAATGATGGAAGGGTGCTCTCTCGCAGGGTGTAGATATCCACGAGACGCCACGGACTACCCGATTGGTGGATGAGGACGATCTAGTTGGCCTTCATGCCCGCCCAGTAGTGGCGGCGCATGAAGGGTAGGTGGGCAGGGAGTGGTAGCATGTCGAGGGGCACGACGGCAACCTCCGTAGGATCGTCACGTCGGTGTCTGGACCAGTTGCAAGGATCGGGCATCAGCAAGCAGGGTGTCTTGAAAAGGGTCGACCGGCTGCCGATGAGTAGACGGTGCATAGACACGGAGCATGCGGCCAGACGCACGGTGCTGAGCAAGTCCATACGATTACAAATCTCCTCCAAGAGAACATCGGGGAGGGAATTCCAATCACGGCTCTGCGTGTCAGTCGGTTCTGCCATTGGGTTTTTTTGGGCACTGAGTGATTGGGGTTTTCGGTGCGTGCAGACGAGCGGGGAAGTGGATGCGGGCAGGCGAGAGAAGAAGATGGTGTGTGTGGGCGAGCAGTGAGCGGGGGGAGATGGTGCGCGCGAGCGACCGAGGAAGATGGCGCGGGCGGGTGAGCAGTGAGCACTGGAAAATGGTGTGCGGACGAAGATGGGGAAGGGACGTCCATGGGGAAGAGAGGAGGAAGAAGAGGGAGAGATGGGGAAGAAGGTGCATTAAATCTCAATTCAACTAGTACTACTAGTATACACGAGTGTAAATAGTTAAGCGGATGACATGTGGGTCTATGTCAAGCGGGCCCATATGTCAGTCAACGGAAGAGAGAGGTGTGTACGCGTAATTGCGGAAGCGTGCTCCACTGGCAGACATGATGGCACTACGGGGTAAGGCTGATTTAGTAACACCAGCATGCTGACTCAGCTTATTAATCAAGTGTACCATCTGCTGCAACGTGTATTGTCACTTCACTGTGAAGACTAGTTGAATAGACCGATGGGGAATAATGGATCGCCAAGACTTCCTATCTATGCCTCTACTCTCATCCTGTGCAACATTAAGAACCATTGGCCAAGGCTCCCAGCGCCAATTACGTAGTACTCCCTCATTCCGGTTTATATACAGCTCAATAAAAAAGATTCATCAACCAAGGTAATAGTAGATGATGAGTGCCAGAAGAATTTTTTGTAGTACTACTGTAGTACTTTGCAAAAGTACTCAATTATTGGGCTCGTTTTCCTCAAGAAAATTGTGTTTACCAACATATTAATTGCAATGCATGTGTGCATGCGTGCACAACAAATGACCAGGAATTTTACATGCATTGGAGTAATTCTTGCATGCAACGTTTTAATGAAGCTTGAAATATGAACATGTGAATGGGAGGGACTAGAACCCTCATGCATGCATGCAACACTCACACGTACACATGCACGCACGCAACACTCACGCAGCCATGCATGTGGCACACAGCACACGACGCAACACACACGCTCATGCTCAAGTGCTCAACCTACACGTGCATGCACACACATACACAGCCAGGGTGGTTCGCGCACAAGGGTTGGACTCCTGTCGCGCCTGCATAAAGTTTTGTTTAACTTATTTCTTTGCTCTGCCAACTGACAGGTGGGACCCAGAAACCACGTGCCAATTTAACCAGTCAAGAAAGTGCCACATAGACTATTTGGCCGGTCAGCAGAGTGCAATACGGTGCTCTGCAGTGAGCTAGTGACCGTATAATCACCGCAAAATGTATATAGTGATCGTAATGAGCGTATTATGAAGTCTAGTGACTGTATTGTTACAAATATAGTGACCGCCACTGTATTTATCTCGTTTCAAATTAAGCCATATTAACCGGAAAGGAGGCAGTATGGACTACTAGTACTACTATGTCCCGTCAACCCGCAGAACGAGGAGAAGCTTCCTTACTACGCCCTCTCCCTCGCTCACTCGTGCGTGCTCGGTGGTTCGCAGGATGAGGAGAAGCTTGCTTAGTACACCTACGCCCTCTCCCTCGCCCACGCGCGCTGTGGCTCGCAGGACGAGGAGAAGCTTTTGACTACAGCGCACTCTCCCTCGCCCTCGCTCATGCGGTGGACATGCGGCAGTTCATTCGGTGTCAGATTGCCAGAAGCATATAGTATTTTAGTACCATCATTGTTGAACTTGGACCTCCCGAAGACGCAAAGAGCGAAGCGCAAGGTTTATAGGAGTACGAGTAGTCGTACAACTATAGCGAACAACCGCTACTGTAAGATGCTGCCACGTCACCTATAGCCAAAGCTGTGCCACCTTTTTTCTCACAAAGCATGTTGGAGCCCGTGGAATAGCCACACAAGTTGCACGTACACATAACACATCTACTAGTAAATTCTAAAGGACAAATGCCAACAGGCCACACAAGTTCATCTCCACTTCATGTGATAAATTTGTGCACGACTACTCTACATATATTTACAGCGTTACCATTCACAATTTACCATACTCCACTTACACGTTATAGATGGGCTCCATGTCGTCCTCCAGGTTCCAGTCCCAGGTGTTCTTCATAGATGGCACGATCCATAGCGGTGGGGAACGGGAATCATTGTAGCAGCTTTCTAGTCCGGTTCCACACGATGGAGACTCATCCAAGATGAAGCGGCATAAATCAGGGATTGCACTTCCCAACATGTTCAATTGGCGGTGCGCACAGAAGACACAATCATGCTTCATGAACGGCAGGCCTTCGGTGTCGTGCACGGAAGGTGGCATCTGTTTGACAATGGGGTAGCTGTCCCCAATGAAAAACGAGTACTCTCCAAGAGTGTTCCTCGGCTCCCACATAGCATCACGGGGGTCTAACTCGGAGCCGTCCATCTGGTACACGTGGCATCTCAGATCTGGACACATGGTGACGTACATGGTCAAGGTCCATGCAGGATAATGTTGTGTTCAAATACGGCGCTCAGTAATATTGTGCAGCGAGTAGTACTACTATACTATAGAGGAAGTTCAATAACCGACTGATTATATATAGCCATTTTTGGCTACACGGAGGAGATAAGACATGGAAAAACATAAATGGTGGGAGTGGATTCAAGAGCCAGCTATACGCGTACTCCTAGGTAAAAAGTACTACTCCCGCCAATCCTTGCGACACACTACAATGGATCCGAAGTAGTAGTAGTAGTAGTAGTAGTAGTAGTAGTAGTAGGAGGAGGAGGAGGAGGAGGAGGAGGAGGAGGAGGAGTACTAGTACAATGAAAGAGAAGGCAATGAGAGAATGGAATACCTGGGTACATGGTGAGGGTCCGATCGTGGTAGATCGTGGCACCTTGTTGCACATCAATGGTACCATGGGTAACCACTGCTAAGATAGTTGATCCCAATTTACCAGAGTCAACTACAAGGTTCCAGGTTAGACCGAATGGCGGATGCACATAATCCAACACATCCAGGATCGGCGATTTGATTTTGATCGGGGGATGCGTGGTCCCTGCAAAATAATGGAGTACCGTTAGGGATGCAAATGATGGTTAGTGCATTCCGTTGGTTATCTCCCGTACCGTAGGATGGCACCGAGATGAAACAAGTCCCCTGGCTTGTCACAGTGAAGATGAGGTGTGGCACCCCGGCTCAGAGCAACCGGTTTACCTTGCATTGCCAGCCCAGAGATCAAGTCTTCTGGCAACACACAACAACTTGGTACAGAAAACAACCTCTTTATTGATCTCTTAGCGGAAACATAGGTTCACATATTACATGATGAGCAAGGCCAAGCGGCACACACGGTGCGGCTGCACTTATGTACATTATTTAGTAGACATGGCAGGGGCCTCGATGATAAGGGAACTACTACGCGGCAGCGGAACGACGAGGTAGCGGAACTCCACTCCACAGGGACACTACTGGGACACGGCCTAGAGCGCGACATACTGCTCGATATCCACACCATGCACGGCTTCTCCTGCATCTGGCATGATAAGCCAGGTGAGTACTTTGAATGTACTCGCAAGCTCACAGCAAACAACACAAGTGCGACAAACGACAACAAGGCATTTAACAGATTTAATGCATGAGCATGATATTTTCCAACATGAGGTGTGCGTGAAACATTGCCATGGTCCTTGGGACCAACTTACCATCTTGGGGTTACTACGTAACCACCGTTCATAACTTACCACCGTGATCCTCACTTGATCACAAACATACCTTTCATAGTGATCCCCACTCGATCACCACTTCTGCATGTGCCATCTTGTGAATCTTAGTGTGCAAGTTAATTATATCTGTTGACCCACGGTGTGACCTACTACGAACTGTGTCCATATCCGAGGATGCGGCTATCGATAGATTATACACTCTGCAAAGGTTAGTACACTGTACCCACACTACGAAACTCATGGCCTCGGCTCCCATTCGGGTGGACCAACGACATTCCGACAAAACCAATCTATTGCATCACACTCTCCCGGCCACTCCGACAAACTCCCCTTTGGGCTATGTCCTGGGTGACCCCGATGCCAACATGTGACACCCGCCACCTCTGTTGCTGCCACCATCGTGGCCAAACATAAACATCGTCCCAAACGGGGACCTCGGTACCATCAAAACTCAGGCCCTCAAGGTTATGACTGCCTACCGGGCCAGGGTAGCGCCAGAGCACAACCTTCCCTCGTAGGAGGCACCGGCGAGAGGTATGACAATAGACCGCATTAGGGCCTCCCCATCCAGGCAAGTGTGGTTGCACTGGTGAGCTCGATTCGGTGGCACCATGACTCGATCAACAGCATGTTCAAGTTGGATTAATATCAAGTTTAACTTGAAATGAAAATGATTCGAGCCATAGTGTGTGAATGGATGCACGGGTCACGATCATGAATGATGAATGCATCATACTACCATATGTGCACATGACATGAATCCTACTGCCCATATTAGCAAGTAAGCATATATCCTACTGCATAACATCAAAATGACAAGAACAAAGTCTATGCAATAAGAGTTATATAGCAAATTATTTTAAATGGTGAATATATGATGAATTTAATTCAATTAAACCAAAGTCATTGCAATGCCATCCTTGTATATGAATGTTGTGGCTTGCCTTGGTTCAGAGGAGTGTCACAAAACTCCTGGCCTTCTCCAACACAACTAGGTTCTTCTGAAAATAATTTAAAAGCAAAAAGAAAATGTCACAGAACACTGTTTATTGCACCAGAAATTCTCAACAGTAAGAAAAATTCTAAAATTTGGCATACAGAAACTTTGGAATTTTACAAACCAGCAGCAAAAAGAATCAACTCAATTGGACTTATAGATTAAAAGTTATAGCCAGTCAAAGTTGGATTAGATCTGGTCAAAATATCCAGTTAAATGAATTAAATCGAAAATCCAGAAGCAGCCACGTCGAAGACGTATTCAGAGAATACACCTCCACTTATACCGCTTCGGGCGGGCGAGAGAGAGGCTGACAAGTGGGTCCCGCTGTCAGGATTAAACAAGAGAGAGGGAGGGAACATAGAGAGCGGCGCTTTCGCCGGCGATACTCCAGCGAGGAGTCCACGGCGGTCGCCAGAGTTGGGTGGGATGGGCTCAGGGCAGTACGGTGAACACGTATGTACCCGGAGTGATGGCGGGGGTGGACGGACGGCGTCGGAATCTTCCTCTCCAGAGATGGCGGTGGCAGAGCTGATCGGACTCGGCGATTCCGGCGACAATCCGGCGAGCTCTTGGCACCGTCGAGCTCAGGAGGTCTCCGCGGTCTCGGGGGTAGCAGTGGTTGGAGCTGGGGTGGGCTAGAATGAGTGCACGATGGTGGGGGATCCGCGGTTGTCTCCGGCGATCAACGGCGGCGAGAGGCCCTCCCGGCCTTGCCGCGCTCATGGGGGAGTTGTTTGTGGCCAAGAGAGGTGCGAGCGATGATCAAATCGAGTCGGGGGAGCCTCTATTTATAGATGGAGCTCGCCCGCTCTCGGGTGCCTGCCGACGATGAGCTGCAGAGGAGAGGAGGAGTGGATAGGCTCGGGCTCGGCGTGGGGATAAGCAGAGGAGCACAGGGCTACGCGGTGCACGCGTGCGGCCACAGTGGCGCGCACTACGCGGGGAATGCGGGCACGCGAGCACTATTCCCCCGCTTAGCTCTCGGCCTCTTCCGGCGAGCGGCTTGCCGGCGTCGGGGAGGAACAGGGAGAGGGCTGGGTGGTGCGCTGGGGTTGGCTGCGGCGCTGGGGCACGGTGAGGTGTCGCGGGGACGGCGGATGGACGGTGGCCGAGGGCCCCGACGCACAGAGCGCGGTGAGTGCATGCAGTGCACCACACTCTCACGCGGTCACCGCGCGCACTGGCGCGCGGAGTGCTTTCGGCGCTGCCACACTATGTCCACCGTGTTGTCCCTTCAACGCAGTGCCTAGAAGTGCACTAGTCTTGCCAAGTGGCTCACTGGAGGTGACAAGAGGGAGCTGCAAAGTTTCTGGACAGAAACTTGCTCCAACCACTGGGGACAAACGGCTAGGAGTTTAGAGCTGAATTTTGGTGGTTAAGCATTACTTAGGAAGGTAGTCATGTGGTAAAAATTTCAGCTTAAAAAGATCAAGGAATAATATAGTTGCTTCACAAAGTGCCTTTTCTGTCCAGAAGCAATAACATTTTCCTTGGCTGAAATTTTCCAAATGACCATGGGATATTTTTGCATAGGGAGGTGAGACATGATCCAAAGAATATTTGGGAATTTTCCTGGAATTTTTAGAGCAATAAAAATAGGGGTTGCTTCATAGCTTAGTGAGAAGGAGCATTTTCAGAGGGAAAATGAAAATAATGCCATTAAATAAAATACCCAATGGCATTATGGTGAAAGGGATGAGGTCTAGGGAGGGTTTATGGATGATAGAACCCACTTGGAAGAAAATCAAAAATAAATCCAAGTGGTAAGTCCAAAAGAATTGACAGAAAACCTCAAATGCAAATAAAATATTCAATAAATCCAAATAAAAGAAAAAGGCAAGAATCCAGGGTGTTACATGCGGCCTACATGGCACACGGCGCCTTCAAACTTGTGCGGGAACCAATCTGCCGCGGCCAACATGTGCCAGCCTCTGCCATCAGGGCCATTCTTATTGATGGCAATCCTTATGTCAAACACCGCGATGAGATAGTAATCGTCGTAGCCGTGGTGCTTGGTCGGCGGGTCCGCAATTGCCATCTTCTTCAATCTCATGGTGGCATCATCATACCTATTCAAGCCGTTCCAGTCCGGAAGGCCGATCCCAATGCTGGACAAGGGGTCTACGGGAACGGCCGCATTGCTGTGGATGTTGTGCAAAATGATGGTGGTATCCGGCCGTAGGTATGCAAGCCAATCTCCGTTGGCACCAACCCAAACCCGTGGGACGGTGGGCAGCGGAGAAATTACGGGATGGAATAAGTAAGTATTTTTAGAATATACATTACATGATCAAACACAATGACTGACCTTCTCATCGGACAAAATCCGACTGCCTCTCAACGTTGGCAACTCAAGTGGCGTCAAGATGCAACTGCGGCCACGTTGCGGTGGACTGGAGTCCAATTGAATAACCTTCTCCTCGAGGATGCATGGAAGACCAACAAGCATGGCCTTCTCCCAAGCATGTTTACACACCGTCTTAAAATAGTTGGTGCAGGAAGCACCGAGTCTTGCGGCGGTGAGGAAGTCGGAGCGGCGTGCGATTTCTCCCAGAGAATCGTCGTCCAAGGTCTCCCAGCCCCGACGAGGAGGAGAACCGCCTGATGAATCCATGGCAGCAGCGACGAACTACCTTGGTCTCTTCGGGAGGGGAACTGGTAAGGAGGAGATAAGAGCGTAACCGTAGGGCCTCGTCCCTTCGTGAAGGAAGTTATGCGGGCACGCATTAGTGGTACTGTGATGGTGCAGTCATATTATTTAGGGCCATTTGCATTTCTATCCCTAACTTGAACCACCTACTCATATTTGCCCCTAATTTCAAAGCCTGCTCAAATTTGCCCCTCTGCCGTTATGTTCACATACAGAAATGCCCTTCTGTGCCGTTACCATCCGGTCAAAGGGCTTTGACCGTCCTGAAAAAAATAGCAATTTTTTTTATAAAAATCTAATTTTTTTTGGGATCGAAGATACTCATGTGCGCAAGGTGCGTGCAAATTTTCGTGATGTTTGGACATTCCAGGAGCTCATGGCGAGGAAAAACAGTAAATCTGTATGCTTGTGAACAGTAAATTTGAAATAAAATAGCAAGAAAATTCAAAAATATATGAAATATTTTGGCATCAAAGAGGCTTGGGTGCACAAGGTGCTTGCAAGTTTTTGTGATCAAATGACATGCGAGGAGCTCTAGCAAAAAAACAAAATAGTCATTTTTTCCAAAGTTTTTTCCAAGCCAAATTTTATTTTTTTCTCCACGAGCTCCTACAATGTCCAAACACAACAAAAATTTAAACGCACCTTGTGGACCCGAGCCTCTTTGATGACAAATTTTTTCATATTTTTTTGAATTTTCTTGCTATTTTTTTGATTTTACTGTTCACAGGCGTACATATTTACTGTTTTTCATTCGCCACGAGCTCTTGGAATGTCCAAATATCACGAAAATTTGCACGCACCTTGCAAACCTGAGTATCTTTGATCCCACAAAATTTCAGATTTTTTTTGCTATTTTTTTCCGGACGGTCAAAGCCCTTTGACCGGCTTTGACTGGACGGTAACGGCACAGAAGGGCATTTCTGTATGTGCACATAACGGCAGAGGGGCAAATTTGAGCAGGCTTTGAAATTAGGGGCAAATATGAGTAGTGGGTTCGAGTTAGAGGCACAAATGTATAAAACCCTATTATTTAATACAGGAGTAGTACTACTACCTCCGTCCTGGTTTATTGGTTCTCTTTGAATTTTGTGCCAAACTTTGACCTTATATTTAACTAACAAAATGTTAATGCATGTCACAAAAAATAATATCATTGAAAACTATGTTCAAATACGAATCCAACGATATAATTTTGGTGACATGCACTAACATTTTGTTAATTAAATCTATGGTCAAAATTAAGCACAAAATACGAAGGAGACCAATAAACCAGGATGGAGGTAGTAGTACTGGTCATATGATCATCGTTGGTAAATCTGCCACGTACACTGTTTTGGTGAGGTGGCGTAAAATAAAAGAAGAGAGAGAATGAGATCGTATGATCCTGAACCAACTTTCTGGGCACAAGCTCCGAGATAATTACATTCATTTCTGTGGGCCCTGACTGGCCTGGTGAGAGCTGCGGCAGCTGGCTCCCCAATTTCCTTCTCTCGGGTGTTGTTCATCAGGTTTTGTTTATTGATTTAATGTGTGTGGTACCCATCAGAGTACGATTCATTGGAGAACTTGTACTATATGACACACTGATGATTGCTGACATGTTCCTTATACCAACAAATCTAGTATCATACAGACTATTGAAAATGCTCTTAGTGTACCAATTTTTAACTTTTGAATCTCGAGGCCAAGGAGCTACAGTAGCAAGTGGAGGCTAGTACATTCAGATTCGAATCCAACAATATAATTTTTGGTGACAAGCATTAACATTTTGCTAGTCAAATATGTGGTCAAACTTTAACTCAAAATACGATGGGGACTAGTAAACTAGCCCGGAAGTAGTAGTAGTATTGTTCTCTAGAACCATCGCTGTAACTATCAATGCAGGCAAAGTACACCTGCGTACTGTGATACATCTCCGTCGTATCTACTTTTCCAAACACTTTTGCTCTTGTTTTGGACTCTAATTTGCATGATTTGAATGAAACTAACCCGGACTGACGCTGTTTCCAGCAGAACTACCATGGTGTTGTTTTTTGTGCAGAAATAAAAGTTCTTGGAATTGGATGAAACTTTTTGGAGATTTTTTATGGAATAAATAAAAAATACTGGAGCCAAGACCTACTGGAGGGGGGCCACCTGCTGCCCACGAGGCACCAGGGCGCGCCACCCCCCCCCGACGTGCCTTGGTGGCTTGTGGGGCCCACGTGGCTCCGCTGACCCTAATCTCAGGCCTATAAATTCATAATTCCAGAGAAAAAAAATAGGAGAGGAAGTTGTATTGTGTTTCACGATACGGAGCCGCCGCCACCTCCTGTTCTTCATCGGGAGGCTAGATCTGGAGTCCGTTCGGGGCTCCGGAGAGGGGGATCTTCCGGCATCGTCATCATCAACCATCCTTCATCACCAATTTCATGATGCTCACCGCCGGGAGTGAGTAATTCCTTCGTAGGCTTGCTGGACGGTGATGAGTTGGATGAGATTTATCATGTAATCGAGTTAGTTTTGTTAGGGCTTGATCCCTAGTATCCACTATGTTTTGAGATTGATGTTGCTATGACTTTGCTATGCTTAATGCTTGTCACTAGGGCCCGAGTGCCATGATTTCAGATCTGAACCCTTTATGTTTTCATGGATATATTTGTGTTCTTGATCCGATCTTGCAAGTTATACGCACCTGCTACGTGTTATGATCCGCGTACCCTAAGGTGACAATAATTGGGATTCTTTCCGGTGATTACCGTAGTTTGAGGAGTTCATGTATTCACTATGTGTTAATGCTTTGTTCCAGTTCTCTATTAAAAGGAGGCCTTAATAGCCCTTAGTTTCCTTATGGACCCCGCTACCACGGGAGGGTAGGACAAAAGATGTCATGCAAGTTCTTATCGCAAGCACGTATGACTATATACGGAATACATGCCTACATTACATTGATGAATTGGAGCTAGTTCTGTGTCGCCCTAGGTTATGACTGTTACATGATGAATGTTATCCAACAAAATCACCGATCCAATGCCTACGAGTTTTTCACATATTGTTCTTGCTAAGTTACTACTGTTGCTATTGTTGTCACAATTGCTACTACTATTGCCGTTACTGTTACTGTTACTATTATGTCACACCCAATATGCGGATCTATCCTCAAGGAACTCGGAAGTTCCACCAAGGATAGAAGCGCATATCGAAGACGCTTCGCAAGGTGGATATCATTACAACATACCATGTACTGAATAGATGAGAATACCAGATAAAGGCTTACACTCTCCACAGGCTACATCATGAATACATCAAATACATCAATACATAGCAATCATCATCCAGAAGAGTAGGATCCGACTACGGATGAAATCAAACGAAAAAGAAGAACGACATCCACCCTGCTAGTCCCAGTCTGCCAACCGGGAACCCATCCTATGATCGACAAAGAAGAAGAAGCAGAAGAAGAAGAACTCCAAATAGAACAAGCATCGCTCTCACGTCAAAGCATCGCTTTACCTGTACCTGCACTTGTTGTTGTAGTAAACTGTGAGCCACGAGGACTCAGCAATCCCATTACCATGGGTATCAAGACTAGCAAAGCTTAATGGGTATGGAATGGATAAGTGGTGAGGTTGCAGCAAGCACTAAGCATTTGTATGGTGGCTTACTTACGAGTACATGAATAAGAAGAGTAACTACGCATAAACGGTCGCAAACTAGTAATGATCAAGAAGTGATCCTGAACACCTACTTACGAGTCAAACATAACCCCACCGTGTTCACTTCTTGGTTCAAACCTCACAAGAAGAGACGATCACGGTTACGCACACAGTTGGTGTATTTTAATTAGATTTAGTGTCAAGTTCTCTACAATCGGAGGTTATAAATTTCCAAGTCGCCACATAACCGCGGGCACGACTCTCGAAAAGATTTAGTCCTGCAGGGGTGCTCCAAGTAGTCCATTATAAATTACCACACACATCCGATGGAACATCCTCACACCATGATAACACGATGCTTACGATAAGGAATCCCGGTGGACAAGCCACTCGTAAAAGGTAAAACAAAACCAGCAAGACCTCCCGACGTGTCGACGATCCCGATAGGAGCCGCGTATCTCGTTCTCAGGACATGGTGGATGAACACTACGTACGACAACCAAGAACCCGAGTTGCCCCATGTGGTGCCGCAAGTGGCTCTAGTTTGGACCAGCACCATCAGCACTGGCCCACCTGGATTATGTGGAATTAAGAATCCACGGGTTCATGACGCCCTATGAGTTAATTAATTAATTTCAGTATTATTATGTTGGCAAATGTTAAAACCAATGTTGGGCCTTGCTAGAGAAGTTTATCCTAAAACGAATGATCAGGGGGGTTCCCATATGCCCCACATGTATTAGAAGCGCTCATCAAGGAACATAACACCGGTATTACGGAAACTAGGGTGGCATGAGTGGAACAAAACACCAGGCAAAAGGCCGAGCCTTCCACCCATTACCAAGTATATATATGCATTAATTAAATAAGAGATATTGTGATATCCCATGATATCCATGTCCCAACATGGAACAACCTGAAACTGCACCTGCAACTAGCAACGCTATAAGAGGGGCTGAGCAAAGCGGTAACATAGCCACACAATGGTTTGCTGGGATGGTGGAAGGTTAGAGGCTGTTTCATGGCAATTTGGGAGGCTGGCAAACAAGTGGTAGGTAGCGATACATAGTGATAGCATCGAGACAACTAGCAAGCAAAGATAGTAGTGATATCCAAGGTAATGGTCATCTTGTCTGAAATCCTGCTAGGAAGAAGACTGAATCCATGAAGTAGACGAACACGCGTAGTCGAACGAATCCTCACTCCGAAACGTAACCGGAACTAACGAGAAGAAGCACAACTGGAAAGAAGCAAACAACATGGTAAACAAACAAGCATAATCATGGCATGATGCACAACCAAGTATGATGCATGTCCGGTTTAAATAGGCATGGCAAAGTGCACAAACAAATACTACACATTAAGTGAAGCTCAATATGCAACGACTTGCATATTGATGAAACTTCACAACAATTATTTAGTTCACTCCCGTTTATGTACATGGCAAGATTAAATGTTGTTAAACATGGTAAAAGATGAAGCATAATTAATCTACCTATCTAGTCAATTTAAATGAGGCCGAAAACAACACAAAACAATTCCGGAAAATCCCCATATGTCATTTTTGAAATTGGTACTGTTCTGACTAAAACACAATTTTAAAGTTGTTAAACATGCAAATTCATAGCACCATGTTAATCTACACATTTTTCTACCCCATGTACATATAAAGTTCATTTAATTCGGAGCTACGGTTATTTAGTTATGAAATAAACCATTTTAGCATGTCATTTATGCAAAATTAATGCAAACAACAATTTAAATATTTTTAACATGCATGAGAATGACATATTCAAGTTGTATGCAATTTTATGAAAACATAGGCAATTATCAAGATATGAGGCATTTGTCGCCATGGCGGAAAGAAATGGGTGCCACGGCGGCGATAACTGAAATGGTGCCACGGCAACATTCCGGTTCCAACAACTCATTGAAGATGCCGGTGCACAAGGACAAGTGTGCGGATGTGCGGAACATGCAAGATATGGTGGGGTGATCCCGGATACCGGGTGTCCCACGTGTCGATGGCATGGCAAGCGAGGGATGTGCAAGAACGATTCGGACACGGTGCAGACACGAGCATTTCATACAACATATGCATTGTTCACGGGCGGTCATCTCGGCGGTTATACCTTCGAAGCATGCATTTTCGGAGCGGATCAAGTTCGATGGAAGTGGAAGTGGTGGTTCACGGTTTGGAAAGGAACTTGACAAATCCGAGGTATTCAGAGGTTCTTGTAGAACTTGACAAAAACCACGACGACGGTAGTGGAAGTAGAGGTACACGGTGACGGAGAGGAACTTGGCGCATCCTAGGTCGTCATGTAGTCGTTCACTTGACGGTCTTGTCGGTTCCCTGGCGATTGTAGTCGAACTTGAAGTAGTCTTGGCGAATCCGTATCTGGCAGTAGAGGTACTTGGCGTCAAAATGATCTCCGGGGAACTTGGCGGTCTCGGTCCCGACAGAGATGAAGCGGAACGGCGACGGTCATGTGCAATGAGGCCCCAGGTCTGCGAGACTCGTATGATCCAAAATGAAGCAACACAAGGCCTTGGTCTTGGCGATCCAAAGTGCTCCTGTTCGGGGAGGTTTCAACGGAGGCACGCGTGGGTCTTGTGGTGGCCGTGGAGCAGCAAGAGGTTGGGCGCGCGGCCTCTCTGAGCGTGTGGCGGCGCGGGGGAGAAGGGAAGGGCGCTGATGGGGGCGACCAGAGGAAGGAGGTGTGGCGCGGGCGCGGGCTATGCGCAGCAAGGCGGCGACGCTTGCTTGACATGCAGCTCACGGCGGAGGTCGAGGTCGCCGAGGGAGGCACGAGGCGGCAGGGGTGCGGTGATGCCGATGGCCTCGCGGGCCATGGTGGTGCCGCGCGAGCACGGGAGGTCAGACGCAGGGAGGGGAGGAGGAGAGAGGTCAAAAGGCGCGGAGGCGGAGCCTCGCTGGGGCGGCGGTGTAGGGGCTCGCCGGCGCGAGGGAAGACGGCGGCGTGACAAGGAGCCACCTGAGGCGGAGGAAGACGACGGCTTCCTCGATCAAGAGGAGAAGAGCCACGGGAGGGATGAGGTCAAGGCCGGCGGCGCTGCAGCAAGAGAGGAGGCGGCTGGCTCGCCGGTGACGAGGAGGCTGGGGGGCGCCGGAGCACAGCGGTGGCGAGGATTAGCAACGGAGGAGAGGGGGCAGGCATTGTAGGGAGGAGCTCAGCGGCGCGGCAGGAGCGCTCGCCTGAGGGCACAGGGGCGAGCGGGATCAGGCACGGGGAGCTCCTCTCCCTGGCGCTAGCTGTGTGCGTGCATGGGTTGCGGCGGGAGGAGGAGAGACGAGGGGAGAGACAGGGATCA
The DNA here is from genome assembly GCA_039707655.1 of Elymus sibiricus. NCBI lineage: Eukaryota > Viridiplantae > Streptophyta > Magnoliopsida > Poales > Poaceae > Elymus > Elymus sibiricus. Next base: position 155,401,208 of record CM077668.1, read on the forward strand.
GGAGAGGAGTGGGGAGCGAGTGCTGGGTGCAGGCTAGGGTTAGATAGGCGTCGGTTGGGCCTTGGGCCTGCAGGCCTGAGGCTGCGGCTGTGTTGCTGCTGCTCTCCCTCTCTTCTTCCAGAAAAAAATAGAAAAAGAGCAATAAGACAAGGCTTAAAAGAAATAGCAAATGGGCTTGGAAAATTGTGAAACACTTTTGTGGGACTTATTGGAGTCATACCAAGCCAACAAGGTTGGTTCCAACAATTCAAAAAAATGTTTAAATTCAATATGATTTGAATTTAAGCCAAATGAGTCAGAAGTAGAGGTAGGACTTAGAAGTGTCCAAGATTGACGAGAAGTTGCTGGAGATTGGGAAGGTTACCAAAGAATTTACGGGCAAAGGTTGGGGGGGCAAACTTGAAATAGAGAAGGCATGGGAATTAAATTGCAAGTGTGTTATGGTCAATTCCAATCAATGGAATAATTATTTTAGCTCCCTATAAATATTGGGAGGATAAGTATATGTTCTAAAGAGAAAACACCAAGAGCAATCCCTCAATTTAAATAGATCAAAGATCTATGCAATTTATTTAGGTGAGTTTCGAAAAAATTAATGACATGATGGCATGATGAAATGATGCAATGCAAAAAATAACATAGCACAAGCAATAAAATAATGATTATGGAAAGAATCGGTCTCGGGCTGTCACATATTATTGTTACTGTTATCAAACTATCATACTACTGTGCTAGTGATCACTCTGCTGCAGATATTTAGTCTCCAGGTGTGGTTGAATTGCCAACTCAACTGCTAATACTTGCAAATATTCTTTGGCTCCCCTTGCGTCGAATCAATAAATTTGGGTTGAATACTCTACCCTCAAAAACTGTTGCGATCCCCTATACTTGTGGGTTATCAAGACCTTTTTCTGGCGCCGTTGCCGGGGAGCATAGCTCTATTTGTTGAGTCACTTGGGATTTATATCTGTTGATCACTATGAAGAATCTGAAAGACGCTAAGACCAAGATCGTTCCCTCTAAGACGAGGGGAGGTAAGGAACTACCATCTAGCTCTGCACTCGATTCACCTTCTGTTTTGAGTAAACTTGCAACACCACCACTTGCTATTAATTCTGATATGTCGCAAGTTATTGATGATACCACTTCTGCTATGAATGATACTTATGATGATGCTAGTACTATGCTTGATAATGTTGTGCCACTTGGTGAATTTCTTAGTGAACAACTTGCTAAAGCTAAAGAAATTGAAAATGTTGAAACTCTTGAGAATTATGATTCACCTATTATGCCTAGCTCTCCTACTAGAGCTGAAACACTCGATGAACATTGCTTTGATAGGGAGACAGCTAGAGCCATTCTTGCTTGTAATGATAGAAATGAAGTTATAAAATTGCTTGCGGAAATGAAAGAAAAAACTATGAGGGAGAGAATGAAATATGATCCTAAGTTTGCTACCTCTCCTATATTTGTTACTGATAAGGATTTTGAATTCTCTGTCGATCCTGAGTTAATTACTTTGGTTGAATCTGATCCTTTCCATGGCTATGAAACTGAAACCATTGTGGCACATCTTACTAAATTAAATGATATAGCCACCCTATTTGCTCATGAGGAAAAAATTCGCTATTACTATATTCTTAAGTTGTTTCCTTTCTCATTAAAGGGTGATGCTAAGGAATGGTATAATACTCTTTCTCCTGGTTGTGTGCGTAGTCCCCAGGATATGATTTATCACTTCTCTGAAAAATATTTTCCTGCTCATAAGAAACAAGCTGCTTTACAGGAAATATTTAACTTTGTGCAAATTAAAGAAGAGAATCTACCTCAAGCTTGGGGGAGGCTTCTCCAATTACTTAATGCTTTGCCTGATCATCCTCTTAAGAAAAATGAAATACTTGATATCTTCTATAATGGACTAACCGATGCTTCTAGGGACTACCTAGATAGTTGTGCTGGTTGTGTTTTCAGGGAACGAACTATTGGACAAGCTGAGGAATTATTGACTAATATATTGAAGAATGATAGTGATTGGACACTTCCCGAACCACTTCCTAAACCCACTCCAAAGAAGAGGGGTATTTTATTTCTCAGTCCTGAATATATGCAAGAAGCAAAGAAATGTATGAAGGAAAAAGGTATTAAAGCTGAAGATGTTAAGAATCTACCACCTATTGAAGAAATACATGGTCTTGACACACCGCCACAGGTAGTAGAGGTAAATTCTCTTATAAAGTTTGATGAAAGTGATATTCCTTAGAACAAACCTCCTAGTCAATGCTTGTATGAATTTGACAATTATATTATTAAGCAATATCACTTCAATGCAAATGTTATGAAACAATTGAAACGAAATGCCAACATGATTGATCGCTTGAGTGACTTGTTATTTAGAATTGCTAATGATGTTAAAGGTGTAAGTAAACATGCATCTATGGTTCAAACCCAATTAGAACAAGTTGCTAAATCTCAGAGTGAATTGCTCAATGAAATGAATAACAATATGAATGATCATGCAGTTAGAGTAATGACTAGAGGAGGTAGAATGACTCAGGAGGCACTTTATCCTGAAGGTCACCCTAGAAGAATTGAACAAGACTCTCGAATAATTAATGTTGGTGCACCTAGTCCATCTAAAAAGAAAAAGAACAATAATAGGACTTTGCATACTTCTAGTGAACCCGAGGTAGAAAAACCCTTCGAGGATAGTAATGATGTTTCTATTTCTGATGCTGAAACACAATCTGGTAATGAACATTCACCTGATGATGATAATAATAATGATGCTCATGTGGATACCCAACCAGATAATGATAAAGAACCTGATAATGATGTTGAAATAGAACCTGCTATTGATCTTGATAACCCACCTCCTAAAAACAAACATTATGATAAAGGAGACTTCGTTGCTAGAAAACATGGTAAAGAAAGAGAACCATGGGTTCAAAAACCCATGCCCTTTCCTCCTAAACCATCTAAGAAAAAAGATGAGGAAGAATCTGAACGCTTTGCTGAAATGCTTAGGCTAGTATTTTTGCGTACTCGTTTAACTGATATTTTGAAGATGGCCCCTTATGCTAAATATATGAAAGACATTGTCACAAATAAAAGAAAGATACCTGAAGCTGAGATTTCCACCATGCTTGGAAATTATTCTTTTAAGGATGGAGTACCTAAGAAACTAGGAGATCCGGGAATACGAACTATACCATGCTCCATTAAACAAAATTATGTCAAAACTGCTTTGTCTGATTTAGGAGCCGGTGTTAGTGTTATGCCTTTCTCTTTATATAAAAGACTTGATTTGAATAAACTCACCCCCACTGAAATATCATTGCAAATGGCTGACAAATCAACTACCATACCTATCGGTGAGGATGTGCCCGTTCTAGTTGCAAATGTTACTATCCTAACAGACTTTGTTATACTTGATATGCCCGAGGACGACAACATGTAGATTATCCTTGGTAGATACTTTTTCAATACTGCAGGGGCTGTTATTGATTGCAACAAAAGCAAGGTCACTTTTCATATCAATGGTAATGAACATACGGTGCACTTTCCGAAGAAACAATTTCAAGTAAATGGCATTCGTGTTATTGGAAAGACTCCGACAATTACTATTGGAAGTTTTCAACTCCCTCTCCCTACTGTTAAAAAGAAATATGAAACTCTTATTATTGGGGAGATGCATATCCCCGTTGAGGTAACCTAGTGTTATACGAAAATTCTTCGGTTTCATGTCACTCGGAAATGGTTTGTTAATAAGACTTGATCAAACTTATTAATGGATTCTTTTTTAGAGGCATGTGGTCGATGAATTTAGTAGGCACAACCTTCAATACCCACCTTTTGTTTTCTGTTATTTTTAGTTGAATGCAATAAAATGCCATGATTACCCTGTTTTCTGAATTATCCATGCAATAAAAAAATGCCCAAAAATAAAAGTACTCAGAATGCAATAAAATTTTGATATGAATTTTTATAGAATATTTAAGAATTTTTGGCACTAAAAATATACCAGGGGGTGCCCCAGGTGCCCACGAGGCACCAGGGCGTGCCACCCCCCCGGCGCGCCCTGGTGGCTTATGGGCCCCACAAGGACCCACTCACTTATTCCCTCAGCTCACTTCGTCTCTTACCTCTAGCAAAAATTCCTGGTAGCTCTCTCTCTCGTGTTCTTGCTCCCAAACCTGAGATTTTTTATCTCTTTGCTCGGAGCTCCGTTTCCGAAACTGTTTTGGGAGATTGCTCCTTGGTACGTGACTCCTCCATTCCTCCAATTAGTTTTTGTTTTAGTGGATTATATTTTGCATAATTAGCTACTCTTGGTGCTACTGAAAATGAGCTTGCATGTTGAATTCTTTGAGTTCCAAGTAGTTTGAATGCTTGATATAGCCTCTAGACATCCATATGAGTAGTTGCTATCAATCTTGTGAAGTTTTATTGATATCATTTTGTGGCCCAAATTTTTTTAGAAATTTGTTCTTAGGAAAATGAATATCTTTCGGAGGAGTTCTTCGAAGCGGACCGCCAAGGGAGTCCTTGGGGACTCCTCGGACAACGACCTCAACATTCCGCGTAGGACGGAAGTTCGGCCGTGCGAATGGCCGCACAATGCCTTCATGAACGAAGCCGGATTCTACCAAGAGTTCACGCAATTTGTTGCTAATGCCGGATTGACCGACTTCCTCGCAGATGAGTGTGACCAGCACCACATCCTTATGAATTCCTTTGTGCAAAACTTTCATTTTCTGAATAGGCTCGAACCCCCTGAGGTCCGCTTTGATTTATATGCTGAACATCATCAGATACCTCTGGCAGAGTTTTGTGAGATCTGTTTGATTCCCTTTGATGGCGAAATTAGAGAGCCTCGCCCAGAGGAGTTCGAGGGCTTCCTCCTCACATTAACTGTGGGAGAGGAAAGGGGCGTGTCGAGAGCCCGAGCCACTAGCTTGCAGTTTCCCTCGGTTCATTACTTTGCTTTATTCATCGGGAAATGCTTGACTGCTAGAGAGCAAGGTGGTGCGCTATGTGCACCTGACTTTGCCATTTTACGTCGCGCACTTTATAATGACAACACTTATAACCTGGGAGCTATCATTGCATGCCGCCTGCACACTAATAGGACTAAGGGTAAAATTCATGGCGGTATTTATGCTACTCGCTTGGCGAGACGTTTTAATGTTAACATTCGCCCTCATGATTACTTGCTGCCTAGAGTTTACTTCGATCACCAGTCTATGAGGGACCACCACTTTCTTGATGCTCCTGAGCCTCCTCACCACATTCGTTATAACTTGTTTTTAGTGAGGATACCCGTGATATTATTCCATTGCCTGCACCCGCTTTGTTTGATTCTCATGCCAGGAACGGATATATCGTGATGCCACCGGACATCGTTGCTTACCGGAACGCCTTGGTAGCGTCAGAGGAGGAGGCCCAGGATTGGGACGCTCGGGTGCCGCCACCTCAGCACTTTCACATGGGACTGGATGGCTACTATGGATGGCCGTAGACCAAGCTAGGCAAAAGCCTAAGCTTGGGGGAGTACGTATTTCTCACCGACATTACATTCATGCCCACACATTTCATTCCAGTTGTCGGTGTTCATACTTTTTCATTGTATAATCCATGTTAGTTTTATTTTCTCGCTTTGTTCTTGTGTGTTTGAAAAACTTTGAGAAAATCCAAAAACATTTCTCGTTTCTTTTCGATTTTTATTTCTAGCTTAATTAGTTGTAGAATTAAAAGAAAACCAGAAAGATTTCCGGTTTCTTCTTTTGCTTGTTGGGAGCTTTCCCGTGTAAATAGTTTTTCTTGTTTTTCATTTTCTTCTTTAATTTGCTTTCTTCAGAAAACGAAAAACTCCAAAAATATTTCAGTGTGTTTCTCTGAAATTCTTTTCTTTTGTTGAGCCATTGTAAGGAGAAGACCACGATGAAAATGTTGAGTGGCTCTCATATGCATTATTGTTGATCTAACAAAGAGCCCATATTACCTTGTCTTCTCGTTTGAATAAAATGCTTGTAGATTCCAGCTTAGTCGACGGCACACTTGCACTATTTTTATTTCCATATCATTCAGTCATGCACGTGAAAGGCAATAATGACGATGATTTGATGAAGTGACTGTGGCAAGGAAAAGCGGGTATGAACTCAACTTGTTTTTGTTTTTGTAAATATGTTTAACTCAGTATCCATGATTCATCATATTATGATTAAACATGTTTATGATGACAATTAGAGATTATAGTTGCTCATGCCATGCTTAAGTAGCTAGGAGTGGATAATGATTTATCTTGGGTGTCAACATGCATTAAAATGTTCATGATGTAGTATGATGACATGGTATCCTCCTCTGAATGTTTCGAGTGGCTTGACTTGCCACATGTTCACGCATGGAGTTGATTCAAAACCAACATAGCCTCCACGATATTTATGTTCATGGTGCTTATATCCTACTCATGCTAGTATTCAATGTTGATTATTAATAATGCATGATTATGACCGTTTTCGCTCTCTAGCTGGTTGCTTCTCAACCTATTTGCTAGCCTTCGCCTGTACTAAGCGGGAATACTGCTTGTGCATCAAAACCCTTAAACCAAAGTTATTCTAGATGAGTCCACTATATCTACCTATATGCGGTATTACTCTGCCGTTCTAAGTAAATTTGCATCTGCCACCTCTAAATATTCAAATGAACATCTATTTTGTGTGCTCGTACCGCTCATGGAGCGACAGGGGGCGGTCAGTATCTTCCATGCTAAGCGGGTTATTCTCATGATGAGTGTTTATTCACTTGTCCTTGCATGAGAGGGGCTGGTAATCGGTATGCCCAGTCCCATAATTAAAATTGCAAAATAATAAAACAAACTCCCCCGGAAAGTTGTTGGTATGGAGTGCACCCGAGGATTCGACTAGCCATGGCTTGTGTTTGTTGGTGGAGGGGGAGTAAACTTTACTTTACCGCTTGGGAACCGCTGCTAATGTGTTTAGCATGGAAGATATTGAAAACTCTCGATTGTGACCTTGACAGGAAAGGCATACCTCCCAAAATTTCATTTATCTCTGATTTAAGCTTTGAGCTCTGGCACCTCTGCAAATCCATGCTTCCCTCTGCGAAGGGCCTATCTATTTACTTTTATGTTATTTTACTTTTATTGTTGAGTCATTACCTTCTTAAATAAGCACCAGTCCTGAGAGCACTATTGTCATTCTCATGCATTGTGTATAGCTAATGTTGTGTGCATCATGACTGGATCTCTTCTACCATGAATTACAATGTTTAGTCGCTGCTTGAACTTTGGAGGTGCTCTGCATTTATGTTTTGCGGTCTCAGAAAGGGCTAGCGAGATACCATGTTGTCATATTATATCATGATTGTTTTGACAAAGTGTTGGCATTTGAGATATCTTATTATTGCTCGCTAGTTGATTATGCCATTGATATGAGTGAATCTAATTTCTAAGAGTTATCATTTGCATGGTTAGTTCACGATCTTTGCTGAAAACTTGGGTACTATTTAAGCATATATATAGATACAAGAACAAAAGAGTTTGTAAAAGTTTTTCTTTATCACTTTCAGTTTGTCAACTGAATTGCTTGAGGACAAGAAATGAGTTAAGCTTGGGGGAGTTGATACGTCTCCATCGTATCTACTTTTCCAAACACTTTTGCTCTTGTTTTGGACTCTAATTTGCATGATTTGAATGAAACTAACCCGGACTGACGCTATTTTTAGCAGAACTACCATGGTGTTGTTTTTTGCGCAGAAATAAAAGTTCTTGGAATTGGATGAAACTTTTTGAAGATTTTTTATGGAATAAATAAAAAATACTGGAGCCAAGACCTACTGGAGGGGGCCACCTGCTGCCCACGAGGCACCAGGGCGCGCCACCCCCCCTGGCGTGCCCTGGTGGCTTGTGGGGCCCACGTGGCTCCGCTGACCCTAATCTCAGGCCTATAAATTCACAATTCCAGAGCAAAAAATAGGAGAGGAAGTTTTATTGCGTTTCACGATACGCAGCCGCCGCCATCTCCTGTTCTTCATCGGGAGGCCAGATCTGGAGTCCGTTCGGGGCTCCGGAGAGGGGGATCTTATGGCATCGTCATCATCAACCATCCTTCATCACCAATTTCATGATTCTCACCACCGGGAGTGAGTAATTCCTTCGTAGGCTTGCTGGACGGTGATGAGTTGGATGAGATTTATCATGTAATTGAGTTAGTTTTGTTAGGGCTTGATCCCTAGTATCCACTATGTTCTGAGATTGATGTTGCTATGACTTTGCTATGCTTAATGCTTGTCACTAGGGCCCAAGTGCCATGATTTCAGATCTGAACCCTTTATGTTTTCATGGATATATTTGTGTTCTTGATCCGATCTTGCAAGTTATACGCACCCGCTACGTGTTATGATCCGCGTACCCCAAGGTGACAATAATTGGGATTCTTTCCGGTGATTACCGTAGTTTGAGGAGTTCATGTATTCACTATGTGTTAATGCTTTGTTCCGGTTCTCTATTAAAAGGAGGCCTTAATACCCCTTAGTTTCCTTATGGACCCCAATGCCACGGGAGGGTAGGACAAAAGATGTCATGCAAGTTCTTATCACAAGCAGGTATGACTATATACGGAATACATGCCTACATGACATTGATGATTTGGAGCTAGTTCTGTGTCGCCCTAGGTTATGACTGTTACATGATGATTGTTATCCAACAAAATCACCGATCCAATGTCTACTAGTTATTCACATATTGTTCTTGCTAAGTTACTACGGTTGCTACTGCTGTCACAATTGCTACTACTATTGCCGTTATTGTTACTGTTACTATTATTGTTACTGCTATCAAACTATCATACTACTGTGCTACTGATCACTCTGCTGCAGATATTTAGTCTCCAGGCGTGGTTGAATTGACAACTCAACTGCTAATACTTGCAAATATTCTTTGGCTCCCCTTGTGTCGAATCAATTAATTTGGGTTGAATACTCTACCCTCGAAAACTGTTGCGATCCCCTATACTTGTGGGTTATCATACTGCAGACCTGCTTGCTGCTCTATTCATGCGTTTAGCTGGCTTGCTCAGCCGCTCCTCTCATGAACACACTATTGCGGGGGCAAAGCATTTGAGTTCTTTCATACCGCGAGAGTAGGCTTTTTCTTTTCCACTAGTACACGCGTATGTGCACAGCACGTGCAATGTTCAATTTATGAATACAACTTTTCCATGATTTTTGCAAAATAAAGAAACAATCACATGGCCCTAGAAAATTCTAACAAATCAACTATTCTACTCCCTCCATCCCATATTATGAAAACGTTATTCTAGCTAATTTTGTACTATATGGAGCGAAGTCCATGCGTGCAACGCCACAAGCTACAGAGTACTACATTAGGTCCAGGTCCAGGGCCATATTGCACAGTTCCCAATGCGGCACCAGGCTTGTCTGGCTCCTCCGGCTTAATTGGGAGGCGGCATTAAAGATGGCAGCTGAGGAAGCAGCAAGCGAGGGTGGCTGCTACTCTACGCGAGCCACCAGATGATGGGGTGTGCAAAATATACGGGAGGGAAAACCTGTGCATGTGGCTGGGCTATCCGCGACCACTAGTACAACACAACGTAGAAGTCCTATTTGTCGCTAGTAGATTGTTCCTTATACATATTGGAGTATTTAACAAAAAAACTACCACTTTCGAATCAGCCATACCAAGAAACTACCACTCTACAAAAATTAGCAAAAACATACCAAAAATTTCTTAAACCGTCGCAAAAAACTACCAAGTGCCGATTAGGCTCGTTAAAACCCATGTGGCAGCTTAAGTCAACGCCGTCTATTTGACCAACAACTTAGTACTTATGACTTGTGGGACCTACATGTCAGTCTCAAAAAAAATCCCCGAGTCACCTCCTACCTCCGGCCCGTCCACCTAGTCATCCTCGGCCATGGGAGGCAGCCACCGCCGCCGGCTGAAAGCGAGGTTAAAAGTGCCGGCGGCGTGGAGCCCATCTTGCGTCAGCCGGAAGCCAGCTCGACGCGGCGCTCGCGGCCGCTAGCTAGCCAAGCTAGCACACAACCTGTTGGATGCATCCAGCTGCTTGTGTGCAAGCTTTGCTAGCTAGCTTGGCACGGCAGTGTGGCGGCTTGCTCGCGCGTGCCGTGCTAAGGCCAGCCATCCGGCTTGGGCGGAGGCCAGCGCGGCGGCTTGCTCGCGCGTGCCATGCTAAGGCCAGCCAGCCGGCTTGGGCGGAGGCCAGCGCGGTGGCTTGCTCGCGCGTGAGCCGTGCTCGGGCCAGCCAGCCAGCCCGTGCGAAGGCCAGCACGACGGCTTGCTCGCACGTGAGCCACGCTTGGGCCAGCCAGCCCACCCGTGCGGAGGCCAGCGTGGTGGCCGGCCCATCCGGCAGAGCGGCGGCCAGCTCGCCCATCACCGGTGCCGGCGACGAACACGTGATGTCTACTACACAACTTGTTCTTGTAGACTCGTGTTGGGCTCCAAGCGCAGAGGTTTGTAGGACAGTAGCAATTTTCCCTCAAGTGGATGACCTAAGGTTTATCAATCCGTGGGAGGCGTAGGTTGAAGATGGTATCTCTCAAGCAACCCTGCAACCAAATACAAGAAATCTCTTGTGTCCCCAACACACCCAATACAATGGTAAATTGTATAGGTGCACTAGTTTGGTGAAGAGATGGTGATAAAAGTGTAGTATGGATAGTGGGTATAGGTTTTTGTAATCTGAAATAATAAAAATAGCAAGGTAACGAAAAGTAAACGGGCATAAAAACGGTATTGCAATGCTTAGAAACAAGGCCTAGGGTTCATACTTTCACTAGTGCGATCCCCAACATTGTTGACATAGTTGAATCATATGTAAATCCCTCACATGCGACAAAGAGTTCACTCCAAAGTCACAAATGGAGGAGAACAAACGAATAAATTGTTGTAGGGTACGAAACCACCTCAAAGTTATCCTTTCTGATCAATCTTATGAGCCATCCCCATTAATTGTCACGAACAGCCCTAGAGTTCGTACTAGAATAACACCTTAAGATACACATCAACCAAAACCCTAATGTCACCTAGGCACTCCAATGTCACCACGAGTACCCACGGGTTTGATTATACGATATGCATCACACAATCTTAGATCCATCTATACAAACCAACACAAAGAACTTCAAAGAGTGCCCCAAAGTTTATACCAGAAAGTCAAGACGAAAACATGTGCCAACCCTTATGCATAAATCCCCAAGGTCACGGAACCCGCAAGTTGATCACCAAAACATACATCAAGTGACTCAAATGAATATCCCATTGTCACCACGGATATCCATATGCAAGACATACATCAAGTGTTCTCAAATCCTTAAAGACACAATCCAATAAGAAAACTTCAAAGGGAAAACTCAATTCATCACAAGAAGATGGAGAGGGGAAAACTCCATATGATTCATCTATATCAACAAAGCTCGCGATACATCATGATCGTGCCATCTTAAGAACACGAGAGAGAGAGATCAAACACATAGCTACTGGTACAAACCCTCAGCCCCGAGGGTGAACTACTCCCTCCTCATCATGGAGAACGCCGGGATGATGAAGATGGCCTCCGGTGATGCCTTCCCCCCTCTGGCAGGGTGCCGGAAAAGGGCTATAGATGAGATCGTGGAGGTACAGAGGCTTGCGGCGGCGTAAAAACTCATCTAGGTTAACTTTCGGGGGTTTCTGAATATATATGATTTTTTGGCGTTGGAATCACGCAAAGAAGGGCCACAGGGGGCCCATGAGGCACCAGGGTGGCGCGCCCTGGTGGCTCATGGAGCCCCTGTGGGTCTTCTGGCCTCCTCCCAAAGCTTCTAGTGTCTCTTATGTTCCAAAAAAAATCGTCAAAAAATTTCGTGGCATTTGGACTTCGTTTGGTATTGATTTTCTGTAAAACAAAAATAGGGCAGAAAACAACAACTGGCACTGGGCACTAGGTCAATCTGTTAGTCCATGAAAATCATATAAAAGCCATATAAAAGTGCACCAAAATCATACAAAACTATAATAAACATGGCATGAATACTTCATAAATTATAGATACGTTGGAGACGTATCAGCATCCCCAAGCTTAATTCCTGCTCGTCCTCGAGTAGGTAAATGATAAAAGAAATAATTTATGAAGTGTGAATGCTAGCATAGTGCATAAGTTTGATCAATGATAATTTCAATTACTTTTCCTAGCATCATAACAGCAACTTTCTCTCATAAAAGTCATCATGATAAAGTAGCAATTAAAAACAGAAATTTTGATGTGGAATGCTACCTATCATAATCATCATATAATCTTTTCTTTTGTTGCAAGGACATTGGACTTGAATGATTCAAAGTAATATCATTATTATAATAGCAATATTTATTATCATAAAACTTCTCATGAGCAAGTAACAATTCATCACAACAATGAAGTATACGGCATAAACTTTCTTGGAAACTAACAAACTATTCTAGTCAACAATGCAATTGCCATTCATCATATTTTCAGGAAGGGTCTCATGTAGGAGCTTTTTAGCAAGTCCACATACTCAACCATCATTTGGTCTTCTATGATTGCTAACACTCACGACATATATATGGAGCAAAAGTTTCAGCCAGACACATAGAAAGATAGGGGCTTGTGATTTCGCCTCCCAACTTATTCACCTCAAGGGTGATGTCAACAATAATAACTCATGATCACTCATAACCAACTGGAGATATGTGCCTAGATCTTTCCCCACCACATGATGCTTGCAAAAGAGAAAAATAAAAAAAAAGGAAGTAGAGGAGAACACTATTGACTCTTGCATAAAAAGAATAAATACATAAAAGTAAATGCATAAAAGTAAAAGATTGGCCCTTCGCAGAGGGAAGCAGAGGTTGTCATGCGCTTTTTATTTTTGGATGCACAAGCCCTTAATGCAAAGGAACGTCACAAGTTCGTACAACGCTTATTTCCCTTACAATAAAAGATCATACATATTTTAGGAGCAATTTTTATTGCTTTTTGTACCGATGACAACTTACTTGAAGGATCTTATTCAATTCATAGGTAGATATGGTGGACACTCATGAGAAGAAACTGGGTTTAAGGGTTTTGGATGCACAAGTAGTGTCTCTACTTGGTGCGGATTTTTGGCTAGCAAAGATATTGGGCAAGCACCACATGTTGGAGGATCTATAACAATATAACTTCTATGTGAATATGAACAAACATAATTCATTATGTTGTCTTCCTTGTCCAACGTCAACAATTTGACATAAAATACTTAATGGGGGCTCACAATCATAAAAGATGTCCAAGATAGTATATTTGCATGTGAATCTTCTCTTCCCTTATTAACTTTTTCATGAATTGCATCATTGACTAATGCTATGCTTGTTAACCTCTAATAAATTTTACCACTTATACTTTCCTTTATGTAATGGCATTACTTTCCATAAGATTAGCATATGATTTCTTTCATTATTTTCATTGCAAGGAATCACACTTATCATATCCAATGATCTATATGAAAGTTTTTATTATATCACTCTCGAATATTCATCTTGGGACCAAATTCATATCTTGTGCAAATTACCATTACTATTATTAACTCTCGAAAAGATATAAGTGAAGCATGAGAATTAATGACAAACTACTCCAAAATATATAAGCGACGATCAATGAGTAGTGAAACAATTAAGTAGCTATGTAAGGACTCTCTCTTATTAAAAAGTTTCAGATCTTGATATTTTATTCAAACAGCAAGCAAAAAAAACTCAACCAAGTATAGCACACATTATGTGAGCAAGTAAAAACTTGGGTTCAATTGAGACTAACCGATAGTTGATGAAGAAAAGTGATGGGATGCCTACCGGGGCATCCCCAAGCTTGAATGCTTGATACTTCTTGGAATATTAACTTGGGGAGCCTTGGGCATCCCCAAGCTTGAACTCTTGTGTCTCGTTAATTCTTCTCATATAATAGTTTCCCTAAGTTTCAAAAACTTCATCCACACAAAACTTGACAAGAACTTGTGAGATATGTTAGTATAAATTCACTCAAAACCTCAACATTCTCTACTGTAGCAAATCACTAAAATTATAATTAAACATTGAATACTAAATGCCTCTGCATATTTAATACTCCTATCCTCAAATAGAATCATTAAACAAGCCAACATATGCAAACAATGCAAACATAACAGCAATCTGCCTAAGCAGGACAGTCTGTAAAGGATAATTAAGAATCCATACTTAGATAACTCAAAAAATTATGAAAATTTACCACACTGGAAATAATTTATGAAAGTTGACTGTGTCAAAATTTCAAGATTTTATCACATTCTGACATTTCTGGGCAATTTAATCAATAGCAGCAAACTTTCTGTTTTGAAACAGCAACTCATAAACTTGCAAACTGGGCATGGTAAAGGCTATAATTGGCATTTTATTGAACTAAAAGATACAAAACATGATTATTGATGACACAAAGCAAATATTAATAGAAGAAAATGATGCTCCAAGAAAAACTCATATTATGTGACGAATAAAAATATAGCTCCAAGTGAGGTTACCGATAGTGTTGAAGACGAAAGAGGGGATGCATTACCTTGGGGTGCCTCGGGCATCCCCAAGCTTAGGGTCTTGCCACTCCTTATTCTCCTCATATCAATATCTCACCCAAAACTTGAAAACTTCAATCACACAAAACTTAACGGAACTTCGTGAGAACGGTTAGTATGATAAAGAATAAACCATCACTTAGGTACTGTCCAAGACAAGATTCACAATTGTTCCCACATAATGCCTACTGTATTCTATCATTTCCACAATTTATATCTCATAATATAAGCTATGGAAACATTAAAACAAGCAAACTATGCACTGAAAACAGAATCTGTCAAAAACAGAACAGTCTGTAATGATCTGAGCAACTACCATACTTCTAGAACTCTAAAAATTCTGAAAAATTAGAACAACGTCAAAAATTTGCATATCAATACTGTGTAAAAATTTCAGAATTTTTTGACGCTCCAGTAAAATGTGGGAAATTAAACACTGGAGGCAAAAGTTTCTGTCTTTGCACAGAATTGAATCAACAAGTATCCACACTATCCCAAAGGTTTTACTTGGCATTTTATTGAAAGAAAACATATAAAACATGATTAATACAGTAGCTTAATCATGTGGACACACAAAAACAGTAGGTATAAGTATTGGGTTGTCTCCCAACAAGCGCTTTTCTTTAATGCCTTTTAGCTAGGCATGATAATTTTGAATGATGCACTCATAGAAGTAAAGGATTGATACATAATGGGGGCATCATGAATCATAAGTTCCTCTCTCATAATAATTTTCAGTAGCATCATGAATGAATTCAGCAATATAACTATCAAATAAAGCATTCTTTTCATGACCTACAAGCATAAAAAAATTATTACTCTCCACACAAGCAATTTTCTTCTCATTCATAATAGTGGGAGTATCGTATGAAACTCGATAGCTATAAATTGTTTCCACATTAAAAGAGTGATGTTCAGTAAAAGGATTTTCATAATTATAACAAGTATAATAATAATCATCACTATTTTTCATAACATAAGTATCATCACAATAATTATCATAGATAGGAGGCATGAAATCATCATAACAAATTTGAACATTCAAAGTACGGGGGCTAAAAAGATCATCTTCATTAAGCATAGTATCCCCAAGCTTGGAACAAATATTAATTGCAGCAAATATATTCTCAAAAATTTCATTCTCATCAAACATAGCATCCCCAAGCTTGTTGGTTCGCATATCATTGGCATTATCACTATTATCATCAATAGTATGAATAGCACCAATAGTAAAACAATTATTATCATCATAATTTTCCAAATTGGCACCATAAAGATTTTCAAGATTATAAGAAGTATCATTATCTTCCCAATCATAATCATCACAACGAGTAATATGCATAACAATATCACCCTCAATAGTTCCTTCGGACATTGTACCATAAGACAAAGAAGCAATATCATCATCAAGTGTATCATCTCCCACAATTATTTTTGATTCATTCTCATGAGGCACAACAATAATAGGAGCAACATCATTTGGGAGGGATACCTTTTTACCTCTATTCTTTCTTCTTTTCTTTTTCTTCTTCACCACCTCATGTGTGGGTTTAATCAATTTTTTCGTGCACTTTATTGAAGAGATTGGTTGAATAAAAAGCTCCTCCTCGTTACCTGATTCATCATAAGAAAAAAATAGGTGGATATTGGGAAACCTCTTCCCCTTCATTAGTATTCTCTTCATCTTCTATTTGTTTTCTTGTCTTTAAATAATTGGCAATATAAGGATTCTCAATGCAATTTACCGCACAATACATATAAATTTCCTCTAGATCAAAATCGAGAAATCTCTTGAGATTATATTCTGGAATATCCATAGTTATACGTTTCATTTCTTCATACCCCTGAAGCAGACTAAGTTCATTATGATGCGCAAGGGTAATCAAGTTATCACAATTTTTGTACACGATTCGATCATGAAACAATTTGCATTGGAGATTTAAATGACCACGTTCATTGCAAAGTTCACAAGGATGGCGAGAAATATTAAATCTTTCAGCACAATCATCTAGCCTCTCTTGCAACCCTTTAGTTTCTAAATACTTATGCCTCTTACAAAATCTATTTTCCCTTTTTGGTATGCATTTGCACTCCCAATTCACTCCATAAAAATTGACATCCTTATAGGAGACATCATTATCATGACTAGTGCAATCATCATTAGTATTATGGATATTCAAAGAATTCATACAAGCAACATTGCAATCATGCTCATCATTCATGGATTTTATGCCAAACATTTTATTGAATTCTTCTTCTATCAATTGAGCACAATTTTCCTTTCCATCATTTTCACGAAAGACATTATAAAGACGAATAATATGAGGCAACCTCAATTCCATAATTTTTTTGTAGTTTTCTTTTATAAACCAAACTAGTAATAAAACAAGAAACTAAAAGATTTGATTGCGAGATCTAAAGATATACCTTCAAGCACTCACCTCCCCGGCAATGGCGCAAGAAAAGAGCTTGATGTCTACTACACAACTTGTTCTTGTAGACTCGTGTTGGGCCTCCAAGCGCAGAGGTTTGTAGGACAGTAGCAATTTTCCCTCAAGTGGATGACCTAAGGTTTATCAATCTGTGGGAGGTGTAGGTTGAAGATGGTATCTCTCAAGCAACCCTGCAACCAAATACAAGAAATCTCTTATGTCCCCAACACACCCAATACAATGGTAAATTGTATAGGTGCACTAGTTCGGCGAAGAGATGGTGATAAAAGTGTAGTATGGATAGTGGGTATAGGTTTTTGTAATCTGAAATAATAAAAACAGCAAGGTAACGAAAAGTAAATGGGCATAAAAACGGTATTGCAATGCTTAGAAACAAGGCCTAGGGTTCATACTTTCACTAGTGCGATCCCCCAACATTGTTGACATAGTTGAATCATATGTAAATCCCTCACGTGCGACAAAGAGTTCACTCCAAAGTCACAAATAGCGGAGAACAAACGAAGAAATTATTGTAGGGTACAAAACGACCTCAAAGTTATCCTTTCCGATCAATCTTATGAGCCATCCCCATTACTTGTCACGAACATCCCTAGAGTTCGTACTAGAATAACACCTTAAGATACACATCAACCAAAACCCTAATGTCACCTAGGCACTCCAATGTCACCACGAGTACCCACAGGTTTGATTATACGATATGCATCACACAATCTCAGATCCATCTATTCAAACCAACACAAAGAACTTCAAAGAGTGCCCCAAAGTTTCTACCAGAAAGTCAAGACGAAAATGTGTGCCAACCCTTATGCATAAATCCCCAAGGTCACGGAACCCGCAAGTTGATCACCAAAACATACATCAAGTGACTCAAGTGAATATCCCATTGTCATCCCGGATATCCATATGCAAGACATACATCAAGTGTTCTCAAATCCTTAAAGACTCAATCCAATAAGAAAACTTCAAAGGGAAAACTCAATTCATCACAAGAAGGTGGAGAGGGGAAAACTCCATATGATTCATCTATATCAACAAAGCTCGCGATACATCAAGATCGTGCCATCTCAAGAACACGAGAGAGAGATCAAACACATAGCTACTGGTACAAACCCTCAGCCCCGAGGGTGAACTACTCCCTCCTCATCATCGAGACCGCCGGAATGATGAAGATGGCCTCCGGTGATGCCTTCCCCCCTCCGGCAGGGTGCCGGAAAAGGGCTGTAGATGAGATCGTGGAGGTACAGAGGCTTGCGGCGGCGTAAAAACTCATCTAGGTTAACTTTCGGGGGTTTCTGAATATATATGATTTTTTTGCGTTGGAATCACGCGAAGAAGGGCCACAGGGGGGCCACAAGGCACCAGGGCGCGCCTGGGGGGGTGGCACGCCCTGGTGGCTCATGGAGCCCCTGTGGGTCTTCTGGCCTCCTCCCGAAGCTTCTAGTGTCTCTTATGTTCCAGAAAAAATCGTCAAAAAGTTTCATGGCATTTGGACTTCGTTTGGTATTGATTTTCTGTAAAACAAAAACAGGGCAGAAAATAGCAACTGGCACTGGGCACTAGGTCAATATGTTAGTCCATGAAAATCATATAAAAGCCATATAAAAGTGCACCAAAATCATACAAAACTATAATAAACATGGCATGAATACTTCAAAAAAATTAGATACGTTGGAGACGTATCAACACGCATAGGAACTGTTTGAAGAAGAGGATAGATGCTCACATGTGGGTCCCACCTGTCGTAATAGTCAACTCTACGATCAAACATATGGTGTTGACTTAAGGTGCGTCGTCAGCACGGTCGTGTGGGCCAACCCTGTCATAAACGGGTTTAAACGAGCCTAATTGGCAGTTGGAACTAGTTTTTTTAGTAGTTTGGTAGTAGTTTTTTGGCACGGATTGAGAAATTTTTGGTATGTTTTTGCTATTTTTTGTACAATAGTTTCTTGCTAGGGCTAGTTGAAAGTGGTAGTCTTTTGTTAAATACTCTACATATTGTAAGTAGGAGTGAAATCTAAGCTTTGGAAGTCTATAAGCTCGGCTAGTTACATAGTACACGTGTGTACGCAATTCAAACTAAATATCGACCATGGGTGACTAATATCTTGATGGAAAACTTGAAACTATATGGAAATACAAACATATTATTGATACTTGTTTCCATAAACTTGGATCTACGTTCTATTCAACGGCTGAGCATGTGGGGCCTTAGCACGATGACTTCCCGGCTGTCTAAAACAAGGTTTTCCCGTCTCCTGTAAGGAGGAGGATGACTGCGGTGCGCCTTCGGCTGGCTCTAGTGCTCGTAGTCATCGCTAGGTGGTCTACGAACATGTAGATGTATCTTTTTTCACGTCTCGTGTTCTTTGTACTGCCACGACTGATGAATAGATCGTAAGTATCTCGCAAGAAAAGCTTGGTTGAGTGTGTGTGCGAGCGAGCGATCGTGCGTGTGTGTGATATGGAGAGACTAAGGCGGAGATAAGAGAGTCATTGTGTGTTTGTGTGTGTGTGTGTGGAAGATAGATAGATACCTATGGGACTTTGTGTTGTGTAACGTGGAGGCGAATAGACATAGTCACTGAGTGAGTGTGTGAGATACGCATGCGGACATAGGGAGAGAGGTGTGAATTAGAGAGACGGGGAATTTTGGTGTGCATGTGAGTTAGAGAGAGAGAGAGAGATAGGGATATATATACCTAGAGCTGGAGAGAATATACAAGGGTGTGTGTCTTAAAAGAGGGATCCATATAGATGGCGTGGTGTGTGTGTCTGTGTCTGTTTTGTGCGCGCGTGTGTGGGAAAGGGAGTGTGTGTGTGTGTGTGTGGAGAAGAGAGACCACTGATGATGTAAACCTAGTAGGAGGAGGGGGATGATATGGCATGTGTGTCCAAGAGAGAGAGAGGCATGTCTAGTAGCGGGACAGCATGGATGCGGGCGGGGGTGCGTGCTATATATTTGGAAGAGACATCGAGTGTGTGTGAGAGAGGGGTGCGAGAGAGAGAGAGAGAGAGAGGGAGAGAGAGAGGGAGAGAGAGAGAGAGAGATGGAGGTCGATTGTGTGTGAAAAGTGGCCTATAGATAGTGAGAGGAGGTCGATGGTGTTCGAAAGTGGCCTATGCAGGGATACACAAGTAAAGTGAGTCATTGTGTGCATCAGAGAGACTTCATGAGAGATCAAAATAGATGGTGGAGAGAACATCGCGTGAGTCTGAGATCGATGATACGCTAGAGATTTATGGAGAGAGTGGTGACATATAGAGGGAAGGAGGGTCGGGTCCGCATGTGAAGAGATGGAAAGAGGCGAGAGGTGCACAAGGAGAGGGAGGGTGTTTGTGTGTAGTGGGGGTGGTGAGTGAGATGTGTGTCATGTGAGAGTGAGAGATGGTGGAGAGCGCGCGAGAGCCAGATATACGTAGGGAAAAAGATGTTGGGGGTAGTGTGTTTTGTTTGTATGGGAAAGATACTACACGGCTATAGAGTGCATGCTTGGGAAAGATAGATGTCGGGAGACCTAGAGAGTGGGGGGAATAGATGTGTGCATGTCCGAGAGACAAAGAGATAGAGACCTATATTGGGGTTCAGACATAGAAGAGAGAGAGAGAGAGGGGATAACGTGTGCGCGTGTTTGTGTCCGGGGGAGAGAAATGCTTGTGTGTGGGGAGAGGGGCCGGGGTGGTGTGCTTCAGATAAAGAGTGAGGGGTGTATGTCTGAGAGATATAGACGTAATTAAAATACATGGTCAAGAGTGTGTGCACTCATGCTTGATCATTTTTTTCTTCATATTTTTGGACTATGAGATAGCGATACTTTTGAATATGTGAGGTGTATTTTGAAGTACCAGAATTACTGACCTAAGATTGGAAATTCTGAATTCGACTGCATTATTAGCTTTTTTCAATTCATTTAAATGGGGGTACAATTTTTAACCTGATTGCGTGATTTCAAATTCATATATCAAACCTAGAGATATAGACATACGGTCGTGTTCAAACCTTGTAATCATTCACTTTATTCATACACATACATATTTGTTTGTGTCATCATATTTAGGAGAAACACATTCGAAATTTCATTTGAATTGGAGCATATGATGGTATTTGCTTTGCACTAGCTCAACCCATCAAGCGAAACAACATGCCACTCATAATTCCAAAGCTTAGTTGTTCAAATACGAAAGTGATATGATGCTGATATTACTAAAACAGAGAACGTTTAATTGGTCAGCTAATGTTCCTACATTAGTTTCGAAAAGCATGTGCGCCACATATGGAGAGACAGCAGGGAATTGCATATCTTTATGCGCTCTGGTTCATCATGGGTGGGCAACACACATTATATTATTCAAAATCAGCTTGCTCTTCTTTAACATGTTCCTCTTCTTAATAAGTATAGTAGTATAGTATGTTCCTTGTCAGGAACTGGAGCAGGGACATTTGCAGTCAACAGGTATATTGGGTCGCTTCTGATGGATGCTTTCAACTATTCTAGTTGGTCTGCCATAATATCCAGGAAATGCTGGGAGCTCTGTCGCCTTTGAGAGTCTAGACTGATAGTAACAGTATTGTGCCTTCAGTTGAATAGAGCTGCCCTTGTAGGGGATCCGAAGCATTTCCAGACGTACCGGCAATACAAGCCCATATGTTCCAGCTAGTTCCACTTTCCCGATTTTACTTGTGATGCTTAGGGTTTCCCCTTTTATCTACACTACTATGATCTACGTAGGTGCTTTGTGTTGTACTAGCAGCATTCCACCCTTCAAGCTAAACAACACACCCTCATAATTCTAAAGCTTAGTTGTTCAAATACGAATGTGATATGATACTGATATTAGTTAACAGACACACATTTAATTGGTCAGCTAATGCTCCCACTTGAGTTTCCAAATGCATGTGGCAACATATAGAGAGACAGCAAGGAATTGCATTTCTTTGTCACTTGTTTACTGTACTATCTTGTCCATACCAAATCTTAGTTGTTAGTTGAAAGCAAACATCGGTTGCTAAGTAGCCTTTGTGCGGTTTGCAGCTTCAGATCTGCCACGCCACGGTCAACACTATACTCATCATGCTTAGGATTTCCCCCCTTTATGATCAGTACGATCAGCCTATGTGATTCATGTCGTAAGAGCACTGCTCCACCCATCAAGCTAAACAAGCTTAGTTGTACAAATTCGAATCTGATATGATGCTGATATTATTAAGATAGAGACAGGTTTAATTGGTCAGCTAAATGTTCCTACTTTAGTTTCGAAATGCATGTGAGCCACATATAGAGAGACAGGAAGGAATAGTATTTCTCTGTGCGCTCTGGTTCATCATGGGTCGGTAATAGACATTGTATAGAAAGACTTGTAATATCTACAATCTGCTTGCTCTTCTGCTCTTCTTTAACATGATCATCTTCTCTTGTTCTTTAATAAGCACAGTATATTCCTTCTTTGGGAAGAGGAGCAGAGACATTTGCGGTCGACAGGTCAGGTCGAGTTGTTCTTCCTTGGTATATTTTGAAGCTGTCATCTGCGAAGTATCATTACTTCTGGAGCTCTCAACAGGGAGCCTATATTTTGAGTAGTTGGCCACATTATATTAACACACACACCAAATTACAGCACACATGGCATCTCTCAGAAGAATTGCACAGAGATAGCACATAGGGGTTTACAGGGAGGCACTATTGGATTAGAATCCCCTGTGCATTACAAAGATAATCTCACTTATTTTTATGTTTTCACTACAAAAAAAACACTTCCGGGATGATACGTCTTTGTCACAGTAGGTCAACTTTTTTGTCATGCATGTACATCCGTGACAAATTTATGACAGAATCAAGATTGTCATACCTATGTTGTCGTAGAAGTGTTCCATGACAATACTGAAATTATCATCACGGAAGTGTCCACTTCCATGACGATAAATGTCGCGTCATGGAAGTGTTTTCGTCAAGGGTGACCGACACATGGCATCGACCGTAACGGGTCGCCGTTAAGCTATCGGGTTCTGGTTTAGATCCGATAACCCATTAACAGCCTTGACCAATGGCGATTTTCCATGTGTAAAATTCTCATTCGCCAACAGATCCATGTGTCAGCTCGATGTCGCGACACATGTCAACCATCCACTGGATGATACGCGCCTATGGAACAGTGACACGTGGCACGGCCCAACAGTGGCCCATTTGAACTAAATGGGTCGGCCCAGCTAAAGGCCCACAAGATTTTGTCAGACACTAGTGGACCAGCCCGTTAACAGCCTGCCATGGTTTGGGCCAAATTATGGCCCATATAGATCGTGTTTTGGGCCAAATTACGGCCCATATAGGATCGTGTTTTGGGCCAAATTACGGCCCATAACTGATCCGGCCCGTTAATAGGCCATTGTTCTTTTGGGCCCACTGTAGGCCCGGTTTGTATCTCGGCCTGTTTTTTTTTAACCTGTAACTGTAGGGAAAAAAACCCCACAGCATCATATTTTATTCCAGAAAAGATACAAATGTACAAAATTTACAGAGCCCAAGGGGACCCAAAAAATAAAAACTTACAGAACCTACTGGAGTAACACTAACCTCAAGGAGGCAAAAAATAAATCCATCTAATAAGGTCTTCTTTATATTTGGTCTTAATCCTATGGACTAGAAGGGAGATATCAAGAATAAAACTAGCTCTCCACCTTCTAAAAGAAGGCTAGATGTTACGAAAAACCCTGTCATTCCTGATAGACCAAATGTTCCAACAAGCCAGGAAGACCACTTCTGCAAAGAATGGCTGCTGAAATTCCCTTCTGGCAGTATAAGCAATGGCAGTCATATCATCCCCTGCATGCCAAAAGATTTGCAAGTAGTTCCAAACTCTGCAACTGAAGTTACAGCTGAAGAAGAGATGGTCCCTGTCTTCCTTAGTACGCATGGGGCATAAAACACAGAAGTTAGAGTCAGAGACATTCCAGTGCCTCCTTTCCAACATGTCCTGAGTATTCAATCTGTCCATGATAAGCATCCAAGCAAAGAACTTGATCCGCATAGTACAACAGCTAGACCAGACCCACGTTAAAAGTGGATTGGACACAATGTGCTTATGCAGGAGAGTGTAATATTTCTTAGCAGTATAGCTTTTATTATCCTCCTTCCATACCCACACATCATCCATGTCAAGGTTTCCCTGAAAATTTCAAAGCATGTGCTGCAAGGACTGAAGTTCCATAAAAGCCCTCTCAGACAGAGGCAGGTGGAACAGAGCAGACAAATCCTTAGAGGCAAAAACTTCAGAGGCAGATATGAGAGGATCAATTGCATATGAGAATAACCTCTCGAATCTACAATCCAGGGGGATGTTAGAATCACCCAATGTCCAGGAGTCAGACCAGAATAGAACAGAATCACCCATATTAACCTGGACAGAAGAAACCATTCTGAACTTATCCATTAACTTGCAGATGTCCCTCCACCAGAAAGAGCCACAAAGAGCAGTTGCATGAGGTACTCTCTCATGATAGTAAGTGTCCCAAATCAAATGAACCCAAGGCACATCAGCCTTATTATAGAATTTACTAACATGCTTGAGAAGCAGGGCTTCATTTTGCAGCTTCAAGTTCAAAACTCCCAAGCCCCCTTTCTTTTTGGGCCTACAAACCAGACCCCAAGCTGCCAAAGACTGTCCAGAATCTTGGCCATACTTCCTCCAAAGGCATTGCCTCTGAATTCTCTCCAACTGTTTTAAAATACCAGGAGGTAGTTCCAGACTGCAAAGAAAGAATATAGGCACAGAAGACAGTGCAGAAATTAAGTATTGTAGTCTCCCACCATGAGCAAGGAAGGAGGAGCTGACAGATAACTTCCTCTCCATACTATCAACAAGAGGCATGAGATCCATAATCTTCGGCTTGGTAGTACCAACAGGAAGACCAAGATAAGTGAAAGGCAAAGTACCAACCACGCAGCAAAAGATATTAGCCAGCCTAGCTATCTTAGCAGTGTCCACATTTGTAGGCAGCATGGAGGATTTATGATAATTGACATGCAGACCAGTGGACTTTGAAAAAAGAAGCAACATTTTTTTAAGGACAATAACTGAGTCTCATCAGCAGGCAAGATTATGAGGGTATCATCCGCATATTGTACTATTGGATAATCTTTATCATGACAAGGAATAGGTAGCTACAGAAGACCTTTAGCATGCATATCATTCACCATAGACTGCAATAAATCTGCTGCAATTGCAAATAAAAGAGGGGAGAGAGGGTCACCCTGCCTAACTCCCTTTTTGCATGCAAATTGCTTTCCAGGGACTCCATTGAGAAGGACAGAAGAAGTTCCAGAGGTCAAAAATTGTTACACCCAAAGATTCCACTTATCATTAAATCCCTTGTGCCTCAAAATCTGGAAAATTGCCTCATGCTCAGTGGAATCAAAAGCTTTCTCAAAATCCAGTTTAAGGATGACAATAGGCCTCTTGGATTGATGACATTGATGAATGCATTCCAAAGTCCAAGCAACACAATCCTGAATAGTTCTAGATTTGATAAATCCATACTGATTCTTATGAACACATCTCATAATATCTTGCTGCAATCTATCAGCTGCAATCTTGGAAAGAAACTTAACACCCATCCCAGACAATGATATAGGTCTGAAATCATTAACAGACTTAGGTGACCTCTTCTTGGGCACCAAAGTTATATAGGAGTAGTTAATATTTTCCAGATTAACAGTTCCAGCATGAAAGGCATTGGCAAGCTCATAAAAATCCTTACAGATTATAGGCCAACATTTCTTGAAGAATAAGCCATTGAAGCCATCAGGACCTGGGGATTTATCAACTGGCATACCTTTAACAGTCTTTTCCAATTCCTCTTGGCTAAAAGGCCTAGTAAGAGAATCTAGGCCATCAACCGTATCCAGGATGGAAGATATGTCAAAAGACATATCAATTCCCCTACTTGTCCCCATCCTATTCTTAAAAGCCAACCAGATAGCACCAGCCATTTGATCATGAACAGAAACAATGCTACCATCCTCCATCCTCAAACTAGCAATAGAGTTATTTCTAAATCTCTCAGTGGCCAAGGCATGAAAGAACTTAGTATTTTCCTCACCCACTTTAATGGACCTAATGGTACATCTCTTCTTCCAATATAAGAACTGAAGGTGCAAAAGATGTTCCACATGCAACTTAACAATGTTTCTGAAGTTAAACTCATGCCTATAAAGAGGCCTTAATTCTTCCAGACAATCCAGAACAAATACGACCCTGTTACATTTAGCAATGAGACCTTTCAACCTAGAGATGTTCATGTGCCACCTCTTAAGAGCTTGTCTGAGAGATTTAAATTTATCAGCAATCACAACAGAAATATGAGGCTTTCGTGAGACAGACTTCCATGAAGCAGAAACACAGTCCATGAACCCCTCCATTTCCACCCAATAATTCTCAAAATAGAAAAGATTGCATTTGGGAATGGTTGTGTTGATGGAAACAACACAAGGCACATGATCTGAAGCAGTCCTAGCAAGGGACAACACCTGAGTGGACGGATAGCAGGATATCCAATTTGCAGAGGTAAAAAACCAATCCAACTGCTCAAGTAAGGGGTTATCCTGCATATTAGACCAAGTGAAAGATCTTCCTTTGATTGGCAACTTAAGCAAACCAAGATGCCCAATAATTTCATTGAAAATAAAAATATCATTGACATCCCCACCAGGGAGGTTTCTGCAAGCAGTCGACCTGATAAAGTTAAAATCACCAAGTACAAGCCAATTCTCATTATCCAGGATGGACAAATTGTAAAGCCAATTGACAAATTCATCTCTGGCTGGGCCTTGGCACGGCCCATACACATTGACCAGGGTCCATTGTTCATTATTATGGGTGGAGGTGAAGTGCATGACGATTCCAAAAGGTTTGGTTTCAACCAATCTCCCCATTAGCACAGAGGAGTTCCAAACAATCACAAGACCCCCCGAGGCACCAACAGAGGGGCTGAAAGCAAATGAATCAAACCTACGGGGACAATTTTTTTAATGGACCCAGAGTCCAGAAACTCTATTTTTGTCTCCTGTAAACAGATGACAGAGGCCAAACTTTCATCAACTTTATTTCGCACAGCCCATTGCCGATCATCAGAGTTCAGACCACGAACGTTCCAGCAGAGCACACGCCAACTTCTAGTAGATCAATTATCCATTAAACACAAGTTTAAAGGTAGCAAAAGCACACTCACATAATGAGCGGCACAAACACAAGTTCAGACCGACCCAGGACCAGCATTTCAGACAGCACATACGACATACAGTCCTAACAGGCCAAAGTCGCCTAGTAGAAAGATAAAACCTACGATAAATAGCCAATTTAAGGGCTGACCACACCCATAATCCCATAAGGAAGCTAGACATTAGAGGGCTTCTTCTTAATAGGAGAGGGATCCGCCATAAGCGCATCCACCGTGAGCTTCTCATAAGGAATCCCCAATTCCTCCCCAATCTGCTGAATGTGTCTGATTGGCATCGGCGGTGGCACAGTAGGAGGAGAAGCAGCCTCATTTCCATGATTAATTGGGGATTCCAAAGGCTTGGAGCGTGGTTTCTTCTTCCTGGGTTCATTCAGAGGTAGAGATTGCATAACAGGTTTGAAGCCATCCCTCTTGACAGAACTCCACGTGCAACGACGGAGGGAAGTATCAACAATTGGCGGGCCAATCCGCCTAGTGTTTTTATTCTTATTTGCACATTGGGCAGAGAAAGAAAATTGCTCATCAGTAGCCTGATCATCAAGCAGCGCATCAATGTGAGGATTCTTTTGCAAATCATTAGGAGCAGCAGAGAACAAAGCACGTGCCACTGGTCTAGAGGCAGAAGGAGCCACCAAAGGAACAGCAGGTGCAAGAGCATTACCGGAGACCACTTCAGAAACCCAGTTGACATGATCAAAAGCAAGAGACCAAGAACGCTTAGAAAGCACAAGTGGCGCAAATGGGGATAGAGATCGGTTTCGACACCTCAGAAACAGAGCAACGGCTCAACAGAGTGTCAAATGTTCTCTTCCAGGCCATCTCTGGTGGTAATGGCGGGCCATAGAACACACGTGCCATACCAACAACAATATCTGGCTGCTGCAACACTAGCGGCTGATATGGAACAATGGCCAGAGCATTTTCATCTGGCTGCACTTGTATCTCCTGATACAGGGCACCCTCATCACCAGCCGGTACTAGAGCAGCATTATTTTGAACCTGAACATCTCCATTAGCCTCCAACATAACATTTAGCTCACCCTGAATCACAGCAGGCTGCTGATTTTCTACTTGCAGCAAGTCATTCTGGTGCAAGTTCATGTGGTCATGTTCCTCAGATTGACTAGCAGAGCCAGAGAAATCCTGCTGGTTGATAACCATTGACTCTTGGTCTTGCACCGCAGCATCATGTTGTTGCTCAACAGGGT
Organism: Elymus sibiricus; assembly: GCA_039707655.1. Taxonomy (NCBI): domain Eukaryota; kingdom Viridiplantae; phylum Streptophyta; class Magnoliopsida; order Poales; family Poaceae; genus Elymus; species Elymus sibiricus. The sequence goes on from CM077668.1 coordinate 155,429,734, forward strand.
CATCCTCAGGCCATCCCCAACCACCACCCGGCTGAGCAGCATCCATGGGAGGGGGGGTGGCGGGACATCATTCCATCCAAGAGCTGGGTATGGGGGGAGAGCAAAAAAGTTCTCATCATGCATCAGTTCACCAGGCAAAGGGTGCGGGTTGCCGTTGAGTGGCATTGGGTCCTCATCCTGTGGCATCTGCTCCGCAAAATTTGCACCAAGAATGTAACAGGGGGCAGTCCATGAAACTTTGGCCCCACCCCAAACCGCGTAGTCAGAAAAAACAACATCCCTAGGAACAAGAATATCCTCCAGGAATGAAGCAAACACAATCGATCTCACCAGATACGGGTCATCACTAATCCAATGATGAAATTTACCAAAAGTATTAACTGCCGCACTAAGATTCTCAGTATTACAAAGATCCAATGGCACACCCAAAAACATCAGATAGCCCTCACGGAAACCTTGAAATCCACAAAAACCTCACCCTGATCATGCCTCATGAAGCGAACAAACCGATCATTACCAAGATCTTGCGGTGGCAACTGAATCAGAGCAAAACGCTTGCCCGCATCTCGAACTTGAAAAGGACCCACTCCAAAAATCCAAGGCTGAGCAGATCGAACATGAAAACCCATCTGATTGATAAGCTCCACTACTTCCTCACGTACCTGACCCATCTGTCCCAGAGGAGGGGCTGGCATCACCTCTGCAATCATGTAGCTCTCATGCCTGCGTGCAATGGGAGACGCCGGCGTGACGAAGGTGCGATTGAGGCGATGAGCTCCGCCATCGATGATATGGTGACCCACTGGAACGTAGCTAGCTGGATCAAGCACAAAGACCGCCATAGGACTGGGAGGCGAAGCGGGTGGAGGAGGAGTTTGCGGGGGCAGATCAGCAGGGGTGGATGGAACGCCGAGAGGAGAGGTGGGTAATGGCGATGTGACGGAGCAAGGATGCATGGGCGGCGGCAGTGCGTGTTTCCCAATGCAGGAGGGAGAGGCCGGAATATCCGAGATGGAGGGATGTTTCCGTTTCCAACACAAACCTTTCTCCATAGCAATAGATGCGCAGTCCCTCCTAGAATGACCAAGGACCCCACAAGCCAAACAGGCAATTTTGGAGGGGCAACTGACAGATAGGTGGCCCACAGTGGAGCAATGCTGACACATCAACACCTGGTCCACCATGTCATTTACCATAGCGTCAAACTCATCATTACCCTCCTGAGTAGATGGAATAACCACCGGAGATAAACTACTTGGCCCAGCAGAAAGGGGGCAAACCAAATTACTGGAGGGAGAAAGCCCAATGTATCCCGGGCAAGCCACAGATTGAGAGAAGTTGGGCCGAGGTATGCGTGTCGGCGAAGGCCCAGATGGATCCGAGTCAGAAGTGCCCAAGGGAGCGCAATTTGAATCTCCAACAATCCCGCCCAAAGATCGCACCGATAATTGCTCCTGCCGATCCGGGGAGGACGGCCGGAAAGGCTGAACCGTGCCAAAAGTGATCGACGGCGAGGCCACCTTCCACTGGAGCTCCACCGGCGGCGGAGGGTGGATGACAACACATTCCCGACTAGGAAGATCATAACCCCCCATAGATGCCACCTCAATGCAATTCTGCGTAGCCGAGTAACGATAACCCTTGCACACATCATAAGTTTAAAACGTGGCAAAGGAGAGTCTCTTACGAACAGAAGAACTAGATCGCATGGCAGACTTGATAGGAGGTTTATGCATAGCTAACAAACCAAGTGCCGCACGGCGTTTAGTAGGGCTAACGAGAATCCATTCTGCATCACACTCCTTTTTCCAGATCTTAAACTCACGCCACCAATTTGGGCCACCATTACCCCAAAGATGAAAATAGCACTTGAATTGAGGACAAGCAAAAGAACGTGAATCTACAATATGAAAACCAACATCTTTGCATGAGACGGCAACAGAGAAGACCATGTCCTTGACATAAGTCACCATAAGATCAATTGCAGAACCACCAATTGCAGCTTCAAGGGCAGCAGCCACCGAATCCTCATCCAGAAGAAAATCATGCCGACTGAAAGAGACCACCAGAGTTAAGAAACGCGAGCCATCCATAGGATGGATTGAAAGACCAGAAGACTTGAAAACCTCATCAGCAAAAGCCACACCCCGAGAGAAATCCAGATCCAGAGTTGTCCCTCCATTAGAACCCATGAAGATTGGGATCACCAGAGAGAGGAGAGAACGCCACTCCCACTGAGTGGAGGCAATCAGAAATCTACCGGAGGAGCACGAAGATCACCGGAGGGAGACGCCGAAGTGGTGGGAGGGTGGGAGCCGTATCTCGGCCTATTAAAGGCCCGTTTAACAGTTCGGCCCGATATTCGTTTTGGCCTGTTAGCCGCCGTTGCTGTAAGTGGGCCATTTTCAGCCCGGTTTAACTTTCTGCCATTTAACGGCCCGTGCTGCACCTAGGCCTATTTCTAGGCCTAAGTGACTTTCGGCCTCTTAACGGCCCGTACTCTTCGTGGATAAATTTCAGCCCAACCTGACTAATGGCCTGTTAAAGGCCCGTGAGATAGTTGGGCCAAATTATGGCCTACTTTCCATCCGGCCTGCTTACTGCCCATAATTTTATTGGGCCAACCAAGGCCCATGATAAATTTTGGCCTATTAACGGCTCGTATGTAATTGGGCCAATCCTGGGCCTACGGTGGTTTCGGCCTGCTATCGGCCCATGAATTGTTCGGCTCAATTCAGGCCCAATCTACTTTTCAGCCTGTTAAAAGCCCATGGAAATTTCTGGCCCAATTGAGGGCCACGCTTTACTCGGCCTGTTAAAGGCCCAAAACTACTTTACGTTTAGGCCTAATAATGGCCCGAAGTGATTATAGGCCAACTTTCCGACCCATATATAACTAGTTACGGACCGGCCCGTTTGGGTAGCGTAATTTCTTTTTATATACCACTGACAGACCGATAACGTATTGGGCCATTGAGCTTCGTTGAAGCTGCCGGCCTAAATTACAGCATACCGACTAAGAATAAACCTCTTCTAAAAAAACTAAGAATAAACCTAGACTATACAATAATGAAATTACGGAATATTACATCCACTGGGCATCAAGTTTGTCACCAATGATAATAAAGGGCAACCAGACCGCAGATTACATACACTAGACATCAATGGTCGCCACCAGTACAAAAAAATGCGCTGACAAAATAATATGCAAAACCAACAGCACATCAACACAGTTCAAGAAATGTTAGTCCTACCCCGGTGCTGCAGCGCAAGCAGCTGAACAAGCAGACGAGACCTCAGTTGTCCGAATGTTAAATCATCTAGCTCTAGTTGTGTAGCTATAAAGCATGCACGGGTGTCCTCTTTGATCTTCGTTAGAGATTGTACTTCAAGTTGGACCTGAGCTGCACCAAGTCTTTCAGCTTGAAGTTGAGACTGAAGAAGTCAAACTGATTCAGGCAGCAACTTAACCAAGGTTGTGTCACACCTGCTGTTGAGTAGCTTGAACTCACTGTCTTCATCAAGACATAACCTTGGGGTCATCTCCCTCTCTTCAAGATTGTTTACCTTCTTCGCTGCAATATAAGTGATAGGTACCAGCAATGGGTTTGGCTCACTATCTTCCCTAAAGTTTTTCCTGGCGTCAGAGATATTAATCTGAAAGAGAAAGGAGACAGAACAAGTTTCACAAATATATAATCAACGATGGTCAGTGTGTGACAATTCCATCCCTTTTTATATTGGCAAATGTAGAGATACAATTTAAAATAGCATTAACATAATACGGCATTGTCCGTATCATCGGCAAAATTAGTTAAGACAAAGCAGCAAATGAGATGATGCAGGCATGGGCAGCTTCACCACACCACCGGATTAGAGATCTAGAACACAGGCATACATGCAGGACTAAAGAAAATCAATGCATCTGTTTTGATTAATGTGAATGGTATGAATAAGGAACATGTTTTTACAACTACAATTTGAAACTGGCAGTTGTTGCAAACATGCAATCTGATGCAAACACCAAAGTAAAAAGCAGTGGAGGAAATGATGCCTATCCAAATCTATACTAGAACAAAGTTTGAAGGCTTGAGAAGGATGGACTTACATTACATGTTAACATGGGCTCGGCAAAGCCCTTCTCCATGTCAATGGAATGAAAATACAAGAAATTCCCCAAAGAAACTTCTTCATAAGTGTTGCCTTTATTCTACATTTTTTAAAGAGTAAATATAGATCTAATAATATTGGAAGAAATAGAGGATAATGAAGCTCAGATGCAGAGTGATGATACATAATCAAATAGCTATCAATTAAGTATAGCGTTACAAGGCAAAAGGTACTGACAAGAGGAATGCAGACCTCAACTTGTGAAGTGGCATAGGCTTTATTCAACATTTTGGTAATAGTAAATGTAGATCTGATAATTTGGAGAAAATGGAGGGCAGGGCAGATAAGATGCAGAGTAATGCCAAACAATCAACTATCTCTCAATGTATGTACAGTAATACTACCTCCGTCCGGAATTACTTGTCACTGAAATGAATGTATCTAGCACTATTTTAGTTCTAAATACATCCAATCGAGCAACAAGTAATTCGATACGGAGAGAGTACATGACAACAGGTAATTACAAGAGCAATCCAGAATTTCATAACCATTGGGATTATTCTACATTTATGTAAGAGTAAATATAGATCTTATAATTTCGAGCAAACCGTGGATAAGGAAGCTAACATGCATAGTGATGCTACATAATCAAACAACAATGAGTGTAAGTATGGTGATAAAGGGCAAGAGGTACTGACAAGACCAATGCAGTGCGTAGTATTTTTGTGAGATCCTATGATCCCTTGAGAATGGATCATTGCCTTTTGCAAATACTTTGTTTGTTCTCCTTTAGGATCTGCAATCACCCTCTTCCTTTTGGACATCTATTACGAAAGAACAACATTTGAGTGGAAAAACCTAATATGATGACACATGGTATAGGTACAGAAAATGGATAGGCATGGCATATTCTCATATATGATGTGTAAACTAAGCAGATGGTGGTGTAACAAAGTAGAAGTTATGCAAGATACGCACGACCAATACAACCTTGCCAAGTTAGAACAAGCACCTTGATGGGTGAATAAGATAGGCCATCTGACTCTGACTCATCTAGAGAGCTAAATAGACTTGGGTCTCTATCTAGGTCAGAATCATCTTTAGGATGATATTCTGCAATGGAATCTGTAGATGGGGAGCGTGTGTGTTCCATTGCATCCAGACAGGATCTCAATCCCTTGATGCCAAGTTTGTTAGCCAGTGGATTGTTCCACAATATTCCTCTGGTGCGCCCATTGTCATATTCATTATGATCATGTTCAATACCTGACATGCATGAAAACATAAAACTAAGTGAGATTATCTTTGTAATGCATATGGGATTCTAATCCAATAGTGCCTCCCTGTAAACCCCTATGTGCTATCTCTGTGCAATTCTTCCGGGAGATGCCATGTGTGCTATAATTTGGTGTGTGCATTAATATAGTATGGCCTACTACTCAAAATATAGGCTCCCTGTTGAGAGCTCCAGAAGTAATGATACTTCGTAGATGATATCTTCAAAATATACTAAGGAAGAACAACTCGACCTGACCTGTCGACCGCAACTGTCTCTGATCCTCTTCCCAAAGAAGGAACATACTGTACTTATTAAAGAACAAGAGAAGATGATCATGTTAAAGAAGAGCAGAAGAGCAAGCAAATTATAGATATTACAAGTCTTTCTATACAATGTCTGTTGCCCACCCATGATGAACCAGAGCGCACAGAGAAATACTATTCCTTTCTGTTTCTCTATATGTGGCTCACATGCATTTCGAAAATAAAGTAGGAACATTTAGCTAACCAATTAAACCAGTCTCTGTCTTACTAATATCAGCATCATATCAGACTCGAATTTGTACAACTAAGCTTGTTTAGCTTGATGGGTGGAGTAGTGCTCTTACGACACGAATCACGTAGGCTGATCGTAGTGATCATAAAAGGGGAAACCCTAAGCATGATGAGTATAGTGTTGACCGTGGCATGATAGATCTGAAGCTGCAAACCGCACAAAGGCTACTTAGCAACCGATGTTTGCTTTCAACTAACTAAGATTTGGTATGGACAAGATAGTACAGTAAACAAGTGACAAAGAAATGCAATTCCCTGATGTCTCTCTATATGTTGCCACATGCATTAGGAAACTCAAGTGGGAGCATTAGCTGACCAATTAAATGTGTCTGTTAACTAATATCAGTATCATATCACATTCGTATTTGAAAAACTAAGCTTTGGAATTATGAGGGTGTGTTGTTTAGCTTGAAGGGTGGAATGCTACTAGTACGACACAAAGCACTTCCGCAGATCATAGTAGTGTAGATAAAAGGGGAAAACCCTAAGCATCACGAGTAAAATCGGGAAAGTGGAACTAGCTGGAACATATGGGCTTGTATTGCCGGTACGGCTGGAAATGCTTCGGATCCCCTACAGGGGCAGCTCTATTCAACTGAAGGCGCAATACTGTTACTATCAGTCTAGACTCTCAAAGGCGACACAGCTCCAAGCATTTCCTGGATATTATGACAGACCAACTAGAATAGTTGAAAGCATCCATCAGAAGCGACCCAATATAACTGTCGACTGCAAATGTCCCTGCTCCAGTTCCTGACAAGGAACATACTGTACTACTATACTTATTAAGAAGAACAGAAGAGGAACATGTTAAAGAAGAGCAAGCAGATTTTGGATAATACAATGTGTGTTGCCCACCCATGATGAACCAGAGCACGGAAAGATATGCAATTCCTTGCTGTCTCTCCATATGTGGTGCACATGCTTTTCGAAACTAATGTAGAAACATTAGCTGACCAATTAAACGTTCTCTGTTTTAGTAATATCAGCATCATATCAGATTCGTATTTGAACAGCTAAGCTTTGGAATTATGAGTGGCATGTTGTTTCACTTGATGGGTTGAGGAGCAGTGCTAGCATGACACGAAGCACCTAGGATGATGGTAGTGAATATAAAAGGGGAAAACCATAAGCATTGCGAGTATAGTGTTAACCGTGCCATGGCAGATCTGACGGTACTAACCGGACAAAGGCTACTTCGCAACCAATGTTTGCTTTCAACTAACAAATAAAGAATAGGTATGGACAAGAAAGTACAGTAAACAAGTGATGATCTATTTTCTGGGTGCGATCAATAACTTAAGTAGATATGAAAGAGTACCACCTCTCTTGCGATGCCGTGTAGGCCTCTACTGATACGTTGAGGGTGTTGCGGGTGTTATGGCTGTCGGCGGCGCGGAAGCAGATCTGAGACGGCAGACGGCGGCATCGGGGGATAAGTCTTGTTGCCGTGGACGAGACGGTCGTAGGAGCGGCCACGACAAGGTGGATGATGGCGCGGATGAAGCGAGAGGACGCGATTCTAGGATCCTGATCCGGCGCGGTGGATGAGAGACGTCGATCTCTTGTAATGGATGACAGTGTCGGGGTAGCTGCTCCGGCATGGTGGAGGAGGCCGGCGGTGAATGGGGTGGCGGACGGAGGAGGCTGGGTTGGAGAGTGTGTTTTGGCACCCACGGAGTACGAATGGGGAAATGGAGCAAGAGAGGAGGGGGGAACCATGTGTTTGGGACGCTTGTCTGAAATGTGGGGAAGTTACCAACTTAGGCCCCGTTTAAAATTTCGGATGTCTCGTCGGTTGGGGATAGGACGGTAATCTTGCATCTCCCCAATATTTGCCGAGAGCGATTTCGGGCGAGGAGAGGGTGTTTTGGCGCCGACGGTTGGCGCTCACGGTGTATGAATGGGGCTAACAGGTAGGGCGGTTGTGTCACTTATGAGTGAAGTTACAAACCTGCCCCTACTTAAAATATTAGCCTAGATCGATTTCGGCCGAGGAGAGTTTGTTTTGCTGCCCACCGTGTATGAATGGGGAAATGAAGGGGGAGAGAGAGGTCTTTGGGACGAGCTTGAATCAAATGTGTTTTGCCGCCCATGTTTGGCGCCCACCGTGTCTGAATGGGGTGAGGGGCGGTCGTGTCAAGTCTGAGTGAAGTTACAAACCTACCCCTATTTAGAGCAGTGGAAATCGGGCAGATAGGTTGTCCGTGTCAGGGGTAGACAGTAATTTCCATCTCCCAAACACTGGTTTCGGGTAGCCGAGGTGGGAGTGGGTGTTTTGCCGCTTCTTTCGAATTTTGGGAGAATAAGCATTCAAGTTTACCCTGGCACCTAATTCGAACCCATTTTGTATTCGATTACGAATCTTTATAAATCAATCTATGTTTTTTTAGATATCTTCAAAAGCACAACAAAGATGTATTCCACCTTTATATATGAATATGATTTACAAATGCCATGATACTCGAATTCAGAAGGTTGAATCCACTTTGAGTCAAACAGTTATTTCATCCAACACAATCTGCTCACACGAAAAATAGTTCACCTTATGTCCACTCCTACAAGTACTGAGGATTGCCTCGCCTAAGAAAATCAGATCATTACAAGCCATGGACAACAAATAAGGGGTCTTACAACATAATCCATTCACAAACATGACACAACATGCAAATATACAAATCTAATGACAATTTCAACTGGTATCTATAGAAGAACTAGGATTAGCCTGGGCTTCAGATAGCAGAAGTAGCAGGACCTTCTCCGTCTCCAAATGAAACTGTCTTACTTGCTCCACATCTTTGTTTGCTTGCATAATGCATGCAACTAATTGCATAATTTCCAGCCTCATGATCAGGATTACCTCATTCATGGCAGCCACACCCTCTCTTTCTGCCTCTAGTAGAGCCTCAAGAACTATAATATCTATGCTCTCCAATGGGGTTGCCTCTAAACTGCTACCATCTGGTAACATGGATGGCGCACTGCTTCCACAAATAGATCCTGGGGGTGTACATCATGTCCTAGTTTGAACTGCATCCTGAAAGGTTTCCGCTGGACATAAGTAATAGATAGTTATCGCATGATCCAGGCAGTCAGCTTACATGGTTAACTACATATGAATTATTGCCGAGCATGGCAAGCTATATTTAAATGGTTCGAAGTTGCATCAGCCGAAAACAAATTAAAATGGTTAGCTGAAAGGCAGTGTGCCACAGCTATATTTAGTTGCCCAAGCATATAAACAGTTGAAATATTCTGAGAAAGCACTTAAACAGTGTGGTCTCATATAAATTAGCAAGACAGTCTTGTCATGGAGTTCATAGGAAAAGTTAAGGAGTCAAAGGAAAAGTTAAGGATAGTACAGCAGGCACTTCTGACACATTGGCCAACTCAGGTATAGCCTAACAAGTAGTCCCTCTGTAAACTAATATAAGAGCATTTAGATTACTAAAGTAGTCATCTAAACGCTCTTATATTAGTTTACGAAGGGAGTAACAAACAAGCATTCTAATCAAGCAATACAGCAAAGCAGGCAGCTGAACTATTTGTAATTCAGTAGGATTACAGGTTGAGGGCACAAGCCAAGAAAGCAGCCCACACGCATGACATTTCACAGTAACTAAAACACACTGGCTTACCATATGTCGATGTGAAGGCTCGCTGCTATTGCAATGTTCTTTGAAGATGTCGTCAGCATCCCGTGCATGCAAATCTAGTCGTTGTAGTTTATTCTTCCCCCTCTATTTTGGTAAAACTAATTTTAATCACATGCACTGTTCAAATTGAACACCAATGATTCATCTAAACTAATGAAAGAAGGGTGTGTGCTTGCACGACAATATGTGTGCTTCACTCTATTTTTGTGCTTGTTCAAGGTGCCAGCCCCAAAAGAAAAAGCATTTTGCTTTATGCGGTTGGCAGCTCCATAATGAATAAAAGCAACAAATTAGTCATGCAACTTGGGAAGATCAATAACGCACAAAAAAGTTATGAACAGAGGCTCAGAGCAGTGCAGTAATAGCTAGCATTGAAAAATGTAGGTTAAGACGAACCAAAAGCAGCGGAACTACAAGCTAGTTTGCTGATGTGTAATTTAGCATATAGAACATAGAAGCAGTCCAGTACAATAATTGTAACCAAGAGGTGACATCAGAACAACACCATTATCATAAATATAGCATGCAAGAAGTAAAATAGGACGCATTAATATCTAGGAAGTACAGTAATACTTAGGACAAAGAAAAAGCATTGTAACTATAGGTGCACTGATTTGTAATTTAGCACATAACCTGTTCACTACCACATGTTTGGACCTATAGGTGCAAGCAGAATAACGCCTCTCATAAAAAATTGAATGATGCCCTGAAGAAATTCGAAGGTGCGGTGCTTATTCTAAGAAGGTGAACGTAGGTGCCGGCCATTGGAGAATAGTACCTGATTCTCGGCGGTGTATGGGCATCGTTGTCATACGTGAAAGCTAAGTGTTGTCGATGGTGCTCGTGTTGCGGTTGAGTTGGGCCGGCTGTCGCCATTGGTGAAGCGGCTCTGGTGCTTAGGTGCGGCGCCTGTCGACATCCAAGAAAGCTGATCTGTGGTAAGTGAATTGTTGTACAATAAAGACGAGAAAAACCAAAGGAGTACTAATTGAAATAACCTGATGAGGCGGCGGCGGCGGTAAAGCTGGGCCGATGGAGTTCAATATGGCATCCGTGGAGCGGGTCTGGTTGTCGGGACCCCGAACCTAAGTCACACTGGTCTAGCATGTAACACATCATATCACTTTGCGGCCTCACGCACGGTAACCCATGGCTACCGCCTTTACCTGGGCTAGGACCGTTTGCGCCTTTTGGCTCACGTATATGATTGTGTTGCTAGCATCCATGTGACAGAGAACCCGAGCCGACATGACTAGTCGTAAACCAAGGTGGTACAAACTTACAGGGACAGGCATACATGACCCAGGAATGCACGTGTCGGTCAGCAGCGAGTGTAACCGAGTCGTAGCAAGCTACAAGGACTCCAGTAAAACACCGCGTGACATTTCCCCGTAGGGACAGACACAGGAGCAAAGAAGGACACATGCCGGTCAATCCATGTGTTCCGGATGGAAGCACTAGGAGCCATTTCCCCATAAGGAAGGCTACCAAGAATAAACAACTAGGTGTGGGATCCCACACATACCAGTGCATTTCAAACATACACACAATATGCACAATATGTGTAAATACAACATGGCATCACAACATAACTCTATGACTCCAAGTATTTATTAAGGAGGCTCCGAAGAGCCATACATAACATGATATTACAAACATGGGTCTCATGACCCAGCATACAAAGTCATACAAGCAACGGAAGCATATACATGTCTGGGTACAGACGACTACAAAAGAAAAAGGATGAGAAGCCTGACTATCTACAAGACCCTCCGTAGGAACCAGACCTCTGTCTGGGATTCCCAAACTAATCGTCAAAGCCCACGAAGAACTACTAATGAGACCGAGGTCTCCTCTGCAAAAACATAAATTAAGCAAACGTGAGTACAAGGTACTCAGCAAGACTTACATCAGATCTAACTACATATGCATCTGTATCAAGAAGGGTGTTCTGGGGTTTAGCTGCAGCAAGCCAGCTTTAACTCAGTGGCTATCATGTATTTCGACTACCAGCAATATCTTTGAGGTGAGAAAGCACACACGAGTCCATTATTCACCACAACAATACACTACTATGGATCCGCTCCCGTCTCCCTACGAGAAGGCCATCCATAGCACTCACGCTTATCTTGCGCATTTTAGAGTATCCACTTTAAGTTGTCTATGAACCATATAAGTCTTCCAAGTAGCCCATATCTGCGGACGCAGCTACTCGAATAGATCATATTACCCTGCAGAGGATGAGGGGGGAGAATGGTGAGGTGTCGGCTCGATCCACATGGCACCAGGGAAATCGTCCACGCGTCCAGGCTCGGCGGCAAGCAGGAGGTGGCCTGGCGCGTGCTCGCGTGCGTCGGCCACGCGCGCGCCATCCTCCTGGCGGGAGGTAGATGATGACTGGCGCAGGCTAGTCGGACTGGGCTGGTTCGACCGGGCCCCCAGGTAAGTCAGGTAAGCCCCTTTCCTTTTTCTTATTTCTTTCTGTTTTTCTTTTCTGTAGTCTGTTTCTGATTTAGTAAAAATACCAAATCAATTTATTTACTTATGATAATTTTTGTAGAGACTAGGTGCATTATTCTACAGCCCCTCACCAAAAATCAGAATTATTGAAGCAATAAAAATATTTATAGCATTTATTTGCTCCAATTCAAAATAGAATATGAATTAATTCAAAATCCAACATGGCTAGGAAAAATGTGCATCACCTCTGGTTGCTGTTTCCAGCATTTTTCCAAGGATGATGAACATTTTTGGAAGCCATTTTTGCTTCATTGGAATTTATCTTGGTTAAACCTATTTGAAAACCAAGTGCTAGGGTTTAAGCAATCCCCATTTCAAATTTCATTCAAAATTAGGCATGATGCAAACATGAAAGGCTAGCCTAGGTCATTACCAGACTAGGGATGTGACAACTTGCCCCACTCAAAAGAATCTCGTCCCGAGATTCGGGAGTCGGCAGGAAGAGTGTGGGGTACTCAAGTCGAAGGCGATCTTCTCGCTCCCAAGTAGCTTCTCTCTCAGAATGATGAGACCACTGAACCTTGAGAAACCTGATATTCTGACGTCGAGTGACATGCTCTGCTTGATCAAGAACACAAACAAGGTACTCTCGATATGTGAAGTTATCTTGGAGATCAGGTGTTTCGTGGTCCACTCCGCGGATGGGATCCGAGATGCAACGCCTGAGTTGAGAGACGTGGAAGACATCATGGACTCGGGAAAGATGTGTTGGTAGTTCCAACTGGTAGGCAACCTCTCCTCGTTTAGCGAGAATGCGAAAAGGACCAGTGTAACGAGGAGCCAACTTGCCCTTGATACCAAAACGATGGGTACCCTTCAGAGGAGTAACCCGAAGGTAAGCTTTATCGTCAACCTCATAGGTTACTTCCTTATGACGACGGTCATACTAGCTCTTTTGACGAGACTGGGCTATCTTCAGATTCTCACGAATAATGCGAACTTGCTCTTCTGCCTCCTAGATCATATCCGGTCCAAAGAACTGTCTTTCACCGGTTTCTGGCCAGTTTAAAGGTGTTCGACATCTTCGTCCATACAGAATCTCGAAGGGTGCTTTCTTGAGGCTGGATTGGTAGCTATTGTTATAAGCAAACTCGGCAAAAGGAAGACACTTCTCCCAATCCATACCGAAAGAGATAACGCAAGCTCTAAGCATGTCTTCGAGGATTTGATTGACCCTTTCCACTTGACCACTTGACTGAGGATGGAAAGCGGTACTAAAAGATAGATGGGTTCCCATGGCATTCTGGAAACTCTCCCAAAATCAAGAGGTGAAAAGACTTCCATGGTCAGAATTGATCTCTAATGGAACACCATGAAGTGACACTATTCGAGAAATATATAAGTCAGCTAACTGACTAGCAGTGATACTCTCTCGGACAGGAAGGAAGTGAGCTACTTTAGACAAACGATCAACAACTATGAGGATAGCATTATTCCCTTTCTTGGTCCTAGGAAAGCCAGTGATGAAGTCCATACCAACTTTGTCCCACTTCCACTCGGGAATAGCTAAAGGCTGAAGGGTGCCAGCAGGCCTCTGATGCTCTGCCTTAAAGCGACGACAAACGTCACAGTTAGCAATATACTGAGCAATTTCTCTCTTCATCCTAGTCCACCAGAACCTCTGGCGTAGGTCCTGATACATCTTAGTACTACCGGGATGAATCGTGAGATGACATTCATGAGCCTCCTTAAGGATCAACCGCCTCAAGTTTCGCACCTTGGGAACCACCAAGTGGTTCTCAAAGTAAACGACACCTTGTTCATCCATAGAGAAACATCTAAGAACTCCTTTCTTGATGTTTCTCTTGATGTGGGAAATTCCCTCATCACGCCTTTGGGCGGTCTTGATTTGATCCTCAAGAGTGGGTTTCGCCACCAAGGTAGAGAGGAATCCTTGAGGAGCAATGTGAAGGTTAAGCTTACATAATTCCTCATGGAGAAGTGGTTGACATTGTTGCAGCATGAGATTGTTGCAATAGGACTTACGACTTAATGCATCAGCCATGACATTGGCCTTTCCTGGGGTGTAAGTAATTCCTAAGTCGTAATCCGTAATTAGCTCTAACCAATGTCTCTGCCTGAGATTCAGATCTGGTTGGGTGAAGATATACTTGAGACTCTGGTGATCGGTGTAAATCTCGCAACGGTTACCAAGAAGGTAATGTCGCCATGTCTTAAGTGCATAGACCACGGCTGCAAGCTCTAGATCATGTGTAGGATAATTATCCTCATGTGGATGCAACTGTCGAGATGCATAGGCAATCACATGTCGATCCTGCATAAGAATGCAACCTAGTCCCTACCGTGAGGCATCACAATAGATAACAAAGTCCTTAGAGAAATCCGGTGGCACAAGTACGGGAGCAGAAGTCAGGTGTCTTTTCAGTTCCTGAAAAGTGTGCTCACATTGTGGGGACCACTCAAACTTTTTATCTTTCTTGAGGAGTTCGGTAAGAGGCTTCGCAACTTTGGAGAAGTTTTCAACGAAGCGGCGACAATAACTGGCTAGACCAAGGAAACTCCTAACTTGCTTAACCGATTCAGGTGGAGTCCAATCAAGGACGGCCTGGACTATCTCGGGATTGACAGCAATGCCCTTACCAGAGATCACGTGGCCTAGATAGGTCACTTCTGGCAACCAGAATTCACCCTTGGAGAACTTGGCATAAAGGCGGTGCTCTCTGAGTTTTTCTAACACAAGTCTGAGATGCTCGGCATGTTCTTCCTCGTTCTTCGAGTAAATAAGGATATCATCGAGGTAAATCACAGCGAACTTATCTAAGTACTCCAAGAAGATCGAGTTCATCAAACGAGAGAATGTGGCTGGAGCATTGGTTAGACCGAAAGACATAACGGTGTACTCGTACTGGCCATAACGAGTGACAAAAGCGGTTTTAGGAATGTCCCCATTCCTGATTTTGATTAGATGATAGCCTAACCTCAAATCCATCTTAGAAAACACTGAGGATCCAGCGAGCTGATCATACAGATCATTGATCCTGGGGAGCGGATACTTGTTCTTTATCGTGACCAAGTTAATGGGACGATAATCTACAACCATCCGATCCGTACCATCCTTCTTCTTGACGAAGAGGACGGGACAAGCCCAAGGAGAAGAACTAGGACAGATGAAACCCTTTTGCAAGGACTCATCAAGCTTCTTCTTAAGCTTGGCTAACTCTAATGTTGCCATCTTATAAGGTCTCCTAGAAATTGGGACAGTTCCTGGAATAAGTTCTATCACAAATTCTACATCCCTGTCAGGTGGAATGCCTGGCAGTTCTTCAGGAAAGACATCTGGAAAGTCTCGGACTACCGGAATATCTTCAAGGTCTGGGACAGGACTGGCATTAAGTGAATAGAGTTGACGCTCTGCAACTCTGGTAGAGACAATTACTATCTTGCCAGATGGGTGTGTAAGCTGGACGGACCTGGTGAAACAATCAATTTTGGCATGATGAGCTGTCATCCAGTCCATACCCAAAATGATGTTGATATCTGAAGACTTGAGAGCTATAAGTGAAGCAAGGAATACAAGTTTGTCAACAAGGATTTCATTGCCATGGCTTACTCTAGTAGTTTGCCATCTAGACCCTGGAATTTGGATTTGAAGCGGAATTGGCATATCACAAAATGACATGTCGTGCAAACGAGCATAGCCTTCGGAGATGAAGGAGTGAGATGCTCCAGTATCGAATAGAACTGATGCTGGATGACAATTGACAAGGAGTGTACCAAGAACGACATCTGGATCATCATGAGCTTCTTTAGCTGAGACGTGATGTACACATCCACGTTCAGTGGGAGCTGGCTTGGCACTAATCATCTTGCCTGATGGCTTACCACGGCCAACAGACTTCTCAAATTGGGGTGGAGCATAACTGGCCTAAGAGCAGTCATGTGCATAGTGTCCTGGCTCTCCGCATGTGAAGCAAGTCCCTGAAGTAGGATGTGGAACCGCATTAGGAGGCGGTCTACCAATAGGCCTGGGTGGAGCATACAACTGAACTGGGCGAGGCGCCACATAGGATGGCCTCGGTGCATATCCGGGTGGAAGTACAGTGTTCGGAATCCAAATCCGGCGCTTCTGAGAACCAGAGCCAAAGGTAGAACCCAAGTCACGGGTGTGCTTACGAGACTCCTCATAAGTGAGTTGAGCTGTCTCCGCATTAATAGCCTTGTTCGCAAGAGCCTGGAAAGTATCGCAATGGTGTAAGTGAAGATCACGACGAAACTTAGGGTTGAGACCCTTCCTGAACCTAACCTGCTTCTTGGCGTCTGTGGACACTTCCTTTGTGGCATAACGGGTGAGGTTTCCAAACTCTCTACTGTAAGCATCTACAACCATCTTACCCTGGGTAAGACTACAGAAGTCTTCCCTCTTGCGATCAATGAGACCCTGAGGGATGTGATGCTCATGAAAGGCCTCAGTGAACTCTCTCCGAGAGGTGATCTGACCAGCTGGAAGTATAGCCTCATAACTCTCCCACCACAGACTGGCAGGACCCTCCAAATGGTAAGTAGCATAGGTGACCTTGTCACCTTCAGCCACGTTCGTGGAACGCTGCTTATGAGTGATGCTACGGAGCCAATCATCTGCATCGAGTGGCTCAATGGAGTGATGGAAGGTGGGTGGGTTCAGACTAATGAAGTCATGGATGGTCACTGACTCATTGAGCTGATGTGCGGTGTTCTGCTCAATACGTGCCAACAAGCGGTTAGCCTCACGCTTGTTCCTATCAACCTCTAACATGAACTCTGCCAACGAGGGCTGGTCGGGACAATCCTCCTCATCCCTACCACCTCTGTGGTTTTGGCTACGAGCAATAGAACCTCGGGTAACTGGTGACATCCTGAAGAACAAAACCAAGGAAGAACAAGGATGGAATCAGCATCAACGTAAGGATGCAGAATGTAATGCAAAAGCATTAGAAGCTCTCAAAATCCTAGAACAATTTGGGCAGCATAACGGCAGTAAAATGCTCAAAATGAGACATCCTGAAAAAGATGGAATAGTACCATACTCGACATCATCAATCAAGGTTCTATGACAGTACTAGTCAAATACACAGGAAGTACTCGAAAACTGAAATATGACTCTGATCAACCATTCCTATGAGTCTACGGAATAGTAACTCGTGATCCTGATAGATAGATGAGAAAGCCTAATTTCTTAACCCCGTAGAAAAGACGAGGGTGACTCAGAATCAAAGGGACACAGGATAAGGAGTAAAAAGAGCCATACGTTCCCTTCCACAATCAATTCCCCTATATAACTAAAGCATTTCTAGACTCGACTTAGACTAGTTTGGCTTGGTAATCTTATAGTCAGTCAGGCTCTGATACCAACACTGTCGGGACCCCGATCCTAAGTCACACCGGTCTAGCATGTAACACATCATATCACTTTGCGGCCTCACGCACGGTAACCCACGGCTACCGCCTTTACCTGGGTCGGGACCGTTTGCACCTTTTGGCTCACGTATATGATTGTGTCGCTAGCATCCATGTGACAGAGAACCCGGGCCAACATGACTAGTCATAAACCAAGGTGTCACAAATTTACAGGGACAGGCATACATGACCCAGCACTGCACGTGTCGGTTAGCAGCGAGTGTAACCGAGTCGTAGCAAGCTACAAGGACTCCAGTAAAACACCGTGTGACATTTCCCCATAGGGACAGACACAGGAGCAAAGAAGGACACATGCCGGTCAATCCATGTGTTCCGGATGGAAGCACTAGGAGGCATTTCCCCATAAGGAAGGCTACCAAGAATAAACAACTAGGTGTCGGATCCCACACATACCAGTGCATTTCAAACAAACACACAATATGCACGATATGTGTAAATACAACATGGCATCACAACATAACTCTATGACTCCAAGTATTTATTAAGGAGGCTCCAAAGAGCCATACATAACATGATATTACAAACATGGGTCTCATGACCCAGCATACAAAGTCATACAAGCAACGGAAGCATATACATGTCTGGGTACAGACGACTACAAAAGAAAAAGGCTGAGAAGCCTGACTATCTACAAGACCCTCCATAGGAACCAGACCTCTATCTGGGATTCCCAAACTAATCGCCGAAGCCCACGAAGAATTACTAATGAGACCGGGGTCTCCTCTGCAAAAACATAAATTAAGCAAACGTGAGTACAAGGTACTCAGCAAGACTTACATCAGATCTAACTACATATGCATCTGTATCAAGAAGGGTGTTGTGGGGTTTAGCTGCAGCAAGCTAGCTTTGACTCAGTGCCTATCATGTATTTCGACTACCAGCAATATCTTTTAGGTGAGAAAGCGCACACGAGTCCACTAGTCACCACAACAATACACTACTATGGATCTGCTCCCGTCTCCCTACGAGAAGGCCATCCATAGCACTCACGCTTATCTTGCGCATTTTAGAGTATCCACTTTAAGTTGTCTATGAACCATATAAGTCTTCCAAGTAGTCCATATCCGCGGACGCGGCTACTCAAATAGATCATATTACCCTGCAGGGGTGTACTTCTTCACACACGCTCCCACCACTTACCACCATATACATGTCATGTATCTCGGCAACCTTCAAGCGGAAGCCTGGCGAGGGTGTCGGCCACAACCTGACTAACCACACAAGTCTCTAGTCCAGGTTTATCGC
This sequence comes from Elymus sibiricus, assembly GCA_039707655.1. Taxonomy (NCBI): domain Eukaryota; kingdom Viridiplantae; phylum Streptophyta; class Magnoliopsida; order Poales; family Poaceae; genus Elymus; species Elymus sibiricus. Next base: position 155,448,513 of record CM077668.1, read on the forward strand.
CTATTTGAGTCCGACCCGCAAGGAAGTCCGGCCGAGGTTTCCACTACGGCCCCAAATGATGTGTGCTGGGTTCCCAAGTCCACCATCCGGGTGCCACTTGGTACACTGGGCCACTGTGCCTAGTCTGTCCCAAGCCCACCATGCCGGGTGCGACTCGGTAGACAAATAACACGACCTATAAACACCAGAAACTAGTTGAAACTCCTGGACAGAGATCAAGGCGATTAATAAGCTGAGAGGGGTCATTGGTTTCGAGCCCAATGTGTGGTAGTAACTGTTCTTGGATAACATACAAAGAACTCAGTTCCTAAGGACAGTCTCAATGAGACAACCCACCATGTACTCCTACATGGCCTCTCATCGCTACCTTTACCAAATCGTGTTCACACACTTAGCTCTCAGCACCAGAACATGATCACAAAATTCCAATTCATTCCCAGATGAATCAGACCAGACACAACTCTAAGCAATAGCAGGCATGACATGGATGTAGTCACAACATGGCTCAAGCAACTCCTAATCATGCTAGGAAGGTTTAGCTATTTACAGTGACAATGACAGGTCATGCAGAGGAATGGGTTCAGCTACCGCAAGAGGTAACAGTTGAATCATTGTTGTCCTAATGCAATAAAAGAGAGCAGGAGCGAGAGAGTGGGATTGTATCGAAATGACCAAGGGGGTTTGCTTGCCTGAAAAATCAACACGGTAGCACTGCTCCTCGGATAGGTAGTCGGTGCCACTCGCAGGAGCAGAACCTATCGAGAAGGGCAGTACCGGAGAGGCAATCAATACACATCAAATGCAACACTATGATGCATGAACATGGCATGGAGATATGATGTGGTTTGAGCTAATGCATCTAGCATTCAATTTGGATGAAGTCCATTTGAACCAAGATTCAAATGCAACTTCAAAGTTAAGCATTTAAAATGCCATTATTTGAATTTGACCTGATCAGTAGGTATAAGTTGTTTAAACATGCATGAAAATGGTACAAATGGATTCTTTGGATTTTTCTGATAATTGTTCATATACAAATTATTTCATTCTGAGCTACGGTTGAATTTCTATGATTTTTTGAAGTTAATACAATTTTCTACAATTTCCTGGTTTATATTTAATCCAGAAAAGGGTTTATTGCATCAGCATGAAGTCAGCATTGCGTCAGTAGGTCAACGGGGTTGACCCAGGTCAAACCTGACCAGTGGGGCCCACTGGTTAGTGAGCCAGGGTTAATTCCCAGTCAAATCCAGCGCTGACTGGGTTTTACCAGGGGTAGGGCCGCTGTCAGTGGCTGTTAGGTGGCAAATTAGTGGGGTTAGCCCCTAATGACCGTGCCACGTCGGCAGGGTTTCGCCGGCGATGACCCGACATGGCGGCGCTCGCCGGCTGGACGTTTCCAACCATGGGGGCGGCAGCTGAGGCCACCAGGGCGTAGCCCACGCTCGCCGGCATCCAGGGGGCCAGGTGGGAGGTCGCGGGGTGGTCGGAACTCGCTGGAACCGAGCTCGCGGTGGCTGCCAGAGCTCGGGCTCGAGCGGCACGGCGTTGTGGTGCGCTAGGGAGGAGGCTAGGGTGTGGGTTAGGTTTGGGAGCTCACCCCGGCTCCAGCAGGGGCGGAGGCGAGGCCGGGGACGCGCTGGAGTCGACGGGGCGGAGGCAGCGATCTCCGGCGATCTGAGGAGGATGACGATGGTGTTGTGGCATTGCAGGGGCTCCCGCGGTGCGTGGATCATTGGGGAGACGTGGGGCGGTGCTGTGCAGCCTGTGGGCACGGTGGGGAGCCGAGAGGACGACGGTGGCCACGCGAAAAACGAGCGGCGGCGATGGACGCGTTCGGGCCCGAGCGAGAGAGAGATAGCAGAGGATGAGGGGGGGAGAATGGTGAGGCGTCGGCTCGATCCACATGGCACCGGGGAAATCGTCCACGCGTCCAGGCTCGGCGGCAAGCAGGAGGTGGCCTGGCGCGTGCTCGCGTGCGTCGGCCACGCGCGCGCCATCCTCCTGGCGGGAGGTAGATGATGACTGGCGCAGGCCAGTCGGACTGGGCTGGTTCGACCGGGCCGCCAGGTAAGTCAGGTAAGCCCCTTTCCTTTTTCTTATTTCTTTCTATTTTTCTTTTCTGTAGTCTGTTTCTGATTTAGTAAAAATACCAAATCAATTTATTTACTTCTGATAATTTTTGTAGGGACTAGGTGGATTATTCCAGAGCCCCTCACCAAAAATCAGAATTATTGAAGCAATAAAAATATTTATAGCATTTATTTGCTCCAATTCAAAATAGAATATGAATTAATTCAAAATCCAACATGGCTAGGAAAAATGTGCACCACCTTTGGTTGCTGTTTCCAGCAGTTTTCCAAGGATGATGAACATTTTTGGAAGCCATTTTGGGTTCATTGGAATTTATCTTGGTTAAACCTATTTGAAAACCAAGTGCTAGGGTTTAAGCAATCCCCATTTCAAATTTCATTCAAAATCAGGCATGATGCAAACATGAAAGGCTAGCCTAGGTCATTACCAGACTAGGGATGTGACACTGGTGCAGTGGACGAAGGCATCGGCTATGCACATTCGGGGCGGTGTACAGTGCTTTTGGTCAGGCGGATCTGTAGCAGCGGACGAGGGCTTCTTTGAAGGGCCAGCGATGTGGCCGACGAGGGCGTCGGTGAAGGGCCTACACTATGGTGGACAAGGGCGCCGGTGAAGCAGATCCGGTGCACTGGACCATGATGGCGGTCAAGGAGATCTGGTGTGGTGGACAAGCCAGTCGCTGAAGCGGCTCCGGTGCAGTGGTGAGTTGGTAGTTGGGGGTTCCAAGGTGCGGAAGGAAGATCTGGCGGGGTGTGAGGTGCACCGCCATGGCGGAGGACTAGATTCGGCAGCTTGGGGGAGGTGGGGAGGCGGGGAGGGGTATGGTTCTGGGTTAGGATGTTGGGGGCAAAGAGGGGAAAACAATGGAGTTACCAAAGCAGCCCTTTTCCGTTGATGTGGCAGGGGTAAAAGAGGAATATCGTAGGGCTAAACTTTCGGGCGCGAGAAATTTCGATGTGAGCGGGAAGTTTGAAATCTTTTTGCGGCTGAAATTATGTCTTCTTGTCTTGTACAACCGACTATGATATCATGGCCGAGTATTTATTTGTTGTGCACGCGAGAGAAAAAAAAGGTGCAAGTTTCGAAAATCAATGTCTCCAACTCGAAACTTAGATTGTCCATTCAATTCAAATATGGATCATTGAGCTATTGCAAACAAATACCATCATATGCTCCAATTCAAATGAAATTTTGAATGTGTTTCTCCTAAATATGATGACACAAACAAATATGTATGTGTATGAATGAAGTGGATGATTACAAGGTTTGAACACGATCGTATGTCTATATCTCTAGGTTTGATATATGAATTTGAAATCACGCAATCGGGTTAAAAATTGTACACCCATTTAAATGAATTAAAAAAAGCTAATAATGCAGTTGAATTCAGAATTTCCAATCTTAGGTCAGAAATTCTAGTACTTCAAAATATACCTCGCATGTTCAAAAGTATCGCTATCTCATTGTCCAAAAATATGAAGAAAAAAAATGATCAAGCATGAGTGCACACACTCTTGACCATGTATTTTAATTATGTCTATATCTCTCACACATACACCCCTCACTCTTTATCTGAAGCACACCACCCCGGCTCCTCTACCCCCCCCCCCCCACACACACAAGCCTTTCTCTCCCCCGGACACAAACACGCGCACACATTATCCCCTCTCTCTCTCTCTTCTAGGTCTAAACCCCAATAGATGTCTCGATCTCTTTGTCTTTCAGACATGCACACATCTGTTCCCCCACTCTCTAGGTCTCCCGGCATCTATCTTTCCCAAGCACATGCTCTATAGCCATGTATCTTTCCTATACACACAAAACACACTGTCCCCAACATCTTTCTCCCTACGTATATCTGGCTCTCGCACGCTCTCCACCATCTCTCGCTCTCGCATTGACACACATCTCACTCACCACCCCCACTACACACAAACACCCTCCCTCTCCTTATGCACCTCTCGCCTCTTTCCATCTCTTCACATGCGGACCCGACCCTTCTCCCCACTATATGTCGCGACTCTCTCCATAAATCTCTAGCGTATCATCGATCTCAAACTTGCGCGATGTTCTCTCCACCATCTATTTTGATCTCTCATGAAGTCTCTCTGACACATGCAATGACTCGCTTTACTTGTGTCTCCCTACATAGGACACTTCCGAACACCATCGACCTCCTCTGCCTATCTATAGGCCACTTTTTGCACACAATCGACCTCCATCTCTCTCTCTCTCCCGCTCTCTCTATCCATCTCTCTCTCCCTCTCACGCACTCTCTCTCTCTCGCACCCCTCTCTCACACACACTCGATGTCTCTTCCAAAAATATAGCACGCACCCCCACCCGCACCCATGCTGTCCCGCTACTAGACATGCCTCTCTCTCTCTCTTGGACACACATGCCATATCATCCCCCCTCCCCCTGCTAGGTTTACATCATCAGTGGTCTCTCTTCTCCACACACACACACTCTCCCTTTCCCACACACGCGCGCACAAAACAGACACACACACACCACACCATCTATCTGGATCCCTCTTTTAAGACACACAACCTTGTATATTCTCTCTAGCTCTAGGTATATATATATCCCTATCTCTCTCTCTCTCTAACTCACATGCATATCAAAAATCCCCGTCTCTCTAATTCGCACCTCTCTCTCCCTATGTCCGCATGCGTATCTCACACACTCACTCTGTGACTATGTCTATCCGCCTCCACGTTACACAACACAATGTCCCATATAGGTCTCTCTCTATCTTCCACACACACAAAAACACGCAATGAATCTCTTATCTTTGCCTTAGTCCCTTCATATCACACACACGCACGATCTCTCGCTCGCACACACACACAACCAAGCTTTTCTTGCGAGATACTTATGATCTATTCATCAGTCGTGGCAGTACAAAGAACACGAGACATGGAAAAAATACATCTACATGTTCGTAGACCACCTAGCGATGACTACGAGCACTAGAGCCAGCCGAAGGCGTGCCGCAGTCATCCTCCTCCTTACCAAAGAGGGGAAAACCTTGTTTGACAGTCGGGAAGTCATCGTGCTAAGGCCCCACATGCTCAGCCGTTGAATAGAACGTAGATCCCAGTTTATGGAAACAAGTATGAATAATACATTTGTATTTCCATAGTTTTGAGTTTTCCATCAAGATATTAGTCACCCATGATCAAGATTTAGTTTGAATTACGTACACATACATACTATGTAACTATCCGTGCTTATAGACTTCCAAAGCTTAGCTTTCACTCCTACTTACAATATGCAGAGTATTTAACAAAAGACTACCACTTTCAACCAGCCCTAGCAAGAAACTATTGTACAAAAAATAGCAAAAACATACCAAAAATTTCTCAATCCGTGCCAAAAAACTACTACCAAACTCCTATAAAAAAACTAGTACCAAGTGCCTAGTAGGCTCGTTTAAACCCGTTTATGACAGGGTTGGCCCACATGTCCGTGCTAACGACGCACCTTAAGTCAGCACCGTATGGTTGACCATAGAGTTGACTGTTACGACAGGTGGGACCCAGATGTGAGCATCTATCCTCTTCTTCAAACAGTTCGTATGCGTGTTCGTCGCCAGCGCCAGTGATGGGCGAGCTGGCCGCCGCTCCGGTGGACTATCCGGCTGCCGCGCTGGCCTTCGCACGGGATGGCTGGCTAGCCCGAGCGTGGCTCACGCGCAAGCAAGCCACCGCACTGGCCTCCGCATGGGCTGGCTGGCTGGCCCGACCGCGGCTCACGCACGAGCAAGCCGCTGCGCTGGCCTCCGCCCTAGCCGGATGGCTAGCCCGAGCGCGGCACGCGCGAACAAGCAGCCGCGCTGGCCTCCGCCCGAGCCGGATGACTGGCCTTAGCGCGGCATGCGCGAGCAAGCCGCCACACCGCCATGCCAAGCTAGCTAGCAAAGCTTGCACACAAGCAGCTGGATGCATCCAATAGGTTGTGTGCTAGCTTGGTTAGCTAGCGGCCGCGAGCGCCGCGTCAAGCTGGCTTCCGGCTGACGCAAGATGGGCTCCGTGCCACCGGTGCTTTTGACCTTGCTTTCAGCCAACAGCGGTGGCTGCCTCCCATGGCCGAGGATGACTAGGTGGACGGGCCGGAGGTAGGAGGTGACTCGGGGAATTTTTTTAGACTGACATGTAGGTCCCACAAGTCATAACGCCTAAGTTGCCGGTCAAACAGACGGCGTTGACTAAAGGTGCCACATGGGTTTAAAAGAGCCTAATCGGCACTTGGTAGTTTTTCATGATGGTTTAAGAATTTTTTGGTATGTTTTTGGTAAATTTTTTAGAGTGGTCGTTTCTTGGTATGGCTGGTTCGAAAGTGGTAGTTTTTTGTTAAATACTCCAATATGTATAAAGAACAATCTACTAGTGACAAATAGGAATTCTACGTTGCGTTGTACTACTCCGTACCAGTGGTCGCGGATAGCCCAACCATGTGCACGGGTTTTCCCTCCCGTATATTTTGCACGCACCATCATCTCGTGGCTCGCGTAGAGTAGCAGCAGCCCTCGCCTGCTGCTTCCTCAGCTGCCATCTTTAATGCTGCCTCCCAATTAAGCCAGAGGAGCCAGAAAAGCCTGGCACTGCATTGGGAACTGTGCAATATGGCCTTGGACCTGGACCTAGTGTAAAAGTACTCTGTAGCTTGTGGCGTTGCACGCATGGACTTTGCTCCTTATAGTACAAAATTAGCTTGAAAAACGTTTTCATAATATGTGATGGAGGGAGTAGAATAGTTGATTTGTTAGACTTTTCTGGAGCCATGTGATTGGCTCTTTCTTTTGCAAAAATCATGGAAAAGTTGCATTCATAAATTGAACATTGTACGTGCTGTGCACGTACGCGTGTACTAGTGGAAAAGAAAAAGCCTACTCTCGCGGTATGAAAGAACTCAAATGTTTTGCCCCCGCAATAGTGTGTGTGTGAGAGGAGCGGCTGAGCAGGCCAGCTACGCGCATGAATAGAGCAGCAAGCAGGTCTGCAGTACGCAGGTGTACTTTCCCTGCATTGATAGTTACAGCGATGGTTCTAGAGAACAGTACTACTGCTACTTCCGGGCTGGTTTACTAGTCCCCATCGTATTTTGAGTTAAAGTTTGATCACATATTTGACTAGCAAAATGTTAATGCATGTCGCCGAAAATTATATTGTTGGATTCGAATTTTAATGTACTACCCTCCACTTGCTACTATAGCTCCTTGGCCTTGAGATTCAAAAGTTGAAAACTGGTACACTAAGAGCATCTGCAATAGTCTGTATGATAGATTAGTTGTCATATACAAGTTCTCCAATTAATCGTACTCTGATGGGTACCATAGACATTAAATTAATAAACAAAACCTGATGACCAACGCCCGAGGGAAGGAAATTGGGGAGCCAGCTGCGGCAGCTCTCACCAGGTCAGTCAGGGCCCACAGAAATGAATGTAATTATCTCGGAGCTTGTGCCCGAAAAGTTGAGTACTAGTACTACTCCTATATTACATATTAAATAATACGTAACTGCACCATCGCAGTACCGCTATTGCGTGCCTGCATAACTTCCTTCACGAAGGGACGAGGCCCTGTGGTTACGCTCTTATCTCCTCCTCGCCAGTTCCCCTCCCGAAGAGACCAAGGCAGTTCGTCGCTGCTGCCAAGGATTCGCCAGGCGGTTCTCCTCCTCGCCGGGGCTGGGAGACCTTGGACGACGATTCTCTAGGAGAAACCACACGCCGCTCCGACTTCCTCACCGCCGCAAGACTCGGTGCTTCCTGCACCAACTATTTTAAGACGGTGCGCAAACACGCTTGGGAGAAGGCCATGCTTGTTGGTCTTCCATGCGTCCTCGAGGAGAAGGTTATTCAATGGGACTCTAGTCCACCGCAACGTGGCCGCAGTTGCATCTTGATGCCGCTTGAGTTGCCGACGTTGAGAGGCAGTCGGATTTTGTCCGATGAGAAGGTCAGTCATTGTGTTTGATCATGTAATGTATATTCTAAAAATACTTAGTTATTCCATCCTGTAATTTCTCCGCTACCCACCGTCCCACAGGTTTGGGTTGGTGCCAACGGAGATTGGCTTGCATACCTACGGCCGGATACCACCATTATTTTGCACAACATCCACAGCAGTGCCTCCGTTCCCGTAGACCCCTTGTCCAGCATTGGGATCGGCCTTCCGGACTGGAACGGCTTGAATAAGTATGATGAAGCCACCATGAGATTGAAGAAGATAGCAACTGCAGACCCGCCGACCAAGCACCGCACCTACGATGGTTACTATCTCATCACGGTATTCGACATAAGGATTGCCATCAATAAGAATGGCCCTGACGGCAGAGGCTGGCACATGTTGGCCGCGGTAGATTTGTACCCGCACAAGTTCGAAGACGCCATGTGCCATGTAGGCCACATCTTCGCTATGACAAGCCAGGGGACTTGTTTCATCTGGGTGCCATCCTATGGTATGGGAGATAACAAACGGAATGCACTAACCATCATTTGCATCCCTAATGGTACTCCATTATTTTGCAGGGACCATGCATCCCCCGATCAAAATCAGATCGCCGATCCTGGATGTGTTGGATTATGTGCATCCACCATTCGTTCTAACCTGGAACCTTGTAGTTGACTTTGGCAAATTGGGATCAAATATCTTAGCAGTGGTTACCCATGGTACCATTGATATGCAACAAGGTGCCACGATCTACCACGATCGGACCCTCACCATGTACCCAGGTATTCCATTCTCTCATTGCCTTCTCTTTCATTGTACTAGTGCTACTACTACTACTACTTCAGATCCATAGTACTAGTGGGTCGCACGGATCGGCGGGAGTCGTACTTTTTACCTAGGAGTACGCGTATAGCTGGCTCTTGAATCCACTCCCGCCATTTTTGTTTTTCCATGTCTTATCTCCTCCGTGTAGCCAAAAATGGCTATATATAATCAGTCGGTTATTTAACTACTCGCTGCACAATATTACTGCGCGCCATATTTGAGCACAACATTATCCTGCATGGACCTTGACCATGTACGTCACCATGTGTCCAGATCTGAGATGCCACGTGTACCAGATGGACGGCTCCGAGTTCGACCCCCGTGATGCTATGTGGGAGCCGAGGGACACTCTTGGAGAGTACTCGCTTTTCATTGGGGACAGCTACCCCATTGTCAAACAGATGCCACCTTCCGTGCACGACACCGAAAGCCTGCCGTTCATGAAGCATGGTTGTGTCTTTAGTGTGCACCGCCAGTTGAACATGTTGGGACACGCAATCCCTGATTTATGCTGCTTCAGCTTGGATGAGTCTCCATCGTGTGGAACCGGACTAGAAAGCTGCGACAATGATTCCCGTTGCCCACCGCTATGGATTATGCCATCTATGAAGAACACCTGGGATTGGAACCTGGAGGATGACATGGAGCCCATCTATAACGTGTAAGTGGAGTATGGTAAATTGTGAATGGTAGCGCTGTAAATATATGTAGAGTAGTCATGCACAAATTTATCACATGAAGTGGAGATGAACTTGTGTGGCATGTTGGCATTTTTCCTTTAGAATTTACTAGTAGATGTGTTATGTGTACGTGCAACTTGTGTGGCTTTTCCACGGGCACCAACATGCTTTGTGAGGAAAAAAGGTGGCACGGCTTTGGCTATAGGTGACGTGGCAGCATCATACAGTAGCGGTTGTTCAATATAGTTATAAGACTGCTCGTACTCCTATAAACCTTATGCTTGGCTCTTCGCCTCTTCGGGAGGTCCAAGTTCAACAATGATGGTACTATAGTACTATATGCTTCTGGCAATCTGACACCGAATAAACTGCCGCACGTCCACCGTGTGAGCGAGGGCGAGGGAGAGCGCACTGTAGTCAAAAGCTTCTCCTTGTCCTACGAGCCACGGCATGCGTGGGCAAGGGAGAGGGCGTAGGCGTACTAAGCAAGCTTCTCCTCGTCCTGCGAGCCACCGCGTGCGCGGGCGAGGGAGAGGGAGTAGTAAGCAAGCTTCTCCTCGTTCTATGAGTTGACAGGACACAGTAGTACTACTAGTCCATACCGCCTCCTTTCCGGTTAATATGGCTTAATTTGAAATGACATAAATACAGTGGCGGTCACTACGGTCACTAGACTTCATAATACGCTCATTACGGTCACTATATACATTTTGCGGTGATTATACGGTCACTACCTCACCGTAGAGCACCGTATTGCACTCCGCTGACTGGCCAAATAGTGTACGTGGCACTTTCTCCACTGGTTAAATTGGCACGTGGTTTCTGGGTCCCACCTGTCAGTTGGCAGAGCAAAGAAATAAGTTAAACAAAACTTTACACAGGCGCGACAGGAGTCCAACCCTTGCACGCGAACCACCCTGGGTGTGTATGTGTGTGCATGCACGTGTAGGTTGAGGACTTGAGCATGAGCGTGTGTGTTGCGTCGTGTGCTGTGTGCCGCATGCATGGCTGCGTGAGTGTTGCGTGCATGCATGTGTATGTGTGAGTGTTGCATGAATGCATGAGGGTTCTAGTCCCTCCCATTCACATGTTCATATTTCAAGCTTCATTAAAACGTTGCATGCAAGAATTACTCCAATGCATGTAAAAGTCCTGGTCATTTGTTGTTCACGCATGCACGCATGCATTGCAATTAATACGTTCGTAAACACAATTTTCTTGAGGAAAACGAGCCCATTAATTGAGTACTTTTGCAAAGTAGTACTACCTCCGTCCTGGTTTATTGGTCCTCATTGTATTTTGTGCCAAATTTTGACTAAAGATTTAACTAATAAAATGTTAATGCATGTCACCAAAAATTATATCATTTGATTCGTATTTCAACATAGTTTGAGATGATATTATTTTTGATGACATGCATTAATATTTTGGTAGTTAAATCTTTGGTCAAAAGTTGGTACAAAATACAATGATGACCAATAAACCAAGACGGAGGTAGTACTACAGTAGTACTAGTAGTACAAAAAATTCTTCTGGCACTCATCATCTACTATTACCTTGGTTGATGAATCTTTTCTACTGAGCTGTATATAAACCGGAATGAGGGAGTAGGTACTACTACGTAATTGGCGCCGGGAGCCTTGGCCAATGTTGGACAGGATGAGAGTAGAGGCATAGATAGGAAGTCTTGGCGATCCATTATTCCCCATCGGTCTATTCAACTACTAGTCTTCACAGTGAAGTGACAATACACGCTGCAGCAGATGAGACACTTGATTACTAAGCTGAGCCAGCATTCTGGTGTTACTAAATCATCCTTACCATGTAGTGCCATCATGTCTGCCAGTGGATCACGCTTCCGCAATTACACGTACGCACTTCTCTCTTCCGTTGACTGACATATGGGCCCGCTTGACATAGACCACTTGTCATCCGCTTAACTATTTACACTCGTGTGTACTAGTAGTACTAGTTGAATTGAGATTTAATGCACTTTCTTCCCCGTCTCTCCCTCTTCTTCCTCCTCTCTTCCCCATGGACGTCCCTTCCCCATCTTCGTCCGCACACCATTTTCCAGTGCTCACAGCTCGCCCGCTCGCGCCATCCTCCTCGGTCGCTCGTGCGCACCATCTCCCCCCGCTCACTGCTCGCCCACACACGCCATCTTCTTCTCTCGCCCGCTCGCATCCACTTCCCCGCTCGCCCGCACGCATCGAAAACCCCAATCACTCAGCGCCCTAAAAAACCCAATGGCAGAACCGACTAACACTCAGAGCTGTGATTGGAATTCCCTCCCCGATGTTCTCTTGGAGCAGATCTGTAATCGTATGGACCTGCTCAGCACCGTGCGTCTGGCCGCATGTTCGGTGTCTATGCACCATCTACTCATTGGCAGCCGGCCGGCCCTTTTCAAGACACCCTGCTTGCCGATGCCCGATCCTCGCAACTGGCCTGGACACCGACATGACGATCCTACGGAGGTTGTCGTCGTGCCCCTCGACATGCTACCACTCCCCGCCCACCTGCCCTTCATGCGCCGCCACTACTGGGCGGGCATGAAGGCCAACTGGATCGTCCTCATCCACCAATCGGGTAGTCCGTGGCATCTCGTGGATATCTACACCCAGCGAGAGATCACCCTTCCATCATTGGATACTGCCGACATCCAGCCTCGCGGCCTGCCGGACACTCCTGCCTACTACGCACGAAAGGCGTCGGGCACTTGGTTGGACCTCCGTTTGCTGAAGGTTGTAACCTGCGAAGTACCCACACCATCAGAAGACTACATAGATTACAAGCTCATTGCCTTGTTCGACGGGGGATTAGCCTATCTGGAATCCGGTCGCCATACATGGTTATGGCTCATCATCAATCCTGTTTACCCTCCATTTCTTTCTGATGCTATAGTGCACGATGGCATCGTTTACGCGGTGGACGGACAGATTGGCTGCATATACTGGTGGAATCCATCATCGTGTAATTGTTCTATCTCATCTCATCTTTATCATATGAATACGACTGCCTATTCATTGTTAGAAATTTAGAATAGATAGTATGACTATAACCACATCATTGCTATATGTTCCTCTCATTTCCTTGATTTTTATGACCACACATGTTATTGTTAGAGTTGATATGAGAACAATTGGCATCTAATGATTGTTAGAATAGATAGTATGAGTATAACCACATCATTGCTATATGTTCCTGTCATTTCCTAGATTTTTATGACCACACATGCATGTTATTGTTAGAGTTGATATGAGAACAATTGGCATCTAATGATTGTTAGAATAGATATTATGAGTATAACCACATGATTGCTATATGTTACTCTCATTTCCAAGATTTTTGTAACCACGCATGTTATTGTTAGAGTTGATACGAGAACAGTTGGCATCTAACTTTTATGGTAGAATATGAGTAGGCCCTGGCATAGCTGTTTTCCTCTCATTTTTACATCATCTTTGAACCATGACATATTGATAGAATATGAAAGCCATTGGCATTTTTTAAAATTAAGGTATGATTATGACCACGGCATTGTAATTCTCTGGCTATGATCTATCTCCCTGTTATAATAATCTTAATTCCACACATACTCTGAACATGATTGTATATTTTTGTCCTTTTGGTCTCTAATTTGATTTGTTGCAGCAGACGCAAATGCGCTGGCCTTTATAATTCTAGCACCTGGAAATATAAATGTCAATGGGTGGTGGTTTATCGCTCGTTCAGCTGACGGTGGGCATTTGATGCTCATTCACACGTACCAAAGTGACCAAACCATTTCATCAAACCACATGCAGTACAATGCGTGGGGCGCTCGCGACTGTGATGGCTATGGCTGCTTTATCTTCGAGAAAGATCCTAGCTCCGTTGGGCCAGGCGTATTCAATTGGAGGCGGGTTTACAGCCTCGGCAACCACTCCCTGTTCCTCGGGCTCAATTATCCGATCATCCAACCAATCATCAAACATATCACCGGCGATGATTATCGTGCTATGCAAGTTCCATTAGCCAGGGGGAACTGTGTTTACACATCATACCATGGATTTCATGAATCACCATATCCAGAGATTCATCGACACAGCTTGTTGCCAGATGAACTTCAGTGTGTGAAAGGCATCAAGCTTCCAAGCGATGAACGGATTTTGCAAACCCGACATGCGGCGATGTGGTTTATGCCAATAGCTAATATGCACAACTTGATTCGTAGTGATATCTAGACTGAGCCATGTATCCTGCTAGTTGTCGCATGATCCTGTTTTGTTGGTTATTTTGTACGGTAGTTAGTTTGAAGGTTAAATACCTTTCTGGGATCAAGTGCATCCTACATCACCTGCGTAGCATGTATTTTGATAATGATGATGGAGATGCTGTGCAGAAGCCATATATAGCAATTAAGCTTCAAGTGCGTACTTGTTCATGAAAGTGTTGTCCAATGGGAATTATATTTTGTATTACTCATGCAGCCTACAAGTCTGTCGCACAGCCTTGTAACTTTGTAGGCACCTGTTTGTAAGCTCCTTCTAAACACTCTTGCATAATGCCCTTAAAACTAAGGCTTTAGCAACGCCCCTCTGATATTATTTAAAGCAATATGGACGCAACATGGAGATTGGATGAATGTACACCATTTCTAAAATTTGTACTACTAGTAGTCCTCTATACCGTATATTGCGCTACTCGTACTAGGTAAGTAGTACTTGTACGACTAGCAGTACTAGTACACGTCAGCCAAATTATTCATCATGCCCTCACATTGAATTGATGTGACAACATGCTGTGCGAGAGGTGACACAAGAGTCCCGGCCGCGTGTTTGGTTCACCAAAGTGAGCCTCACCCCTCTGGTAGTCCAGCAACACTCTCCCATTCTCTCCCGGTCTCCCCGCCTCCCAGCCGCCGCCTTGTTCTGATCCAGTTGGTACGATGGGTGATGAGCTAGTGGAGCTACTATACTTCATTACAAGTAGTCAAAAGGAAGATGCTGAGAAATTTGATCTCAACAAGGAAGCTCTTCAAGATAGCCGCATGAAGGGTGGAACCAGCGAGGATGCTCCTGTGAGTATTCGTCCCATCGCCCTGTATGTTGATTTTTATCTTTATTGGGGTTTTCAAGTCTTTAGAGTATGCATGTAATAATGAAGCCGAGACCCCAGTTTGTTCAGGCGTCATGGATTTTAGATTTGGAGTAGCACTTATCTGTCGAAATCGTTCATCATTTACTTAACCTTTACTTAAACAGTTGACTGATCATACATTGAATACCATTTAACTGGAATTAACCACTGCAAGTCCAAGAAGGATTGGCCGGTGCTGCCGGCTGGCGTCAAGTTCGATCCCTGGGATCAGGAGTTGATCGAGCACCTTGAGGCTAAAGTGAGTGCTAACAGCGCGAGATCTCACCCTCTCATCGATTTGTTCATACCGACCATCGACAGCGAGCACGGCATATGCTCCACCCGTCCTGAGAAACTTCCAGGTGAAACACCGATCGACCGTCTACTTGCACAAAATATATTCCTTTCTTTTTACAAATTTCTAATGTATGCTGCCCGGCCTGGGATTGCATTTCACCAATACTGCAGGTATCACACTGAGTGGCCTAAGCAAGCATTTCTTCCAGCGCAACTCTAGGGCGTTCAAAAGGGGTACGCGGACGCGTCGCAAGATACAATTGGAGTGCGGCATGCACGCGATGTGGCACAAGACCAGCAATACCATGCCGGTGATGGTCAATAGCTGGCAGAAGGGTAGCAAAAAGGTTCTGGTGCTGCACACCAACAAGAACTACGACCAGCAGAGGACCAACTGGGTGATGCACTAGTACCACCTCGGGGACCTCGAGCAAGAGAAGGAGCGGGAGCTGGTCATCTGTAAGATCTTCTACCAGACGAAAACGAGGGCCAGGACTAAAAGGATTATAAGTTAGTTTGGTAGTACTAGTTCTACCTGGTCGTCTGCAAGTTGGTGTTGTTGTAAAGGATCTTTCGGTCTGAACTTGGCATTTCCTTCCAACCATCATGTCGAGGGTCGACGTGGATATAACGCTGAAGTAATTGTTGCGAAATGAATTTTCAGGCACCTGATATAAGTAGCAAAAGCACTTGCCATTCGAATTCCTAGTTCTCCAAAATTTTACTAACATCTTCCAGTACGCAGGGGATCCATCAGGTTTCACAGGCTGACAGTTGGACGCAGCACGTAGGGACAGGGTTGTGGCACGCCAAGCCCAGCTGCAAATTGTTAAACAGAGGAGCGATGGATTTGGGCCTTTAAGAACAGTTAAATGTCGGGACCTCGATCGCGGGAAGCGCCTCCCATGCCATCCCTCTAACCCACATACCACATACAGTATCACTAAAAAAACCCTGCATATGACATGTTCTCTCGTTCGAGTTCTCAGTTAACCAAAAATTTTAACAGGCGTGAGAAACGGGAGCCGCCGCTTCCAGTGATCATTTTTGGACCAAAAAAAGGCCTAGTCGGCTATCGTTTAGTTGAAATATGTAAAGTGTTCCATACGAAAAAGAAACATGTAAAATGTAATGAATTTGGTCCGGTTTCAATGAAAATCATCCAATTTGCATGAAATTCATCCGTGGAACTAGAAGAGGGCTGTCCATACAGAGGCTAACAGTACGGACCCAGCAGGTCCATGTCCATACACAAGCAAGTGCACACACTTATTATCTTGAGGGCAAAAATATGCTGACGTCTGAGACCCATGAAATTTTCAACGTATCAACGTAGTCAATAAACAAGAGAATTCTACAAGGAGAGACTGAAAACTGGGATCTAGCAGCTAGTATTTTTTTTTGAGGTCGAGCAAATATTTACTGGGCTGTAAACTGCCCAGGTTATGTTTTGTTTATTAACAGGCGCAACCCATGACGACATGCGGCCACAAGGATCTAGCAGGTATCAACTGGCCTCTGGGCCGCCCAGCCTTGGTTTTATTTTTTCTTAGAACATCAGCAGCCCAGCTATTTTTTACAGAAGAAAACGCACAGCCCAGTTCTATTTTTGTCTCGATTCTGAAAAAAAAAGTTCTATTTTTGTCATCTCTACTTTATATATATATATATAGTTTTATTAGTTTATATATTATATTCACAAAAAAAATTAGTTTATTTATTAAGTTGTGGGCCTACTAAGTTGATGCGTATGCAAGGCTATGTCAACTTAGTCAACAAATCGACTCTACCAGCGTGAGACCGTTAGATGTCAATCCAACTGCCGGCGTGCTTCTTCAATCTCTAATCTTCCTGCTCCAGCCGCCCAAACAAGCGCTGGCATCGCCTGCTCCCGCCTTTCGTGGCCGGCTGTTCTGCCGCGTAGGCCTCACCGCCCCACCCTACTCCAATCGCTTGCTAGGCCATCCCTGTACTGACCCACACCTCCTGTTATTCTCTGGTGATAGCAGCCTCACACCGCAGCCGAGCCAGTAAACCCTCGTATTCCCCTCCACGTGAGTATCCATTGCCGAGTCTTCCCCGGCTCCGGGTCATTCCCTCCCTAGGCCTCGCCGTCGTCCACCGCCTTGGTGCTCTCGGCACGGCGTCGTAAACGTGGTCAACGAACGATAGCCATCGGAAGAGGACTGTACGTGGACAGGCTGACAACTGGGACCCACGAGGTCCTTGGTTGCACGCAAGGAAGTGCCTCCTTATTACGCGGAAGAAAAATGATTCCACTCCCTGACAGCTGGGACCCACCAGCTACATCTTCGCACGCAAGGAAGCTCCTCCTTATTACATGAAAAAAATGCTTCCTCCCATTGGTTTGCTGACATCTGGGACCTACGACATTATCAACGTACTACGAGAGAATTGCACATGGAGCGGCTGACACGTGGGACCCAGTTGCTCGAGCAGTTTTGTTGTTGTTGTTGAGACGGAGTAGGTTATCAACTGGGCTGTGCGGTGTCTGTGGCCCGTCTAGCCCAGGCTATTATTTTTTGTTTACAATATGACGAGCCCAGCTGTTTTTTTTCACGGTGAAAATGACTAGCTCACCTTTTTTCGTAGAATAGCCTACACAGGCCGATTTCTTTTTCTCCGTCCTGCTGGGCTGCAATTTTTTCAAGACGACGAGGGATACATTCGGCCTGCCCAGACAAAAAGGGTTGTAAATCATATAAGTAATATGAAATGGGCTGTATATATATAAAAACAACGAAAATTGGCAATTAATTTCAAATTGTGAATTTTCTTTTATTTTTTGATACTTCAAATTTCATTGGATTTTAACATAATTTAAATATATTTTAAATTTAGTTATCGGGCTCAAAATTTCGGGATTAAAAATAGTTCGGCAATTTCAATGAAATATCATTGAAATTTTTAATCCTGTCCTTGGAGAAAATGGTCAGGTATTCTAAAAATATAATATGGGCTGCAATAAATTACATAATAATTAGCAATTGGTCTGTAAATTTAGGAAAAATAGCAAATGGGCTATATGCTATCCACCACAGATGTTATGCTGACTTGTGGGCCTACTAAGTTGACGCGTAC
This sequence comes from Elymus sibiricus, assembly GCA_039707655.1. Classification (NCBI taxonomy): domain Eukaryota; kingdom Viridiplantae; phylum Streptophyta; class Magnoliopsida; order Poales; family Poaceae; genus Elymus; species Elymus sibiricus. The sequence goes on from CM077668.1 coordinate 155,466,597, forward strand.
GCAGGGCTTTGTCAACTTATAGTCAACAAACAATTCTAACAGCAGTGACCGTTGGATGCTAATCCAACGGCCGTGCTGCTTCTTCAATCTCTGATCTTCTTGCTCCAACCGCCCAAACCAGTGCCGTCGGGGCCGCCTGCTCCCGCCTCCCGTGGTCGGCTATGCTGCCGCGTAGGCCTCATCGCCCCACCCTACTCCCATAGCTGGCTAGGCCATCCATCTACTCACCCACACCTCATGTTATTCTCCGGCGATGGCAGCCTCACACCGCAGCCGAACCAGTAAACTCTTGTACCCCCCTCCGCGTGGGCAACCACTGCCGCGTCTTCCCCGGCTCCGGGTCGTTCCCTTCCTCGGCCTCATCATCGTCCACTGCCTTGATGCTCTCGGCATGATGTTGTCAACGCGGTCAACGAACGACAGCCATCGGAACAGGACTGTACGTGGAGAGGCTGAGAGCTGGGACCCATGAGGTCCATGGTCGCACGCAAGGAAGTGCCTCCTTATTACGCGCAAGAAAAATGATTCCTCCCCTTGCTTACTGGGACCCACCTTATTTGGAGGCTGACTTGTGGGCCTACTTAGTTGACCCGTACGCAGGGCTTTGTCAACTTAGTCAACAAACGATTCTAGCAGCGGTGACCATTGGATTTTCATCCAACGGCCGTGCTGCTTCTTCAATCTCTGATCTTCTTGTTCCAGCGCCCAAACCAGTGCCGGCAGGACCGCCTGCTCCTGCCTCCCGTGGCCGACTGTGCTGCCGCGCAGGCCTCACCACCCTACCCTACTCCCACCGCTGGCCAGGCCTTCCCTCTACTCACCCACATCCCCTATTATTCTCCGGCGATGGTAGCCTCACACCGCAGCCGAACCAGTCAACCCTCGTACTCCCCTCTGCGTGGGCATCCACTGCCGTGTCTTCCCCGGCTCCGCGTCATTCCCTTCCTAGGCCTCGCCGTCGTCCACCGCTTTGGTGCTCTTGGCGTGGCGTAGTCAACGTGGTCAATGAACAACAGCCATCGGCAGAGGACTGTACGCGGTGAGGCTGATAGCTGGACCCACCAGCTACATCTTCGCACATAAGGAAGTGCCTCCTTATTACGCGCAAAAAAAATGATTCATCCCCCTGACAGCTGGGACCCAGCTGCTATATCTTCGCATGCAAGGAAGTGCCTCCTTATCCTCCCTGACAGCATGGACCCACCCGGTCGAAGCATACGTAGCTTTGTCTGTCTGGTCGCGAACGTGTACGTACATACTGGTCGATCGGTCTTTCTGCAACGATGAACCGTGGGCATGTAAGGAGCGGCACGTGTCGTAGTAGAGCCCCTGACGTAGTAGTTCAGGCAGCCCCGTCTAAATCGTGTACATGTACGTATAGCCTCACAGCAAAAAATACGGCCACGTACGTACATATACAGGCGGGGTCTCGAACGCATACTCGCGCATACGTACGGCCAGCGCTCGTGTACATGGAGAGAGGCAACGGACGGCAGCAACGACCTCCTATTCATCGGCAGCCAATCGGCTGGGTCGGAATGGAGGAACCAGCATCGTGTTCATCGGGAGCCAAGCGACTGGGTCGGAACGCGTCCTGTTCATCGAGAGCCAACCGGCTTGGACGGAACAGCCGTAACGGGGTCCTGTTCATCGACTCGGGGTCTGGCGTACCGCAAAACGGAGGAAACGGCCTTCTGTTCGAGGCCTACGGTCGAAACAGGGTCCTGTTCATCGGCTGGGGGTCTGGCGTACCGCAAAACGGAGGAAACAGACTTCTGTTCGAGCACCTACGGTCGAAACAGGGTCCTGTTGATCGGAAGGGCTCTGGCGTACCGCAAAACAGAGGAAATGGACATCTCCCCAACTGCGTACGGTCGAAACGGGGGTCCTGTTCATCGGGAGTGGTGTGGCGTACCGCAAAACGGGACTCCACGGGCTACTATTCATTGATAACCCACAAGTATAGGGGATCGCAACAGTTTTCGCGGGTAGTATTTCACCCAGATTTATTGATTCGACACAAGGGGAGCCAAGAATATTTGCAAGTATTAGCAGTTGAGTAGTCAATTCAACCACACCTGGAGATAAAATATCTGCAACAAAGTATTTAGTAACACAGTAATATGATAGTTTTGATAGCAGTAGCAATAGTAACACAGTAACAGTAGTAGTTTGTAGCAAGTGTTAAGCAGTAGCAACAAAGTAACTTAGCAGAAACCAATATGAGAAAGTCGAAGGCATTGGATCGGTGATGATAATTATGTTGGATGATATTCATCATATAACAGTCACAACCTAGGGCGACACACAATAGCTCCAATTCATCAATGTAATGTAGGCATGTATTCCGTATATAGTCATACGTGCTTATAGTAAGAACTTGCATGACATCTTTTGTCCTACCCTCCCGTGGCAGCGGGGTCCTTAAGGAAACTAAGGGATATTAAGGCCTCCTTTTAATAGAGAACCGGAACAAAGCATTAGCACTTAGTGAATACATGAAGTCCTCAAACTGCGGCAATCACCGGAAAGAATCCCAATTATTGTCACCTTGGGGTATGCGTATCATGACACGTAATAGGTGCATATAACTTGCAAGATAGGATCAAGAACACAAATATATTCATGAAAACATAGAGGGTTCAGATCAGAAATCATGGCACTCAGGCCCTAGTGACAAGCATTAAGCATAGCAAAGTCATAGCAACATCAATCTCAGAACATAGTGGATACTAGGGATCAAAGCCCTAACAAATTGACTCGATTACATGATAAATCTCATCCAACCCATCACCGTCCAGCAAGCCTACGAAGAAATTACTCACGCCCGGTGGTGAGCATCATGAAATTGGTGATGGAGGATGGTTGATGATGACGACGGCGTTGAATCCCCCTCTCCGGAACCCCGAATGGACTCCAGATCAGCCCTCCCGATGAAGAACAGGAGGTGGCGGCAGCTCCGTATCGTAAAACGCGATGAAACTTCTTCTCTTATTTTTTTCTCGGGGAAAGAGAATTTATAGCGTTGAAATTAGGTCAGACGATCGCCTGTGGGCCCCACAAGGCATCAGGGCGCGCCCTGGGGGGTCGCGCCCTATTGCCTTGTGGGCAACAGGTGGCCCCTTTTCTGTTGATTCTTGCGCCAATAATTTTTATATATTCCATAAAAATTCTCCAAAAAGTTTCATCCAGATCCGAGAACTTTGATTTTTGCACAATAACAACACCATGGTAGTTCTGCTGAAAGCAGCGTCAGTCCGGGTTAGTTTCATTCAAATTATGCAAATTAGAGTCCAAAACAAGAGCAAAAGTGTTTGGAAAAGTAGATATGACGGAGACGTATCAACTCCCCCAAGCTTAACTCATTGCTTGTCCTCAAGCAATTCAGTTGACAAACTGAAAGTGATAAAGAAAAACTTTTACGAACTCTTTTGTTCTTGTATCCATATATAAGCTTAAATAGTACTCAGGTTTTCAGCAAAGATCATGAACTAACCATGCTCATAATAACACTTAGAAACTATATTTACTCATATCAATGGCATAATAAACTAGAGAGCAATAGTAAGATATTTCAAACGCCAACAATTTGTCAAAACAATCTTGATATAATATGATGCCACGGTATCTCGCTAGCCCTTTCTGAGACCGCAAAACATAAATGCAGATCACCTCCAAAGTTCAAGTAGCGACTAAACATTGTAATTCAGGGTAGAAGAGATCCAGTCATGATGCTCACAACATTAACTATACTCAATGCATAAGGATGACAATAGTGCTTTCATAGAGGGAAGCAGGGATTTGCAGCGGTGCCAGAGCTCAAAGCTTAAATCAGAGATGAAAACAATTTTGGGAGGTGTACTTTTCCTGTCAACGTCATGACCGAGAGTTTTCAATATCTTCCATGCTAAACACATTATAGGCGGTTCCCAAGCGGAAAGGTAAAGTTTACTCCCCCTCCACCATACCAACACAAGCCATGGCTAGCCGAATCCTCGGGTGCCCTCCATACCAACAACTTTCCGGGGGAGTTTGTTTGCCTTATGTATTTTCGATTTCGAGCATAGGACTGGGCATCCCAAATACCAGCCTCTCTCGTGCAATGACAAGTGAATAAACACTCATCTCGAGAATAACCCGCTTAGCATGGAAGATACTGACCGCCCCCTGTCGCTCCATGAGCGGTATGAGCACACAAAACGGATGTTTATTTGAATGATTAGAGGTGGCACATGCAAATTTACTTGGAGCAGCAGAGTAATACCGCATATAGGTAGATATGGTGGACTCATCTGGAACAACTTTGGTTTAAGGATTGTGGATGCACAAGTAGAATCCCCGCTTAGTACAAGTGAAGGCTAGCAAATAAGTTGAGAAGTGACCAACTAGAGAGCAAAAACGGTCATGATCATGCATTGAGAATAATTAATATTGAATACTAGCATGAGTAGGATATAATCACCCTGAACATAAATATCGTGGAGGCTATGTTGGTTTTGAATCAACTACATGCATGAACATGTGCCAAGTCAAGGCACTTGAAACATTCAGAGGAGGATACCATATTAACATACTACATCATAACCATTTTAATGCATGTTGACATCCAAGATAAATCATTATCCACTCCTAGCTACTTAAGCATGCCATGAGCAACTATAATCTCTAGTTGTCATCACAAACATGTTTACTCATAATATGCTGAATCGTGGGTACTGAGTTAAACATATTTACAAAAACAAAAACAAGAAGAGTTCATACCAGCTTTTCCTTGCCACAGTCACTTCATCAAATCATCGTCATTATTACCTTTCACTTGCATGACCGAATGATGTGAAAATAATAATAGTGCAAGTGTGCCGTGGACTAAGCTGGAATCTGCAAACATTTTATTCAAGGGAGAAGACAAGGTAATATTGGCTCTTCGTTAGATCAACAATAAAGCATATGAGAACCACTCATCATTTTCATCGTGGTCTTCTCCCTACGACAACTCAACGAAAAGAAAAGAAATTCAGAGAAACACATTGAAATATTTTTGGAGTTTTTAGTTTTTCTGAAGGAAAGCAAATTAAAGAAGAAAAACTATTTACACGGGAGAACTCCCAACAAGCAAAAGAAGAAACGAGAAATCTTTTTGGGTTTTCTTTTAATACTACAAACTAATAAACGGGAAAGAAAAACCAAAAAGAAGCGAGAAATATTTTTGGATTTTTGAAGGTTTTCAAACACACAAGAAGAAAACGAAAATAAAACTAACATGGATATACAATGAAAAAGTGTAAACACCGACAACTGAAATGAATGTGTGAACATGAATGTAATGTCGGTGAGAGACACGTACTCCCCCAAGCTTAGGCTTTTGGCCTAGCTTGGTAATCACCACCCGTAGTATCCATCAGGACCGGGCAGATAGTACCGGGGCGGAGGCACCTGAGGGTCCCACTGCTGGACCTTGTTCTCCGATGCTGCCAGCTCGTTCCTGTAAGCTGTGATGTCCGCCGGCATGATGGTGTATCCATTCCTGGCATGAGAGTCAAACAAAGAAGGTGCAGGCAACGGAATAATATCGCGAGTTGTCTCGCTGAAAACCAGGTTATAACGAATATATTGAGGAGGTTCAGGTTCATCAATAAAGTGGTGATCGATCATGCACTGTTGGTCTAAATAAGCCTTGGGCCGCAAGTAGTCATTTGGACGGATAGCAACATTAAAACATTTCGCAAGACGTGAAGCATAAATACCACCATGGACTTTACCCTTAGTCCTGTTGGTGTGCAGGCGGCGTGCAATGATAGCTCCCAAGCTAAAAGTGTTATCGCCATAAATAGCGCGACGCAAGATGGCGAGGTCAGGGGCACTGAGCGTACCACCTTCCTCCCTGGCAGTCAAACATTTCCCTATGAATAAAGCAAAGTAGTGCACAGCAGGAAAATGCAAGCTAGTAACATGGGCTTTTGAAACGCCCCTAAATTCCCCCACAGTCAAAGTGCGAAGGAAGTCCTCGAACTCCTCAGGCTGAGGCTCCCTCAAATCCCCATCAGAAGGGATCAAGCATATCTCACAAAACTCATCTAGCGTTAACTCATGATGTTCAGCATATAAATCGAAACGCACCATGGGGATATCGAGCCTAGGCATGAAATAAAAAAATTGAACAAAGGAATTTGTAAGGATGTGGTGCTGGTCACACTCATCTGCGAGGAAGTCGGTCAGCCCGGCGTTCGCAACAAATTGTGCGAACTCTTGACGGAACCCGGCTTCGTTCATGAAGGTGTTGTGTGGCCACTCGCATGGTCGGACCTCCGTCCTATGCGGAATGTTGAGGTCGTGGTCATGGGCATCCCCAAGGACACCCTTGGAGCTTCGGCTCGAAGAAGCCCTCCGAAGAAAGTTCATTTTCCTAAGAACAAATTTCTAAAAAAATTTGGACCACAAAAAGATGTTAACAAAACTTCAAAACATTGATAGCAACTACTCATACAAGTGCCTAGAGCCTATATCAAGCATTCAAACTACTTAGAACTCAAAGAATTTAACATGCAAGCTCATTTTCAGTAGCACCAATAGCAGCAATTTATGCAAAATATAATCCACTAAAGCAAAAACTAATTGGAGCAATGGGAGAGTCACATACCAAGGAGCAATCCCTCAAAACAGTTTTGGAAACGGAGCTCCAAGCAAAGAGATCGAAAATCTCAGGTTTGGGAGCAAGAACACGAGAGAGAGAGAGCTACAAAGATTTTTTTCTGGAGGTAGGAGATGAAGTGGGCAGAATGGATAAGTGAGTGGGTCCCTATGGGACCCACAAGGTATCTTGGCGCGCCCTGGGGGGTGGCCGCGCCCTGTTGCCTTGTGGGCAACAGGTGCACCCCCCTGGGTTGTTCTCAGTGCCAAGAATTCTTATATATTCCAAAAAAAAATCATGTTAAAATTTTATTGCATTCTGAGCACTTTTATTTTTGGGCCATTTTTTATTGCACGGATAATTCAGAAAACAGGATAATCATGGCATTTTATTTTATTTAAACTATAAATAACAGAGAGCAAACTAAGGTTACAGAAAGTTGTGCTTACTAAATTCATCAACCACATGCCCTTCAAAAAGAATCCATTAATAAGGTTGATCAAGTCTTATTAACAAACTATTTCCGAGTGACATGAAACCGAAGAATTTTCGTATAACACTAAGTTACCTCAACGAGGATATGCATCTCCCCAATAATAAGAATTTCATATTTCTTTTTGACAGTAGGAAGAGGAAATTTGAACCCCCCAACAGTGATTGTCGAAACTTTTTCAATACAATTGATACCATTCACTGAAGTTTGTTTCTTCGGGAAGTAAACCGTATGCTCATTACCATTTACATGGAAAGTAACCTTTCTTTTGTTGCAATCAATAACAGCCCCTGCAGTATTCAAAAAGGGTCTACCAAGGATAATCGACATGTTGTCGTCCTCGGGCATATCAAGTATAACAAAGTCTGTCAAGATAGTAACATTTGCAACTACAACAGGAACGTCCTCGCAAATTCCAATTGGTATAGCAGTGGATTTATCAACCATTTGCAACGATATTTCAGTAGGTGTGAGCTTATTCAAATCAAGTCTTCTATATAAAGAGAAAGGCATAACACTAACACCGGCTCCCAAATCACATAAAGCAGTTTTAACATAACTTCTTTTAATGGAGCATGGTATAGTAGGTATTCCTGGATCTCCTAACTTCTTAGGTACTCCACCCTTAAAAGAATAATTTGCAAGCATGGTGGAAATTTCAGCTTCAGGTATCTTTCTTTTATTAGTGACAATATCTTTCATATATTTAGCGTAAGGGGACATTTTCAACATATCAATCAAGCGAGTGCGCAAAAAGACAGGTCTAAGCATTTCAACAAAGCGCTCAAAATCTTCCTCATCTTTGTTTTTAGATGGTTTAGTAGGAAAAGGCATAGGTTTCTGAACCCATGGTTCTCTTTCCTTTCCATGTTTTCTAGCAACAAAGTCTCTTTTATCATATCTTTTATTCTTAGGAGGTGGGTTATCAAGATCAACAACAGGTTCTATTTCTACATCATTATCTGGTTGAGTATCAACATGAACATCATCATTATCATTATCATTGTCATTATCATTATCACTAGGTGTATGTTCATTACCAGATTGTGTCTCAACATCAGAAATAGAAACATCATTTTGATTCTCAGAAGGTTTTTCTACCTCAGGTTCACTAGAAGCATGCAAAGTTTTATCATTCTTATTTTTCTTTTTCTTCTTAGATGGACTAGGTGCATCAATATTATTTCTTTGAGAATCTTGTTCAATTCTTTTAGGATGACCTTTAGGATATAGAGGATCCTGAGTCATTCTACCTCCTCTAGTAACAACTCTAATAGCATGGTCATTCTTTTTCATCTCATCAAGCAAATCATTTTGTGACTTAGCAATTTGTTCTAACTGAGTCTGAACCATAGAAGCATGTTTACTCAAGCATTTAACATCATTAGCAGTTCTGAACATCAAATCACTCAAGCGTCCAATCATGATGGAATTCCGTTTTAGTTGATTGCTAACATACATATTAAAGTGTTCCTGTTTAATGATGTAATTACCAAATTCATGCAGGCATTGACTAGCAAATTTATTATACAGAATATCACCTTCATCAAATCTAGTAAAAGAATTTACCTCCACTACCTATGTTGGGATGTCGAGCCCATGTATTTCTTCAATAGGTGGTAAATTCTTAACATCTTCAGCTTTAATACCTTTTTCTTTCATAGATTTCTTGGCTTCTTGCATATCTTCTGGACTGAGGAACAGAACACCTCTCTTCTTCGGAGTTGGCTTAGGTGGTGGTCCAGGAAGTGTCCAATCATCGGCATTTCTCAATATATTATTCAATAGTACTTCAGCCTGTCCAACAGCTCGTTCCCTGAAAACACAACCAGCACAACTATCTAGGTAGTCCCTAGAAGCATCAGTTAGTCCATTATAAAAGATATAAAGTATTTCATTTTTCTTAAGATGATGATCAGGCAAAGCATTAAGTAGTTGGAGAAGCCTCCCCCAAGCTTGAGGGAGATTCTCTTCTTCAATTTGCACAAAGTTAAATATTTCCTGCAAGGCAGCTTGTTTCTTATGAGCAGGAAAATATTTTTCAGAGAAGTAATATATCATATCCTGGGGACTACGCACACAACCAGGAGCAAGAGTATTAAACCATTTCTTAGCATCACCCTTTAATGAGAAAGGAAACAACTTAAGAATATAGTAATAGCAAAAAAAATTCCTCATGAGAAAATAGGGTGGCAATATCATTCAACTTAGTAAGATGTGCCACAACAGTTTCAGTTTCATAACCATGAAAAGGATCAGATTCAACCAAAGTAATTAACTCAGGATCGACAGATAATTCATAATCCTTATCGGTAACAAATATGGGAGAGGTAGCAAACTTAGGATCATATTTCATTCTCTCCCTCATAGATTTTTCTTTCATTTCAGCAAGCAATTTTATAACCTCATCTCTATCATTACAAGCAAGAATTGCCCTAGCTGTCTCCCTATCAAAGACATGTTCATTAGGTGATTCAACTCTAGTAGGAGAGTTAGGCATAATAGGTGAATCATAATTCTCAAGAGTTTCAACATTTTCAGCATTCTCAATTTCTTTAGCTTTAGCAATTTGTTCATCAAGAAATTCACCAAGTGGCACAGTATTATCAAGCATAGTACTAGCATCATCATAAGTATCATTCATAGCAAAAGCAGTATCATCAATAACTTGCGACATATCAGAATGAATAATAGGTGGTGGTGTCACAAGCCTACTCAAAATAGAAGGTGAATCAAGTGCAGAGTGTGATGGCAGTTCCTTACCTCCCCTCATCTTAGAGGGAACGATCTTGGTCTTAGCGTCTTTCAGATTCTTCATAGTGATCAACAGATATAAATCCCAAGTGACTCAATAAATAGAGCTATGCTCCCCGGCAACAGCGCCAGAAAAAGGTCTTGATAACCCACAAGTATAGGGGATCACAACAGTTTTCGCGGGTAGTATTTCACCCAGATTTATTGATTCGACAAGGGGAGCCAAGAATATTTGCAAGTATTAGCAGTTGAGTTGTCAATTCAACCACACCTGGAGATAAAATATCTGGAGCAAAGTATTTAGTAGCATAGTGATATGATAGTTTTGATAGCAGTAGCAATAGTAACACGGTAACAGTAGCAGTTTGTAGCAAGTGTAAAGCAGTAGCAACAAAGTAACTTAGCAGAAACCAATATGAGAAAGTCGTAGGCATTGGATCGGTGATGATAGTTATGTTGGATGATATTCATCATATAACAGTCACAACCTAGGGCGACACACAATAGCTCCAATTCATCAATGTAATGTAGGCATGTATTCCGTATATAGTCATACGTGCTTATAGTAAGAACTTGCACGACATCTTTTGTCCTACCCTCCCATGGCAGCGGGGTCCTTAAGGAAACTAAGGGATATTAAGGCCTCCTTTTAATAGAGAACCAGAACAAAGCATTAGCACTTAGTGAATACATGAACGCCTCAAACTACGGCAATCACCGGAAAGAATCCCAATTATTGTCACCTTGGGGTATGCAGATCATGACACGTAATAGGTGCATATAACTTGCAAGATAGGATCAAGAACACAAATATATTCATGAAAACATAGAGGGTTCAGATCTGAAATCATGGCACTTGGGCCCTAGTGACAAGCATTAAGCATAGCAAAGTCATAGCAACATCAATCTCAGAACATAGTGGATACTAGGGATCAAAGCCCTAACAAATTGACTCGATTACATGATAAATCTCATCCAACCCATCACCGTCCAGCAAGACTACGAAGGAATTACTCACGCCCGGTGGTGAGCATCATGAAATTGGTGATGGAGGATGGTTGATGATGATGACGGCGTTGAATCCCACTCTCCGGAGCCCCGAACGGACTCCAGATCAGCCCTCCCGATGAAGAACAGGAGGTGGCGGCGGCTCCGTATCATAAAACGCGATGAAACTTCTTCTCTTATTTTTTTTCTCGGGGAAAGAGAATTTATAGCATTGGAATTAGGTCAGAAGGCCGCCTGTGGGCCCCATAAGGCATCAGGGCGCGCCCTATTGCCTTGTGGGAAACAGGTGGCCCCACTTCTGTTGATTCTTGCGCCAATAATTTTTATATATTCCATAAAAATTCTCCAAAAAGTTTCGTCCAAATCCGAAAACTTTGATTTCTGCACAAAAACAACACCATGGTAGTTCTATTGAAAACAGCGTCAGTCCGGGTTAGTTTCATTCAAATCATGCAAATTAGAGTCCAAAACAAGACCAAAAGTGTTTGGAAAAGTAGATACGACGGAGACGTATCATTCATCCACGGTCGACCTCTCCCTCCAGCCTCCACCAGCTACTGTTCATCCACCGTCAACTTCCTCCAGCCTCCATCGGCTACTGTTCATCCAGCCTCCACGGGGTCCTGTTCATCCACCCCCAACCGGCTGGCCTCCTCGGGGTCCTGTTCATCCAGCGCCAACCACCTTCACACGGCCAGGGTACTGTTCATCCACAGCCAACCCACCGGCTGGGGCGGGGCATACGAGCGGGCGACAGCAACAAGAACTGTTCATCCACAGCCAACCAACTGGCTAGGTCAACTCACCACGTCTCATGCAAGGGGCTCAATCAATGCATCTCGACTCGTTCTACGTATCATGCGAACGGAAGCAACGGGCACTGTTCATCGAGAGGCAACCCAACCGGCTATGTCTCGCACGTACGGGGGCTCGACCGGCTTCAGTTAGAGTGAAGGAATCGCTTGGGTTCAGTTAGCAGCGAAGGAATCGCTCGGGTTCAGTTAGCAGCGAAGGGATCGATCGGCTTCAGTACGTAGCTTGTGTGATCGCTCGGGTTCAGTAAGCGAACGCCTCACTCGGGTTCAGTTAGAGAACGCCTCGCACACACGCGCACGTACGAGAGAAACGCGCAAACCACACTGCATCGCTCGGCCCCGACCACCCACCGTACCCGGGAATTCCCCGAAAATTTCCTCAGCCTCACATCTACCACGATTTTTTATGTCATGGACGGCCCAAAGAATGTCATGCGGCTGCGTCTCCGGCCCGCCCAGGATGAAAAGCCCATTTTTTGTCATAATTTTTTGTCATAGAAGTAGGAGCCCACCACATCTATGATGATACGTGTTTTTGTCACAATTATTGTCATAGAAGTGTCACAACCATGACAGAAAAAGTTTTCGTTCGGGCCATAATGTCATGGATGTGTCTTTTTTTTGTGGTGTTTCATGCATGTCAGGTATTGAACATGATCACAATGAATATGAGAATGGGCGCACCAGAGAAATATTGCGGAACAATCCACTGGCTAACAAACTTGGCATCAAGGGATTGAGATCCTGTCTGGATGCAATGGAACACACACGCTCCCCATCTATAGATTCCATTGCAGAATATGATCCTAAAGACGATTCTGACCTAGATAGAGACCCAAGTCTATTTAGCTCTCCAGATGAGTCAGAGTCAGATGGCCTATCTTATTCACCCATCAAGGTGCTTGCTCTAACTTGGCAAGGTTGTATTGGTCGCATGTATCTTGCATTACTTCTACTTTGTTACACCACCATCTGCATAGTTTACACATCATATATGAGAATATGCCATGCCTATCCATTTTCTGTACCTATTCCATGTGTCATCATATTAGGTTTTTCCACTCAAATGTTGTTCTTTCGTAATAGATGTCCAAAAGGAAGAGGGTGGTTGCAGATCCTGAAGGAGTACAAAGAAAGTATTTGCAAAAGGCAGTGATCCATTCTCAAGGGATCATAGGATCTCACAAAAATACTGCGCTCTGCATTGCTCTTGTCAGTACCTCTTGCCCTTTATCACCATACTTACACTCATTGATGTTTGATTATGTAGCATCACTGTGCATGTTAGCTTCCTTATCCACCGTTTGCTCAAAATTATAAGATCTATATTTACTCTTACATAAATGTAGAATAATCCCAATGGTTATGAAGTTCTGGATTGCTCTTGTAATTACCTGTTGTCATGTACTCCCTCTGTATCGATTTACATGTTGCTCAATTGGATGTATTTAGAACTAAAATAGTGCTATATACATTCATTTCAGCGACAAGTAATTCCGAACGGAGGTAGTATTACTGTACTTACATTGATAGATAGTTGATTGTTTAGCATTACTCTGCATCTTATCTGCCCTGCCCTCCATTTTCTCCAAATTATCAGATCTACATTTACTCTTACCAAAATGTTGAATAAAGCCAATGCCACTGCACAAGTTGAGGTCTGCATTCCTCTTGTCAGTACCTTTCGCCTTGTAACGCTGTACTTATAGATAGCTATTTGACTATGTATCATCACTTTGCATCTGAGCTTCATTATCCTCTATTTCTTCCAATATTATTACATCTATATTTACTCCATCAAAAATGTAGAATAAAGTCAACGCTTATGAAGAAGTTTTTTTGGGGAATTTCTTGAATTATCATTCCATTGACATGGAGAAGGGCTTTGTCGAGCCCATGTTAACATGTAATGTAAGTCCATCCTTCTCAAGCCTTCAAACTTTGTTCTAGTACAGATTTGGATAGGCATCATTTCCTCCACTACTTTTTACTTTGGTGTATGTATTAGATTGCATGTTTGCAACAACTGCCAGTTTTGAATTGTAGTTGTAAAAACATGTTCCTTATTCATACCGTTCACATTAAACAGAACAGATGCATTGATTTTCTTTAGCCCTGCATGTATGCTTGTGTTCTAGATCTCTAATCCTGTGGTCTGGTGAAGCTGTCCAGGCCTGCATCATCTCATTTGCTACTTTGTCTTAACTGATTTTGCCGATGATACGGACAATGTCGTATTATGTTAATGCTATTTTAGATTGTATCTCTGAATTTGCCAATATAAAATGGGATGGAATTGTCACACACTGACCATCGTTGCTTATATATTTGTGAAACTTGTTCTCTGTCTCCTTCTTTCTCTTTCAGATTAATATCTCTGACGCCAGGCAGAACTTTAGGGAAGATAGTGAGCCAAACCCATTGCTGGTACCTATCACTTATATTGCACCGAAGAAGGTAAACAATCTTGAAGAGAGCTAGAAGACCACAAGGTTATGTCTTGATGAAGACAGTGAGTTCAAGCTACTCACCAATAGGGGTGACACAACCTTGGTTAAGTTGCTGCCTGAATCAGTTCGACTTCTTCAGTCTCAAATTCAAGCTCAAAGACTTGGTGCAGCTCAGGTCCGACTTGAAGTACAATCTCTAACGAAGATCAAAGAGGACAACCGTGCGTGCTTTATAGCTACGCGTCTAGAGCTAGAGGATTTAATGTTCAGACAACTGAGGTCTCATCAGCTTGTTCAGTTGCTTGCGCTGCAGCACCGGGGTAGGACTAACGTTTCTTGAACTCTGATGAAGTGCTGTTGGTTTTGTATATTATTTTGTCGGCGCATTTTTTTGCACTAGTGGCGACCATTGATGCCCTGTGTATGTAATCTGCAGTCTGGTTGCCCTTTATTATCATTGGTGCCGAACTTTGATACCCAGTGGATGTAATATTCCGTAATTTCATTATTGTATAGTCTAGGTTTATTCTTAGTTGGTATGCTGTAATTTAGGCCGGTAGCTTCAACAGAGCTCAACGGCCCAATACATTATTGGTCTGTCAGCGGTATATAAAAAGAAATTACGCTACCCAAATGGGTCGGCCCGTAACTAGTTATATATGGGTCGGAAAGTCGGCCTATAATCATTTCGGGCCATTATTAGGCCTAAACGTAAAGTAGTTTTGGGCCTTTAACAGGCCAAGTAAAACATGGGCCTCGGTTGGGCCAGAAATTTCCCTAGGTTTTTAACAGGGTAAAAAGTAGATTGGGCCTGAATTGAGTCAAACAATTCATGGGCCGATAGCAGGCCGAAACATCCGTAGGCCCATGATTGGCCCAATTACATACGAGTCGTTAACAGGCCAAAATTTATCATGGGCCTTGGTTGGCCCAATAAAATTATGGGCTGTAAGTAGGCCGGATGGAAAGTAGGCCATAATTTGGCCCAACTATGTCACGGGCCTTTAACAGGCCGTTAGTCAGGTTGGGCTGAAATTTATCCACGAAGAGTACGGGCCATTAAGAGACCGAAAGTCACTTCGGCCTAGAAATAGGCCCAGATGCAGCATGGGCCGTTAAATGGCTGAAAGTTAAACTGGGCCGAAAACGGCCCACTTACAGCAACGGCGACTAACAGGTTGAAACAAATATCGGGCCAAACTGTTAAATGGCCTTTAACAGGACGAGATACAAACCAGGCCTACAATGGGCCCAAAAGAATAGTGGCCTGTTAACGGGTCGGATCTGTTATGGGCCGTAATTTGGCCCAAAACACGATCATATATGGGCCGTAATTTGGCCCAAACCATGACAGGTTGTTAACGGGCTGGTCCACTAGTGTGTGACAAAATCTTGTGGGCCTTTAGCTGGGCTGACCCATTTAGGTCAAATGGGCCACTGTTGGGCCACGCCACGTGTCACTGTTCCATAGGCGCGTATCGTCCAGTGGATGGTTGACATCTGTCGTGACATCGAGCTGACACGTGGATCTGTTGGCGAATGGGATTTTTACACGTGGAAAATCGCCATTGGTCAGGGCTGTTAATGGGTTATCGGATCCAAACCGGAACCCGGTTGCTTAACGGCGACCCGTTATGGTCGATGCCACGTGTCGGTCACCCTTGACGAAAACACTTCCATGACGCGACATTTATCGTCATGGAAATGGACACTTCCGTGATGATAATTTCATTATTGTCATGGAACACTTCTACGACAGCATAGGTATGACTATCTTGATTCTGTCATAAAATCGTCACGGATGTACATGCATGACAGAAAATGTGACCTACTGTGACAAAGACGTATCATCACGGAAGTGTTTTTTTTGTAGTGCTTGTCGCTTCCTGGTGGGTCCCCTTCTGTTGATTCTTTCGCCAATATTTTTTATATATTCCAAAACAATTCTCCGTAAATTTTTAGGTCATTTAGAGTTGTACAACATAGCTATCTCTGTTACACCCCTTTCCGGTCCAGAATTCCAGCTGCCGGTAATCTCCCTCTTCATGTGAAACTTGCAAAATAAGAGAAAAGGCATAAGAATTGTATCATAAAGTGAAATAATGATCAAAAACATAATAAATAACAGTAGGAAAACATGATGCAAAATGGACGTATCAACTTCCTCTTCAAGCTATGAATTATGGCGGCTTCAGTTTCCCGGCTCTCAGACAGCCGGGTCAAGAAAGTTTGGTGCAGTGTATCCACATCTTGATCCTCCAAAGTTTGAAATTCAAGAGTGGCCTTGCCTTTGTTCTTCAAAGGTAACTCGTCCTTTGTTGTGATCTTGGCCAGGACGGTCGAAGACTCTGGAGGAGTAGTCCGGGTCTCACCAGTGACAACCACGTCATCCTGGGCCTTCTCGTTGAGCTGCGGTGCTGAGGAAGTTTCTTTTTCCTCCACAACTGGAGGGGTAGAGGCACGGACATAGCTTGGCGGGTTGTCCTAGAGCGGCGGCTCTTCCTGACCCGCCTGATGATCCTTCGGATAAATATTGTCCATCTCAATATCATGAGATGGGTTTACTTCAGCCTCTGCTACAGGAGCAGAAGACTCGCCGGTTTTCTTCTTTATGACGGCCTTGGCACTGCATGAAGGGAAGATATAAAAACTCAATGGATGCAACAGAATATGATCAACAAGATATTTGTCACATACCCTTTATTAATGGTGAAGGCCGGCAACTGAGTGGTGCTAGACTCGTCAGAGGACGGCAAAGTTTGGTAAGCCGAGTCGTCCCGTGGCATTGGCCGCTTAAACAAGCCGGCCTACGGATGACTTGCTGTGGTGCTTGTTGGCACGTCAAGTTGAGGCCGATGGGATCTCTTTGGAGATAAGCCTTCTAACAACTCGCCTCAGCTGCTCCGGGTCTTCCTCTTTTGACTATGCTGCAGTTTCTACAAAGATAAATGACGGTCCAAGTGAGCAGATGGATGGGAAAATGGAACCTTATGGACCGCAACCCGGATTTTCTTTCGACCAAATATTTCTGAGCCTGAGTCTGAGGAGATCAAGGTTACCTCTGCAGCGCCAGCTCTACTTGTTTCGGTCTGGTCCTGAGATAAGTCGGCATCAGCAAGCTCGATAAAAAGACAGCCAAGGGAATCAAGTTCTACCTCATGTTCTTCTTCCTCGTCCTCCTCTTCTTCCTCATCCTGATCCTTAGGAGGAGTGACGGCTTCCGGTCCTGTTTGCCACCATTCAGCGCCCTCCTGAAATAAAAAGACGGCTTGTCAGTATAAAGTAAGAGCATGGTTTATACAAGTATGAAAGTGAATCAGGGCGGCTTACTTCTGGAGCCGGGTTGCCAGCATAGAAGGGGGCGAGACAACAAGAGCAATCTTCTCTTTTTTCTCGCCAAGAAGTTTCTTGGTGGACTTGATCAATTATGTCTTAGCCAAATTTTGTGTGCTAAAACGTAGCTCATCATTTGTTTCACTAGTATAGGTGTGCATGAGCGGGCTTCTGACACTGAGTGGCTGGATTCTCCACTCCATCCATGTCTGAATTAAGTCAACTGCGGATAAGCCATGAGCTATAAGGGCACTGATTTTGGAATAAATAGGTTGGAATGTTTCTCTTTCTTCAGGTGGAGCATAAGCGTCAAATTGTGCGGAGGCAGGCAGTCGGTCCTGTCTGTAACCCGACAGCGGATGCTCAACAGTTGGGGAAGTGTCTTTGCAATAGAACCAGGTCTTGTGCCAGTTCTTCAGGTGACTCGCCAGTGCCATCTCAGGGAAATATGATCTCCTTCTCCATTGAATGGTGACTCCGCGACATTCCAGACAAGAATCATTCTTGCATTCAGTTTGGCGGTTGCAATAGAAGAAGTCCTGAAAAAGGCCGACTGTGGGTTCCATCTGAAGATATACTTCACAGAAGGTCTCGAAGTTGCTTAGGTTAAGGACCGAGTTAGGCCCAAGGTCTTGTGGCCTAATGTTGAAGTGATGAAGAATGTCGCGGAAAAACTTAGAACCCGGCGGTCGAAAGCCCCTGTCTAAGTGATCTCCAAAGATCACGATTTCATTTGGGCCAGGAGCAGGCCGGGTCTCTGCTTTTGGGGCGCGCCAGTTGATCTGGTTTTGTGCGGGGAGTAACCCGGTGGTCACTAGGTCTTGGAGCATTAGCTCGGACATGCATGATTTGGACCAATTGGCGGCTTTTCTTGCTTTGGGAGCCATTGATTAATGGCAAAAGTAAACTACAAAAATACAGGAAAAAGATTACAAGTCGGTTTTAAACCAGGTCAAAGATATGGAGTTCATGTTCACGAAGCATGGTTAAGAGCCAGCGAGGTATTGCTGAAAAGGGTAAGCTGGTTGAGGTGACAAGGTGATATTGCCAGGTCAAAATAAATATAGCAATGGCAGCCATGGAGTAATGATGACTCGGTTAAATGATTAACTATAAATTGTCTATATTACACTGCCGGGTCTAGGAGTTTACAAATTACAATGACTTGAGCATTGAGAGCCGGCAAAAACAACTATGACTCGGTATGATTTTTCTACTAAGGACCCTGGGAGAGTCATGAGATGAATTCCAGGTCAAGACAGCCACAAACAACTACTGTTCAGATTAAAGGTCGATTTAGATCTGCAAAATAGCTACAAAAGAAAAATAAAAAGACCTAGCTATGGCAATGGTTGCGAGGATGTTATCAAATGGGATCCATTCCAACTACATAGGGGATCTAAAAAGTATTAAATAAACCGCGGATGCAATATCTCATCTACGGGCAAAAGGTTATGGAGCCTAAAGATCTACCATCACATATGATGAAGAACGTTGATGTACTGACGAAGAACAGCGGCAAGATGGCAGAGATGGAATTAGATACTTACAAATCCAAGAAAGGGGGGCCTTTGAAGGCTTCAAGCTTTGCGGGCGCAACCGCGGCGTTCCTGACAAGCTCCGGCGACGGCGATGGTGCTACTGCTGACACTGTCTTCAACAGCGACGAGCTCGAAGGGGCGCGGTGGCATCAGGAGCGAGAAAAGGAAGAAGAAATGAGGGGCAGAAGAGGTAAAAGGTGAGCCCCACGGGCTGTTGGCCTATTTATAAGGGGAGTAAAATTCAAAGAGACGGGGTGAGACCCCAGGCGGCGCAGTAAAATTCGGCTACAGTGGCACCTCGATTTTTGCGATTGACAAGATTTTGTATATCTGTTAAAAGATCCGTTGTGATGTCACTCACATATATCGGAAGAGAGCAGGGTTGCATCATGATGTGGAATAAAAGAAATAGCCAAGTGTGAAGATGACCACGAGACCTGGCAAAACATTTTGACCTGGTCATATGGCTTGACAGAGAAGAATGACAAGGGATCAGAAGAGTAAAATATATAGGAGCCGGCTTAGAAGAAGTCAAGACCCAGAGCTCAACTTTTCCTGTTTTCTCCTTGTCTCTTTTTTTTGGATGGAGTTTAACGTGGATAAATCCAATCTAAACTGGGGGCTAATGTTGGGGATATTCCCCATGACTAAGATCCGGCCATAGCATGACCCGGCCAAAAGCCTGGAGGCCTTAGGGGTCATCACATTTACCGGGTCACAGCAAGAGGACAAGGTGGGCCGAAAGGGCCAGAGCGAGACCCGGCAGGGGGCTGGCTCTCAAAGGAACCCAACGGGCTGACTCGACGAAGAAGGCCTAGGAGTGAGGTTTTCCTAACTTGGAGAACAAGATTAAAGGAGTTAGACAAGGATACGGGTTATAGAACGACCCAGACTCTTATGTAAACCTAGGGGCTCAACCTATTATATAAAGGGGAGAACCTAGGGCAAAAAGGACTAAGTTACTGTAACACCCCAAAAATATTTTTCTTTGAATTTTTTTAAACCTTTTATTTAAAATAAAATTCTTTGGATCACCATGGCCTTTTCCTCTTTTCTTCTGTTTTGAAAATCACTTCTGAATTTTCAAATGGGTTTCAATTTTTTTAAATGGTTCTAACCTGATGAGTTAATTACTTGAGTAATTATTTTTCAAAGATCAAAAATATATTACTTTCATAAAAGTTTTTGAATAATTAAAATTATTCCAATGAAATGGCCCATTTCACCCTATTCAAGCACTTATAAAATTCTCATAAAACTATTCTGTCATTTTTAATTCTCATACAAGTCATTCTCATACCCTAGGACAGAATCCAATACCTCTCCTCTCCACAAAAATATTTTTATTATATTTTATAAATTCCAAAGTTGGAATTTCATTTATTCCTAGTTTCTTTGATTTACAAAGGAACTATATTATTTCTAATTCTTCTGCACCCACAAAAATTACTCCATCTACTTGACAGTACTGACAACTCATTTCATCAAAAACATTCTGTTCCACAGTTCAAAAAAATTAAATTTCAATCAAGTGAAATTTGGACCAGATTCAAACTCCTTGGTCAAAACCTAATTTAAATTGCTCCAAAAATTCTGAATTTTTGCCAGCATCTCTATTATGCATCAACACCTCACCACAAAAATTCTCCAACATTCCTAAAATGCCTAGAGCCCTCTGGCATTTCATCATACACTTGGTGTGCACACTGTAGCACTGTCGAAAAAATCAGTTAACAGCAAAGTTTAGACAACAGTGTAGTTAGGCACCGCGCGATGCACTCCACTCCATCTCCTCCTCATCCACGCTCTGTTGAGCTTAAATGAGTCGCCGGGGACCCCTCTGGTCAGTTGCTCGCTGCCGACAGCACAGGAGCAGGCCGGTGCAACGGCCACTGCCCCGGCCGCGGTGGCTGAGTAGATCGACTCGGCCACCTACCGCCATCACTTCTGCCACTGCTCTCCCGCCTACCACCTCTCCACGCGTCGCCCTCCTCCGCAGTGCCGCACGCCATCCCAGCCATCCAGACCCCACCTGGCAGTCACCGGAGTTGCTTGCTGTCTGCCACACCCGTATGGGAGCCCATCTACGGGGAGATGGATAGAGCTCGACTCCATCTGCGCTGGAGCTTCTGGAGAGCTCCATCGACCTCATTGGTAACCACCGTCCATGACCACCGACCGTAACTAACTCCGCCGGCCGAAATTACTCTGGCGTGATCTGCACCCGCACGGCCATCCTCGAATCGCCTATAAAAGGCCTCCCCGAGCACCACTGATCACCTGCACCACTTCTCCACTCCTCCAAACCACCCTGACGCCACTCCATCGGCCCCGAGGGGGTCTTCTTCTCCAGCTACGGCCGCCCGATCCGCTTCGGGTCCCGAGAAGATTCCGACGCCATTACTCCATCTCCACCTCCCAAACTCCACCAAAAGCCTCTCGGCACTCCCCCTCATCGGAACCGCGCGTCAATTTGACTGTTCCGGCCTCCCCGACGAGATCCAACTTCGCCTGACGCCGCCGTCCGCCGAAGTTGACCTCACCGTCGCTCCGGTGCTCGCCGGCGACCAACTCCACCACCCACCGACGCGGAATCCCTCCCTGAGCTCATCCCGACCATCGCCGCCTCCTGAAACGTCGGCGATCGTCGCCGGTGATCGCCGCACCTCCTCTGTGCACGCGCGCGAGCGCATTTTAATTCAAACCTGACGGGTGGGGCCCACCCGTCAGTGTTTTCTACTTTTCTGTTATTTCAGAAAGCGTCTTCTATTGCTTTACACTTTCCGCACTGGAAGGCGTATTCTTCCCGATACGTTTTCTGTTTTACCGCCCAGGGACCCGCTGGCAAATTTTATTTTTGCAGAAAAGCCCCTGGTTTTAAAACTTTAATAACTTTTTAACCACAACTCCGTTTTAATTGATTCTTTTTTTGAAATTCTTATTTTTCACTCTAGCTTTTTTTTAGTATTTATTTGAAAATATTTTGAGACAACTTTTTGTACTGTTGCAAAAAAATTAATTTGAATTTAAATTCTTATTTTCTAGAAAACGAAGAGGGGGACTTTGCCGGGAATTTCGAGGGGTCGTCTTCTGACTACTTTGATCAAGGCAAGCATTTTGAACTTGGGATATGGTGAATTGCACGCATGTTTGCATCCGTTCGAGATATCACCTGTTATGTGGTAAATAGCATGTGCATGCATGGTCATATCATTTTGTGCATTTCTTGCATACATCATGGAATCTTTCTTGCGTGAAGTAAATGGTGAGAAACCAAGAGTGTGTCTCCTGCCTTGGACATGCCGGTGGGCACGAGTCACAATCATGACACGATGGTGTCACTGTGGCATATGAAGTATACCAGCCATAATAACAACACCTCCTGAGTCGACCTAGATCGAGTCTTGTTCCGTCATGCCTAGCTAAATATCGTGCTGCCACATGTCTTCCCACGAGTGAAGTACGGTTTAGTAAGTTGCTAACCCCTGTCTATGTGCACACCACTTAGAGGGGCCATGATGAGGGTTCCATGGCCATGGACTAATGCCAGTCATCGGGTCAGGGGGCATGGGTGTATCCGGCTGGGCCGAGAGGGGGGGACCCCTTGTAATCTGTGCGTATTAATAGTGATCCCATGCTATTCGAGACGATGGTCTCCCCGACTTAGAGTTTTTCTTGAACGATGCTTTGGGTGATTCCTGGCATCCGGAGAGTTAATCTAGTGTGTACTGGTCAGGTGTGCTTTCAACCCAAAGGCCGTAATGGGAATTAGTCAGCGTCTCGGTGCTGGCTAAAGAAATCCTTTACTTGTGGGTAAAGAGTACACCCTCTGCAGAGTTATATCTATTCGAATAGCCGTGTCCACGGTCAAGGACGTTAGCTGGGAAGGGTCAAGTGTCGGTCACGGTGTTGGTCTTCGGAGGGAATAATTAAATTGAGCATGATTAATTTTTGCAGGATAAATATTGCCACTACTAATTCCATCATGAATATTATTGTGGACTAACCTTGTTCTTCTATGTGCAACCTGAGTATCACTTGGGATGGCTAGTCCACCTGGATACTCAGTTTTATTTTCTTTCTGGGTATCACTTCGGATGGCTAGTCCACCTGGATACTCAGTTTTATTTTCTTTCTGGGTATCACTTGGGATGGCTAGTCCACCTGGATACTCATTTATATTTTTCTGAGTATCACTTGGGATGACTAGTCCACCTGGATACTCACTTTTATTTTTCTGAGTATCACTTGGGATGGCTAGTCCACCTGGATACTCATTTATATTTTTCTGAGTATCATTTGGGATGGCTAGTACACCTGGATACTCACTTTTATTTTTCTGAGTATCACTTGGGATGGCTAGTCCACTTGGATACTCATTTTTATTTTTCTGGGTATCACTTGGGATGGCTAATCCACCTGGATGCTCATTTCTCTTCAAGACCTTTCGAGGCGTCGCATTCAGACACCCGTTTGGCATTTCTTTTCAAGACCTCTCGAGGCGTCACTTTTAGACACCCGTTTGGCATTTCTTTTCAAGACCTCTCGAGGCGTCGCTTTCAGACACCCGTTTGGCAGTTTTCTTGGAATTCCTCGGGCGGTCCACCGCCCGATGTTCCATTTTATTTTCTTGATTTCTTACAAGTAATATATTTATTCTTCCGCATCATGTTAATATTTATCATGCCATGATTAAACTTTGATCAGCATAAGCATATCATTTAATCCGGCATGAGCATATGCATTCGGTATATCTTTCGTTCATAATGTTTGCGAGTACATTCCAACGTACTCACAGGCTTGTCCCTGGCTTGTTAATTTGGCCAGACCTGGAGGAAGACGAGCTTGTGGACGAAGATTGCGCTAGCGAGGCCGATGCTTAGAGGTGTTCCCAGTCAGTCAACTGTGGTCTTGGAGTCTACCACGTGTATCATCCGCAGTGCTTCCGCTACACCAATAAAATAGTCAAGCCTCACACTGACGCTTGACTCTACCTTATTGTATCAGTGTTGTGCTATCACCACGCCACTGTCATATTCCGCCACTATCATATATTGACAAGTTTGTAATAAATGTTGAGCACTCTGGCTCAACCCTGTGTAATATAATGTATGTACTGGTTATCTATATCAAGGGAGTCCACCAGTTAGTATGATCTTGGGGGCTGGTGTGACTTAGGGCTATTCTATGATTTATTTCAGAAACAGGCCTGACAAACCTTGGTACCAGAGCCAGGCTAACTGTAGAAAGCCCTAGGTGTGATCGCTAGTAACAGAGTCCGTCCTAACATTTCTAGCATGCATCACATGCATTGTAACAAATTTTCCTTGGTCATCATATACTTATGATATGACTATTTGGATTTTTTGTCTATTGCTGTAGATGTCTGGCGGTAGCTGTCCGACCCAGATTTTTGCCAACGAGCCTGCGGGATTTTCCCGTCTTCTCGTCTACATCGCCACAGTCGCGATGGGATCCCCGAGTCGTCCGGAGTAGACCGTTTATCCTGACAGGATCTCAAACACCCTGACTATGTACCAGGCCTCGGTATATATTCGGGGTGGAAATGCCATGCCACATCGTAACTATCACTTTGTGGGGAGAGTCATGCCTACTGAGAGGCATGCTATCCAGATGGCTGCCCGAGAGGCCATCGCTCGTCTTAGGGACATCCTTCTGATCATGCAGACACGTCCCTATCATTATCTACCATGCCATGTTCCATACACTAGTCACTATGCTTTCTCCTACACCGCGGGAGAAAGGGACGATGTGATTGAGCCCCTTGTTCAGTACATCATGGCTCTGGAGTCAGTCTTCAACTCACTGGTGGATGACTATCTCGTTGCACGGATGGACTTGTCTCGTGCGAGGGCTCCTCGCAGGAGTGAGTTCCGTTCTCCTTCACCACGCGCTCCTCGCATTCTGACTCCACCATACGATCCTCCTACTCATTCTGCGATTCGATGCTCATCCCCGAGCGATGAGACTAGTTGCTTGGCTACTCCCATTCCGGTTAGGACTTCACCGCCTACGAGCACAGTGCCACCGCGGGCTGGTATGGCATCGACAGCTGCCCGACTGGAGACCATACCTGAGGAGGAGGAGGAGGTCGAGTCTTCAGCACCCCGTCTGGGACTTACCCTCAGCAGGGCCTACGACGTTCCAGACACTCCGTGATAGCAGTCCAGGCATCAGTACGCAGTCGCCTTTATGAGAGTGTAGCTGTAAAATATTTATTTTCTGCTTCTTTTCTTCATTGTAAGATAGCGAGTAGTAGACTTGGATCGCAGCACGCTAAGAGGACGGAGTAGTGCACTAGTCTAAATAAGCGGTCATGTAAGCTTCACGAGTGTATTGTATAATTAAACCATGCATGTATAATTAAATCTTGCATGTATAATTAAATCCTGCATGTATAATATAGCTCGCTATGCTTACATTTTTGGGGGGAAATTTATTTTCAGTCTCTTAAAATTTATTTCTTCCTTTATAATTTCTTTTCTCATCGGTGTTACACAAATACCCCAGAAAGAAAATGCATCGTCCCTGGACTCGTTCTATGCCCAGTCCACCAGAGGACAACTTTGCGCAGATGGGAAATAATTTCACACCAGGACAGACAAGTCAGCAAGGCAATGATTCAGCATTCTCACAAGTGTGCCGTCTTTATGAACAAAGTGAGCAGCAGCACCAGGAAATGATGCAGCACTTAATAAATATGGGAAATCACCAAGGACAGCATCAACACAGATCAAAATTATCTGAACTTCAGAGGACCAATCCAACTGTCTTTTCTCACACAGACAAACCTCTGGAGGCAGACGACTGGCTGCGTGATATTGAAAGAAAATTGGTCATAGCCCAGTGTACGGACCAGGAAAAAGTATTATATGCTCCGCATTATTTTTCTGGAACAGCAGCATCATGGTGGGAAAATTTATGCCACACGCATCCCAATGGAGGAGACATGACCTGGGAGCAATTCAAGGAAAGCTTCCGGGGAGCACATATTCCCAATAGTATCATGAAATTAAAGAAAAGGGAATTTGAGGATCTCAAGCAACGGGGCACAACGGTAACTCAGTACCTCGACCAGTTTACTCAGTTAGCCCGGTACGCCAATGATGAATATATGACAGAGAGCAAAAAGATGGAGAAATTTCTCGACGGACTCGTTCCATCTTTAAAGTGCCAACTGGTGGTCCATACTTTTCCGGATTTCAAGACACTGGTAGACAAGGCTATTATTCTAGAAAATGAGCACCGCAACATGAATGAAATTCGCAAGCGCCGCATGAACCAGTCAGTACAGGTTCGCAACAACAAGCCCCGAAATGAATTTCAGAGGCCTGTGGCACCTCGTCCAGCAATTCCAACACCACAACCGCAGCAAAACCATAGTACCTTCAACAACAGGGCCAAAGAAGCAATATTCCGTCCTGGCATCACCTGTTACGCCTGTGGAGCAGAGGGGCGTTATGCTAGCCAATGCCCAAAGCAGGGGAATAATGCCCCCAAACCCAACAACAATTGCCGCAATACTAATGCAGCTCCGCGACACAACAACTTCAACAACAATCACAAAAAGGGGCAGGTTAACCATGTGACATTTGAGGAAGCACAGAATGCACCGGACATCACGTTTGGTACGTTCCCTGTCAACACAATTAATGCTACAGTTTTATTTGATTCTGGAGCTTCCCATTCGTGCATCTCTAAAAGATTTGCCTTGAAGAATCAATTTTCTTTCTCGCCTTTGAAAAGTTCAATGGTTATTCAGTCCCCGGGATCGAAGCAAAGCACACAATGGTACTGCAAGGATGTGAATATTGAAACAAAGAGAACAAAGTTTTTAGGAAATCTTATTGTATTGGAAGCTATTGATTTGGATGTTATTTTGGGAATGGACTGGTTGACCGCAAATAAAGGCTTTATAGACTGCTACAACCGTACAGTGACTCTCACCGATTGTCAAGGGAAGACAGTAAAGTTTGGCACAAGGGGGATTTCTACCTCGCAAGGAAAATTAAATCAAGTGGACATGACAGAATTAAGCAAGGTTCCTGTGGTGCGCGAATACCCCGATGTATTCCCTGAGGAGCTACCAGGCATGCCACCAGATCGTGAGATTGAATTTGTTATTGAACTAGCACCTGGGACGGCACCCATTTACAAGAAGCCCTATCGAATGGCTCCAACAGAATTGGTTGAGCTGAAGAAACAAATTAAGGAATTATTGGAAAAAGGTTATGTTCGACCCAACTCATCACCATGGGGATCACCGGTTTTATTCGCTAAGAAAAAGGATGGTACCCTAAGGTTATGTATTGATTACAGGGCACTCAATATGGTTACTATCAAAAATAAATATCCACTGCCAAGAATCAATGATCTGTTCGACCAACTGGCAGAAGCCAAGGTTTTCTCGAAAATAGACTTGAGATCAGGCTACCATCAGTTAAGAATCCGATCCTCAGACATACCCAAGACCGCTTTTACCACCAGATACGGATTGTATGAGTTCAGTGTGATGCCTTTCGGATTGACCAACGCTCCTGCTTATTTTGTACATCTCATGAACAAGGTTTTCATGCAATATTTGGACAAGTTCGTGGTTGTGTTCATCGATGATATACTTATGTATTCTAAGACACCAGAAGAACATGAACAACATCTTTGAATAGTCCTGGAAGAATTGTGGAAAAATCAACTATATGCCAAATTCAGTAAGTGTGAATTTTGGTTGCGAGAAGTTGGTTTTCTGGGCCACGTATTGACAAAGGATGGAATAGCAGTGGACACAAGTAAAGTAAAGGATGTCTTGGGATGGAAGCAACCCACCAACATGACTGAGATCAGGAGTTTTCTTGGTTTGGCTAGATACTATCGACGATTTATCAAAGGATTTTCCACCATAGCTAAACCCATGACTCAGTTACTCAAGAAGGATAAAAAGTTTGAGTGGACCGAGGCATGTGAGAAAAGCTTTCAAGAATTAAAGAAGAGGTTAACAACGGCACCTATTCTGATCGTGCCAGATGCGCACAAGAATTTTGAAATATACTGTGACTCTTCCAGGAAGGGCCTTGGATGTGTATTAATGCAGGAAGGAAAGGTCGTAGCGTATGCTTCGAGACAACTACGGCGACACGAAGAAAATTATCCTACCCATGGCCTGGAACTGGCAGTGGTAATACACACACTCAAGGAATGGTGACATTACCTTCTTGGTAATCGGTGTGATATATACACGGATCATAAAAGTTTCAAGTATATATTCACCCAACCAGAATTAAACTTGCGACAACAACGCTGGCTTGAGTTAATTAAGGATTATGATGTGGGAATTCATTACCATCAGGGTAAAGAAAATGTTGTGGCAGACGCCCTCAGCCGAAATCCATGCACCGACAATGACAGTGTGCAATTCTCACAGCATGAGTTCAACCGGGAATTTGCCAAGCTTAACATGGTTCTAGTCACGGAAGGAACTATTGCTCGCCTATATGTAAAACCAACATTGGAGGAACATATCAAGGAAACCCAGAAAGGACACCCCAGCATCGAAGGAATAAAAAGGAAAGTAAATTTAGGCAAGGCATCAGAATTTACCATTGACACCCAGGGAATTCTATGGTTCAGGAAAAGATTATGCGTACCCAATAAGGAAGAGCTAAAGCAACAAATCTTGGCAGAAGCTCATACCACTCCATACTCCATTCACCCAGGGGGAACCAAGATGTACAAGGATCTACAGGAAAAAATTTGGTGGCACGGGATGAAAAGAGATATAGCCGTATATGTCGCACGGTGTGACTCCTGTCAGCGTATAAAAGCAGAACACCATAGGCCAGCAGGATTGTTACAGCCACTCAGAGTGCCTGAATGGAAATGGGATGAGATAGGAATGGATTTTATTGTCGGATTGCCAAGGTCACGACACGGGAATGATGCTATCTGGGTTATCATGGATTTATTAACCAAGGTGGCACACTTCATTCCGGTAAAAACAACATATTCAACACAGAGGCTTGCTAGGTTGTACCTCTCTCGAATTGTTTGATTACACGGGGTACCCAAGACCATAGTCTCTGACAGAGGCACTCAGTTTGTCTCTAGGTTTTGGGATCACCTGCAGCAAGCCTTAGGGACTCAACTGGTATTCAGTACAGCATATCACCCACAGACAAGAGGGCAGACTGAACGGGTAAACCAGATATTGGAGGACATGCTGAGAGCTTGTGTTCTTACTTATGGGGTTAGCTGGGAGGACAGTTTGCCATATGCGGAATTCTCATATAACAACAGTTATCAAGCCAGTCTAAAGATGTCACCCTTCGAAGCCCTATACGGACGGAGATGTCGTACCCCTCTCAATTGGTCTGAAACCGGAGATAGCCGAATCTTTGGCCCGGAAGTTCTCAAAGAAGCAGAAACGAAAGTAAAACTTATCTGAGATAGACTGAAAGCAGCCCAGAGCCGTTAGAAGAGCTACTACAACTAGAAACACCGTCAGATCAGTTTCGAACCCGATGAATATGTGTATCTCCGGGTATCCCCAATGAGAGGACTACAGAGATTTAAAGTCAAGGGGAAACTGGCACCGAGATTTATTGGAACATTCAGAATAATTGCAAGGAGAAGCAAGGTTGCCTACCAACTGGAGCTACCAGCAGAGTTGTCAAATGTTCATGATGTGTTTCACGTGTCACAACTAAGGAGGTGTGTCAGTAACCCGGAGAAACAAGTCCAACACCAAGACCTGGATATCCAACCCGACCTTACATATAGGGAACGTCCTATAAATTTTTTGGAGGAGTCTGAACGGAGAACCTGTCGGAGTGTGATAAAGTTTTACAAGGTCCAGTGGAGTAATCACACCGAGGAAGAAGCAAGATGGGAAAGAGAGGATCACTTGAGGACTGAGTACCCGTACCTGTTTGAGCGATAGCTGAAATCTCGGGGATGAGATTTTTCTTAAGGGGGGTAGGTGTTGTAACACCCCAAAAATATTTTTCTTTGAATTTTTTTAAACATTTTATTTAAAATAAAATTCTTTGGATCACCATGGTCTTTTCCTCTTTTCTTCTGTTTTGAAAATCACTTCTGAATTTTCAAATGGGTTTCAAAAAAAATTAAATGGTTCTGACCTGATGAGTTAATTACTTGAGTAATTATTTTTGAAAGATCAAAAATATTTTCCTTTCAGAAAAGTTTTTGAATAATTAAAATTATTCCAATGAAATGGCCCATTTCACTCTCTTCAAGCACTTATAAAATTCTCATAAAACTATTATGTCATTTTTAATTCTCATACAAGTCATTCTTATACCCCTAGGACAGAATCCAATACCTCTCCTCTCCACAAAAATATTTTTATTATATTTTATAAATTCCAAAGTTGGAATTTCATTTATTCCTAGTTTCTTTGATTTACAAAGGAACTATATTATTTCTAATTCTTCTGCACCAACAAAAATTACTCCATCTACTTGACAGTACCCACAACTCATTTCATCAAAAACATTTTGTTCCACAGTTCAAAAATTTCAAATTTCATTCAAGTGAAATTTGGACCAGATTCAAACTCCTTGGTCAAAACCTAATTTAAATTGCTCCAAAAATTCTGAATTTTTGCCAGCATCTCTATTATGCATCAACACCTCACCACAAAAATTCTCCAAAATTCCCAAAATGCCTAGAGCCCTCTGGAATTTCATCATACACTTGGTGTGCACACAGTAGCACTGTCAAAAAATTCAGTTAACAGCAAAGTTCGGACAACAGTGGAGTTAGGCGCCGCGCGATGCACTCCACTCCATCTCCTCCTCATCCACGCTCTATTGAGCTTAAATGAGTCGCCGGGGACCCCTCTGGTCAGTTGCTCGCCGCCGACAGCACAGGAGCAGGCCGGTGCAATGGCCACTGCCCCGGCCGTGGTGGCTGAGCAGATCGACTCGGCCACCTGCCGCCATCACTTCTGCCACTGCTCTCCCGCCTACCTCCTCTCCATGCGTCGCCCTCCTCCGCAGTGCCGCGCGCCGTCCCAGCCGTCCAGACCCCGCCTGGCAGTCACCGGAGGTGCTCACCGTCCGCCACACCTGTACGGGAGCCCATCTGCGGGGAGATGGATAGAGCTCGACTCCGTCCGCGCTGGCACTTCTGGAGAGCTCCATCGACCTCACTGGTGACCACCATCCATGACCACCGACCGTAACTAACTCCGCCGGCCGGAATTACTCCGGCGTAATCTGCACCCGCACGGCTATCCTCGAATCGCCTATAAAAGGCCTCCCCGAGCACCGTTGATCACCTGCACCACTTCTCCACTCCTCCAAACCACCCCGACGCCACTCCATCAGCCCCGAGGGGGTCTTCTTCTCCGGCTACGGCCGCCCGATCCGCTTCGGGTCCCGAGAAGAATCCGACGCCATTACTCCATCTCCGCCTCCCAAACTCCACCAAAAGCCTCTCAGCACTCCCCCTCATCGGAACCATGCGTCAATTTGACAGTTGCCGGCCTCCCCAAGGAGATCCAACTTCGCCCGACGCCGCCGTCCACCGGAGTTGACCTCGCCGTCGCTCCGGTGCTCGCCGGCGACCAACTCCACCACCCACCGACGCGGAATCCCTCCCCGAGCTCATCCTAACCATCGCCGCCTCCTGAAATGCCAGCGATCGTCGCCGGTGATCACCGCACCTCCTCTGTGCACACGCGTGAGCGCGTTTGAATTCAAACCTAATGGGTGGGGACACGCGTCAGTGTTTTCTTCTTTTCTGTTATTTCAGAAAGCGTCTTCTGTTGCTTTACGCTTTCCGCACGAAGGCGTATTCTTCCCGATACGTTTTCTGTTTTACCGCCCAGGGACCCGCTGGTAAATTTTATTTTTGCAGAAAAGCCCCTGGTTTTAAAAGTTTAATAACTTTTAAACCACAACTCCGTTTTAATTAATTCTTTTTTTGAAATTCTTCTTTTTCACTCTAGTTTTTTTAGTATTTATTTGAAAATATTTTGAGACAACTTTTTGTACTGTTGCAAAAAATTTAATTTGAATTTGAATTCTTATTTTCTAGAAAACGAAGAGGGGGACTTTGCCGGGAATTTTGAGGGGTCATCTTCTGACTACTTTGATCAAGGCAAGCATTTTGAGCTTGGGATATGGTGAATTGCACGCATGTTTGCATCCATTCAAGATATCATCGGTTATGTGGTAAATAGCATGTGCATGCATGGTCATATCATTTTGTGCATTTCTTGCATACATCATGGAATCTTTCTTGCGTGAAGTAAATGGTGAGAAACCAGGAGTGTGTCTCCTGCCTTGGACGTGCCGGTGGGCACGAGTCACAATCATGACACGATGGTGTCACTGTGGCCTATGAAGTATGCCAGCCATAATAACAACACCTCCTGAGTCGACCTAGATCGAGTCTTGTTCCGTCATGCCTAGCTAAATACCGTGCTGCCACATGTCTTCCCGCGAGGGGAGTACGGTTTAGTACGTTGCTAACCCCTGTCTGTGTACACACCACTTAGAGGGGCCATGATGAGGGTTCCATGGCCATGGACTAATGCCAGTCATCGGGTCAGGGGGCATGGGTGTATCCGGCTGGGCCGAGAGGGGGGGACCCCTTGTAATCTGTGCGTATTAATAGTGATCCCATGCTATTCGAGATGATGGTCTCCCCGACTTAGAGTTTTTCTTGAACGATGCTTTGGGTGATTCCTGGCATCCGGAGAGTTAATCTGGTGTGTACTGGTCAGGTGTGTTTTCAACCCAAAGGCCGTAATGGGAATTAGTCAGCGTCTCGGTGCTGGCTAAAGAAATCCTTTACTTGTGGGTAAAGAGTACACCCTCTGCAGAGTTATATCTATTCGAATAGCCCTGTCCACGGTCAAGGACGTTAGCTGGGAAGGGTCAAGTGTCGGTCCCGGTGTCGGTCTTCAGAGGGAATAATTAAATTGAGCATGATTAATTTTTGCAGGATAAATATTGCCACTACTGATGCCATCATGAATATTATTGTCATCATGAATATTATTGTGGACTAACCTTGTTCTTCTATGTGCAACCTGAGTATCACTTGGGATGGCTAGTCCACCTGGATACTCAGTTTTATTTTCTTTCTGGGTATCACTTGGGATGGCTAGTCCGCCTGGATACTCAGTTTTATTTTCTTTCTGGGTATCACTTGGGATGGCTAGTCCACCTGGATACTCATTTATATTTTTTTGAGTATCACTTGGGATGGCTAGTCCACATGGATACTCACTTTTATTTTTCTGAGTATCACTTGGGATGGCTAGTCCACCTGGATACTCATTTATATTTTTCTGAGTATCACTTGGGATGGCTAGTCCACCTGGATACTCACTTTTATTTTTCTGAGTATCACTTGGGATGGCTAGTCCACCTGGATACTCACTTTTATTTTTCTGGGTATCACTTGGGATGGCTAGTCCACCAGGATGCTCATTTCTCTTCAAGACCTCTCGAGGCGTCGCATTCAGACACCCGTTTGGCATTTCTTTTCAAGACCTCTCGAGGCGTCGCTTTTAGACACCCGTTTGGCATTTCTTTTCAAGACCTCTTGAGGCATCACTTTCAGACACCCGTTTGGCAGTTTTCTTGGAATTCCTCGGGCGGTCCAGCGCCCGATGTTCCATTTTATTTTCTTGATCTCTTACAAGTAATATATTTATTCTTCCGCATCATGTTAATATTTATCATGCCATGATTAAACTTTGATCAGCATAAGCATATCATTTAATCCGGCATGAGCATATGCATTCGGTATATCTTTCATTCATAATGTTTGCGAGTACATTCCAACATACTCACAGGCTTGTCCCTGGCTTGTTAATTTGGCCAGGCCTAGAGGAAGACGAGCTTGTGGAGGAAGATTGCACTAGCGAGCCCGACGCTTAGAGGTGTTCCCAGTCAGTCAAATGTGGTCTTGGAGTCTACCATGTGTATCATCCGCAGTGCTTCCGCTACACCAATAAAATAGTCAAGCATCACACTGGCGCTTGACTCTACCTTATTGTATCAGTGTTGTGCTATCATCACGCCATTGTCATATTCCGCCACTATCATATATTGACAAGTTTGTAATAAATGTTGAGCACTCTGGCTCA
This sequence comes from Elymus sibiricus, assembly GCA_039707655.1. Lineage (NCBI taxonomy): Eukaryota > Viridiplantae > Streptophyta > Magnoliopsida > Poales > Poaceae > Elymus > Elymus sibiricus. Next base: position 155,500,761 of record CM077668.1, read on the forward strand.
ACCCTGTGTAATATTATGTATGTACTGGTTATCTATATCAAGGGAGTCCACCAGTTAGTCTGATCTTGGGGGCTGGTGTGACTTAGGGCTATTCTGTGATTTATTCCGGAAACAGGCCCGACAGTTACAATCTCTCGAGAGCTAGGTTAGTGAATCCGCATCCTTGTAGTCGAGATCCATAGCAATATCAATCAAGCAGGAGTAGGCTTTTACCTCCACCGTGAGGGGCCGAACCTGGGTAAACTCGCGTCTCGCTTTCCGATCAACCACGTTAAGCTTCCACCTTCGTGCGATGGCCTTATCACTAAGTCCTTTCATGAGGACATCTGCTATGACAAAACCACAACAACACTAATACTCAGCAGGTCGTGATTACCTTAAGCTTGTGACCCCGTAGGTTCGGTAAATCATAGACATGAACGAAAACACCTTCGTTCAATGACCGATAGCGGAACCGTGGACATCCATATCGCTCCCTATGATTACATGAATGATATTCGAGTGAACCATTGGTTATAATGTGATGTTCCCTTTGCTTCGCGATACTTTACAAAACCCGGTGTGCATCGGTATCCTCCTGAGTCATCACCATGCTTACTATACCGTTGCTCCCATTACCGGTTTTGTTCTTCTTTCTCGTTGACGTGTTCCGGCATCCCCGTGACGTAGTCACCTATGTCTGGCCAGATGATGATGGATGCCGTCACACCGAGAGGGCCCTAAGAATATCTCTCCATCGTCGGAGGATCAAATCCCACTCTCAAGCTATCCGGTCACTAGTCAAACTTTTCGGTGAGCCTGAAAGTTGTCGTTATGATCACCTTGTTACAGATGATGTTTGAGCAACCCCAAAGTCCACCGTCCGGTAGGAAGTGACCGAGACACTCTCATGGCCCGAGGAACTAAAACACATGCTAACACTCCATGTTATAACAGATGATTTCAGACAATATAATCACAAAGTATAACAGACAAGTTTTGGGTTGATTCAATATGATCGTTCTTCTAACATCATACCCTCAATGTTGTTTTAGGACTATCGCTACACTTAACAATATCCTAAGATCGGGAAATGTGATCATCAACAACAGTTGAGCCAGTCTTAGAGGTGAGACTGGGAACCTATTGTTTACCGTTTATCATTTCACACGTGCATATGAGTTTTCCACTGAATCGCATATTCCAGGATCATAGCATTTATAGCATGAAATATAAACTCTTAATTATGAATAATGGAAATATAATAATACAATATTATTGCCTCTAGGGCATATTTCCAATAGTCTCCCACTTGCACTAGAGTCAATAATCTAGTTGCATAGTCTTCAAAACACCTATGGCTTCTCTGGTGTTACTCATGCTTTGCTTGTGGTAGAGCCTTTGTCATTGGTTTTGACATATTCAAAACACTGTAATATTTTTGTTAGTCTTGTCTGATTTTAAGGATCTCAATCCATCTTGCTTTGAGCTATAACATTTTATTCAAAATAAAATATCATTGGACTCATTGCACTTAGAATTACACCAGCTATATCAAGACTCTTCTTGATTATATTCATATTATATTGTAGTTGGTTTCATCATACTTTGGATCCACCCATTTATATCAAGACTCTTCTTGATTAACTATATTCACAATATAATGTTTATGGGTTTCTACAACTTTTGCAACATCCAATTATATCAAGACATTTCTTGATTCAGACAAAATTGAAACATCTAATGTTTTCAAACACATATTTCTATCGTTATAGAATCAACAATATCGTTCATAATTCTAAATAATTATCATAGCCCAATTATATTAGTTATGAAGTTTGATATTCATATATTCTCAATAATGAACTTTTACTTCATATTCTCAAAATAATACATTTATTCTTTTGAGATTCTTGATATCTGTTACTAACACTTAGTAAAAAACTCTTTGGCCCTTTTATATATCATAACTATCAAGATGAATCCATTCATCTATCCATGCTTATCAATCTCATAAGAATCTAGTTATGTGACATTGAGAGAAACATTTTCTCCATTTAAACCTTTTAAACCTTTGTCAAAATATATAAACATATTTTAGCTCAATCAGACATTTTGATCTATCTTTAAAGATTCTTTTATGCCCAATATTTTGCCTTACTATTTGATGGAAAACATGTTTCAAAACCATTTTGTTTGGGCTCGGAAGCTTTATATTATTTCCATTCCATAATATGTCATATACATATGAGATCAGAAATACTATATAGCTCCCACTGAGTTTTATATATATACACAAAGTACTTTTATCATTTTGACAAGATCAAAATCTCAATGCCAGCTCACTTGTTATAATCTTCAAAAACTCTTTTTGAAGTTTGCACATTTATCCGGTGTCCTAAGGAATTTAAAACTTTTCTGGTTGTATAATTCATACATCCTTTCCGATTTAGGAAACTTGTTTTGATATCCATTCTATTTACTTCATACTCTTTGAAGTATCAACCAAGTTCTATACTTGTTTATTGTGTATGAAAATTAACAACTAAGTTCTAAACTTACTTGTATATGAATTTTCATTCCGGTGTGCATGGCTATGACCCATTCCTTTGAGCTGGGCGCAGCCATCGCTTCCCTGTAGTGTGCTACTTCATCTTCTTCCAAGATGAATATCTCATCGTGAAATTTTAGAAAATTCAACGATATTTCTGATTTGCATAATCCTGTTACAAGCTTTAGAGTTTCTACATCCAATGTAGTAACTTACGGTTTATTTTGCAGACAATCTATCGGAACAACTTTCGGTTTGTTAATCCTGCTTATTACCATTAGAGATTCAATAATCCTTTCAAAGTTGTAATGTCCTCCCACTTATTTCTTTGACAAGAAAACCCTTTCTTGAAAAAGTGTTCATCCGTGACAAACACTTTGCCTTTTGAACATTTTAATGGAAGGAATCCAAATCATGTTTTGAGATATCCTACAATTCAGCATTTATCTGGTTTATAAACTCCATAACTCATATGGTTTCTATTAGTCAGACTAATATGCGGTGCTCTGTTTAGTGTATATCTTGCTGTTTCAAGTATACCCAAAATTTTATAAAAGCAGATCGGTAATAAAATAATTCCATAATTATTCGAGTGTTTTGCTAAACTTATGACTCGGATAATTTTCTTCAATATTGAAGAATCACTTTTTCTTTTGTCATAATGATCCTTATCTTCATTATAAAATATTTGAACTCTTCAAATAATATATTCTGAAATTCCTTTGAACTATTCAAATATTTCAGATTTTATGTTAAGTAAATCATATTTTCCTAATCTTTAATGAAGCATAATTATCCACTACGCCCTGTGTTATACATCGGACCTTATACATCACTATGTATTCTTTTATTTGATTTCTCAATCAAGATAATTCAATACTTCATCCATATGAAGATTATTTCCCGATATAACCAAGCAGTGCCACATTTAAGTGGAGCTCATCAGTCTTCTCAAGACGTTTAGCATTAATGTCATAAATTTTTCAAATCAAGATTCATGAATAAACCATCAAAATCTGAGGTAAATCCAAACATTTCTTATAACCACTTCAACAACTATTGTTCAAAACTTTATAAGAATATCCGTCGCATAATCCAAAACATAATGTCTTACACAACTCCGGAACGTAATAACTATTATTCGATCCTAAGGTAAATCTTGAAGATAGACTCCATCAGTCTCGAGTAGCGATCCCATCACCATCCTTGACTAGCATCACGTCTTTATTTCTTCTCAACTTGTGAACTTTCTGTTGACCCTGCATTGGATTGTAAATGAGAGCCATCGATCAGTATCAAATACTTGTGACATACAGAAACAAGTAAAACAACATTAACTTTGTATAACTTTTATACCTTTACCAGAAGAACCGTTCTTCTTATCTGCCAAGTACTTCTTGCAGTTACGCTTCCAGTGACCCTTCTATTTGCAGTAGAAACATTCAGTCTCCTTAGTGGCTCCACCCTTGTTCTTCTTCTGAGAGACGGTCTTACCGGCACCAGTAGATTTCTTCTTGGACTTGCCCTTCTTCTTGAAACTGGTAGTCTTGTTGACCATCAACACTTCTTTGTTCTTCTGCATCCCAGCTTCCGCGGTTTTGAGCATAGCAAACAACTCGTTTGCACTTTTCTCCATCCCATTCATGTTGTAATTCATGATAAAACCATCGTAAGATGGGGGGAGTGAAGCAAGCACAATATCTGTACCGAGTGCTGGCGGAATTCCAAATTCCAGTGAAGTAAGTCTATCAACATAGCCAGCAAGCTTCACTATATTCTCACTCATTGAGGAACCCTCTTTCATCTTGCACTCAATCAGGGCCTTGGTTAATTCAAACCATTCAGTCCTTGCCTGTTTCTTGTACAGAACTTCAAGTGGCCCAATTATAAATTGAGTGGTAGATCGTTCAAAATGCTTCTATAGTTCAGGATCCATGCAAGTTAACATGAGACACTGGACTGCCTCATAGTCATCACTATGAGCAGCATAAGCAGCAACTTCTTCTGGTGGTGCATCCTTTGTGGGAGCATCACCTAGGGGTTGATCCAGCACGTACTCCTTCTTAGCACTCCTGAGAACAAATCTCAGGTTCCGGATCCAATCCGCATAGTTTCCACCATTTGCAGTCAACTTTTCTTTCTCAAGCATAGGGGCCAATATTTCGTTGCCGTGGCAACCGTTTCAAAAACGTTGCCGTGGCGGCATTCTCAGAAAACGTTACCGTGGCGACCGTTTCAGAAAACGTTGTCGTGGCACCAAAATCTAAAATTCCGTCGTGGCACGAAATTATAGCTCCTCGTCCCACTCCTGGTACACCTTCTTCTCGTCGGGGTCCTCCGTGTACGTCTTGCCACCATCACCTGTAACCTATCCCTATGATATTTACATTAAGGTGGCAATCTCGTGGCTCCAGCCATCATGCCGTGACGCGTAGGCCACTTAACATTACAACATATAACCATCTCATACATAAACTCATTATCACGACGAAGGCTATACCACATCATATGCAAACCCTGCAAAACCAAGTTAGACGTCCTCTAATCAGTTTGGAAAATTTTAATTATGTGGCTTCTAAGGTTTTCGGATAAACCTAGCTACCTACGTGCACACCATAAAGTGATAATCCTTGTTGCTAGATTAACTTTCGGGGTGTGTGAAAGAAGAGACTTAATTAAAAATCTCGTTCCCCCACACTAAACTTCGTCTAATACGCGTGACCCCCTAGAAGATCATCCATCTTCATCATCCTCTTGCGTACGCGATGGTTCACTATTCTTGACTATGGTGAAGCCCAAGGAACTTTTAGCAGATCGTCGACAGCCAGAGCCGAGCGATTGTCAGAACCTTGTGAAAAGCGACACCATGCCGTCAATGAACTGAACCGAAGCAATACTCGAGGGAAGCATAGCAAGAACATCACCCTCACAATCACATGTGATCTAGATCGAAACCTGCATCTACTCATAGAACCGCTCTTGATGCCACTGTTGGGAAACGTAGTAGAAAACAAAAAAAATTGCCCTACGATCACCCAAGGACAAATATGAAGATGCATATAGGGTTTGGATCAACGATCATTACCGACTCAGGGAGTGCAACGGAAGTAGACGAGTCGGTGTAGATCGTATGTGGAGTCCCTTGAACGTCGATGACGATCCCGCGAACCGCCCTCGTACGATCCCTCGAACAGAAGACCGAAAGCACAGCCTCTCTACTTGGTTGCAAGCGTACGGTCTTCACAATCCGGCAGCGCTTCATCGTCCAGAGCTAATCGTCGCTGGAGAACTAGAGGGAGGAGATTAGAACCACACAGGGCTTCTAATTATGAGGATTAGAGGTGGCTATGGCTAGCTCTAATTAGTCAACTAGGACCAACTAGAACTAGAACTAGATCAACTAGAGGAGGCTCCAAAACTTATGTAGCATAGGGTGGAAATCCTCTAGTATATATAGGTTTATGGGAGAGAAGGGGGCGCCACAAGGGGGGGAGGACCCCCCCTCCCCTTGAGCTGGCCAAGGGGGAAGGAGGAGTCCTTCCCCCACTAGGATTCGGCCTCCCCATAGGGAAAAGGGGGCGCCTCCCCTATTGGGCCCTTGTGGCCCAATTCCTTCTCCACCTCTTGGCCTTATTAGGCCCGTTGATATTAAATTAAATATATATTTATTCTAAACATTTTCAGAGCATTATATATATATATAATTTAACATCCCCGGAAACATTTTCCACCTATATATATTAATCGATAATACCCGGTATTACCCGATATTCACCGAAACGCTTCGGGAACCTCCCGGAACTTTTCTGGATATTAATGAAACAATTCCACAAATATATTATCATTACTCCCATCACACTAATACTCAGCAGATCGTGATTACCTTAAGTTTGTGACCCGGTAAATCATAGACATGAACGAAAACACCTTTGTTCAATGACCGATTGAGGAACCGTGGACATCCATATCGGTCCCTATGATTACACGAATGATATTCGAGTGAACCTTTGGTTATCATGTGATGTTCCCTTTGCTTCGCGATACTTTACAAAACCCGGTGTGCATCGGTATCCTCTTGAGTCATCACCATGCTTAGTATACCGTTGCTCCCGTTACCGGTTTTGTTCTTCTTTCTCGTTGACGTGTTCCGGCATCCCCGTGACGTAGTCACCTGTGTCTGGCCAGACGATGATGGATGCCATTACACTGAGAGTGTAACACCCTGGATTTTGTTTTTCTTTAATTTGGATTTATCTGGATTTATTGAATTTTCTTTTATTTGCATTTGAGAGTTTCTGTCATTTCTTTTGGACTTACCACTTGGATTTATTTTTGATTTTCTTCCAAGTGGGTTCTATCATCCAGAAACCCTCCCTGGACCTCATCCCTCTCATAATAATGCCATTGGATATTTTTATTTAATGGCATTATATGTGTTTTCTCTCTGAAAATGCTCCTTTTCTCTCTAAGCTATGAAGCAACCCCTATTTTTATTGCTCTAAAAATTCCAAGAAAATTCCCAGATATTCTTTGGATCATGCCTCACCTTCCTATGCAAAAATATCCCATGGTCATTTGGAAAATTTCAGCCAGGGAAATGTTCTTGCTTCTGCTCAGAAAGAGCACATTGTGAAGCAACTATATTTTTCCTTGATCCTTTTTAGCTGAAATTTTTACCACTTGATCACCCTCCTAAGTGATGCTTAAATGCCTAAAATCAGCCCTAGAATCCCAGCCATTTGTCCCTAGCTCTTGGAGCAAGTTTCTGTCCAGAAACTTTAGCTCTAGCTCCAGTCAACTCCAATGCACCATTTGGCAAGCCCAGCGCATTTCTAGGCAAAGCGTTGAGAGGACTTCACGTTTGACACAGTTTGGCAGCATCGAAAGCCACCCTCGCGCCAGTGCACGCGGTGACCGTGCGTGAACAAAGTGTTCGACGGTCAGTCGCCGCGCTCTGCACGTCGCGTCCCCTCGGCCGCCGTCCAACCTCTCCCCTCGCGCCACCGCAGCATGTCTAGTCCACTCAGAGCACTCCCATTCCTCCACCTAGCCCCTCTTTGACCCTCCCCGTCGCCGGTAGGAGGCACGCCGGAAGCGGCCACGGCGCTAGCTTGCGGTACAGTGGCTTGCACGCGCGGCCCTGTTCTTCTTAGTGCGCCTGCGCTCGAGCCCGCGTGCGCGCACTATGCTTGGCCTCGCCCGCGTCGTCTCCTAGCTCACCCGAGTCCTCACCGCCCCCAGCTCGCCCTGCCGCTCAACTCCGGCGGAGCCCGAACCCAGACCCTCCTCCTCCTATAAATAGAGCCCCTCCCCGATCGTTCTAGCCATCCCAAACCTCACCACCGACCTCTAATCGAGCCCTAGCAGCTGCTGGCAACGCCGGGAAGGCCTCTGGCCTTCAAACCTCGCCGGCAACCGCCGCGGATCCCTCTCCTCCAAGCATTCATCCTAGTCCACCCCAGCTCAAACCACTGCCACTCCTGAGACCGTAGCAACCCCCTGAGCACGTTGGTAGCAAGAGCTCGCCGGATTGTCGCCGGAAACGCCAATCCCGATCAGCTCCGCCGCCGCCGTCTCTAGAGAGGATCGCCGCGACGCCGTCCGACCTCCTCAGCTCGAGCTTCGGGTACGTGAGTGACCGTCTCGCCGAGCTGGTCCCATTCCCCCTCTCTCCGGTGATCGCCGACGTCTCCTCGCCGGAGAAACACCGGTGACAGAGCCTCCAGGCCCTGTTCCCTCTCTCTCTCACATTTAAAACGGAAAGGGACCCCACCTGTCATTCTCTCCCTCGCCCACCCGAAGCGGTATGAAGGGAGGCGTATTCTCTGAATACGTCTTCGACGTGGCCGCCTCTGGATTTTGTTTTTAATTCAAATTTTGACCAGATCTAATCCAACTTTGACCAGCGATAACTTTCTATCCATAAGTCCAAATGAGATGATTCTTTTTGCTGCTGGTTTATAAAATTCCAAAGTTTCTGTATGCCAAGTTTCAGAATTTTTCTTGCTGTTGAGAATTTCTGGTGCAATAAACAGTGTTATGTGACATTTTCTTTTTGCATTTAATATTATTTTTAGAAGAGCCTAGTTGTGTTGGAGAAGGCCAGGAGTATTGTGACACTCCTCTGAACCAAGGCAAGCCACAACATTCATATGCAAGGATGGCATTGCAATGACTTTGGTTTAATTGAATTTAATTCATCAAATATTCACTATTTAAAATAACTTGCTATATAGATAATTTTTGCATAGACTTTGTTCTTGTCATTTTGATAGTATGCAGTAAGGTGCATGTTTTCATGATAGTGTGCAGTAGGTATCATGTCATGTGCTCATATAGTAGTATGATGCATTCATCATTTATGATCGCGACCCGTGCACCCATTCATACACTATGGCTCGAATCATTTTCATTACAAGTTAAAATTGACATTAATCCAACTTGAACATGATGTTGATCGAGTCATGGTGCCACCGAATCGAGCTCACCAGTGCAACCACACTTGTCTGGATGGGGAGGCCCTAATGCGGTCTATTGTCATGCCTCTCGCCGGCGCCTCCTACGAGGGAAGGTTGTGCTCTGGCGCTACCCTGGCCCGGTAGGCAGTCACAACCTTGAGGACCCGAGTTTTGATGGTACCAAGGTCCCCGTTTGGGACAATGTTGATGTTTGGCCACGACGGTGGCAGCCACAGAGGTGGCAGATGTCACATGTTGACATCGGGGTCACCCAGGACATAGCCCAAAGGGGAGTTTGTCGGAGTGGCTGGGAGAGTGTCATGCAATAGATTGGTTTTGTCGGAACGTCGTTGGTCCACCCGAATGGGAGCACGAGGCCATGAGTTCCGTAGTGTGGGTACAGTGTACTAACCTCTGTAGAGTGTATAATCTATCGATAGCCGCGTCCTCGGATATGGACACAGTTCGTAGTAGGTCACACCGTGGGTCAACAGATATAATAAACTTGCACACTAAGACTCACAAGATGGCACATGCAGAAGTGGTGATCGAGTGAGGATCACTATGAAAGATGCGATGTGATCAAGTGAGGATCACGTTGGTAAGTTATGAACGGTGGTTACGCGGTAACCCCGAGATGGTAAGTTGGTCCCGAGGACCATGGCAATGTTTCACGCACACCTCATGTTGAGTAGTATCATGCTCATGTATTAAAACTGTTAAATGCCTTGTTGTTGTTTGTCGCACTTGTTTTGTTTGCTGTGAGCTTGCGAGTACATTCAACGTACTCACCTGGCTTATCATGCCAGATGCAGGAGAAGCCGTGCAAGGAGTTGATGTTGAGCAGTTTGTCGCGATCTAGGCCGCGTCCCAGCAGTGTCCCGGTGGAATGGAGTTCCACTACCCCGTCGTTCCGCTGCCGCGTAGTAGTTCCCTTATCATCGAGGCCCCTGCCATGTCTACTAAATAATGTACATAAGTGCAGCCGCACCGTGTGTGCCGCTTGGCCTCGCTCATCATGTATTATGTAAACCTATGTTTCCGCTAAGAGATCAATAAAGCGGTTGTTTTCTGTACCAAGTTGTTGTGTATTGCCAGAAGACTTGATCTCTGGGCTGGCAATGCAAGGTAAACCGGTTGCTCTGAGCCGGGGTGCCACAGAGAGGGCCCTAAGAATATCTCTCCATCGTCGGAGGAGAAAATCCCACTCTCAAGCTATTCGGTCACTTGTCAAACTTTCCGGTGAGCCTGAAAGTTGTCGTTGTGATCACCTTGTTACAGATGACATTTGAGCAACCCCAAAGTCCACCGTCCGGTAGGAAGTGACCGAGACACTCTCATGGTCTGACGAACTAAAACACATGCTAACACTCCGTGTTATAACAGATGATTTCAGACGATATAATCACAAAGTATAACAGACAAGTTTTGGGTCGATTTAATATGATCGTTCTTCTAACGTCATACCCTCAATGTTGTTTTAGGACTATCGTTACACTTACCGATATCCTAAGATCCAGAAAACATGATCATTAACAACACTTGAGCCAGTCTTAGAGGCGAGACTAGGAACCTATTGTTTACCGTTTATCATTTCACACGTGCATATGAGTTTTCCACTGAATCGCATATTCCAGGATCATAGCAGTTATAGCATGAAATATAAACTCTTAATTATGAATAATGGAAATATAATAATACAATATTATTCCCTCTAGGGCATATTTCCAACACCTTTGTTATTGTATCAATTTATTCTTTGTTTCCAAATCCTACCGGTGGTTCGTTAAAGACTTCTTCAAGTTTGCACTATATCTCTCTTCAATCTTTTCAAGAGAATAAGTAGTATGCCAAACCCATTGCTTGTCATCAATTTAATTTGATGAAGGATGGACATATAATAATTCTTATTCTTGCTTCCTCAAGGTGAATTAATTCCTTCTCTCAGAATTTTTTCATGATGAATAAATTCGAAATCCCAAGTGTTTCATATTTTCTTTCCGGAGTTGCAACTGTTCTCGGTTATCTCATCACGAAACTCCATCTAAATCATTGCAAGGCTTCAATCTTATTATTTTCAACCTTGACTTCTTTATAGCATCCTATCATTTTCCGGAGTTCTTCCAGGAGGTTCTTCATGGTGGTTCGTTAAGGATTTAATTCATTCTCGAAGTGCTCTCCAAGATTCTTGTTGTTGGAGCTCAAGTACTCTTCGTCTTACATTTCAAAGTGCAAATCATTTCTACCTTGTCTCTTGAGGTGGTGTTATGTCATTCTTGACAATTTCCCTTTGTGTTTCATGATTCACAAGTTGTCAGGAATGAGATATTTAAACCCATCATTTTTTTGTTCGTTTAGGAATGAGTTATCTTGGGTTATATTTCACCTAAAGCTTTCCCTAAGGAATGTTGCTATTGTGGTGCTTATCAATGATCCAAGTTTCTCCTTCTCTTCTCGATGAAAGAGGTTTTCATCTCTTTGAGATCTCAAGCAATCAATTGTTTTTCGTTAGTGGCCGGTTGTCACCTCATAATTTTGAGATGTTTCCATAAGTCCATGACAAGCATATCTTTTGGGTTGATTGATTCATTCAGCAAATCCATTCAAGCCTTCTTCGTTAGCTTGCTCTTTCAAGTTCATTTTCTGGTAGAAGATGTTGTTCTTTTCTCCGTTCTTCTCTTTCCATTCTTTCATTTTTTTCGGAGGCATGGTGTTGTTGCTCTCGTCAAGTATCATCCCATCTTGTCAAATTCATGCTAATTCCTTCCATTTTCAACCGGAGTACTGTCCAAATTCTTTCGTTCTTCTTCCTTATCTATCTCGTTTTAACCGGAGTAGTTTCATACATTATCTTGTCCCTTGAGCTCTTGGTTCTCGTTGTACTCCTTGTTCCTCTTGTCTAACGGAGAGTTTTCAATTTCGTTCATCTCCGTCGTGTCATTTCTTCAAGTTTTTCAAACTCTCAAGGTTCTTCGGTTTCACCCATTTGTCCAAGAAGCAACTTAGTTTTACCTCTTTCTCTTCTCATTCCTAGATCTCGGGGAGAAATCTTTTGTAAGTGGGGGAGTGTTGTGACAGCCCAAGACCGATGCTCCAGATGCCTCCCATGTTTTTCGTGTTAGCCATGTTAATTATGTTGCTTGTTGCATTTCATCATGACATCATGCGCATTGCATCCGCATGTTTTCATAAAACTTGCATCCATGCATAGTTGCCGCTTCTCCTCGTTGACCGTTTCGAGACCAACCACACACTTGCACGCGACCGCCTTATCTTCCTGCACAGTACACAAAGCCCCTCGCAACCTAGCCCGGAAACTTCCCCGAAACCGAATCGCTCGGTCGTGACCGATGGGTCCGGTTCAAGCCCGAGAGACGCCAAACATCTTCGGTTCTTTGTTTGGACTCCCCTAGCCTATTTTCTCGACCCTTCGATCTAAATCGAAGGGCTCCAATCAGACCGCTTTTAGGTCATTTGCTATATATATATTGGTCCAACCCTAGATCATCGGGAGATGTCCCATCCATTCCCTGTCCGCCACCGGCACTATCACCCTCGGGATCTCATCCCGATCCCAAACCACCAACCAAATCCGCCACCTTCTCCTCCTCGATGTTGGCAGCGAGCTAACCAGAGCTCCTCCCGAAGCCGGGGCCGCCTCATCTGACCAGCCCGCCGTGCCCCGCGCCCTCTCCTTCCTCCTCTGCGCCTTCCTCTTCCTCCCTCCATTTCCCTCTCTCTTTCTCTGTAGCTAACCCACCATGGGTGTCCCTTGCGGGAACGCCGTTTTGAACCAGGGACTCTACCCGGAGCAGCAGCGCCGCCGCCCAGGAGCTTCTTCGCCCTCGCGTCCCCGTCGCCGTCTGCCTCGCGCCCACTCAGCCAGCGCCCCGAGCAGCTCGTCTCCGTGCCTCCCCAACGCATGTCCTCACCTCGCTGCTCCGGTGACCCGTCGTCCGTGTGCCTGCCGCCTGCCTCGTCAGCCTGCGTGTGAGCCGTGCCCAAGCCTGACCTCGCGCCCCCGCCCTGTCTTGCCTCACCAGCGACCGCCGCCGCCCACAGTGAGCCGCCCGACCTCGCCGCCAGTGGCGGAGCTACACCAGAATTCGGGGGGGAGGGAAGGGGGCCGAAACACAAAATGTGAACATTTCAGAGGGCAAAATACTAATTTTTCTTCCAGCTAGGCCCTCTACTTAATATTTTCTTCACAGAGTTGTCCAAAATTGGCGGGGGGGGCACAGCCCCCCAGCAGTACACTAAGCCCGCCCTCTTCTTCTTCCTGCCTCCTTCTCTCACCTCGCCATGGCCCTGCAGGCTCCCCGCCTCGTCGTTGTGTTCTGCACAGGAGCCGAGTCGTCACCGTCTCGCTCGACTCCACCATCCAGATCCGGCGGCCGCTCGCCTCGAGCTCGCCACCCTATGCCGGACCCGCTCCCTGCCCCGTCGTCCCTGCGCTCGAGCAGCAGCAGCTCGAGGATGAACAGGAGCGAGGCTCCTGCGCGCATTGACTTTCCGAGCCGGCCTCGCCCGACTCCCAGACCCGCGCCAGGCCCAGTCGCAGCCGCGCCGCGTCCCTAGCCCAGCAACCTGCCCAGCCAGCCTGCTCCAGATCCACAGGCCCAGGTGGCCCAATGTGAGCTCTGACCCTATACCTCGTCCAGTGCATTGTATAATATGTTGCGCCCATTTCCTGTTCGGCCCGTAGACAGTTTCAGCCCGTCTGTTTTTTTTTCAGCCTCTGCGAATTTCAACATTATCCACAGGAATGTTGTTTTACAAATTAGACCCTCATTGTCATGCATTTAATAACTCATGAACCATGCATCGGATTAAAACAATTTATATATGTAAAATGCTTAGAATTTTGTGTAGATTCATAATATGCAACTTTCATCCATGTTAAAATGTTTAAAATTGCTTTTTGCATTAATTTGCATAAATGAGATGCTAAAATGGTTTATTTCATAACTAAATAAACTATATATGTAAATGGTGTAGAAAAACATGTAGAATAAAATGATGCATTTACTTTGCATGTTTAAAAACATTAAAATTGTGTTTTAGGCAGAACAGTACCAAATTCAAAATTTACATCTGGGGAATTTCCGGAATTGTTATGTGTTGTTTCCGGCCTCATTTAAATTGCCTAAATAGGTAGTTTGCTTATGCTTCACCTCTTGCCATGTTAACCAACATTTAACTTCACTTAATGTGTAGTACTTGATTGTTGCACTCTTGCCATGCCATGCATCTTTAAACTTGTCATGCATCATACTTGGTTGTGCATCATGCCATGATTTTGCTTGTTTGTTTACCATGTTGCTTGCTTCTTTCTAGTTGTGCTTCTTCTCGATAGTTCCCAGTAACGTTTCGAAGTGTGAGGATTCGTTCGACTACGCTTGCTCGTCTACTTCACGGATTCGGTCTTCCTCCTAGTGTGATTACAGGCAAGATGATCATTATCTTGGATATCACTACTATCTTTGCTTGCTAGTTGTCTTGATGCTATTGCTATGTCTCGCTACCTACCAATTGTTTGTCAGCCTCCCAAATTGCCATGATACAGCCTCTAACCTTCCACCATCCCAGCTGTTTGCCTATGTTACCGCTTTGCTCAGCCCCTCTAATAGTGTTTTTAGTTGCAGGTGCAGTTGCAGGTTGTTCCATGTTGGGACATGGATATCATGGGATATCACAATATCTCTTATTTAATTAATGCATCTATATACTTGGTTGTGTCTGGAAGGCTCGGCCTTTTGCCTGGTGTTTTGTTCCACTCATGCCACCCTAGTTTCCGTAATACCGGTGTTATGTTCCTTGATTAATGTTCCTAACATGTTCGGGGTTTATGGGCCCCCATTGACAGTTCACTTGAATAAAACTCTTCCAGCAAGGCCCAACATTGGTTTTAACATTTGCCCAACATAATAATACTGATAATAAATTTGATGCAGAGGGAGTTAGCGCTACCCGAGGTTCGTTATTCAACATAATACAGGTGGGCCAGTGCTGATGGTGCTCGTCCAAACTAGAGTCCTTGCAACGCCACCACGGGGAAACTTGAGGTCTGGTTTTAGTTGTATGGACTGCTCATTCGATCGTGGCCTGAGACGAGATACGGGCGACTACTATCAGGGTGTCGGCACGTCGGGAGGTCTTGCTGGACTTGTTTTACCATTGTCAAAATATCTTGTGCACCGGGATTCCGAGGATACTCCGGGCTATCTCGTGGTTGAGGTCTTCCCACCGCGGCTTGTGATAGTTTGTGATGGACTAGTTGGGACACCCCTGCAGGGTTAAATCTCTCAAAAAGTCATGCCCGCGATTATGTGGCGACTTGGAAATTTATAACCTTCGGTTGTAGAGAACTTGACACTAAATTCAATTAAAATACACCAACCGCGTGCATAACCGTGATCGTCTCTTTTCGAGGGAGTTCGGGAAGATAACACGGTGGGGTTATGTATGACTCGCAAGTAGGTGTTCAGGATCACTTCTTGATCATGCTGGTCGCGCCCGTTTGTGCGTAGTTTACTGTTCTTATTCTTGTACTCATAAGATAGCCACATACAAATGCTTAGTGCTTGCTGCAACCTCACTACTTAAACCTTCCATACCCATTAAGCTTTGCTAGTCTTGATACCCATGGTAATGGGATTGTTGAGTCCTCATGGCTCACATATTACTACAACACCAGGTGCAGGTACAGGTAAATGATGCTTTGACGTGAGAGCGATGCTTGTTCTTTTGGAGTTCTTCTTCTTTTCTTCTTCGACGATCATAGGATGGGTTCCCGGTTAGCAGCCTGGGATTAACAGGGTGGACGTCGTTCTTCTTCCGTTTGATTTCATCCGTAGTCAGATCCTGCTCTTCTATATGATGATTGCTATGAATTTGATGTATTGATATATTCATGTTGTAGCTTGTGGCGAGTGTAAGCCTTTATCTGGTATTCTCATCTATTCAGTACATGGTATGTTGTAACGATATCCACCTTGCGAAGCGTCTTCGATATGCACTTCTATCCTTAGCAGAACTTTCGAGTTCCTTGAGGATAGTACCGCATATTCGGCGTTACATACATACCCTCAGCCCCGAGGGTGAACTACTCCCTCCTCTTCATGGAGACCGCCGGGATGATAAAGATGGCCTCCGGTGATGATTTCCCCCTCCGGCGGGGTGCCGGAACAGGGCTCCAAATGGGATCACTTCGAAACAGAGGCTTGTGGTGGCGGCGGCGAAGTTCTAGGTTTCTTTCTGGGGTTTCCCTATTTATAAGATTTTTTGGCATTGGTTTCACGTCAGGGGGAGTTACGTGGGACCCACGAGCTCAGAGGACACTCCCTACCCCCCCCCCCCCCCCAAGGCACGTGGGGTGAGCTCGTCGCTCCCTCGTGGGTCTTCTGATCCTTCCTCGAAGCTTCGGGGGTCTCTTATGTTCCAAAAAAAATCACCGTAAATTTTCGTGTCAATTGGACTTCGTTTGGTATGGATTTTCTGCGAAATAAAAAATAGCCAAAAAACAGGAACTGGCACTGGGCACTAGGTCAATAGGTTAGTCCATAAAAAAGTCATATAAAAGTGCACCAAAACCATATAAAATTGTTGTAAACATGGCATGAATACTTCATAAATTATAGATACGTTGGGGACGTATCAGTCACCTGTAACACGGTGATCATAACGACAACTTACAGGTTCATCGGAAAGTTTGACAAGTGACTAGATAGCTCGAGAGTAGGATATGCTCCTCCAACGATGGAGATATATTCTTAGGGCCCTCTCGATATGATGGCATCCATCATCATCTGTCCAGACACAGGTGACTTCGTCACGGGGATGCCGGAACATGACAACGAGAAAGAAGAACAAAACCGGTAACGAGGATAACGGTATAGTGAGCATGTGATGACTCAGGAGGATACCGATGCATCCCGGGTTTTGTGAAGTATCGCGAAGCAAAGGGAACATCACATGATAACCAAAGGTTCACTCGAATATCATTCGTGTGCTCAAAGGGATCGATATGGACGTCCATGGTTCCGCTATCGGTCATTGAACGAACGGTTTTGTTCATGTCTATGAGTTACCGAACCTACAGGGTCACAAGCTTAAGGCAATCATGATCTGCTGAGTGTCAGTAGGATGGGAGTGATGAGAATATATTTGTGGAATTGTTTCATAAATATTTTAAATAGTTTCGAGAGGATCCGGAAGCGTTTCGGGGTCACCGGAAGGGTTTCGGAGAGTTTGGGTAATACCGGGTATTACCGATAATTAATATATAGGTGGAAAATGTTTCTGGGGCTGTTAAATTATATATAATATGCGCTAGTAATTATTAGAGGGCTTTTATATTTAATTTAATATCAACGGGCCTTAAAAGGCCAAGTGGTGGAACGCTACTCGGGCCACTTGGGCCCAAGTGGAGGTGGCGCCTCCTTTCCCCACTTGGGAAGGGAGGGGAGGCCGAATTGGAGGGGGACCCCTACCCCTCTTGGCCGGCCAAGGTGGAGGGACTTTCCCTCCCCTTGTGGTACACCTCCTCTCTCCTCCAACGTATATATACTAGAGGATTTCCACCCTTTGGACACACAAGTTTTGGAGCCTCCTCTATTTCATCTAACCCTAGTTATAGTTGGTCCTAGTTGACTAATTAGAGCTTGGTCTAGTTCCTCTAATCCTCATAATTAGAAGCCCAGTGTGGTTCTAATCTCCTCCCTCTAATTCTCCAGCGACGATTAGCTCTGGACGGCGAAGCGCTGCCGGATCGTGAAGGCTGCACGCTTGCAACCAATTAGAGAGGTCGTGCTTTCGGTCTTCGGTTCGAGGGACTATTCGTGGGCGGTTTGCGGGATTGTTCATCAACGGTTCGAGGGACTCCAAGTACGATCTCCACCGACATGTTCTTCTTTCGCTGCAACTCGGTGATGGCAACGATCATGATCCCAACCCCTTATGCATCTTCATATTGATCTTGGGTGTGCGTAGGCGCAATTTTTTTGGTTCTACTACGTTTCCCAACACTTGGAGGCTCCCAAGTGACACCTAACCAATCTAGGAGACACCACTCTCCAAAAGGTAATAGATGTTGTTGTTGATGAACTCCTTGCTCTTGTGCTTGAAAAGACAGTCTCCTCAACACTCAATCACTCTCTCACAGATTTGGCTTGGGGTAGGAGAAGGATTGGAGTGGAAAGCAACTTGGGGAGGCTAGAAATCAAGGTTCAAATGGTTGGATTGGAATGCCTTGATCTTAACACAAGTGTAGGTGGTTCTCTCTCAGAAAATGGATATGGGAAGTGTAGTTTCATCCTGGTTGCTCTCACTGAGAGTAGATGGTGGTTGAGGGGTATAAGCCTTCACCAAAAGTCCAACCATTACAAACTTTAAGCACAACTCGTTGACACCCAAGAGAAATCTCGGTGAGACCAAACAGTGTAAAAGATCTTAACACTAGGCTTTTCGGTGAGACTGGATGGATCCACTCGGTGAGACTGATTCATGATGACCTAAGCAGATTCCTCATCTCGGTAATTCGATCGGTTCATCTCGGTGATTACGAAATGAATTCGACTGGGTACTGAAACTTGGTCACTGCACTTCGGTGGGACCGAATGTCATCTTGGTTCTACCGAGTTTCTAGGGTTTGGCTTATGGCTCTATCTAGGTTAACTCGGTGGGACCGAGTTTGACTTAGGGTCTTGGACAGATGGAATGCGCGAAAGTGATTGAGGGTTTTTGGAGCAATATCTTCAAGCACTTGAGCAAATGACTCATGATCAAAAACCTCATCCCCTTTTAATAGTATTGGCTTTCCTATGGACTCAATATGATCTTTGATCACTTAACCAAAAATGTAGAGTCTTGAAGCTTTTGCCAATGTGTTTCCTTAGCATTTTGAGGGGTCCAATCACATGTCCTAGCCATGCCAACATTTTAATTTCCTGAAATTATCTTTGAATAGGCATTAGTAGTATATCTTGTTATTAATTACCAAAACTACCCAGGGATTAGTTGCACTTTTAGAGTGGCTGACACCTGGGACCTAGCAGCTCAAGCAATTTTTTTGTTATTGTTGAGACGGAGCAGGGTATCAACTGGGTTGTGGCCCGTCTAGCCCAGGCTTCTATTTTACGTTACCACATGACCAGCCCAGTTGTTTTTTTCTTTGTGAAAATGGCTAGGCTAGTTTTTTTTGAAGAATACCCAACCCAGGCCGACTTGTTTTTCTCCGCCCTGCTGGGCTGCAAATCTTTCAAGACGGCTGCAAATCTTAAAAGTAATATGAAATGGGTTGTAAATATAAATAACACCCAACAAATTGGCAATTACTTTCAAATTTCTGATTTTTTTTTGCATTTTTAGATTTCCAATTTCATTGGATTTTAACCTAATTTAAATATATTTTGAAATTAGTTTGAATCTAGCTCGACATTTCAGGATTAAAAAATAGTTTGGACCCCACCGAAATATGCAAAATTTTGTTTAAATTTTTAACCCTGGTCCTGGCCAACAAAAAGAAAATGGGCTGCAATAAATTGCATAAGAATTTGCAAATGAACTGTAAATTATTAAAAAAAAATAGCAATGGGTTGTATGCTGTCCGCCACGGATTGGGAGGCTGACTTGTAGGCCTACTAAGTTAACATGTACGCAAAGCTTTTTTAACTTATTATTAGTCAAGAAATGATTCTAGTAGAAGTGACCGTTGGATGTCAATCCAACGGCCGTCGTGCTTCTTCAATCTCTGATCTTCTTGCTCCCACCTCCCGTGGCCGGCTGTGCTGCCGCGCAGGCCTCACTGCCACCCTACTCCCACCGCTACCCAGGCCATCCCTCTACTCACCCACACCTCTTGTTATTCTCCGGCGATGACAGCCTCACACCGCAGCCAAACCAGTCAACCCTCATACTCCCCTCCGTGTGGGCATCCACTACCGTGTCTTCACCGGCTCTAGGTCATTCCCTTCATAGGCCTTGCTGTCGTCCACCGCCGTGGTGCTCTCGGCACGGTGTCATCAACGTGGTCAACGAACGACAGCCATCGGAAGAGGACCGTACGTGGAGAGGCTGACAGCTAGGACCCACGAGGTCTAGGGTCGCATGCAAGGAAGTGCCTCCTTATTACGCGCAAGAAAAATGATTCCTCCCCTTGACAGCTTGGACCCACCTGCTACATCTTCGCATGCAAGGAAGTGCCTCCTTATTACGCAGAAAAAAATGCTTCCTCCCCCTGACAGCTGGGACCCACCAGACATCTTCGCACGCAAGGAAGTGCCTCCTTATTACGCGCTGATACGTCCATTTTGCATCATGTTTTCCTACTGTTATTTATTATATTTTGATCATTATTTCACTTTATGATACAATTATTATGCCTTTTCTCTCTTATTTTGCAAGTTTTACATGAAGAGGGAGATTGCCGGCAGCTGAAATTCTGGACCGGAAAGGGGTGTAACAGAGATAGTGATACGTCTCCAACGTATCTATAATTTTTTATTGTTCAATGCTATCATATTATCAATCTTGGATGTTTTATATGCAACTTTATGCAATTTTATCTCATTTTTGGGACTAACCTATTAACCCAGTGCCCAGTGCCAGTTGCTGTTTTTTGCTTGTTTTTGTCTTTTTAGAAAATCATTATCAAACGGAGTCCAAACGAAGAAAAAACTTTGGATTGATTTTTTCTGAACCAGAAGAGACCCTAGAAGCTTCGGGAGAAGACCAGGGGAGTCAGGAGGGAGCGACAAGCTGAGGGGGGGCGCCCTAGGGGGGTAGGCGCGCACCCCAGGCTTGTGGGCCCCTCGTGGCACCTCTTGACCTACTTCTTCCACTATAAATTCTCAAATATTCCAAAACCAACAGAGAGCCAGACAAGGAGACTTTTCCGCCGCCGCAAGCTTCTGTTCTTTCGCGATCCCATCTGGAGGCCTTTTCCGGCACTCTGCCGGAGGGGGAATCGATCACGAAGGGCTTCTACATCAACCTTGCTGCCCTTCCGATGATGTGTGAGTAGTTTACCACCGACCTACCGGTCCATAGCTAGTAGCTAGATGGCTTCTTCTCTCTCTTTGATCTTCAATAAAAAGTTCTCCTCGATGTTCTAGGAGTTCTACCCGATGTAATCTTCTTTTGCTGTGTGTTTGTTGGGATCCGATGAATTGTGGGTTTATGGTCAAATTATTCATGAGAAATATTTGAGTCTTCTTTGAACTCTTTTATGCATGATTGTTATAGCTTTGTATTTCTCTCCAATCTAGCGGTTTAGTTTGGCCTACTAGATTGATTTATCTTGCAATGGGAGAGGTGCTTTGTGATGGGTTCAATCTTGCGGTGTTCTATATCCCAGTGACAGAAGGGGACAAGACACGTATTTGTATTATTTCCATTAAGGATAAAACGATGGGGTTCATTCATATTGCTTGAGTTTACTTTGTCTACATCATGTCATCTTGCTTAAGGCGTTACTTTGTTTTATACTTAATACTCTAGATGCATGCTGGATAGCGGTCGATGAGTGGAGTAATAGTAGTAGATGCAGGCAGGAGTCGGTCTACTTGTCTCGGACGTGATGCCTATATACATGATCATTGCCTTGAATATCGTCATAACTATGCGCTTTTCTATCAATTGCCCAACAGTAATTTGTCTATCCACCATATGTTCTGCGCTCGAGAGAGAAGCCTCTAGTGAAAACTATGGCTCCCAGATCATTTATCATTATTATATAAACAAAAACCATAAACATACATTGCTGCACTTTATTTACTTTTATTTTATTTTTTGTTTTACTTTATCATTTATCTACCACTACGAGATTTAATCCTTACAACTAATCGCCGAGGGGATTGACAACCCCCTTGTTCACGTTGGGTGCAAGTATTGGCTTTTGTGTGTGCAGGTGCTGCTAAAGAGGTTCTGCTTGGTTCTCCTACTGGATTGATAACCATGGTTCTTAACTGAGGGAAATACTTATCTCTACTGTACTGTGCTACTTGTAGACTGCGTTGGTATTTCCCCGAAGAGGAGAGGATGATGCAGTATAGTAGAGATAAGTATTTCCCTCAGTTAAGAACCAAGGTTATCAATCCAGTAGGAGAACCAAGCAAGATCCAGTGAAAAGCACCTACACACACAAAAGCAAACACTTGCACCCAACGCGAATAAGAGGGTTGTCAATCCTCTTAGTGGTTACTTGCAAGGATTAAGTCTGATAGAGATAAATTGATAAAGTAAATTACTAAACTAAATAAAAGTAAATAAATTACAGCAAGGTATTTTTATGTTTTTTATATGATAAAGATAGACTCGGGAGCCATAGTTTTCACTAGAGGCTTCTCTCTCGAGCGCAGAAACATACGGTGGGTAAAGAAATTACTGTTGGGCAATTGATAGAAAAGCAAATAATTATGACGAATTCATGGCAATGATCATGTATATAGGCATCACGTTCGAGACAAGTAGACCGACTCCTGCCTACATCTACTACTATTACTCCACTCATCGACCGCTATCCAGCATGCATCTAGAGTATTAAGTTAATAAAAACAGAGTAACGCCTTAAGCAAGATGACATGATGTAGAGAAGCAAATTCAAGCAATATGAATAAACCCCATCTTTTTATCCTTAATGGCAACAATACAAATACGTGTCATGTCCCTTTCTGCCACTGGGATTGAGCACCGCAAGATTGAACCCATCACAAAGTACCTCTCCCATTGCTAGATAAACCAATCTAGTTGGCCAAACCAAATCGATAGATCGGAGAGAAATACAAAGCTATATTTAATCATGCATAAAAGAGTTCAGAGAAGACTCAAATATTTCTCATGAATAATCTAATCATAAACTCACAATTCATCAGATCCCAACAAACACACCGCAAAAGAAGATTACATCTGATAGAACTCCAAGAACATCAAGGAGAACATGGTATTGAAGATCAAAGAGAGAGAAGAAGCCATCTAGCTACTAGCTATGGACCCGTAGGTCTGTGGTAAACTACTCACACATCATCGGAAGGGCAGCAAGGTTGATGCAGAAGCCCTCCGTGATCGATTCCCCCTCTGGCAGAGTACCGAAAAAAGGCCTCCAGATGGGATCGCGGAAGAACAGAGGCTTGCGGCGGTGGAAAGGTTTTTTTCTTCTGGCTCTCTGATGGTTTCCGAATATTTGTTAATTTAAAGGAGTGGAATTAGGTTAAACGGAGCCACGAGGGCCCCACAAGGCATCAGGGCGCGCCCTGTTGCCTCGTGGAGACTTCGTGAAACTTCTAGCCTCCTCTCCAAGTCTCCAGGGTCTCTTTTGTCCGGAAAAAAATCTCCAAAAAGTTTCGTGGCATTTGGGCTTCGTTTGGTATTGATTCTCTCTGAAAAGCCAAAAACAAACAGAAAACAGCAACTGGCACTGGGCACTAGGTTAATAGGTTAGTCCCAAAAAATGATATATAATTGCATACAAAAACATCCAAGATTGATACTATAATAGCATGGAACAATCAAAAATTATAGATACATTGGAGACGTATCAAGCATCCCCAAGCTTAATTCCTGCTCATCCTCGAGTAGGTAAATGATAAAAATAGAATTTTTGATGTGGAATGCTACCTAACATGTTTCATCATGTAATCTCTTTTCGGTATGAATAATAAGATCCAAATGATTCAAAGCAATAGTCTATAATTTGATATAAAGACATCAATACTCAGGCATACTAGCAAACAATCATGCCTTTCAAAATAACGATGCTAAAGAAAGTTATCCCTACAAAATCATATAATCTTGTCATGCTCCATCTTCTTCACACAAAGTATTTATCATGCACTACCCCGATGACAAGCCGAGCAATTGGTTCATACTTTTTAATGCGCTTCAGCGTTTTCAACTCCCACTCAATACATGAGCGCAAGCCATGGATATAGCACTATGGGTGGAATAGAGTGTGGTGGTAGAGGTAAATAAGAGAATTCAAAAATAAGAAGATAGTCTCACATAGACGAGGCTAATCAACGGGCTAACGAGATGCCCATCAATTGATGTCAATGCAAGGAGTAGGGATTGCCATGCAACGGATGCACTAAGAGCTATAAGTGTACGAAAGCTCAACATGAAAACTAAGTGGGTGTGCATCCAACTTGCTTGCTCATGAAGACCTCGGGCATTTGAGGAAGCCCGTCATCGGAATATACAGGCCAAGTTCTATAATGAAAAATTCCCACTAGTATATGAAAGTGACAAAATAGGAGACTCTCCATATGAAAAACATGGTGCTACTCTAAAGCACAAGTGTGGAAAAGGATAGTAACATTGCCCCTTCTCTCTTTTTCTCTCATTTTATTTTTTTTCTCTTTTTTTATGGCTCTTTTTCGCCTCTTTTTTTTCTTTTTCTTTTTTTTAATTTTTCGTCCAGAGTCTCATCTCGACTTGTGGGGGAATCATGGTCTCCATCATCCTTTCCTCACTGGGACAATGCTCTAATAATGATGATCATCACACCTCTATTTACTTACAACTCAATATTACAACTCGATACTAGAACAAAAATATGACTCTATATGAATGCCTCTGGCAGTGTACCAGGATGTGCAATGATGCTAGCGTAACATGTATAAAAATGATGAATGGTGGCTGAGCCACAAATACTATGTCAGCTATATGATCATGCAAAGCAATATGACAATGATGATGTGTGTCATATAAAAAAAGGAACGGTGGAAGTTGCATGGCAATATATCTCGGAATGGCTATGGAAATGCCATGATAGGTAGGTATGGTGGCTGTTTTGAGGAAGATATAAAGAGGCTTATGTGTGATAGAGCGTATCATATCACGGGGTTTGGATGCACCGGCGAAGTTTGCACCAACTCTCGATGTGAGAAAGGGCAATGCACGGTACCGAAGAGGCAAGCAAATTGCGGAAGGGTGAGAGTGTGTATAATCCATGGACTCACATTAGTCATAAAGAACTCACATACTTATTGCGAAAGTTTATTAGCCCTCAAAGCAAAGTACTACTATGCATGCCCCTAGAGGGATAGATTGGTAGGACAAGGTCCATCGCTCATCCCCGACCGCCACTCATAAGGTAGACAATCAATAATAAATCATGCTCCAACTTCTTAGCATAACGACAGATCATACGTGCATGCTTCGGGAATCACAAACCTTAACACAATTATTCTTACTAAACCACAATCATCTACTAGTACCTCCCCCATATTACCATCTTAATATCGCAAAACTATTGCAAGGAATCAAATTTATCATATTCAGTGATCTACATGAAAGTTTTCATTATATCCCTCTTGAATACCTATCATATCAAGACCAAATTCATAACCCGTGCATATTACCATTGCTATCATGAGACTCTCAAAAATATATAAGTGAAGCATGAGAGTGCAACCATTTCTTTAAAATATAACCACCGTCGTGCTCTAAAAGATATAAGTGAAGCACTAGAGCAACTGCCTAGCTCAAAAGATATAAGTGAAGCACATAGAGTATTCTAACAAATCACGAATAATGTGTGCCTCTCAAAAAGGTGTGTTTAGCAAAGATGATTGAGACAAACTAAAAAGCAAACAAAAGCAACCAAACTATATCACCAGACGCTCCAAGTAAAACACATATCATGTGATGAATAAAAATATAGCTCCAAGTGAGTTATCAATAGATTGTAGACAAAAGCGGGGATGCCATCCGGGGCATCCCCAAGCTTAGACGCTTGAGTCTTCCTTGAATATTACCTTGGGGTGCCTTGGGCATCCCCAAGATTAGGCTCTTGCCACTCCTTATTCCTTTATCCATCGTAGTCTCACCCAAAACTTGAAAACTTCAGCACACAAAACTCAACAGAAACCTCGTGAGATCCGTTAGTATAACAAATAAATCTTTAACTCTAAGTGCTGTAGTAAATTGATTTATATTTAATATTTTCATAATGATACTGTACTCCAACTTCTTCATGACTCATACCCCCCGATACGATCCATAGATACATCAAAATAAGCAAACTATGCAACAAAAACAGAATCTGTCTAAAACAGAACAGTCTGTAAAGATCTGAATTATGGTCATACTGATGTAACTCCAAAAAATCTGAAACATTAGGACAATGTTGGAAATTTATATTCCAATACTGTGTAAAAGATTCAGAAGTTTCTGACACTCCAGATAAAATTAGAAATTACAGCACTGGACACAAAAGTTTCTGTTTTCAAACAGCATCAATCATACTATCTTCCAAATCATCCCAAAGGCATTACTTGGCACAAAAACTAATTAAAACATAAAAATACAATCATAACATAAGCTATAATTGTGCAAACACTCAAAAACAGAAGGTAAAAGGAAAAAAATATTTTATTCATTGGGTTGCCTCCCAACAAGCGCTATTGTTTTATGCCCCTAGCTAGGCATAATGCATAGTTTCAAGTGTTGTCATCCTTGGTTTCCAACTCCTCAATCACACATCCATTTTTTCTAGTAGATTTAACATAGGAGTTTCTCATCATCACACTTCTAGGCACAAAATCAAGAATTTTACTTTTATGTATAGGTTCCTTAATTATATCAATGAAATTGGGGTGCACGCTAATCATTTTAAGATCCTCTCTCCCTTTACTAGAAGTAGCACCCTTAACCTTGGGAACATATATGAACTTGCAATTTTTATTAGGAGGAATCTTATCAATGTTTTTAGCGGAGGAAAAAGCGGAACCCAAGTTGTTGATAATTTCTTCCAACTTGTCAATTCTAGCGCGGCTTTGTTCTATCCTTTCGTTAATTTTCGGTTCCTTTTCCTTTAAAGTTTTCAAAGCAATTCCCACCTTAGAACCAAATTGAGTAATATGATTATGGATCTTTTTATCTAAATTTTCGAGATATTCAACAGTAGATATCTTATTTTCAATAGCTTCTAACCTTTGCATAATATGCTCCAAAGTTAATGCCGGTTCATTAATAATGATAGGGGGTGATCCCACTAAATTTCCCATAGCATTGAAAGCATCCGAAGTGGGACACATCAAGAAATTCCCTCCAGTAATAGTGTCAAGCACAAATCTATACCAAGTAGTAATTCCCACATAAAAATTGCGAAGAAGAACGGTGGTGGATTGCTTACGTTTTGATCTATTTTGAGCATCGCAAATCCTATACCAAGCATCTTTTAAATTCTCTCCTCCCCTTTGTTTAAAATTAAGCACTTCATTTTCAGGGGTAATAGTAACAAGCGAAGAACTAGCCATAATGACAAAGCGAGAAAGCAAATAAGCAAATAAGAATATTTTTGTATTTTTGTAAAAAAAATTAGAAGTGGGGGAGATGAAAACGAGAGGCAAATGCAAATGAAAAGGCAAATAAAGTAAATGCAAGTGATTGATAGTTTGTGCGAAGGTACTTGATAGATTTTGATGATGTCTCCCCGGCAACGGCGCCAGAAATTCTTCCTGCTACTTGTAGACTGCGTTGGAATTTCCCCGAAGAGGAGAAGATGATGCAGTATAGTAGAGATAAGTATTTCCCTCAGTTAAGAACCAAGGTTATCAATCCAGTAGGAGAACCAAGTAAGATCTAGTGAACATCACCTACACACACAAAAGCAAACACTTGCACCCAACGCGAATAAGAGGGTTGTCAATCCTCTTAGCGGTTACTTGCAAGGATTAAGTCTGATAGAGATAAATTGATAAAGTAAATTACTAAACTAAATAAAAGTAAATAAATTGCAGCAAGGTAGTTTTATGTTTTTTATATGATAAAGATAGACCCGGGGGGCATAGTTTTCACTAGAGGCTTCTCTCTCGAGCGCAGAAACATACGGTGGGTAAACAAATTACTGTTGGGCAATTGATAGAAAAGCAAATAATTATGACGGATTCATGGCAATGATCATGTATATAGGCATCACGTCCGAGACAAGTAGACCGACTCCTGCCTACATCTACTACTATTACTCCACTCATCAACCGCTATCCAGCATGCATCTAGACTATTAAGTTAATAAAAATAGAGTAACGCCTTAAGCAAGATGACATGATGTAGAGAAGCAAATTCAAGAAATATGAATAAACCCCATCTTTTTATCCTTAATGGCAACAATACAAATACATGTCATGTCGCTTTCTGTCACTGGGATTGAGCACCGCAAGATTGAACCCATCACAAAGCACCTCTCCCATTGCAAGATAAACCAATCTAGTTGGCCAAACCAAATCGATAGATCAGAGAGAAATACAAAGCTATATTTAATCATGCATAAAAGAGTTCAGAGAAGACTCAAATATTTCTCATGAATAATCTAATCATAAACTCACAATTCATCGGATCCCAACAAACACACCGCAAAAGAAGATTACATCGGATAGAACTCCAAGAACATCAAGGAGAACATGGTATTGAAGATCAAACAGAGAGAAGAAGCCATCTAGCTACTAGCTATGGACCCGTAGGTCTGTGGTAAACTACTCACACATCATCGGAAGGGCAACAAGGTTGATGTAGAAGCCCTCCGTGATCGATTCCCACTCTGACAGAGTACCGAAAAAGGCCTCCAGATGGGATCGTGGAAGAACAGAGGCTTGCGGCGGTGGAAAGGTTTTTTTCTTTTGGCTCTCTGATGGTTTCCGAATATTTGTGAATTTATAGGAGTGGAATTAGGTCAAACTGAGCCACGAGGGCCCCACAAGGCACCAGGCATCAGGGCACGCCCCCCCCCCCCGGGTCGCACCCTATTGCCTTGTGGAGGCTTCGTGAACCTTCTGGCCTCCTCTCCAAGTCTCCAGGGTCTCTTTTGTCCAGAAAAAAATCTCCAAAAAATTTCGTGAACCTTCGTTTGGTATTGATTCTCTGAAAAGCCAAAAACAAGCAGAAAACAGCAACAGGCACTGGGCACTAGGTTAATAGGTTAGTCCCAAAAAATGATATATAATTGCATATAAAAACATCCAAGATTGATACTATAATAGCATGAAACAATCAAAAATTATAGATACGTTGGAGACGTATCATACTGCATCATCCTCTCCTCTTCGAGGAAATCCCAACGCAGCCCACAAGTAGCAGATAACTATTCTGCACAACTCCAAATAACCTGAAAATTTACGGAGAATTGTTTTGGAATATATAAAAATATTGGTGAAAGAATCAACAGAAGGGGACCCACCAGGAAGCGACAAGCCTGGGGGGCGCGCCCTACCCCCCTGGGCGCGTCCCCCGAGCTTGTGGCGCCCCTGGCAGGCCTCTGGGGCCCATCTTCCACTATATGATGTCATTTGCCCTAGAAAAAATTAGAAGAAGACTTTTGGGACGAAGCGCCGCCGTCTCGAGGCGGAACCTGGGCAGGAGCAGTTTTGCTCTCCGGCGGAGTGATTCCGCTGGGGATACTTCCCTCCGGGAGGGGGAAATCGAAGCCATCGACATCACCAATGATCCTCTCATCGTGGGAGGACCAATCTTCATCAACATCTTCACCAGCACCATCTCATCTCAAACCCTAGTTCATCTCTTGTATTCAATCTTTGTCTCAAAACCTCAGATTGGTACCTGTGGGTTGCTAGTAGTGTTGATTACTCCTTGTAGTTGATGCTAGTTGGTTTATTTGGTGGAAGATTATATGTTCAAATCCTTAATGATATTCAACACTCCTCTGATCTTGAACATGAATATGATTTGTGAGTAGTTACTTTTGTTCTTGAGGACATGGG
Source organism: Elymus sibiricus (assembly GCA_039707655.1). Classification (NCBI taxonomy): domain Eukaryota; kingdom Viridiplantae; phylum Streptophyta; class Magnoliopsida; order Poales; family Poaceae; genus Elymus; species Elymus sibiricus. Next base: position 155,530,463 of record CM077668.1, read on the forward strand.
AGAAGTCTTGTTATAAGTAATCATGTGAAGTTGGTATTCGTTCGATATTTTGATGATGTGTATGTTGTATTTCTTCTAGTGGTGTCATGTGAACGTCGACTACATGACACTTCACCATCATTGGGCCTAGGAGAATGCATTGGGGAGTAATAAGTAGATGATGGGTTGCTAGAGTGACAGAAGCTTAAACCCTAGTTTATGCGTTATTCCGTAAGGGGCTGATTTGGATCCATATGTTTCATGCTATAGTTAGATTTATCTTAATTCTTCTTTCATAGTTGCGGATGCTTGCGATTAGGGGTAATCATAAGTGGGAGGCTTGTTCAAGTAAGAACAGCACCCAAGCACCGGTCCACCCACATATCAAATTATCAAAGTAGCGAACGCGAATCAACTAAACATGATGAAAGTGACTAGATGAAATTCCCATGTGTCCTTGAGAACGCTTTGCTTTATATAAGAGTTCGTTCCGGCTTGTCCTTTGCTATAAAAAGGATTGGGCCACCTTGCTGCCCTTTTGTTACACTTGTTACTTGTTACTAATTATCTTGCTATCAAACTACTTGTTACCGCTACTTTCAGGGCTTGCAGAAAACACCTTACTAAAAACCGCTTGTCATTTCCTTCTGCTCCTCGTTGGGTTTGACACTCTTACTTATCGAAAGGACTACGATTGATCCCCTATACTTGTGGGTCATCAAGACTTATTTCTGGCGTTGTTGCCAGGGAGTGAAGCGCCTTTGGTGAGTGGAATTTGGTAAGGAAACATTTATATTACGTGCTGAAAGTTATTGTCACTTGTCACTATAGAAAGTAATCCTTTGAGGGGCTTGTTCGAGGTATCTTCACCTCGACCGGAAGCAATAAGAGTTGCTCCTCAACCTACTGAACCTACTGAAAATATTTATTATGAAATTCCTTCGGGTATGATAGAGAAACTGCTAGCTAATCCTTATGCAGGAGATGGAACGGTGCATCCTGATATGCACTTGATATATGTAGATGAATGCTACTTGTGAGCTGCGTTGGTATTTTCCTCGAAGAGGAGAGGATGATGCAGTATAGTAGAGATAAGTATTTCCCTCGGTTAAGAACCAAGGTTATCAATCCAGTAGGAGAACCAAGCAAAACCTCTTTAGCAGCACCTGCACAAACAAAAGCCAATACTTGCACCCAACGCGAACAAGGGGGTTGTCAATCCCCTTGGCGATTAGGTGCAAGGATTAAATCTCGTAGTGGTAGCTAAATGATAAATTAAAACACAAAATAAAATAAAAGTAAATAAAGTGCAGCAAAGTATTTTTATGATTTTAGTTTATATAATAATGATAAATGACCGGGGGGCATAGTTTGCACTAGAGGCTTCTCTCTCGAGCACAGAACATACGGTGGGTAGACAAATTATTGTTGGGCAATTGATAGAAAAGTGCATAGTTATGACGATATTCAAGGCAATGATCATGTATATAGGCATCACGTCCGAGACAAGTAGACCGACTCCTGCCTGCATCTACTACTATTACTCCACTAATCGACCGCTATCCAACATGCATCTAGAGTATTAAGTATAAAACAGAGTAACGCCTTAAGCAAGATGACATGATGTAGACAAATTAAACTCAATCAATATGAATAAACCCCATCATTTTATCCTTAATGGCAACAATACAAATACGTGTCTTGTCCCCTTCTGTCACTGGGATATAAAACACCGCAAGATTGAACCCATCACAAAGCACCTCTCCCATTGCAAGATAAATCAATCTAGTAGGCCAAACTAAACCGATAGATTGGAGAGAAATACAAAGCTATAACAATCATGCATAAAATAGATCAGAGAAGACTCAAATATTTCTCATGAATAATCTGATCATAAACCCACAATTCATCGGATCCCAACAAACACACCACAAAAGAAGATTACATCGGACAGAACTCCAAGAACATCGAGGAGAACTTTGTATTGAAGATCAAAGAGAGACAAGAAGCCATCTAGCTACTAGCTATGGACCCATAGGTTGGTGGTAAACTACTCACACATCATCGGAAGGGCGGCAAGGTTGATGTAGAAGCCCTCCGTGATCGATTCCCCCTCCGGCAGAGTGCCGGAAAAGGCCTCCAGATGGGATCGCGAAAGAACAGAAGCTTGCGGCAGCGGAAAAGTTTTCTCGTCTGGCTCTCTGTTGGTTTGGGAATATTTGGGAATTTATAGTGGAAGAATTAGGTCAAGAGGTGCCACGAGGGGCCCACAAACCTGGGGGGTGCGCCCCCTGAGCTTGTCGCTCCCTCGTGACTCCCCTGGTCTTCTCCCAAAACTTCTAGGGTCTCTTCTGGTCCAGAAAAAAATTAATCCAAAGTTTTTTCTTCATTTGGACCTTTTTTGATAATGATTTTCCAAAAAGAGAAAAACAAGCAAAAAACAGCAACTCGCACTAGGCACTAGGTTAATAGGTTAGTCCCAAAAAATGATATAAAAATACATAAAGTTGCATATAAAACATCCAAGATTGATAATATAATAGCATGGAACAATCAAAAATTATAGATACGTTGGAGACGTATCAAGCATCCCCAATCTTAATTCCTGCTCGTCCTCGAGTAGGTAAATGATAAAAATAGAATTTTTCATGTGGAATGCTACCCAACATGTTTATTATGTAATCTCTTTGTGGCATATAAGTTGTGAAGCGATGAATTAACAATATCAACATAATAATATCCATGAACATAAGAAGCATAATCATTAAACTTTCAAAATATATGATCCTTAACGAGTGTTATCCCTACTCACTTTCTCATATTAATCATGGCATGACTCTATATTCACCACAAATATATAAATAGTGAGCACCCCGGTGTTAAACCAGGCAATTGGATCATACTTCTAACGCGCTTCAGCATTTTCAACTCTCACGCAATACATGAGCGCAAGCCATGGACATAGCACTAGGTGGAATAGAAGGCGGTGATAGGTTTCAAATAATGAAAAGGAGAAGAAGAAAGTCTCGCATCAACTCGGTGGATCAACAGGCTATGGAGATGCCCATCAATCGATATCAATGCGAGGAGTAGGGATTGCCATGCAACGGATGCACTAAGAGCTATAAGTGTATGAAAGCTCAAACTGAAAACTAAGTGGGTGTGCATCCAACTTGCTTACTCATGAAGACCTCGGGCATTTGAGGAAGCCCATCATCGGATATACAAGCCAAGTTCTATAATGAAAAATTCCCACTAGTATATGAAAGTGACAACATAGGAGACTCTCTATATGAAATGCTACTTTGAAGCACAAGTGTGGAAAAAGGATAGTAACATTGCCCCTTCTCTCTTTTTCTCTCATTTTCTTTTCTTTTCTTTTTTCTTTTTTTTTCTTTTTCCTTATTTTTCTTTCTCATTTTTTTGGGCTCTTTTTTCCCTTTTTTTCTTTTATTTATTTTTTGTCCGGAGCCTCATCCCGACTTGTGAGGGAATCATAGCCTCCATCATCCTTTCCTCACTGGGACAATGCTCTATTAATGATGATCATCACACTTTTATCTACTTACAACTCAAAATTACAACTCGATAAACAAATATGACTTTATATGAATGCCTCTGGCAGTGTACCAGGATGTGCAATGATCTAGCGTAACATGTATAAAAAATGATGAACGATGGCTTTCCCACAAATACTATGTCAGCTATATGATCATGCAAAGCAATATGACAATGACGATGTGTGTCATATAAACGGAACGGTGGAAGTTGCATGGCAATATATCTCAGAATGGCTATGGAAATGCCATAATAGGTAGGTATGGTGGCTGTTTTGAGGAAGGGTAAAAGGGGTTTATGTGTGAAAGAGCGTATCATATCATGGGGTTTGGATGCACCGGCAAAGTTTGCGCCAACTCTCGAGGTGAGAAAGGGCAAGGCACGGTACCGAAGAGGCTAGCAAATTACGGAAAGATAGGAGTGCGTATAATCCATGGACTCACATTAGTCATAAAGAACTCACATACTTATTGTAAAAGTCTACTTAGCCCTCGAAGCAAAGCACTTCACCGCATGCCCCTAAGGAGGAGGGTTGGTAGGAGTTAACCATCGCGCGACCTCGATTATAACAGCACACAAGGATTTCATTTCAGACCTATAAATGCTCCAACTTCCTCACCATGCCACAACTAATATTTAGGTGAATATTTCATAACAAACTTTAATACCAATATTTCTACTAACCAATGATCATGAACCTATATCCTTTCATATTACGACATTAATAAAATTAACCATACACTTCATTCTTAATGATCTACATGAAGGTTTTTATTATACCCCCCTTGGATACCTTATCATATCAGGACCATTCTTTTAACATGTGCAAATTGCCATTACTATTTATTAGACTCTCAAAAAGATATAAGTGAAGCATGAGAGTGCAACTATTTTTTTAAAATATAACCACCGCCGTGCTCTAAAAGATATAAGTGAAGCACTAGAGCAACTGCCTAGCTCAAAAGATATAAGTGAAGCACACAGAGTATTCTAACAAATCACGAATAATGTGTGTCCCTCTCAAAAAGGTGTGTTCAGCAAAGATGATTATGGAAAACTAAAAGGCAAACAAAGAAAATAAAATTATAGCACAAGACGCTCCAAGCAAACACATATCATGTGATGAATAAAAATATAGCTCCAAGTGAGTTACCGATAGATTGTACACGAAAGAGGGGATGACATCCGGGGCATCCCCAAGCTTAGACGCTTGAGTCTTCCTTGAATATTACCTTGGGGTCCCTTGGAAATCCCCAAGCTTAGGCTCTTGCCGCTCCTTATTCCTTTATCCATCAAGATCTCACTCAAAACTTGAAAACTTCAGCACACAAAACTCAACAGAAACCTCGTGAGATCCGTTAGTATAATAATCAAATCTTAAACTCTAAGTACTGTTGTAAATTGATTCATATTTAATATTGGCATAATGCTACTGTACTCCAACTTCTCCATGACTTATACCCCCCGATACAATCCATAGATTCATCAAAATAAGCAAACTATGCAACAAAAACAGAATCTGTCTAAAATAGAACAGTCTATAAAGATCTGAATAAAAGTCATACTTCTATAAATCCAAAAAATCTGAAAAATTAGGAAAACGTAGGAAATTTGTATATCAATCATGTGTAAAAAATTCAGAAGGTTTTGACGCTCCAGGAAATTATAGAAATTTCTGCACTGGACGTAAAAGTTTCTGTTTTTGCACAGAATCAAGTCGACTATCATCCACACTATCCCAATGGTATTACTTGGCACAAACACTAATTAACACATAAAAACACAATAATAACAGTAGCTAAAATTGTGTGACACAAGAAAAAAAAGGTACAATAAAAATAAATATTGGGTTGCCTCCCAACAAGCGCTATTGTTTTATGCCCCTAGCTAGGCATAATGCATAGTTTCAAGTACTGTCATCCTTAGTTTTTAATCCATAGGTGTCCCTCATAATAGATTCATATGGTGGCTTAATTATCTTTCTAGGTAAGTGTTCCATTCCCTTATTTAGTGGAAATTGAAATCTTATATTACCTTCTTTCATATCAATAATAGCACATATAGTTCGTAAGAAAGGCCTACCAAGTATTATTGGACAAGACGGATTGCATTCAATATCAAGCACAATGAAATCCACGGGCACATAATTTCTATTAGCAATAATAAGCACAACATTTATTCTACCCAATGGTTTCTTAATAGTGGAATCCGCTAAATGCAAGTTAAGGGAACATTCATCTAAATCGGTAAGGCCTAGCACATCACATAAAGATTTTGGTATAGTGGAAATGCTAGCACCCAAGTCACATAAAACATTGCATACATAATATTTGATCTTAATTTTAATAGTAGGCTCCCATTCCTTTTGACAATTTTTTTAGTCCCCTCGTTCCCGAGCAAGAAAACGGATGCGCTAACGCGCAACGGCTTTCGCGCTAGTTGATATTCTAGGAATATAAACTTCCAACTCAAGTTTTTCTTCATGAGCTTTTATCATAGCTTCTACAATATGATTAGTAAAAGCCTTATTTTGTTCATAAGAATTCGGAGAGCTAATCATGGATTGCAACAAGGAAATACATTCAATTAAAGAGCAATTATCATAATTAAAGTCCTTGTAATCCAAAGTAGAGGGCACATCACTATTTAAAGTTTTGACCTCTCCAAACCCACTTTTTTCATTTTTATCATTAAGATCACCACCCTCCGAACAATTGGGACGCCTTCTAACTAAAGTTGACTCATCTTCAGTCCCTTTTTAATCAAGTTTTATTTCACTAAATAAGGATTCAATAGGGGTGACACCAATCATTTTAATATCTTCATCATTACTACGATAAAAACCGGGTGGAATAGCTTTTTCTTGGAATTCTCGCTTGGCTCTCAACCTAGCGGTCCTTTCTTTACTTTCATTAATGGAGACATGGATGGCTTTAATAGACTCATTTATATCAAGTTTAGGTGGCAAAATTTTCACTTCGAGATTTTCCACATCATGAGCAATTCTATCCAAGTCCTAGACATTTCATCAACTCTATTCATTTTTTCTTCTATCATAGCATTAAAATTCTTTTGAGAATTAATAAATTCCTTAATGTTGCTTTCAAGATCAGTAGGTATCCTATTATTATTATTATTATTATAAGAATTACCATAACTATTAGAGGAATTTCCGGGAAACGGTCTAGGATTGAAATTCCCTCTATAAGCATTGTTGTTGAAAATATTTCTAGAGACAAAATTCACATCAATAGCATCATTATTTTGCTCTATCAAAGTAGACAATGGAACATCATTAGGATCAACATGAGCATTTTTACTAGCAAGCATTTTCATAAAAGCATCCATCTTATCACCCAAAGTAGAAATTTCTTCAACAGAATTTACCTTCTTACTAGTTGGAGCTCTTTCGGTATGCCATTGAGAATAATTTGTCATAATATTGTCAAGGAGTTTTGTAGCTTCTCCCAATGTAATTTCCATAAAAGTACCTCCTGCAGCAGAGTCTAGAAGATTTCTAGAAACAAAGTTTAGTCCCGCATAAATTTTTTGTATGATCATCCATAAGCTTAAATCATGAGTGGGACAATTTCGTATCATTAATTTCATTCTCTCCCATGCTTGTGCAACATGTTCTTGATCAAGTTGCATAAAATTCATAATTTGATTTCTTAAAGAAATAATTTTTGTGGGAGGAAAATACTTGGCAATAAAAGCATCCTCACACTTATCCCAAGAATCAATACTATTTCGAGGCAAGGATGAAAACCAAGTTTTAGCACGATCTCTTAGCGAGAACGGAAATAATTTCAACTTAATAATATAATTATCCACATCTTTTTTCTTTTGCATATCGCATAATTCAACGAAAGTATTAAGATGGGAAGCAGCATCCTCATTAGGAGTTCCAGAAAATTGTTCTTTCATAACAAGATTTACCAAAGCGACATTAATATCATAAGACTCCGCACTAGCGGCAGGAGGAGCAATTGGAGTAGTAATAAAATCATTATTATTAGTATTTGAAAAGTCACACAACTTAGTGTTTTCTTGAGACATAGCGACAAAGCACACGAACAAGCAAATAAAATATTTTTGTATTTTTGTAAAAAAAATTAGAAGTGGGGGAGATGAAAATGAAAGGCAAATGCAAATAAAAAGGCAAATAAAATAAATGCAAGTAATGGATAGTTTGTGTGAAGGTACTTGCTAAGTTTTGATGATGTCTCCCCGACAACAGCGCCAGAAATTCTTCCTGCTACTTGTGAGCTGCGTTGCTATTTTCCTCGAAGAGGAGAGGATGATGCAGTATAGTAGAGATAAGTATTTCTCGCAGTTAAGAACCAAGGTTATCAATCCAGTAGGAGAACCAAGAAAATCCTCTTTAGCAGCACCTGCACACACAAAAGCCAATAGTTGCACCCAACGCAAACAAGGGGGTTGTCAATCCCCTCGGCAATTAGTTGCAAGGATTAAATCTCGTAGTGGTAGATAAATGATAAAGTACACACAAAATAAAATAAAAGTAAATAAAGTGTAGCAAAGTATTTTTATGATTTTTGTTTATATAGTAATGATAAATGACCCGGGGGCCATAGTTTTCACTAGAGCCTTCTCTCTCGAGCATAGAACATACGGTGGGTAGACAAATTACTGTTGGGCAATTGATGGAAAAGCGCATAGTTATGATGATATTCAAGGCAATGATCATGTATATAGGCATCATGTCTGAGACAAGTATACCGACTCATGCCTGCATCTACTACTATTACTCCACTCATCGACCGCTATCCAGCATGCATCTAGAGTATTAAATATAAAATAGAGTAACGCCTTAAGAAAGATGACATGATGTAGACAAAGTAAACTCAATCAATATGAATAAACCCCATCGTTTTATCTTAAAGGCAACAATACAAATACGTGTCTTGTCCCCTTCTGTCACTGGGATATAGAACACCGCAAGATTGAACCCATCACAAAGCACCTCTCCCATTGCAAGATAAATCAATCTAGTAGGCCAAACTAAACCAATAGATCGAAGAGAAATACAAGCTATAACAATCATGCATAAAAGAGTTCAGAGAAGACTCAAATATTTCTCATGAATAATCTGATCATAAACCCACAATTCATTGGATCCCAACTAACACACCGCAAAAGAAGATTACATCGGATAGAACTCCAAGAACATCAAGGAGAACTTTGTATTGAAGATCAAAGAGAGAGAAGAAGCCATCTAGCTACTAGCTATGGACCCGTAGGTCGGTGGTAAACTACTCACACGTCATCGGAAGGGCAGCAAGGTTGATGTAGAAGCCCTCCGTGATCGATTCCCCCTCCGGCAGAGTGCCGGAAAAGGCCTCCAGCTGGGATCACGAAAGAACAGAAGCTTGCAGCGGCGGAAAAGTTTTCTCGTCTGGCTCTCTGTTGGTTTGGGAATATTTGGGAATTTATAGTGGAAGAATTAGGTCAAGAGGTGCCACGAGGGGCCAACAAGCCTGGGAGGCGCGCCCACCCCCCTGGGGCGCGCCCCCTAAGCTTATCACTCCCTCATGACTCCCCTGGTCTTCTCCCGAAGCTTCTAGGGTATCTTCTGGCCCAGAAAAAATTAATCCAAAGTTTTTTCTTCGTTTGGACCTTTTTTGATAATGATTTTCTGAAAAGACAAAAACAAGCAAAAAAAAACAGCAACTGGCACTGGGCACTAGGTTAATAGGTTCGTCCCAAAAAATGATATAAAATTGCATAAAGTTGCATATAAAACATCCAAGATTGATAATATAATAGCATGGAACAATAAAAAATTATAGATACGTTGGAGACGTATCAATGAAATTTGTGGATTGTTTAAGCTTGCAGGTTTATCCGGAGATGGAGTTAAGAAGAAGGTATTCCCTTTATCTTTGGAGGGAAAGGCATTGACATGGTATAGGCTATTGGATGATACTTGAACATGGGATTGAAAGCGGTTGAAGCTGGAATTTCACCAGAAATTTTATCCTACGCATTTGGTTCATCGTGATCGGAATTATATATATAATTTTTGGCCTCGTGAAGGAGAAAGTATCGCTCAAGCTTGGGGGAGGCTTAAGTATATGTTGCATACATGCCCCAACCATGAGCTCTCAAGAGAAATAATTATACAAAACTTTTATGCTCGGCTTTCTCATAATGATCAATCCATGCTTGATACTTCTTCTACTGGTTCCTTTATGAAGAGAACTATTGAATTCAAATGGGATCTTCTGGAAAGAATTAAACGCAACTTTGAAGATTGGGAAATCGACAAAGGTAAAGAGTTAGGTATAAATCTTGAGTTTGATTGTGTTAAGTCTTTTATGGAAACTGATGTCTTTCATAAGTTTAGTACTAAATATGGACTTGACTCTGAGATAGTAGCTACCTTTTGTGAATCTTTTGCTGCTCATGTTGATCTCCCTAAGGAGAAATGGTTTAAATATCATCCACCTATTGAATTAAAGGAAGAACCCATTATTGTTAAGGAAGAAACAATTGTTTACAATGTTGATCCAATTGTGCCTACTGTTTATATTGAGAAACCTCCTTTTCCTGTTAGGATTAAGGAACATGCTAAAGCTTCAACTGTGGTTAATAAAAGTAATATTAGAACACCTAGACCTTATGAACAAATTAAAGTTGAACCTAATATTGTAATGGTTAAAGATCTTTTGGTTGATAACATTGAAGGGCATGTCATACATTTCTGTGATGAAGCAACTAGAATCGCTAAGCCAGACACTAAAGATAAAAACAAACCTGTAGTTGGCATGCCTGTTATTTTTGTTAAAATTGGAGATCATTGCTATCATAGTTTATGTGATATTGGTGCTAGTGTGAGTGCTATTCCTTTTACTCTCTATCAAGAAGTCATGAATGATATTGCACCTGTTGAGATTGAAGATATTGATGTCACTATTAAGCTTGCAAATAGAGATACTATTACTCCACTCGGGATTGTTAGAGATGTTGAAGTCTTGTGTGGTAAGATCAAATACCCTACTAATTTTCTTGTTCTTGGATCACCACAAGATGATTTTTGTCCCATTATATTTCGTAGACCCTTCTTGAATACAGTAAACGTTAAGATTGATTGCAATAAAGAAACTATCAGTGTTAATTTTGGTGATGTGTCTCATGAATTTAATTTCTCCAAGTTTCATAGACAACCTCATGATAAAGAATTACCCAATAAAGATGAAATTATTGGCCTTGCTTCTATTGATGTACCTCCTACTGATCCTTTAGAACAATATTTGCTTGATCATGAGAATGATATGCATATGAATGAAAGAAATGAAATAGATGAACTATTCTTTAAACAAGAACATATACTTAAACATAATTTGCCTGTTGAAACTTTGGGAGATCCTCTCCCGCCTAAGAGTGATCCTGTGTTTGAATTAAAGAAACTACCTGATACACTAAAATATGCTTATCTTGATGAAAAGAAGATATATCCTATTATTATTAGTGCTAACCTTTCAGAGCATGAAGAAAAGAGATTACTTAAAACTCTGAGGAAGCACCGTGCTGCTATTGGATATACTCTTGATGATCTTAAGGGCATTAGTCCCACTCTATGTCAGCACAAGATTAATATGGAGCTAGATGCTAAACCTGTCATTGATCATCAACATCGCTTGAACCCTAAAATGAAAGATGTGGTAAGAACTGAAATATTAAAGCTTCTGGAGGCAGGTATAATTTATCCCATAGCTGATAGTAGATGGGTAAGTCATGTTCATTGTGTTCCTAAGAAAGGAGGTATTATTGTTGTGCCTAATGATAAAAATGAACTCATTCCACAAAGAATTGTAACTGGCTATAGGATGGTAATTGATTTCAGGAAATTAAAAAAAGCTACTAGGAAAGATCATTACCCTTTGCCTTTTATTGATCAAATGTTAGAAAGATTATCTAAGCATACACACTTCTGTTTCCTAGATGGATATTCTGGTTTCTCTCAAATACCTGTATCACAAGAAGATCAAGAGAAAACCACCTTTACTTGTCCTTTTGGAACTTATGCCTATCGTCGTATGCCTTTTGCTTTATGTAATGCACCCGCTACCTTTCAAAAATGTATGACTGCTATATTCTCTGACTTTTGTGAAAAGATTGTTGAGGTTTTCATGGATGATTTCTCCGTTTACGGAACTTCTTTTGATGACTGCTTAAGCAACCTTGATCGAGTTTTGCAGAGATGTGAATAAACTAATCTTGTATTGAATTGAGAGAAGTGCCACTTTATGGTGAATGAAGGTATAGTCCTTGGGCATAAAATTTCTGAAAGAGGTATTGAAGTTGATAAAGCTAAAGTTGGTGCAATTGAGAAATGTCGTGTCCTAAAGATATCAAAGGTATAAAAAGTTTCCTTGGTCATGCTGGTTTCTATAGAAGGTTTATAAAAGACTTCTCCAAAATTTCTAGGCCTCTTACTTGTTGGGGAACGTTGCATGAAAATCAAAAAAATTCCTACGAAACACACAAGATCTAATCTAGGAGATGCAAAGCAATGAGAGGGGAATCGTCTACATACCCTTGTAGACCGAAAGCGTTAGCGTACGTAACGCGGTTGATGTACTCGTACTCGTCGCGATCCAATCACGATCCAATCCGATCTAGTGCCGAACGGTCGGCACCTCCGAGTTTAGCACACGTACGGCTCGGTGGCGTCCTCTCCTTCTTGATCCAGCAAGCGAGGGAGAGAAGGTAGATGAGATCTGAACCAACACGATGGTGTGGTGGTGGTGGTGGCAGCGGAACTACAGCAGAGCTTCGCCAAGCGTCTGCACGAGGTGGACGAGGTGTAACGGGAGGGAGACGGGCAAGGGTCAAAGGGTGGCTGCCCCCAACACCTCCCCACCTTTATATAGGCATGGAGGGGGCTGGTGGCTTGCCCTCCAAGCCCCTAGGGTCGTTGGTCAAGGGGGGTGGAAGGAAATCCCTCCTTTCCTTTCCCCACCGACCGCTATCCCCCCTTTTTAGGGATCTTGATCTTATTCCTTTTAAGGGGGGATCTTGGTGCGCCTAGACCAGGGGTGTGGGGCCTTTCCCCACTACCCACGTTCATGTGGGTCCCCCCACGCAGGTGGGCCCCACTCCGGAACCTTCTAAAACCTTCCCGGTACAATACCGGAAAAAACTGAACTTTTTTCGGAACCCAAAATATGACTTCCCATATATAAATATTTACCTCCGGACAATTCCAGAGCTCCTCGTGATGTCCCGGATCCCATCCGGGACTCCGAACAACCTTCGTAATTCACCATATTAATATCTCATTTCTACCCAAGCGCTACCGAACGTTAAGCGTGCGACCCTACGGGTTCGAGAATCATGTAGACATGACCGAGACTCCTCTCCGGTCAATAACCAATAGTGAGACCTGGATGCCCATATTGGTTCCCACATATTCAACGAAGATCTTTATCGGTTGAACCACGATGTCAAGGATTTAGTTAATCCCGTATGCAATTCCCTTTGTCCGGCGATATGTTACTTGCCCGAGATTCGATCGTCGGTATCTCCATACCTAGTTCAATCTCGTTACCGGCAAGTCTCTTTACTCGTTCTGTAATACAAGATCCCGTGACTAACTCATTAGCCACATTGCTTGCAAGATCTTTACGATGTTGTATTACCGAGAGGGCCCAGAGATATCTCTCCATCATACGGAGTGACAAATCCCAGTCTCGATCCATGCAACCCAACAAACACCTTCGGAGATACTTGTAGAGCACCTTTATGATCACCTAGTTACGAGGTGATGTTTGATAGCACACAAAGTATTCCTCCGGTATCCAGGAGTGGCATGATCTCATGGTCTAAGGAACTGATACTTAACATGAAGAAAGTTGTAGCAAATAACTAAATGATCTGATGCTAAGCTTACGGTTGGGTCTGTCCATCACATCATTCTCCTAATGATGTGATCCCGTTATCAAATGACAACTCATGTCTATGGTCAGGAAACCATAACCATCTTTGATCAATGAGCTAGTCTAGTAGAGGCTTACTAGGGACACAGTGTAGTTTATGTATTCACACATGTATTTAAGTTTCCGGTCAATACAATTCTAGCATGAATAATAAACATTTATCATGAATGGGAAATATGATAATAACCATTTTATTATTGCCTCTAGGGCATATTTCCAACAGTCTCCCACTTGCACTAGAGTCAATAATCTAGTTTACAACGTAATGAATCTAACACCCATGGAGTCCTGGTGCTGATCATGTTTTGCTCGTGGAAGAGGTTTAGTCAACGGGTCTGACACATTCAGATCCGTGTGTACTTTGCAAATCTCTATGTCACATGTAGATGTTGCTACGACGCTCTGCTTGGACCTTACTCCAACAGACTGCTCCACTATACGTATCCGGTTCGAGACTTAGAGTCATCCGGATCTGTGTCGAAACTAGCATCGACGTAACCCTTTACGACGAGCTCTTTGTCACCTCCATAAACGAGAAACATGTCCTTAGTCCTCTTCAGGTACTTAAGGATATTCTTGACCGCTGTCCAGTGATCTACTCCTGGATCACTTTGGTACCTCCCTGCCAGACTTATGGCAAGGCACACATCAGGTCTGGTACACAGCATGGCATACATTATAGAGCCTATGGCTGAGGCATAGGGGATGACTTTCATCCTTTCTCTTTCTTCTGCCGTGGTCGGGCTTTGAGTCTTACTCAACTTCACACCTTGCAACACAGGCAAGAACCCTTTCTTTGACTGGTCCATTTTGAACTTCTTAAAAATCTTGTCAAGGTATGTGCTTTCTGAAAGTCCTATCAAACGTCTCGATCTATCTCTATAGATCTTGATGCCCAATATGTAAGCAGCTTCACCCAGGTCTTCCATTGAAAAACTCTTGTTCAAATAACCCTTTATGCTTTCCAGAAATTCTATATCATTTCCAATCAATAATATGTCATCCACATACAGTATTAGAAATGCTACAGAGCTCCCACTCCCTTTCTTGTAAATACAAGCTTCTCCATAAGTTTGTATAAAACCAAAAGCTTTGATCACCTCATCAAAGCATATATTCCAACTCCGAGATGCTTGCACCAGTCCATAGATGGATCGCTGGAGCTTGCATACCCTTTTAGCATCCTTAGGATCCGCAAAACCTTTGGGCTGCATCATATACAACTCTTCCTTAAGGAAACCGGTTTTCACATCCATCTGCCATATTTCATAATCGAAAAATGCAGCAATTGCTAACATAATCCTAACAGACTTTAGCATCGCTATGAGTGAGAAAGTCTCATCATAGTCAACCCCTTGAACTTGTCGGAAACCCTTTGCGACAAGTTGAGCTTTATAGACGGTGACATTACCATCAGCGTCTGTCTTCTTAAAGATCCATTTGTTCTCAATGGCCTGCCGGTCATCGGGTAAGTCTACCAAAGTCCATACTTAGTTCTCATACATGGATCCTATCTCGGATTTCATGGCCTCAAGCCATTTGTAGGAATCCGGGCTCATCATTGCTTCTTCATAGTTCGTAGGTTCGCCGTTGTCTAACAACATGACTTCCAGGATAGGATTACCGTACCACTCTGGTGCGGAACGTACCCTGGTCAACCTATGAAGTTCAGTAGTAACTTGATCCGAAGTTTCGTGATCATCATCATTAGCTTCCTCTCTGGATGGTGTAGGCATCACGGGAACTTATTTTTGTGATGTGCTACTTTTCCAATTCAGGAGAAGGTACAATTACCTCATCAAGTTCTACTTTCCTCCCACTCACTTCTTTCAAGAGAAACCCCTTCTCTAGAAAGGACCCATTCTTGGCAACAAAGAATTTGCCCTCGGATCTGTGGTAGAAGGTATACCCAATGGTTTCTTTAGGGTATCCTATGAAGACGCACTTCTCCGCTCTGGGTTCGAGCTTATTAGGCTGAAGCCTCGTGACATAAACGCCGCATCCCCAAACTTTAAGAAATGACAGCTTAGGTTTCTTGCCAAACCATAATTCATACGGTGTCGTCTCAACGGATTTAGACGGTGCCCTATTTAAAGTGAATGCGGCTGTCTTTAATGCATAACCCCAAAACGATAGTGGCAAATTGGTAAGAGACATCATAGAACACACCATATCTAATAGAGTACAATTACGACGTTCGGACACACCAGTACGCTGTGGTGTTCCAGGTGGCGTGAGCTGTGAAACTTCCACATTGCATACGAAACTCGCAACTCAAATATTCACCTCCACGATCAGATCGTAGAAATTTAATTTTCTTGTTACGATGATTCTCTACTTCACTCTGAAACTCCTTGAACTTTTCAAATGTTTCAGACTTGTGTTTCATTAAGTAAATATACCCATATCTACTCAAATCATCTGTGAAGGTAAGAAAATAACAATATCCACCGCGTGCTTCAATACTCATCGGACCGCATACATCGGTATGTATTATTTCCAACAAGTCACTTGCCCGCTCCATTGTTCCGGAAAATGGGGTTTTAGTCATCTTGCCCATGAGGCATGGTTCACATGTCTCAAATGATTCATAATCAAGAGATTCCAAAAGTCCATCAGCATGGAGTTTCTTCATGCGCTTTACACCAATATGACCTAAGCGGCAGTGCCACAAGTATGTGGTACTATCATCATTAACTTTGCATCTTTTGGCATCGATATTATGAATATGTGTATCACTACGATCGAGATTTAATAGAAATAAACCATTCACCAAGGGTGCATGACCATAAAAGATAGTATCCATATAAATAGAACAACCATTATTCTCAGACTTAAATGAATAACCGTCTCGCAATAAACAAGATCCAGATATAATGTTCATGCTTAACGTAGGCACCAAATAACAATTATTCAGGTTCAAAACTAATCCCGAAGGTAAACGTAGAGGGAGCGTGCTGACGGCAATCACATCAACCTTGGAACCATTTCCAACGCGCATTGTCACCTCATCCTTAGCTAGTCTCCGTTTATTCCGCAGCTCCTGTTTCGAGTTACAAATACTAGCAACCGAACCAGTATCGAATACCCAGGCGCTACTACGAGCACTAGTAAGGTACACATCAATAACATGTATATCAAATATACCTTTGTTGACGTTGCCAGTCTTCTTATCTGCCAAGTACTTGGGGCAATTCCGCTTCCAGTGACCATTCCCCTTGCAATAGAAGCACTCAGTCTCAGGTTTGGGTCCAGCCTTGGGCTTCTTCATGGGAGTGGCAACTGGCTTGACGTTCTTCTTGAAGTTCCCTTTCTTTCCCTTGCCTTACTTCTTGAAACTGGTGGCCTTGTTGACCATCAACACTTGATGTTCTTTCTTGATTTCTACCTCCACGGCCTTAAGCATCACGAAGAGCTCAGGGATCGTCTTCTCCACCCTTGCATATTATAGTTCACCACAAAGCTTTTGTAGCTCGATAGCAGTGACTGGAGAACTCTGTCAATCGCTCTTCATCCAGAAGATTAACTCCCAACTGATTCAAGCGGTTGAAGTACCCAGACATTTTGCGTACGTCCTCACTAATGGATCTGTTCTCCTCCATCTTGCAGCTAAAGAACTTGCCAGAGGTGTCATACCTCTCGACCCGGGCGTGAGCCTGAAATACCAATTTTAGCTCCTGGAACATCTCATATGCTCCGTGGTGCTCAAAACATCGTTGGAGCCCCGGTTCTAAGCCGTAAAGCATGGCGCAAGTAGTCATCAGAACGTGCCCGCCAGATGTTCATAACATCTGCAGGCGCATCTTGAGGGGGTGCATCACCTAGCGGTGCATCAAGAACATTCACTTTTTGTGCAGCAGTGAGGATAATCCTTAGATTACGGACCCAGTCCTCATAGTTGCTACCATCATCTTTCAACTTTTCTTTCTCTAGGAACGCATTAAAATTCAGGGGAGCTACAGCGCGAGCCATTGATCTACAACATTAATTTGCAAAGACAATTAGACTAAGTTCATGA
Organism: Elymus sibiricus; assembly: GCA_039707655.1. NCBI lineage: Eukaryota > Viridiplantae > Streptophyta > Magnoliopsida > Poales > Poaceae > Elymus > Elymus sibiricus. Next base: position 155,547,983 of record CM077668.1, read on the forward strand.
TAATTGGTTCTTCTAATCAAATTACTTAAGAACTCCCACTTAAATCAACATCCCTCAAGTTGTCTAAGTGTTACATGATCCACATCAACTGACCCATGTCCGATCATCACGTGAGATGGGGCAGTCATCAATGGTGAACATCTCCATGTTGATCATATCTACTATATGACTCATGTTCGACCTTTTGATCCTCTGTGTTCCGAGGCCATGTCTGTACATGCTAGGCTCGTCAAGTTTAACCCAACTATTCTGCATGTGTAAAACTGGCTTACACCCATTCTATGCGAACGTAGAGTCTATCACACCCGATCATCACGAGGTGCTTCGAAATGACGAACTTTCGCAATGGTGCATACTTTAGGGAGAACACATTTTATCTTGAAATTAAGTGAAGGGATCATCTTATAATGTTACCGTCGTCCTAAGCAAAATAAGATGCATAAAAAGATAAACATCACATGCAATCAATATGTGACATGATATGGCCATCATCATCTTGTGCTTTTGATCTCCACCTCCAAAGCACCGACATGATCTCCATCGTCACCGGCATGACACCATGATCTCCATCATCATTATCTCCATCATCGTGTCATCACATGGTTGTCTCGCCAACTATTGCTTCTACAACCATTGCTAACGCATAGCGATAAAGTAAAGCAATTGCATGGCGGTTAATGATTAACACACAGGTCATACTATAAATTAAAGACAACCCTATGGCTCCTGCCGGTTGCCATACTCATTGACATGCAAGTCGTGACCCCTATTACAAAACATGATCATCTCATACATCAACATATATCACATCACGTTTTGGCCATACCACATCACAACATGCCCTGCAAAAACAAGTTAGACATCCTCTACTTTGTTGTTGCAAATTTTACGTGGCTGCTATGGGCAACTAGCAAGAACCGTTCTTACCTACGCAAAGCCACAACAGTGATATACAAGTTGCCTTTTAACCTTCTACAAGGACCACCCTCGTCAAATCAGATTCAACTAAAGTGGGAGAGACAGACACCCGCAAAGCCACTTTTATGCAATACAAGTTACATGTCAGTCAGTGGAACCGGTCTCTTGTGCGAGGACTAGACCTAGCCATGGGCAGCCCGGCCCGGCCCGACCTTGTCCACGGGCCGGGCCTGGGCCTAGAGTTTGAGCCCGAAGCCCGGGCCGGGCCGAGCCTGGGCCCGTCATATTAGCGATTTAACGAAGAGGCCCGGCCCGAGGCCCGAGGCCCGGCCCGAGGCCCGAGGCCCGGCGGGCTTTTTTGTTGATGGGCCGGGCTTGGGCCTGGATTCTAGGCCCGACGGCTGGGCCAGACCGGGCCCGGGCCCAGGTTTTTTGCTTCGGGCTTAGTCAGGCCCGGCCCGGCCCGAGTTTTGCCTAGGTATAGCGAGGACAAGTAAGGTTGGTCCGAGCCGCTTCATCCCACAATACCGCCGAATCCAAATAAGACAAAGGAAGTAAGCAATTTGAACATCAACGCCCACAACTTCTTTGTGTTCTACTCGTGCAAATACATCTACGCATAGACCTAGCTCATGATGCCACTGACGGGGAACGTTGCATGAAAATCAAAAAAAATCCTATGAAACACACAAGATCTAATCTAGGAGATGCAAAGCAATGAGAGGGGAATCGTCTACGTACCCTTGTAGACCGAAAGCGTTAGCGTACGTAACGCGGTTGATGTAGTCATACTCGTCGCGATCCAATCATGATCCAATCCGATCTAGTGCCGAACGGTCGGCACTTCCGAGTTTAGCACACGTAAGGCTCGGCGGCGTCCTCTCCTTCTTGATCCAGCAAGCGAGGGAGAGGAGATAGATGAGATATGAACCAACACAATGGTGTGGTGGTGGTGGCAGCAGCGGAACTGCAGCAGGGCTTCGCCAAGCATCTGCGCGAGGTGGACGAGGTGTAACGGGAGGGAGACGGGCAAGGGTAAAAGGGTGGCTGCCCCCAACGCCTCCCCACCTTTATATAGGTGTGGAGGGGGCTGGTGGCTTGCCCTCCACGCCCCTAAGGTCATTGGTCAAGGGGGGTGGAAGGAAATCCCTCCTTTCCTTTCCCCACTGATACGTCTCCAACGTATCTATAATTTTTTATTGTTCCATGCTACTATAGTATCAATCTTGGATGTTTTTATATGCAATTATATATCATTTTTTGGGACTAACCTATTAACCTAGTGCCCAGTGCCAGTTGCTGTTTTCTGCTTGTTTTTGGCTTTTCAGAGAAACAGTACCAAATGAAGTCCAAATGCCACGAAACTTTTTGGAGATTTTTTTCTGGACAAAAGAGACCTTGGAAGCTTCGGGAGGAGGACAGAAGCCTCATGGAGGCTTCACAAGGCAACAGGGCGCGCCCCAGGGGGGCGCGCCGTGTTGCCTTGTGGGGCCCATGTGACTCCGTTTGACCTAATTCCACTTCTATAAATTCACAAATATTGGGAAACCATCAGAGAGCCAGAAGAAAAAACCTTTCCACCACCGCAAGCCTCTGTTCTTCTGCGATCCCATCTAGAGGCCTTTTCCGGTACTCTACCGAAGGGGGAATCGATCACGGAGGGCTTCTACATCAACCTTGCTGCCCTTCCGATGATGTGTGAGTAGTTTACCACAGACCTACGGGTCCATAGCTAGTAGCTAGATGGCTTCTTCTCTCTCTTTGATCTACTGTGTTTGTTGGGATCCGATAAATTGTGAGTTTATGATCAGATTATTCATGAGAAATATTTGAGTCTTCTCTGAACTCTTTTATGCATGATTAAATATAGCTTTGTATTTCTCTCCGATCTATCGATTTGGTTTGGCCTACTAGATTGATTTATCTTGCAATGGGAGAGGTGCTTTGTGATGGGTTCAATCTTGCGGTGCTCAATCCCAGTGACAGAAGGGGACATGACACGTATTTGTATTGTTTCCATTAAGGATAAAAAGATGGGGTTTATTCATATTGCTTGAATTTGCTTCTCTACATCATGTCATCTTGCTTAAGGCGTTACTCTGTTTTTATTAACTTAATACTCTAGATGCATGCTAGATAGCAGTCGATGAGTGGAGTAATAGTAGTAGATGCAGGCAGGAGTCGGTCTACTTGTCTCGGACATGATGCCTACATACATGATCATTGCCATGAATCCGTCATAATTATTTGCTTTTCTATCAATTGCCCAACAGTAATTTGTTTACCCACCGTATGTTTCTGTGCTCGAGAGAGAAGCCTCTAGTGAAAACTATGACCCCCGGGTCTATCTTTATCATATTAAAAACCTAAAAATACATTGCTGCAATTTATTTACTTTTATTTTAATTAGTATTTTAGTTTACCTATTTACCTCGATAAAATTTAATGCTTGCAAATAACCGCTAAGAGGATTGACAACCCTCTTATTTGCGTTGGGTGCAAGTGTTTGCTCTTGTGTGTGCAGGTGCGCTTAACGGGATTTTGCTTGGTTCTTCTACTGGATTGATAACCTTGGTTCTTAACTGAGGGAAATACTTATCTGTACTATACTACATCATCCTCTCCTCTTTGGGGAAATACCAACGCAGACTACAAGTAGCAGGAAGAATTTCTGGCGCCGTTGCCGGGGAGACATCATCAAAATTACCAAGTACCTTCACACAAATTATCATTCACTTGCATTTACTTTATTTGCCTTTTATTTGCATTTGCCTCTCATTTTTATCTCCCTCACTTCTAATTTTTTTTTACAAAACCACAAAAATATTTTGCTTGCTTGCTTGCTTTTATTGCCTTCATGTCAACACTCAAAAACAGAAGGTGAAAGCAAAAATCTAAGATGACTATGGATCCTCATCCACTTGCTAATCTTTTCAAAAGATCCAATTATAATGAACCAATTTCTAGTGAGTTGAGTGCACTTGATTATCTCTATGAAGTTTTGCTTGAAAATCATGAATCTGAAAATTGTGATGAAGTGTTGAAAGAAGAAATTTATAAAGTGATTCATGATAGCTCCTTGAATGAAAAGCATGATTGCAATGATGTTATTATAAATTCTATTAATGTCAATTGTGCTAATAATATGCAAAACTACAAGCTTGGGGATGATGATTTTGTGATATGCACTACTCATTGTAATGATCATGATTGGGGTGATGCTTCGTATGATCTTGAAAATTTATTTAAGCCTCTTGATGAATATGTTTGCAATAATATTGAAAGTGGGTTTGTAAGAGTGTCAACTTTAGGTAATAATGATCCCACTACTTTGGAGAATTATCAATATCATGAATTTTTTGATAAAAGTGGGTTTGGAGAGGTCATGACTTTAGTTGATGTTAATCCCACTATCTTGGAAGATTATAAAACTTTTATGCATGTGGATCATGAAGATAAAATTTTATATGATAGATATATTGTTGAATTTTATTATGATCCTACATGTAATTATTATGAGAGAGAAAAATATGGTTGTAGAAACGTTCATGTCACTAAATTACCTCTCGTTGTGTTGAAATTGTCAATGTTTTATTCTTCTTCCTTGCATATGCTAGATATTTCTTGTCTTGATAATTTGTTTGCTTATAAAATGCCTATGCATAGAAAGTATGTTAGACTTAAATGTGTTTTTCATGTGTTTCATGATGCTCTCTTCGTGTTTAAATTACTAGCTTTCATGTGACAATCATTGAAATCTCAAGCCTATCTTAATGACTATAAAGAAAGAGCTTGTTGGGAGACAACCCAATAAACTTTTTACTTCTGTTTTTGAGTGTTTGCACAATTATAACTTCTGTTATGATTGTTTTTTTATGTTTTAATTAGTGTTTGTGCCAAGTAATGCCTTTGGGATGATTTGGAAGATAGTATGATAGATGCTGTTTGAAACCAAAAACTTTTGCATCCAGTGCTAGAATTTCTAATTTTCTCTGGACTGTCAGAACCTTCTGAAATTTTTACACAGTATTTATATATGAATTTCCCACGTTTTCCTAATTTTTAAGAATTTTTAGAGTTACATAAGTATGACCATAATTCAGATCTTTACAGACTGTTCTGTTTTAGAAAGATTCTGTTTTTGTTGCATAGTTTGCTTATTTTGATGAATCTATGGATCGTATCGGGGGGTATGAGTCATGGAGAAGTTGGAGTACAGTAGCATTATGCCAATATTAAATATGAATCAATTTACTACAGTACCTAAAGTTTAAGATTTGTTTGTTATACTAACGGATCTCACGAGGTTTCTGTTGAGTTTTGTGTGCTGAAGTTTTCAAGTTTTGGGTGAGACTACGATGGATAAAGGAATAAGGAGCAACAAGAGCCTAAGATTGGGGATGCCCAAGGCACCCCAAGGTAATATTCAAGGAAGACTCAAGCGTCTAAGCTTGGGGATGCCCCGAAAGGCATCCCCTCTTTCGTCTACAATCTATCGGTAACTCACTTGGAGATATATTTTTATTCATCACATGATATGTGTTTTACTTGGAGCGTCTTGTGATATAGTTTGTTTGCTTTTTAGTTTGTCACAATTATCTTTGCTGAACACACCTTTTTGAGAGGGACACACATTATTCGTGATTTCTTAGAATACTCTATGTGCTTCACTTATATCTTTTGAGCTAGGCAGTTGCTCTAGTGCTTCACTTATATCTTTTAGAGCACGGCGGTGGTTATATTTTAAAGAAATAGTTGCACTCTCATGCTTCACTTATATCTTTTCGAGAGTCTCATGATAGCAATGGTAATATGCACAGGTTATGAATTTGGTCCTGATATGATAGGTATTCAAGAGGGATATAATAAAAACTTTCATGTAGATCACTGAATATGATAAATTTGATTCCTTGCAATAGTTTTGAGATATTAAGATGGTAATATTGGGAAGGTACTAGTAGATGATTGTGGTTTAGTAAGAATAATTGTGTTAAGGTTTGTGATTCCCGAAGCATGCACGTATGATCTGTCGTTATGCTAAGAAGTTGGAGCATGATTTATTATTGATTGTCTACCTTATGAGTGGCGGTCGGGGACGAGCGACGGACCTTGTCCTACCAATCTATCCCTCTAGGGACATGCGTAGTAGTACTTTGCTTCGAGGGCTAATAAACTTTCGCAATAAGTATGTGAGTTCTTTATGACTAATGTGAGTCCATGGATTATACGCACTCTCACCCTTCCACAATTTGCTAGCCTCTTCGGTACTGTGCATTGCCCTTTCTCACATCGAGAGTTGGTGCAAACTTTGCCGGTGCATCCAAACCCCGTGATATGATATGCTCTATCACACATAAGCCTCCTTATATCTTCCTCAAAACATCCACCATACCTACCTATCATGGCATTTCCATAGCCATTCCGAGATATATTGCCATGCAACTTCCACTGTTTCGTTTTTATGACATACATCATCATTGCATATTGCTTTGCATGATCATATAGCTGACATAGTATTTGTGGCTCAGCCACCGTTCATCATTGTTATACATGTTACGCTAACATCATTGCACATCCTGGTACACTGCCAGAGGCATTCATATAGAGTCATATTTTTGTTCTAGTATCGAGTTGTAATGTTGAGTTGTAAGTAAATAGAGGTGTGATGATCATCATTATTAGAGCATTGTCCCAGTGAGGAAAGGATGATGGAGACAGTGATTCCCCCACAAGTCGGGATGAGACTCCGGATGAAAATAAATAAATAAAAGAGGCAAAAAAAGAGCCATGAAAAAAAATATGAGAGAAAAAGAGAGAAGGGGCAATGTTACTATCCTTTTTCCACACTTGTGCTTCAGAGTAGCACCATGTTTTTCATATAGAGAGTCTCCTATTTTGTCACTTTCATATACTAGTGGGAATTTTTCGTTATAGAACTTGGCTCGTATATTCCGATGATGGGCTTCCTCAAATGCCTGAGGTCTTCATGAGCAAGCAAGTTGGATGCACACCCACTTAGTTTTCATGTTGAGCTTTCACACACTTATAGCTCTTAGTGCATCTGTTGCATGGCAATCTCTAATCCTTGCATTGACATCAATTGATGGGCATCCCCATAGCCCGTTGATTAGCCTCGTCGATGTGAGACTTTCTCCATTTTTGACTTCTCTTATTTACCTCCACCACCATACTCTATTCCACCCATAGTGCTATATCCATGGCTTGCGCTCATGTATTGAATGGGAGTTGAAAAAGCTGAAGTGCGTTAAAAAGTATGAACCAATTGCTCGGCTTGTCATCTAGGTAGTGCATGATAAATACTTTGTGTGAAGAAGATGGAGCATGACAGGATTATATGATTTTGTAGGGATAACGTTCTTTAGCATTTTTATTTTGAAAGGCATGATTGTTTGTTAGTATGCCTAAGTATTGATGTCTTTATATCAAATTATAGACTATTGCTTTGAATCATTTGGATCTTACTATTCATACCGTAAGAGAAATATTACATGATGAAACATGATAGGTAGCATTCCACATCAAAAATTCTGTTTTTATCATTTACCTACTTGAGGACGAGCAGGAATTAAGCTTGGGGATGCTTGATACATGTCCAACATATCTATAATTTTTTATTGTTCCATGCTACTATAGTATCAATCTTGGATGTTTTTATATGCAATTATATATCATTTTTTGGGACTAACCTATTAACCTAGTGCCCAGTGCCAGTTGCTGTTTTCTGCTTGTTTTTGGCTTTTCAGAGAAACAGTACCAAATGAAGTCCAAATGCCACAAAACTTTTTAGAGATTTTTTTCTGGACAAAAGAGACCTTGGAAGCTTTGGGAGGAGGCCAGAAGCCTCACGGAGGTTTCACAAGGCAACAGGGCACGCCCCAGGGGGGCGCGCCGTGTTGCCTTGTGGGGCCCACGTGACTCCGTTTGACCTAATTCCACTTCTATAAATTCACAAATATTGGGAAACCATCAGAGAGCCAGAAGAAAAAACGTTTCCGCAACCGCAAGCTTCTGTTCTTCCGCGATCCCGTCTAGAGGCCTTTTTCAGTACTCTGCCAGAGGGGGAATCGATCACGGAGGGCTTCTACATCAACCTTGCTGCCCTTCCGATGATGTGTGAGTAGTTTACCATAGACCTACAGGTCCATAGCTAGTAGCTAGATGGCTTCTTCTCTCTCTTTTATCTTCAATACCATGTTCTCCTCGATGTTCTTGGAGTTCTATCCGATGTAATCTTCCTTTGCGGTGTGTTTGTTGGGATCCGATGAATTGTGAGTTTATGATCAGATTATTCATGAGAAATATTTGAGTCTTCTCTGAACTCTTTTATGAATGATTAAATATAGCTTTGTATTTCTCTCCGATCTATCGATTTGGTTTGGCCTACTAGATTGATTTATCTTGCAATGGGAGAGGTGCTTTGTGATGGGTTCAATCTTGCGGTGCTCAATCCCAGTGACAGAAGGGGACATGACACGTATTTGTATTGTTTCCATTAAGGATAAAAAGATGGGGTTTATTCATATTGCTTGAATTTGCTTCTCTACATCATGTCATCTTGCTTAAGGCATTACTCTGTTTTTATTAACTTAACACTCTAGATGCATGCTGGATAGCGGTGGATGAGTGGAGTAATAGTAGTAGATGCAGGCAGGAGTCGGTCTACTTGTCTCAGACATGATGCCTATATACATGATCATTGCCATGAATCCGTCATAATTATTTGCTTTTCTATCAATTGCCCAACAGTAATTTGTTTACCCACCGTATGTTTTTGTGCTCGAGAGAGAAGCCTCTAGTGAAAACTATGGCCCCCGGGTCTATCTTTATCATATTAAAAACCTAAAAATACCTTGCTGCAATTTATTTACTTTTATTTTAATTAGTATTTTAGTTTACCTATTTACCTCGATAAGATTTAATCCTTGCAAATAACCGCTAAGAGGATTGACAACCCTCTTAGTTGCGTTGGGTGCAAGTGTTTGCTCTTGTGTGTGCAGGTGCGCTTAACGGAATTTTGCTTGGTTCTCCTACTGGATTGATAACCTTGGTTCTTAACTGAGGGAAATACTTATCTCTACTATACTGCATCATCCTCTCCTCTTCGGGGAAATACCAACGCAGACTACAAGTAGCACCCACCGATCGCTATCCCCCCTTTTTAGGGATCTTGATCTTATCCCTTCGGGATATGATCTTATTCCTTTTAAGGGGGGATCTTGGTGCACCTAGACCAGGGGTGTGGGGCCTTTCCCCACTACCCACGTTCATGTGGGTCCCCCCACGCAGGTGGGCCCCACTCCGGAACCTTCTAGAACCTTCCCGGTACAATACCGGAAAAAACCAAACTTTTTCTGGAACCCAAAATATGACTTCCCATATATAAATCTTTACCTCCGAACCATTCCAAAGCTCCTCGTGATGACCCGGATCCCATCTGGGACTCCAAACAACCTTCGTGCTTCACCATATTAATATCTCATTTCTACCCTAGCGCTACTGAACGTTAAGCGTGCGACCCTACGGGTTCGAGAATCATGTAGACATGACCGAGACTCCTCTCCGGTCAATAACCAATAGCGGGACCTGGATGCCCATATTGGTTCCCACATATTCAACGAAGATCTTTATCGGTTGAACCACGATGTCAAGTATTCAGTTAATCCCGTATGCAATTCCCTTTGTCCGGCGATATGTTACTTGCCCGAGATTCGATCGTCGGTATCTCCATACCTATTTCAATCTCATTATCGGCAAGTCTCATTACTCGTTCCATAATACAAGATCCCGTGACTAACTCATTAGCCACATTGCTTGCAAGCTCTTTACGATGTTGTATTACCGAGAGGGCCCAGAGATATCTCTCCGTCATACGGAGTGACAAATCCCAGTCTCGATCCATGCAACCCAACAAACACCTTCAGAGATACCTATAGAGCACCTTTATGATCACCCAGTTACAAGGTGACGTTAGATAGCACACAAAGTATTCCTCCGGTATCCGGGAGTGGCATGATCTCATGGTCTAAGGAACTGATACTTGACATGAAGAAAGTTGTAGCAAATAACTAAACAATCTGATGCTAAGCTTACGGTTGGGTTTGTCCATCACATCATTCTCCTAATGATGTGATCCCGTTATCAAATGATAACTCATGTCTATGGTCAAGAAACCATAACCATCTTTGATCAATGAGCTAGTCTAGTAGAGGCTTACTAGGGACACGGTGTAGTTTATGTATTCACACATGTATTTAAGTTTTCGGTCAATACAATTCTAGCATGAATAATAAACATTTATCATGAACAGGAAATATGATAATAACCATTTTATTATTGCCTCTAGAGAATATTTCCAACATTACTAATCTCTTGCAAAAAGATGTTCCATTTGTTTTTGATGATGATTGCGTAGAAGCCTTTGAAATACTTAAGAAAGCCTTAATATCCGCACCTATTGTTCAACCACCTGATTGGAACTTACCCTTTGAAATTATGTATGATGCTAGTGATTATGCTGTTGGTGCTGTTCTAGGACAAAAAGTTGATAAGAAATTGAATGTTATTCATTATGCTAGTAAAACTCTAGACAGTGCTCAAAGGAATTATGTTACTACTGAGAAAGAACTTTTAGCAGTTGTGTTTGCATGTGATAAGTTCATATCTTACATTATTGATTCTAAAGTAGCTATTCACACCGATCATGCTGCTATTAAATACCTTATGGAAAAGAAAGATGCTAAGCCTAGGCTTATTAGGTGGGTTCTTCTGCTACAAGAATTTGATTTGCATATTGTTGATAGAAAGGGAGCTGAGAATCCCGTAGGAGATAATTTGTCTAGAATGGAAAATGTTCTTGATGACCCACTTCCTATTAATGATGATTTTCCTGATGAACAATTGGCTATCATAAATGCTTCTTGTAACACTCCTTGGTATGCAGACTATGCTAATTACATTGTTGCTAAATACATACCACCTAGTTTCACATATCAACAAAAGAAAAATTTCTTCTTTGATTTAAGACATTACTTTTGGAATGACCCACATTTATATAAAGAAGGAGTAGATGGTGTTATTAGATGTTGTCTACCTGAGCATGAACAGGAACAAATCCTACGGAAGTGTCACTCCGAGGCATACGGAGGACACCATGCGGGAGACAGAACTGCACACAATGTATTACAATCTGGTTTTTATTGGCCTACTCTTTTTTAAGATGCACGTAAGTTTGTCCTCTCTTGTGATGAATGTCAAAGAATTAGTAATGTTGGTAGACGTCAGAAAATGCCAATGAATTATTCACTTGTTATTGAACCATTTGATGTTTGGAGTTTTGATTATATGGGACCTTTTCCTTCCTCTAGTGGGTATACTCACATTTTAGTTGCTGTTGATTACGTTACTAAGTGGGTATAAGCTATTCCAACTAGTAGTGCTGATCATAACACTTCTATTAAAATGCTTAAAGAAGTTATATTTCTGAGGTTTGGAGTCCCTAGATATTTGATGACTAATGGTGGTTCACATTTTATTCATGGTGCTTTCCGTAAATTGCTTGCTAAGTATGATGTTAATCATAGAATTGCATCTACTTATCATCCTCAGTCTAGTGGTCAAGTTGAATTAACTAATAGAGAAATAAAATTAATTTTGCAAAAGACCATTAATAGATCTAGAAAGAATTGGTCTAAGAAACTTGATGATGCATTATGGGCTTACAGAACTGCTTATAAAAATCCTATGGGTATGTCTCCATACAAAATGGTCTATGGAAAAGCATGTCATTTACCTCTTGAACTAGAACATAAAGCTTATTGGGCAATTAAAGAACTCAACTATGATTTTAAACTTGCCGGTGAGAAGATGTTATTTGATATTAGCTCTTTGGATGAATGGAGAATGTCGGAGATCGGGCTCCGGGGACCCAAAGGTTCGAACACTGGGGTGAGCTCGTTCCTACCGCCTCGTCCCGTACCACAGCAGAACTATGGCGAAGCAACAACGAGAGCGCGCTAGCGGGAGCGGGCCAGAGACACGGCGGTTTACCCAGGTTCGGGCCACCTTGCGGTGTAAAACCCTACTCCTGCTTGGTTGTGATTCCTCTAGCATGAGAGTACAAGGTTTGGGGCAGAAGGGTCGATCCTCTCTACAGCGGCACCCTGCCCTCCTTTTATATTTGCCTTGGTCCTCTTCCCCCGAAAACATTGGCGGGAAGGGTTGCCACACAACAGCCAATTTGAAGGGGGACAGGAGCGCGGTCTATCCTGAAAAAAGGTGGTCTTCGTCTGCAAAGCGATTATCCATGACGCGCAGGTGGGCTCGGGGGTGACCTCCGCCCTGCGCGTCCATCATCTTGGTCTTCTTTCACCGATCAGGCAACCTTTGGGGGTTGCTTTGGGAAACGGACTGCTGGCCTTTCTCCCTTAGCACAAAAGGGGAAATCCTCTCCATCCGTGCCTGCTGGCGCGGCCTCTGTCGCCATTCATCGCCGCGCCCGTCACCCACATGGTGGGCATGAGACCAGGCGACTGATCCGAACAGCACTTGTCTTGCGTATGTTCGGGAGGGTGCCTCGAGAGGCCGCCTCGCTAGAGGGCCTCGCGGGGCACTCGGGGGAGCCGCAGCTGAGTCTTGCTTGCCCGCTTCCTGAGGAGGGGTCCTCGGGAGGCCAGAACCTCGCGAGGGGGCTTGCTCGAGGTGCCCGCTGGTGGGCCGCCTATTGGGCCTCCGCCAGGCATTGCATCCTGGGCCGCAGGCAGACGGGCCGAGGTACCCTGGGTTTCACGGGCCCGACAGTAGCCCCCAGGCCCGTGGCGCGCATGTTCCCGCCTATTCGGGGGCGAAACGACGCGGGTCCTAACCTCCTGTAGCCAGGCGCGACGCATGGCGCATGATGTGATGGGGGACGCCCCACTTCTCCCATGACGCCTTGGTAACCGCCCGCGCTGACATAAAGCCTGCCCACGCACGGCGCGAGACCATCATTGCCTTCCTTCGTGCACTCCGTCTCCCCGCATCTTCCTTCTTGCGCACAGCTCCTCACGACCCCATCTCCGAGCTCCGCCTCTTCCCCCACTTCCACTCGCGACTCCACCGCGCATCGATGGCGCCCGCCGGCAAGAAGGGCAAAGCGGCGGCCCCGGCCCCAAGAGCGCCCGCCATCGGGGCGGTGCTGCAGCGCTCCACCATCATCGACGGGGAGAGCCTGGACAAGGTGCTCCCGCTAGTGGCCAGCGACCAGAATGAGGGGCAGGCGACCAAGATCTGGCCGAGCTCACGCGCGCGGCGTGACCTGGGGGCGACGGCCTACCCCTTCTTCCTCCACAGCGTTTATGCCGGGTTGGTGCCACCATTCTTGGACTTTTTCTACGCCATCCTTTCCCATTATCCCTCCATCTTCAACCCAATTCCATCCTCCTCCTGGCCATGTTCGCCTTTTACTACGAGGCTTTTGTGGGCGTGATGCCTTCGGTGGCGCTCTTCCGCCACTTCTTCAGCCTGCGGCTGACTGCGGTGGACCCGTGCTCCGGATGCACTTCGTTCCTTGCCGTCAAGGGGATGGAGGGCAGCATCATCAACCTGAAGGTCATGAAGAAGGTGGAGGGCTACCGGCAGCACTGGGTCTATATGGACGCATGTCGGACCAGCCCGCTCCTGATGATCCCGACGGACCCGGCTGAGAAGAACTCCGGGTGGGGGCACGAGAAGCTCACCGACCCGAGGATGGAGCCTGTCTTGGAGCGGATGGCCGTGCATCGGGCCGCGCGCCTGTCGGGGGCGATGGTCATCAAGGAGTACTTGCGGTGGCGCATTGCGCCGCTCCAACAGTGCTCGCGCCCCGTGTGGGAGTTCACTAGCGCGAGGGACTCCATGAGGCTGAACATGGGCAGCCTGAAGCAAGACATGTTGGACGGAGCCCTGGCGACTCTCCTTAGCAGCCCCGCTACGGATCCGCCTGAGGATGCACTCTCGCTGTTCCGCTACCAGGATATGGTGGAGCTGGTCACGCAGATGCCCCGCTTTGATCGGTGGGGCCTCATGCCGGAGGGCCATGTCGGGCCCCGCGAGAACCCTCTCGTGGTGGCACTGGACTCCGAAGACAGCGGCGGCGATGAAGACTCGGGGGAGGCCACGGAGGAGGACGCCGACCGGGCGCCACCACGCACCCGCCGTCAGCTCCTCTGTGACCTCGAGGATGATGATGCCGACAGCACGCAGCCCGCGGCGGCGCCCTCCCGACCAGCTGGCGTGGGAGGAGAGGAAAGTTCCGGCGCTGCGGCAGATGGGTCGCGCGTGGCGGAGGCGGCCCTCAGCCGGGAGGCGGTCGAGCCCCCAGCAACAGAGGCCCGTCAGGGAGCCGAGACTTCCCAGGCCCTTGAGAAGGGCGACGACGCGGCCGGGACCACCGCGGCCCGCTCCGGGGGCCCGAAAGGTGGAGCCGGGGCGATGCTTGAGGGTGGCGACGACGACCCGCCTCTCGTGGAGAAGAAGAGGAAGTGGACCGCCAGCGACGAGTAAGTCCCCGTTCCCATCCCAGCGTTTTATGTTCACACTGCTTGTCTGAGCTCGGGGGCTGAGCTACCGTTTTGTAAAGGAGGTCTGCCAGTGACCAGGGGAAGAAGAAGAGGACAGCGAAGATGAAGAAGGCCCCCTGCCCGAAGGGGGCACCGACGCCTACCGCGAGTGCCGGGGTGCATGGAGGGCCGCCCGCCGCCCTGAGGCCGAGACGGGGAGCACGGAGGTCGTGGAGGAGCAGGCTATCCCTCCGGAGCCGCGCGTGGGCATGGCTCCTGAGGCCGAGATGGACGAGCCTCGGGCGGCTGCCTCCGAAGGCGGGGGCGCGCCCCTCATGGAACCCACCGCGAGAGATGATGCAGCGATGGGGGAGGTCGAGGCGCCCACTCCCCGCCAGATGCCTCCCTTAACGTGGAGGAGGACGATGCGGGGCGCGCCGCGGCGAGCTCTCAGGCTGCGCCCGCGCGTGAGGATCCTGAGGCGGGCATGGCGAGCCCCCGCGGTGTGCTGCCACAGCCGAACGCGGGGGAAACCTCGGCGAGCCCCCGCCCCTGGTGAGTGACGCCGGGGCCTCCCCGGCCATGACAACGGAGGGCGGCGAGGAGCCGGGCCCGGACTGGGCCCTAGCGCTCATGAGCAACCGCACCGTGCTCAGGCACAGAGCCTTGCGTGACGCCAAGGCCGCGCTCGATCGGCTCGGGGCAGAGTTTCAGAACGCGGAGGCGCGCCTCGTCGAGGAGCGCCTGAGGCTCGCTGAAGGATGGCGCCGGCTTAGCGTCACCGTCAAGATGGGCCAGCGCCAGAACGAGGCCGCTCGTGTGAAGGGCGAGAAGGATGCCGCCGAGGCGAAGGGGGCCTGTGTGAGCGCTCTCCGGGAGGCTGAAGCGGCCGTCAAGCATCGCGAGGAGGTGGAGGTCCGCCTGAAGGAGCTCCAGGATCAACACGCCGCGCAGGCGCAGCTGTTCCACACGCGGGAAAGTGCCATCGTTACCCGTGAGGGGGAGCTTGCGGCCCGTGAGGCGGATCTTGCGACTCACGAGCGAGACCTCGCGAGGGTGTCGACTGAGCAGGCCATGGAGCACAGGCACCTGGAGACGCTGGGGCGCCAGGTGGCCGACGCTCAGGATACCCACGCGAAGCGCGCGGATGAGGCCAACGCCCAGGAAGATGCCGATGCACGGATAGCGGCGGAGCGCCAAGCACTCGCCGAGGAGCACGGCAAGGAGCTGAAGTGGTAGGAGGACCACTTCGAGACGGAGCGCGAGGGGCTTCGGCAGGAAATTGCCAGCCTTAAGGTGGCACTGACTGAATCGGAGGCCCGCCGGGAGACCGCTGAAGGCCCAAGCCATCGCCGAGGCTGAGCTGGCCTCCCTCCATCTCCAGGCGAGGGGCGCTACCAGCACCGTCAAACAGGCCAGAGGTGAGGCAGATCAGGAGCGGGAACGGCAGCGTGAACGCGCCAAGACGTTCCACCTCCTCGAGCTACGAGCCCGTAGCGCCCTGAGCTCCATCTGTAAGAAGAGGCTCGAAGCCCCCCGTGAGCCCCATGACGCTGACCACATTGGTTTCTTCACCAAGCTCGTGGAGCGGCTCGAGGATGGAGCCAGGAAGGCAGACGGCATCTTCGAGGAAGAGTGCCGCGACCTCTTCTCTCAGTCGGCGACTCGCGTCTTCAGCCACCTCCTCCACGCCGACCCCAACTTTGATCTTGATAAGGTAATAGCCCCCGTCCCCGAGGAGCTCAGCGATGGCCTCGCAAAGGCGGTGGAAGGCCATGTGGACGCGTTGCTTGGGAAGTTCTCTCATGACAGCAGTGAGAGCTCCGTCGGAGGCGGGGAGGACCATGATGGCGACGACAGCGAGGGCGACGATGACGACGGCGCGACTTCTTAGGATCCCCCTTCCTTCGTCATCCTGCACTAGACCAATGTGGCCCCGTGGGGGCATGAAGACAATGCCTTTGTGTTTAAGTACTTTATGATTTGCTGTGATGTATGCTTGTGCCCTCGCGAAGCTTTCTCTTGAGGCATGTTTTTCTCTTTTTGCTTGCCTTTTGTGCTCTACATCGTCAGGGCCCAGCCCCCGAGCGGGCTATAGCCACCGCTGGTATGCTAGGACTCGTGCCTGAGCAAGGCCAGGAGGTGTAGGGTGCCGAGGGCAGTAAGAGCTCCCGAGGTGCGATGCTCAGGGAGCCCCCCTTTGACGTGCAAGCGGCTCGCGGAAGGAGGAACGCCAGCACTTGGCGAGGTTGCTAGAAGGGAAAGCTTAGGAGATGGCGAGGGTGGCTCGCGAGGTAGTTAGACTTAGCTTTTGCGGAGGGTAGCATCCGGTGAGCCGCCACATGTAGGGTGTGCCTTGCGAGGTTTTCGCTCGCGAGATCTCCTGCTGAGATGGCCGTCGTAGGTCGGCTCTTAAGGCAGGGCCTGCGAAGCTTCCTGAGGCTCAAGGGGGCGTCTTGCCATTGGGCCACCTCGCGAGGCGTCACTCACGAGGCCTTCCAGGTGATCTGTTCCTGAGATAATTGCATGCAGAAAGTCCCACAACAGGGGAGCAGCGCACGCTCGCCGGCTCACTCATGGGCGTTACGCGAGGAGATAACCCACCAAGGACCTTGGTGGGGTGGCGTGCATGGGAGCAGGCCCGCTTGCCAGAGCCCGGTTGCTTGGGTTTTTCAGCGCTGCTGGGACTGACCCGAGCACACACACCGTGTCCAGCCCCCACTCGCGTGAGGCTCATGAGGGAGGTCGTGAGCGCGCACGGCTCGTGAGGCAAAGATATGACGAAATACACCATGTATGGAAACTGAAGCTTTACTGAGGCAAGATAACGGATTCCATTACACAACCAAAAAAAGAGATGCGGCTGTCGTGTCCGGCACGGGTCAGCTTGAGGTTGGTGCAGCCCGTGGGGTGCCCTTAGTTACACACCCAAAAGAGAAAAAAGAGGGGCTGTCGTGTCCGGCACGGGTCAGCTTGAGGTTGGTGCAGCCCGTGGGGTGCCCTCAGTTGATTGTTCCGCCAGCGCGGAGCATGGGGCTTCCACCGAGGTGTGGGCATGATTGCAGCTCGATCATTCCGCCAGTGCGGAGCATGGGGCTTCCACCGGGGTGTGGGTATGATCGCGGCTCGATCGTTCCGCCAGCGCGGAGCATGGGGCTTCCACTTGGGCATGGACGGGAGCTCTCGCGTGCCCGTCAGGCGAACGCATTGAGAGTCTCTGGGGCATGTACAGCCCCATTTCGTTCGTACGCGTGAGGGTCACGGGTAGAACTTGAGGAGGTGTTGGATGTTCCGTGTGTTGGGCACAGGAACTCCTTCCACGAGCAACCCTGAAAGGGCCTTCCCACATGGGTGAGAGTTTGTGGAGCCCCTCTCTGGAGAGGATCCTGCGTAGGACGAGGTCGCCGACCTTGAGAGTGCGAGGGCGGATGTTGCGGCTGTGATAGCGACGCAGGGCCTGCTGGTACCTTGCGGCGCGAAGAGCGGCCTGACGGCGGGCCTCCTCAAGGAGCAGCAGGTCGACCTCTCGTGAGTCGTCCTGATGAGCCTTGTCGAAGGCAAGGACTCGTGGAGAGCCGTGCTTGAGCTCCGAAGGAAGGACCGCCTCAGCTCCGTAGACGAGGAAGAAAGGGGTCTCGCCGGTAGGCTTGGTTGCCGTTGTGTGGATGGACCATAGCACAGACTGCAGCTCGTCAAGCCAGCCCTTGCCATAGGCTTCGAGCTTTTTCTTGAAGCTTCTCGTCTTGAGGACCTCAGTGTTGGCACGCTCGGCCTGGCCGTTGCTTCGCGGGTGCGCCACAGAGGCGTAGCAGATCTGCGTGCCGAGGCTGGCGCAGTAGGACTTGAAGAGGCTGCTTGTGAACTGGGAGCCGTTGTCGGTGATGATGCAGTTGGGGACGCCAAAGCGGCTCACGAGGCCCTTGATGAACTTGACGGCAGAGCCTTCCGGGATGGTGCGCACGGGCTCGACCTCTGCCCACTTGGTGAACTTGTCGATGGCGACGTAGAGGTAGCGGTAGCCGCCAGCCACACAAGGGAAAGGCCCCAAGATATCCAGCCCCCAGACCGCGAAAGGCCATGAGAGGGGAATCGTCTGGAGGCCTTGCGCTGACTGGTGGATTTGCTTGGCGTGGAACTGATAGGCCTCGCAGGCTTGGACCAGCGCGGTAGCGTCATGCAGCGCAGTGGGACAGTAGAAACCGCTGCGAAACACCTTGCCGACGAGGGTGTGTGACAAGGAGTGGTGGCCGCAGTCTCCGCCGTGTATGTCAGCGAGCAGCTCGCGCCCCTGCTCCTCAGAGATACACCGCAAGGAGACGCCATTTGGGCGCCTGCGGTATAACTCGCCGTCCTGCAAGCAGTAAGAGGTGGCCTGGCAGACCACGCGCTCTGCCTCCGAGTCCTCCTCCAGGAGTGTGCCATGGAGCAGATAGGCCTTAACCTCGGCAGCCCAGCTGCCTGCTTGAGGCTCCAGCGCCAGCAGCAGGCAGGCGCCTGAGGCCGGGCCACAATCAGGTGCGCCTGTGGGCGGAGCAGGCGGAAGCTCTTCGTGGAGCAGCGTGGCGCTTGCAGTGGGTGGTGCAGTGGATGGCTTCAGGAGCCTTTCCTCAAAGATGCCAGGATCTTGAGGCTCGCGACACAATGCCCGCTTGGCGATGTTGTCTACTTCTTTGTTGCTGCCGTGGGGCACATGCTGGAGCTCCAGGCCTAAGAAATGCTTTTCAAGTTTACGTACCTCCTCTAGGTAGGCGGCCATGTGCTCGTCCTTGGGCTTGTAGCTTTTGTTGGAGAAGTTGACGAGAAGCTACGAATCGCCCTTGATGGTGAGGCGCTTGATGCCTAGAGCGAAAGCAGCCTTGAGGCCAGCGATGAGGCCCTCATACTCCGCGATGTTGTTGGAAACCTTGTCGGTGTGCCTGAAGCAGAGCTGCACAGCGTAGTAGAGCTTGTCTCCTATTGGCAAAGTGAGCACGACTCCAGCCCCCGCGCCCTGCTGGGAGAAGAAGCCATCGAAGTGCATGGTCCAGCCGTCAGGTGTCTCGTCTCCAGGCAGGAGGGATTCGTCCTCGCGAGGCTCCCCTTCATACGGGTCTGTCCACTCCGCCACGAACTCGGCCAGAGCCGCGCCCTTTATGACTCTGGTGGTGCAGAACTCCAGCTGGAAGGCTTGCAGCTCGATGTTCCATTCGGCGATGCGGCCAACGGCGTTGGGGCTCCGCAGGACTTGCTCCAAGGGGTAAGAAGAGATGACCTTGATGGGATGGCCCTGAAAGTAGTGGCGCAGCTTCCTGGAGGTGATGAGGAGCGCGAGGAGGAGCTTCTGCTGCATGGGGTAGCGCTCACGCGCATCCCTTAGCACCATGCTGACGAAGTACACGGGGTGCTCGATGAGGTGCGTAGTTGTGATGGTGAAAGCACATTTGCTCCCTTGGTGGTTTCGGTAATTCCTAACAACATATATCTCATTGAACTAACATCCATTCAAGTGAAAGTTTTCAGAAAGTTCAATGATTGGCATGGCATGGACTAGAGATGTGGACCCCTCAAAATGCTAAGGACATGGATTGTCAAAAGCTCAAGACTCTACATTTTTTGTTAAGTGATCCAAGATCACATTGAGTCCATAGGAAAGCCAATACTATTAAAAGGGGATGAGGTGTTGCTTAATGGTCTTTTTGCTCAAGTGCTTAGTGACAGTAGACCAAAACCCTCAACCACTTTCTCCATCCAAATATGTCCAAAACCTACATTCCAACTCGGCCCCACCGAACTTTCCTATCCGGAGCCACCGAGTTCATCTGGACTTAGCCACTGCCAAAACCCTAACAAATCGGATCCACCGATATGGATCTCGGTCTCACCGAGATGGCCTTGCCAACTCTCTGTAATCGTTTGCACTTACTTTGGTCCCACCGAGTTTTGTAAATCGGTCTCACCGAGATGGCTTGCCAACTCTCTGTTGCCTTATTGCTTCACTTCGGTCTCACCGAGTTGATGCAATCGGTGCCACCGAGATGAGGTTTGCCCTAACCATTGCACATCGGTCCATCCGAGTTGTTCCAGTCGGTCCCATCGAGATTCCTAACGTTCATATCTTTTACACAGTTCGGTGCCACCGAGATTTCTGATCGGTGCCACCGAGTTGGGTCAAAAGTGTGTAACGGTTGGATTTTGGGTGGAGGCTATATATACCCCTCCACCACTTCTTACTCAGTAAGGAGAGCCATCAGAACGTGCCTACACCTCCACCATACATTTTCTGAGAGAGAACCACCTACTCATGTGTTGAGATCAAGACATTTCAATCCAACCATTTGAACCTTGATTTCTAGCCTTTCCCAGGTTGCTTTCCACTCAAATCCTTCTTCCACCATAGCCAAATCCGTGAGGAGTTGTTTGAGTGTTGGGGAGACTATCATTTGAAGCACAAGAGCAAGGAGTTCATCAACAACACACCGTCTATTACCTTTTGGAGAGTGGTGTCTCCTAGATTGGTTAGGTGTCACTTGGGAGCCTCCGACATGATGTGGAGTTGAACCAAGGAGTTTGTAAGGGCAAGGAGATCGCCTACTTCGTGAAGATCTACCCCGAGTGAGGCTAGTCCTTCGTGGACATAAGCCATGGTGGAATAGACAAGGTTGCTTCTTCGTGGACCCTTCGTGGGTGGAGCCCTCCGTGGACTCGCGCAGCCGTTACCCTTCGTGGGTTGAAGTCTCCATCAACGTGGACGTACGATAGCACCACCTATCGGAACCATGCCAAAAATCACCGTGTCTTCAATGCGTTTGATATCTCCGATCCTCTTCTTTACTTACATGTGCAATTGTTTACTTTTCACTGCCACACTCTTAGAATTGCATGTGTAGGGTGACGCTTGACTTGTATACTTGCTAAAATCTGCCTACAACTAAAATTGGGAAAAGGTTAGGTTTTTATTTGGTCAAGTAGTCTAATCACCCCCCCTCTAGACATACTTTCGATCCTACAAGTGGTATCAGAGCTTTGGTCTCCATTGCTTTGGTTTCACAAGCTAGGAGAGTATGGCGTCTAGTGAGGGTAATTATCACCATAGAGGTCCATATTTTGATGGTACAAACTTTGCTAGTTGGAAACATAAGATGAAAATGCATATTCTTGGTCATAACCCCGCTGTTTGGGTTGTTGTTCGTGTTGGCTTGCAAGGTGAATTCTTTGAGGATGGCAAGGAACCGTATAGTGAAGCAACCCCGGAAGAATTGAAGATGTTGCAATACAATGCTCAAGCTTGTGACATTCTCTTCAACGGTTTGTGTCCCGTGGAATTCAACAAAATCAGCCGCCTCGAGAATGCAAAGGAAATTTGGGATACTTTGGTTGATATGCATGAGGGTACCGAGTCCGTCAAGGAATCTAAGTTGGATGTGCTTCAAAGTCAACTTGACAAGTTCAAGATGAAGGATGGTGAAGGAGTCGCCGAAATGTACTCTAGGCTTGCTCTCATCACAAATGAGATTGCCGGCTTAGGAAGTGAAGAGATGACCGACAAATTCATCATCAAGAAGATCCTTAGAGCTTTGGATGGAAAATATGATACCGTTTGCACATTGATCCAAATGATGCCAAATTACAAAGATCTCAAGTCCACGGAAGTCATTGGAAGGATTGTTGATCATGAAATGTCACTCAAGGACAGAGAGGAGCTACACAACAAATTAAGTAGTGCTTACAAAGCCTCAACCGATGCTCCAATAACTCCAAGTGACAAGCTAGTATCCAATGAAGAGATAAGCCTAATGATGAAAAGATTCAACAAGTTCTACAAAAACAAAGGGAAAAAAAGAAGCTCTAGCTCAAGACACTATGAGAGAAGATCATCAAGTCGTGAACGTAATTGCTACAATTGTGGAAAACCCGGACACTATTCCAATGAGTGTACGGCTCCCTACAAGAAAAGAGACGAATCACCAAGAGGAAGACATAGAAGAGATGAATCACCTCATAAGGAGAGAAGGAGTAGAGATGATCGTTATGAACGAAGACACTCTCGAAGAAGCAAGGATTCGGAGAGGAAGGACAAGTCATCAAAGAGCTACACAAGAAGAAGGCATCAAGCTCATGTTGGTGAATGGGTTTCCGGCTCCGATTTCGACAACCACTCCGAGAGAAGTTATCACTCCAACTCCAACTATAGTCAAGATGAAGGTGTTGTCGGACTTGCTCTTGTGTCATCCAACTCCTATGATCTATTTGACTCACCAAATGAAGGAATTGGAAGATGCTTCATGGCAAAAGGCCCCAAGGTATCACACCCCGAGTATCTTGATTTCAATAGTGATGAAGGTGATTTGCTTGGCGATGATGATTTACTTGTTGATAGGGCTAGTGATGTGAGCTATAATGAAAATGCTAGTAATCATGATAGTCAAGAGGAAACGAGTGACAATGCTATGAAGGAGATTGAGCGTCTAACTAAAGAACTAAATGCTCTTAAGTTGGCTCATAAAACAACTCAAGAAGATCATAGAGAACTTCTAAGAACTCATGAGAAGCTACGCTTCGAGAAGCTAAATTTAGAGCAAGAGCATGAGTTTCTTAAAGCTATCAATGACGATCTTCGAAAGAAGAGTTCTTCATATCTTGCCAGACGTTTACTCTTGTCTACCTTTATGCCACAAGTTAAACCTAAGCAAACTAGCAACAAGGGTAAAAACGGTTATACCTCTAGTAGTAACAATAACCATGCTAAATCCAATATTGTTGCTTCTAGTAGTTCTATTGATTCCACTAATGATTCTCTTAGCCAAGTTACACTTGAGCAAGAAAACATTCTATTGAAAGGAATTATAGAAAAAGGTGTCTACAAGAGCCTTGCTGGGAGTAAGCAATTTGAGGAAATTGTACGCAAGCAAGGAAGGCACCGGAAGAACCAAGGTGTTGGTTTTGAACGAAAGTTCAATGCCAATGGAGTTGAGTGGGAAGAAGATCAATACCCCAAGACAAAGTTTGTTCCTCAACAAGAGAAGTATGATCCTACTTCCTTCAAGGGAACACAAGCTCAAGAAGATCTTTCACCACAAGACCACAAGCTAAAAGGCAAGGACAAGCTTCAAGAAGAGATTGATTCATTTGAAGAAGCACCTCAAGCCTCGGTCAAGTGGGTTCCCAAGACTTCATCAAGTTCTACTTCATCAAGTGCTACTACAACTCCAAGGATTCCCATCAAGTTGATGTGGGTCCAAAAGAAGAAGAACTAGAGAGTTCTTGAGGGTGACTCCGCCAACAAACTTCACTCACATTCATTCATGGCAAGAACTTGTGCAATCAACTTCCACATCTTGCACTAGTTCATGGATTCACAAACCCTCTTGTTGGTAAGGCAAGGGACAAGGTAGTCATTGCATTCATGGACATCATCATATGTGTATTTCACTCTATGTCTATGGATATCCTTGTATGTTCCTTGTGTGGGAATAACCCATGTAGGTATTGAAAGCACAAAACTCCAAAGGATTGCTCCCAACTCTTGATGGTCTACATCAACATTGAGCATCCACATCTTCAACATCTACATGAAGTCATCATCGACAAAACCCAAGGTTAGTTCATCCCTCTTTGGGGGGATATCACATCTAAGGGGAGCTTTGCTCTAAAAATTGAGCTAAAGCAACTCTAATGGTGTGAACACATCAATGCTTTATGTAAAAGTGGCAACCCCACTTGTGCTTAAACGATGAGTATGACCTATGATCAAATGTTCTCATTTGACTCCTAAGTCAATATACTCATATATAGATGACCTAGTCATCGCCATTGCTTGATAGATGCTAGAATTGGTTGTGCATGTTTGACACATATTTCATTTGCTATCTTATTGTGTGAGCATGTTGGTTTGCATGTTTTCTTCATTCGAGGACATCCATTTGTTGTTTTGATTGTCTTGGTTTTTCTGGCCAAGTGGATGTACAAGAATGCCTAAGTACCTTCTCTAGCTATCTATGCTTTCTTGTCTCAAATTCTATTCTTGTTACATCACAAAAATTGGACAAGTCATTTTTGGACCCTCCGGGTGAGGAGCACTCGGAGCCACCGATCTGAAAGGGCTGAACCTCCAAAACCTTCTACATGATTTCGGCCAAACCAATCCACTCACACTCGGTCCAACCGAAATCATTTAGATTGATCTAGGTTTCCATCTCGGTGTCACTGAGTTGAACCATTTCGGCGCCACCGATGTGCTAAACTGCTTGCAGTTACACATATCGGTGTCACCGAGTTGTCCAACTCGGAGCCACCGACAACACACGGGTATATATACTCCGCGGGCCCGAACGATTGAAATTTCTCAAACCTCTTCATTCCCGCACCCCGTTGCTGCCGTCGCCCAGGTCTTCGGATCGTCGCCCTTGTCTCCTGCAAGCTCTCGCCGCCGGAATCCGCCGCCGTCAACGGCAATCTGCTCCGCCGTTGCCGCCGTAGAGGATCTCCACCAAGTTAGGGTGAGATTCGACCCCCTTCGTGCTCTAAATTCTGATTCAATGCACGGATGGTTTGCCATTATTCTTGCCACGGATTGAGACTTTCCTTTACACTGCAAATTCCATAGATTAGATTCGAGCAAAAAATTTAGGTTTAAGTTTCCGCCGAACGCATCTCGGACCGACCGATTAGAAATTTTCGGAGTCACCGATTTGGCCCCAGGCCATTGCACTAGTACGTCTCGGTGCCATCGAATTGTACGAATCGGTGAGACCGAAAGTAAAGTCTCTGTGAAACCCTAGCATCTCGGAGTCACCGAACCACATCTCGGTCTGACCGAAATGGTGTGTTTAGTTTCTATTGAGTGCTTCGGTATCACCGAGATGATCAACTCGGTCCATCCGAAATGCCTTCTGTGAAAACTTAAAACTAAGATTTGAACTCAATTTTTATGAAAAACATCTGCTTTTTGTGATGACTCATCTACTCTGCCCATACCCATCTATTCACAGGGTCAGCTTTGCAAGATGTCAGATGCCAGCGATAGTCAGAATATGTCAGAGCAGCACACTGATCTCAGTTCAGGCTCTAGTCCTGAGGAAAGCTTTTATGAGTGAGAGAGAAACTCTCCAGATCTTCCAAAAGCTGCAACAAGGACCAGGAAGAAGAGAACCTCAGATGATGAGGATGAGGACTTTGTTGCTAGTGAAGCAGCATCAAAGAAGAAGAGAGTTGTGCTTGCAAAGGAGTATAGCACCAAACCATCTGCTAGAACCAAAGAGAAAACTGCTGTGAAGAAAGTTACTAAGGAAACTATGACATTCACACTTGAGGAGCCAAGTGATGCAGAGGCAGCTGCTACATCAAAGAAGAAGAGGCCTAGGAAAACAATTGCTCGTGTTCTAGGCAAGCTCTCCATGGCTGAAGAGGAGGAGGAGGAACCAGCAGCTAATGCACCTCCTGCAAAGTCTCAGAAGCTTATGTCAGATGCTATAAGGACTGTTGCCCCCACCAAGTCCAAGCCCAAAGCTCGTGCACCCAAGAAGTCAACTAGAAATATCCCTGCTACTGAAAAGAACAAGGCCCCAGTGCCTGAAGTTGATGTTGATGAGGAGCCACTAGTGCTCAGAAAATTGAAGCCCAAGATTCCAGATCATGACAATGCACACCCTGTTGCCGAAAACATGATGCCCGGGAAGGACAAAGGACTGCGTCAGTGGAGATTGACTGATCCTTATGCTGCAAGAAGAAAAACTGCTTGTGATTACCGCTTTCAGACCAGAGAACAACAAGATTTCTATGAGACTGTTTTGCTTGATAAGAAGCCAATCGTCAGTGACATGAGATGGGTGGACTGGAAGTACATCGATGCAAATGAGGACTACTTCCCCCATGTTCATGAGAGTTTCAGAATAGCTGGTGTTGATGACTTTGTTGGACAGAAGCTTACAAAGTGGAATGATGAGATGATAATGCAATTCTATTCCACAACTCATTTTTATCCAGATGGCAGAATTGTGTGGATGACTGAGGGATCCAGATACCAGTCAACCATCTCTGAGTGGGCTACTCTTCTTGGTGCTCCAGAGGAAGAGGATGATGACATTGACATTTATGCCAAGCTCAAGATGGACCACAACTCCATGGCCAATATGTACACAGCTATTCCTATGAAGGACATTGAGTCTCACAAGCTAGGTTCTGTGAAGCACTTGCTACCCGGTTTGGCCACCACCAACACAATCTTGAGGTACACTTTGTTGCCCAAGTCTGGAGATGATAAGATGATTTGTGGCCACTCCATCAACTTGCTGCACCTCTTTGATACACCTCAGAAGTTCAAGGTGATGAGCTTGATTGTTGAAACCATCAAGAGGACAGCTGCTGATCAGAAGAGATCTTGTGGATATGCTCCGCACATTCAGATGCTCATCAACTCCAAGGTTGGAATGAGCACTTATCTACTTGATCGTGAGCATCTCCCATTGCGTCCAGAGTTCGAGGACAATGTTGTAGTGATGGACCCTTCGCATCCTACATCTGCTCAAGCACAAGAGAAGATCCGAGCAGCCGCAGAAGCAAAAGCAGCCAAGGAGGCATCTACTCCCAATGCACCCATTGCAAACCTCAAGTCGAAGAATGACTAGATGACTTATCTGCTGGAAGCTACCCTGAGGATTGAGCGAAGTCTAGCCAACCTCACCAAGAACCAGGCTAGCTTAGAGCGGATAGTCGAGACAAAGATTCATCATCTTGATGTGAAGATCACTGAGGTACAGACCATAGTGGAGAAACTGAAGGATGATGTTGATGCAGTCAGGGCCGCTTCTGATGATAGTGGAGATGACAGACCCACGACTGAGAGATTCCAGACAGTGCCCAGGGCATCCAGGTCTGCTGCAGTGCTTGTTGCAGATACGAGGACCACAGTCTCTGCACCTGCTGCTGCTGCTACAGTGCCACCTCCAGTCTCTACTCCACCAGCCCAGCGGACGTCAGCTGAAGCCTTCGTGGATGCACTTCTCTCAATGCCATCTACGCACACCGGAGCTGCCAGCCAGAGATCACCTTCAGGAGCTTCCGAGGATCGTGCCTAGAGAGCCGCATAGTCCTATACCTATTCGAACTTTTTGGTACTTGTTGCCAAAGGGGGAGAATTTGTATAGATCATTAGGCTTCGAGAGAGAGTGTCTCACTTTTGCTCGTCATTTTTCTTGAGTTTCTGCTACTGTTTGGTTTATGCTACTTCTGTTTGATGTGTGAGATACTTTGATCGTTATGTCTGTGAGATACTACTATGTGTGATTGATCATACTATGCTTCATGTGATGCTTAATGCTTATCCTTATCATTATCTTTGTATGATCATTCACTTGTGTTTTTGGTGATGCGTGCTTACTATTCCATTCATATCATTTTGCGCGCTCCACCAAGTTGTATGTGACATGGAAGAGCGACCCATGATCCTAATCGATTGTGCATTTGCATTCAAACGTAATTTTTTAATAATGCACAAATTTAGGGGGAGCTCTTGCTTATCACATACTTCCCAAAGCGACGATGTATTCCATTCATTTAATCATTTGTCAAAGCTTTGATCTATATGTTGTCATCAATTACCAAAAAGGGGGAGATTGAAAGCACATTTGCTCCCTTGGTGGTTTTGGTAATTCATAACAACATATATCTCATTGAACTAACATCCATTCAAGTGAAAGTTTTCAGAAAGTTCAATGATTGGCATGGCATGGACTAGAGATGTGGACCCCTCAAAATGCTAAGGACATGGATTGGCAAAAGCTCAAGACTCTACATTTTTTGTTAAGTGATCCAAGATCACATTGAGTCCATAGGAAAACCAATACTATTAAAAGGGGATGAGGTGTTGCTTAATGGTCTTTTTGCTCAAGTGCTTAGTGACAGTACACCAAAACCCTCAACCACTTTCTCCATCCAAATATGTCCAAAACCTACATTCCAACTCGGCCCCACTGAAATTTCCTATCCGGAGCCACCGAGTTCATCTGGACTTAGCCACTGCCAAAACCCTAACAAATTGGATCCACCGATATGGATCTCGGTCTCACCGAGATGGCCTTGCCAACTCTCTGTAATCGTTTGCACTTACTTCGGTCCCACTGAGTTTTGCAAATCGGTCTCACCGAGATGGCTTGCCAACTCTCTGTTGCCTTATTGCTTCACTTCGGTCTCACCGAGTTGATGCAATCGGTGCCACCGAGACGAGGTTTGCCCTAACCATTGCACATCGGTCCATTCGAGTTGTTCCAGTCGGTCCCACCGAGATTCCTAACGTTCATGTCTTTTACACAGTTCGGTGCCACAGAGATTTCTGATCGATGCCACCGAGTTGGGTCAAAAGTGTGTAACGGTTGGATTTTGTGTGGAGGCTATATATACCCCTCCACCACTTCTTACTCAGTAAGGAGAGCCATCAGAACATGCCTACACTTCCACCATACATTTTCTGAGAGAGAACCACCTACTCATGTGTTGAGATCAAGACATTCCAATCCAACCATTTGAACCTTGATTTCTAGCCTTTTCCAAGTTGCTTTCCACTCAAATCCTTCTTCCACCATAGCCAAATCCGTGAGGAGTTGTTTGAGTGTTGGGGAGACTATCATTTGAAGCACAAGAGAAAGGAGTTCATCAACAACACACCGTCTATTACCTTTTGGAGAGTGGTGTCTCCTAGATTGGTTAGGTGTCACTTGGGAGCCTCCGACATGATGTGGAGTTGAACCAAGGAGTTTGTAAGGGCAAGGAGATCGCCTACTTCATGAAGATCTACCCCGAGTGAGGCTAGTCCTTTGTGGACGTAAGCCATGGTGGAATAGACAAGGTTGCTTCTTCGTGGACCCTTCGTGGGTGGAGCCCTCCATGGACTCGCGCAGCCGTTACCCTCCGTGGGTTGAAGTCTCCATCAACATGGACGTACGGTAGCACCACCTATCGGAACCACGCCAAAAATCACCGTGTCTTCATTGCGTTTGATATCTCCGATCCCCTTCTTTACTTACATGTGCAATTGTTTACTTTGCGCTGCCACACTCTTAGAATTGCATGTGTAGGGTGATGCTTGACTTGTATACTTGCTAAAATCTGCCTACAACTAAAATTGGGAAAAGGTTAGGTTTTTATTTGGTCAAGTAGTCTAATCACCCCCCCTCTAGACATACTTTCGATCCTATAGATGGTAGCTTGCTCTTCAGGTGGCTTGCGAGGCTCGGCGGGCTCGGGAGGCTCACGAGGCTCGGAGGGCTCGCGAGGCTCGGAGGGCTTCTCCTTAACGCATACACGCTCCTCTCGCACCGCCATGAGCACCGTGCTGGCCGTCTGGGGGGTAGCCGCCAAGTATAGGAGCAAGGGCTCGCGGGGGTGCGGCGCGACCATGATGGGCGGGCTCGTGAGGTACCTCTTGAGATCTTCAAAGGTAGTGTCTGCCTCAGGAGTCCATTTGAAGGGGCCGGACCTCTTCATGAGCTTGAAGAATGGCAAGGCTCGCTCGCCGAACTTAGAGATGAAGCGCCCCAAGGAGGCCATGCATCCCGCCAAGCGCTGCATTTCCTTGAGGGTCTAGGGAGGACACATTCTCTCGATGGCCTTGATCTTTTCTGGATTGGCTTCGATGCCATAGTGGGAGACCAGGAAGCCGAGGCGCTTGCCGGAAGGAACTCCAAAGACGCACTTGTCGGGGTTGAGCTTGAGGTTGACCTTGCGCAGGTTGGTGAACGCTTCCTTGAGATCCTCAATGAGAGACCCGGCCTCACGAGTCTTGACCACGATGTCATCGACGTAGGCCTCCGCGTTCCTCCCCATCTGAGGCCCCAGCGTGATGCGCATCAGCCACTGGAAGGTGGCGCAGGCACTCCTCAGGCCGAAGGGCATGCAGATGTAACAGTATATGACGCAAGGGGTGATGAAGGCTGTCCTCTCCACGTCTTCTTCCGCCATCTTAATCTGGTGGTAGCCTGAAAAGGCATCCAGGAAGTAGAGCAGCTCGCATCCAGCGGTGGAATCCATGATCTGGTCGATGCGCTGCAGCGGGAAGGGGTCCTGAGGGCAGGCCTTGTTGAGGCTCGTGAAGTCAACGCACATTCGTTCCTTGCCGCCCTTCTTGGGGATGACGACTGGGTTGGCGAGCCATTCGGGATGGCGCACCTCGCGGATGACTCCAGCTTCTTGCAGCTTGTGCACTTCTTGAACAATGAACTCTTGCTTCTCGGGCGTCTGGCGTCGTGCCTTTTGCTTGACGGGGCGTGTGTTGGGGCACTCCGCTAAGTGGTGCTCGATCACCTCCCTCGGTACACCGGACAAATCTGATGCTTTCCAGGCGAAAACATCCAAGTTTGCCCGAAGGAAGGCGATGAGCGCGCCTTCCTATGCAGGAGAAAGGCAGGTGCCGATGGTGAAGGCAGGGCTTGAGCCGCTGCCGTCAACCGACACCTTCTTCGTCTCGGCGCTGTCCTGAGAGAACAGCTGCTTCTTCTTCGCGGGCGCGGCCTCAGGAGGCTCGACCGCGTCCTCGTCAGCTGGATGGGCGGTAGCGGCAGCCTTGTAGGCGTGCTCAAGGGAGTAGATCGCATCCTTCTCGTCGCAGGAGATAGTGATGATGCCGCTGCAGCCAGGCATCTTCAGGACGTTGTAGGCGTGATGAGTTACCGCCATGAACTTGGCGAGCGCGGGGTAGCCCAAGATGGGGTTGTAGGGCAGGCCGAGGTGGGCGACGTTGAAGTCGATGAGCTCAGTGTGGTAGTTCTTGCAGGTGCCGAAGGTGACAGGGAGGCGCACCTGCCCCAGAGGCAGCGTGGAGCCGTCGGTCACGCCCGAGAAGGGCCTCGTCGGCATGAGCTGCTCGTAAGGCACCTAGAGCTGCTCGAAGGTCTTGATGGAGAGCATGTTAAGGCCCGCGCCTCCGTCGATGAGGGTCTTGGTGACCGCGACGTTGCTGATGGTGGGAGTGCACAGCATGGGGAGCGCGCCTATGGTGGCCGTGGACTTGGGGTGGTCCTTGGAGTCGAAGGTGATGGCGTATTGCGACCACTTGAGGGGTCGTGCGGCCTCAGGCTTCGGGAGGGCGGTGTTCACCTCGCGAGAGAACTGCTTGAAGTGGCGATTGGATGCGGGAGCCTAAGCCCCGCCGAGGATGCAGGCAACCGCGCGAGGCTCCTGGTAGCCCCCAATGCCCTCGTCAAGCGGGTAGACGTCGTTCCTCCGGGGTGGTGGCGGCAGCGGCGGAAGAGCGGCATTGGCCTGAGGGTTTGCCTCATGAGGCTGATCACACCAGGTGGCCTCGCGAGGCTGGTCGCGCCAGCCTTGGCGGAAGTTGCCATTGCCGTTGCGGCTGTCCCAGTGGTTGCCGCTGCGGCCACCTCCGCGGCCGGCGCCGCGGTCGTTGCGGTCGCCTCGGCGACCCAGGCGCTCATCGCGGAGCAGCTTGAGCTCCTGACAGTCTTCGGTGCTGTGGGAGTGCACATTGTGGTAGACACAGAGCGGCTGGCTGTCCTTCCTGGGCTCGTCACGGTCACGGCCGCGCTTCTGCTCAGGCTCCGCCACAGGCACGGCAGGGCCCTTATGCTTGACGTCCTTGCTCTTGGCCCTGGCGGCGTCAGGCGCCGCATCGGGGTCGTTGTGGATGAAGGCGACCTTCTTCAGCCTTGGCGCACTTGTCGGCGAGGTCGAACAGCTCAAGCACCGAGTCCAGCTCGTCGTTGATGGCAAGCTTCTCGTGCATCTTGACGTCCGCAACACCAGTGGAGAATGCGGAGATGACGGCCGCGTCGGAGGCACGCGGGATCTTGTTGCGCACCTGGCTGAAGTGCTGGATGTACTTGCGGAGGGTCTCGTCCGGGCGCTGCCGCACATGCCGCAGGTCGTTGATCGTGAGGGAGCGGTCGTGCGTGCCCTTGAAGTTGGCGACGAACTGGCTGCAGAGCTCACCCCACGACAAGATCGACGCCTCAGGAAGATTCATGAGCCAAGAGCGCGGGCCGTCCTTGAGGGCCATGGGGAACCAGTTCGCCATGACCTTGTCGTCACCGTTCGCTGCCTCGACGCTCAGCGCATAGAGCTGAAGGAACTCTGCGGGGTTGGGGGTGCCGTCGTAGCGCGGAGGCAGGTCCGGCTTGAATTTCGCGGGCCACACCACCTGACGCAGCTCGCGAGTGAAGGCGTGGCATCCCACGCCGCTTGAGGGAACACCGCCGGCGAGGGCGGCGTGGTTCTGGTGCCCGGCCGCCGCGGCCTCCTGGACGGTCCGGTCTTGGCGCCGGCGCTGTTGCTCGAGGAGCACACGCGCATCAGGTGGCGCGCGGCGGACGATCTGGCAGCTGGCCTCGTCTCAGACCGGCGAGGACGCACCGCGGGACGGCTCACGCACTCGCGCATTGCGCTGGTGCCTGGCGAGCTCGTCGTGCAGAGGAGGTGGCGGGGGAGCGCCATGCGCTACGTCCCCAGCGCGAGACGGCGGAGGGCGGAGCGCCCCCGGCGGCGTTGACAAGCTCGGTGATGCGACCAAGCCAGGCGTCGTAGCCGGTGTCAGCTGGACGATAGCGGAGCAGCTCACGCGCCATGAGCAGCGTGGCATGCGCGTTCGGCGGCCCACGGCGGGCGTGGGAGGAGGAAGCCATGGCGGTGCGGCCTTCTGCCTGCACGGAGGGGTGCAAGGAGGAGTCCTGCTGCTCCTGGGCGGTAGGGTCGGTGGTGACAGCGGCCTCAACGTGGCAGCGGCGGTTGCTGCGGCCCACCGGCTCCGTCTGGGGCACGCGACCCGCCCTGCGCTCTGCGTGCTCGCGGCGAGCGTCGGCCATGCAGCTGGTGGAGTGGAAGAACAGTAGCGCACCCCTACCTGGCGCGCCAAATGTCGGAGATCGGGCTCCGGGGACCCAAAGGTTCGAACACTGGGGTGAGCTCGTTCCTACCGCCTCGTCCCGTACCACAACAGAACTACGGTGAAGCTACGGCGAGAGTGCGCTAGCGGGAGCGGGCCGGAGACACAACGGTTTACCCAGGTTCGGGCCACCTTGCGGTGTAAAACCCTACTCCTTCTTGGTTGTGATTGCTCTAGCACGAGAGTACAAGGTTTGGGGTGGAAGGGTCGATCCTCTCTACAGCGGCACCCTGCCCTCCTTTTATATCTACCTTGGTCCTCTTCCCCCGAAAACATTGGCGGGAAGGGTTGCCACACAACGGCCAATTTGAAGGGGGACAGGAGCGCAGTCTATCCTGACAAAAGGTGGTCTTTGTCTGCAAAGCGATTATCCATGACGCGCCGGTGGGCTCGGGGGTGACCTCCGCCCTGCGCGACCATCACCTTGGTCTTCTTTCACCGATCGGGCAACCTTTGGGGGTTGCTTTGGGAAACGGACTGCTGGCCTTGCTCCCTTAGCACAAAAGGGGAAATCCTCTCCATCCGCGCCTGCTGGCGTGGCCTCTGTCGCCATTCGTCGCCGCGCGCGTCACCCACGTGGCGGGCACGAGACTGCGTGACCGAGCCGAACAGCACTTGTCTTGCGTATCTTCGAGAGGGTGCCTTGGGAGGCTACCTCGGGAGGCCGCCTCGCGAGAGGACCTCGCGAGGCTCTCGGGGGAGCCGCGGCTGAGTCTTGCTTGCCCGCTCCCTGAGGAGGGGTCCTCGGGAGGCCAGAACCTCGCGAGGGGGCTTGCTCGAGGTGCCCGCTGGTGGGCCGCCTATTGGGCCTCCGCCAGGCGTTGCATCCTGGGCCGCAGGCAGACGGGCCGAGGTACCCTGGATTCCACGGGCCCGAGAGAGAACCCAAGCCTATGAAAATGCCAAGTTATTTAAAGAAAAGGTTAAAAGGTGGCATGATAAAAGAATTCAAAAACGAGAATTCGAAGTAGGTGATCATGTTCTATTATACAATTCTCGTTTAAGATTCTTTGCAGGAAAACTTCTCTCTAAATGGGAAGGACCACACATCGTCGAAGAAGTTTATCGCTCCGGAGCTATCAAGATAAACAACTCCGAGGGCACTAATCCGAGAGTGGTTAATGGGCAAAGAATTAAACATTATATCTTAGGTACGCCCATTAATGTTAAAACTAATATTATTCAAACAATTTGGAGGAGCACATAAGAGAGTCCTTCCGGAACACTCCAGAACCCTGAAAAGGAGTAGGTATGTGTTACGGTAAGTAAACCGACTCCAAAAGTTCCATAAAATTACTTTATGTTCGTTTTGGAATATATAAAAAATTAGGAAAATAATAAACAGTCTGAAAAGTGCACGAGGGAGCGACAAGCCTGGGGGGCGCGCCTACCGAGCTTGTGGCTCCCCCGTGGACCTTCCGGACTCCGTTTTTCTTCCATATTACTTGTCCTGCACCGGGAAAATTCATTATATATACTCACGGGTGTTTTGACCACCGTATCGCAAGTTTCTCCCCTGTTCTTGTTTCGTGCTATTTTTTTGTCAGATTTTCGAGGCCAGGCACCATGTCTTCATCTTCCTCCAACAACGTGGGAGACGATGCTTGGTTGCTATAGATGGAACTCAAGAGAGAGGAGGAAGAGGTCACCATGGAGGAAGATGATGGAGATTCGCTGGAGGTCCACCCACCGGCTTCCAAGAGGGGTACCCTTGCCGGCATCTCCACAACTCCAAACCCCCATCAAGCCATGAGAAGCACTACAAGCCATGGGAGTCCAGAGGTGCAAGAAGGGATTCCTCCTAGGAGGCCCTTACACAGGTTACATCGGAACAATTTGGTTCACAATTATGGGGTTGAAAATACTCCTCGTATGCACATACCTTCCAATTGGGATATTTCCCGTCCAAGTGAGAATGATGCAGGAAAGGGCTCATGGTGGCCAGAGAATAAACACATTATGGTTGAAGTGCAAAAGAATGCCACCATGATTCAGCAGCTGCTTCGGGAAGTCCATACTTTAAAGGACATCTTATTGAATACTTTGAAGGACAAACCTACCTCATCATCATCACCACCATCACCGAAGAAAGACACTTGAGTATACGGGTATGGGCACCACCCTTGGCTTGTGCCAAGATTGGGGGAGGTGCCCCGGTATCGTATCACCATCACTTTTATCATCATTATCTATCATAGTTTGATCCTTAGTTATTTCGTGGTTTAGAAGAATAAAGTTTTAGTATGATTTAGTTTCGAGTGTTTGCTGTGTGATCTATCTATCTATGTAATCGAGTGTGAGAGTTATATAATAAAGAGTAGTTTGCTTTTTGCTTTTTTTTTTTTATGTTTCAATCTAAGCAATAAAAGAATGAAAAAGATCATATGCTAATCCCATTAGGAGTGATGACTTCACATAAAAGAAGTATAATTGATAAAACTTGTTGAAGGTTGACAAACATAGCATTGGTCATTGTTGCAATTCATGAAAATGTAATAAAGGAAGAGAGGTTTCACATATAAATATACTATCTTGGACATCTTTTATGATTGCGAGCCCCCATTAAATATTCTATGTCAAATAGTTGACGTTGGACAAGGAAGACAACGTAATGAGTTATGTTTGCTTATATGCACATAGAAGTTATATTGTCATGGATCCTCTAACATGTGGTGCTTGCCCCCTATCTCTGCTAGCCAAAAATCCGCACCGAGTAGAGACACTACTCGTGCATCCAAAACCCTTAAACCCAGTTTCATGTCATGAGAGTCCACTATATCTACCTATGGATTGAATAAGATCCTTCAAGTAAGTTGTCATCGGTGCAAAATCAATAAAAATTGCCTCTAGATATGTGTGAACTTTTATCGTAAGGGAAAATAAGCTTTGTACGAACTTGTGATGGTGAAGAAATAAAAGCGACAGACTGCATAATAAAGGTTGCCATCAGTGACGTTCCTTTACATTAAGAGTTTGCACATCCAAATACAAAAAGCACATGACAACCTCTGCTTCCCTCTGCGAAGGGCCTATCTTTTACTTTTATGTAATTACTTTTATGCAAGAGTCAATAGTGTTCTTCTCTACTCCATTTTTACATTTATTCTCTTTGCAAGCATCATGTGGTGGGGAAAGATCCAGGCACATATATCCTGTTGAATATAAGTGATCATGAGTTATTATTGTTGACATTACCCTTGAGGTAAATACGTTGGGAGGCGAAAGTATAAGCCCCTATCTTTCTATGTGTCTGACTAAAACTTTTGCACCATAAGTATGCCATGAGTGTCAGCAATCATAGAAGACTAAATGATAGTTGAGTATGTGAACTTGCTAAACAAAGCTCTTACATAGACTCTTTCTGATAATATGATAAATTGCAATTGCTTCAGTGACTGAGATCATAGTTTGTTAGTTTTCAATACGGTTTATGGTTCATACTTTAACTTGTGAATGAATAGTCACTTATTTATGAGAAGTTTTATGATGATATATTGCTGCTATGATAATTATCATGATGCCTTCATGTCCGTATTTTGTTTTATCGACACCTCTCTCTCTAAACATGTGGTCATGATTATCGATATCGGTTCTTCGCTTGAGGACAAGCGAGGTCTAAGCTTGGGGGAGTTGATACGTCCATTTTGCATCATGTTTTCCTACTGTTATTTATTATGTTTTTATCATTATTTCACTTTATGATACAATTCTTATGCCTTTTCTCTCTTATTTTGCAAGTTTCACATGAAGAGGGAGATTGCCGGCAGCTGGAATTCTGGACCGGAAAGGGGTGTAACAGAGATAGCTATTCTGCACAACTCCAAATGACTTGAAAATTTACGGAGAATTTTTTTGGAATATATAAAAAATACTGGCGAAAGAATCAATAGAAGGGGACCCACCAGGAAGCGACAAGCCTGGGGGCGCGCCCCCCGAGCTTGTGGCGCCCCTGGCAGGCCTCTGGGGCCCATCTTCCACTATATGATGTCATTTGCCCTAGAAAAAAAATCAGAAGAAGACTTTCGGGACGAAGCACCGCCGTCTCGAGGTGGAACCTGGGCAGGAGCACTTTTGCTCTCCAGCGGAGCGATTCCGCCGGGGATACTTCCCTCCGGGAGGGGGAAATCGAAGCCATCGACATCACCAACGATCCTCTCATCGTGGGAGGACCAATCTTCATCAACATCTTCACCAACACCATCTCATCTCAAGCCCTAGTTCATCTCTTGTATTCAATCTTTGTCTCAAAACCTCAGATTGGTACCTGTGGGTTGCTAGTAGTGTTGATTACTCCTTGTAGTTGATGCTAGTTGGTTTATTTGGTGGAAGATTATATGTTCAGATCCTTAATGATATTCAACACTCCTCTGATCTTGAACATGAATATGATTTGTGACTAGTTACTTTTGTTCTTGAGGACATGGGAGAAGTCTTGTTATAAGTAATCATGTGAAGTTGGTATTCGTTCGATATTTTGATGATGCGTATGTTGTATTTCTTCTAGTGGTGTCATGTGAACGTCGACTACATGACACTTCACCATCATTGGGCCTAGGAGAATGCATTGGGGAGTAATAAGTAGATGATGGGTTGCTAGAGTGACAGAAGCTTAAACCCTAGTTTATGCGTTATTCCGTAAGGGGCTGATTTGGATCCATATGTTTCATGCTATGGTTAGATTTATCTTAATTCTTCTTTTGTAGTTGCGAATGCTTGCGAGAGGGGGTAATCATAAGTGGGAGGCTTGTTCAAGTAAGAACAGCACCCAAGCATCGGTCCACCTACATATCAAATTATCAAAGTAGCGAACGCGAATCAACTAAACATGATGAAAGTGACTAGATAAAATTCCCATGTGTCCTCGAGAACACTTTGCTTTATATAAGAGTTCGTTCCGGCTTATCCTTTGCTATAAAAAGGATTGGGCCACCTTGCTGCACTTTTGTTACACTTGTTACTTGTTACGAATTATCTTACTATCAAACTACTTGTTATCGCTACTTTCAGTGCTTGCAGAAAACACCTTACTGAAAACCGCTTGTCATTTCCTTCTGCTCCTCGTTGGGTTCGACACTCTTACTTATCGAAAGGACTATGATTGATCCCCTATACTTGTGGGTCATCACGCGCAAAAAAATGATTCCTCCCCCTGACAGCTGGGACCCACCAGCTATATCTTCGCACACAAGGAAGTGACTTCTTCCCCCTCACAGTTGGGACCCACCAGGTCGAAGCGTACGTAGCGTTATCTGTTTGGTCGCAAACATGTACGTACATACTGGTCAATCGGTCTCTCTGCAATGATGAACCGTGGCCGAGTAAGGAGTGGCATGTGTCGTAGTAGAGCCTCCGACGTAGCAGTTCAGGCAGTACCGTCTAAATCATGTACACGTACGTACAGCCACGCTGCAAGAAAGTAAATACGACCATGTACGTACATACGGGCGGGGTCTCGAACGTGCACTCTCACATACGTACAGCCAGGGCTCATGTACATCGAGAGGCAACAGACGGCTGCACTGGACGGCAGCAATGACGTCCTGTTCATCGGCAGCCAACCGGCTGGGTCGGAACGGAGAAACAACGTCGTGTTCATCGGGAGACAACCGACTGGGTCGGAATGCGCCCTGTTCATCGGGAGCCAACCGGCTTGGACGGAACAGCCGAAATGTGGTCCTGTTCGTTGACCTCCCACCGGCTGGGGATCTGGCGTACCGCAAAACGGAGGAAACAGACTTATGTTCAACCACCTACGGTTGAAACGGGATCCTGTTCATCGGGAGGGGCCTAGCGTACCGCAAAACGAAGGAAACGAACTTCTGTTCAACCGGCTACGGTCGAAACGGGGTCATGTTCATCGGGAGGGGTCTGGCATACCGCAAAACAAAGGAAATGGACTTATGTTCAACCGCCTACGGTCGAAACGGGGTCCTGTTGATCGGGAGGGGTCTGGCGTACCGCAAAACGGAGGAAACAGATTTCTCTCCAACCGCCTACGGTCGAAACGGGGTCCTATTCATCGAGAGGGGTGTGGCGTACCGCAAAGCTGGACTCCATGGGCTACTGTTCATCCACCGTCGACTTCCTCTGGCCTCCACCAGGTACTGGTCATCCACCGTCGACTTCCTCCAGCCTCCATGGGGTCCTGTTCATCCACCCCCAACCAGCTGGTGTGTGGTGTACCGCGGCACGGCCTCCTCGGTGTCCTGTTCATCCAGCGCCAACCGCCTACTACCACGGGGTCCTATTCATCCAACCCCCACAGGCCAGGATGGGGCGTACGAGCGGGCGGCAGCAACGAAAACTGTTCATCCACAGCCAACCAACCAGCTAGGTCAACTCACCACATCTCGCACAAAGGGGCTCGATCGATGCAAGTCTCGACTCGTTCTACGTGTATCGCACGCGCGGCAGCAATGGGAAATGTTCATCGAGAGGCAACTACCCGGCTACGTCTCGCGCGGGGGCTCGATGCAACGCATGCATCGATCGGTCGGCTTCAGTAAGTAGCAGCGAAGGGATCGATCGACTTCAATTAGCAGCAAAGGAATCGATCGGCTTCAGTACGTAGCTAGTGGGATCGATCGCTCGTGTTCAATATGTAATGCGAGGGATCGATCGATCGCTCGGGTTTAGTAAGCCAACGCCTAGCTCGGGTTCAGTTAGTGAACACGGCTCGCACACACGCGCGCGTACGAGAGAAACGTGCAAACCACTGCGTCGCTCGGGCCCGACCACGCACCGTATACCGGGAACTCCCCGAAAATTTCCTCGCCCTCACTTCTACCACGATTGTTTACGTCATGGACGGCCGAAAGAATGTCATGCAGGTCCGCCTCCGGCCCGCCCAGGACGAAAATCCCATTTTCTGTCAAAGAAGTAGGAGCCCAACACATCTATGATGATACGTGTTTTTGTCACAATTATCGTCATAGAAGTGTCACATCCATGACAGAAAAAGTTTTCGTTCAAGTCATAATGTCACGGAAGTGTCTTTTTTTTAGTGTTTGGAGAGGGCGACGACAACGGGGCCAACGGAGAGGTGGCGACGACGCAAGAGGGAGAGGCGACGGTGGCAGTGAGCTGGCGAGAGATATGCTCTCGACGCGTGCGAGGGAGAGTCACCGGCGACGGCGAGCTAGGGATTTGCTTGCGAGTGTGCGGGCGAAGGGGAATGAGCGAGCGAGTGAGTGAGGCGCTAGAGTGTGCAAGCGACGGACTGAGTAAGGGTAGTTTTGAAAACGAGAAAATATCGTAACGTGACCAGAATTGAAGTGAACACGAAATGCGTCTTATAATTTGTTATGGAGAGAGTATTTAAATGTTTCACGTATGCTCTAAAAATGTACACTTTTTATTGAGAAAAGGTAGACATGTGTTGAAAAACTGAAAACCGATAAAACCAACAGAAACAAAAAGAAACTGAAGAAAATAAAGAAAACCAGAGTAAAAAAAAGCAAAAAATTAAAAAAACCAATGAAAGAAATAAAATAAAACGAAAGTAAAATAAAAAGAAATACCAAAGTAAACCGATGAAAAAACAAAAAGAAAAGAAAAAAATGAAAAAAAAACTGGTCGAGCAAACCTACAGCGACCGAGCGGCAGCGACGAACCGCGCTAAATGGGCGAGCCCGCTAGTGGTAGTGGTAGGAATCGCCTACGGGCGACACATAGCAGTCGCGCTCCAGTAATCTCTCGCTAGTTTTCATCTAAAAAAACAAATAGTAATCTCTCGCTAGTCTGTCCCATCTCCTCACTTGCGCCCCGATCCCCTTCTCCTCAACCCTAAGCCGCCACTGCTTCCCCCTCCGTCTGCTGCCCGTCGTCCACCACCTCCACCGCCCAGACCAGAGCGCCCTCCGCCGTCGTCCTCTCGCTTCCCGACCAGCGGCAGCGTCCGGTTCCTCTGCTCCTCCGCCGTCTCCCAAACCAGCGCCAGCGACCGAGCTCTCCTCTGCATCCCGACCCCGACCCCGACCCCGACCAGCGGCAGCGTCCTGTTCCTCTGCTCCTCCGCCGTCTCCCAGACAAGCGCCGGCGACCGGGAGCTACTCCTCTGCCTACCCGACCAGCCAGGCGACCGAGCTCTCCTCTGCGCCCCCGACCCCGACCCCACTCGTTGCCTCTCCAACCCGGAAGGTGAGCTATGGGCATGCGTGCTGGTTTGCATGTGGTGATTTGTCTGCGATGTGTGCTGCTCTCTATGTGCATGAGATTTGTTATATGTCACTGCTGTTTTCTGATACATCAGGCCCTTTTGATTTCGGGCTTAGAGAGGCGGAAGTCTGCCTCTTCTTTTCATTTTGCAAATAATGACCTGGAAAAGTTTGCCAACCCATTTCATAAGTATTTAAGTTTGGAAAGTCATTAATTAGTGTGCGATCAGAGTTTATTTCTGGGATTCGGATTTCTGAATCAGTTGTGGAACAGAGAAATACATGTCGCTATAACCCTCTGATTATCGAAAAATATTATGTATTATGATTGTGCCAAGGTGGCGGTTGTCTCTGTATTTTCCTCCACTGATTTTCTGTTTTCATGAAATAGGACTTCTCATTCTAGATCCCATCCAACATCCTTAGCTACTTTTTTCTTAGTTAGATTTACTGCAAATTCCCCAATCTCGATGATCTCTTTCTCGCTCATATTTTATCATCCTTCAGTATTTGTTAGAACTTGTGTGTGAAAATGCGGTTTTAGAAAAATATTATTTCTGCCATCTTCGTACTTATAATAAGCTCGCCTCAGTTTACAAATTGTTAGGCACCAAGTTTCTATTATTTGATGCACATATATGAACAATGCATCACTCTTAAGTGGTATATATGTATTTGGTACTGTGTTCCATCTTTGGAGTTCTAAATACTAATGGATTTCAAACTGCTGCATGTATCTGGTTGTTGATGGTATGAAAGAGGGGCATCCATAAAAATTATAAATTATTGCATGTATCTTGTTTAGAAATTACAAGGTTACTATGTTCAACATGTTTTCTTTTCTATCGGTAGATGTAATTTTTTTTTTGTTGCCCCAATTCTGTGACTTGTGCAGTTGTACAGATAACACTAACGATGGCATATCATGGGTTAGTGTTTAGTTGTTTGAAAACCTTGAACTCATGTCTATCTCCCATATAGTGTAGTGTACTGGTTATATTTTTGATATTGTTTTGATGTGGTTTTGTTCTCCGTGCATTTGCAGTCTCAGGATTGGCAAATGTTAGGCAGAGGCAAGAGGTTGTTGGACATGGTGGAAGGCAGAGGCTCCAAGTTTAAACGGAGGCGGATCGTGCCACACGTTCAGCTTAAGAGGGCAGATGCAGTGGTTTTACGTGATGTACCACGTCCGATTCGTTGGGGAGCACGAAGCAAGAACGACAGCCAAACATGGAGCTGCAGAAACTGTTTGCAGTTGAACGAACCTTCAGAGAATCTTTTAATCGATCTACCAGCGTTCAAGTGCCGCAACTGTTGGGCTGTGAGGGTAATTCCTGCTACATTACATGTTGCAATTGAATTCTCCATCCTGGGTTCTAATTTCTTGTCTGAACAGGATGTTGGCTTCAAGTTTTGTTTTGGAGATCTTCTTGTCAACGGTATTTCCCCTATTGGAGATATAAAGGACCAGGGTCAGACAGGTAGTTTTCTTTCCACTTTCCAACTTCTTTGCATCTTTCTACTTGCCCATAAGTAACTTTAGTTCTTGATTCGTTTTGCTAGGGTTTTGTCTAGCATATGCTCTTGCTATGCTTTGTGAGATTACTGTTAGAATGAGGTGTCTGCTGTTAGGTCATACCGCAGAACCACCCACTCTTGACCCCTTAAATTTGTTGGGTGATCATTTCTTTCAACAAATGGTGGTGGGTGAAGATTTTAATGATCCGGAATTGGAGCTTATCAATCTGGGAAGATATGATCCATATTCAATCATGAGGAGTTGGGTTTCTACTTTAGATGTGGCACAGATGCCTGACTATTCAAGTTCCCAAGCAGAGGCATCAATGATCAACCTTTTAACAACTAGAGGAATATATAATTTGGTGGGTTTTCTTACTTCCTCATTGTTTATTCCACAAAACAGTTGCTAAATTATAATTTGTAGAGAGTTGATGTAGTTGTTTTCTCTATGTAGAGGTACCGCCGCAGGTACAAAGTTTTGGGTTTTGAATATGTTGAGAACAGTTTTGAAAGTATATCTGCTGCTTTGGCAAATGGATATCCTCTGTTGGCAGACACCATCCCTGGGGGATCCTTTGGGCACCAGCAGTACGATGATGTATACAGATCACCGTACAATGCGAGCAATACACTGAAAGGCACTCCTGCACATTCTATTGTCCTGGTTGGGGCAAGGAGAAGCAGGCTGTTTGATTATTATTTCTTTGTCAATTCGTATGGGAAGTCTTTCTGTGAAAGGGTCAGACATGGCAGGCACGTGTCCTGAGGAATTGGAAGAATTCGTGCATCCGACATTTCATATCCATATCGATTCTTCAGATGTGTTGTTGACGAGAATCACTAAAGGTACATGGCCTTTCTGCTTTTATTTGATTTCTTGTTCATCATTCTTGGCCAGAAATTTAAATACTTTCCCCTTGCCACTTTGTTCCATTTCTTTGTCGAACCATAGTGCCTGGCTGTGGGGTGGCCAATCCAACAGCTGCAAGAGCTGTAGTTTCTTTTCGTACAGTTACGTCGATTTGATATTGCAAGATTAGACAATGTCTTTGATGGAGAGGTCTACTCATATTGCCTTTTATTCACGATGCTTCTGAAGGAGCCTATTTGTCTGATCAATCTTGTCTTGAACCTGATTGTTCTCATACTTCCATTTTATTTGATTGCCTGGGTGGAAATGCTATATTTTATTTAGAGATGTAGGCCCTTCAAATCGTTTAAGTGTAGGCTCATTTAATTTGGAAATGCTATTATAGCCATACTTTGTCTACGAGGCTCTCTTAACATTTACCTTTTTTTACACAGGTCAGGTTACTACTTTGGAGGTTGATCTTTCACTTCTCCCAGAAGTTCTTTAGTACTTTCTCTCGTCACTTGGCATGATGACTGATTGACATTTATCCTTGGTTCTAGTATGGTGTGGCTGATAGAAATATCTTGTTGGCATTTTGTTACGGGAGAGCATCGCTGGTGGATTCTTCTTGGAGAGCATCTTTGACCACTTTGAGTCCTGTGATATTTGTTTTAGCTTCGTCTTTATATTGTGGGATTATCCTAGTACTACTTTGTTTCCAGTAGCCAAAAAACCTGCGTGTTTGGTTGTTAGTCTAGTTTGCTCTTTTCTGTTATAAGCTGAGGCAGCAGCTCTGCTGGTTTCCGCGTGCTTGTAATAAGGATGATGTAATACTCTGGTTTCGTTGCGTCTTTTCTCCGTACTCCGCATCATTCGTTCGGCATTGCACGGCTCCAGTAAATT
The DNA here is from genome assembly GCA_039707655.1 of Elymus sibiricus. Taxonomy (NCBI): domain Eukaryota; kingdom Viridiplantae; phylum Streptophyta; class Magnoliopsida; order Poales; family Poaceae; genus Elymus; species Elymus sibiricus. The sequence goes on from CM077668.1 coordinate 155,592,734, forward strand.
TTATGTTCATGCGTCTTTTCTCACTGCTAAAAAACAATCGAGAATACCGGTCAATTCCACATCCAACCCGTAATACACGTAATTCTCTCCCACCTGCAATACACGTCGATGGCCTGGAGTCTGTTCACATCGGCCATGCTCGTGTAGCCGGCATAGCCAAAGCTACAAGCTGCAACAGACCTTCATCGTATCGACGTGCAGCTCTGCGCCTAATAACCGTGAACAGAGTCCTGTGCAGCTCTGCGCCTAATAACCGTGAACAGAGTCCTGTGCAGCTCTGCGCCTAATAACCGTGAACAGAGTCCTGAGCGACCGCACGCTCCCCGCCGTCCATAATCGCCTCTCCAACCCCAATTGTGGATGGCCACGTCCACCGAGCTCCTCCGCCTCAGGAGGCCACTGAAATCCTCCGCCCCTGGTCGCTAACTCCAGATGTATGTTTGCCATTTCTCAATTTTCTCCAGATGTATGTTGCCATTTCTCAATTTTGTTAGCAAAAGCATGGTTGTGATTGGGAGAAAAGGTCATCTGCGACGAGAGTGTGGTGGTGAGTGGTGACGAGGAGAGAATTATTTAGGCCAACGCGTAACTGTGTACCGACAAGATTGGCTGGCGGCAACTCGAAAACGATTTGGTGTTGGGGAATCGATGACATAAAGACCGGCATGGCTGCTGCTGTCAAGTGCTGGACTGCTAGTTACACTAGCGCCGAAAGCACGCAGCACGCCGTGCCCGTGAGAATGCCCGTCTAAATTTTTAGTGCTAATTTGGTTAAAGATATGGAGGGAAGAGGTTGTCGAATGAGTGTGGCTATTTAGCTCCCCGGGTGAACAGTAAATTAAAAACAAATACTAGAAAAATTAAAAAAATCTTTTTTTTTTCATGAAAGATGCTTAGGTGCGTGAGGTCCGTTCCAAATTTCAACTCATTTGGACATCTGAGCAGCTCTCGGCAAAAAAGACAAATTTGGAGTCTGTGAAGAATTTTACTGTTCATGTACTGTTCTAACCCAATTTATCTTTTTTGCTCAGAGCTACTGATATGTCCAAATGAGCTGAAATTTGAAGCGGACCTCACGCACGAAATCATCTTCCATGCAAAAAAAAAGTATTTTTTTGAATTTTGTTTGTATTTTCTTTGAATTTTCTCTTAACCGGGTGCAGATGAGTCTGGACTCAGAAATGGATATTCGTTGTCGAATTCACTTGTTTATATCTGTTTTTGTATTTTCGATTTTTGGCTAGACGACCATGTTTATTTATTCTGCACAGTTAAATAGGGGTAAGGGCATCTTCAACGCCGACCCTCAAACCACTCGCAATCGGACCGCGCGGTCCGGACGTGTCGTGTCATCCAACGCGGGCCTGTATCGGTCTGCTTGGCGATTCGGACACACTTTTTCCTGCAAACCAGAGACAAACTAGGGGGGCTTTGCAGGCGTCCGGATCGTTGCGACGTTCGCGTCTGACTGCTCTGGCCCACCAAAAAAAAAACCTCCCTCACCGCGCGCGCTACCCGCCCGAAATAGTCGACGCCGTTCCAGAGCGTCAGTGCCGCATTCATGCCCGGCCAGAGCGGACGCGACCTCACACTGTTGCCGGCATTGAAGCGGCGCGCCGGCCGAGAGAGCGCCGCCCGCGCCGCTTCCGAGTGCAGGCGACTGCTCCGCGTTCAAACGACACCCCGTCGGTCCGTCGCCCTACATTAATGATATGCGGTTGCCGAGGAACCTACTCCGGCTCCACCTGTCCGTCCGTCTACCGCCCACCATTAACCTCACCGCCGCGGCCCAGTGCCATCCGCCCGCTATATAAACTCCAGCCCCGAACATAGCCGCAGACATCCTTCTCTGGTCCCTTTCTCCTCTCCGCACCACGCCCGCCATGGCCTCCTCGCGCTCCAAAGCCCTCTGGGACACCCTCTCCTCAGAGCAGAAGAAGGAGATGGCCGCCATTGCTGCTGGCTGGCAGGCCGGCCAGCGGACGAAGGCCGACGACACCCTAAAGGAGGACTAGCCGGCGCCACCCTCCTCGAAGGTGTGTGCGGGCCTCACCATCGGCGAGGCATGTGCGCACTACACGGACATGCTGCGGGAGGAGCAGGAGGCCAAGTTCCGACAGGCGCAGGCCTACAACCTCGGCCTCCTCGAGGAGCACGGATGCAGTGAGGAGCAACTCGCCGTTGGCACGACCATCGTGCTGGACGTGGACGTGGCGGAGCAGGAGGCGCTGGTCGACTCCTACCGCTCCGCCCGCGACATCCGCCGCGACCGCTGGCGGTACCGCCTCCATCAGGCGGAATTGGCATCCACCTACAGGGAATTCGACGAGGCGGCAGATGAGGTGTGGGGCAAGAGCGACAACGAGGAGGACATCATCAGCTCCGCCCCGGCCACGCCCCGCAGCCACGACCACGAAGCCGGCACGTCCGCGGGCGCCGCTGTGGGATCGAGGAGATAGGTCTAGAGGGGGGGTGAATAGACTACTTGACCAAATGAAAAACCTAACCTTTTCCCAATTTTAGTTTTAGGCAGATTTTAGCAATCATGCAAGTCAAGCATTACCCTACACATGCAATTCTAAGAGTATAGCAGCGGAAATTAAACAATTGCATATGTATGTAAAGGAAGGGATCGGAGATTTCAAACGCAATGAAGACACGGTGGTTTTTGGCGTGGTTCCGATAGGTGGTGCTATCGTACGTCCACGTTGATGGAGGCTTCAACCCACGAAGGGTAACGGCTGCGCGAGTCCACGGAGGGCTCCACCCACGAAGGGTCCACGAAGAAGCAACCTTGCCTATTCCACCATGGCTTACGTCCACGAAGGACTAGCCTCACTCGGGGTAGATCTTCACGAAGTAGGCGATCTCCTTGCCCTTACAAACTCCTTGGTTCAACTCCACATCATGTCGGAGGCTCCCAAGTGACACCTAACCAATCTAGGAGACACCACTCTCCAAAAGGTAATAGACGGTGTGTTGTTGATGAACTCCTTGCTCTTGTGCTTCAAATGATAGTCTTCCCAGCACTCAAACAACTCCTCACAGATTTGGCTATGGTGAAAGAGGGATTTGAGTGGAAAGCAACTTGGGAAAGGCTAGAGATCAAGGTTCAAATGGTAGGAATGGAATATCTTGATCTCAACACATGAGTAGGTGGTTCTCTCTCAGAAAATGTATGGTGGAAGTGTAGGCACGTTCTGATGGCTCTCCTTGCTGAGAAGGAGGAGGTGGAGGGGTATATATAGCCTCCACACAAAATCCAACCGTTACACACTTTTGACCCAACTCGGTGGCACCGAAACGATAATCTCGGTAGCACCAAACTATGTAAAAGATATGAACTTTAGGAATCTCGGTGGGACCGATACGAACAACTCGGATGGACCGAAGTGCAATGGCTTAGGGCAAACCTCATCTCGGTGGCACCGATTGCATCAACTCGGTTGGACCGAAGTGAAGCAATAAGGCAACAGAGACTTGGCAAGCCATCTCGGTGAGACCGATTTGCAAAACTCGGTGAGACCGAAGTGAATGCAAACGATTACAGAGAGTTGGCAAGGCCATCTCGGTGAGACCGAGATCCATTTCGGTGGATCCGATTTGTTAGGGTTTTGGCAGTGGCTAAGTCTTGGATGAACTCGGTGGGGCCGGATAGGAAATTTCGGTGGGGCCGAGTTGGAATGTTGGTTTGGGACATATTTGGGATTGAGAGAGTGGTTGAGGGTTTAGGAGTACTGTCACTAAGCACTTGAGCAAAAAGACCATTAAGCAACACATCATCCCCTTTTAATAGTATTGGCTTTCCTATGGACTCAATGTGATCTTGGATCACTAAACCAAAAATGTAGAGTCTTGATCTTTTGCCAATCCTTGTCCTTAGCATTTTGAAGGGGTTCCACGTCCTCTTGTCCCTGCCACGCCATTGTTGAATTTGTCTGAAATTCACTAGATAAAAGCATTAGTCCAACAACATGTATGTTGGCATAAATTACCAAAACCACCAAGGGAGCAAATGTGCTTTCAATCTCCCCCTTTTTGGTAATTGATGACAACATACATCAAAGCTTCAAACACAGATATAGCAGAGATATGTATGAAAGCTTTGAGGGAAATATGTAACATGTATGAGCTTCCCTGAACTCCTCCTGAAGATGTGCATATAAAGTGATGATACCATATGGGACATATACATGCTACATGTATCTTGGCTATATGCATCAGAGCGATATATGTATTACATAGGGTCCACCTGTCCATGACTGTCTTCTTGCAAACATCATATACTAGCAAGAGGTCAGTCATGTACATGAGTGTGATGCATATACTTACCTTGAAGTTCTTGATCAAGTACCTGAAGAAATACACTTGAGAAAACAGGGTTAGATAACACAAGATAATTTCTTCAAGAAAAGATGCAAGAGCAACAAGAACCCAAGATTGGGATGACATGTAGAATGGAGTATCAAGTAATAAACTGATCATGTTTCTCCCCTCTTAGATACAAATAGTTGTCTCCCCTTAAAGAACTTTCTCTCCCCCTGAATCTGACATTGGGTAGGTAGGGTGAGAAAACTGGAACAACCAAATAATAAACTGATCATGTTTCTCCCCTCTTAGAAACATGTAGCATTCTCTCCTCTTGTAGGGTGCATCTCTTTTGAAGTGATAAGCTTTGATGTGTATCTCTCTCTCCCCCTTTGACATCAATTTCCAAGAAGGGTCTTCAAGGTTATTGATCAAGTGGGTGTGGTCCTTGAGAAACACATCTAGCCATTGAGTGGCTGTAGATGCAAGTAGAGGGTAAGAATCATTGAGTGGAGCTGGAGAAAATTCAGGAAATATTTGACAGAAAGTTTCTTAGGGCAGCAGAATCGGTGACACTGAGTTGTACCAATTCGGTGGAACCGAGTTTGATGCAATGGAACATTTTGTCAACTCAGCTCACTAGGCATAGGAATTCGCACAAAGATTTGCAAGGAATTGGCTGCTAAACCAGCTAAAAGAAGGAAACAGAAAATAAGCAAAGAAACGTCTAGATGAAGTTTTTTTTTAAAAAGAAGCACACTAGCAAGAAAATAACAAACAAAAGAAACACTAGAGAACTTCATCTAGATGGGTCGGCGACTAGGTCACCTATGTTAGAGTATATTGACTTAGGAGTCAAGTGAGAACACTTGATCATAGGTCATACTCATCGTTTAAGCTCGAAATGGGGTTGCCATTTTTCCTTTAAGCATTTCAATGTATTCACATCTTGTTGAGTTACTTTAGCTCATGTCTTTGAGTAAAACTTCTCTAAGATATGAGAACTTACATTGGGATTTGGTGGTGATGTCCATCATGTAGTTGAACTTGAAGTGGATGCTCATGAATTAAAGTTTGGAGCAATCCTATCATTTGTAGTTCATCTTCCTACATGGGTTAGTCTTGCAAGGAACAACAAGTACATCCAAAATGACTAGAGTGAAGCATATCTCAGAATTTTGTCAAAGGATATATTTAGGTTGTCTTGTTCCTTGATCCACCATCCATTGTTGATACTTGGGTTATACAAGATTGCTCAAGATAGGAGTGAGATGCAATCTTGTGACTTGAGGCTTGTCCAAGTACCTACAAAAGGTTAGATACAATACAAGTGTGCGAAATGTTCAAGATATAAGATGATCATGAAAGATATCATGGATTAGTCAAGAATGCTCATGCCCTTGTATGCATTCACATGAACTTCTAGTTCACGTTTGAAGCATCAATGATGTTCAACTCACTTCTCAAGTGACAAAACACTTTCTCATCAAGGGGTTTGGTAAAGATATCCGCCAATTGTTTGTCGGTACGAACATGTTTAAGGTCAATGTCACCTTTCTCAACATGATCTCGAATGAAATGGTGACGAACCTCAATATGCTTAGTTCGAGAATGTTGTACAGGATTGTGTGCAATCTTAATAGCACTCTCATTGTCACATAGCAGTGGTACATGTTTCACATGCACTCCATAATCTTTAAGAGTTTGTGTCATCCAAAGTAATTGAGCACAACAAGATCCCGCGGCAATGTATTCCGCTTTGGCAATAGATAGAGATACGGAATTTTGTTTTCTTGGAGGACCAAGACACAAGAGATCTACCAAGAAATTGACATGTACCCGAAGTGGATTTTCTGTCAACCTTGTCTCCGGCATAGTCCGAATCGGAGTAGCCAACAAGATTGAAAGAAGATCCTTTGGGATACCATATGCCAAAGTTTGGTGTATGTAACAAGTATCTCACAATTCTTTTCACCGCTTTAAGATGACACTCTTTTGGTGCCGCTTGGTATCGTGCACACATGCACACACTTAGCATAATATCGGGACGGGAGGCACATAGATATAGCAATGAACCAATAATAGATCGATAAACCTTTTGATCAACGGGTTTGCCATCTTTGGTCAAATCAAGATGTCCACTCGTGGGCATGGGAGTTTTCATACCTTTACTCTCTTGCATGTTGAACTTCTTGAATAAGTCTTTGGTATACTTTGTTTGAGAAACAAAGGTACCTTCCCTAGTTTGCTTGATTTGCAAACCAAGAAAGAATTTGAGTTCACACATCATAGACATCTCGAATTTTTCCGACATCAACCTTCCAAACTTTTCACTAAAAGAGGGGTTAGTAGATCCAAAAATAATATCATCAACATAAATTTGGCATACAAATAATTCTCCATTTACCCTCTTAGTGAACAATGTTGAATCAATCTTCCCAATTTCAAAACCTTTTTCAAGAAGAAACTTTGTTAAGCATTTATACCAAGCTCTAGGGGCTTGTTTAAGACCATAAAGAGCTTTACGAAGTTTGTACACATGATTAGGTTTCTTAGGATTCTCAAAGCCGGGAGGTTGTTTAACATACACTTCCTCCTCAATTTCACCATTTAGGAAAGCACTTTTAATGTCCATTTGGTAAAGAGTGATATCATGGTGATTGGCATAAGCGAGTAGAATGCGAATGGACTCAAGTCTTGCAACGGGGGCATAGGTCTCACCATAGTCCATACCTTCGACTTGTGTGTACCCTTGTGCTACGAGACGAGCCTTATTGCGTACAACTTGTCCATCTTCATCTTGCTTATTCCGGAACACCCATTTGGTTCCAATGATGTTTTGCTCTTCCTTAGGCTTCTCGACCAATGTCCACACTTGGTTCCTCTCAAAGTTGTGTAGCTCCTCGTGCATTGCATTCACCCAATCGGGGTCCTTGAGAGCATCTTCCACCTTCAAAGGTTCAACACTAGAGATGAATGAGTAATGCTCACAAAAGTTAGATAAACGAGTTTTAGAGCGAGTGATTCTCCCGGTTTGGATATCTCCAAGTATTTGTTCGACGGGATGATCCTTGTCGATTCTTTCTCTAACTCGAGGTAGCTTTCTCTTGGGTTGTGGTGAGGCTTCCTCATCATCATCATCTTCATCGTTGATGTTGTCGTTGTTCGCTTGTGGAGGTGGAGAAGGAGATTGAGGTGGATCATCTTGTTGCACTTCCTCATTCCCATCGTCTTGACGTGTTCCACTTGTGGATGCCTCCATATCACCTTGTCGTTCACCTTGATGCGAAGTTGGGGCTTCCACTTGAATAGACGAGGTACTCTCCTTCACTTCCATGGGGCGAATCTTACCAATGGGCAAGTCTTGGATTGCTTCCGATGGTTCTTGATCTCCTACATCAAGTGGCAATTGCTCGACTTGCGAGCCGTTAGTCTCATCAAACTTCACATCTACCGTCTCTTCAACTTTTCGAGTGAAGTTGTTGTAGACACGGTAAGTGTGAGAGTTCGATCCATAACCGAGTAGGAAACCCTCATGAGATTTAGGAGCAAATTTTGAACGACGATGCTTATCAAGAATGTAACATTTTGAGCCAAATACTCGAAAGTATCCAACTTGTGGTTTGTTACCGGTGAGCAGTTCATACGCCGTTTCACCAAGAAGCTTGTGAAGGTAAAGTCGATTTGTTGCATGACAAGCTGTTTCAACTGCTTCCGCCCAAAAATGTCTTGACGTCTTGTATTCATCAAGCATTGTTCTTGCCATCTCAATAAGTGTCCGGTTCTTCCTCTCAACAACTCCATTTTGTTGAGTGTGTACGTAGCCGAGAACTCATGTGAAATACCCTCCTCATCAAGAAAGGTGTCCACATTTGCGTTCTTGAACTCCGTTCCGTTGTCACTCCGAACCTTCTTGATTTTCACTTCAAATTGATTTTGAGCCTTTCTTGCGAAGTTCTTGAAGATCTTTTGTACCTGCGATTTGTCATCAAGAAAGAACACCCACGTAAATCTGGAAAAATCATCAACAATGACCAAACCGAAAGAGTTACCACCAAGACTCTTATAGGCGTTGGGACCAAAAAGATCCATATGAACTAGCTCGAGTGGTCTCCTCGTGGTCATAATGTTCTTTACCGGATGGCTTCCTCCAACTTGTTTTCCTGCTTGGCAAGCACTACAAAGTCGATCTTTGTCAAATATAACATCTTTCACTCCAAGAATGTGATCTCCTTTAACAAGTTTATCAAGGTTACGCATGCCAACATGTCCAAGTCTTCTATGCCATAACCAACCCTTAGAAGATTTAGCAATTAAACAAGTACGAGATTGGGCTCTCTTAGTGAAATCAACAATGTATAGATCACCTCTACGAATGCCGGTAAAGACCATATTATGATTATCTTGGCGAAATACTTGGCAATCTACTTTGGTAAATAGAACATTGAAGCCAAAATCAGCTAGTCTAGATACGGAAAGAAGATTGTAACCAAGAGATTCAACAAGCATAACATTTTGTATGGAGCTATCATTGGTTATGGCCACCTTACCAAGGCCAAGTACCTTACCCTTGGAGTTGTCTCCAAAAGTCACATACTTGCGTGGACCATTATTTTTAGCGAGCTCACGAAACATGTCTCTATCTCCGATCATGTGATCGGTACATCCACTATCAAGAATCCACTCTTTTCCTCCGGCCATGTAATCTCGAAGATTTGCCATAAGACTGAGATTCCTCATGGTCTTCTCAAATTCAATATCAAATTCTTCATTCTCATCATAATAGCCATGCTCAACATCATCATCATGCATGTGATCATTACCTAGGGCAATAGATTCATTAGTTTCATGATCATGACAATGTTCAAGTTTATGAATTCTAATGGCTTCTATGACAATGTTACTAATAGTTCTAACATCTCCTTTGGCACGCATAAGATCACGAAGCTCAAACAAGCAATCATCAAACTTAGGATCATTAGGACTCATCTTGTGAAGAGCAACAGCCTTATGAAGAATCTTATCTAGACTTTTTAAAGAGTAATCAGGATATCGCTTTTCCAAGTCATGCCATAGAGTATAAGCACATTCAAAGTTTTGCATACAACCAAGCACAATTTTAGGTAATCCTCTAATGATAAGATTGACGGTTCTAAGATTACGAAGCATGTCAATTTCCTCTTCATGAGTAGGATGCAAGGGATCAATAGGGGGCACATAAGGATTATGAATATACTTGCTCAAGTTAAATTCATCAAAGATATCAAGCATTTCATCCTTCCAAAAGTTGTAATACTCCCCATTGAGAATAGGCACTCTACGTCTAAGACTCCCCAACGTAGACACATCCATCTCCCTCCAATGGTGATGAAACCAAAGCAATGGAGACCAATGCTCTGATACCAATTGTGGGATCGAGGAGATAGGTATAGAGGGGGGTGAATAGACTACTTGACCAAATGAAAAACCTAATCTTTTCCCAATTTTAGTTTTAGGCAGATTTTAGCAATCATACAAGTCAAGCATTACGCTACACATGCAATTCTAAGAGTATAGCAGCGGAAAGTAAACAATTGCATATGTATGTAAAGGAAGGGATCGGAGATTTCCGATAGGTGGTGCTATCGTACGTCCACGTTGATGGAGGCTTCAACCCACGAAGGGTAACGGCTGCGCGAGTCCACGGAGGGCTCCACCCACGAAGGGTCCACGAAGAAGCAACCTTGCCTATTCCACCATGGCTTACGTCCACGAAGGACTAGCCTCACTCGGGGTAGATCTTCATGAAGTAGGCAATCTCCTTGCCCTTACAAACTCCTTGGTTCAACTCCACATCATGTCGGAGGCTCCCAAGTGACACCTAACCAATCTAGGAGACACCACTCTCCAAAAGGTAATAGACGGTGTGTTGTTGATGAACTCTTTGCTCTTGTGCTTCAAATGATAGTCTTCCCATCACTCAAACAACTCCTCACAGATTTGGCTATGGAGGAAGAGGGATTTGAGTGGAAAGCAACTTGGGAAAGGCTAGAGATCAAGGTTTAAATGGTAGGAATGGAATATCTTGATCTCAACACATGAGTAGGTGGTTCTCTCTCATAAAATGTATGGTGGAAGTGTAGGCATGTTCTGATGGCTCTCCTTGCTGAGAAGGAGGAGGTGGAGGGGTATATATAGCCTCCACACAAAATCCAACCGTTACACACTTTTGACCCAACTCGGTGGCACCGAAATGATAATCTCGGTAGCACCGAACTGTGTAAAAGATATGAACTTTAGGAATCTCGGTGGGACCGATACGAACAACTCGGATGGACCGAAGTGCAATGGCTTAGGGCAAACCTCATCTCGGTGGCACCGATTGCATCAACTCGGTTGGACCGAAGTGAAGCAATAAGGCAACAGAGACTTGGCAAGCCATCTCGGTGAGACCGATTTGCAAAACTCGGTGAGACCGAAGTGAATGCAAACGATTACAGAGAGTTGGCAAGGCCATCTCGGTGAGACCGAGATCCATTTCGGTGGATCCGATTTGTTAGGGTTTTGGCAGTGGCTAAGTCTTGGATGAACTCGGTGGGGCCGGATAGGAAATTTCGGTGGGGCCGAGTTGGAATGTTGGTTTGGGACATATTTGGGATTGAGAGAGTGGTTGAGGGTTTAGGAGTACTGTCACTAAGCACTTGAGCAAAAAGACCATTAAGCAACACCTCATCCCCTTTTAATAGTATTGGCTTTCCTATGGACTCAATGTGATCTTGGATCACTAAACCAAAAATGTAGAGTCTTGATCTTTTGCCAATCCTTGTCCTTAGCATTTTGAAGGGGTTCCACATCCTCTTGTCCCTGCCACGCCATTCTTGAACTTGTCTGAAATTCACTAGATAAAAGCATTAGTCCAACAACATGTATGTTGGCATAAATTACCAAAACCACCAAGGGAGCAAATGTGCTTTCAGCCGCCGTCAGCGAGGAAGAGTAATGCATGGTAGGTCACCGCAGCTCGGATCCCAAGAAGGCCACCGCTCTTCCCCTCTTGTTGAAGCCAAGCTTGGTGGGCTAAACATCGTCGGCCGATTAGCCGCTTGGCGGCGACGTGGAGGCGGACAGCTTCACTTTCCGGGGCTCCGGAGGCGGAGCTGGAGGGCGCCGAGGCGAAACTGGAGAAGGCGAAGGCAATAGCCGGAACTTCAGTTCTCGGGGCTCATGGCCGGACATGGGGAACGGGCGCCGGCGATCATTTAGATTAGGTTTAGAGTAGGGTTTGTCCGGTTATGATGAAAAATGTAATGAATCTCATTCGGTTTACATGATATAATGAATTTCATCCGGTTTATATGAAATCCCCGTCGTGTTTGCATGAATTTCGTACGGTTAGTTCAAACAGTGGTTGAAATGTATGCGGGCAGCGTTGGATGGCCGCCTCCCGCATCCATGTCCGCGAACGGTTTCCGGAGCAAATTTACGGGTGAGTGATGGAGATGCCCTAACTGGTTTTAGTCACGACCAGCTGTGTTCTCTAGTCTGCTTAAGGAAAACTAATCATCGACGAAACCTGTACATATATGTGCAGAAGAAATAATGATCATCCGTGGAAAGGAAAGGCCACTTTGCTGCAAGCTCTGCACAAATGGGACTAATGAATCTCACACTGTGATGGACTCCACAGGCAAAACGAACTCTGTTCAAGATTTAACTGAACCACAAAAATGAGAGCAAGGACTACCATTCACCATCTCTATTCAGGATAAACTAATCATCGACGAATTCTGCCAAGTTTGGATCAATTTGTTATGCTATTAGAAGGGTTGGACGCGCTTTGCTGCGCCGTTCGTGTTGTTGACTTTCTTCAGAAAATAATCACTCTATTTCAAAATATAAGGTGTATTACTTTTTTTTGAAAAGTCAAACATTTTAAGTTTGATCAAATTTGTAGAGAAATATATCAAAATCCACAATATCAAATCGGTATTTTAAAATTCATCACGAAATGAATTTCCATATTATTTTTTGTTTAATTTTGTGGATGTCGATATTTTGCCTCTGAACTTGGTCAAAGTTAAAGAAATTTGACTTTCTACAAAACTAATACCCCTCATATTTTGAAGCTGATGGAATATTTAGTATGGCGGGTGGGGGAGATGATAGAGTGTGTTTTATTTTTATTTATAATGCGGTGATTTGGTAGGCCTTTCGTGGCGTGATTCTGTGTTATCCGCTAACCAACCTATATTTATGTGGAAAAATTTCTATGTCGGTGGTCGCATGTACTACTATATTGGTGCTACAATATCACATGGTGGCGCTTGTTTTTTTCCAAATGGTGGGAGGGTGCGCGGGATTGATATGTTCTTATAAGCCGGTTGCTGCTGATTGATTTGAAAAAGGTTGGCCCGGTCAAAATCGTAAACCAAATTCAAAATTGAATACCTCAATTGAATGAAAGAGCTTCAAAATTAGGGAAAATAGTAAATTAAAAAAAATTAAATGGGAGAGATTGAGAAAGTGTTGACCCGATCAAAATCGGTTGACCCGATTCTAAATTGAATACCTCAATTAATTGTGAGGCCATAAAAATTAGAAAGTATAATGTATAGTATAAAAGAATTGAATGAGATAGCTGTGAGAAATTGTTGACCCAGTCAAAATCGAGTGGCCCAATTTTAATTGGAGACCTCAATTAAATATGGGCTCTTTAAACCTAGGGAGCTTAGTGATTTGGTAGGCCTTTCGTGGCGTGATTCTGTGTTATCCGCTAACCAACCTATATTTATGTGGAAAAATTTCTGTGTCGGTGGTCGCATGTACTACTATATTGGTGCTACAATATCACATGGTGGCGCTTGTTTTTTCCCAAATGGTGGGAGGGTGCGCGGGATTGATATGTTCTTATAAGCCGGTTGCTGCTGATTGATTTGAAAAATGGTTGGCCTGGTCAAAATCGTAAACCAAATTCAAAATTGAATACCTCAATTGAATGAAAAAGCTTCAAAATTAGGGAAAATAGTAAATTAAAAAAATTAAATGGGAGAGATTGAGAAAGTGTTGACCCGATCAAAATCGGTTGACCCGATTCTAAATTGAATACCTCAATTAATTGTGAGGCCATAAAAATTAGAAAGTATAATGTATAGTATAAAAGAATTGAATGAGAGAGCTGTGAGAAATTGTTGACCCAGTCAAAATCGAGTGGCCCAATTTTAATTGGAGACCTCAATTAAATATGGGCTCTTTAAACCTATGGAGGTTAGTGTTATAGAGGATGCCATTTCGTAAATATATTTTTAAAAACTGCTCCAGTGTTTGAATTCTTCGCCTGCAAGTAAAGCATATCCTCATAGGATGATCCATGGATCTGTACCTCAGTCTTGCATCGTACAGATTGAAATCTTTGACTGTTACACGCTTCCTTCGCTAAACTGATTTTTGAATTGATCCACTCTTTTTTTTCCATCGTGCCAATCTGAAATCAGCATAGACAAAGTAAATTTTGCATAAGTAAATGCTACTCTAGAATAGGAACACATAAAAAATTGCAATAATAATACCTTTCAGTCCACCAGAACACTGCTCAAGTGTCTCAATTCTTTGACTCCCAAATCCTTCCAAATCGAGCAATGATTTTCCACCGGTAGTCATGTTTGTTTACATCTTTTAAGAATGGTAGTTCCATAGTCACAAACTGGTCGGAACATAAGGAAAAAACTAGATCATTGATCGCGTGCGTTGTCACGCCCGTCCATTTATGAATTTCCATAAATATATTGTCTTAACATGGAATTTAAATTTTCAAGTTATGTATATGTACTACTCCCTCCGTTTCTAAATATAAGTCCTTTTAGGGATTTCGTATGTAGTCTTTTATTGAAATCTCTAAAAAGACTTATATTTAGGAACGTAGAGAGTACATATTGTAGGCGGTAATACACATATTTATTCATGAACATTAATATTCAATTAACGCTAGCTCTAAAAACATTGTAGTATTATACCTTAAACAACAATAAAGTAGTCTTGAAGGAGGTTTTTTTTTCTAACAACGTGGAGGACCAGAAGCTGTCACTAAGTTCCAGTATAATGTTCACAACCCTTTAAAGGAACTAAAAAAACTAAAATTGGAAAAGAACTCAGCTTGTTTGTGAGTTCAAGCATGAATCGTCAATATATTACCCATGTTTAACGCTGAAAAAAAATCCATCCAATCAAATATAAATGTATTTTGAAGTCACACCATATTTTGCATGAAAAATAAAAAATAAAATCAACAGAACAACCTCTTTATTTAATGGCAATCCAAGTACTTTGCTTTGGAATACAGTTTGGATGATTGTATGTGATACCATCTGAATCATTATGGGGTTCATCTATAGTAGGGGAACAAATAAGCTTCTAAAATCAAAATTCTGAAACAGATATTGGTAGAATCAAGTGGCTAAGCACTACCAACCATTGCAATTTGCGTAGAAATCCATGAGAATATATCACAACTTGGTTTAGGGAAAAGAACTACATAATCGTGTACTCCATCTAAAATAACCGATCCAAGAACTAATTACAAATTACAACACCACGAGGATGGAGATGGACTGAACAACAGAGTTCATTGTAACAGTCAGATAGTGCAGCCGACAGGTAGCACTCACAGTTTCTAATTTTTGACCGCTGTTTACTCAAGTGATCAAGAGCTCAGATAGCCATAGATTCCATAGCCTCTGTAAGCTTCACGGTCCTCTCATTCACCTGAAATCACATGGGAAGTTATTTATGTTTAAATATTACTAACCAAATATAAGAGCGTATAGTTTTCCTGGTCGTGCCTGGTGCCGTCTGCGTCTCCCTCCAGAGAGCTCCCTTATCGCCTCCGTCTCCGGCCCTCTTCCTTCTCCCTCTGACAGCTCCGGCCGTCAGACGGGAGAGGAAGAGAGGTGCGGCCCGTAGTGTGGATAGTAGGGCTTTCTTTTCTCTTCGGCTATATGCCGTTTTCTTTGGTGCTTGTGGTTGCTCAGCCGGAGCGTGCGAGCCGCCTCCGGTGCCTGCCGGCCGTGGTCCTGCTCGTCGCGATGCTTCATCGGCTGAAGCTGACGGCGGGGCTCGGATCTGTCGCCGGCAGCCCAAATAATCAGCTCGCCGAGTCCCTGATCCAAGAAAGGGCTTGCTGCTGCTTGCTTTACTCTTCACAGGACGCCATGGTGGTGGAAGTGAAACATGGAGCAAGAAGTGGATGGTAGGAACTTGCGGATCGGGTTCGGGCATACTCGCGATGGTCATCTCGGCGGAGGCGCTGGCGCCTGCATCAGTGGTTGAAGGCCGGCCACCGTCGCCATGCTATCGCCTTTTCGGGTCGAAGGGCGGCCATCTCATTCCTCCCGGCCATGTTGCCTGTAGGAGAGGCAGTTCTGCATCCGACCGAGCGCCATGGCTCGCTGCTGTGGCAGCCGCGCCGCGCCAAGTGGTTTCGTCCCCGGCGGCGGCGGGGTGGAGTTCGATCGGGGGCAGTGGACCCGATTGCTTTCTGTTTTTCTGTCTGGGGTCCTTTCTGTCAAGTTCAGGGACTTGGTTGTAATTTTCAGCTTTCTAGGGTCCAGTCTGTAATATGTAATGTCTGCTATCAATCTGAATAAATTTCGGGATCCTTCGGGATCCCACCTCTGTTCAAAAAAAAAAAACGATCTTATATTTCTTTACAGAGGGAGTAACAATTAAGTTCTGAATTTGGAGACCCACTGCTGCCTCCTCCCACAAATTAAAAGGACATACGGGCATGTCCATCTTTTCACAAGCCAAACTGTTCCATCGAGTATTTGTCTGCCTGCAATTTCATTCGCTGTAGCAAGGATCCGCAGGGGAGGCCCACACCCATGTATCTATGTAGTACTCGATCACTCTGAAGAGCTTAAGTCAGTCCAATCCAACGCCCGTGTAAGGGTAGCTGCGCCAACATCCGCAGACTTAACTAATGGGTAACTGGTTAAGTGCTACCATTTGAACAGATCGGCGCGCCACCATTTTGATCTGTTATGCTCTGAAGTATTTAATCCTCTGTACACAACGTTTAATTTCCTTGATACCTGCAGAAGAATACCAATAAACTCAAGGAGCGTACAGCATGTACTCCCTCCGTCCCATAATTCTTGTCGTTGTTTTAGTTCAGAACTAAAACAACGACAAGAATTATGGGACGGAGGGAGTACAAAGTTGCCAATATCAGTAGTTAGTACTATATCAGCTGCTTTATTCTTTCCCTTGTTTTGCATGAGGGGCTTATACTTCAGATGAAGAATGTCAATTATGAAGATCACTTACTGCAGACAACAAATCAGAATTAAGAACTAAAAGTGAGGCTCGCGCCAATGCGCAAAGATGTTAAAATGACAGAACAAGGACGGATATGTGAGTATCAGTAATGAAAATACCTTCAAATTAAAGAGAATACACTAATCCTCATTGTGTAGCAACGACCTCATAAAGGCTGTGAAAGAGACTTGGCATCGTCTGGTGTGCATCAAGCATCATCGCTACTAGATCGGTATCACGCCTTGGCGCGAGGGTGCCGATCCCAACGTTTTGGTCAAGCATATGCATTCATACAGGACAACAATATCCGCATTGCTCAATATCGACACGAGACTATAAGACAGAATCGATTTCAGTGCGTTCGTAAGATCACAAAAGATAGCCCTGGCGCGCGTTGCCCGTTCCAGACATAAAATCCAAATCAATGTAGCATGCAATCAATGCACGGTTCAACACCCAAAGCAATGCACCAAATTTTTAACCTTATGAAGTGTTAAAGAAAGCAAGATTGTTAAGATACTAACCTCCATAGGGAGATAATTCGGCCTTTGCTGATTACCCACTTGCAAGCAAGGTAATGTGGTGTGCTGAATACTGAAACCATATGTCTCTAGAAGTATTGCACCACAATCTTCACAGTACCACGATCATCACATGGAATCTACCACAGGAAACCTTTATAGGGACAACTTGCTTCCATGTTTGTGGCTGGAACATGTGTACATCAGAAACTTTAACTACTATATGGTAGACATCTACAGTACCAAGCAAGAAATCAGAAATAGAACAGTTGGCGTCTTGAGTAAAGCAACCACCAGCCAATTACATACTTATAAGTTTGTATTAATCCTCAGCACTGTCTAGGACAAAGAGGATACATAGAGTAGCATACAGACTGCAACATCCGCTTGTCCTTCGACAGCATAACAACATTAACTAACCACTTGGGTCAAACACATAAATAAACGTATGTCAGACAATAGGGCGCAATAGAATCGGAGCTAGCAGAGACACGGGGAACTGCCTTAGAACATCCGAAGAGACACTCCCATAGCCAAACATCATTCCTTCGTGCATCCACAAACAAAAGGATAGGGTCCTGCATATATATAGATTTGCAAGCGCAGATCAGCAGGATGCCCATCATAGGAGTCATTTCTGATTCATAACAAGGTTCATGATATTTAATCAGTAATACTGGTTGACTTGGCATAATATGACAACGCATCATATCTCATAATTAGAATACATTATATTACTGAAAACAGAAACTGAGGTGACCAATTAGAATACTCCCATTTAGGTGACCACATTCCATAGTTTAAATTCAAAAATTAGGCTTCTCCCTAAGGCATACACTCAAATAGGGGGCATTTAAAAAGAATCTGGATGAAACACACAGGCATACCTTCGACGTTTCATTGCACATCTCAATGGAGACATTATTATCTTATGGACCTCGTTAAAATCGACGACCTTATTAGTTGCAACTATAATTATATGAAACAGGTACCTGCAACGAAAAATGACAAACCATGATGGATCAGAAATGAATTAAGCAGCTAGTTGCAGCATGACATGCCCAACTTCTCACCTCTGTCTTGCCTCCTCCGACCAGTTAGAATTTTTATCTTTCTTCATTTATCAATACACATAGTGACACACCAACGCCTTGACTATGCTCTAGCTATCACGGTGGTTTACAAAGTCCAGATCCGTATTCAAACAAATGAACTATATAATGAGTCACGATTGGTGGGGGAGCCTTGCTTGTGTTCGGTTGTAATTACAGGGGGTATGGTAGGTTGGAAGTCTGGCTGCAATATGAACCATTGCCCGGCTCAAGCGCAAGATCCAAAACAGTGTAGTAGCTCAAAGCTCGACACATCAAGTTTGGCAAAAAAGAAAAGATCAAAAGCTATGCACTATGCAGTATGATCAAACAATATGAACCGTTGCCCAGCCCAAGCGCAAGATCCAAAAAAGTGTAGTAGCTCAAAGCTCGACACATCAAGTTTGGCAAAAAAGAAAAGATCAAAAGCTATGCAGTATGATCAAACAGCTTGCTCGATTGCTCAAAGAGCGTACTTATATCAGCAATGGTCAATCATCGTTGCCCCGAATCAGAATTCTATTCAAAAAACATAGCAGACAAAATGCCTTCCTGGACCTTGTTTTATCAATAGACAAACTTCGGTGGTAACCAAATGGTAGCAAACTTTGATAATTCAAATAGTTGCTATGTCTAAATGGACAAAGTTAGTCACTGTTATAAACTTGCCGGGAAGAGTGCAAGGCAAAGCGATGCAAAACTATATGTACAAAGAAGGTGGCAACAAAACAAAATAACCCCAAACGCTTACTTAGCAAATAAGCCACAAAGCTAACAAAACACACATCCTTCAAAGTTCACCTACATTTAGTCTGGTGCATGATCCAAAAAATGCAGTGGTGACAGACAGAATTGGGGAAAGCTTCAGAACAAACTAAAGAAAACAAAAGGAAATGCCCGATCAATGGCTCGGATTAACCCAGCAACTTAATCACAGCAGTCGAAAAATTGTTTATGGACACAAACAGCAACATGGGACATGCTACCTCGGTCACTTTTTACATGAACTATCCAGCATTATCTCAAAAAAAAACTATAAAAAAATCCTGTAGCATTATTATTTGTAGCATGTAAGAACAAATAGTTGCAACTGGTAATTTGCGGAAAAATAGAAGTAACATTACGAATTAAAACAAGCCATTAAACCGATAACTTGCTGGGAGCGAGTCTTTCTAGTATGACAAAGTGCAACTTACTCCTAACCAGATTAAATCAAGGACCAACAACAAACAATAAAAGATCAAGAACAACTTATATGCAATAAAGGTATAAGAGAGAAGAAATCTTTACATAAGACGGCTATAAACACTGGAGCATAAATAAGCAACACCTTTAAATACAAATAAAAAGGGTTCAGGGTTCATTGCACAGTGGGCTCAGATTCGCCTTTCCTCAATCATATAACCTACCTCCGTCATCTCTTATCACTAGATCAATCTGTTTATACAGTGGAGCTGCCCTGGTTATCACTCAACAAGAATGACCATCCAAGGACAGAACAATAAGTATCACATGATCAAAAAGGATTCTAGAGACAAGAGGGAGGATCCAACTTGATACCCACAGGTGCCTCGATTGCTCAAAGTCACACTTATTTCAGCCACGGTTAATCATCATCGCCCTTGCGAGAGGAGCTGTCCACGGGAGATGCTGGCTTTTATACGCCCACGCATGAAATAACGCAAATGCCCTCAACGGGGCACATGAATTACAGGAGGTGGCACGAGATATTTACCGCGCAAGTGAAACTATTCATTCCTACAGTGTCTCCTCTTCGATCCGACGACCCAGATCGCATCAAGCAAATGAAATGGACGGCCAGATTCCTAAACTCTGAGAGCGTCCGGTGGAGTGGTAGGTTCTTATTTCAGGATACAGAACGGCAACAACATAGCACACTGTGCTTGAGACCAGAACTGCATTTGAATGGGCTCAGATTCGCCTTTGCTCAAGCATGACCCTTCCCCTAGTGTCTCCATCACCAGATCAATCTGTTCTTACAAGGGTGAAACTGCCCTGGTTATCATTCATCAGAAATGACCATCCAAGGACAGAGCCACTAAAATAAGAACGAGATCAAAACGGCTCAAAGAAACGAGGGGGGTCCAACTTAATACCCACAAGTGCCTCGATTGCTCGAGAGCATGCTTATATCAGCCATAACCGATCATCATAGCCCTGCGCCAGCTAAGAGCAACTCTAGTGGACTCGCCAAAATGGAAAGTCCATTCAACACAGCCTGCAAACCCTAGAATAGCATGGATCCGCAACTACAGAGCTCAAGTAGGAACTGATGCATGAGTAGGGCATAGAGCATCAACCAGACGAGCACCACATCAACATAGCCACGACCATGTCCCATACAGTAGCCGAAGCAGAGGAGCAGGAGGAAGATGGAGCTCACCGAGGGAGGTTGTAGCCGAGGCAGTACTCAGTGGGTGCCGGGGTTGCGCCTGAACGTCGTCCAACCGGCGAGGAACCGCTTCCTACACCGCACATCCACGCGTGTAACATTGCATATAAAACACTGAGATACTTATATCTGATTTATGGCATAAAGGGGAGAAAAGTATCAACAAATGATTCTGTAATAGAAAAGAAAATTAAAAAAAGAACTGAATTTGAACCTACCAGGCCGATAACTTTCTTGTCTGACATTTTAAAATCCCCCATCTATGTTGCGAATCATGGCCGAAACAATTCTGGCTTGTTTTAATCAGCCTGCATATATAAGAAACAACGATGATATTCTTTTTCAAATACAAAACCATTAGCAGATGATACAAATAAATAATAGTGGGGATTATTAGAGCACCTTCCATGTGCATATCATCCATATGTTGTAACAAACTAACAATCCCACTCCTAGCTGTGGACAGCTGCGCCCATGGCCAACGGCACCTCAATATCACTGGTCAGCTGTGTAATTCACGATCCATACACATGTCTTCACCCTCACATAATTATTACTTCCAAAAATACTTAAAAATAACAACTAAGCAACAATATCTAGTACTCCATGAAATTTAACATCCAAAGGCCACAAAGATGATCTGCACGAGTACGAATATTTGATATATTCAATAACAAATTTTCACGCCCAAGATGCGGTCCTATCCCTATTAAGGCTTGTGGCCTCGATGGGGATAGAAGCGCATCTCGTCGTTCGCAAGCACAGTAAACATTGCAATACATGTAGGAAGAGATGAGTATATAAGTTGGCTTACACTCGCCACAAGCTAAATTACAAGTTCACACAATTATTCAATACATCAGCCAGAAGACAGGGTCCGGCTACGGACGAAAACAAACGATAAAAGATGCAATGAAGACTGCCTTGCTATCCCAGGTTCACCACCAAGAAGCTCCCTACTCGTCCGGATACGTAACATACATACGTCTACTCTCCTCGTCGTACTCCCACTGGAGCTGAGTCACATCATCTGGCACGCTCTCATCAACACCTGTACCTGTATTGTTGTAATCTGTGAGCCACAGGGACTCAGCAATCTCATAACCCGGGTACCGAAACTATGTAAGCCAATGGGTAAGGAATTGGTTAAGTGGTGAGGCTGCAGCAAGCGCTAAGCATATGTTTGGTGGCTAACTTACGAGAACATGAATGTAAATATGGTGGCACACGTATGACGATCGTGAAATAGCATGATCACTAAGTGATCCTGAACACCTACTTACGTCAATCATAACCCCACCGTGTTCTCTCTCGGATCATGTTCACGAGCAGAGACGATCACGGTTACGCACACAGTTGGTGTATTTTATTGGAGTTTACTTCAAGTTAACTATTACCGGGTGTTAAACAAATTTCCAAGTTGCCACATAACCGCGGGCGCGGCTTCTCGAAAAGATTAAACCCTGCAGGGGTGCTCCAACTCATCCATCACAAACTAACCACACTTCGCGAGAATAACCTCGACCACGAATCTCGTGATCGTCCTAGGCCATTCCACTGGAAAACCGCAACCTCGAGATAGCCCAAAGAAAAACCGGAATTCCTCGCGCAAGACATTCGAGAAAGGTAAAACAAGTCCAGCAAGACCGCCCGACGTGTCGACGAACCCGATAAGAGCCGCGTATCTCGTTCTCAGGACACGATCAGATGAGCGCAGCGTACGGTGGCCTGATAGAGATCTCCCGAGTTGCCCCGGGTTGGCCCCGCACACGACTCTGATTTGGACCAACACTCATGAGGAGCACTGGCCCGGGGGTTGATTAAGTTATCCACGGGGTAGCTAAGCCCTATGCAATTTTATTAAGTTGTTTAGCAAATGTAGTACCAATGTTGGGTCTTGCCAGACAAGTTTTAATCTAAGACGAATGATCAAGGGGGTCCCCATAACAACCCCGAGCATGTTAGGAGCGCAAAATATGGAATATAACACCGGAACTCGGAACTAGTGCGGCAAAAGCGGAACCAAACACTGAGCAAAAGGCCAAGCCTTCCACCGTTGCCAGATATATATGTGCATTAATTTAGATAACAGTAAATAGAGTGATATAAACAAAAACCATGTTGACACATGGGAAACTTGCACCTGCAACTAGCAACGCTATAAGATAAGGGCTGAGCAGCGGTAACATAGCCAATCAAGGTTTTGCTAGGTAGTGGAAAGGTTAGAGGCTTTCATGGCAATTTGGAGGCTGACAGTTTAAGTGGTAGGTAACGTAACATAACGATAAAAGCGAGACATCTAGCAAGGCAAAAATAGTGTCGGGATCCGGGTATGATCATCTTGCCTGTTGGATCTTCAGAGGGACAAAGAGCTGGGTCCTCGTAGTTGTACTCTCCGGAATCCTCGTACTCAGGCTCAACACTCGCGTCTACCCAAAGAGAACAGCACCAAATAAACAAACAGCAAGGTGCAATGCACAAACAAGATGATGCATGGTCATATTAAGGAATGTAGCATGGCAATCCTACGCTAGTCATGTTTCACATGCATTTATTAAGTTATTTAGTATTCTGGACAGAACCTCAATATTACTTATTTGGACATGCATGATCATGGCAAATATGGATGCTTCATGCAAAAACGATGCAAATGCATATGTAGAACGTTGCAAACGGAGTAACGTAGCTCACGGTACGCTCACGGCAAGGTACGAACGTTAACGGAGACAAAACACAAGATGAGGCAATCTCTGGGCTATACCTTGGTGTTCCAAGGATGCCACTGGATAGGTAACGAAAATCTAACAAGAATAGAGCTAAAGATCTAGCAAAACAATGGAGTATAGCTCCCACAAGTCACAAAACAATCCAACACACATTCTGTTCCAAAACAGCAACATGGCATCTTGTCACACACATAGCCAGAGCTTCAGCAGGTCTTAAATCAAATCCAAGGCATGTACAGAAACCTAGCAGCATGCTTAACAATTAATATATCTACACAAACTTGAAAGGAAGCATAGATCAATAGCAATGAAGATCACAAGATGGCATGTTGAAACAGATTTTTAGGACTTAGTGAAAATTCCAGTTTTCTGGAATCTGAGTTAACCAGATGGCATATTGACAGCATGGTTTATATATGCTACAGCAACTTTCATGGCATGAAAAATAACAGGATAGTAGAGGGCAACCTCTACAACAAAACACTAGCACTGAGCATGAGCTATAACACGACAGATCACTTTGTAGCATCCACTCTTCATGGCATAAAAATATTAACAGATTCTCAGATTTAGAAATATTTAGCAAGGGTAAAACTGGGCACATGTTAACAGAATAGCAACTTGACAGCATGTTTTAAATATGATGCAAGAGCTTAATGCTCAAGTTTTTAGCACAATTTAGTAGAGTATGCTGGGCACAACAAAACATGTTCATGCCCCAAACTCAAAGGACCAACACATCCAAGGGAACCATCATCTAAACATAGCAAGAAAAATAACAGATCCAACACTTAGCAATATTTTGAGACATGCAACCAGGGTTATTATCTTAGCATGTAAACAGCAAGGAACCCACTTATCCACAAGTTTATGATGCCAAGCAAAAATACCAGGGTCTAGTACCCACAAAACCTAGCATATTCATGTTGACAAGTTTCACATATATTGCATAGAATAAATCATATGAAAATGACAAAATGGCATGTTGGGACAAAATGACATTTTTGCAAACTTGCTCAAATGACAAAACAAATAACACCATTGGATTCCTTGGGAAATTCTACCCCAAAACCATATATCATACTCATATGTTTGCATTTGTAAAATGCCCAAAACCTGAATCGAAAATACACACATGCACTTATAAGTTATTGCCTACCCTATTTGGACATGGTCAAAAATGGCAGTGGCCTGAAATGGCAACAGCCCCAAAACAGATAAAAACAACCAGAGAATACAACACCAAAAAAATAAAAAAAAAATAAAAGGGAGGGGACCCACTGGCATAGACACCAGGGCCCTTCTGAGGATGACAAGTGGGGCCAGGGCCCACTGTCATACTCACACACACACACACACACACACAAATCAGAGAGCACACACACACAAACCCACAGAGTCACATACGCAGCCACACGGGATCCATGTTGACACACCGGATCCACACACGCCGGCCACAGAAACAACACACACCTACAGAACAGTAAAAATTAAAAGGGCTCGGGGGGGGGATCGAACCCGAGACCTCCAGTGTACGCAGCGGTCGGTCGACCACTACGCCACTCGCGCGCGACTGAACATAAAGGGGCCTTGCTCGTTAAATGCAGACAAAGAGCGCGGTTTTCCTTCTTCCCGAACCAGAGAAAGAGGCGACGGCGAAACGACGACCAGGACGCGACTAGGCGGCTACGCGCGATAAAGAGAGGGGGAAGGAGGAGCTGATGCTCACTGCGGGCTGCTCGAGGACGCGGCGAGGCGAGGACGACGAAGCTGGCGCTGCCTGACGACGCGCAGCTCCAACCACGCGACGTGACGACGGGAAGACGACGCGGGGACGCTCCGGCCTCCCTAGCGCCGGGAACGGGACGCCGAATGCACCAGAAACCCCGCGGACATCTCGGATGCCACGGAGATGCCACCGGCGATGAAGGAGACGACGAAATCGACGGCGGCTCTCTGCTCTCTCTGACGAAACTGAACTTCTCTCTTTCTCTCTTCTCAGCAGAACCAGGAGGAAGAAGGGGAAGGGAAGAAGGTGGCGGCGGCGAGGAGGAGAAGGGGAAACCCTAGGGAGAGGCACGGACGCCGAGGGCTTCTTATAGGCCCTGGAGGCACGCCCTAGCCTCGCCACCTCGGCCACGGCGGGGCCCTGCTCGCTCTCGCTCTGAGAGGGAGCTGGAAAGGGGGAGGACGACGATGACGACTACGGGCGCCGACAGGTGGGCCGCACAGCGCCAGGGTGGACAGCGAGCGAACGGGTGAGCGGTCTGCGGAGGCTGCTGGGCTGCGGCTGTGGAGGCCCAAAGGACCTCCCTCTCTCTCGCAGGAAAACAAAACATTCTAATTTTTAAAAAAACCAGAGAAGCAAAAAAATCACAGAGGCCAGAGAGAAAAGTTTTTAAAGAGAAGAAATACATTTTTGGGATCAAAAAAATGCATACTATTTTATAAAAATAAAAATGGCATTTTTAGAACCACAAAATAAAATCATATTTTTTTAATAGAATGCAATCTGTTTTTGATGCTTTAGGGTGTAAAAACTTCAAGAAGGAACAGGAGCTGGTTTAGAATTCAATTTAGAATATTTCAGAAATGATCAACATTTTTAACAGGTGAAAACAGCAAGTAATTATTTGACATGGGGATATTTTGAATAAGAAAGAAGAGGGGATAGTTTATTAGATGGGAGGGAGTAGCACTCCAAACAAAGAAACACATGCACTCACTCCACATCACATACACTCCCAACAACACCACCTCACATCACAACAACACAACCACAAGCATGGCAATAATTAATATGCATTTGGTATGGTGAGCATGATGCATGATGCATGAAATGACCATGAGGCAAGGTTGATGATCAACACAATGGCAAAACATGAAGGTCCACATGAGAATGATTACAAATAAGGCAAGAATACACTTGGGCTGTTACACAAATATCAATAGAAATCTTACTAATAGTTTTATTAAACTTTCAAAATAATGATGACAGAACCACACAGTGAAACTCGATAAAAATAAAAAATTGGACAACGTTCAACGCTAAATATAAACCAAATGATTAAAAGAGCTATCGACAAAAATACTGAATTGGATAACACCTATTTTTCTAAGAGGAACACCTCTACTTATTATTACTTGATCAAATGGTCTATTTATCGTCGATCGAGAAAGAAGGACATAAGTGACACGCCCGACGCTCAATTTGGTCGATGATATATGTTGTGGACGATTTAATTAGGCCACATAAAGCACGGTCGTTTGCTATAACGAAACTACTACATATACGATGGACAGTGTCCGATTTTTATACGACCAGTGAATCCAGCGGCGGCTGTCCTCTCAATCCCATGCATGAGCGGGCGGATTATACACATCGTACAGAAATCGCAAGAAATCTATTGTACGTATAGCACGGTCAAACAGCCGATCCCTTAAAAAAGAACATTTGCTATAAAAAAAACAAACTAAAAAAAGACAGCGGCAGCTGCCTTTCCGTCCCACCGAGAAGCTATCAGTTTCTCACCGCACAGACAGACACTTCACTTTCCCCGCCGCCTGCCGTCCCCGCAGCATCCTCTCCGTCGCACGCTGCCTCTTCTCCAGCCACGACGTCGCCTGGCGCCTCCTCCCCCACCCCCCTACGGCCTCGGCCCGTCGCCTCCTCTTCCCATCACGGCGTCGCCCCGCTGCATCCTCTCCCCACCACGGCGTCGCCCCGCCGCATCCTCTCCCCACCACGGCCTCGCCTCGCCGCCAACCCCGCCGGTTTTCCTAGATCAACTCTGCTGCCGCCGTGTCCCGGTGCAGATCAAGGTGCGAGCTGCTGGACACGATGAGGGAGCAGGCATCTTGGAGCGGACCGAGATCCACTGCGTCTACGCGAGCACCTCAGGCTCAGGCGGCGCCATATGGAGCGGATTCGCGCCGTCGTCAAGGGCCATGGAGCTCGAGACGCTGCGCTCCCCCCTGCTCCGACGCCATCAAGCATCACCAACTCAACTCGATGCAGGGGGGATGCTTCTTCTTCTCGGGACGCCGTGCCGCCATGGAAGGTCTCCCTTTTCCTCCCTCTCCCTCTCCCTCTCTCTCGTTTCGATTTGGTACGGTGCTATACTTGGTCCCCTTCCCTCCCTGATGCGGTTCCTCACGCCTCTCTCTTTCGATCTGTAGTTGAGATGGTAGGTCTAGCATCCATACTGGCTTTACATACAACATGGACAAGAGATTTTTTTCAGTAAATATTGCTTGAGTATATTTACTTGGAGCGCTAAAAGCTATTAATTGTTAGCTAAATAATGTTGTGTTGAACAATAATCTCATCGTATCTTTCTCCTGCAAGGAACAAATATGGCACACATTGTGTTCCCCTCGAGACAAGAAAAGAAAAGATGGTACTCACTTAGTTCCAAGTCGCACAATTCAGATATGGTTGTTTCTGGATGGGATTATTGTTGTATAGGCAATAAAAGTTTCGTTCTATTTGTAACTAAAGGTCTTGATTATCTATGGTTGACTTAAATCATACATCCTCTATATCTGATTACATTTTTTATGTTTCAGATTTCATATGCCATTAAATCTGACCCAAGATTATGTAGTGTACAGCCTGTCAGCTCTTTGGAATTGATAAAGGTGCATAAATTTCAGGTGCATGCACGCGTCCAGCGGCGAACCCTAGCCACGGTCCATCCCACGAGCTGTTGCTGGCCGTACCTCGGAGCGGAGACAACACCGTCCCCAACACGTTTGTCTGGCAGTAAGTATCTGCATTGTTTGTATTAGAAGAAATACATGTGACTCCATCATTTGACTTCTGAACTTTGCTGATGCTTATGTCATTCTATGCACAACAGGCATGCCTTCGCCACGTTGTCATTCATGACGTTTCTCTTTCTCTATGTTGGCATGAATGCATTGGATATAGAGAAGTGGAAGATTGTTAGTGAAACATATATGTATGCTCGCTATCTGCTTCTTTCCATGTGTGTAGTAACATATTTGTTGTTCAAATCCACAAACTGTTATGTTTTGTAACGCATTTTTTGTACTATATGCAGCCCAATGATATCTATCGCCTTGAGCTCCATTGTTTTGGCATTGGTGCTGGTTGCAAGAGCTGCATTTGTTTTCCCACTGTCTTTTCTCCAGTTTGACCAAAAAAACTCCAGGCGAGAAGATCTCTATTAGGCAGCAAGTGAGTGTCTTATTTAGAAACTATTTATGTGTGTTATGTCCTTTCAAGAATACTCCTGTTACATACATGATGTGGCTTATTCAGGTTATTATTTGGTGGCCAGATCTCATGACAGGTGCTGCGTCAGTTGCATTGGCATACGATAAGGTAAAGTATTGTGTCTGATATATTCCATATGTGCTTTGGGTGTAATGCATGATCCAAGTTTTCTAGCCTCGGTGTTTTATCATACTTAATAGGTATATGCTAATGTAACACCCCATTCAAAATAGAACTCTGTCATTAGGAACAAATATACCAAATCTGTTGATTAAATGTGCTTCAGGAATGCTATGCAATGAAAAAATAAGCATAATAGCATACCAAATGTACCTTGTTAAGCATAAATGCTCTGAGTTATATTAGGAGGTGTACCCATCCGTCTGCAGTCTGCTCTTAATACATTCTGCTCTTTTCCATGCAGTAACATTTAGATCAGTCCACTTATCGAATTTTAATTCCATGTGCTTGGATGCATATTTGAATAAATCCTCCAGTCCTTCTAGCTGTTGCACGAATACATGAAAAAGTATTAGCATCACAAGCGGCAAATAAGAAAAAAAAATCTTATGAAAAAAATATCTTCACATGGTGTAGCACTGGGTATGTTGACTGGTTTCATCCTGCCTCCAATTTCTTGCATCTGATAAGTATCATTTTTGTGTAGCCAATCACAATCTTCATCGGCTATAGAAATATTGAGTGAATGTCAGTTATGATTAGTGGTATTATAACAACGCCCATAATGATTTTCAGTTAGGAAACCAAACATAATGTAGCTGGGAGACCACCGCATCACCTGTATCGGATTGAGTTTGTTCTCCAGTCCTAAGGACAGCTGTAGATTCCCCCTCCTTTATGTTGCTCATACCGGGCATTTTCCCTCTCCCTCTTAAGTGCTTATTTTTCTTCTGTAGAATATAAATGTGAATTAGCTACAATACACAATATGAGCAACAGTAGTTTTTCTTCTGTACGATATAAGTGTAAATTAGATGGACAAACCAGGCGATATGGCCACGGGTATCTTAGATGGAGTGCGCTTTCCACTTAGAATAGCAGATGTAGCTTTCTTATGATCCCTTGCCTCAAGTTTACTTTTTAATACATCATCCCTGTTTAGTGCATACCTCCCTTTCCCCTTGTCTCTTCAATTCCTTTGGATCTGCCTTTTGACCCGCGAGAAAAAAAATCTTCAGGATCTACATGGTCCAGGTAGGTAAGAATTGGGGATATATATATCTACCTGAATTGTCCTTGTTCGTTAGGTCCTGAAATGGAGTCCGTACCCCACTACGCTAAGAGGATGCCACAGTGTCTTCTGAGTGAATCTATTTGTGAAACTCTTTTTCAATGTTGTTATCAATTTGTACGTCAGCAACTCAATTTGTCATGTGGTCAGGAAATAAATATGATCATTACTATGTCAAGAAATAGATATCGACATTATTATTTCAGTGAATCTAGTTTTGCAAGAACCCTTCTCTACTCCTTGAGGTCCAGAGGTGGAAAGCGCGTCACTTTGTTTGTCCAATCCGAAATGGCTACTGGAGGTGCCGGGGCTATTTTGAATGGTAGAAACATCACTACCGGCTGAAATATATGCCGTCATTTCTGTCTCGTTTGCCCCATTGTTGCAGTACATAAACCCCTTGGTAAGAAACAACTAACCAGGAATCAATCATAATGTGCAGTGCGTACTTAATTTCTTTAATAAAACATTAAGATCATGGTGCCCTGTAGGTAGCAAAAGAAACAACTAACCAGGAATCCTAATACCCAGTGTCCTGTAGATACGTGGGCGTTGTTACATGGTGTCCTGTAGATACATGGATGTTGTCACATGGTGTTCTGCAGTGTAATGGCGACAATTTCCTTTATTTTGTTTTGATCATAAGATGTGCAAATTGAAATGATGTAACCTGTGCAGGGGCGGGGCTGGAAGTATCCCGATGGCGACCTATGTCGTCGAGACGGTTCGGCCACCAGGGAGAGAACGATGTGGACACCGGAGGTAGGGCAGCACGCCGGGATGGCCCGAGGTGTTCTCGAGATGGCGGCCAGGGCGAGGACGGTGTGGACACCGGATCTAGGGCAAGTCGCCAGGGCGGGCCGAGGTTTCCTCAAGACGGCACGGCCACGGGGGCGAGGACGGCGTGGACACTGGTGGCGAGGACGGTCGCCAGGCCGGGCCGAGGTTTCCTCAAGACGGCACGGCCACCGGGGCGAGGACGGCGGGGCGAGGGCAGGTTCGTGGCCTGGTAGCGGCGTTGATCACGGACGTAGTATTGTTTTTTTAGGGGACGGACGTATTGTTTAGAGGTAGCATCGTGGGGTTGTCTAGCATCCTGGGGGCAGTCTGCGGGCAGAACATTTGTTTTGAACCGTTGATCTGATTTGCAGATGTTTAATGTAACGTGGGCGCTTGGATGTTATTAAGTGGGTTTGATCGGACGTGGGTGGTTAACCTGTGTGTACTTTGTGGGGTGGCTGCAGGGGAATTCATGTTTGCTTTTTTAATAGTAGTGAAGATGAAGATTAATTAAGCGAACCATTAAAGAGAACAAACAGCGCGGCCCTTGACGAATCGCCTGCCGCGGGCAATCCAACAAGAAAATAGGCCACCCAATCGAAGAAGAGGCCCAATCAACCAGAATACTCATATTTTGCTACCGGGGCAGCTGCCCACCACACATCGATTCAGTTTGCAACCCACTTTCCAGCGAACGACCAGTCCACGGCCCAGCCAGGAAGTACGCACGAATCCAATGGACAGAAAGTCAAAAGATCTGGATCGGATGGCTGAAAAACCTGGCTGCGTGAGAGGCCTCAGAATGTGCACAGTTATAATGTATCTAAACTAGATCATTGATGGCGCGCGTTGCTGCACCTGTCTATTTGGATAATAAAATGGTAGTCTTGCTAAATATAGAGGCACATAACATATAACTTAAATTTGCATGAATTGAACAAAATAGCAAATAATATCCAAGCAAAAAAAGTACAAGTAATAGAGTATATGCAAAGAGGGAGAAAAATTGGCTAAGAAACATAGTCTCTTCCTTATGGTCTATAAATTCAATCTGAAGAACAAACCAGTGGTTTAACTGTAAGATATAATATTATGTCATACTCACATATGCAATTGTCTAAATATGGTACAACCATGCTGATCTTTCTCTAGCAACTGCAACGGGGGATTGAAAAAGGATTTCTATTTTGTGTCACCAATCAGGTAAGGCTCCAAGCATACATAATTGTTTAAATGTGGTACCATCGTACTGATCTTTCAAGTTGCGGACCTGCCAAAATGATGTTTAGAGCATGCACTACTGGAATCTGCTTCTTTGCCGTCTGCCAGATCTTTGCCGTCAGCTGACCGACAGCAGTCAGCTGACGGCAAAGATCTGGCTGACGGCAAAGACACTCTTTGCCATCAGCTGGTCCTTTGCCGTCTGCCAGCAGACGGCAAATAGGCCAAAAGCAGACGGCAAAGAGGACCGTGGGCCCCAGTGGGGTCTGTGCTATCTGCTGGCCCTTTGCCGTCTGCTGGCAGATGGCAAAGAACGGCTAGGCAGACGGCAAAGGGGCGATGCGGGCCCACCAAAGCACGGCGTGGGGGCTGACCTAACGGCTGGCTTCTTTGCCGTCTGCCAGCGGACGGCAAAGATTCTTTGCCGTCTGCTAGCAGACGACAAAGAATTAAGTTACTAAACGGCCGCGCCCACCCCGCCCCTCTCTCTCTCTCTGTTCCCCCCTCCTCTCTCTCTCCCCGACCACCTGCCGCCGCCGCCCCGCCGCCCAACCACCCGCCGCCGCCTCGCTCCTCTCTCTCTCTCCCCGACGCCCCACCGCCACCGCCTCCGCCGCCACCCCGCTCCTCTCTCTCTCTCCCCGACGCCCCCACCACCCGCCGCCGCCTCTCCCTGTTGCCCTGTCGCCGCCCCTCCCCGTCGGCCGCTCGCCGCCCCTCCCCGCCGGCCGGCCGCCCCATCGCCGCCCCTCCCTGCCACCCCGCCCCGTCGCCGCCCGTCGCCGCGCAACCCCGCCGCCCCGTCGCCGCCCCGGCGGCCCAGGCCGCCCCGTCGCCGCCCATCCCCGCCGGCCGGCCACCCCTCCCTGCCGCCCCGTCACCGCCCCCCTGCCGCCCCCTCTGGTGAGCTCCCCCCTCCTGCCCCTCTCCTTGTTTTTTTTATTTTCTATTTTTGCAAATAGATGTTTAGGTTTTTAGATGTTTAGTTTTCTGTTTTTAGGTAAATAGATGTTTAGATGTTTAGGTAAATAGAAAAAAAATATTTAGACATTTAGGTAGAAAAAAAACCTAGAAGAAAAAAAAAGAAAAGAAGAAGGAAAAAAAGGAAAAAGAAAAAAGGAAAAGAAGAAAAAATAAGAAGAAGAAGAAGAAAAAGAAGAAGAGGAGGAGGAGAAGAAAAAAAGAAGAAGAAGAAGAAGAAAAAAAGAGGAGAGGAGGAGAAGAAGAAGAGGAAAAAGGAAAGGAAGAAGAAGAAGAAGAGGAGGAGGAGAAGAAAAAAGAAGAAGAAGAAGAAGAAGAAGAAGAAGAAGAAGAAGAAGAAGAAGAAGAAGAAGAAGAAGAAGAAGAAGAAGAAGAAGAAGAAGAAGAAAGAGGAGATGAGGAGAAGAAGAAGAGGAAAAAGGAAAGGAAGAAGAAGAAGAAGAAGAAGAAGAAGAGGAAGAAAAGGAAGAAGAGGAAGAAGAAGAAAAGGAAAAAAGAGGAAAAAAAAGAAGAGGGGAAGAAGAAGAAAACGACACCCCGACACCCCGACACCCCGAGACCACGACACCCAGACACGACACCCCCGACACCCCGAAGCAAATAGATGTTTAGGTTTTTGCAAATAGATGTTTAGGTTTTATTAATTAGTTCATGTTAGGTATTCCATTTTTTATTATGTTCATGATGATGATACACTTAAATTATATACATATTATTATTCATGTCAGGTATTCAATTTTTTTAGGTTGTACTAATTTCGTTTACTCTTTGTCATTGCAGGTGTTGACAGATGGTGGGCGCGGGTCCAGAGCGCTCCGAGGCTCCTTCCTCGGCGCGTGGTGGGAGGGGTGCTTCCATTCCATCCCAGCAGCTCCGGAGAGTGCTGGATCTCAGTATGCAGACACCACCGGCGGGCACTTCTTCTTCGGCCGAGAGAGGTCGGGGGAAGAAGAGGGGTACTAGAGGTGGCCGTGGCGGCGGGAGAGGTAGGAAGGCTGCTACGCCTTCCTCGCCGCCACCCCCAGCTGATTCACCCGACCACAGGACTGCTCCATCTGAGGTGGACCCGTCTCGGACTCCGGTCCATGAGCCTCGGGCCGACGAGCCTCGGGTCGCCGAGCCTTCGCCCCACGAGACTCCGGTCCACGAGCCTCGGGCCGCCGAGCCTTCGCCCCACGAGACTCCGGTCCCAGAGTCTTCGTCCCACGAGACTCCGGAGCAGAGCACGGATCAGGCTACGTCGCAGTCGACCCGATGGGGGGACTGGCCGCCGAAGGCGAGTGGCCATGCTGATGGTGGCGAGGATCGCTTTTCAGATGATAGCTATAGCGAGGGCGAGCTGGTTGAGGGGGGCAACGTCTACCAGCGTGGTGGTACAAAGCTCCCGCCCGTGCCGGCGACCCGCGAGCAGAGGTGGTTGATTGCGCCTAATGGGGAGAAGTAAGTGCATTTACTCTTTTTTAACCTTTTGCCTTCACGTTTCTTCAAAATCTAATGCGTTGGCCTTGTCATACTGCAGGGGTTGGATGCACGGCCCTGGTATCCGCAAGCCCAACTTCGTCCTTGGTGTGCTTTGCCGGCAGAACTTCCCGGGGTGGGTCACGTTGCCCGGTGAGGGTCAGGTTCGACAGCTCGGATTGAGCTGGGAGCTGTACTTGGCTGCCCCGGCCCCGCCGCAGGAGAGGATCGACGGTGTCTTGTGCCGCACGAGGGCCGAGATGGTGATCCAGACGTTTTGGGTAATTTCTCCTCTACAGAATTAAAAATCAACAGTACCGAGTTATTGTACTAATCAGTGTTGTCTTGTTTGATTGCAGACCTTCTACAGGTGTCTTGAGGGAGAGGAGGAGGCCGCGGCTATGGTTATCGAAGCCGAGTGCAGGCGCCTACTTCAGAACTTACGGCACGAGGCTCGGGTGCAGGCTGTTCGAGACTACTACGCCTCGAAGGGTATTAAGAGGTCCAAGATGAAGTGCCGCGGCAAGTTTCTTAGTAAGGAGAAGTACATGAAGGTAAATACCTATTCTTAAGGCCTTGTACTTAGTTTCCTTGATTTGATTCGTAGGCGTAGCGCTGAAATTTCTCTTGACTAACTTAGGTGCCCCCGAGATGGTGTGCGGATAGGATGGACTGTTGGGAGGCGTTGGTGGATGAGTGGTGCTCTCCCTAATGGCTAGCCGTCCACAACAATGCCAAGGAGCGGCGTGCCAAAATGGTTGGTGTGCCACACCATCAAGGGAGCACCAACCTATATGAGTTCGGGAATAACTGGGTATGTGGTTTGCTTCATGATTCATGCAATTTCATTCTTCATGCTAGCTTGAGCCCTTAACTAATACTTTGTTCCTCTCTTTTAGGCGCGACACAACAAGACGGAGGTGCCAGAGGTGTTCGACCTCTATGCCATGGCCCATACTGCACCGTACAAGAAGGCCAAGGCATTCTCTGAGTCTGACCTTGATCATCCAGAGAGCT
Organism: Elymus sibiricus; assembly: GCA_039707655.1. Classification (NCBI taxonomy): domain Eukaryota; kingdom Viridiplantae; phylum Streptophyta; class Magnoliopsida; order Poales; family Poaceae; genus Elymus; species Elymus sibiricus. Next base: position 155,628,035 of record CM077668.1, read on the forward strand.
TCACCAACATCTCCTCCCACAACAAGCTCGTGAGGTACAGAGACGAGGGGAAGGCGAGGAAAGGGGAGGACTTTAACCCGAGCCGGCAACCTCTTGATCCAGAGCTGGTGATGATATCTGGTGGCGGGAGGCCCCATGGCTCGATAGCCATTGGGGATGGACTGATACGTTGTCCTAGCACTCTCCCGGAGATCAAGAAGCGCCAAACGAGCTCCGATCCTGAGATAAGGCCTTGTCCACGGCCAGTGGAGCTCCAAATCGAGGTTAGTTATACGGACTCAGATACCTTTCCTCCATTACATTGTGTGTGCGGACGTCGATGATTATAATGCTAACGAGGAGTGGTGTTGCAGGCTGCTCTTGAGAAAGAGAGAGCGAAGACCCAGGAGCTTCTGGAGGAGGCAAAGAGGCAGGCGGCGGAGAGGGAGAGGGAGTTGGAGGAGAGGACTGCTACGCTGTTGGAGGAGGAGAGGAACCGGAACGACTTGTCTAACCGGGCCTTATACGAGCTCTTCGTGGTAAGTTTCTTCTGCATATTAGCCAAATCATGCACGCAATGTTCGTTTCATTACTAACTAATATGACTGACTCGTGAAAACCAAATGTGCAGACCATGTGCCAGAGCAACGGTCAGACCCCTCCGCCGATGCCAGTCATTGCTCCGGCGGGCACGGTGAGTTTCATTTGAATGGTCATTAGTTACTAGTCTTTACATTTGAGTTGCATCATGCTAACGAGACATTGCAAATGATCTTTGGTGCAGCGTAACTCCCGACAAGCATCGACCGATCCTTCTGCGTCTGCCACTGGCGCGACCGGTCCTTCACCTCCATGATGACGGTACGTTTTCCCTAGTGTTTTGCTTAACAAATGCATACTTAGCTTAAGAAATGACCTATTTAGCTCCAAAATGTCATATAGTTAGCTTATTTTTCTCGAAAATGACATAATAACCTTACTTAGCTCCAAAATGACCTATTTTACCTAGGCTAGCTCAATAATGACCTATACTTAGCTTAATTAGTTCATTTATGACATAATTAGCTTACTTAGGTAAAAAATGGCATAATAACCTTGGTTTAGCTCCAAAATGTCATATACTTAGCTTATTTTCCTCGAAAATGACATAATAACCTTACTTAGCTCCAAAATGACCTATTTTACCTAGGATAGCTCTAAAATGACCTACACTTAGCATTTTTTCCTCCAAAATGACTTAATATGCTTAGTTACCTCAAAAATGGCATAACTACCTAGGCTAGCTCAAAAATGACCTATACTTAGCTTAGATAGTTCATTTATGACATAATTAGCTTACTTAGGTAAAAAATGGCATAATAACCTTGGTTTAGCTCCAAAATGTCATATACTTAGCTTATTTTCCTCGAAAATGACATAATAACCTTACTTAGCTCCAAAATGACCTATTTTACCTAGGATAGCTCTAAAATGACCTATACTTAGCATTTTTTCCTCCAAAATGACTTAATATGCTTAGTTAGCTAAAAAATGGCATAACTACCTAAGATAGCTCAATAATGACCTATACTTAGCTTAGATAGTTCATTTATGACATAATTAGCTTACTTAGGTAAAAAATGGCATAATAACCTTGGTTTTGCTCCAAAATGACCTATTTACCTAGGTTAGCTCTAAAATGACCTACACTTAGCATTTTTTCCTCCAAAATGACTTAATATGCTTACTTAGTTCAAAAATGGCATAATTACCTAGGTTAGCTCAATAATGACCTATACTTAGCTTTTTTAGTTCATTTATGACATACTTAGCATACTTAGGTCAAAAATGGCATAATAACCTTGGTTACCTCCAAAATGTCATATACTTAGCTTATTTTCCTCGAAAATGACATAAGAAGAGGAGAAAAAGAAAGAGAAGAAAAAATTCTTCTTCTTCTTCTTCTTCTTCTTCTTCTTCTTCTTCTTTTTCTCCTTCTTCTTCTTCTTCTAGTCTTCTTCTTCTTCTTCTTCTTCTAGTCTTCTTCTTCTTCTTCTTCTTCTTCTTCTTCTTCTTCTTCTTCTTCTAGTCTTCTTCTTCTTCTTCTTCTTCTAGTCTTCTTCTTCTTCTTCTTCTTCTTCTTCTTCTAGTCTTCTTCTTCTAACTTTCTTCTTTCCCATTTTGCAGATTTGCTTCAGATCACGGAAGGTTGCGTTGATGGAGTCTACTCTTCTCCTTGTCCTTCCTTTTTGTTTTGATTTTGTAGGATGAACAATGTGAAACTTGCTACCTATATATGTATGTATGGATGAAACCATTGTATATGGACTTTTTGCTTAATTGTTGGATATGTTGGCTATATATATGTTGGATATGGACTTTTGATTTGGTATATATATGTGCTGGATGATCATATCCATATGGCAGGGATATGTATGCTTGTTGAAAGTATTTTCAAATGAATATATATACATATATATATCTGTGAAATTGATTGAATTTCAGAAAAAAAAACAGAATTAACAGGGGCAATACAGGCAGTTTGCCGTCTACCAGCAGACGGCAAAGAGCTTTGCCGTCCGCCAGCAGACGGCAAATCTGCCACGTGGCAGCTACCTGTGCAACCTGGAGGCACCTGGGCTGGCCTATTTGGACACTTTGCCGTCCGTTGGTAGATGGCAAAGGCTGGTGTGCTTTGCCGTCCGCTGGCAGACGGCAAAGTACGCCGTTAGCCACCTAACGGGCCTAACCGTATCCCTCTGCCGTCCAAGGCCTTTGCCGTCTGCTTGCTTAGTATGGCTGACGGCAAACTTCTTTGCCGTCCGCGTTATTTAAGCAGACGGCAAAGCAGCCCTCTGCCGTAGCTCATTCAGCCGGACGTGGGTCCGTCTGCTGGCTGACGGCAAAGGGCTTTGCCTTCTGCCAGACGCTCCTTTGCCGTCTGCCATGGCAGACGGCAAACTGCCTGATTCCTGTAGTGATGGAACAAGGAAATAGAAAAATCAACCAGCAAAGAATGAGATGGCACTGAAGCAGAATATCATCTCGATAGATAAAGACATTAGGAAAATTCATTCCATGGTTAATGTAAAGTCTTCATGCCTCATTGGCATGCAAGATACCTTGTGTAGCCTCACGACGCAAAATTACAAAAAATTGCACTGATACAATTTCCCCTTGAACTGAATAAAAGAATAAAATATACCAGACCACTAAATCCATGACAATCACTTATCAGTATGATTATTTATTACTCTGTTAACTAAACTGACTTCATTACTTGTGAGATAATATGCAATGGGTTACAAACCAGATACATATCACAACATTATCCAATGCATGAGCTTCTTTTCCACCACTACCTGGCAAGGAGATAAGTAATACTATTAGACGCAATTTTCTGTGGTAAAAATAGCAACACAATCAGTCAGATAACGATCCATAGTCAACGTAACGTTTGCATACGTGTCAACTTGTACTCACCCTAATAATACCAGGTTGCTAGCAAAATGAAAAATATAACTCAAAAGAAGGTAGATTTTGGAGCCTTGGTACCAAGTGAAAGTGACACCCACAATTGCACCAACATATTTACTGATCTTTTGCGTAGTTTTTTTTCATTACAGAAAATAACATGCATAAAGATCAACTACTTGGTTCTTTTCGGTTTCTTATTACGAAATCGCTAAGGTAGTACCTTGTTACATGGAACCAGGTCCTTGAGAAGTTCAAAACTTCATGCTTTGCTTGATCTATTCTCACCTATCCATGTGGAGGCACAATTCAATGCAGCATGAATAAATTCAACAAGTTGAACCAGAAAAAGGAAAAAAAACATCCATAGAGAATAATGTAACCTCTCTGCAAGGTTGCGCTAATACCTTCGCTCTCCCTGCCCGGACATGGACAGAGTCCTTGGGTGGCTAACTCCACCGGCTTGGCATTCTTCTCCTTGCCCTTCTTGTACTGACCATCCTCGACGGAGCGGTCACCCTTCTTGCACCTATTGGAATTCCATTCATTTTGCTCCTCTGCCTGAAAGACATAATTCATGCAGCCTAGTCGTTAATGGCATGCAACAAGGGATCATCCCAATTAGTGAAAAAACTGAAGCTCGCCTGTCTTGAGTGTGTCTGGCTGGCCTTCCAAACCTGAGTCCTGGAACAACCGAAGGAAGGTGTAAAGTGTCAGCTTGAATGAAAATCACAACAAAAGGTCAAATAAATCATTTCTTTTTTTTTTGCAAGGACACAGGTAAAACATTTCCATGGTGCAAGGAATTAGCTAAGAGTAGCAATATTCCACCAAGAAAAAATGGTGCATCCAACCATGAAGCAACATCTATCGCAGAAGATGCTCATGTCTCTTACGAATTTTGATAAGTGGCAGTAGAAGCCGCATTATGCTATATCAGTACCACTGATCTATGGAACTGTGTATAGATTAGCATTTTATAATTATAATCGTAAACTACTTAAAAAATGAAGTATTCTACAGGATATGGTAAATAATACAATTAGTTCAGTTCGATAAGACCACAGTGTAGCTCCATGTCATAAGCAAGCATGAATTAACGCTAAATCTTGGTTGGACACGGCTGCATTGAGGAAAAGGAATGTAGCATGTTAACCTCTAACTCTAATAGTGAATATGGGTGAAGAGAAGAAAAAACAGATAAGTATAATCGGTAGCAAATCATTTCCTGTTCGAACCACTTTAGCTACATGCAAAAAGATGCTTGGTATAGGATTTGCGATGCTCAAAATAGATCAACTCGTAAGCAATCCATTACCGTTCTTCTTCGAAATTTTTATGTGGGAATTACTACTTGGTATAGATTTGTGCTTGACACTATTACCGGAGGAAATTTCTTGATGTATCCCACTTTGGATGCTTTCAATGCTATGGGAAATTTAGTGGGTTCACCCCTATCATTATTAATGAAACGACATTGACTTTGGAGCATGTTATGCAAAGGTTTGAAGCTATTGAAATTAAGATGTCTACTATTGAACATCTTGAGAATTTAGATAAAAAGGTCCACAATCATATTACTCAATTTGGTTCTAAGGTGGGAATTGCTTTGAAAACCTTAAAAGAAAAAGAACCAATAATTAACGAAAGGATAGAACAAAGTCCCGCTAGAATTGATAAGTTAGAAGAGATTATCAATAACTTAGGTTCCGTTTTTTCCTCCGCTAAAAGCATTGATAGGACTCCTCCCAATAAAAATTGCAAGTTTATATATGTTCCTAAGGTTAAGAGTGCTACTTCTAGTAAAGGGAGCGAGGATCTTAAAATGATTAGCGTGCACCCCAATTTCATTGATATAATGAAGGAACCTATCCATAAAAGCAAAATTCTTGATTTTGTGCCTAAAAGTGTGATGATGAGAAACTCCTATGTTAAAATTACTACAAATGGGTGTGTAATTGAGGAATTGGAAACCAAGGATGACAACACTTGAAACTATGCATTATGCCTAGCTAGGGGCATAAAACAATAACGCTTGTTGGGAGGCAACCCAATGAATAAAATATTTTTTTGTTTTTACTTTCTGTTCTTGTGAGTTTACACAATTATAGCCTCTGTTATGATTGTGTTTTTATCTTTTAATTAGTGTTTGTGCCAAGTAATGCCTTTGGGATGATTTGGAAGATAGTATGACCGATGCTGTTGGAAAACAGAAACTTTTGCGTCCAGTGCTAGAATTTTCATTTTTTGCTGGAGCGTGATAAAATTCTGAATTTTTTACACAGTATTGATATATGAATTTCCCACGTTATCATAATTTTTCAGTATTTTTTAATTTACACAAGTATGATGTTAATTCAGATCTTTACAGACTGTTTTGTTTTAGACAGAATATATTTTTGTTGCATAGTTTGCTTATTTTGATGAATCTATGGATCGTATCGGGGGGTATGAGTCATGGAGAAGTTGGAGTACAGTAGCATTATGCCAATATTAAATATGAATCAATTTACAACAGTACCTAAAGTTTAAGGTTTGTTTGTTATACTAACGGATCTCACGAGGTTTCTGTTGAGTTTTGTATGCTGAAGTTTTCAAGTTTTGGGTGAGACTACGATGGATAAAGGAATAAGGAGCGGCAAGATCCTAAGCTTGGGGATGCCCAAGGCACCCCAAGGTAATATTCAAGGAATACTCAAGCGTCTAAGCTTGGGGATGCCCCGGAAGGCATCCCCTCTTTCGTCTACAATCTATCGGTAACTCACTTGGAGCTATATTTTTATTCATCACATGATATGTGTTTTACTTAGAGCGTCTTGTGATATAGTTTGTTTGCTTTTGTTTGCTTTTTAGTTTGTCACAATAAACTTTGCTGAACACACCTTTTTGAGAGGGACACACATTATTCGTGATTTGTTAGAATACTCTATGTGCTTCACTTATATCTTTTGAGCTAGGCAGTTGCTCTAGTGCTTCACTTTATCTTTTAGAGCACGGCGGTGGTTATATTTTAAAGAAATAGTTGCACTCTCATGCTTCACTTATATATTTTTGAGAGTCTAATAAATAGCAATGGTAATATGCACGGGTTATGAATTTGGTCCTGATATGATAGGTATTCAAGAGGGATATAATAAAAACTTTCATGTAGATCACTGAATATGATAAGTTTGATTCCTTGCAATAGTTTTGCGATATTAAGATGGTAATATGTGGGAGGTGCTAGTAGATAATTGTGGTTTAGTAAGAATATTGGTGTTAAGGTTTGTGATTCCCGAAGCATGCATGTATGGTCTGTCGTTATGCTAAGAAGTTGGAGCATGATTTATTATTGATTGTCTACCTTATGAGTGGTGGTCGGGGACGAGCGATGGTCTTTTCCTACCAATCTATCCCCCTAGGGGCATGCGTAGTAGTACTTTGCTTCGAGGGCTAATAAACTTTCGCAATAAGTATGTGAGTTCTTTATGACTAATGTGAGTCCATGGATTATACGCACTCTCACCTTTCCGCAATTTGCTAGCCTCTTCGGTACATTGCATTGCCCTTTCTCACATCGAGAGTTGGTTCAAACTTCGCTGGTGCATCCAAACCCCGTGATATGATACGCTCTATCACACATAAGCCTCCGTATATCTTCCTCAAAACAACCACCATACCTACCTATCATGGCATTTCCATAGCCATTCCGAGATATATTGCCATGCAACTTCCACCGTTCCGTTTTTATGACACACATCATCATTGTCATATTGCTTTGCATGATCATATAGCTGACATAGTATTTGTTGCTCAGCCACTGTTCATCATTTTTATACATGTTACGCTAGTATCATTGCACATCCTGGTACACTGCTAGAGGCATTCATATAGAGTCATATTGTTCTAGTATCGAGTTGTAATATTGAGTTGTAAGTAAATAAAAGCGTGATGATCATCATTATTAGAGCATTGTCCCAGTGAGGAAAGAATGGTGGAGACTAATGAGTCCTTGAGAAAGTGGGGATGAGGTCCATGAGACCGTTCTAAAAAAAAAGAGGCCAAAAAGAGCCCACACAAAAAAATGAGAGAAAAAGAGAGAAGGGGCAATGTTACTATCCTTTTTCCACACTTGTGCTTCAGAGTAGCACCATGTTTTTCATATAGTGAGTCTCCTATTTTGTCACTTTCATATACCAGTGGGAATTTTTCATTATAGAACATGGCTTGTATATTCCGATGATGGGCTTCCTCAAATGCCCGAGGTCTTCATGAGCAAGCAAGTTGGATGCACACCCACTTAGTTTTCATGTTGAGCTTTCATACACTTATAGCTCTTAGTGCATCCGTTGCATGGCAATCCCTACTCCTCGCATTGACATCAATTGATGGGCATCTCCATAGCCCGTTGATTAGCCTCGTTGATGTGAGACTATCTTCCTATTTTTGACTTCCCCTTATTAATCTCTACCACCATACTCTATTCCACCCATAGTGCTATATCCATGGCTTGCGCTCATGTATTGCGTGGGGGTTGAAAAAGCTGAAGCGCGTTAAAAAGTATGAACCAATTGCTCGGCTTGTCATCGGGGTAGTGCATGATAAATATTTTGTGTTAAGAAGATGGAGCATGACAGGATTATATGATTTTGTATGGATAACGTTCTTTAGCATTTTTATTTTGAAAGACATGATTGTTTATTAGTATGACTGAGTATTGATGTCTTTATATCAAACTATAGACTATTGCTTTGAATCATTCGGATCTTATTATTCATACCGTAAGAGAGAGAGATTACATGATGAAACATGTTAGGTAGCATTCCACACCAAAAATTCTGTTTTTATCATTTACCTACTCGAGGACAAGCATGAATTAAGCTTGGGGATGCTTGATACGTCTCCAACGTATCTATAATTTTTGATTGTTTCATGCTATTATAGTATCAATCTTGGATGTTTTATATGCAATTATATGCCATTATATATCATTTTTTGGGACTAACCTATTAACCCAGTGCCCAGTGCCAGTTGCTATTTTTTTTGCTTGTTTTTGCATTTTCAGAAAATCATTATCAAAAAGAGTCCAAACGAGAAAAAAACTTTGGATTAATTTTTTCTGGACCAGAAGAGACCCACGAAGCTTCGGGAGAAGACCAGAAGAGCCACGAGGAGGCGACCAGCCTGGAGGGCGCGCCTAGGGGGGTAGGCACGCCCCCCAGGATTGTGGGCCCCTCATAGCCCCTCCTGACTTAATTCCAGCGCTATAAATTCCCAAATATTCCCAATATACCAAAAAGACAGAAGAGAAAACCTTTCTGTGATAGCCTGGCTTAATAGGGATGATAGACTACTCATATCAATAAGGAATTCCTTCTTTTTCGAGACCCCATTCGGAAAGAACTCCAAAGTTAAGCGTGCTCAGCTTGGAGTAATTTTAGGATGGGTGACCGATCGGGAAGTTGGTCCCGGGTGCGCATGAGTGAGGACAAAGTGCGCAGAAAAGACTAGTATTGATCTGTGGGGCCAGTCTAGATCCCGCCAGGAGTAACGACCATCGGCGGGTGTGTCCGGGGCGTTACAAGAAAGTTGGTATCAGAGTCTCGACCGACCATAGGAGCCCCCTTGATTGATCGAACCGTTGGCGAGTATAGAAGAAAAACTATTTTGAGTCTAGTTATATATCGAAGAGTAGGAATTCTTTTTACTCCTTATCCCCTTCGTCGCTCTGGTGAGGAATTGTGACGTAGGTGTTTTGATTCTACTACTCTTCTCACTCAATTTGTTTTAGGATCACGCGGGTATTTTCGGAATCGTTGCGGTGTGATAGAATTCTGTTCTTGGTGCCTCCTGACCGTATGGATTGGACCCGGGGAGTTGAGCTCCAAGGGGTTCTTGTCACATTCGCTATCGTTTTAGTTACTGAATACCAGAGGACGCCGACATCGAAATGCTTCTATACTTTTTGTGGTGGCAAATAGTGCCGTGACTTTTCCCCAGTACTGGAGGAGTTAGCTCGGATGATCCACCGTGACTAGTATCGCTGTGTTTTCGAAGGTCTGAGGTAGACGAATTTGCGAAGTTTCTCGGTTGTGTGTTAAGGGTTGCGGATGCAGTTGCAGGGTTATATGTGATAGCCTGGCTTAATAGGGATGATAGACTACTCATATCAATAAGGAATTCCTTCTTTTCTGAGAGCCCATTTGGAAAGAACTCCAAAGTTAAGCATGCTCAGCTTGGAGTAATTTCAGGATGGGTGACTGACCGGGAAGTTGGTCCCGGTGCGCACGAGTGAGGACAAAGTGCGCAGAAAAGACTAGTATTGATCTGTGGGGCCAGTCTAGATCCCGCCAGGAGTAACGACCATCGGCGGGTGTGTCCGGGGCGTTACAAGATGGTATCAGAGACGACCCTCGCGGTTACACGGATGTTTGCGGTCCAGGTGCGCGGTCATGTTGTGCATGACGTTTGTGACCCGTCGTGGCACACGACATGTCACATGTGCCGGACTGGACGCACAAACGTATGTGCCAAGAGGGAACGTTCCTGTGGCCCGACGAGGACGTCGGTTCCTCTGAGTGGGGGTGTATGTGATAGCCTAGCTTAATAGGGATGATAGACTACTCATATCAATAAGGAATTCCTTCTTTTTCGAGAGCCCATTAGGAAAGAACTCCAAAGTTAAGCGTGCTCAGCTTGGAGTAATTTCAGGATGGGTGACCGACCTGGAAGTTGGTCCCGGGTGCGCACGAGTGAGGACAAAGTGCGCAGAAAAGACTAATATTGATCTGTGGGGCCAGTCTAGATCCTACCAGGAGTAACAACCGTCGGCGGGTGTGTCCGGGGCGTTACACTTTCCACCACCGCAAGCCTCTGTTCTTCTGCGATCCCATCTGGAGCCTTTTCCGATACTCTGCCGAAGGGGGAATCGACCACGGAGGGCTTCTTCATCAACCTTGCCGCCCTTCCGATGATGTGTGAGTAGTTTACCACAGACCTACGGGTCCATAGATAGCAGCTAGATGGCTTCTTCTCTCTCTTTGATCTTCAATACCATGTTCTCCTCGATGTTCTTGGAGTTCTATCCGATGTAATCTTCTTTTGCGGTGTGTTTGTTGGGATCCGATGAATTGTGAGTTTATGATCAGATTATTCATGAGAAATATTTGAGTCTTCTCTGAACTCTTTTATGCATGATTGTTATAGCTTTGTATTTCTCTCCGATCTATTGGTTTAGTTTGGCCTACTAGATTGATTTATCTTGCAATGGGAGAGGTGCTTTGTGATGGGTTCAATCTTGCGGTGCTCAATCCCAGTGACAGAAGGGGACATGACACGTATTTGTATTTTTGCCATTAAGGATAAAAAGATGGGGTTTAATCATATTGCTTGAGTTTACTTTGTCTACATCATATCATCTTGCTTAAGGCATTACTCTGTTTCATACTTAATACCCTAAATGCATGCTGGATAGCGGTCGATGGGTGGAGTAATAGTAGTAGATGCAGGCAGGAGTCGGTCTACTTGTCTCGGACGTGATGCCTATATACATGATCATTGCCATGAATCCGTCATAATTATTTGCTTTTCTATCAATTGCCCAACAGTAATTTGTTTACCCACCGTATGCTATGTGTTCTAGAGAGAAGCCTCTAGTGAAAACTATGGCCCCCGGGTCTACTTTATCATATATTAAAAAACCTAAAAATACCTTGCTGCAATTTATTTACTTTATTTTATTTAGTATTTTAGTTTATCTATCTATCACTATCAGAATTAATCCTTACAAATAACCGCTAAGAGGATTGACAACCCTCTTATTTGCGTTGGGTGCAAGTGTTTCCTTTTGTGTGTGCAGGTGCGCTTAACGGGATTTTGCTTGGTTCTCCTACTGGATTGATAACCTTGGTTCTTAACTGAGGGAAATACTTATCTCTACTATACTGCATCATCCTCTCCTCTTCGGAGAAATACCAACGCAGTCTACAAGTAGCACTGGTCTTCTAGGTGGAGAAGATGCTCTGACAAAGTATATTGGAAGTAAGGTTGATGCTATACAATGATCCTTGATGGGCATATTCTTGTAATTCTTCTGGACGTGCATCTGTCCATCGATGAGGAGCGAGAGCAAGTCCATGTGGCACATGATCGTTGGCTGGAGCCTGGAGGTCATGGAGCGGTCCGCGCCAAGAACGACCGGCCATGTTCCAATGAGTTCTGCAACGACGTCTACGGCTCGGCGCCGACGTCTCTAATCTGTCACAGCAACATGATTACATGATCGCCGGCTAGAGTCTGGTGGTCATGGAGCAGTCCGCGCAAAGAACGATCGGCCATGGCCTGGTGAGCTCTGTGACGACAACTACGGTTCGGCGCCGACATCTCGAATCTATCACAGGGGCCTCCCCTCCCCATCCCCGCTGCCTGGAAACCGCTCCCGATCTTCGGAAACCTAGCGAAATCCGTGCGCTATTTTTGTTTTTCAATCATTGATCGTACGAGAGGTGAGGTGCGTCCGGTTTTGATGAAGGGAGAGCAAGAGCGATCGTGTCCCGTGTTGTTTTCCAATCCGTATCGTGCGAGGGGTGAGGTAGGAACGACGTGATGGGCTGGGTTAGATTTTTTGTTGAGGGCTGATGGGCTGGGTTAGTTGGCCCAAAGGGAAAGGCTGAACCAAACATTTTTTATGTATAGGCAGAAAGCTTTTGACGTACGGGAAAGGCTGAACGATACGTTTGATGTGAAACGATTCAGACCAAACAAAAAAAACTCAATTAAGCGGGACGAAACCAAGAGTATCAATTTGCTTTATTAGCAGGTGTGTGTGTGTATATATATATATATATACAGCCCGTCTATTCTGCCAATATTGGCAGAATAGTTATTCTGCCCACACTTTCGAACTGCACGCTCAACGCGAGGGCACTGCACTTTCTGAAGCAAGCGCACTGCAATTCAGAGACTAGTGAACTTCTCGTCGAAAAAACTATACGCGATGTTTTTCGGTACTGTTTTCGAGCCAGTTTTTAAACCGTTTGTCGGAACGAGACGTGTAATATACCTTTGGAAAGCTATGGATTAGGCGCAACTTCGCCATGTTGAATTTTTTTCGAGATTCCTCGCGGTTTAAGAGCAGTTTCAAAAACGGTGGGCGCCCGACGAGCGGCAGCGAGCGTATTTTCACGTTTTTTCGCAACCCGCTTGTCGGAATGAAGCAAATGATACGCCGTTGGAAAGATATCGTCGAGGCACAACTTTTTGATATATATTACTTTCTCTAATTCCTTACGGTTTAAGAGCAGTTTCAAATTTACTAAATCGCGGAATTCTGTTTTTTCAAAAATTTGCAATTTTTTGGTACTGTTTTCGCTCCAGTTTTTTAACCGTTTGTCGAAACGAGGCGTGTGATATGCCGTTGGAAAGCTACGGACGAGGCGCAACTTTCATATGTAGAAATGTTTTTGAGATTCCTTACGGTTTTAAACTAATTTTGAAAATGGTGCGGCAGCTGACGGGTCACAGCGGCCGTTTTTTCATGATTTCTTCCAAACCGCTCGTCGGATTGATGCAAATGATACGTCGTTGGAAATATATCGACGAGGCGCAACTTTTTCATGTAGAACACTCTCTCTAATTCCTTAAGGTTTAAGAGCAGTTTTGATTTTACCTGCGGACACTATGTTTTTCGCGACACCAAAATCGGACAGAAGAATGCACTGCTTCAGACTGAAAGCCGCACTGTATCAGCCGGACAAGCGAACTGCAAGATTTCTTTTTGTCACACGTAAATTTTCCGAAACGAGGAAGTGGACTACGCTTCACATCGGGCGTAAGTGAACCGCAACACTATCGAGAAGTGAACCGCATTACTTTTTTTGTCGTTTCCGTAACATTTTTTTTGTACTTCACATTTGGGAGTAAGTGAACCACGACACAACCAAAAATGGACCTCGACAGTACCGAAAGTGAACCGCATGAGTTTTTATTCTTTTTTTTTCTAACTTTCTTTACGCTTTTTTTCTCTCCGTGCGATCTGAATTGCGAGGCCACGAGAGTAGTGAACCACACGAGGGGAAGTGAACCTCGGAGCGAATCAAAGTGAACCGCATGTTTTCTTTTGCATCATTGTGTTCTCGTGTGTTTTGCAGTAAAGGAGACATGAGTAGCAAACCGCACGGACGATAGTAGCGAACCGCACCAACAAGAGTAGTGAACTTCATACTTTTTTCCGAACTCCAAAATACAATAAGTGTACTGATTTGCAAAAAAATAGAGAACTCCATCATTTTTTTACAAAGCTATCGTCCACTTCACAAATAGAATTTAAAAATGCATATACGTTACATAAAAGGAACTGACTACAAAAATTCATTCCGATGGGAACACACGAGTAAAAACACAGAAATAAGCATACGAACTGCACAAGGAAACTATCAGCACCACCGTGCCTGCTAACCGCAAGCCGACAGCAGCCGGATTGCATCGCCGCACACTCCGATGGGAACCGCACTCCGATGAACACCCAAGTGAACTGCAGCAAGCAATAGAATTGCATTCATGGTCTCTGATCACCTTTTTCTTTTGTGATGTTTTTCCGTCTGCTGCAAAACTATAAAAAACTGAACTTCAAAAAATATTGCAACAAGGTGACGCATGGGTGGAGGCGCAGTTCCCTGGAGGCAGAATAGAACTGCACGCCGCGCGGGGGCGAGCTGCATGCCAGCGACTACGAACAATACAACACCTGACCAAGGGTCCGGGGCGCACTGCACTGCACGCCAGCACCGCGAGCACTGAAACATCCTTCAAACTGAACTACAAAACACACAAATCCATCCACTGAAAGCTTTGCCCGAACTGCATGAAAAACACCCCCCAAAAATTGCATCGATGCTCTGCCCGAACTGCATCAAAACACCCCAAAAATTGCATCTATGCTCTGCCCGAACTGCATTAAAACATCCCAAAAATTGCATTGATGCTCTGCTTGAACTGCATCAAAACACCCACTGATGCTGCGGCGGTGGTGCCCCCGGCCCTGCTGCCCACGCCGGCATCCTTGCCAACAGGCGGCGACCGCCATTGACGACGAGGACGGGATCTGCAGGGGCTTAGGAGGTAGGCGGCGGCGTAATCCCAGAGGAGTAGTCGAGCAGGATCCGCAAGGTGGAGTGTAGGAACTGCTGCGCGCCCGGATCCGCACCGGAGATGCGAGGCAGGTGGCCCCTGCGTCCGTATCCGGCACCGGATGGGGCATCTCATGGCGGAGATCGCCGGAATCCAGTGCCTCCCCGAGACCGCTATGGCTGGAGGATGGAGGCAGAGGATACGGCGAGGTGGGGTGGCATCGCGAGGTGGAGCCGGAGGCGTGGAGGCCAGCCGTCGCGGGGTCGGGGCCGGGACCGTGGATCCCGGCCATTGCGCGGGCGGGGCCGTGGCCGTGGAGGGCGGCGTCGCGGGGCGAGGCCGGGGTGGGGCGGCGTCGCGGGGCGGGGACAGAGCTGGGGAGGCGACGCTCGATCGGCGGGCATGGAAGGGAGCTGGGGAGGCGGCTGGTAAGGGGCTGGCCGACGAGGAGCACGTCGGCTCGGTGCATAATGCCCGCACCATGGCGGGTCGGGGCGGGACACAGCGGCGCGCTGGATCCGGCGGTGCAGGGGCCAGATCCAGTGGCTGGTTTGCACGGGGTGGGCGTGGAAGCCTACGGGATCTCGGGGGGTAGCGCGGCGCCGTGCTGAGGTTGGGGGTTTGCCGCGGCACCGGGGAAGGGTGGTCGGGGCAGTGGGGTGGGTGGGCGGTGCGATGGTCGGCTGGGGAGGAGAAGGGGCGAGCTGCATCTGGGAAGAAGCTTCGGGAGGATTTGGGGATGGAGCGCACGAGAAGAAGGTGGGTTTGGGGGGTGGGGACGTGGGTGGGGTCGAGCTTCGCCGTTGAACCAGTTGCCCTCTTCGATCGGGATGTGTGCAGATCCATGGGAGGAGGTGGCAGGTGCACGCCGGCTCCGGGGATGGTGATTTGGGGAAGAACCCGCGCCGCCCGCTGTCATGGTAGAAGGTGTGGAGGGGGAGGGGAGGGGCTTGGGCCGCTGCCGCTGTAGAAGGCGGGGAGGGGAGGGGCGGCGGTGTTCTGGTGGGGGTGTTGGCAGAATAAGGAAAAGATGGTAGAATAAGGTCTTAAGGGGGTTGGTAGAATAGACCCACCCTATATATATATATATATATATATATATATATATATATATATATATATATATATATATATATATATATATATATATATAGCCCGTCTATTCTGCCAATATTGGTAGAATAGTTATTCTGCCCACACTTCCGAACTACACGCCCAATGCGAGTGCACTGCATTTCTGTACAAATAGCACTGCAATGCCAGATGGGAGAACTGCTTCGTGGCTTGTGGTCCGTCCGTGTGTTCTGGATGCAATCGGGTGTTGCGGGATGGTTTTAGTTGTTTCTGGACGTTCATTGCACATTATTGTTTGTAATTTACTAGAATCCAGGCTAAAATTTGCACAAATCGACCGATTTGGCGGACGAGCTTTCCTCTGTTCGTTCGTGTTCGTGTGTGATTCTATTTTTTTGCGCTCGGATGTGGTTTGTTGGTCGGAATTCTTAGCTTGCGTTCGTCTAATCGATCCCGTTTATCTATAATCTGCGTCTTTGTTCGTAATCTGCTTTCATTTTTGCAAAATCGATTGTGCTGGTGTTATGAGCTTCGTCCGCTCCTCTGTGTATTTTGGTTTTTTGTATTTTTGCGCGTTCAGGCGTTTTCAATCTTGCAAGTATTGTATTTCTTTCATTTGGATCGACTCTATTGCATCTGTAATTGGTATATTTTTTGTTTCATTTTTTGAGAACAGCGTCTGTTGTTCATCCTTAACCTTTTTGGCCCGTGAGCTCGATTGAAATGTTGCGGCCTGTTCTTCAAAATTGAGTGTTTGCACATCGATTAGTCGAGCTGTCGAACTGCGACTGTATTTGCTTACCTCTGTTTGCCTCAAAACATGCCTGGATCTCTGCTGCTTTGTTTACATTGTTGCATTTCTTTTCATTGTTGTAGTGTACTGCATGTTTGTAAGTAGTGGACTTCACTGGAACTGCATTACAGTGTACACGATAGCCTTTGAAATTTCTCATTTTTTTGTAAATGCATTATGTGGTTGAGCGAACTTCAAAGTTTGAACTATCATACTGCATTCTTATACTGAACAGAACTGCATACTATGACAATTTTTAATGCAGGAGAGTTTAACTGCAAAGGTATTGTCCATTCGCACTGCATTGTTACCACCTAGAGCACTGTACTTTTTAATATAGCGCACTTCACTATATGTATTAGAGATCTGCATTTCTCCCACCAACTTAGCAAAAGAATGATAAAATGATGCATGTGAGCTCACATACACTAAAAAGGTACTGTTCAGCGGTTATGTGGTTGAGTGAACTTCAAAGTTTGGACTATCGTACTGCATTGTTATACTGAATAGAACTGCATACTAAGACAATTTTTTAAAACAGCGGAGGTGAACTGCAAAAGTTTCTTCCATTCGCACTGCATTGTTACTACATAGAGCACTGCACTCTTTAATATAGCGTACCTCAATATATGTATTAGAGAACTGCATATCTCCCGCCAGCTTGGCAAAAGAATGATAAAGTGATGCAGATGAGTTCACATTCATTAAAAAAGGACTGTTCAGACCGTCTGAAGAACATAGAGTTGCGTTGTCTGATGGACTTAATTTTAAAAGCTTACAGCATAAAGGGTTTGCTTTATTTTAAACAGTCTACAGTGCAAATATTCTAAATAACAGGGAGCCTTTTTCCCTGTAGAACATCACCATCGCCACTTCTCCGGCCTCAAACCCATTCTGGGAGATAAACTCCTTCCAGCCAGCAGTTATGTTGAAGCAGCCATCAGAGTCAATGTGGTAGTCAGCTTGCATGTATTCATACCCATTCTTGTGTTCTGTCTCCAAAATAAGCTTCCCTGAAGTCAGAGCAGTAAACCTTATTGTGGATGGCAGTTTCTGCATTTTGGCATGCATGGAAAAAAAATCTTTATAAGTAAACACCACACGGTTTGCTATATCTTAATATTATCTGTTTATATTTGACTTAAATATGTATAAATATATGACTACTATTAATAAAGCAGTAGCAACATATGAACCAAAATATATACGGACTTGACCAGTAACTTTGGTAGAATATATACTATTCAGCTAACACTTTGGCACTGCAAGTTCAGGTCAGGTGTACTGCTCTCAAATAGCAAGTGCACTGCATCGATGGGCGATTGAACTTCTTTTGTTTGGGTGTTGTGGATCGTCTGTTTAGTTCCGTATTTAACTAGTGTTAACATCTGAGATGGGACTGAAGAAAAATATATACAACCACCTAGTGTTAATTTCTGACAAATCTGAAAAAAACACAGATCTTGGCATTGATGATAAGACTGAAGAAAGTGATGGTACATTCAGATGTGTATTTGTAACCTGATATTGTGAAAAACTAAGAGGGGAAAAGACATACCCATGATTCCTCAAGGTCTTCAGTTGTGAGGCGATAAAGGAATGGTGCCCGAAATCCATGGTTTGTGGTCAGCTGGCAGGAGAGCTGACTGCGCTGCTCAGACTCGGTGAGCTCCAGACCATCAGAGTACATGCATGCCTCCGCTATCGTCACCATCCTTGCGAGGCAGCTGCACGAACAGTCCATGGTGGGCTCTGTGGAAAGGCAGATAACAGAGGAAAGGCAGATAGTAGGGGGGAATGGCGGAACCCTAGATGTGGGCTTTGGAGAAGAGAAGAAGAGGGGAGGAGTTCTGTGAGTTCGGAGAATGATTGGATAGGTTTTATGCAGCCAGGATGAATGTCGGTTTTTCAATGAAAGTAATAAATGTTGTGGTAGGTGATATGTGGTAGGCTGTAGAAGGAATCTGTTTTAGTTTGCCGAACTGCATTTCAGAAGTAATAGAACTTCTTCGTTAATCATACAGTACTGCATTGTTGGAGGCCGCGAACTGCATCCCTTCTGTGTCTTTGCAGCTTCCTGCATTTTTTTTTGTGAATGAACTGCAATTGCTGGCTGGCTGCGGACTGGCATATTTTTGTTGTTGTGGTTATTCATTTAAATTTTGTTCTATTTTTTGTTGTTGTTGATAATCTCATTGTAATGGTTCTTTTTTTCCGAGTCTTTTTTGTTATTTGGTGTGTCGTGGAATGAGAGAATAATTATATTAGATGCAGATATCCATGCTGTGGCGTGTTGGGCCTGTTTGAGAGTAAGTTACATCCGGCCTAGGTAGGCCTGCCCGCACGGCTTCTTTTTCTCTGTGTAGTGTGTATGCGCTGAACTTTAGTCCCACCTCGCCTGGCGAGAGCTCCCACGACCGGTTTATAAGCCCTGGTGAGGCAACCCATTCGAACTCCTCTTGATACTTATTGGGCGCTTACACTTGGCGCTCGCTGCCCACACCCCCTCTGACCTGTGGGCCCTAGTCTTCCTGGCCCCCGTGCATCGTGGCTCAGAACGGACTCGCCTATGGATCTCTATGGGCGCTGTCCTAGTACGAGACTGGCTGGGGTCATGTTGGACTAGGGCGATCAATATTTTTTTTCCGTACGTACTTATGTTTTTTTTATTATAGATTGTGCACTACTTTGTTACAATGTTCTGAACTGTATCTATGAACGTTCTGTATTGCATGTCTCTACATTTCCGCACTGCCTGCCTGTACAGTACGGTTTGTGCACTGCATGGATGTTCGTTTGTGCACTGCCATGTGCACATGCTTTGTGCGGTATCCGAATCACACTCTCTTTTGGAATGTTTATATATTTTTTAGTGCACTGCAACATATTCTAACAGAGAACTGCAACATTGTACAGGAAATAAACTTGTTCATAACATAAGCAAACTGCATGATTACAAAGCAAACTGCATCACAAGCAAACCTAAATTTACCACAAGCAAACTACAAACTTGACAGAAAGCAAATCTGATGAGAAATCTAAAATGGCACGAGCAATCTTGTAGGTACTTTCATGTCCGGCACCACCTCTTTTCTTCAGTAGTCGTAGTCGCCCCTAGACCTGGCACGCTTCCTGGACTTCTCCTTCTCGAGTTTTGCCCGGCGGAACCCTTCCTGGGTGATGGTGAGGCGGCTCCATATCTCGTACGCGGCGTAAGCGTCCTTTGCCGCGTACTCGATGTGCCTCATGGTCAGGGGCATGCACTCCCAGCGCTTGTGCTCTGCGTCCGTCATCTTCTTCTTCATGTTTTTGTAGTAGTCGTCGACGAGGATGCCAGAGACGTCTGCAAGGGAGTCTAGCGGCTCGTGTCGGTACCAAAACCGGCAGATCTCGGGTAGGGGATCCGAACTATGGGTCAAGGAGTCGATGGTAACAGGGAACGTAGAGACAACGATTTACCCAGGTTCGGGCCCTCTCAAGGAGGTAATACCCTACGTCCTGCTTGATTGTATTGATGTGATTGTATGAAGGTTACAGAGTTGATCTACCTCGAGATCGACTGGGCTAAACCCTAGGTAATGATATCTCTCCCCTACGGACTAAACCTCCTGGTTTATATAGACACCAGGGGGTCCTAGGGTTACACATGGTCGGTTACCGTCTGGGATAAACACGCAGATTACACCATCTATTTCTTGGAGGAGACGCCAAGACTTCGGAGGTTTCCTTCTAACACACGGGGTTGTCCATAATCCAGCCTTCCATCGACATGTAGAGAGCGGCCCACCAGCCCGGCCTATGAGAGATAGGCTGGCAGCCCGAGTACCCCCTAGTCCGGGACACCCTCAGTAGCCCCCGAACTAGTCTTCGAAGCTGAGGTAGAAGCCGAACACCATTGGCTTCGTGGACCAGTTCACTTTCCTCCGCGATTCCGGTAACAGACCTGTATCACTCCGAGTTATATTATCAAGCATTGTCCGGTCGTACATACGCCGAACTATACCTCGGTAACAAAGTACAACAATAACTTAGCCCCGAAGGCTAGCCGCTTCGGTGTGAACAGTGTTCGCATCTGACAACTTTTACTGAAGGGTCACACCTTACGACGACCGCAAGTTGGTTTATGACAAACTCGATCCGCGGTTCGAGGCGGTTTCCATTGGCACGTCCCATCGATATGGAGATCGTGTCCTGTTTTCAAGGGATATGATCAATAATCCGCTTCATCCCACGCGCGCATAATGGCACGGTTACATGGGGAAATAGCGAGGACTGCGGCGCAGTAAAAGGACCGTGGGTTTTTACAGCCCATAAAAGGGGCACAGCCATTGTTCCTTTCGTACGCTCTCATTTCTCCCCTTCGTCATTGCCTTTCCCATCTCTTGAGCTCCAACGCCCAGATCCGCCCTCTCAGAAACCCTTCCTTCCACCCGCCTAATCTAGCAATGGCGGGTTCCGGGTCCAAGGGCAAGTGGGAGGCTTCGAGCGTCACCAACAGCGCCATTTTGGAGTTGAAGAGCGCGGGCTACCTTCCAGCCGACATCGCCCACCGCGCTCCGGAGGCGGGCCAGGCCATCCCCACGCCGCGGCCGGGCGAGAGAGTGGTATTCGTGCCCCACTTCATCCGGGGCTTGGGTTTCCCCCTTCACCCCTTCGTCCGGGGCCTCATGTTCTTCTATGGGCTCGATTTCCACGACCTCGCGCCGAACTCCTTCCTCCACATCTCGGCTTTTATCATCGTCTGCGAGGCCTTTCTCCGAGTCCGACCACACTTCGGTCTGTGGTTGAAGATATTCAACGTCAAGCCGAAGATAGTAGATGGCCAACAGGCGGACTACGGGGGGGCCATGATCAGCAAACTTCCGCGAGTGGAGTGGCTAGACGGCACCTTCATCGAGACCGTCAAGGTATGGCAAAAAGAGTGGTTCTATATCACAGAGCCGAGGCACGCGAATTGGGAGGCGACTCCGGCCTTCCACCTCGGGCCCCCCACAAGGCTGGTCTCATGGACCAAGAAGGGCCTCGACTGGGGGCCGAACAAGGAGGTGGTGCTGCTGCAGAGCCGGATTGCCAAAATGATAGAGAAGGGCGTCGCGCTGGTCGACGTGATCCAGATCATGCTCGGCCGCCGAATTCTCCCCTTCCAGGACAGGGCTTCCCCCATGTGGGCCTATAAGCCCAGCGACCCGGCCACCGTGCGCAGCTTCCTCCGCACCTCCCACGCCCAACTGTGGAGGGCGCTATTGAAGCCGCAGAAAGATTGGCCGGCCGAGGAAGAAGACGTCGGACTTGACGCCGCAAATCCCCCACGGGAGGTATGAGCAATTTTGTATGTTTTATCCGAACTGTTCCCTTTCGACAAGGTACTCAGCTTTGCTATTTTCTACCCGTAGAGTTGGCTGGAGAAGGCCCAGCGGATCGACAGTCCGGCGTCGCTGCCAGAGGAACCCAGGACGCCCCTCCTGACGGCCATGTTGGCCATGGTGCCATACGAGGTGCCAGAAAAGAAGGAGAAGAAGAACCAACAGGGGGAGGCCAGAGAGGGCCTCCGCTCCCGAAGACCCCCGGGCGCTAGATCCGGGGACACTAATGCTCCCTCTGCACAAGAGGAGGAGAAGGAGCAGGGAGAGGACGGGGAGGAGGACGATTCCTCCCGAACAAGGAAGAGGGCGGCGTCCGAGGATGCCGAGGAGGAACCTCCTAAACCCGCTCCCAAAAGACCGTGCAAGGCCAAGGTAGCCTTGTCCGGCGATAGCTCGTCTTCTGCCGAAGACTCTGAGGCCTCCGAAGAGGTTCCTCAGAAAATTCCCAGGGCCAAACCGCAGGCCCAAAGGTATGCGCTCTAGCGACTACCTGACAGTCTTTAGCCGAACTGGGTTGATACTGATCAATTTTCCGTGTGCAACTTTGTAGTCCGCTGCGCGATCTCCCCACCGACCGAGTTTCAGAGGGGGATTCTCCACCGGCGACGTTAGCGGAGAGCGGCACCGGATCCCGCGCCTCGCCTTCCCCAATCGTGAAGGAAACCGAGGAGGTCCTGTCGAGGAGGACTCCTCCCATGCCACATACAGGGGAAGGAGGCGATACTATCATGGCCGAGGTGAATGACTCGGTCGCCGAAGACCAAGAGGGGAGGGCCCCTCTGGTGAACAAAGAGGAGCTCGGACGAGCCGAGCCCTTTCCGAGAACGACTCCGGAGACGTCAAAGCGTCCGGCGCCCCGGACTTCGAGAAGGAAGGAACCGGAGTGCCACCACCACCCCCGCCCGCCCCACAGCGGGCGTCGACCGGGTGGCCGGACGAAATGGAGGATGCTCTAAACAGTTCCTCTATCGTAGAAGAGCACCGCGTTCTCATGGGCACGGTGTTGCAAAGTCTGCGGTCCGTAGATAACGGACTGAAGGAGGCCTTTAGTGGCCTTCTTACCGGCTTCAAGGTGAGCGAAGTAATGGTTTTTCCTGAGAAAAATTTCATTTGTGTACATGTATAACCTCATACATAGTAGCCCCCGAGACTCTGACCAGTTGAGCAAAACCGGTCGGAGGATCAATAATCGATATCTCGGATACTAACATGCGTAGAATAATGCACATGCATCATCGTCGGCCGCAGCCGCCAATGCCGAAGAGTTGGCCGAGCTGAATCGGAAGCTAAAGAGCTCCGAGGATGATCTGGGCCTGGTGAACAAGAGGTTCGACGAGGCGGAAGGTAAGTCCGAGCTGTGATAGTGAATATAGCCGTATCTTTGTAAGCAGTGTTCGAATTGTCCTAACGGAGATAACCGATTGTACTACAGCCGCCGCCGCGGAGGTCGAAAGCCTCAGGGCCGCACTGAGGACAGCTCAGGCGGATGCGGCGACGCAAAAGTCGGCAGCCGAACAGGCGGCTGCCGAGCTGGCGGCGGTGAGAACCGCAAATGAAAAGCACGAGGCCAGGGTGCTGGAAGTGCAGCAGAAGCTCGCGGACGCCGTCACAAGGTGTGAGGCCCTCGAGCAGAAGAATAAAGAGCAAGCCGCCGAGTTGACCTCGTTGGCAGCTGTGGCGAAGGAATCGCGGACAGAGGCGCGCGGCTATCAAGAAGAGCTCCGCCAAGTCAGGCTGATCGCGGACGGTAAGCCATACTTGGTACAATGTGTCTTTGGAGGCAACAGGTTCGCGTTGCTTACGCGGGTATGGCGTTCCACAGGCGCCTTTGCGGACCTCCCGAAGAGTGCGGCAGATGCGGCGAGGTTCTTCGCCGGCCAGGAGGGTTGGGCCGAGCAAAGGCTTTTCTGGGCGCAATTTCAAGCGCCTGAACACCCTCCCCTCCTCAACAACCAGATGAAATAGCTGATGGAGCTGCATCGGATGGCGGAGCCGGTGATGAAGGACCTCTGCGTCAAACTATGGCCGTCGGAGCCGCTGCCGAGCAGCTACTTCGGTCTGGTGCAGAGGCTGTACGGCGCCCCTTCTCGGGTTGACGCCTGGAAGCGCTCCGCATGCATCGAGGGTGCTCGGATGGCCTTCGGCAAGATGATGGTACATTGGCCGAAGCTAAAG
The DNA here is from genome assembly GCA_039707655.1 of Elymus sibiricus. Lineage (NCBI taxonomy): Eukaryota > Viridiplantae > Streptophyta > Magnoliopsida > Poales > Poaceae > Elymus > Elymus sibiricus. The sequence continues at coordinate 155,651,978 of CM077668.1, forward strand.
CCCGCCGAGATAGCCACAGGACCTCCGCCGCAAGGGAAAGAGCATAGGCGCCCCGAGCAGTATTTTCCCGCCGTGATGGACGGTGCTCGGGCCGTAGATGCCCAATGCCCCAAAGATGTAATTTATGAGTAGATGTTGTTTCCTTGTAACCAAGGAGTTGAAACTTTTGGTCAAATGCAAATTGTTCGGCAATGAACAAGGATGCACGCTTATGTTAATTTTGACTCCTGTGCGGCCGTTTATAATCTGAAAGTTACCAGTCGTCCGCTTCAGCCCCCTTTACCCTCTTAGCCGAACAATGCGGAACGTAAGAGGGTAAACACAGGAGCCGGGCAACCCAACTATTGACCAAAGACGCAATTCGGAACCGATTCATATAATGCAATATCTGTGACGCCGAGCACATGAAAGAAAAAGAAGTGCCGGTATAAAGTTTTAAGGCAAGATCTATGGTCGAGCCCCCAGTCTATTAGCCGGTTTGAAATAAATGTATTGTGATACTTTACTTCGGCTGAAAAAAGGCGGAAAGGAATATGCAACGTGAATGACTGCACGAGTATACCATAATGAAGTGGTCTTTATTTCCTTTGAATGTGACGTCCAACCGTACAATTCGGATTGCCGAAGTAACTTTAATAGATACTGTAAAAGAAATGTATATATTGAGAGTAAAGGTTTACACAGGGCCTTCATGAGTGGTTTGACGTCCCTACTACGCCCTGCTGCATGTTTGTGCCTTTGCTCTTCAAGAAGCTTGCGTGGAAGCGAAGCTGTCCGCCGTGTATTCGGCGGAAGTAGTAATCTTTGGCGGGCGATCCCTTAAAAAAGGGGTTTGGAGAAATCGCCGTGGTATATCAGCTGGACGCTGAGCAGGCCCTAGATGGTGCCCATTGTTGATGTCGATTTGAAGACATCTGTTGGCCGTTGGTCGGTCGAACCGAGCTCTTGACCTTTGTTATATGTGTCCCCACAACTGCCCATGGAATTTTGAGCGCGAAATTGTGCACTCGAGGTACGTATTTCGCGACTAGGTGGGCCGTGCTGTGGGGCGCGTATCCCTATTTGGGGGGAACATGGGAGTGCGCCGGGACCGAGGCTGCAACTCGGGAGCGCTTGCGTGCGTCCAGTGTCTTGGCAGTGGACTGGGCTTGCGATGCCTCTTCGGCGGCTTGGACTTCGGCGGCGAGGGCCGCAGTGTGTTCCTCTGTTCGGAGTGAGCGCTCGGTATTACCGTTAATGGTGATGACGCCCCTTGGTCCTGGCATCTTGAGCTTCAGGTACGCATAGTGCGGGACAGCGTTAAAGCGAGCGAAGGCAGTCCATCCGAGGAGTGCGTGATAACCACTGCGGAAAGGAACAATATCAAAGATCAAGTCCTCGGCGCGGAAGTTGTCGGGCGAGCCGAAGACTACTTCCAAAGTCACGAATCCTGAGCAGTGTGCCTCGACGCCAGGAATTACACCTTTAAAGGTGGTGTTGCTAGGTTTAATCCTTGACGGGTCGATCCCCATCTTCCTCACTGTATCTGCGTAAAGCAGGTTAAGACTGCTACCTCCGTCCATCAGGAACCTAGTGAGGTGAAACCCGTCCACGATGGGGTCCAGTACCAGAGCCGCCGTTCCTCCATGGCGTATACTGGTCGGATGATCTCGACGGTCGAAAGTGATCGGGCAAGCCGACCAAGGGTTGAATTTCGGGGCTACCGGCTCTAAGGCGTAGACATCCCGAAGCGCGCGTTTCCGCTCCTTCTTTGGTATATGCGTGACGTAGATCATGTTCACGGTTTTGACCTCTGGAGGGAACTGTTTTTGGCCTCCATTGTTCGGCCCGCGAGGTTCGTCGTCGTCCTCACTGCGGGGGCCCTTGCCCTGTTCTTCGGCTGTGGCTTTGCCGGCCTGCTTAATTACCCAACAGTGACGGTTGGTGTGGTTAGCTAGCTTGTCGGGGGTGCCATGAATCTGGCAGGGCCGATCCAATATTCTGTCTAGCGCAGATGGGCCATCTCGGTTCCCTTTAGAGGGTTTCTTCCGCTGTCCCGATTTCGGGCCGCTGAATCCGGCGTTTACTACTGTGTCATCGGCTTCACCGCCGTTGTTTGAGTGTCGACGCTTGTTATTCCTATTGCGCCGGGGTTTTCCATTCCCGTCCCGGGTCTCTGAAGTACCGGGGTCTTCGGGGTGGTTGCTTCGACGAGCTAACCAGCTATCTTCACCCGCGCAAAAGCGGGTCATTAGAGAGGTAAGGGCCGACATTGTTCTTGGCTTGTCCTGGCCGAGCTGGCGAGCGAGCCACTCGTCCCTGATACTGTGTTTGAATGCCGCAATTGCTTCGGCGTCCGGACAGTCGACGATCTGGTTCTTCTTGGTCAAGAACCGGTTCCAGAATTGCCGGGCTGACTCTCCGGGCTGTTGGATAACATGGCTCAGGTCATCGGCGTCCTGAAAGTTAGCTCGGAATGCATCTTCGAGCTCTTCCCAGCTCCTGATGGAGTTTTCGGGTAGGCTGTTCAGCCAATGCCTGGCCGGTCCCTTGAGTTTCAGTGGTAAGTACTTGATAGCATGGAGGTCATCTCCTCGAGCCATATGAATGTGGAGAAGAAAATCCTCAATCCACACAGCTGGGTCAGTTGTCCCATCATAGGATTCTATATTAACGGGTTTAAACCCCTCGAGGAACTGATGCTGCATCACCTCGTCAGTGAAACACATTGGGTGTGCGGCGCCCCTGGCCCGGGCCACATCGCGCCGAAGATCAGTTGTCATCCGGGCACGGTGCTGATCCCGAGCTTTGTCGTTTCTATCACGCCAGGCCTGGTATCCGTCCCGTCGAGCGGGTGCGTATCCCGTGGATCCATAGATGGATCTCGCTCGTGCGTTCAGGTCGTGGCGCAGATCATATTGGTCATCCGGTTGAACCGGGTCTTTGCCTGCTCGGCGAGAGGGCACGAGTGGGTATTCGGCTTCCCTGGCCGCCCTATCCCGTCCTCGAGGGGGCACGGGTGGGAGTTCGGTTTCTCCGGCCGCTCTACTGCGTCCTCGAGGGGGCACGGGTGGGTATTCGGCTTCTCCAGCCGCTCTATCTCGTCCTCGAGGGGGCGCGGGTGGGAGCTCGGTTTCCACAGCCGGCCTATCTCGTCCCCGAGGGGGCCGGTCGGGCTGGTCAGCGTAAGTTCGTCTGGGAGGTACGGGCTCAAAGGCCTCATCCTTGAATTCTGGAAGGAGGTGCCGCCGTGGGTTACTCTTATATTGGCCCTGACGTTGATCGTCGAGGCCTTCTTCGGCGGCTAGGACCATCGTCCATCTGTCATTGAGTGTATCCTGCTCGGCCCTGAGCTGTTGTTGTTTCATCTTTAAGCTTCGGGCAGTGGCAATGAGTTGCCGCTTGAATTTTTCTTGTGCCAGGGGATCCTCTGGGACGATAAAGTCCTCGGGTCCGAGGCTATCTTCCTCTTCGGATGGAGGGAGGTAATTACTGTCCTCGGAATCATCGAGGTCCTCGGGGTCACCCTGGTCCTCATGCCCTTCAGGGGCGTCAGGTCGTTGCTCGGGCGTGTTATCGCCGAGGTCCCCCAGATTATCCGGAGTCTCGTTATCTCCGGTGTCGTTTGTGTCTTTGTGATTTTCCTTGCCCTTCCCCCGCCCTCTGGCTCGCCGTCGTCGGCGTCTGGGCGGGTCTTTGGTGGTGTCGTTGCCGCCCTTCTTGGTTGTGTCACCGTCCTTTACGGGGGTGTCAACCATGTAGACGTCATAGGTGGAGGTGGCGGTCCACTTGCCGGTATTTGTAGTGGCAAGGAAGGTATCCGTGTAGGGTGGGACGTCCATGTCCTCGTCCATGTAGTCAGCCTCCTCGGAGGCGTAGTCCAGCGTGTCGGTTAAATCTTCGACAGTGGCTACCAAGTGGGTGGTGGGTGGGACGCAAAATTCCCCGCGGCCGGCATCCTGTCCGACCTGCTCCTGGTCCGAGGACGGGCCGTCCGCGATATTTATCATCTGGATCCGGTCCAGCATCTCGCTAAAAATCGAGGGGTGCACCGATTCTATGTTTGGACTGTCCTCGGAGTTGAGCTCCGGCGCGCCGATAGCGGGATTGTGCTCGGCCAAGGGTGACCCCTGGTTCTCCGGCAACGGGGTCGGATCCAAACTCAAGGTTAGGTCCGATCCGAGGCCCGCCCTGAGGACTGGGGCGGGGAAGGGATCCGAAGTCAAGGCTCGGGGTTGGTTGGTTCCTCGGGTAAGGCCGAGAACCCAGTGAAGATCAGATCGCCTCGAGTATTGGCGACGTACTCAAGGCCGCCGAACCTGATTTCCTGCCCGGGGGCGAAGTTGCCGACCTAGTCGAGGTGACCGGTCGGATCGGCGTACAACACGATGCTGCTGAATGCGAAGAGCTGGCCGGGGACGAAGATGTCCCCGCTACGAACTCCGTCGCTGAAGAGAAGAGCTGTCCAAGGACGATGATATCCCCGCTGCAGATTCCATTGCTGAAGAATTGTCTGGGGACGGCGAGCCATCGATCCTTGGCGACCCACGACGGGACTCTCAATGAAAGCACCAATGTCGGTACCAAAACCGGCAGATCTCGGGTAGGGGATCCGAACTATGGGCCAAGGAGTCGATGGTAACAGGGAACGTAGAGACAACGATTTACCCAGGTTCGGGCCCTCTCAAGGAGGTAATACCCTACGTCCTACTTGATTGTATTGATGTGATTGTATGAAGGTTACAGAGTTGATCTACCTCGAGATCGACTGGGCTAAACCCTAGGTAATGATATCTCTCCCCTACGGACTAAACCTCCTGGTTTATATAGACACCAGGGGGTCCTAGGGTTACTCATGGTCGGTTACCGTCTGGGATAAACACGCAGATTACGCCATCTATTTCTTGGAGGAGACGCCAAGACTTCGGAGGTTTCTTTCTGACACACGGGGTTGTCCATAATCCAGCCTTCCATCGACATGTAGAGAGCGGCCCACCAGCCCGGCCTATGAGAGATAGGCCGGCAGCCCGAGTACCCCCTAGTCCGGGACACCCTCAGCTTGGTCGTTGTGGGCACCCTTCATTCCTTCTGGATGTCGACGAAGTGGGCGATCTCCAGCCCAACTCGCTGGAGCTTCTCTATGTCACCATCGATGGAGAAGCCAGCAAACGTGTACCTGGGGTCGGCGAGGAAGTTATCGAACCTGATGCAGTTTTTGTGGGCTTCGCTGAGTTGGAAGAGCAGCTCCGGATGATCCTTGCCGACGGAGAGCTGAACGAGGGCGGCCTTCTGGTTCGGGCCTTCCTCCTTGGTGTACTCCACGTCAACTCCGACGATCTTGTGGCGCTGCCACTGGAGGTGGCGCTCGTACTGCTCGATGGTGTTCGCCGTCTTCTCCAAGTCATTGGTGTGGATCACGTGCAACTTGGTGTTGCCGTGCGCCTGCACCTCCTTGAACTCCTTGGTGAACACCATGGCGTGGTTGAGTGGGAGGGAATTGGTGGCAGCACAATGGCGATTTTCTGTTGTTGTGGGTGAGAAAGCCCTGGCGGAGGTCTGAATATAAGGGCGGGTTGGCGGCAAAGGATGAACTGCACGATCTCCCCTGACGATGCGGTTATGCATATCGTGGGTTGGTTTGCGTCTGCGATCGTGGCTTTTTAGCGCTGCAACCGCTCGGAGTGGGGGTTGTCTGTGATCGTGGGTTTTTTTATCGTGTTTTTTTTAATAATTTTCATCGGTAATATTTTTGTTAACCACCTCTGTGTCTCCAGGCGTGCAATGTTTTAGTACGTTTGTAGGCGGTTTAGATGTATCCGCAATAGCCGAACTGCATTTTAGATGTATCCGCACTTCCTTGTTGAAAACAACGAACTGCATTGTTGAATACAATGGACTGCATCCGTTTATTTTTCAGGAACTGCAGTTCCTGAACGTGAGGTTGGGGGTGGGGGGTGGGGGGGGGGGGGTTGGGGGGTTCCCTCCCCATATTTTTGTTGTTGTAGATATTCATTTTAATAAAGACTTTTTTTTCGAACGCGCTATGTGCACACTGCAATTTAGTTTAAAACAGACTGCAATGAGGAACTAATCGTACTTCTTGCTTTAGTAAACCGCACTGCGTTGTTGGATGATGCGTTCTGCATTCATGCTGTGGCTTTGCAGTTTTCTGCAATTTTTTATGTGAGCAAAATGCAGTTCCTTACCGTGAGTTTGTTGCCGGGGGGGCCCATTTTTTTTTGTGGATATTCATTTAAAGAATATTTTTTTCGGACGCGTTATCTCCACACGCAGATAGTTTTATGGACCGAACTATTTTTATGAACTATGTGTACTTCATTCTATGCCTGTCCGAGCGTTATTGACCTGCGGAGCGAACTGCTTAGTGTTTCTTCCATTTTTAACATAATTTTTTTATGTGAGGTCTGACTGTATTTTCCAGGGAACTCACATTTTTGTTTTACGACACAGAACTGTGTGATATTATAAAGTTTTAAATGGAAATAAAGGTGGACTGCAAGTGTTTCCTCTGTGTAGAGAGTGGACTGCTACTGTCCTACAAGTGAGCTTCAATTACTTTTGGCCCGGCCTGTTATTTCGGCCATGTTACTCGGCTTTTGTTGATGGTCTGGGTACGGTTCCTTGTGAATTAGCCGGGCCGTTACGGGCCGGGCCGTTTGTGCAGCTATTCACAAGTGCTGCTCTCACGTGTCCCTCCCACGCGCTCCCACTTCCCCCTCTCTTCCAGTGCCGCCCGGAGCAACTCCCCACCCCAATGGAAACCGCCATCGCGCTTAGCAACTGCCGTCGCCCGCGACAACCGTCGTGATCCACAGCATCCGTCCGCGCCCGGGTTTCCTTTTATTGGTACGTTGCTGCAGATTCCTCTATTCCGCGTCCCCCTCCCCCCTCCCCTCCCCCACCACCGCCGCTCATCCCCATCGGTTGTGGTCTGCCTCTTATCCGCTCGGTCGTGATCGTCCCCAAATCTAGTTGTTCTATTCTCGTAGCGGCTGCATTTTTTTTGCTGATGTAGTTCGTTTTTGTAAGCAGGCGATTTCTTCTCGATTTGTAGCCGGTACTCGCGTGGGCAGAGCAAGGTGTATCTAGGGTTTCGTCGGATTTCCTCGTTTTTTGTTGCTGGTATTCGTCACGCCGTCCTTGCTCGCCACGCAAACACCATGTCTTCGCCAAGCAAAGCAAATGCAGGAGATCAAGGTATGTGGACTGCTTGCTTCCCCTTGTTTATTTTGTGTCTTGTTTCTCTAGTTGTCCTGGTCATCCCGTAGATTCGTTTTTGCTGTGTTAGTTCTAAGCATTCCTGACATTTTTGTCGTTTTAATTTTATTAATTTTCTTTCTGCTTTATTGAATGCACTAGGTAAAAATGTTGGCACAGTCCCTAATGATGCTGTTTATGATTCGCCGATTGGCCCGCGTTGTCCTGGTGATAAGGATCATCGTGGTCAGGCTAGTCCTGAAGTGAATTCACCTATTGAAACCTCCCCTATTAGTGTGGCTCCTTCTTCTGGTGTGTTCTTGTTCTTTTCCTTATTTTAGTTTTGGCATCTTGTTTGTATTGTTGTGTTTCCTGTAAACTACATTCCTTTGTGTGAATTGTGAACTGCTTTATTGTTCTCTTTATATATTTGCTATTTTTGATGTGTATTATTTTTGTTTACTGTATGCGCTGCTTATTGATGTTGTGCGAACTGCAAAATAATTGCGTGTGTGAATTGTGAACTGCATTATTATTTCGTCTATATACTTGCTATTTTTAATGTGCATGCTTTTTTTATTGTATACGCTGCTTTATTTGATGTTGTACAAACTACTGATGGCTTTGTGAAGTTACTCATACATTTTTGGGGATGAAACATGGATTTGGTGAATTTTTCAAGGATATTTTTTCCTTTATTTATGTTTTTTGTATGAAGCACTGCATTTTATGGATAGGTGAACTGCATTTTGTTCATTTGTGCACTTCTTGGTGACCATATATAAACTTCATTTCGACGCAGCGACTGATTTATTTGGTGGGTTGCCTGGGTTTGAGGAGGTTACTCAATTGATTGACCATTATTTCGCAGAGGGTGTCGTTGGTGTGAGCTCTGACCAGAGCTTTAGGCAGCCCGTGTTGTATGAAACACAGTCACAATCTGTTGATGGTACAGAGGAAGTTATGCAGGAGTGGATGGTCCAGGCACAACTCCATGCTTATGAATCGAAGCAATGCAAGAAGTTGTTGAGGTTTGAAAGTGATACAAAGAAGTATGAGGAGATGGAGAAGCAGAGGAGATCTGCAGATGCTGCCAAGTGTGTGAAATTTGGTATTGTCAAGCAGGGTGTTGTGCAGAAGAAGAGTCTGAGTTCTGTTGTTGAGCAAGGTAGTACTCCTCGGCGCAGTTCCCGTGTCGCTTGCATGGAGAAGAACCTCGGTAAGAGAACTGTTGAAGCTGGTAGGGCGGATACGCAAGGGAAGCGGGCATATGTTGATGATGAGCCCGAGTCCGACGATGATGACTTTGTTCTTGCTGATGTTGTGAGGAATGCTAAGTCAGTGAGACGGAAAGATTGTGGTCCATCTAAGAGTCAACATAAGCGGCCGCGTGTTGTTGCTGACGAAGATGAGGATGCTGTCTCGGGTGGGGAGGCGGATGTTGTTCCAAAGGTTTGTTGAAGTGCTGCCTTTGTTTCTTCCATTGTTGTTTTATTTACCTTTTTTTGTCTCTTATCTGCCTAATTTATTAATGTGGACTGCATCTTCCTTGACACAGAAGAAGAAGAGGACTAGTAAGAGGAAGAGAACCAGAGATGACGGCGAGGAAGGAGATGATGTTTGATTTAACAAGACCGTACGTTTGTCACTCCCCAATGTGTGCAAAGCTGCCGGATTATTAAAAGATCCACACCGTAATCGTATTCGTGACGCTGGTTTTGGTGCTGTCTTTAACTTGACAGTAGAGAAAAATGTGTCCCGCATTCTTATGTGCTATCTGATGGGAATTATTGACCCTGCCAATATGGTAATGGACTTAGGGCCTGGCAGGGTTCTTCGAATCAATCATGCTGCTGTTCATCAAATATTTGATTTTCCTATGGGACCTCACACTGCTCCCACGCCTGCTAACAGTGGCCATGACGATTCGTTGTCTGCCCTCAAGGATGTGCTTGGCTTTGACAGTTCTAAAAGTATAGGTGTTAAGGACTTGCTTGAACTGCTGGCGGTGTTGGTGGAGGGCGAGGACACCGTGACGGTTGATCTTGCTGTCAAGGTTTTCTTCCTAATACTTTATCAGAATTTGCTATGCCCCGGGCGTGCTGTTCGTTTGGGCAGGGTTGCTGCCATGGTTGAGAACATGGATTACGCGGCTATGGCTCAGATGGATTTTTGTCAGCTTGTTGTTGATGAGCTCCAGGTAGCTGTGGTGAAGTGGCAGTCGGAAGGTAGCGCGCAGAATTGCGCTGAGGGTTGTGCCATTGTCCCCCTGATTATGTATCTGGATTGCTTGAACCTTCGCAAATTTTCAATTATGCACACGTTGATGCCACATGCGTCATTCCTGAAGAACAAAAACTTGTTGAAGATATACAACGAAGATATGATTGTCAAGGGAAAGATTTATCTGGAAACTTACAGATTTGGGAAGCTGCCGGTTAGTGCATTCATTTTTTAATTGTTTTTTTTTTCTTGTTATCCTTGTTTTAGGAATAGCGTCTTTTCTATTTTTGCTGTCATGAGAAATCTGAACCTTCTCGTATTCACATGTGGACTTCTTTCCCTTCTTTCCTTTTTTGCAGTGGAAGGCGTCAGGGGATATTGTCTACAATCGTCCAGTTGCACTTTTATGTGACAGCTCTGGTGCAGGGCCTAGCAGTCCTGCTAGGTTCCATGAGCCTATCTGTAGCCAGCTGCCACCTACCCGGGGTTTCACGACTGGTTGGATCTCTAATACTAGAAGCACTTCCGATCAGACGTTTCTTGGTGGCAAAAAACACGAGGAGATTGATGAGCTTCTTCAGAAGGTTATCAAGTTAACAGAAGATTTGCCAACCTCTGGTGATAGGTTGAGGACAGTTGCTGGATTTTTCCCTGCTGGCCACGGCCCCCGTGAAGAAGAAATTGTGGCTACACACAACTTTGATCGTGGTGTGGTTGAAGGCTTGAAGATTGCGGTGACGAATATCCGGTCTTCCTATGCTCAGTTGAAGCAGTCGCAAGATGAAAAATGCGCTCATTTTGAGAAGGATGCTGAGCACATTTTGAATGAAATGGACCGATAGGACGCTGGTGCTGACGCTGAAAATGTACATTTTCCTTTTATTTGTCATTTGTACCTCATTTGTGTATTATGTGGATTGCTATTGGATCTGTAGTTTTTTTGTCAGTTTTATATTTTCTTATCTTGTGTCTTTGATTTTTTTGGTTGTTGGCTGGAGTGGAATCTTATGATGTTCATGCATCTCGGGACGATCGGATTGATCTGGTATAAGTTCTTCTCCCATCACTTATGTCTAGTCCGCTGTGTTTTCTCTTGTCAAACTTGTATTTTCTCGTGAGTGTAACATGTGGACTGCTTTTGCATAGTTGAAGTTTTGTTTGTTATTATGTTTGTTACCATCTTATTTTCGTGTTGTTTTGTTCTATGTCATAGACTGGAGCTGCAGATTGTAATGCGCACCAGGATCCTGGCGATGGCTTTGGGGAGGATGATCACTTGGCTGATGCGTCGTCCCCTCCGGATGTTGTAGCTGAGAAGGTTTAGTGGAATGACTTTTTTACTATTGTTTTTGTAATCTATGTATCTTGTTGGTGGAAGATAGACGCATGTTATTCTGTTTAGTCAAATGCATTTGTTTTACATAAGTGAGATGCATTCTTTGGCATAAGTGAGCTGCAGTCTTTGACATACGTGGGCTGCATGTTGTTCAGTTAGTGAACTGCTTTGTTTTACATGACTGAGCTGCAGTCTTTGCATCATTGAGCTGCATGTTGTTTAGTTAGTGAACTGCATTGTTATACGCAAGTGAGCTACAATGTTTGGCATGAGTGAGCTGCATTCTTTGATATGAGTGAGCTGCAGTGTTTGGCATAAGTGAGCTGCATGTTGTACTATTGGCGAACTGCATTGTTTTACGTAAGTGAGCTGCATGTTATTTGCTCTTGCTCATTTTTTCTTTGACTTTTTGCAGTCTGCAGAGAAAATTGTAGAAGTTCATGAATCGGTTGACGTTGTTCGTGCTGATGTGAATCAGGAGGGTTATGATGTTATTGGTGGTGACAGTGTAAGGGTTTTTGTATCGGCAGCTGGTGAGAGCGCAGAAGCTTCTATAGCTCAGGAATCCGATCCGGCTGTTGCCCCTATTCGGCAGGAAGATGTTGGTGTTGATATTGAAAAGCTGCAGGAGAATGTTGTTTCTGTTGATAGTGTTGCTGGTTCTCCTGTTTGTCTGGCCGCCGATGATGTTCGTGGTGTTTTCCGTGCGGAGCGTCATGTGGATGAGTTATCTGAGGACGTTGCGGTTGTCCGGAGTGTTCAAAATGCATATAACACTGATGTTGACGCAGTAGGCCAGTCCAGTGAGGCTACGGTGATTTCAGCGGAGCCTACTGATGGAACTGTTTTGGTCTCCTCTGAAGAGCAACAGCATGAGGACTCTGACACTGAAGGCAAGTATTTTGTTTCAAAAAGTGAACTTCACATTATTCTCTGTCATTTTTAATTACTATGGTAGCTACATATCACATGTTTTATGATAAGTGAAGTTCTTCTTTTTGTTACTGTTTTCGAAGTAGTTGCTTGTAGCATTTTTTTCCTTTGCATACAAGTGAACTTTATCTTTCTTAAGTTGGCATCTGTATGAAAATTTTCTAATTCTATAAGTGAACTTCATATTTTTACTTGTTTCTTTTGTTTTATTGCAGATGATGAACTTGCTGTTGTGACACCCTCGAGCATTGATCCAGCTCTTCTGAAAAGATGCAATGAGTTGTACACTGCTGTTACCAGGGCTCGGAAGGACAGAAAGAAGAAGTATGACGTTTTTTGAACTCTAAAATTTTTCTGTAAATATTTTTTTTTCTAATCACAGTTTTTGCCCTTTTTCATTCTTGTTATTTTTGGTAGTATCTTATGTTGTGGTTTTTCAAAAAAAATCAAGGACCTGGTTGCTTTTGTAACTGAGTTGGGTGATATTCCCATGGCTGAAGTTGGTGAATCTTTTTGGGCGAAAGGGATGCTGACTACCTGCCTTGTAGATTTCGGTGTTTCGTTGCTGGTAGATAAGTTTAAGGGATCTTCGACAATGATTATCCCGTACCATATTTGTGTAAGCATGCATAACTTTTGTTTGTTGTTTTATTCTCTTTTTGTTTTTCGTGTGATGACCTGTTTGCTTTTCCACTTTTTTTGTGTTGCCAGACAAGTATTTGGAATGGCGGTAGTGTAGGCAGGTCGGTGAAATTGATGTTCTCGTCAAAAGCTGAGGAATGTGCCGATAAAAAGGATATGGTGAGTAATGATTTTTGTGTGCGAAATCATTTTGTGTGTGTTGATTTTATAGTGTTGGCTGAGAGCATAACATATATATATTTTACTTCCAACAGATCTTGTTTGCAACATTTGATCCTCCAAACACGAAGCGAGGCGAAAATGTTGGCCATTATTGTGTAGTTGCCTTGAATCTGAAGGAAAGACGGTTTGAATTTCTTGACTCACTCAATAAACCTGGCAGCCCTGAAGCAAACATGGTTTTCAGGAGGATGGTTAAAAATATCAGGCGTGCATGGAAAGATGGTAGCGCAAGTTCCAATGAGCCGCTGAATCCTCCGACACTTGATGGCTTTTCGTTGAAACATGTGATTGTCCCAATTCAGCCAAACGGGTATGTTTCGTGTAGCTCCCCCCTATTCCCCCAACTATTTTTTATAATGTTTTTGTTTTTTTGCAGGCGTGATTGTGGATTCTATATGTTCCAATTCTTGCAGACGTGGGATGGGATTCGAGTTGCTTAGTTTGGGGTGGAGCACATTGGCTACATCAGAAAGGCCATGCTCTACAGCTGGCTGACATCATCGAAGTGTTCCTTGGATCTATCGTTACTTTTAATTTTTGAAGATAAAGGTTATGATTCCTGTCCTTTATTTTATTTTACTGCTTGCTTCCCCTTCTTAGGCATTAGTTTTCAGTGTGCCAGTGAACTGCGTATTTTGAGATTGGTGAGCTGCGTAATTGCTGCGTATTTTAGTTTCTTGATAAGTGAACTTCAGTTTCTGGATAAGTGAGCTTCAGTTTCTGTATAAGTGAGCCGCATGGATTTGCATGAGTGAATTGCATTGTTTTTGATATGTGAGCTGTTCTCCTTTTTACGTGAGTGTGCTGCATTCTGTTCTTTAATGAACTGCAGTCCTGTGCATAAGTGAGCTACATTTTTGATTTAGTTGTTTTGTAACTGGGTATTTTGTCGGCGCTGGGCAAGTTAGCTGATTGTTCCCGTGTCGTTTCCCCTCTTTTTTGCAGGTTTTGATGGAGGCCTTCATGGAGACTGTACATCACTGTTTGAGACCCAGTTTTCTGAGGCAGCTATGGAGGATTGTGTTGTTGAGATCTCTCCTAATAATTCTGCTTCTTTGACTGGAGTTGGTGTGAACACGGGTGTTTCATCTAGATCTGATGGTGGAAAGGAAGCTCCACCTGGCTCTTCACGTGAGATATGTGATCTTGATGATGACGATTTTGTGACGCCGCTGCCACGTGTTGATGCAATAATTTTGCCTCATGTTTTGGAGATTGATTGACAAACAGTGAGGGACTGATGTGTTTGCTAGTGCACACAGAGTAACAGGTCCCTGGAGATAAGAGGAGTTTGGATTCATAACTCCGAAGAATATCCCCTAAGTAGCAGTGAAAGTTATCACCGAAGGATATGACGACAAGAGTGACCCTCAAAAATTGCTGACGTGAAGCAATTGGTTCGGTGCCTGTCCGAAGGAAGTGACTGCAGCCGAGGAAATTGAAGACGAAGAGAAGACGTAGCATTCTTTTCGATGTTTCATTTCTTTTTATTGAGTCATAGGACCACCGTACTATTAAGAGGGGTGTAGCGTTCGAAGCTTTGATTCTCTGATGCTAAACCCAAATCCTATGAAAGATGTGAGAGAAATCTCTTTGTGTTCCGAGCAAATACTTGCCAGCAAGAGACTGTGATCTTCTTCGCTGCGAGAGATTTGACTCTGACCGAGGAGTTAGCATTACTTGCTCCACAAGTAATGTTACCGTTGCTCCCAAATCCGACCGTTGTGAACATGTCGGTTGGCCATTGGCTGGACCGCGTGTCCAAAATGGTCATTTCCCACCAGGGAAGGCTGCGGCTATAAATAGCCACCCCGCGCCGGCGTTGTCCGGTGTCTGCTCCGTTTGATTCTGAGAAGATTGTTGAGCAACCCCCTCTCCGAAAGATTTGAGTTTAAAATCCACCGAGAGAAAAACCCTAGAGCCGAAAAATTAGATAGTGGTTCAGCATCACTAGAATCTAAGTCCAGTACGCTCCGCCTATTACTCTTGAGAGCTGCAAACTCTCTAGACGGTTAGGTGTCTGCTCGAGTGTCGAAGAGTATTGTCTTCACTGAGCGAAATCTTCAGCAACCAAGAGTCTTGTGGTTCACGAAGAGAGCTGAAGAGAGTTTATCTTCAGTGAAGGTTTGGAGATCGCCGTCAAGTATCTACCACGAGTAATCGGCATTGGTTGATGAACCAATTGTCGAGGAGAATAGGGCGAAGAGAGTTTATCTTCTGTGTTAAATCACAACCCCTCCAACCAGACATAGTCCTTGTGCAGAAGGGCGAACTGGTCTACCAAACACCTTGTCGCCATCGAGCATCACTGGTCACTTTTGCTACCCTCTTTACATTCGAACTGTGACATGCCATATTTCAATCATGTGATTTACCTCGGTACATGTTGTTAGTTTCCATTCGGTAGTTTGTATTCACTCACTGTTAACTGTATTTTCATTCGTTCCGCTGCTGGGTTCCGAGAGTTTTGATATTTCCGAGAAAAATTTAAAACTCCCATTCACCCCCCCTCTGGTAGACATACTTTGATCCTACAATTGGTATCAGAGCAAGGTACTCCTTGACTCTGCTCATTTTGGTCTAACCACCTTGGAGTTTAAGTATGTCTTCAGTGAGCTACAAGTCGCACCTCAAGATTCCCATCTTCGATGGGACGGACTATCCCTTCTGGAAGGAGAAGATGAAGATCCGTCTCCGAGCTATTGATGATGATATGTGGAATGTGGTGCATAATGGATTCATAGTTGAAGTGCCCCAGGTCCCCACTGACCACGAGAAGAAACTCATTCAGATGGATGCTCAAGCTAAAGATGAAATTGGTGGCCATCTCTCTCGTGCTCAATTTCTTCGCTACCGTCAGTGTGAAACTGCAAAGGAATTGTGGGACATTCTCGAAAAGATAAACGAGGGTGTTTCAACTCAGAAACAAGCTCGCGTTGATACACTTCGGGCCAAGTTCAATCGGTTCAAGCGAATTGGAAATGAAAGCTGTCAGCAAACTTTCGATCGTCTGAGTGACATTGCAAACGAGCTACAAGGTCTCGGCGCCAAAGACATCACTGATCATGAAGTTGTGAAGAAGTTGCTCCGGTCCCTTGACAGTTCGTTCGACACACTTATTCTGATGATTCGGGAACGGGCTGATTTCAAAGTTCTCGACTCTGCTGATATCATGGAAAGGTTAAACACCCACGAAGAACAAGAAGAAGAGAAGAGAGATCTCTATGGCTCAAGTCACCAAAAAACTCATGCTCTCAAGGCTGTGCCTGATTCTTCATCGGAAGGAAATGTCGATGAAGATTCAGATGACACCGAAAGGATTAGTCAGGATCTCGCATTGATCACGAAAAGATTCCAGCGCCTTCATAGGAAAAATCAGTTTCAGAAGAAAGGATCCAGCAACTCTGGCGGCTCCAAATCTTCATCAAAGCCAACAGGAGATTACACCTGCTTGAAGTGCAAAAAGCCAGGTCATTTCATTTCGGACTGCCCTCTCTAGGAAGCTGAAATCCGTGCTAGTGGAAGATATGATTCAGGAAACCATGGGAAAAGCAAGAGCAAGAGCTACGACTCCGATGATGAGAAGAAAACGAAGAAGTTCTTCAAGAAGAAGGATTCCTCCAAGTCCTCGTCAAGATCTTCCTCGAAGAATCCCTCCAAGTCCTCGTCCAACCGCAAGAACACTTCACACAAGGCCAAGGCGTACATCGGCAAGGAAATGGATTCCGAAGAAGAAGCATCTTCTGACGATGAAGAGGTTGATGAATCAGAGGAGGATTCCGACTCTGGCATGGCTGGCATAGCATGTGGCTCTACTCCTGCATCGAACTTCTTCGAAAATCATTCGAGCGACAACGAGTCTCCTGCGTACTGCTTCATGGCCAAAGCTTCGAAAGAAAAGGTATCCTCCAAACATCACAAGGTTCACTCCAGTGATCAATATTCTTCTGATGAGGATGAGCATGCCAAACTGATCAAAATTGCTAATATACAACAAAACTCTCTTGAGAAAATTGAGAAAACCCCCAGGAAGTCTGAAGGGTTGTTGGTTGAGGAGATGGAGAAAAATCAGTCGTTGACCGAAGAGTATTCCGCTCTCGAGTCTCGAATGAAAGAACTCTCAGATCGTCATGATTTTCTCTCAGCTGACCACGAAAGATTGACTTATGATTACCTGAAACGGAAACAGGAACTCCAGTCGCTGAGAGAGGCTCATGATGATTTGATCAGAGAATATTCTCTTCTCACCCAACAACTCAAAGAGAAACCTGAAGTGTTTGTACCTCCTTGCTTAAAATGTCTTGAACGCAGTAATGCTGAATCAAATGCTGAATCTTCTGTGAATGCTAACCCCTCGGTCGAGGAAAATGGTTCTGTTTCTGATGAAAATGCTAGGTTGAAGGATGTTCTTCTGACAGGAATGTTCAAGTCTCTCAAAGGGCATCAAACCCTGTGTGATGTTCTGAAGAAATCCATTCTTCACAAAAACCCCAGGAAGGAAGGTATCGGTTTCGAAAGGAAACTAAATGAGAATGGCTCCTACTGGGAACCGGATCAATATCCTCGCACTGTGTGGGTGCCTGCTAAGAGCAAAACGCTCGATCCAGCTTTACTTTCGGGATATGACTCGCCGATCCCCGAACACTCATATGATGATTCTCTGGACAACTATAAGTTGTTCAAAAACCAACGTGGTGAGGCTGTTGCTCGCTATGTTGGACCAAACAGCAGGAATGGCCCCCCAAAGGAATCTATCTGGGTGCCCAGGAAAACTATCGAAGCATTACCTGTCACTAGACTACTAACCATGCAGGAAGAAAATGCTCGATATATCCTTGAAAAGATTCAACGGAATGAGTACATACTTGCCTCACCTAACCACTATACTCATTCGTCAGGAAGAAACTTCAATGCTTATTCTTTTGATTATGCTCGTACTGACTCAAGTTACAATTCGCATAATTTTCGAAAGAAATCATATCCTGCTCGCTCATATGTTTCGAAGCCACCTACAATGATGTGGGTGGTTAAGAAAGCCTGATTTCTTTGCAGGACTATGTGTCTGGGTGTTCCGAATGGATAATGGATAGTGGATGCACTAGTCATATGACCAGAGACAAGTCGTTGTTTGTCGACCCCAAATTTAACTGCTTCATCTGAGAAGTACATTACTTTCGGCGACAACAACAAAGGAAAGGTACTTGGGTTAGGTAAAATTGCTATATCCAAGGATAAGAACATTGATGATGTTTTACTTGTTCAGTCTCTTGGATTCAATCTTATGTCTGTTGGCAAGCTTTGTGATCTAGGCATGCTAGTTCTATTTTCTAAATTCAAATGCATTGTCTTCATGGCCACTGACAATTCCTTCGTGTTCGAAGGAAATAGAAAAGGTGATTTATATATTGTGGATTTCTCTAAGGGTCCCTCAGTCCGAACTTGTTTGCTTGCAAAAGCAACCGAAGGATGGCTATGGCACCGAAGACTTGGTCATGCAGGTATGAGAAACTTGCAGACTCTCGTGAAGAAAAATCATCTTCGTGGTATTCCTGATGTGAAATTCGACAAGGATCGTCTCTGTGCTGCTTGTGAGGCTGGTAAATTGGCCAAGAAGCATCATTCATCAAAAACTGTCATGACCACAACAAGACCACTGGAAATTCTTCATATGGATTTATTCGGGCCTCAAAACTATGCAAGTTTCGGAGGCAGTCATTATGGTCTGGTTATTGTTGATGATTTTTCTCGATACACTTGGGTATTCTTTCTCGAAGACAAAACTTGCACCCAAGACATCTTCAAAAGATTCGCCATGAAGGCTGAAAATGAATATGAAGTGCGTATTAAACATGTCAGAAGCGACTATGGTACTGAGTTCAAAAATACTCATATCGAAGATTTTGTCGATGAAAATGGTATTACTCATGAATTCTCTGCCGCATACACTCCCCAACAGAATGGAGTTGTTGAGCGAAAGAATAGAACTCTTATTGAAATGGCGAGAACAATGCTCAATGAGTATAAAACTCCTATTCGTTTCTGGGCTGATGCTATTAATACTGCTTGCCATGTTGTGAATCGTGTTTATCTTCACAAATTCCTTAAGAAAACTTCATATGAACTTATCACTGGCAAGAAACCGAATGTTTCTTATTTACGTGTTTTTGGTGCACCTTGCTATATTCGTGACATGAATCATAATTCCAAGTTTGCACCCAAGGCACATGAAGGTTTTCTTCTTGGTTATGGCTCGAACTCGCATACTTATCGTGTCTATAACTCTCATCACGGGAAAGTTATGGAAACGGTAAATGTGCGGTTTGATGAATCTAACGGCTCCCAAAAGGAGCACCTGCCTAATGTGATAGATGAACCTCTGATTTCGGATGCTATTCGGCAAATGGCTATTGGGGATGTCAGGCCAGTTGAAGGAAATGTACCTGATTCTTCCGATGATGATGCTCCCATAGCTCGACGAACACGCCAAGCTATTGCCGAAGCAAATGCCGCACCAAACGCAAATGGCAACCCTAATCCAAATGCAAATGCCGATCAAAATGGCAATCGGGATGGAAATGGCGATACTAATGCCAATCCTAATGCTGATACTGAGGAAAATGAAAATCAAGAAGATAATCCTCACCCACGAGTGGCAAATCGAGTTGACCATGCATTAATCCTCGAAGATCTCGAGAATCCAGGTTACAGACCCACAACTCGTTCTCACACTCGTTTGGCTAACTACTGTGGCAGTTTCTCTTTTGTCTCATTGACAGAACCTACCAAGTATGAGGAAGCCATGAATGATCCCGATTGGATGAATGCCATGCAAGAAGAGTTGGTGCAATTCGAATTAAATGATGTGTGGGAATTGGTTGACAAACCGAATCCTAAGAAGCACAATATCATCGGCACAAAATGGATTTTCCGAAATAAGCAAGATGAAAATGGCATTGTTGTGAGAAACAAAGCACGTCTTGTCGCTCAAGGGTATACTCAGGTAGAAGGTATTGATTTCGGTGAAACATATGCTCCTGTTGCTCGCCTTGAGGCAATTCGTATTCTTCTCGCTTATGCAAATTACAATAATATTCTGCTTTATCAAATGGATGTGAAAAGTGCTTTCCTCAATGGTGAGATTGATGAGGAAGTATATGTTAGGCAGCCACCTGGCTTTGAAAATCCTCAGTTTCCTAACAAAGTTTTCAGGTTGAAAAAGGCGCTGTATGGGTTGAAGCAAGCCCCTCGAGCTTGGTATGACACTCTAAAGAGGTTTTTGCTCGACAAAGGGTTCAAGCCAGGATCCACTGATTCCACTCTTTTCACTCGTGCTATCGATGGCGATCTATTCGTGTGTCAAATTTATGTGGATGATATTATTTTCGGTTGTACTAACAATGCTTGCAGCATGGAATTCGGGCGAATGATGTCCGAGAAGTATCAAATGTCTATGATGGGTGAACTTAAGTTCTTTCTCGGACTGCAAATTCGTCAACAGGACAATGGAACTTTCATATCTCAGGAGAAATACCTGAGAGACTGTCTTAAGAAGTTCAAAATGCAAGATTGCAAACAGAAGGGTTACAAAACTCCCATGCCCACAAATGGCCAGCTGGACGCAGATGTGTACGGTAAAGATTACGATCAGAAAGCTTATCGTTCGATGATTGGTTCTTTGCTTTACCTATGTGCATCCAGACCTGATATTATGTTGAGTGTTTGTATGTGTGCTCGTTTTCAAGCTGCACCGAAAGAATCGCATCACCAAGTGGTCAAGCGTATTCTGAGATATTTGGCTCACACCCCCACCTTAGGTTTATGGTATCCTAAGGGAGCACAGTTTGACCTCGTTGGATATTCAGACTCAGATTATGCAGGTGACCGGGTTGACAGGAAATCTACTTCGGGGACATGCCATTTCCTCGGTAGATCATTGGTTTGTTGGTCGTCAAGGAAGCAGAGTTGTGTCTCACTCTCTACGGCTGAGGCCGAATATATTGCTGCTGGCGCATGTTGTACACAGTTGCTATGGATGAAGCAGACTCTGAAGGATTATGGCATCAAGGTCAAGAAGATCCCTCTATTGTGCGACAATGAGAGCGCGATCAAAATTGCACACAATCCAGTGCAGCACTCTCGCACCAAGCATATTGAGATCGGACATCATTTCCTACGCGATCATGTTGCTCGAGAGGATATTGTTATCATTCACGTCAACATCGAAGAGAATCTCGCCGATATCTTCACCAAGCCTCTCGACGAGAAAAGATTCTGTGCGTTACGGTGTGAGCTTAATATCCTAGATTCCGCAAACGTGTAGTAAGCTGGACTCGGCACCCGTACCAACACATCCACATCTTAAAAGGAATGGGTGCATAACACTCGAAGAGTTTGAAAATTTTGACAAAGTGAAATTTTCTTTCTGAGAGTGAATACATTAACGAAGAACTAGATTAACCGGGTGCCACGATAATTGTGCGACGCTCGGGGTCATACAGTTCTTATACGGTGGGTAACGCCACCACAATTTCTCTTGGTTGAGCTGCATTTGAAGATTTTGTGCTTGTCCGAATGAATTTCACTCATAGCTTTTCCTTCGGGTATTTGTGTTTCTTTGTCTGAGTGAAATATCTAGGACCCTGTTTTCCCTCTATTCTATCTCTTCTAGTCTATGCTGTTCCGTTATGAATGCACAAAATTCATCTGTGAACGAAACTTTATCTGGTGTCCTTGACCACGTTAAAGTCTCGGTCCGAACTTAATCTGCTTTGGCGAAAGCCGTCCAAAATTTGGGGTTTCCCGCCCAGGTCTGGACCACGTTCTTTGATGACGGTTGCCACGTGCTCATCCTCAACTGCCAGATTATCCTATCCGTTGAATCGCAAACGTCCCTTGACTCCGTCCGTCCGATCAAATTTACAGGGTGCGGTTATTTTCCCTTCGCATATATATACTGCGCCGCCCCCTTCCTCGATTCACTTCGCGTCTCCACCATCGCCACTCACCGAAGCCCTACCGCACTGCTCCTCCTCGAGCTCGACGTCGCCGACCACCTTCGCCGCTTCACTGCCGGAATGAGGTCGCCGGAGTCCTTCCTCGCCGCCGCGGATCATCTTCGTCTCCGCGCCGCCGTAGTTGCTGCACATCACCAAGTTAGGGTATGTGCAGTGCGAACTTGTTCTTCGGTTCATCCAGTTCAAGTTCGTCCGCGGTAGAAATAGCCTTGTTTTTACTGCAATTTCTCAGATCTTTACTGCTAGGTAACTTTAGAGGATGTGGTTTGTAGTTGTCCCTTGCATCCGAAAAACTTCAGATCTAGGGTTTGTGTTGTGTCTCGTCCGAACGGAATGCTTAGCACGCTTACTAGTATTTTCTTCGAACCTACTAGTTCGTTCTACACATTTCCTTCACCCGAAACATTTCTCAAAGTCTGCATCTACCTCTTCATCAAAAACGATTTCTGTTTTTCCAAATCTTCGCTGTGTGCATTCGTAACCCTGTCCCCCTTTTTTTTCCCTCGCATCTATCTATGTTCACAGGAAAATGCAGTCAGTTGCGGATTCAGCTCAGCGTAGCCTGCCTGACAGAGATGGTATTGTATTGGGTACTGCTGATGAATCAAAAGCTCCGAATGCTAAGGGCCCAACAGTAGGCCCGTCAACCAGCAAGAGAAAAAGGGCCGAACAGAATGACAACGAGCAAGTAGAAACTGCTCCGAAAAAGAAGAGGGGTGGCAGACAGGCTCTCACAAACACAGCAGAATACATTTCTCATGATCGATACAACACAGTTCCAGGCGAATCAAAAGACGATCGAGATACACAACAGCAATGGATTCGACGCCACTGGGTGCGCAAATGCTTCAATTATGAGTTTGTTGCTCCTCGTTTTGCTCAGAATTTTGCATTCCATCCACCGTGGGGTGACTGCCGAGAACTTTCTCTAATCAAGTCAAATGGACCTCAAGAGAGACCACCTCCTCCGGCAAATGCTCATGAGTCTTCCCTTCGCACTCCGGCCTCATATCCCGATGAGCTCGCTAAGCGTCAGCGCAATGCCATCAAAAGAGCTGAGAGGGCTGAAAAGAAAAAGGCTCGTGAAGCAGAAAACCTTCGTCTTCTCAAAGATGATATGGAAAAGAAAAAGGCCGAAGGGATGTCTAAAGGACGCACCAAACATAAGCATGATCCCAATGCTGCCGCTTCGAAGAGAAAGCGTGCACCAAAGAAGAAAAAAGCTGTACCAGCAGATGAAGCAAATATGGATGATTCCTCGGCTAATGAAGATGATCCTCCGCTCACCAAAGAAGCGGTTGCCGCTACTCTCAGCGAGGATGTGAATATTACCACTTCCACCGTGCTGCTTGATCTTCGGATTAATTTGGCACCATCGAAGAAGATGCCTGCCAGAAAAACGCCAGCTACCACTATCACCATGAAATAGCACGTGAACACAACTCCTCATCCAGATGCAATTAACTTGAAGGATTTGGTAGTTGATGCTCCAGTGAATACTGCGAAGCCTGGCGAAAACATTCCCATACCTGAAGTGAGGAAGATCAAGTCGCCTACCGAGCACGATGCTTCAAAATCCTCTGCTCCGAAGGAAAAGGTTGCTAAATTTGCACCTTCACTGACTCAACCATTGGCTTCTAAGCCGCCTTCCGAGCAAGTTCATGTTCCTGTTCAGACTGCTCCCTCTGTCAAGTCAGATGCACCTCATTATTATGATCACATATTCATCATGGAGCAGCTCGATAAGTTTGTGGAGAACCCTTTCGATGGAGAAGTGGCATCTTTGCCTATCCCTGCCGAAGTTATTGCTCAAGCAACTGCCGTAGTGCAAGAACTGAGAGATGATGCAGTTGAGATTAATTCTCTCTCTGACGAACTAATGGATCTTAATGAGCGAATGAAAACTGCCTCATCAAAGTTTATCATCAACACACTCGAAGATTCCTACAAGGATATCAACCGAGCCATGAGTCTTCTACGTAACAGAAGGTTGCGCTTTCACACAGATCTTGATGAAATTGTTCGGAAAATTTGTGATGAACATCAAGCCAAAGTAACTGGCTACAATGATTTGGTCAAGGGCCACATTGATCAAGTTGCGAAGCAAAAGAGCAAGCAAAGAAAGAAAATAGCGAAGAAAAATGTACCTCCAGCTTCGAAGGAACCGTTCCCTGTCCGTCAAGATGCTCAGTCTCAGAAAGAAAAATCTCCTGAGCCTGCTATTCCTTCGCCACCACATGTTAAAGAATCAGATGCTCCTCCCTCGCCAAGGCCAACTGAATCGGTGCCTGTGGCCTCCCATGCTCGGGCTGAAATTCCCTCGCAACACATTGTTTCAGAGGAAGGTGAAATTCCTCGCTCCGAACCCCAAGCTTCTCCAGCTCATGAAGCGTCGCAAGTCCCAGTTCCATCTGTCAACGAGCAAAAACAAGTTACTGTGGAACAGTCTCAACGTCCTCCAATGGATGTTTCGGCCTCGGTGCCCAAAGTTGATGAACCTGCTCGAATGCCTAGTGCCCCTGCTACACCATCTGTTGTGCCTCATGCTCCCTCTCCACTAAAGTTATCCATCGATACGGTCGCCCGGATGCCAGATGTTGGTCCCTCCGAGCACAAATCTGTCTCTGCCCGCCGGTCTGACTCAGTTGTGTACGGTGATGAAGTTCTTTCTCCCGAAGAAGAGCTTAAATATCCATATCCTCGCGAAGAATTGCCATTGTTCTCCTCTGGTGCAGGCGCAAAAGGACCGCTTTTTAATCGGAATGCGCATCCAAAATTCTTTCAGGCCAGTCCGTATGATGGCCCGCGCACCTCTGAATCGCCTCGTTTCTGGACCAAGGAACAAGCTATTTATTACTCTCGGGTCCTTTATGAGAGCAAGAAGATTTTTCCTCATGAATTTCTGGACATTCCTGCTATGCGAACTATTGGCTGTTTTAATCAATTGCTACAGGATCTGGATGATTTCTGCCTCACAAAGGTCTTTGAATTCGAGCACCCGTGGAACAGAGAAATTATTCTTCAATTCTATGCAACATTGTACATCTCTGGTGATGAAAATGATAGCTCAAAATGGATTATGGAATGGATGACCGAAGGAAAACGTATCAAGTGTACTTCAACGGATTTTGTCTCGCACTTCCATTTTCCTCGATTCGAGCATGGTAACACTGAAATTCGAGTTCATAACATTGATGTTATCTCAGATGAAGTTTTTCGGTGCACTATGGATAAAGACAAGATTCGTGACTATTCTGGTCCTCCTCGTCCTGAGCACTTAACATTCGAGAATCAGACATTGTTTCACATGCTTTCTTACACCATTTGTCCTATGGCTGGCATGAATCCAGACAAGTCAATATCAGATGTTCTTCGCAATGCGATATACGCAATCTCTGAGCGATACATTTTCGATGTCGAAGACATGTTCCTGCACATCCTGAAGGATTCTGCTCAATATCCATTTTGCATCAAGGTGTTTGCACCCTGGATACAGAAAGTTATTGATCATGCGATGCGCACAGTGTATCTTGCGAAGGAAAGCCACAAAAGCTTCATTCCTCCCGTTCGCGATACTCTGCAAGTTATGGAAGATATTTCTTCGGGCAAGTCGACTCCTTCAAGCTCCCGCGACTATCACAAGCAATTTGATGGGCCTCGTCTGCCTCAGCGCGACCGAAAGATTACACCTCAACCTCCATCGCAACTCGAAGTCAGTTTGCATACACAACAGCTGCTCATGCAACATATTGCCGAAGATAGACGCGAGAATCTGTTGCTGCTGAAGACGAAGCTATTCCAGTCACTTCCGAAGAAGAAATCACCTTGGACAGCTCATCTGGAGATGCCACCGATTGATTCAAGTTCTGCAGTTCTTCACTCATGTTATTCGTCACCTTTTTGACACTTGTTGACAAAAAGGGGGAGAATTACATCGAGTCTCGATAGATTTTCTTTTGGTGTCTCATTTTGTTTTGGTTTCATTCGGGTTTGCAACTTCTGGTTTAAGTCTATATGCTCCTTGTTGTCAAACTCGATTAACTTCTGTGATGTAATGTTAATAACCCCTGCTGCTGCACCATTTCTCTCGAAGTATCTGTCTTGCAGGTGGAATTATTATCAGAAGTTATCTTTGATTGCACTAAGATCTCGATGGATTGTATCTCATCAGTGCGAATCAAATGTCTCGAATGATTGAAATTTCCTCCATATATTTCAATTATTGCAGAAGAATCTATCTCATATCTTTCGTCCCTGCATACATTTAGGGGGAGTTCATTTCATATTCGAGCAAGTATCGCTTACTCACTCTTGGTTGACTCATTTTATATTTATCTATCTTCACTTCGATGATTATCTGTTTTGTCATCAATCGTCCAAAAAGGGGGAGATTGTTGGTGCAATAATTTTGCCTCCTTATGTTTTGGAGATTGATTGACAAACAGTGAGGAACTGATGTGTTTGCTAGTGCACACAGAGTAATAGGTCCCTGGAGATAAGAGGAGTATGGATTCATAACTCTGAAGAATATCCCCTGCGTAGCAGTGAAAGTTATCATCGAAGGATATGACGACAAGAGTGACCCTCAAAAATTGCTGACGTGAAGCAATTGGTTCGGTGCCTGTCCGAAGGAAGTGACTGTAGCCGAGGAAATTGAAGACGAAGAGAAGACGTAGCATTCTTTTTGATGTTTCATTTCTTTTTATTGAGTCATAGGACCACCGTACTATTAAGAGGGGTGTAGCGTTCGAAGCTTTGATTCTCTGATGCTAAACCCAAATCCTATGAAAGATGCGAGAGAAATCTCTTTGTGTTCCGAGCAAATACTTGCCAGCAAGAGACCGTGATCTTTGTCGCTGCGAGAGATTTGACTCAGACCGAGGAGTTAGCATTACTTGCTCCACAAGTAATGTTACCGTTGCTCCCAAATCCGACCGTTGTGAACGTGTCGGTTGGCCATTGGCTGGACCGCGTGTCCAAAATGGTCATTTCCCACCAGGGAAGGCTGCGGCTATAAATAGTCACCCCGCGCCGGCGTTGTCCGGTGGCTGCTCCGTTTGATTCTGAGAAGATTGTTGAGAAACACCCTCTCCGAAAGATTTGAGTTTAAAATCCACCAAGAGAAAAACCCTAGAGCCGAAAAATTAGATAGTGGTTCAGCATCACTAGAATCTAAGTCCAGTACGCTCCGCCTATTACTCTTGAGAGCTGCAAACTCTCTAGACGGTTAGGTGTCTGCTCGAGTGTCGAAGAGTATTGTCTTCACCGAGCGAAATCTTCAGCAACCAAGAGTCTTGTGGTTCGCGAAGAGAGCTGAAGAGAGTTTATCTTCAGTGAAGGTTTGGAGATCGCCGTCAAGTATCTACCACGAGTAATCGGCATTGGTTGACGAACCAATTGTCGAGGAGAATAGGGCGAAGAGAGTTTATCTTCTGTGTTAAATCACAACCCCTCCAACCAGACGTAGTCCTTGTGCAGAAGGGCGAACTGGTCTACCAAACACCTTGTCGCCATCGAGCATCACTGGTCACTGTCACTACCCTCTTTACATTCGAACTGTGACATGCCATATTTCAATCATGTGATTTACCTCGGTACATGTTGTTAGTTTCCATTCGGTAGTTTGTATTCGCTCACTGTTAACTGTATTTTCATTCGTTCCGCTGCTGGGTTTCGAGAGTTTTGATATTTCCGAGAAAAATTTAAAACTCCCATTCACCCCCCTCTGGTAGACATACTTCGATCCTACACCACGCATTACTAGGAGGACTAGGAGTGCAGCGATCAATCCTGACACGAGTGGTGAGGTTGTTGTAATTTCGAACAAGAGGGCAGTAGAGAGGCCTCATAAGTTAAGATGCTCTATAGAGAAGTTGAAGCCTCCCAGGTTCAGACATCTTTATGAGGCGAGGCAAATAAAGGATCTCGTTCTCAGCCAAGATTTCAGGACCAAGTACAAAGAGTAAGTTATATGTGAATGTCCTTCATCCTTTTGTTTGTTTATTTTTGTTTCGAACTTTATTTTTGACCCCATCTGTGTATGTGTATCTTGTGATATCTTTTCCGCAGAAGTGCGCTCTTCATGGTGAAAGGTTCTTTTGATGAAATTGAATCAACGAGTGTTGACTATATTTTTAACACATTTGGCAAAGGAGCTTTCATGGACTCGTATCTCATGGATTTTGTCATTAAGTACTGGAAGCAAGATCCTAAGATGAGTTTAGTTTATCATTCTGGCGAACGTGTGCTACTTTCACCTTTATTCATCACGGTAAATGTGTATGATGTCATATTTTTTTGCTTTTGTTTATTTTCTTCTTTCATACTGAATTTTTTATGTCTCATTTTATTCTTTTTATATGCAGTATGTTCTTCAAATGGAAACTGTTGTGAAGAAAAATGAAGAAGGATACCCTGTGTTGCCAGTTGTGCATAGCCCATTTATTTTGGATGATGCGGCTAATCAATTCAAGTTTTTTGTTGGTGATGATAACCTGCTTGACGCAAAACTAGTAAGGCCACTGTTTCCATCATCTTGTTCTTGTTCCTTGTTGCATTTCCTTTATAGCTATGTGTGGAATGAACTTCATTGATTTTCTTTTTGTTGTCCCTTCCCGTATGTATCTCCCCCCCGACAGACTTTGATTCCGCGCTATAAGTATGGACATTACTCCCTGTACACGATGAATCGCCATCGCGAGACCATTGATATTCATGACACGAGGCGGTACACTGGCCATGTTGATGAGGTGACAAAGTGGCGCAGGTCTGAGTACCACGCACACTGCACTGAATTGGTATGGCAAAGTTTTGACCATTCTTACTACATTGTTACTACTAATAGCACGACACTTGCTAATACAGTGGACTGAAGTATCTGTAACATAGAACTGCATTTCTCGCACCATTAACCTGGCTAAAGGAGTGATAAACCAATCATGACTACGTTGTTAGTACTCATAGCACTGCACTTGCTATTACATTGCACTGCAACATCTGTGACACAGAACTTCATGTTCTGCCACCACGTAGCTGACTAAAAGAGTGAAAAAACCATTTTTTGTAGATGGGCTTGCATGCATTAAAAGAGGGACTATTTCAGATCATGTGGAGAACATATAGTTGCATCGTCTGAATAGAAATAACTTATTAATATAACTTCTCTGTTTTTTTGTTTTACCTTTGTGTATTGATCTGTAACGTGTGTTTTTGGCTTTTGTGGCTGCATTTTTCCTTTGCCAGATGACGAGGATGACTCTATTGTTGAAGAGGGTTTACGGTGAAAAGTTGTATAACTCGAAGAAGCTCCCTGACTGGGTTAAATTGTCAGAGAAGCCCTTTTTCCCAGCCACACCAGAACAGGGGGCAAATGAGTGTGGATTCTATGTTCTGAGGATGTCACAGCAGTTTGACGGCGAGCGCATGGTCGATTTTTTTTTCTAAATGCGA
Source organism: Elymus sibiricus (assembly GCA_039707655.1). Taxonomy (NCBI): domain Eukaryota; kingdom Viridiplantae; phylum Streptophyta; class Magnoliopsida; order Poales; family Poaceae; genus Elymus; species Elymus sibiricus. The sequence goes on from CM077668.1 coordinate 155,680,994, forward strand.
TGTAATACTTTTCTGATTCTCCTTTTTGTAATTGTTTTTTCTTTACATTTTAATTTTTGTTTTACATCATGTCCTTCAATCATTTGTTTGCAATTTCAATTATTTCAGGCTGCTGTCGAAGATTGGAAGGCGGAGTACCTTTACCAGCTGATTTTCCATCCTTCCAACATGTTGGTCGTTGAAGACATGCCGCCTGAGCTCCGCGAGCTGATCAATAGCATGGGGCTTTCTTCCCAGTCACAGTAGCGTTCGCAGTAAAAGTCTTAGGCATATCCATGTTAATGATTTGGACGAAAGCTAGTTTTTAGGGGTGTGTACAGTGTGCTGTCTAAAGGTAGATTCATGTTTGTGCAAATAATGTGTATGGATGCTACTTTTTCATGGCACGTCTGTTTTTAGCAGCAGTACTTCGATAAAACTGGGTGTATTTTATTTACGTACATGATTTTTTATGTGAAATCCGGCTCGTCAACGTGTGTTTTACATGCAACAGTGCTGTTGTCGCTGTCTCTTTTTCATCTTTTAGTAAGGAATGGCACTACATTTCCGTGGTTTTTTTTTTGAACCGACTTCATTTCTGTATATAACTGAACTGCAGTCCCTCTTCATTTTTTTATTTCATTTTTTTAAACGAGTGTTGCGTGGATGGAGGAAAACACAATAACCGCACTGCGCCTGTCAACCAAGCGCATTTCCGCGTTAGAGCGAGGCCTCGCCGGGGGTGGGGAAGATTTCCTATGCCATAACCAACCTTTAGAAGATTTAGCAATTAAACATGTACGAGGTTGGGCTCTCTTAGTGAAATCAACAATGTATAGATCACCTCTACGAATGCCGGTAAAGACCATATTATGATTATCTTGACGAAACACTTGGCAATCTACTTTGGTAAATAGAACATTGAAACCAAAATCGGCTAGTCTAGATACGGAAAGAAGATTGTAACCAAGAGATTCGACAAGCATAACATTTTGTATGGAGCTATCATTGGATATGGCCACCTTACCAAGGCCAAGTACCTTACCCTTGGAGTTGTCTCCAAAAGTCACATACTTGCGTGGACCATCATTTTTAGCAAGCTCACGAAACATGTCTCTATCTCCGGTCATGTGATCGGTACATCCACTATCAACAATCCACTCTTTTCCTCCGGCCATGTAATCTCGAAGATTTGCCATAAGACTCAGATTCCTCATGGTCTTCTCAAATTCAATATCAAATTCTTCGTCCGCATCATAGTAGCCATGCTCAACATCATCATCATCATCATGTATATGATCATCACCTAGGGCAATGAGTTCATTACTTCCATGACCATGACAATGTCCGGATTTATGTATTCTAATGGCTTCCATGATAATGTTACTAATAGTTCTAACATCTCCTTTAGCACGCATAAGATCACGAAGCTCAAACAAGCAATCATCAAACTTAGGATCATTAGGACTCATCTTGTGAAAAGCAATAGTCTTATGAAGAATCTCATCAAGATTCTTTAAAGAGTAATCGGGATATTGCTTTTCCAAGTCATGCCATAGAGTATAAGCACACTCAAAGTTTTGCATACAACCAAGCACAACTTTAGGTAATCCTCTAATGATAAGATTGACGGTTCTAAGATTACGAAGCATGTCAATTTCCTCTTCATGAGTAGGATGCAAGGGATCAATAGGGGGCACATAAGGATTATGAATATACTTGCTCAAGTTAAATTCATCAAAGATATCAAGCATTTCATCCTTCCAAAAGTTATAATACTCCCCATTGAGAATAGGCACTCTATGTCTAAGACTCCCCAAAGTAGACACATCCATCTCCCTCCAATGGTGATGAAACCAAAGCAATGGAGACCAAAGCTCTGATACCAATTGTGGGATCTAGGAGATAGGTCTAGAGGGGGGTGAATAGACACTCAACCAACCAAAGTAGCACTTTTTAATTTCTCTTGGAACTTAGGCAGATTTTGGCACAAGTTGAGATCACTCCAATACTTTCTACACATGCATATCTAGAGATTGAGCAGCGGAAATAGTAAAGCTTGCAAAAGTACGGAATGTAAAGGGGTGGAGTATGGAAGATCAAACGCAATGAAGGCACGGTGGTTTTTGGCGTGGTTCCGATAGGTGGTGCTATCGTACGTCCACGTTGATGGAGACTTCAACCCACGAAGGGTAACGGCTGCGCGAGTCCACGGAGGGCTCCACCCACGAAGGGTCCATGAAGGAGCAACCTTGTCTATTCCACCATGGCTTACGTCCACGAAGGACTAGCCTCACTCCGGGTAGATCTTCACGAAGTAGGTGATCTCCGTGCCCTTACTAACTCCTTGGTTCAACTCCACATCATGTCGGAGGCTCCCAAGTGACACCTAACCAATCTAGGAGACACCACTCTCCAAAAGGTAATAGACGAAGTGTTGTTGATGAACTCCTTGCACTTGAGCTTCAAATGATAGTCTCCCCAACACTCAAACAACTCCTCACAAATTTGGCTATGGTGGAAGAAGGATTTGAGTGGAAAGCAACTTGGGAAAGGCTAGAAATCAAGATTCAAATGGTTGGATTGGAATGTCTTGATCTCAACACATGAGTAGGTGGTTCTCTCTCAAAAAATGTATGATGGAAGTGTAGGCACGTTCTGATGGCTCTCCTTACTGAGAAGGGAGTGGTGGAGGGGTATATATAGCCTCCACACAAAATCCAACCGTTACACACTTTTGACCCAACTCGGTGGCACCGATTAGAAATCTCGGTGGCACTGAACTGTGTAAAAGATATGAACGTTATGAATCTCGGTGGGACCGACTGGAACAACTCGGATGGACCGAAGTGCAATGGTTAGGGCAAACCTCGTCTCGGTGGCATCGATTGCATCAACTCGGTAGGACCGAAGTGAAGCAATAAGGTAACAGAGAGTTGGCAAGCCATCTTAGTGAGACCGATTTGCAAAACTCGGTGAGACCGAAGTAGGTGCAAATGATTACAGAGAGTTGGCAAGGCCATCTTGGTGAGACCGAGATCTATATCGGTGGAGCCGATTTGTTAGGGTTTTGGCAGTGGCTAAGTCCAGATGAACTTGGTGGCTCCGGATAGAGAATTTTGGTGGGGCCGAGTTGGAATGTAGGTTTTGGACATATTTGGATGGAGAACGTGGTTGAGGGTTTAGGAGTACTGTCACTAAGCACTTGAGCAAAAAGACCATTAAGCAACACCTCATCCCCTTTTAATAGTATTGGCTTTCCTATGGACTCAATGTGATCTTGGATCACTAAACCAAAAATGTAGAGTCTTGACCTTTTGCCAATCCTTGTCCTTAGCATTTTGAAGGGTTCCACATCCTTTTGTCCCTGCCACGCCATTGTTGAACTTGTCTGAAATTCACTAGATAAAATCATTAGTCCAACAACATGTATGTTGGCATGAATTACCAAAACCACCAAGGGAGCAAATGTGCTTTCAGGGGGAAACAGAATAACCGCATTGCGCCTGTCAACCAAGCACACTGCCACGTTAGCGCGAGGCCGAGCCGGGGGCGGGGGAGTGGGGGTCGGGACCCCCAACCCCCGACGAGGCCGAGCCAGGAATGAGCCGGAGCAGGCGACGACGCGGCGTGCCGCGTCGTCGCATGCGTAGGTGAGTCCGTGACATCCGTGACCCCACTATCTATCTTAGGATTGGGGGGGGGGGGGAAATAGAATAACCACACTGCGCCTGTCAACCAAGTGCACTGCCGCGTTAGCGCGTGGCCGAGCCGGGGGTGGGGGAGGGGTGTCGGGACCCTCCCTCCCCACCCCCGGTGAGGCCGAGCCAGGAACGAGCCGGAACAGGCGACGACGCGGCGTTCCGCGTCGTCGCATGCGTAGGCAAGTCCGTGACATCCGTGACCACACTATCTATCTTAGGGGTGGGTGGGGGGTTGTTCGGTTTTGGGGTGGGGGGGGGGGTGGAAATAGAATTACCTCACTGCGCCTGTCAACCAAGCGCACTGCCGCCTTAGCGCGAGGCCGAGCCGAGAGTGGGGGAGGGGGGGTCGGAACCCTCCCTCCCCCACCCCCGGCGAGGCCGAGCCAGGAACCAGCCGGAGCAGGCCGCGTCGGCGCATGCGTAGGCGAGTCCGTGACATCCGTGACCCCACTATCTATCTTTGGGGTGGTTGGGGGGTTGTTCGGTTTTGGGGTGGGGGGAAACAGAATAACCGCACTGCGCCTATCAACCAAGCGCACTGCCGCGTTAGCGCGAGGCCGAGCCGGAGGTGCCCCCGACGAGGCCGAGCCAGGAATGAGCCAGAGGCGGCGACGACGCGGCGTGCCGCGTCATCGCATGCATAGGCGAGTCAGTGACATCCGTGACCCCACTATCTATCTTAGGTGTGGTTGGGGGGTTATTCGGTTTTGGGGTGGGGGGGGGAAACAGAATAACCACACTGCGCCTGTGAAAAAGCGCACTACCACGTTAGCGAGAGGCCGAGCCGGGAGTGGGGGGTTGGGACCCCCCTCCCCCACCCCCGGTGAGGCCGAGCCAGGAGCGAGCTGGAGCAGGCGACGACGCGGCGTGCCGCGTCATCGCATGCGTAGGCGAGTCCGTGACATCCGTGACCCCACTATCTATCTTAGGGGTGGGTGGGGGTTGTCGGTTTTGGGGTGGGGGGAAACAGAATAACCGCACTACGCCTGTCAACCAAGCAGACTGCCGCATTAGCGCGAGGCCGAGCCGGGGGTGGGGGAGGGGGTCCCGTGGGGGAGGGGGGGTCGGGACCCCCTCCCCCACCCCCGGCGAGGCTGAGCCAGGAACGAGCCGGAGCAGGCGACGACGCGGCGTGCCGCGTCGTCGCATGCGTAGGCGAGTCCGTGACATCCGTGACCCCACTATCTATCTTAGGGGTGGGTGGGGGGTTGTTCGGTTTTGGGCTGGGGGGGGGGGAAACAGAATAACCGCACTGCGCCTGTCAACCAAGCGCACTGCCGCGTTAGCGCGAGGCCGAGCCAGGGGTGGGGGAGGGGGGTCGGGACCCCCCTCCCCCACCCTCGGCGAGGCCGAGCCAGGAACGAGCCGGAGCAGGCGACGACACGGCGTGCCGCGTCGTCGCATGCGTAGGCGAGTCCGTGACATCCGTGACCCCACTATCTATCTTAGGGTCTTAGGGGTGGGTGGGGGGTTGTTCAGTTTTGGGGTGGGGGGGGGGGGGGAAACAGAAGAACCGCACTGTGCGTGTCAACCAAGCACACTGACGCGTTTGTCTATAGTGGGGAGTGGGGGAAACAGATTCTGGCCGTATATGTTTTGTATTTTCTGCGCATTTTTGTACAGATTGTTATGCTCTTTGTTTATTATTGTTCTGGTCTACATGTGTCTTCTTTGTGCACTGCATATGTGGAATTCTTCTGGTGCACTTCATGTATATCTTCTTCGCACTGCATCTGGATATAGTGTGAACTGCTTGTATTCTGCTTGTGCACTGCATGTCCCTTTCCTTCTGTGCTGTCTGTCCAATGGTGTTTTATCATTTGTGTTTAATCTTTTGTGTAATGATATTTTGAATCTGTTGGTATGTATGTAGTATGTTTGTGTGTCAGACATTATTGTTTGCAAATGTGTTTTTAATCACCTTGAATTGTACATACTTGTCTGAATACAAACTCCTTAACAAACTAGTGCTGAAGTTCAGCGGCATTTTTCTGTTCGCAAACTAGCAAGCTTGTTGGAGCTGACATAAGCAAAACCTAGCAACAGGAAACAAGGGACAACACAATTTAAGCAAAATGAAATTAAACCTAGCACCTCTCAGACTTCTTTTGTTTGTTCCTTTCTAGCTGCTGTATGGAATTACATCCTTGTTCTTCTTCTTTTCTTTTTCTTCCTTTGCCCTCTGTAGTCCCATGACAATATCGTCGATGCGTTTCCATGAATCATAGCTGGCGAATGCATCTATTGCTGCGTACTTGATAAGCTTGTCTGGCAGCGGGCAGAACCCCCACAAAGTATGGTCTTCCTGACGGTTGATTTTGTTCTTCATGTCCATGTAGTGATTGTCGATCACCCTGCTAGCAACATCAGCCAAAGAGTCATATCTCTTTTTGTTGTATGGATCTCTCCATTCCACTTGAATATCAATGTAGTTGTCGGAGTTGATCTCCAAGCCAGATAGTTTTAGCTTTCTCTTGTCTCCTTGAATGGCGAATCCGGTGAATGTGTATTCTTCATTCATGAGGAATTCCTGCAGTTGCAGGGGCCTGCATGTTGTTGGTATAGAGTGAGTATGAGTGTTGTTTATAGTGAGACTGTACAAGTTATTCAGTACCACCAAAGGCTATGCAATGCTTTGAAGTTGTGAGAATCCAGGTTTCTTTATCCTTCTATAAATTATATATGTATCATTCTATAAGGGCATTTGCGATGAAGAAAATTAAAAATCGAAATTGACAACCAATACTACAGATTGATAATCATTCTCACCTATCTTTAGCAGCAGAGATGTGGTATACTAGGCATTCGTGTTCTATGCATAGCTGGAGGACGGCTGCCTTCTATGGATCCTCGTAGTGCGTGTACTCGACATCAACGCCGACGGTTTTGACGGGCATGCCGCCGAGCTTCCTCCTGAGCGTGGACAGCATCTTGTCCATGTCGTGACCCTTGCTTATGCAGACGACGTGGAGCTTGTGGTTGCCGTGGAGTTCGACGTCGTGGAGCTCCCTGGCGTACCTGCGGCGCCGCTTGTACAGAGGTGCATCGGCCATGACTGTCCTCTGCTCTCTCGCGTTTGTTTTGGAGAGAGAGGTTGATGAAAGAGAGTGGGTGAAGAAGCGGCAATGGGTATTCTGGGGACGATCGAAGTTCTTCTGAATGTGTTTTTCTATGGCGGTTTGCTACAAGACGTGGTGGTGTGGTGGTGTGTGATATTTCGTGGCAACTGCAGAGAGGCTCTGCGTCGTGGAGGGTCTGTTAGTGGCCTCAAAATCTGAAATGGCCTCGCCTCTTTTTTTCGCACACAACTGGTAGAACTGACATTTTTCTGTTTGGTGTTTTTTCATACTATTTGCACTGGTTGGAAAATATAAAACGACTGCCTATGTTGAGAAACTGCACTGCATGTAACTGATTTTATTCTGAGTACACTACATTAGATCAGATGCCAAATTTCATAAAAATGTAAGTGCACTGCTTTTTTGATGGCTGGAATTTATTTTTTATTTTTTATAAATAATAGCGATCAGAATTTGTCGGTCTGCAATCTTGTAGGTAACCGCACTGCAATTTAGTTGAAAACGGACTGCAGTGCGAAACTGAACACACTTCTTGCTTCAGCATAGCGCACTTCATTGTTGGATTCCTGCGGACTGCATCCCTTCTATGACTTTTTGTAGCTTCCTGCATTTTTTATGTGAGCGAACTGCAGTTGAATTGCATTGTAATGCCTCTTCCTTTTTTTCATGTCTTTATTCTCTTTTAGTGGGCCGTGGAATGTGATAATGTGTTGGGCCTATTGGTGAGTAAGTCACATACGGCCCAGGTAGGCCTGCGTGCACGGCTAGTTCGTTCTGTGCAGTGTGTATGCGCTGAACTTTAGTCCCACCTCGCCTGGCGAGAGCGCCCACGACCGGTTTATAAGCCCTGGCGAGACAACCCATTCAAACTCCTCTTGATAGTCATTGGGCGCTTACACTTGGCGCTCGCTGCCATCCTCTCTCTGACCTGTGGGCCCTACTCTTCCTGGCATCCATGCATCGTGGCTCAGAACGGACTCGCCTATGGATCTCTGTGGGCGCTGTCCTAGTACGAGACTGGCTGGGGCCATGTTGGACTAGGGCGGTCAATATTATTTTTTTCGTACGTACTTGTGTTTTTTTATTATAGATTGTTCACTGCTTTGTTAGAACGTTGTGAACTGTATCTATGAACGTTTTGTACTGCATGTCTCTATATTTCCGCACTGCCTTCCTGTACAGTACGGTTTGTGCACTGCATGGATGTTCGTTTGTGCACTGCATGTTCGTTCGTTTGTGCACTGCCATGTGCACATGCTTTGTGCGGTATCCGAATCACACTCTCTTTTGGAATGTTTATATATTTTTTAGTGCACTGCAGTGTATTCTAACAGAGAACTGCAACATTGTACAGGAAATAAACTTGTTCATAACATAAGCAAACTGCATGATTACAAAGCAAACTGCATCACAAGCAAACCTAAATTTAACACAAGCAAACTACAAACTTGACAGAAGGCAAATCTGATGAGAAATCTAAAATGGCACGAGCAATCTTGTAGGTACTTTCATGGCCGGCACCACCTCTTTTCTTCAGTAGTCGTAGTCGCCCTAGGACCTGGCGCACTTCCTGTACTTCTCCTTCTCGAGTTTTGCCCGACGGAACCCATCCTGGGTGATGGTGAGGCGTCTCCATATCTCGTACGCGGCGTAAGCATCCTTTGCCATGTACTCGATGTGCCTCATGGTCACGGGCATGCACTCCCAGCGCTTGTGCTCTGCGTCCGTCATCTTCTTTTTCATGTTGTTGTAGTAGTCGTCGACAAGGATGCCGGAGACGTCTGCAAGGGAGTCCAGTGGCTTGGTCGCTGTGGGCACCCTCCATTCCTTCTGGATGTCGACGAAGTTGGCGATCTCCAGCCCGACTCGCTGGAGCTTCTCTATGTCGCCGTCGATGGAGAAGCCAGCAAACGTGTACCTGGGGTCGGCGAGGAAGTTGTCGAACCTGATGCAGTTGTCGTGGGCGGCGCTGAGTTGGAAGAGCAGCACCGGATGCTCCTTGCCGACGGAGAGCTAAACGAGGGCGGACTTCTGGTTCGGGCCTTCCTCCTTGGTGTACTCCACGTCAACTCTGACGATCTTGTGTCACTGGAACTGGAGGTGGCGCTCGTACTGCTGGATGGTGTTCACCGTCTTCTCCAAGTCGTTGGTGTGGATCACGTGCAACTTGGTGTTGCCGTGGGCCTCCACTTCCTTGAACTCCTTGGTGAACACCATGGCGTGGCTGAGTGGGAGGGAATTGGTGGCAGCGCAATGGCGATTTTCTGTTGTTGTGGATGAGAAAGCCCTGGCGGAGGTCTGAATATAAGGGCGGGATGGCGGCAAAGGATGAACTGCACGATCTCCCCTGACGATGCGGTTGTGCAGATCGTGGGTTGGTTTGCGTGTGCGATCGTGGCTTTTTAGCGCTGCAACCGCTCGGAGTGGGGGTTGTCTGTGATCATGGGGTTTTTGATCGTGTTTTTTTTATAATTTTCATCGGTAATATTTTTGTTAACCACCTCTGTGTCTCCAGGCGTGCAATGTTTTAGTACGTTTGTAGGCGGTTTAGATGTTTCCGCAATAGCCGAACTTCATTTAAGATGTATCCGCACTTCTTTGTTGAAAACAACGAACTGCATTGTTGAATACAACGGACTGCATCTGTTTATTTTTCGGGAACTGCAGTTCCTGAACGTGAGGTTGGGGGGGGGGGGTTGGGGGGGGGAACCCCCATATATTTTTTGTTGTAGATATTCATTTTAATAAAGACTTTTTTTTTCGAACGTGCTATGTGCACACTGCAATTTAGTTTAAAACGGACTGCAATGAGGAACTGACCGTACTTCTTTCTTTAGTAAACCGCACTGCGTTGTATTCCTGCTATGGCTTTTGTAGCTTCCTGCATTTTTTATGTGAGCGAACTGTAGTTGCTCGCTTTTATACTTTTATATTTTTGTTGTTGGTGATAAACGCATCGTAATGCCTCTTCCTTTTTTTTTCGAGTCTTTGTTGTCTTTAGTGGGCCGTGGAATGTGATAATGTGTTAGGCGTTTTGGGGAGTAAGTCACATCCGGCCCAGGTAGGCCTGCGTGCACGGCTGGTTCGTTCTGTGCAGTGGGTTTGCGCTAAAGTTTAGCCCCACCTCGCCTGGCGAGAGCGCCCACGACCGGTTTATAAGCCCTGGCGAGGCACCCCTTCCGAACTCCTCTTGATACTTATTGGGCGCTTACACACGGCGCTTGCTGCAACACCATTCTGACCTGTGGGCCCTTGTGCTCCTTGCCCGATGCATCGTGGCTCAGAACGGACTCGCCTCTGTGGGCGCATGCCTAGTAGGAGACTGGCTGGGGCGGGGATGCAGCTTGGTGGTCATCTTTTTTTTTTAATTTCGTATGTGATTAATTTTCCATGCTCTTTGTACCTTTTATAATTGTCTCGGATGTTATATTTGTACTGCTTTTACAAACGTTGTGAACTGCAATGTGTGAGAACTTCATTTAAGCAGGTACTACACTGCACGTTCTCATCTTGTGCACTGCATTAGTTAATCTTGTGAACTGCATGCACCTTTCTGCAGAACTGTTTAATCGTTTGTTGAATTATGTATTTTAAAATTTATATATATATATATATATATATATATATATATATATATATATATATATATATATATATATATATATATATATATATATATAAGTGAGGTGCGTTTGTGGGGTGTGTGACATAGAAGTCCAATGGGCAGTCCGCTACATCGTTTTTTGGGTCTTCCCTTTTTCTGTGTAATGTTAGTTTCATTGATTGTCTTGGTTTTTTGGGTAACGTAACTTTCATTAATTCTTCCAAATTTTTTCCGGTGTGCCTAGACGTTTTGCATTCCTCTTCTATATATTTTAACTCTCCTTTGCAGTTCATTCCCCTGTAGCCGCATCTTCTCTCCTCTTCAAAGCGCCCTTTGTTTCTTTTCGGTTTCTAGGGTTTTTTCGCCATGGCGCCAGGCCCCTGTGCGAACCTCTCCTGCTGCGGCCATGGTTGTGGTGTGCCGACGCACTGCAACTGCTCGGCTTGCACTGAGGCGCGACGTGCTCGCCGGAGGGGCAAGGTGTTATGCCAATCTGGGCGAGCTCAGCAGCTTGCATATGGCACGGTTTTCACGGAGGGATTGGATCTGGACGAGATCAATCTCGTTGAGTTCCATTCTGCTCTGCTTCGCCATGGCCTTGGCCGCACTAGCCCATTTGTCCATCGCTTCACGCCCACAGATGTGGAGACTCATTACAAGATGGTAATTTTCGTTTTGATCTGATTATTTTTTGTGTCTTTTATTATTATGTATAATTCCCACACAAGACTGAACTGCTATTACTTTAGAAGCGCACCTCTTTTGTCTATTGAAGTGTACCGCACAAGTTTTTGATATGGTATATAGATCTCGTTTATTTTTTCTTGTATGAACTGCATGGTTACAAGATATGCACTGCGTAGATATGTGATGTGCACTACTGGTTTGCACCAATTTTTTAATATCATATATGCACTACATGCATCTTTGCGTGAACTTCATGTAAGTGATACTTGTACTGCATATTAGCATGCTGCACACTGCATGTGCCTCCTTTTGTGCACTTTGTGAAAGAGATATAATGAACTACATGTACGCTTGCTCTGTACTTCTGTTGTCTCCATTGTGCACTTCATCTAGCTAGCGTAAACACTGCATGCTGGTTCATTTCTGCCGTGTGCACAATATGAGAAGTGTATTGCTATTATTGTCCTCTAATAGTTTTATTACTATTGCTGTAGAAAATCCCCCATCAAGCTATTAGGTATCTCTACCTTAAGAAGGCGGGTGTTCTCCAAGTTGTTCTCGGTGAAGGTCACCCCAAACCAGCTGAGTACCGTGTTGGCGTTGATGGGCGGCTGTATCTGTAGAAAGGCTGGAAGGAATTCGTCATTGAGAGTGGCCTGAGGTCTCGTCAAGTTGTTGTCCTCAACTTTTTTGAAGTTGGGGACCGTATTATTGAAATCACGTTTGACGTGATTGGTTAATATTTGAGGTGGATTTGTAATAAGTACTTTTTGCGTATGGAATGCTTCATCTTATTCTGTTATGTGGTCTGTAATAACAACTCGTGTTTGTGTTTTTATCTATGAGACATGCGTGTTTGCTTATTTAAATCAGTTTGTAGTTTGTTTACCTAATCCGAACCGCTTGGCTTGTAGGATAGAACTTCGTGCTGTCTATAGGTGAACTGCATTGTGTGTTTTGTTTGACGGTCAAAATGTGTCAATGTGTTACTCCATACATCAATTAGTCGTATACATCAATTTACTCACGTTGTGTAGTGGATGCTCAAAGTCAGCGTGAAATTCGTGTTTACATAAGTCTTATAGATATGCAAACTGATAAATGATTACTATAGTGAACCGTATCTATTTTGTCGTTAACCTGCTGCTTCTTCTTGGCGACTGGAGCACGTCTCTTGTTGCAGTTTGCCATGTTGATCTTGGCGGTGTTGCAGATTCTTCTCTTCGCACTGTAGTGTTTGTACCGCCTTGCCTGGTGGTTGATGGCGGTAATTTTTTTTGCACTGCTATGAACTGCAATCTTTGTCGCTCCTCGTGTGCTGGTTGATGGCGGTGCTGGTTTTGCACCACTTTGAACTGCATCCTTTCGCGATCCTCTCCTGTTTTTTGGATGTGTTGTCGTCCTTGCTTGTTTCTGTACAACTTTCCCCTCTGTTTTCTGTCTTTTGTTTGGTGGTCTTGTAGGCATTGTTTCTTCAGGTTCTTCATCCTCTTCACTCTCTTCTTCTTCTTCATCCTCTTCTTCGTCTCCTTCTTCTTCATAAGCCGCATCTTCTTCAGTTCCATCACTATCTTCTTCTACATTTTCATGTTCATCCTCTTCTTCATTTTGTGATCTTGTTCTTTCGGGGCAGGTTCTTGCATTGTGTCTCTCCCTCTTTTTGCAGATGCTGCAGAGTCTCGGTTTTGGCAAATTTCCAGTGTTGGCAGCAGAAATGGTATTGCTATTATTCTGCTGTCTTGGTGCAGCATCCCTGTTTTGTTGCGCATCGCCAGGGCCAGGGTTTTCTTGTTCATGCTTTTTTTACATGTCCTGGAATTGTGTCCGCTGATGACATTAAATGTCTTGCACCTTCTTATTCCCAGTGGCCGACCATCACTGTCCAGCTCAGGCTGTGGCTTACTATTTGTTTCAGCATTTTTCTCCTTGGATGCAGCCTTTTATTGAGCTGCATCGCCCCCCTTTCTTCCTCCCTTTTGTGTTTGAAATAGGAGGTGGAAGGATGATTTCCTTTTTGATTTGAGCAGTAGCGGCACCTCCTGTTTACTCAGTATTGTTGTCAAGCATGGAGTTCTGTGCTTGTTGAATTTTTGCTGCTTCATCTTCTTCGTTCAGCACATCAACCTCCTCCATCAGTGCCCTCATACCAGACATCGCCCTGTGGTACCCGGCGTTGGACTTTGTCCCTTTGTTTGCCAGGTCCATTGCTGTTTCTGCCAACAGTTTTCTACGACAGAATAGTGATGTTCCATCTGGTGCTGTTTGCTCGTAGTCTCTGTGATCAAACATTGGATTTGATCTTGCGTTCCTGGTGTATCTTTTCAAGATGTACACTTCAGGAATCCTGTCTACCCTCAACTGATGCAGCATGCATATCACATGGACGCAAAAGAGCCCTGTAGACAACACAGATTTCTTTGATTTGTAAGTGATCTGCATGAAATTATTAGACCATACTGCAAGGGAGCTTCTCTTGGTTTGGTAGCTGTTTTGTGCAAGTGGACTTCTTTAAATTTATTAGGTGAGCTTCATGCATAACTTGCTGAAATTAATCTTTTTTGTGCAATTGAACCGCACCTGTGTGTGTCCAGAGTTTGCACTCGCATTCGTAGACACCCTTCTCGACATCGGCGACCACTTGGAATTCATGCCTTGCCCAATCAAATGCATCTGATAGGTAGTAGTGGTGTACGAGGTACTTTGTTGGGTTGTCAGGGCACTGCTCTGCTCTGAATGCTGTGATGTGGTAATGTGTCTCCTTGAAATCTGCAAAAACTGCCCTCGTGTATATTTTGGACCGCTGGACTTCAAATCCAAATTTGGTGGTAGTCTTTACCTCTGACTGCATGATCAGAAAATTAGTGTTACACATGACTAAAGTGGAAATATTGTTTTTTTGTAGTTATTACTAGTTTGATGAATATTTTATTTACCTCATTCCCGATTGTCTCTGCGTGCTCGACGGCCTTCCTAGTCTGAATGCACTTGTCCACCTGTTGAGCAAACAGATGGAGGTCATGCTTCTCTTTGATGAAGTTTTTCTTCAATATTCGGTTCATGCTCTCGCTTCTCTGCGTGGAAGTCATGCGCGCACAGAAAATTTCTTTGTAGTAAGCAGAGATCCACTCGTGCCGGTCATCCCATAGCGAATTCATCACTTCGTCATTTTGCAAGTTGTATTTCTGCATGAGATCCTTCCATGCTCGTTCAAATTCTGTCGGCATTAGTGGATGGTTCAGCACTGCAGTGAGGTCAACCTTGAATGTGTCGTACGCCTTATACAGCAAGGCGAGGTGGTCTTTGTACTTCTCCAGGATGTGCCAGCGACACAACTTATGCAATGTATTTGGTAGGCTAGTTTTTAATGCTGCCTTCATCGATGAACATTGGTCTGAGAGGCACAAGTAGTGTATTTTTATTAAGTTGGCTATGCGCAAGAAAGACGGAAGAAATAAAAGTGGACCGAACAAATGTAAATATTCAGGTGTTGTATTGTACCTGTGAGTATGCAGATTGGTGCCTTGTGGTTCATGCACCTCTAAAATGTTTTGAAAACCCATTCGAACGATGGGATCGTTTCATCTCGCACAAGGGCGACAGCAAAGATCGTGCTCTGGGGATGATGGTTCACTCCCACAAACACCCCCAGCGGCATGTGGAATTTGTTCGTTTTATATGTCGTGTCGAACGTGACGCAGTCTCCAAAATCTTCATAAGATCCTCTGCAACTTGCTGTAGCGACGCGACCTCAAACGGTCAAGCCTCTGTGTATCTGTGCCATCCCTGGATCAGTATGCTGGCACACACAGTACATCAATGTATATATCAAAGTGCAATCACATGTGTAAATAACGTAAAACTGATATATACCTCATAAGTCTCAGCAAAAACAGTCAATCGGGTGTGGAGTCCCATCAACGCCATCGACAGGTTGAGTGTAGATTGTAACCCTACAACGAAACTCACTCGTCGTAGAAAAATCCTGCAACATGATACGTTGCAGCCGTGTAGGTCAGTACATTGAATGTACTGGCAAGATCACCATAAGAAAGCAGATGATAAAACTATACTATATGCAATATGGCTTTGAGGCTCTGTGTCTGAGTTTTGTTTGCGTAAAAGCTGACTTTATTGTCCCTACAACAAAGGAATAAATCAGGAGTCTTCCCTTACAGAGTTATCTACTAGGACATGGTTCCACCAACCGATGTCTCCCCATAAGTATCATATGTTGCCCACCATTAGTTATCAGTCCGGTGTTGAGAGTTCCGAGATAGATCCAAGTCCAGAGGCTCAAATTGTCCGTAACCGGGGACACGGCTAATCGATTAGGTTTTAACTTTGCAGAGTGTTGTGCACTTTACCCACAAGATTCGATCCCTCTTTTTACGTTCTCGCACTTCAGGGTGTTTGAGAACAAGATGACCGAAACATGGTCTTCCGAAGAGTTCCTCTGACCACTGTCCGGTGCTCATCCAATCCTACCGTAGTTCTACATCTGCTAGCACCGTCCCAGCCAGAGTCACAACTAGGGTCAACCAAGCCAGAGCCCATAATGACTTGCGGTTGCACAGGTAAGCTTCCGGGCATGAAGTATTCTTCCGTCTCTTTGAGTCTGGGTGAAGCTTTCCGCAAGATGTCATGGCGCTTCTCCATGCATCCCGGCCATCCACTGGTTACTCCAGGGTGCCCATCAAATCCATCCTTCACCCAGTAGTGTGTATAGAAATCTTGTCTCGATCGAGTCTCGAAATCTTGAGGCCTTGAAGATGCAGTCCTTGCAGATGCCATCACGAAGTTGGCGTCATTGACGTAGAGTCCACCTTCTCACATCACTCCCGAGCACTCATACCAAACCCTGTCTACTTTAGCGTAGCATTAAAACTAAACAACGTCCCTGGCTTGGTAACAAGGAGATGGGTTCCTACCTCATGCATTCTACTCAACTACAAGAATTCAATATCACTACTGGAGAAATTGTTGGAATGGTGACACTAAATGCATTAAAAACATAGGTATGATAAAATGGTCAAAGTGAACTTGCCTGGTAAGTTGATGAAGATAAAAACGCTCTCGGAAGCTTGATAAACTATTCGTCACTTCGAGAATATCTATATAATCAAACATAGTATTCACATAAGCAAACACTCTAGCAATCAATTATATCAATCATAGTAGCACTCAATCAATAAAGGCAACAAATAAATTAATAAAGGAATCGATAAGAAAACCAAATAAAGTCCAAAGAGCAAAACTTCAAAGAAAACTAATACTAAAAACTATAAAGAACCTACTGGAAAACCTTTTGACTTAACTACAAAAATAGTTTTGTTCTAAGCGAAACTTAACCACAAACAAAATACTAAACTAATAAATTAACAGAAAAGAAAAAATTAAAACAACTAATTTTAACAGAAAGTATTTTTCATAAACTTTTAGTAGAAAAATAATCAATTAAAAAGCTTTTATAAAACTCTATTTATAACCTATGCAAGTTTTACTACAAAAGTAAAGGAACGAAATAATAAAATTTATTTTAACTACACATAAAAGTGACTACTGTTCCTAACAGAAACAAAGTAAAACTTATCAAAAGTTGCAAAAAGAAATAATTAAAAAAAATAAAACTAAAGAATTAGGGATAAAACAAAACTATAAGTAAAACAGTACTATTTTGCTAAAACCCTAATTTAAAATAATCTAAAATAAATCACTAAATGCTACTAGATAAATAATTCAATAAGAAAACAGTAGCAAATAGAATTAATCAAAAATATATTTTAAAACTCAAGATATGGCCAAATTAGTGATTTGAACAAATTTCATGCAAATTCAAATTTAAACTATTCAAACATGGCCAAACTTGGAATCTACGGAAACTAAATGAAAATATTAATCTAATGCAGAAAGAATCACTCAAAAAGGATTTAAAACCTAAAAGATATAAAGAAATCAAAACAGAAACTAATCTGGAAAAGAAAAAGAAAACAGAAAAGAAAAACTAGCTACGGATCGGCTAAAGGCCACGTGGCGCTACGCGGTTGGCTAGAGGGGGTGGCCGATCGGCGTATACGGGCGGACGGCCTACAAAAAACAAAGAACGTTTCGGCGTTTTATTAAAACAAGGCGAATCTACGGTGGCCGTTGGATCTAGATCCGACTGTCGTGGGGGTGTCCGATCGGAGGAAGAGGGGCGGGTGGCCATTACCGAAGAGGAAGACGGCGACGGACTGGGCCGGCCTGGCCAGTTGGGCCTGCTGGCTAGCACGTAGGTGGGCCGGGGCGACTGGCTTCGGACATTTTTTTTTGAATAAGACACAGAGAAGTAAAGAAAGAAAACAAAATAAAATAAAAATATAATTTAGGCATATAATATATCAAAATTTTCAGAAAAACATTACCTAAAAGATGGACTATTTCTCAAGTCCAAATAAATTCTACAAAAATTCAAATAATGTAAACATGGCTACTGTTGCTTTTAAAATCAATAAAAATTATTTTAAAATACCAAAATGAATTCAAATTTATTTTTTTCCATTATTCCGTTGAAGGGAATCATGTTACCCTATTTTCCATATATTTTATTTTTGGAGAAAAATAAATTGAATAAAAACCAAATAACTCCAAATTGGGTTTGAGTTTGAATTTCAAACCACTTTCAAATCCTTCTTTTAAACTTCTAACTCATATTTCATATAATTTGAAGAAGTCATTTTATCCTGTCTCATGAAAATCATTGAGTTGCATAAAGTTTCTGAATTTGAAAATATTTCAAATGAAATTCAAATCATTTTCAAATCCCTTTTCATTTCTTTAAATGAAAGAAGTCACGTCATCTTCACTCTAGGGTTTTGTGATGAAATGAATTTGAATTCATGGAGATCAAAATGCAAAGTGAAAGTTTTGGGAAAGTCATTTCATTCCCTCTCATTAAAGTTTCAAAAAGTTTCAAATTTCACTCACTTTCAGTCAGTCATTCAAACAAACAATCAAACAATCAATCATATTTATTTAATTAATATAACATTCCAAAATTTAGAATTTTGGGATGTTACACTTGCGTTGGCCCATAATATGTTTCATACACGGTTATCTGCATCGACGTCATAATCATAGAAGAACTCTGGGTTGATCTTCTTCATCTTCTCGAAAAATTCTAGAAGTTTCTTGACATCATCTTGAGACTCTTCTCTTGCAAACTGCTGTTTCCTGCATTTCAAACACAATTCAGACTTATCTTATCAAAACAGGAAATAATTACCCAAAGAATGCTCAAGCGAGATGTTCTGTGATGTGCTTACTTGTTGACCCAGTCGCGGCTAGTATGTCCCATGAAGTGCAGACCACCGGACATACGCGACAGTGTTGACATCATCTGTGCGTGTGTGTGGTTGTCCAGCTGCATGTCCTTCACCAACTGGTCAATCAAAGGATCATCTCTTTTGTGTGAGCGCAGGTGCAAAAGCATCCCTGGGCTTTCGATCATCTTGTGATTGTGCTTGAGCTCAACCTTCTCGATCACAAAGCTCCCTTTCATCCTTTCTTTCACTCTAATTCTTGCTCGGCAACCAGTCCTTTTTGATGTCTTCGCACATTTTTGGTTATGTTCTGCCACAGTCTCCTTGTGCTTCCCTTCTCTAGAGCAGACAATGTAGTTATATGTCTTGTGGTTCGACCTTTGGCGTATGCCAAAACCTGCATGTCTAGCATAAGTGTTGTAAAACTCCCATGCATTGTCGTACGAGCTGAACTTCATTCCAGCGACAGGTATCAGGTTTGACGGCATGTTTTTATTCTGCAAGGGAGCATTTGTCGTAAACCATATTAGGAAAAAATTGCATCATCATATTTTTGAATTTGTTTATGACAGAATTATCTTTTGTCACATTTGTTAGAGACTAAGTGCACTGCTCTATCAGACTAAGTGTACTGTTCTGTTATAAATAAGAGGACTGCATATTATTAAGTTTTCGAAGAGTTGACTGCATTAGATATTGCAACAAACTTCACATGGAATGTAAGTGCGCTGCTTTTCTCAATGGACTGGAATATTATAATTTTTCAGGCCAGAAAACTTACATGGGTGTACTCTCTTTCATCCGATGGCGTTTGCAGCTCGCCGGGTTGTATTGGACATGGTGGTGTTATAACAGATCTGTGTAGTTGAGGATCTCGTGGTGGCAGTAGCGAGGAAGACTTGTTCCTGCTGTTGACTTCTTGCCGAGGCACCCTTGGTGGTCGCTGTCTTGAACTTGATGTTGCAGGTGCACGCGGAGCTCTGTTTTGTGGTGCAGCAGGTGGACGCGGTGGTAGTCTAGTGTTGTGGTGATGTCTCACTTGATTGGTTTGGAATTGTCGGGGCGGTGGCACATCATCATCATCATCATCATCATCACCTTCACCATCATGGTCAACAACATCATCGTTGTCTGTTCGGACATTCTGTCCAAATGTAGTGAACTCGTGCTTGCACTCTGGCTCGAGAATTGTTATTGGCTCATCGTCATCGTCATCATCATCGTCATCATCATCCTGTTGATGAGTGCCGTCCCACATAAAGGTGACATCGTCGTCATCTTCCACTACCTCTTCTTGCTGGAAAAAAATCTTCTTCCGAAGAGTATTGCACCCTGTTTGTTGTAGTGTAGAATCCTCGAGGTATCTCAGGAGTTACCCATCCAGTGTTTCCAGAAGCTTGGGTCATCTTGCACGTCAGGGGCTTTGGGTTGTGAATTATCCGCTGCATTTTTTGTCTGGTGAACTAAACTTCCTGCACAAAACGGCCGAGCTGCATTGTCAGGTGAAATGAACTGAATTATGCGAACTGCATTGCCTTTAAAAATAGCACTACAAACTAATGCAGACGGACTGCATCATTGCGCAGTGCGAACTAAAGCAACCGCACTGCATCATTATTCAAGGTGAACCTATACAACCGCACTGCATAATAGAGCTACCGGACTGCATCATTATTCAAGGTGAACTGAAATAAACGCACTGCATCGCCTTTAGAGACGTACTGGACTTCATGTACTGCATTGGCCGAATAACTAAACTGATAGCGGAGAAGAGGTGAACTGCTTACCTCATGTTGCAGTCCGTCTTTGCGTTTGCATGAAGTTCCCTTTGCTTCCGTCTGCAGTCCACTTGCACTTGCAGTCCACTTGAGCTTGGCCTTCTTGAGTATTTCATGCGCAATTTGAACTTGACTCAACGTCAGTGGAGATGGAGGTTTCGAGGAGAACCTCGTCGAAGCTTGCATCCAAGAACTAGCCGCGGAGGAAGCAGCCTTGCGAGCACTTCTTCTTCGTCGAACTGGTGCAATGTTGAGGCAGCACCAATCTTGATATGGTGATTTGCCACCGATCTCCGAGGACGCTGCCGCGGAAGAAGGCTGGGTGGAGTGAGGGGGCGGCGCTCCGAGGCCGCTGCCGCGGAAGAAGGCCGGGAGGAAAGGGGCGGTAGCGCTCCGAGGCCGCTGCCCAGGCCTCTGCCACGGAAGAAGGCCTGGAGGTGTGGGACGGCGGTGCTCCCAGGCCGCTGCCGCGGGAGAAAGCGGGGAGGAGAGGGGCCGCATCGATGCCGGCCGCTGCGGCGGAGGAAGGCGGGGAGGAGAGGGGCGGCGGCGCTCCCAGGCTGCTCCCGCGGTAGACGGCGGGGAGGGGAGGGGCGGCGGTGCTCCAGGCTGCTCCCGCGGTAGGAGGTGGGGAGGGGAGGGGCGGCGGCGCTCAGGTGGGGGTGTTGGCAGAATAAGCGTTTTTGTGGGTAGAATAAGGTCTTAAGGGGGTTGGTAGAATAGACCCACCCTATATATATATAGAAAGTCTATTCATCACCCAGAGTGCAAAATAAGTTATTCTTCACTCGAGGTAATCTTACGATCATTTCATAAATAAATTACATTTGAAATATAAATAGTTACATTCATATTGATTCCCTACGTAAAATTTGGCATAAGGAAAAAAAATATAGGTCATAAGACCAGAAAAATTGCATTTTATGTACATTTTACACTATGTTTTTACATTTGTAATTTTACGTAACATAATTTTTTTTATGGCGATTATCTATTTACTTACGTTCTCTTTTTACGTCTGAAATAAGACAAAATTTACGGAACGTAAAATTACAGTGCACTGATGTTAAAATAGAGGGGGGGGGGGTGAAGAATAACTATTCCTCACTCAGGGTGACGAATAGTCAATCCCCATGTATATATATAGGGTGGGTCTATTCTACCAACCCCTTAAGACCTTATTCTACCAACAATCTTCTTATTCTGCCAACACCCACGCCTCCCATCCACCAGCCCACTAGTGCCCGCCGACCCACCCCACCCACCCACCCAGTAGAACCAACGCCCAGCTCCACCTTCCCACCCCGCACGACCCAAATCCCAGCCGGCGCCACCCCGCCTCCTCCTCCTACTGGCCGGCACCGCCCCACCCTCTCCACCTTCTGGCGCGGCGCGGCCTACCTGAGCCTCCGCCCCACCCACCCCACCTTCTCCGGCGCGGCGCCACCCAAGCCGCCGCCCCTCCCACCCCACCTTCTCCGACGCGGCGCCACCGAAGCTGCCGCCCCACCCTGCCCACCTTCTCCGGCGTGGCAACAGGCCCACCCGAACCACTGCCCACCCTCCCCACCTTCTTCGGTGCAGCGTGCCTCGGCCACAGCTCCTCCCCCCTGATGGGGATCCCGCCACGGACACCCGATCCAGACCGGGATTGAGCGCATCGGTAGCCGCCGGCCGGGCTCCTTCTCCCTCGCCGGCGAGCTCACTCCTCCTCGTAGGCTCCTGTGCGGCAGCATCTAGAGGAGCACGAGGGCCGAGCGATTCGGTTGCTCCTCCCCGTGCAGTTCGCCTTTACCACCGGTCACCGGACTGCCGCTCCTCCTCCAATCTTCCTTCGCCAGCGACCACCCCAAGCTGTTGCTATCTCCTCCCTTCCTCTCTTATCTCCACACCATTCATGCAGTTCGGTTTCTGGTGTTGCGCCGTTCGGCATCGCGAGCGGTGCAGTACACCAACACCAGCCTGAAGAGATGTAGTACACCAAGCGCCTGTTCTGGCCGCCACCGGCCCCCTGCAACCAAAGCAGTTCACCAGCGCAACCCCCCGCAGCTCTCTCCTCCCCAACCTGCAGATCGCCGGCAACACCCAATCTGCATGGTGGCCCATGGCCTCCCTCCTTCTCTCATTCTAGCTGCGGTTCCCTGAGGCATGCAGTTCGTCGGTGGCGTGCAGTTCGTTTGAGCTCGGCAAGCGGTTCGGTTTTGAGATCCCTGGCCGTGCCCTTGCAGTGCGTTTGAGCTCGACGCTGCAGTGCGGATGCGCGTGGGCAGGAGGTTCTGCAGCTGCCGCATTGCATTTTGCCGGAGGAAACAGCAGTTCGGTGATCGTTGCGGTTAAAAAAAATTGGCGTTCATTTTTGCAGTGAAGTGCGTATGTGCAGTACAAAAAATGGGTGTATATGTTTTTTTTTGAGAATAAAAAAAATGGGTGTATATGTTGGTGTAATTCATTTTTACTTGCATTTAAGAAGTGGTTACGCATTGTGCAAATGCAGTTCACTTTTGAGAGTGTTACGGTTCACTTTTCCAGTGTTGCGGTTCACTTACGATCAATGTGGATCGCAAAATAAATTAGATAAAAACAGAAAAAAGTAATGTGGTTCGCTTTCGGTAGTGTTGCGGTTCACTTTCTGTAGTGTCACGGTTCACTTACTCGCGATGTGAAGTGCATAATTTTTTTTACGGAAACGATAAAAAAAGGTATTGCGGTTCACTTCTCGACAGTGTTGCGGTTCACTTGCATCCGATGTGAAGTGCGGTCCACTTTCTCGTCTGGGAAAATTTACGCCCGACAAAAGAAATTATGCAGTTCGCTTGCCCGTCGGATGCAGTGCGGTCTTCAGTCTCAAGCATCACATGAGTTTTTGTTGCCTTTTTTCATACATATTTTTTTATGCGCGTAAACCGTGCAAGTGGACCGCAGGGACTGAGCGAGTGAACTACATCTAATATGAAGCGAACTTCTTTTCAGATGTTTTTGTTTTCGGTTTACCAAATGAACCACAGAGGAGTTTTATAGCGAACTGCGTGAGACAACAAAGTGAGCTTCAAAACTTACAATATCCATTCATTATTTTTACACAGCCACACAGCCATCCAGTACATAGCAGGATCAACTGAACTACACTAGGCAGAGAATTGCTTATACAAAATGACCATCCATTCTTACTACTCTTTTCTCTCTCCATTTCTCAGAAACAACAAAATGAACTTCAAGTGAACATCAATGTTCTCTCTCTTAGTTACTGAGTGCACTGCAAATGATTTCCATAATAAGAAAATATATAAAATGAGTGAGCTGCAAATCGACACATCTGACCACAGCCGTCGCCCGTGAACTGCACGCCTCGGTAACAGCACTGCAACGTTGATGCGTTCTGCACCACTTTATCTTTTTCCTGCAAAAAAATAAGTAAACTGAACCTCAAGAACAAGGAACCGGTTTGCATTTTCACTTTGGACTGCATTTGCACTTTGATTTATCTTCAGAAAAACACAAAAACAGTGAACTACATGTGAACACGGCAAATCTTGTTTCTTTCCTGCAAAAAATAATTTTACTGAACCTCAAGAGCTAACAACAGCGGACTGCAATTTGCACTTTGATTTATCTACAGTAAAATGCAAAAACAGTGAACTTCAGGTGCACACGGTAAATCTCGTCGCGCGTGGGGGTGAGCCACCAAGGTGGATGCACCATGGAACACTGCTGGAACTGCTCGTTAGATGGGAAGGAGCTGCATCGGGCTCACCGGCTGAACCACGAACGGCCACGAAATGCTCACCTCATCGTCGTGCTTGCAGGAGGCCGCCAGGCACGGAGTTGAATGGACATCGAGGGGGCAGGCTCGGGCTTGAGCACCACTACGAACCCAACAACAATCGTGGGGATCCGGCCCGCCAGAGGTGGCGGAGGTAGCGGGGAGGCAGTGGCCAGATCCGTCGGAAGTGGGCGGGCTATGTTGCTCGCCGGTGCGCGGATCCTGCCCGTGAAGGCACTGCTGCAGGTCTCGGCGACGTGGGGCCGGGGCAGCCGGGGACCCTGGCCCGGGGCAGCAGCCGCGGTTGGGAGGCGGGGCGGCGGCCGGGGGTCGACGAAACGCATGGATCCGGTGCGGGGAAGGCCAGTCGCCGGCTACCTCGAGCACCTTGAACCTCCTCTGGATGCCACCGCATAGGTCGTCGGCGAGGGAGAAGGAGCCCCGACGGTGGACGGATCCGGGGCCGGGAAGCGGCTACCCAACGCGACCCCGTCGTGCTTCGGGAAGACAGCGACGCCAGGCCCCGACCCAGGCCGGGCGGTGGAGGTGTGCTGGCGGCGCCATGGGAGGTAGTTGTGGCGGCACGGTGGGAGGTGGTGCACGAGCGGCGCGGGGTGGGAGCTGGTGTGGCTGCGCGGGGAGGAGTTGCGGCGGCTGCTGGGAGGAAGATGGTGCGGTGGTGGCTGGTAGGGGGAGGTGGTGCGGCCGTGGCTGGGAGGGGGAGGTAGTGTGTAACATCCCAAAAATTTCATTTTGGAATGTTATGAAATATAGCTATGCATCATCATATTGTTTGAAATTATATGTGTGAGTGAAATGAAAACTTGGAGTCTCCTATTTGAATTGTTGAAAGCCATTCTTTTTCTTTTGCATTTTTCCTTTTCAAGATTTTTGGAAATCTCTGGGAATTATGAAAAGTGAGAGGAGGAACATGACCCTCCAAAACCAGAGGTATTTTGTGAAATTTTTGAACCATAAAAGACCAGGGGTTTATTAGAAAATTATTTGCAAAATGAAATAAAACAATTTAGGCTTTTCTGAAAATATTTTTTTTAAAATATTTTATTTTGGCCATGGAGAAATGTCCATCAGATGGAATTTATTTTTCTGAGAATTTTGGTATATAATACCTCTATATTTGAACCTATATTCATTTTCCTTTTCATAGTTTTCCTTTCCTGTTTTTGAATATTAGGAAACTGTTTTAAAAACGGAATCGTATCCGAGGCCCAATAGGAATAGTGGCGGCCCGATCCACTCCGGATCAGATCCGAAGATCTTTCGGATCGGCCACCGATTGCCCCGCCGCCTCGTTTCACCCACTGACACCCCGGCCCCACCGCCGATCCCGACCCCCGTCGGTCACCACCTTCCTTCCTCCCTCCCCTTTCCTTTCCTCGCCGACGAGATCGGATCCGCTGCCGATCTCTCTCTCCCTTCCTTCCTCGACCACCCCGAGGCCCTATAAATACCGGAGCCCCCACCCGCACCCCGTTTTCCCCCTAAACCTCTCCTCCCACGCCTCCACGCCACCGCAACGCCTCGCCGGAGTTCGGCCAAGAGCCGAAGCTCCTTGAGCTCGCCGCGCTCACCCCGGTCACCCCCAAGCCCCGCCGAGGCCACCAACGGACGCCGGAGGTCCGCCGCCGTCGACTGGACCCCTCGGACGCCGTCCCCGACCACCGGAGCCTCTTCCCCGAGCGCCACCGAGCTCTGCCGCGCCGTCGACTCGCCGGAGCCCCGACGACTTTCTCTGTGAGCACCCCCTTCCTCTCTGTAGCTGTAGGATCTAAATCCCACGACCCAGATTAGATCGATCTAAAAACCCGAACCATTTTTTTTAATTAGTGAACGTTCACTCGTTAGCTCCCGCACGCGCACGCTTCGGCCAATCACAGCATGACACGTAGCCCTTCGTTAGTTAAGTTTTTTTTTATTATTTTCTCTGTTTCTGTTTTAGAAAACAGAATAGTTCTGTTTTTAAAACCTTAATAACTTTTTATCTGTCTTCTCTTTTTGAGTGATTCTTTTTGCAGAAGTTCACAAGTTTTATGTAGTTTATTCCAGTAACTTTATATTTCAAATTCTGGACTTTTAAATTTGAATTCTTTTGAATTTTCTCAAATCACTAGAATCTGAATATCTTGAGTTTAAAAATATATTTTTGGGTGATTCTTTTTTCTACTGTTTTGTATTAGTTAGTTTTATCACCCTGTTCAATTTGGGAATTTTTAGTATATTTTAAATTAGGGTTTTTAACAAAACAGTTTCTGTTTAGTTTCTTTTAGGGTTAATTTGATTTACTTTGTTTTAGTTTTGATTTTGATTCTGTTTTCTTTTAACTTTCTATTATAAGTCTTTTAGTTTCTGTTGTTTATCATTAGGTGATTTATTTTCTATTAATGAGAATATTTTTTATTGTTTTGTTCATTGGTTTAGTAGGAAAACATTGTTTCCACTTTATGTGGTGTTTTATAATAGGTTTATAGTAGTTCTTTTTGCATAAAAGATTTATGGTGAAATACTTTCTGTTTTCTAATAAAACTTTACTTTTAATTTCTGTTATTTTCTATATTAGTTGCTGAAAACAATTCTTGTGTTGTTTTGTTTTAGTAGAAGCCTTGCCACAAAATTTGAGAGGCTTTCTATTTGTTTTGGTTTTCTTTTCTTTTGATTGTGCTATTGATTGTTTTAGTATTATTAGTTTACCTTGCTGTTAGTGTAAGATGTGTTATGGTTATGTTGATTGTGTGCAATGTTTGATTCGTTAGATCATTCGGAGTGCGAGGCTTGTTATCTAGAGTCACTCGAGTACGAAGATCGTCAGCAAGGCAAGTTCACGTTGATCATGTTATTACCTATGTTTTCAAATTGCATTAGTTCAATCTTCCACCCATTGCATGCAAAGTAGGTACTTGGAAACTTGGTTACTTGAGTAGTATCATGTGGTAGGCACCCCTATTCCCTTGTTACTTTGGACCGGGACGTTATTTTATTTTGCTATGCTTTTAGTAGACGGGGTTGGTTGTGTGATTCATGAGAGAGTTGTGAGATAAATTATTTAAAGACCTACATGATGATCAAGACTTCAAGACTACAAGTTTTCAACATACCTCTGGGTGGATTGGACATGCATCTGGCAGCCTGATATCTATCATGGTTATGCCCGGGAATCCTGGTATCTACCTGTGATCATCCCAACGGATTGCCACCCAGGCTCAAAGAGATGGATGGATACTTCAAGGCCGGAAAGCTTACGTGTGCAACCGCAAGTCAATATGGGCTCTGGCTTGGTTGACCTTAGTGGTGACTCTGGTAGGTCAGATTGCTACGAGACGTAGAAGAACGGTAGGATTGGATGGGCACTGACTTTCTATCAGAGGATCACTTTGGAAGACCATGTTTCGATCGTCTCGTTCTCAAACATCATGCAGTGCGAGGACACAACGAGAGGGATCGAAACTTGCGGGTAAAGTGTACAAACCTCTGCAGAGTGTCAAACTAATCGATTAGCCGTGTCCCCGGTTATGGACAACATGAGCACCGGAGATGATACTATCAGCCAGTCTCAACACAAATAATATTAATGATGTGGGTTATATTGATAACTTGGGTATGAGAAATGGTTGGTGGAACCTTCTCATTAAACAACCAACATTGTAGTAATAATTTTCGCTTTGCCCCTCTCTTGTTGTAGGAAAAATTTGCTTGACGCTAAACTTAAACTTACAGCCCCACCTGCCATATATGCATGTAGATATTTTCATCCCCTCTCTTTTGTGACTTGCCAGCATATTCAATATGCTGACCTACACGGCTGCAACGTATCATGTTGCAGAGTACTTTTCCGACCAGGAGTGAGGATACGCTCTACGCTCGGTGAGATGCCCTTGGAGTCAGATGGACTCAACTACCTTTGAAGCTTCCGCAAGATTTTGATTAGTTTATCTCATGAGTTGGCCTTCAGCCACTTTATTGTAATCCTTATTGTAATAAAGGACTCGATATGAGATTTCGATTAATAAAGCAGTTGTGATTGAACTCTTGATATATACATTGATGTACCGTGTGTGTACCAGCAGGATCCTGGGATGGTACGGAAACACCGGAGATTCGACCGTTTCGGGTCGGGTCGCTACAGATATGGTATCAGAGCACACGCTGACCGTAGGACGTAACCTCTAGGATTGGAAAAGCCTTAGGAAGAAAACCATTTTTCTTATGTCTCTAAAATTTCCTATATTCTCATCTGCTCATTTCTGACTTCTCTCCGATTTTTCCAACATTTTTAGATGGCCACCTTCCACCCAGTTTTGTTCACGGAGTTTTGCCAGCCGGACGCAACCATGCCCTTCGGCAAAGAGCTGGTACAGATCACCAAGGACGTAAGGATTGCTCTGCCAAACATCACCGGGACTGCTATCATGTCTTTTGCAGCAGACTCTCGCTATAGGATCGAGGTGCATATCCCCGGAAAGACATTCGGAAGTCGCAGAGAGCCCATCAATTTCAAGTTTGTAGCACCGAGCTGGATTCTCGGAAGGAACATGGCGATTCACCGTGCCCTCGGACGTATCCAGGAGGAATACAGAGGCTGTCCCATTTCGCCGGGACTCAGCTTGGTCTGCCGCAGAGGTGCAGACGGAGAAATCATAAACACCATGACTGAAGACCCCGTTCGTGCTTATGTCGAAACATTGGAGACACACATCAGGACTCTGGAGCTCCGTGTACGCAAGGACACGAAGATGATCAAGCAGCTGAAGACCCGTGAACTTGAACTCGAAGATGCAGCACGAGAAGCCCACTACGAGCACGAAGATGAAGTGAAGGACTTCTTAGAGAGGATCAAGAACCTGAAGACTCTCGTTGCAAATCTGGAGGAGCAACTGGACATGGGAGAAAACCTTCACCCTGAAGGTGACGATGCCCCCTTGATCAGCAACGAGGACGACTATGAGGAGAGCACCACCGGAGGAGGACGCACCACCATGGAGTTTTGAGGAGAACTTTAGACATGACCACCATGTATCTTTATTTTTTTTCACGTTAAATCGTAGGTCGATGTTTCGTTTGTCAGGAGACTTGTATCTCGAGTGTGAACCTTTTGAGTTGAATAATAAATGAGTGTTTGGTGTGTTAATGTTTGTTGCATTGCATATGGGTAGTGAATTTCTCTTTAGACCCTTGTTCTATTCTATTTCTCATCACTCTGAAAACACCAGATGCCTCCGAGACGTGACCCCAGCACCAACTTTCCCCCGGAACTCGCCCAACTCATCCAGCAGCAGAATACCTTGATGCAGCTGTTGATTCAGAATCAGGCCAACAACAACAACAACAACCCTCCACCCCAGGCCGACAACCTCACCCGTTTTCTGAGGCTGAACCCACCGACCTTCTCTAGCAGCACTGAGCCCATTGTGGCAGATGACTGGCTCCGCAAGATGGAGAGGGAACTTATCACCGCGGGATGCACTGAGGCTGAGAAAGTGCGTTTTGCCGCACATCAACTTGAAGGCCCAACAGCTTCATGGTGGGAGAACTACACCACCACGTACCCCATTGCCGGTGTGACTTGGGAGCAGTTCAAGCAGGCTTTCCGCACCGCTCATGTCTCAGCTGGAGCCATGAGTCTGAAGAAGCGTGAGTTCCGCAACTTACGCCAGGGGAATCGCTATGTGGCCCAGTATGTGGATGAATTCAGCATGTTGGCCCGTTATGCACCAGGAGATGTGGCGAATGATGCAGCCAAGCAGGAGAAGTTCCTGGAGGGACTCAACGATGAGTTGAGCATGCAGCTGATTGTGGCTACTTTCAACAACTACCAGGAGCTGGTAGACAAGGCCCTCATCTTAGAGGGTAAGCAACAGCAAAGTGAGAGCCGAAAGAGGAAATATGGACAGGGGAAGTCTTACTCTGGAGCTCAGCAGAAGCCCCGCTATTCCCCATACTCAGGGAATACCGGAACAGGAACCGGTAAGTATGGAGGACACACTCATGCCGTGCATAACCATGGAGGACATAACCATGGAGGAAATGGGAATAATCGTCCCAACAATGGCAACTCCAAGAACGGCAATGGAGGAAATAGTACTCAGCATCGTTCTGCTCCAGTAATGAGGGATCTGAGCACCGTCACCTGTTTCAAGTGCAAACAGACTGGACATTATGCCAACAAGTGTCCTGATGCTAACCCAAGCAATGGCCATGGAAATGGAGGTGGAAATGGCAACGAAAACTCTGGAGTGAAGAAGCCCAATCCTTTTCCCCGCGCTCAGGTGAACCACATTGATGTGGAGGAAGTCTATGATCAGCCTGAGACTGTGGTTGGTAAGTTTTTGTTACATTCACGTCCAGCATTGGTACTTTTTGATTCTGGTGCAACTCATTCATTCATATCAAGGGTAGTTGTGGAGAAATACGGTTTGCCCACTAGAACCCTTAGTCAGCCCATTAAGGTCAGTTCCCCAGGAGGTATGATGACGGCAGGGATAGGATGCCATGCATTGAACCTCAACATTGGAAACCATGTATTCCCCACCGACCTCATCGTCTTAGAGTCTCAAGGATTGGATGTAATCCTAGGCATGGATTGGATGACCAAGTATGAAGGGAACCTTGACTGTCCCAGCAAGTCTATTTTGCTCACCACCCCAGAGCAGAAGAGGATTAAGTATGTATCCCGACACACCCCGAAGAGTACTCGGGTGAATTCCCTCACAGGAGTTGTTCAGGAGGAAGTGCCGGTAGTACAAGACTTCCCAGATGTATTCCCGGAGGAATTACCGGGCATGCCACCGGATAGAGAGATTGAGTTCCTGATTGAGTTATTGCCAGGGACAGCCCCAATATCCAAGAGACCCTATCGGATGCCCGTAAATGATTTAGAAGAAATCAAGAAGCAGATTAAGGAGTTATTGGACAAAGGGTATATTCGCCCAAGTTCTTCACCTTGGGGAGCCCCAGTTCTTTTGGTAGAAAAGAAGGATAAAACCTTGAGAATGGTAGTCGATTATCGTGCATTGAACGAGGTGACTATCAAGAACAAGTACCCTCTGCCGATGATTAACGACTTGTTTGATCAGCTAGTGGGAGCCAAAGTGTTCTCCAAGATCGATCTTCGGTCAGGGTATCATCAGTTGAAAATTCGTGAATAGGATATACCCAAAACAGCCTTCACCACAAGGTATGGCCTATATGAGTATACAGTCATGTCCTTTGGTTTGACTAATGCTCCTGCCTATTTCATGAGTATGATGAACAAGGTATTTATGGAATATCTGGACAAGTTTGTCGTGGTGTTCATCGATGATATATTGATATTCTCCAAGAGCGAGGAAGAACACAAGGAACACTTGCGTTTAGTTCTGGAGAAGCTCAGAGAGCATCAGTTATATGCCAAGTTTAGCAAATGTGAATTTTGGTTGAAGGAAGTCGGATTTCTTGGACACATTATTTCTGGAGATGGAATAGCAGTGGATCCTGCTAAGGTTGCAGCAGTCACCGAGTGGAAGTCACCCACCTCAGTTAAGGAGATCCACAGTTTCCTCGGACTTGCCGGATATTATCGGAGGTTTATCGAGAACTTCTCGAAGATAGCCAAGCCTATGACGGAGTTATTGAAGAAAGAGTCTAAGTATATTTGGACCGAGGAATGTGAGGCCAGTTTCCAGGAGTTGAAGAAACGTTTGGTCACAGCCCCAGTGTTGATTTTGCCGAACATTCGGGAGGACTTCCAGGTTTATTGTGATGCTTCACGCCAAGGACTTGGAGGAGTGCTCATGCAGGAGGGGAAAGTTGTAGCATATGCATCCAGACAGCTATGACCTCATGAGTTGAACTATGCCACCCATGATTTGGAGTTAGCAGCCGTAGTGCACGCACTCAAGACCTGGAGACATTTCCATATCGGAAATAGTTGTGATATTTACACTGATCACAAGAGCCTGAAGTACATCTTCACGCAGAAGGAGTTGAACCTCAGACAGAGGAGATGGCTAGAGTTGATCAAGGACTATGACATGAGATTGCACTATCATCCAGGAAAGGCAAATGTTGTAGCAGATGCTTTGAGCCGTAAGAGTTATGTGAACACACTCATAGCGGGAGGATTACCCCAGGAGTTAGCTGACGATCTCAGAGAGCTCAAATTGGAGATAGTTCCAAGAGGATATGTTGCCACACTAGAGATTCAATCCACTTTGACCGGAAGAATCCGTGAAGCCCAGAAATCGGACAAGGAAATAGCTGAGATAAAGCAAAGAATGAAGGATGGGAAAGCTAAAGGCTTTCGTGAGGATGAACATGGAACCCTATGGTTTGAGGACCGTATCTATGTGCCTAATGACCCAGAACTCAGGAAGTTGATACTTCAAGAAGCCCATGATTCGCCATACTCGATACACCCAGGCAACACCAAGATGTATCTGGACTTGAAGGAAAGTTTCTGGTGGACAGGTATGAAGAAGGATATTGCCGAGCATATCGCAGTATGTGATGTTTGTCAGCGAGTAAAGGCAGAACACCAGAAACCAGCAGGGTTACTCCAACCTTTGCCGATACCCGAGTGGAAATGGGAGAAGCTTCGTATGGACTTCATCACAGGATTACCCAGGACCCGTTCAGGTTATGATTCCATCTGGGTAGTAGTCGATCGCTTGACCAAGGTGGCTCATTTCATTCCAGTGAAGACCACCTATACCAGTGCTAAGTTAGCCAAGATATATATGACCAGGATCGTATGTCTGCATGGAGTTCCGAGGAGTATCGTGTCAGATAGAGGAACACAATTTACCTCAAAGTTTTGGCATCAGCTACATGATACTTTGGGTACAAGGCTGGAGTTCAGTACAGCTTTTCATCCGCAGATAGATGGACAGACCGAGAGAGTCAACTAGATTCTGGAGGACATGTTGAGAGCTTGTGCGCTAGACTATGGGTCTAGTTGGGACGATAACTTACCTTATGCAGAGTTCTCATACAACAACAGTTATCAGACCAGTCTGAAGATGGCCCCTTTCGAAGCTCTATACGGAAGGAGGTGCAGAACACCATTGATGTGGGATGGTGTTGGTGACCGAAAACTTTTTGGTCCCGATCTTATCCGAGATTCTGAAGAGAAGGTCAAGCTGATTCGTGACCGACTCAAGATAGCCCAGTCCAGACAGAAGAGCTATGCTGATAGCAAACGCAAGGAGGTGACATACGAAGTGGGAGACCGAGCATATCTCCGCGTGTCCCCACTTCAAGGAATCAAGAGGTTTGGTGTTAAAGGAAAGTTAGCACCCCGATTTATAGGCCCCTACAAAATTCTTGAATTTAGAGGCGAAGTGGCATATAAGCTGGAATTGCCGGAAGGATTGTCCGGAATTCACGATGTCTTCCATGTTTCCCAGTTGAAGAAATGCCATGCTGAGATGGCTGATATTCCTTTGAGAGACACAGTGCCCCTAGAGGCCATACAGCTTGACAGTGATCTAACCTATGAGGAGAAGCCCGTCAGGATCCTCGAGACTGCCAACAGAGTTACCCGCAACAAGATCATCAAGTTCTGCAAGGTTCTGTGGAGTCACCACACCGAGGAAGAAGCCACCTGGGAATGAGAAGAAGATCTTCGTCGAGACCATCCGCACCTATTTTCTAGCCAACCCGAATCTCGAGGGCGAGATTCATCTTAAGGTGGGTAGGTTTGTAACATCCCAAAAATTTCATTTTGGAATGTTATGAAATATAGCTATGCATCATCATATTGTTTGAAATTATATGTGTGAGTGAAATGAAAACTTGGAGTCTCCTATTTGAATTGTTGAAAGCCATTCTTTTTCTTTTGCATTTTTCCTTTTCAAGATTTTTGCAAATCTCTGGGAATTATGAAAAGTGAGAGGAGGAACATGACCCTCCAAAACCAGAGGTATTTTGTGAAATTTTTGAACCATAAAAGACCAGGGGTTTATTTGAAAATTATTTGCAAAATGAAATAAAACAATTTAGGCTTTTCTGAAAATATATATTTTTTAAAATATTTTATTTTGGCCGTGGAGAAATGTCCATCAGATGGAATTTATTTTTCTGAGAATTTTGGTATATAATACCTCTATATTTGAACCTATATTCATTTTCCTTTTCATAGTTTTCCTTTCCTGTTTTTGAATATTAGGAAAATGTTTTAAAAACGGAATCGTATTCGAGGCCCAATAGGAATAGTGGCGGCCCGATCCACTCCGGATCAGATCCGAAGATCTTTCGGATCGGCCACCGATTGCCCCGCCGCCTCGTTTCACCCACTGACGCCCCGGCCCCACCGCCGATCCCGACCCCCGTCGGTCACCACCTTCCTTCCTCCCTCCCCTTTCCTTTCCTCGCCAGCGAGATCGGATCCGCTGCCGATCTCTCTCTCCCTTCCTTCCCCGACCACCCCGAGGCCCTATAAATACCGGAGCCCCCACCCGCACCCCGTTTTCCCCCTAAACCTCTCCTCCCACGCCTCCACGCCACCGCAACGCCTCGCCGGAGTTCGGCCAAGAGCCGAAGCTCCTTGAGCTCGCCGCGCTCACCCCGGTCACCCCCAAGCCCCGCCGAGGCCACCAACGGACGCCGGAGGTCCGCCGCCGTCGACTGGACCCCTCGGACGCCGTCCCCGACCACCGGAGCCTCTTCCCCGAGCGCCACCGAGCTCTGCCCCGCCGTCGACTCGCCGGAGCCCCGACGACTCTCTCTGTGAGCACCCCCTTCCTCTCTGTAGCCGTAGGATCTAAATCCCACGACCCAGATTAGATCGATCTAAAAACCCGAACCGTTTTTTTAATTAGTGAACGTTCACTCGTTAGCTCCCGCACGCGCACGCTTCGGCCAATCACAGCATGACACGTAGCCATTCGTTAGTTAAGTTTTTTTTTATTATTTTCTCTGTTTCTGTTTTAGAAAACAGAATAGTTCTGTTTTTAAAACCTTAATAACTTTTTATCTGTTTTCTCTTTTTGAGTGATTCTTTTTGCAGTAGTTCACAAGTTTTATGTAGTTTATGCCAGTAACTTTATATTTCAAATTCTGGACTTTTAAATTTGAATTCTTTTGAATTTGCTCAAATCACTAGAATCTGAATATCTTGAGTTTAAAAATATATTTTTGGGTGATTCTTTTTTCTACTGTTTTGTATTAGTTAGTTTTATCACCCTGTTCAATTCGGGAATTTTTAGTATATTTTAAATTAGGGTTTTTAACAAAACAGTTTCTGTTTAGTTTCTTTTAGGGTTAATTTGATTTACTTTGTTTTAGTTTTGATTTTGATTCTGTTTTCTTTTAACTTTCTATTATAAGTCTTTTAGTTTCTGTTGTTTATCATTAGGTGATTTATTTTCTATTAATGAGAATATTTTTTATTGTTTTGTTCATTGTTTTAGTAGGAAAACATTGTTTCCACTTTATGTGGTGTTTTATAATAGGTTTATAGTAGTTCTTTTTGCATAAAAGATTTATGGTGAAATACTTTCTGTTTTCTAATAAAACTTTACTTTTAATTTCTGTTATTTTCTATATTAGTTGCTGAAAACAATTCTTGTGTTGTTTTGTTTTAGTAGAAGCCTTGCCACAAAATTTGAGAGGCTTTCTATTTGTTTTGGTTTTCTTTTCTTTTGATTGTGCTATTGATTGTTTTAGTATTATTAGTTTACCTTGCTGTTAGTGTAAGATGTGTTATGGTTATGCTGATTGTGTGCAATGTTTGATTCGTTAGATCATTCGGAGTGCGAGGCTTGTTATCTAGAGTCACTCGAGTACGAAGATCGTCAGCAAGGCAAGTTCACGTTGATCATGTTATTACCTATGTTTTCAAATTGCATTAGTTCAATCTTCCACCCATTTCATGCAAAGTAGGTACTTGGAAACTTGGTTACTTGAGTAGTATCATGTGGTAGGCACCCCTATTCCCTTGTTACTTTGGACCGGGACGTTATTTTATTTTGCTATGCTTTTAGTAGACGGGGTTGGTTGTGTGATTCATGAGAGAGTTGTGAGATAAAT
Source organism: Elymus sibiricus (assembly GCA_039707655.1). Taxonomy (NCBI): domain Eukaryota; kingdom Viridiplantae; phylum Streptophyta; class Magnoliopsida; order Poales; family Poaceae; genus Elymus; species Elymus sibiricus. The sequence continues at coordinate 155,716,905 of CM077668.1, forward strand.
TATTTAAAGACCTACATGATGATCAAGACTTCAAGACTACAAGTTTTCAACATACCTCTGGGTGGATTGGACATGCATCTGGCAGCCTGATATCTATCATGGTTATGCCCGGGAATCCTGGTATCTACCTGTGATCATCCCAACGGATTGCCACCCAGGCTCAAAGAGATGGATGGATACTTCTAGGCCGGAAAGCTTACGTGTGCAACCGCAAGTCAATATGGGCTCTGGCTTGGTTGACCTTAGTGGTGACTCTGGTAGGTCAGATTGCTACGAGACGTAGAAGAACGGTAGGATTGGATGGGCACTGACTTTCTATCAGAGGATCACTTTGGAAGACCATGTTTCGATCGTCTCGTTCTCAAACATCATGCAGTGCGAGGACACAACGAGAGGGATCGAAACTTGCGGGTAAAGTGTACAAACCTCTGCAGAGTGTCAAACTAATCGATTAGCCGTGTCCCCGGTTATGGACAACATGAGCACCGGAGATGATACTATCAGCCAGTCTCAACACAAATAATATTAATGATGTGGGTTATATTGATAACTTGGGTATGAGAAATGGTTGGTGGAACCTTCTCATTAAACAACCAACATTGTAGTAATAATTTTCGCTTTGCCCCTCTCTTGTTGTAGGAAAAATTTGCTTTACGCTAAACTTAAACTTACAGCCCCACCTGCCATATATGCATGTAGATATTTTCATCCCCTCTCTTTTGTGACTTGCCAGCATATTCAATATGCTGACCTACACGGCTGCAACGTATCATGTTGCAGAGTACTTTTCCGACCAGGAGTGAGGATACGCTCTACGCTCGGTGAGATGCCCTTGGAGTCAGATGGACTCAACTACCTTTGAAGCTTCCGCAAGATTTTGATTAGTTTATCTCATGAGTTGGCCTTCAGCCACTTTATTGTAATCCTTATTGTAATAAACGACTCGATATGAGATTTCGATTAATAAAGCAGTTGTGATTGAACTCTTGATATATACATTGATGTACCGTGTGTGTACCAGCATGATCTTGGGATGGTACGGAAACACCGGAGATTCGACCGTTTCGGGTCGGGTCGCTACATAGTGCGGCACGACAAGAGTGGGGAGAGGGGGACGATAGGATAAGGTGGAGTTTTTTCGATGAGAAGTTCACTAGTCTCTGTATTGCAGTGCGCTTGTTTCAGAAAGTGAAGTGCCCTCGCGTTGAGCGTGCAGTTCGGAAGTGTGGGCAGAATAACTATTCTGCCAATATTGGCAGAATAGACGGGCTGTATATATATATATATATATATATATATATATATATATATATATATATATATATATATATATATATATATATATATATCTTACGATCATTTCATAAATAAATTACATTTGAAATACAAATAATTACATTCATATTAATTCACTGCGTAAAATTTGGCATAAGGAAAAAAAATATAGGTCATAAGACCAAAAAAATTACATTTTATGTACATTTTAAATTATGTTTTTACATTTGTAATTTTACGAAACATAAAATATTTTTTACGGCGATTATATATTTTCTTATGTTCTCTTTTTACGTCTGAAATAAGACAAAATTTACGGAACGTAAAATTACGGTGCATTGACGTTAAAATAGAGGGGGGTGAAGAATAACTATTTCTCACCGAGGGTGACGAATAGTCAATCCCTATATATATATATATATATATGCTTCTTATATTTTGGAGAAGCCGGGTTTTCATCTATAAAGCCGTGTTTTCATTTTTTTCCTGAGAGTTGTTTCAACTAAGGAATGCAACACTTATGCCATTCGTACAAGGCAAAATTGCTGGGTTTAGGTGCAACTCTAGTCAAGGATTCATATTGAACAAGCAAATATAACAAATTTTTAGGATGATCTTTGGCACAAATATTTCAAAAGTGCATGATGACACTGCTAGAGAAAGTAACAAGTCTTGCTCCTTCAACTCAGAAATTTCCGAGCCGGCCTGATTCAGCATTGCCTGTATAAATACAGATGGGTTATATTATTCTCACACAGTTCAAAGTCGCTGCAGGCTTGCGACCCGGCACTTGGGGGCTACGGACTATCTGCTTTTTACTATCAATTAACAATCAAGGATATTCACAAGAAAAGTCTTGAGTCGTCGCAGGCAAACAACCCGACACTTGGGGGCTACACTACTTAGTTCAAGATCTACAAATTTTCTAAAAAGTCCCAAGTCGCTACACGCATGCGACCCAGCACTTGGGGGCTACAACTTTCAGTTGTTTAAACAGATCATAAGGTCCAAATTCAAGACCCGGCCCATGCTACTTGTAGCTTGCGTTGGTATTTCCCCGAAGAGGAAGGGATGATGCAGCACAGTAGAGATAAGTATTTCCCTCAGTTATGAAACCAAGGTTATCGAACCAGTAGGAGAATCACACAACACCTCGTTAGCAGCACCTGCACACAAACAACAAATCCTTGCACCCAACGCAAACGAGAGGTTGTCAATCTCTCGGCGGTCAATTGCAAGATTAAATTGTATGTGATAGATAGATAGATTGAAACACAAATACAAAATAAAATAAATAAAAGAAAATGGCAGCAATATTTTTTAGGGTTTTAGTAATATGATTTAGATAGACCCGGGGGACCATAGTTTTCACTAGAGGCTTCTCTCGAGAAAATAGCATACGGTGGGTAGACAAATTACTGTTGGGCAATTGATAGAAAAGCAAATAATCATGACGATATCCAAGGCAATGATCTTGTATATAGGCATCACGTCCAATACAAGTAGACTGACTCCTGCCTGCATCTACTACTATTACTCCACACATCGACCGCTATCCAGCATGCATCTAGTGTATTAAGTCCATAAGAACGGAGTAACGCCTTAAGAACGATGACATGATGTAGACAAGATAAACTCACGTATGAATAAACCCCATCTTTTTACCCTTAGTAGCAACGATACAAATGTGTCATGTCCCTTTCTGTCACTGGGATTGAGCACCGCAAGATCGAACCCACTACAAAGCACCTTTTCCCATGGCAAGATAAATCAATCTAGTTGGCCAAACCAAATCAATAGATCGGAGAAGAAATACGAGGCTATAATAATCATGCATAAAAGAGTGCAGCAAAGACTCAAATATATTCATGGATAATCTGATCATAAACTCACAATTCATCGGATCCCAACAAACACACCGCAAAAAGTGATTACATCGGATAGAACTCCAAGAACATCGAGGAGAACATGGTATTGAAGATCAAAAAGAGAGAAGAAGCCATCTAGCTACTGCCTATGGACCCAAAGGTCTGTGGTAAACTACTCACGCATCATCGGAAGAGCAGCAAGGTTAATGTAGAACCCCTCCGTGATCGATTCCCCCTCCGGCAGAGTACCGGAGAAGGACCCCAGATGGGATCTCTCTGGAACAGAAACTTGCGGCGGCGGAAAAAGTATTTCGTGGACTCCCCTGAGGGTTTCTGATTTTTTCTGAATTTATAGTGCTGGAATTAGGTGAAACGGAGCAAAGGGGGGCCCACGAGGAACCAGGGCGCGCCTGCCCCCCCCCCAGGCGCGCCCTGGTGGCTCGTGGCCACCTCCTGGGTCTTCTGGCCCTCTCCCGAAGCTTCTAGTGTTTATCTTGTCCAATAAAAAATCTCCAAAAAGTTTCGTGGCATTTGGACCTCGTTTGGTATTGATTTTCTGTAAAACAAAAATAGGCCAGAAAACAACAACTGGCACTGGGCACTAAGTTAATAGGTTAGTCTCCAAAAATGATATACAATTGCTGTAAATGATTATAAAAACATCCAAGATTGATAATATAACAGCATGGAACAATCAAAAATTATAGATACGTTGGAGACATATCAGCATCCCCAAGCTTAATTCCTGCTCGTCCTCGAGTAGGTAAATGATAAAAACAGAATTTGTGATGTGAATGCTGCCTAACATATTCATCACATATTCTTTTCTTTTATAGCATGGACATTGGACTTGAATGATTCAAAGCGATAGTCTATAATTTGACATGAAAACATAAATACTCAAGCATGCTAACAAGCAACCATGTCTTTCAAAATATCAACGCTAAAGAAAGTTATCCCTAGCCCATTATGCTCAATCATTGATCCATTCATGAAACACACTCAAATATTAGCTACACACAATGCACAAGTATGACAATAGTGCTCTCTTGTTGGTGCTTTTGTAAGAGAAGATGGAGACTCAAATAAAAATAAAAATTGCATAAAAGTAAATAGATAGGCCCTTCGCAGAGGGAAGAAGAGATTTGTCAAATGTGCCAGAGTTCAAAGCTGAAATTAAAGAGATCAAAATATTTTGAGAGGCATGCTTTTCCTGTCAACGAAAACGACCAAGAATTCCCAATATTTTCCATGCTAGACACATCATAGGCGGTTCCCAAACAGAAAGTAAAGTTTATTTCCTTTCCACCATTCTTTCACAATCCATGGCTAGCCGTATCCACGGGTGCCCTCCATACCATCACTTTCCAAGGAATTTTGTTGTTATTAATTTTGATTTCATTGTGGGACTGGGCATCCCTATTACCAGCCACTCTCTCGTGCAATGACAAGTGAATAAACACTCATCGTGAGAATAACACACCTAGCATGGAAAATAATGGCCACCCCCTGCCGCTTCATGAGCGATACGGGCACACAAAACGGAAATGTTATTTTGAAAATTAGAGTTGGCACATGCAAATTTACTTGGAACGGCATTGAAATACCGCATATAGGTAGATATGGTGGACTCATTTGGCACAACTTGGTTTAAGGATTTTGGATGCACAAGCAGTATTTCCGCTTAGTACAAATGAAGGCTAGCAAAAGATTGAGAAGCAACCAACCAAAAAACAAAAACTGTCATAAACATGCATTGAACACAACTAACACCGAATAATGCACCATAAGTAGGATATAATTTCATTGCATAACTATTGACTTAATGTGCATGCATAGGTAATCACAAACCTTAACACTAATATTCTTACTAAATCACAATTACTCACTAACATGACTCACATATTATCATCTCCATATCGCAAAACTATTGCAAGGAATCACACTCATCATATCCAATGATCTATATGAAAGTTTTTATTTATATCCCTCTTGAATATTCATCACTTTTGGGACCAAATTCATATCTTGTGCAAATTACCATTACTATTATCAACTCTCAAAAAGATTTAAGTGAAGCATGAGAGTGCAAATATTTCTTCAAAATTTTAATCTTATCAATTCTCAAAACAATATAAGTGAAGCATGAGAATTTATTTCTTCAAAATAGAGCCACCACCGTGCTCAAAAAGATTTAAGTGAAGCACTAGAGCAACTGCCTAGCTCAAAAAATTTAAGCGAAGCACATAGAGTATTCTAACAAATGATGATAAACATGTGGCTCTCTCAAGATAGGTGTGTTCAGCAAAGATGATTGTGGCAAACTAAAAAGCAAACAAAGCAAAGACTCATATAATACATGATGCTCCAAGCAAAACTCATATCATGTGATGAATAAAAACATAGCTCCAAGTAAAATTACCGATGGTTGGCAGAAGAAAGAGGGGATGCCTTTCGGGGCATCCCCAAGCTTAGACGCTTGAGTCTTCCTAGAATATTACCTTGGGGTGCCTTGGGCATACCCAAGCTTAGGCTTTTGCTACTCCTTATTCCTTCATCCATCGTGATCTCACCCAAAACTTGAAAACTTCAATCACACAAAACTCAACAAAACCTTCGTGAGATCCGTTAGTATAACAAAATAAATCACTACTATAAGTACTATTGCAAACCCATTCATATTTCATTTTTGCATTATACCTACTGTACTCTAACTTCACCATGGCTTATACCCCCCGATACAATCCATAGATTCATCAAAACAAGCAAGTAGTGCATCAAAAACAGAATCTGTTAAAAACAGAACAGTCTGTAGCAATCTATTTAAAAGCCATACTTCTGTAACTCCAAAAATTCTGAAAAATTAGGACAACGTGGGCAATTCATATTTTTTGACGCTCCAGTACAGAAACAAAATTCGGGCACTGGACGCAAAACTGTCTGTTTTCCAAACATCATCAATTATACTATCTTCCAAATCATCCTAAAGGCTTTACTTGGCACAAACACTAATTAAAAACACAAAAATACAATCATACCAGTAGCGTAATTGTGAAAACACACAATAACAGAAAAATGTATTTTATTCATTGGGTTGCCTCCCAACAAGCGCTATTGTTTTATGCCCCTAGCTAGGCATAATGCATAGTTTCAAGTATTGTCATCTTTCTTCTTCTTATCCAAAGATGCATTTTCATCAAAGGGTCTTTCAAAGGTGATATGAAACACATCATCCATAGAAATCTTAGTATTAGCAAGTTGTCCATCTTTAAATCCCTCCTGATTACCGGCTACAATCCAAGAGTATTGTTTATTAACGCTATTGAAAACTTGTTGGATTATATTCAAAGGAGGAATTTATTTTTTAATATTCCCATCAAAGATGTGGTCATTGCAGAACAGATACCTCAACAAGTAATCATTATTATAAAGGATCTCATCTATTACCGGTTTTTCACGGCTCATACCATAAAAATCAAAAATTTCCCTAGCTTCTCGCACTATATGATCAAATTCATTCATGAGAACAAGGGTAGCTATTTTCTTAGCTCTAGGATCTTTTATAACCGGTAACTCATAAAACAATCTTTGCAAAGTAGGATGGGTGCGAATAAATCTTCTTTCAAGTTTAAAAACAAGTGCGGAAATAGCATCGGCATAATTATTAGTTTCCTTAAGTATAGGTGCATCATCAAAAGCCAAGGTCCCAATGCAATTAAAGAATTCTTGGATGACACTTTTTCCTATAACATTACCATGTCCCAACACAAAAGTTTTAGCATCAAGATTGGTAGAACTTCCCTTTTTAGGAGTTTTACCATCATCGGTTTCCGCCATGCCAAAGTCACTCATGATAACAAGTTTCAAGCAAGCAAACAAGAAAAAGGCAAACAGAAAATGTTTTTGTATTTTTGTAAAAACGTTTTAGAAGTGGGGGAGATGAAAATGAGAGGCAAATGGCAAATAAAGTAAATGCAAGGAGATGAGAGTTTATGCAAAGGTACTTGATAGATGTTGATGATGTCTCCCCGGCAACGGCGCCAGGAATTCTTCCTACAACTTGTAGCTTGCGTTGGTATTTCCCCGAAGAGGAAGGGATGATGCAGCACAGTAGAGATAAGTATTTCCCTCAGTTATGAAACCAAGGTTATCGAACCAGTAGGAGAATCACACAACACCTCGTTAGCAGCACCTGCACACAAACAACAAATCCTTGCACCCAACGCAAACGAGAGGTTGTCAATCTCTCGGCGGTCAATTGCAAGATTAAATTGTATGTGATAGATAGATAGATTGAAACAAAAATACAAAATAAAATAAATAAAAGAAAATGGCAGCAATATTTTTAGGGTTTTAGTAATATGATTTAGATAGACCCGGGGGCCATAGTTTTCACTAGAGGCTTCTCTCGAGAAAATAGCATACGGTGGGTAGACAAATTACTGTTGGGCAATTGATAGAAAAGCAAATAATCATGACGATATCCAAGGCAATGATCATGTATATAGGCATCACGTCCAATACAAGTAGACCAACTCCTGCCTGCATCTACTACTATTACTCCACACATCGACCGCTATCCAGCATGCATCTAGTGTATTAAGTCCATAAGAACGGAGTAACGCCTTAAGAACGATGACATGATGTAGACAAGATAAACTCACGTATGAATAAACCCCATATTTTTACCCTTAGTAGCAATGATACATACGTGTCATGTCCCTTTCTGTCACTGGGATTGAGCACCGCAAGATCGAACCCACTACAAAGCACCTCTTCCCATGGCAAGATAAATCAATCTAGTTGGCCAAACCAAATCAATAGATCGGAGAAGAAATACGAGGCTATAATAATCATGCATAAAAGATTGCAGCAAAGACTCAAATATATTCATGGATAATCTGATCATAAACTCACAATTCATCGGATCCCAACAAACACACCGCAAAAAGTGATTACATCGGATAGAACTCCAAGAACATCGAGGAGAACATGGTATTGAAGATCAAAAAGAGAGGACCCGAAGGTCTGTGGTAAACTACTCACGCATCATCGGAAGGGCAGCAAGGTTGATGTAGAACCCCTCCGTGATCAATTCCCCCTCCGGCGGAGTACCGGAGAAGAACCCCAGATGGGATCTCTCTGGAACAGAAACTTGCGGTGGCGGAAAAAGTATTTCGTGGACTCCCCTGAGGGTTTCTAATTTTTTTCTGAATTTATAGTGCTAGAATTAGGTCAAACGGAGCAAAGGGGGGCCCACGAGGCACCAGGGCGCGCCTGCCCCCCCAGGCGCGCCCTGGTGGCTCATGGCCACCTCCTGGGTCTTCTGGCCCTCTCCCGAAGCTTCTAGTGTTTATCTTGTCCAATAAAAAATCTCCAAAAAGTTTCGTGGCATTTGGACTTCGTTTGGTATTGATTTTCTGTAAAACAAAAACAGGGCAGAAAACAGCAACTGGCACTGGGCACTAAGTTAATAGGTTAGTCTCCAAAAATGATATATAATTGCTGTAAATGATTATAAAAACATCCAAGATTGATAATATAACAGCATGGAGCAATCAAAAATTATAGATACGTTGGAGACGTATCAGCCCATCACATACTGATGAGCCGGCCCTTGGGGGCCACACATGTGAAATGCAAAACATTCAGTTTATAACTGGCGACTGATACGTCTCAAACGTATCTATAAGTTTTGATTGTTCCATGCTATTATAGTATCAATCTTGGATGTTTTATATGCAATTATATATCATTTTTTGGGACTAACCTATTAACCTAGTTCCCAGTGCCAGTTGCTATTTTTTTGCCTATTTTTGCCTTTTCAAAAAATCATTATCAAACGGAGTCCAAACGAAGAAAAAACTTTGGATTATTTTTTTCTGGACCAGAAGGGACCCTAGAAGCTTCAAGAGAAGACCAGAAGAGTCACGAGGGAGCGACAAGCCCGGAGGGCGCTCCCAGGGAGGGTAGGCGCGCCCCCAGGCTTGTGGGCCCCTCGTGGCACCTCTTGACCTAATTCCAGCGCTATAAATTCCCAAATATTCCCAATATACCAGGGAGATAGAAGAGAATACCTTTCCGCCACCGCAAGCCTCTGTTCTTCTGCAATCCCATCTGGAGGCCTTTTTCGGTACTCTGCCAGAGGGGGAATCGATCACGGAGGGCTTATTCATCAACCTTGCTACCCTTCCGATTATGTGTGAGTAGTTTACCATAGACCTACAGGTCCATAGCTAGTAGCTAGATGTCTTCTTCTCTCTCTTTGATCTTCAATACCATGTTCTCCTCGATATTCTTGGAGTTCTATTCGATGTAATCTTCTTTTGCGGTGTGTTTGTTGGGATCCGATGAATTGTGGGTTTATGATCAGATTATTCATGAGAAATATTTGAGTCTTCTCTGAACTCTTTTATGCATGATTGTGATAGTTTTGTATTTCTCTCTGATCTATCTGTTTGGTTTGGCCAACTAGATTGATTTATCTTGCAATGGGAGAGGTGCTTTGTGATGGGTTCAATCTTGCGGTGTTCTATATCCTAGTGACAGAAAGGGACAAGACACGTATTTGTATTATTTCCATTATTAAGGATAAAAATATGGGGTTTAATCATATTGCTTCAGTTTACTTTGTCTACATCATGTCATCTTGCTTAAGGCGTTACTCTGTTTTACACTTAATACCCTAGGTGCATGCTGGATAGAGGTCGATGGGTGGAGTAATAGTAGTAGATGCAGGCAGGAGTCGGTCTACTTGTCTCGGACGTGATGCCTATATACATGATCATTGCCTTGAATATCATCATAACTATGCGCTTTTCTATCAATTGCCCAACAGTAATTTGTTTACCCATCGTATCCTATGTGTTCGAGAGAGAAGCCTCTAGTGAAAACTATGGCCCCCGGGTCTACTTTTATCATATATTAAAATCCAAAAATACCTTGCTGCAATTTATTTACTTTTATTTTCTTTTGCAATTTACTTTTCTATCTATCACTATCAGAATTAATCCTTGCAAGTAACTGCTAAGGGGATTGACAACCCTCTTTTTTGCGTTGGGTGCAAGTGTTTGCTTTTGTGTGTGTAGGTGCTGCTAACGAGGTTCTGTGTGGTTCTCCTACTGGATTGATATCCTTGGTTCTTAACTGAGGGAAATTCTTATCTCTACTGTACTACATCATCCTCTCCTCTTCGGGGAAATCCCAACGCAGTTCACAAGTAGCAGCGACTCAGATGAACAACCTGGATTTCTCCAAAGTTGCAACATTTATATTTAAGCAAGTCTTAAGCTATAACTACGTTCTACTCTGAAGACTTGGGGGCTACACTGGCTGAAGTTTTATAAGTATAAGACAATTACAAGTCCCAGGTTGCTGCAGGCAAGACAACCCGACACTTGGGGGTTACACAGTCAAGATATTATTTCTATGTAAAGCACCAAGTCATCATGAACTGATAAACTCGGAGCTTGGAGGCTATAGGTAATATGGAGATAAAAAACAGAAGAACACCTTCAAGTTGTCAATTTTGAGCGAGCTGGGTCTCATTTTCTTGGTGGAGGCTTGCAAAGTTCATCTCCTCCAAGTTATTCATAGAAGGCCCAGAAGCATTGAAAGCCGGCTCAACATCAGACGGATTTATTTTTTCCCAAATTTTTTATCAAGCCAAAGCACTGGAAGCTGGCTCAAAATGTCAGATGGGTTATTTTTCCAATATTTTTCTGCGTGGAACCAACGTCAGCAAGTTGATTCTGAAGCCGGCCTATTGATATGACAAAAGAGACCTGGATTTTCGAGGAAGCCGATTCATTGAGTAAGCCGGCTAGTGGAGCGAGCCGGTCCCCTTAACATATTAATTATTCTTATTTCAGGAGCTTAGCATGAATAAATTCAAGCTAACCTGGGGGGTAATGTCGGAGGAATTACCCGCGGCTAGACCCGGCAGTACGAGACATGACCGAGCTAGACCAGAAGACCCATGCTCGGGTTGTCCAAGGCGCCATACGGGCCGGCTCTCCATAGGCTGGGAGCCTGGAAGGAACCCGGTGAAGGAAACGAGGCCCGACCGATGACAGACCCGGCTTGGGTTGATTGGTGCGGAAGAGAATACGGGTGCCCGAACATGGCCCAACATTGGGGTGGCTGATAACCGACAAGTATAGGGGATCAGTTGTAGCCTTTCTCAATAAATAAGAGTGTCGAACCCAACGAGGAGCTAAAGGTAGAATCAATATTCCCTTCAAGTTCTATCGACCACCGATACAACTCTACGCACACTTAACGTTTGCTTTACCTAGAACAAGAATAAAACTACTTTGTAGGTGTAGTAGGATAAATTTGCAAGGATAAAACTAGAAGCAATTAGCAAGAATAAAACTATGAGTAAATTGCAAGATAATAAAAGTTAGTTTTTTAGTAGAAAGCTTTTTGTAACACAGGAGAAGGATTTGTCCCTAGGCAATCGATAACGAGACCGGCAATCATTATTACAATTTTATATGAGGGAGAGGCATGAGCTAACATACTTTCCGTACTTGGATCATATGCACTTATGATTGGAACTCTAGCAAGCATCCACAACTACCAAAGATCATTAAGGTAAAACCCAACCATAGCATTATGTAACAAGTCCTCTTTACTCCCATACACAACAACCCCCTTACTCGGGTGTAAGCTTCTGTCACTCTAGCCGCCCACTATAAGAGAACTATGAACGTATTGCAAACCCTATAGTGGGAATCCCTCATGCTTGCGCAACATGGAGGGCACCATAGGACAGCACCAAAATAAAACATACAACTCAAACCAATCACGATCATCAATCAACCCATAGGACAAAATGAATCTACTCAAACATCATAGGATTGCCACATATCATTGGATAATAATATATAGCGTTAAGCACCATGTTCAAGTAGAGAATTACAGCAGGGAGAAGAGGTGTTACACCGCTGCACAGAGGGGGAGAGAGTTGGTGATGACGGCGGCGAAGTTGTTGGTGTAGATCGCCGTCACGATGGTTGCCCTGGTGGCGTTCCGGCGCCACCGGGAGAGAGGGGGAGAGAGCCCCCCTCCTTCTTCTTCTTGCTTGGCCCCCCTAGATGGGAGGAGAGTTTCCCCTCTGGTCCATGGCCACCATGGCCCCCAGAGGCCAGGAGCCCCTCCGAGATTGGATCTCTCTCTCTCTGTTCTCTTCTGTTTCGCGTTCCTGTTTTCTAGCCGAAAACCATTTCTTAAATTCCCAGAGATCCGTAACTTTGATTGGGCTGAAATTTTGAGGGGACTTTTATCCAGATATTAGCTTCCTTGCGGCCAAAGGATACCTCCAACCGACCTAGAGGGGACCCACAAGCCTGCCAGGCACGCCCTGGGTAGGGGGGCGCCCTCTGGGCTTGTGGTCCCCTCGGTCATCATCTCGCGTTGATTCTTCTTCCCAAAAATCACATATATTCCAAAATAAATCTCCGTAAATTTTTATCACGTTTGGACTTCGTTTGTTATGGATTTTCTATGAAACAAAAAACATGCAACAAACAGGAACTGGCACTGGGCACTGGATCAATATGTTAGTCCAAGAAATCATATAAAAAGTTGCCAAAAGTATGTGGAAATTGTAGGATAATGGCATGAAGCAATCAAAAATTATAGATACGACGGAGACGTATCAGCATCCCCAAGCTTAATTCCTGCTCGTCCTCAAGTAGGTAAATGATAAAAAGATAATTTTTGATGTGGAATGCTACCTAGCATAATCTTGATCATATAATCTAATCATGGCATGAATATTAAGACACGAGTGATTCAAAGCAATAGTCTATCATTTGACATAAAGACATCAATACTTAGGCATACCAACAAACAATCATGCCTTTCAAAATAAAAATGCTAAAGAACGCCATCCCTAGCCCGTCATGCTCAATCATTGATCCAGTCATGATGTACATAACATTAACTATACTCAATGCATAAAAATGACAATAGTGCTCTCCAACTGGTGCTTGAATGAGAAGGTGATGACTCAACAATAAAAGTAAAATAACATAAAGTAAATAGATAGACCCTTCATAGAGGGAAGCATGGATTTGCAGAGGTGCCAGAGCTCGAAGCTTAAATTAGAGATGAATACATTTTGAGAGGTGTACTTTTCCTGTCAACGTCACGACCGAGGGTTCTCAATATCTTCCATGCTAAACACATTATAGGTGGTTCCCAAGTGGAAAGGTAAAGTTTACTCCCCCTCAACCATTCAAACACAAGCCATGGCTAGACGAATCCTCGGGTGCCCTCCATACAATCAACTTTCCGAGGAGTTTGTTGCATTTATAATTTGATTTTTGACCACAGGACTGGGCATCCCAATTACCAGCCTCTCTCGTGCAATGACAAGTGAATAAACACCCATCGTGAGAATAACCCGCTTAGCATGGAAGATACTGACCACCCACTGCCGCTCCATGAGCGGTACATGCACACAAAACTGATGCTTATTTGAATGATTAGAGGTGGCACATGCAAATTTACTTGGAACGACAAAGTAATACCGCATATAGGTAGATATGGTGGACTCATCTAGAACAACTTTGGTTTAAGGATTTGGATGCACAAGCAGTATTCCCGCTTACTACAGGTGAAGGCTAGAAAATAGATTGAGAAGCAACCAACCAGAGAGTGACAACGGTCATAATCATGCATTGAGAATAATTAACATTGGATACTAACATGAGTAGGATATAACTTCGTCGCATAACTATACATGCATGTTTCGGGAATCAGAAACCTTAACACCAATATTCTTACTAAACCACAATCATTGACTAGTACACCCACATATTACCATCTTAATATCGCAAAACTATAGCAAGGAATCAAACATATCATATTCAGTGATCTACAAGTTTTATGTAGGATTTTATGACTAACCATGTGAATGACCAATTCCTATTGACTCTCTAAATAGATATAAGTGAAGCATGAGAGTTTAATTCTTTCTACAAAAGACTTGCCCATGCTCTAATAAATATAAGTGAAGCAAAAGAGCATTCTACAAATAACAGTTTTCCAAATGTAGAGAAACAGGCATCCAAACTTCAAATGATATAAGTGAAGCACATGAAGCATTCTATAAAGCCATACTCAAAAGATATAAGTGAAGTTCAAAGAGCATTCTATAAATCAACCAAGGACTATCTCATACCAGCATGGTGCATTATTAAAAGAAAAAGAAAAAGCACACGACGCTCCAAGAATTTACGCATATCATGTGAACAAAACAAAAACCGAAACATACCGATAATTGTTGAAGAAAGATGGGATGCCTTCCGGGGCATCCCCAAGCTTAGACGCTTGAGTCTCCTTGAATATTTACTTGGGGTGCCTTGGGAATCCCCAAGATTGAGCTCTTGCCTCTCCTTATTCTCCTCATATCGTTACCTCCTCGATCTTCGAACACGTCATCCACACAAAACTTAACCGAACTTTTTATTAGAGGTGTTAGTACATATAACATCAAATCCCATCATGTCCTGCTGTAACATTATTGTATATTTATAATCAAACATTACCCATTGTATGCTATCACAATTCTATGGCTCCCAAGTCAATGGGGCTCAACAAGATTTCAGACATACGCAAATAAATAAACTATAACAGCAATCTGTGAAAACAGGACAGTCTGTAAAGATGCAAATGAAACATATACTTCTGTAACTCAAAAAATTCTGAAAAATTAAGAAAAAATAAAAAATTTGCATAGACGTACTGTGTAATTTTTTTTAGAATTTTTCATGTTCCAGTAAAATATAGAAATTCAAACACTACAGCAAAAGTTTCTGTTTTTTCACAGCACACACCAAACAAGCAATTTAAACATCCTAAAGATAAACCTTGGCACATTATTTTTATAATACAGTGGATTTGTACAAGGGGATAATTATTTTTGTTGAAAAGTTTCTGTAATTCAAGATTCACAAAGTTTCCATGGGCATGAACAAAGTTCAAGGACGTCCCCCAATTCAACGGTGTTCGTCTTTCTCACTTTCACTTTTCTTTTTGAAAAAGTTTTAAGTTCCCCTCTATATTTTTTGTTTTTAAACTTTATAAAAGCACACAACAGAATAAAATGACTCTCTAAAACTTTTGGGTTGTCTCCCAGGCAGCGCTTTCTTTAAAGCCATTAAGCTAGGCATAAAGTGCTCATGCTATCGATCCACCCGGATCCCACGGTATATCAAAGCCAATTTTAATTAACAATGATTTGTAATTTAATAATGAGCACAAAGCAACATATATCATGCAATGATGAAGTCTAACTCTCTTCCTATGCATCGGCATGTCATAAAAGAACAATTCATGCACATCAAGTAAAGGCCAATGCATAGTATAAACAGTTTCTTGCAATTTTATCGTACTAGAAACATAGAGAGGCGAGATGTAGTTCCTCTCTCATAATAATTGCAAGTAGGAGCAACAAGCACATGCATATTATATTCATCAAAATCATCATGTGTAATAGTAAAATGCAACCCATCAATGTAATCCTTAATAAGCGCAAACTTCTCCGATATAGTGTAGTTGGGAGAATTCAAAAAGATAATAGGACTATCATGTGTGGGTGCAATAGCAATAATTTCATGTTTAACATACGGAACTATAGCAAGTTCATCTCCATAAGCATCATTCAAATTGGAATCAGGGCCACAAGCATAGCGAGCATCAATTTCGTCAAAAAGGGATATTTCAAACGAATCAAAGGGATCATAGCAATCATCATAGCATTCATCCTTCGGTAAGCACGAAGGGAAATTAAACAATGTATGTGTTGAAGAGTTACTCTCATTAGAAGGTGGGCATGGGTAGCTAATCCGCTCTCCCTCCTTTTGTTCTTCGCTCTCCTCGTCATCTAATGAGCTCACAGTGTCATCCATTTCTTCTTCCATAGGTTCCTGCAAAATATTAGTCTCTTCTTGGGTAGCGGAGACTTTCTCAATAAATTGATCAATATAGGCATTATATTCATAATTCTCATGGCAATATTTAAGTATAGCATAATTTTCAGATCTGTAAATAGCAGCATCACAATCTTCATACTTTTCAAACAAAGATTTAATTTCATAAGCACCCATAAAAGCAACAAATTCTTCTATTTGTTCCACATCATAGTAATCATATATACCATTAGCATAAAAAGCCAAGGTTTCATTATCATTAAATTCACATTGAAAGGAAAGGTGTGGAGCCTTCATCTTAGAGCAACAAGTATAATCACACCTTAAGCATAAATTCCAAGCATACCAATGCAGCATTTTAATTTGATCCCATAAGAGTTTCCCTTTTTGAGACAAGCGATAATCCCTAAAGTATTCCCGTTGATCCAAAGTATCTCCCATTATCAAGTTGAATGGAGATTTATCAGGATTATCAAAGTAGTATTTAATGTTTTCCACATAACCAGCATCGAGAGTTTTAGGAGGTTCCCCATCTCCATGAGTAGCAAGTACAACTAATTTTTTTGGTGTTTCGTGTTCCATATACATAACTAAAGATATAAAACAACTTAGAATGGAAAATAAAAACTACTTAGTGATAAAGCAAACAAGCACACATGAGAATATCAACCCCACGCTATTGCTCCCCGGCAACGGCGCCAGAAAAAGGTCTTGATAACCCACAAGTATAGGGGATGAGTTGTAGCCTTTCTCGATAAATAAGAGTGTGGAACCCAACGAGGAGCTAAAGGTAGAATCAATATTCCCTTCAAGTTCTATCGACCACCGATACAACTCTATGCACACTTAACATTTGCTTTGCCTAGAACAAGAATAAAACTACTTTGTAGGTGTAGTAGGATAAATTTGCAAGGATAAAACTAGAAGTAATTAGCAAGAATAAAACTATGAGTAAATTGCAAGATAATAAAAGTTAGTTGTTTAGTAGAAAGCTTTTTGTAACACAAGAGAAGGATTTGTCCCTAGGCATTCGATAACTAGACCGGTAATCATTATTGCAATTTTATATGAGGGAGAGGCATGAGCTAACATACTTTCCGTACTTGGATCATATGCACTTATGATTGGAACTCTAGCAAGCATCCGCAACTAACAAAGATCATTAAGGTAAAACCCAACCATAGCATTAAATAACAAGTCCTCTTTACTCCCATACGCAACAACCCCCTTACTCGGGTGTAAGCTTCTGTCACTCTAGCCTCCCACTATAAGAGAACTATGAACGTATTGCAAACCTTACAGCAGGAATCCCTCACACTTGCGCGACACGGAGGGCACCATAGGACAGCACCAAAATAAAACATACAACTCAAACCAATCGAGATCATCAATCAACCCAGAGGACAAAACGAATCTACTCAAACATCATAGGATTGCCATATATCATTGGATAATAATATATAGCGTTAAGCACCATGTTCAAGTAGAGAATTACAGCGGGGAGAAGAGGTGTTACACCGCTGCATAGAGGGGCAGAGAGTTGGTGATGACGGCGGCGAAGTTGTTGGTGTAGATCGCCATCACGATGGCTGCCCCGGTGGCGTTCCGGCGCCACCGGGAGAGAGGGGAGAGAGCCCCCTCCTCCTTATTCTTGCTTGCCCCCCCCCTAGATGGGAGGAGAGTTTCCCCTCTGGTCCATGGCCGCCATGGCTCCCGGAGGGCAGGAGCCCCTCTGAGATTGGATCTCTCTCTCTGTTCTCTTCTGTTTTGCGTTCCTGTTTTCTGGCCGAAAACCGTTTCTTAAATTCCCGGAGATCCTTAACTCCGATTGGGTTGAAATTCTGAGGGGATTTTTACTCGGATATTAGCTTCCTTGCGGCCAAAGGATACCTCCAACCGACCTACAGGGGACCCACAAGCCTGCCAGGCACGCCCTTGGTAGGGGGCTCGCCCTCTGGGCTTGTGGCCCCCTCGGTCATCGTCTCGCGTTGATTCTTCTTCCCAAAAATCACATATATTGCAAAATAAATCTCCATAAATTTTTATCGCGTTTGGACTTCGTTTGATATGGATTTTCTGTGAAACAAAAAACATGCAACAAACAGGAACTGGCACTGGGCACTGGATCAATATGTTAGTCCAAGAAATCATATAAAAACTTGCCAAAAGTATGTGGAAATTTTAGGATAATGGCATGACACAATCAAAAATTATAGATACGACGGAGACGTATCAGTGGCCCAGCAGGCCGGCTTTGGACCATTCGAATAAGAGCCAGACTAGTATCCGGCTTGTAATAGAAAGGAGACTAGTTGTAGTCCTACTAGGACTCTACATGTAAGCCGGCCCCTTTAACTTATATAAGGAGGGGCAAGGCACCCCAAGGGGGGCAAGTTTTGAGACAAGCAAGTTGCAATCTCTCGATTGCTAGGTTAGCGAATTCGCACCCTTGTAATCGAGATCCACAACAATATCAATCAAGCAGGAGTAGGCTTTTACCTCGATCGTGAGGGGCCGAACCTGGGTAAACTCGCGTCTCTCATTTTTTATCAACCCCGTTCAAGCTTCCACATAGTTGCGATGGCCTCACCACTAAGTCCTTTCACGAGGACATCTGCCGTGACAAAACCACGACGCCGACAGTATGTATGCAAGCCAATCTCCATTGGCACCAACCCAAACCTATGCAATGGTGGGCAGCAGAGGAATTACATGATGGAATAAATAAGTATATTAGCATGATCAAACTCGTTGACTGACCTGCTCATCGGACAAAATCTGACTGCCTCTCAACGTCGGCAACTCAAGCGGCATCAACGTGCAACCACGACCATGTTGCGGTGGATTATTCAATGGATTGTCCCAGTGAATAACCTCCTCCTTGAGGACGCATGGAAGACCAAAACGCATGGCCTTCTCCCAAGCCTGTTTGCACACCATCTTAAAATAGTTGGTGCAGGAACCACTGAGTCTCATGGTGGTGAGGAAGTCAGAGCAGCGTGCGATTTCTCCCAGAGGATCGTCGTCCAAGGTCTCCCAGCCCCGACGAGAAGGAGAACCGCCCTGCGAATCCATGGTAGCAGCGACGAACTGCCTTGGTTTCTATGGGAGGGAAACTGGTGAGGAGAAGATAAGAGCGTAACCACAGGGCCTCGTCCCTTCGAGGAGGAGAATCACCTGGCGAATCCAAGGCTTGTTTTGAGGCCGGCTTGATTGAAGCATTGTGGTCTTTTCGATTGCTATGTTGCATTTAATTCCTTGGATATTGTTCTCAAAAGAAATAAATCACGGAGACAAGTCTTTGTTCATTTCCTTCCCTCAGCTGCATGCATGCAGCAAAGTGGCCATTAAAACGAGATAAAAAAATGATGACTGACCTGTGCATGTGCAATGAGATGAGAGAGAGGGGCACGCATGCGACCGTGCGCGGAGCATATCAAGCGCTACAGTTATTGCGTTGGGAGTCCAACAAACTGAGATTCAATACCACGTAGAGCACGGTTTTTGTGGAGAAAAACCAATGCGATAATTGGGCAGTTTCTAAACAAGATTAATTCGTCCCAGCCAATGAATATCTACCTGAAGGGAGGGAGTAGGAGTACTAGTACTAGTACCAGTACATAGTGTACCAGTTTTGAACTTTTGAATCTCAAGACCAAGGAGCTACAGTTGCTAGTGGAGGGTACTACTGTTCTCTAGAACCATCATTGTACTATCAATGCACCGAAAGTACACCTGCGTACTGCAGACCTACCTACTCAGCCGCTCCTCTCACACGCACACTAGTAGCCTGCTCATCAGCGACGGTAACGTGCACACTAATCGTGTCAAAGAGGGTGTTTTTATAGAGTTTAGAGCTGATCGTAGTGCGACTTTAGAGTCGATCCAATGTAAGGAGCGAAGTCCATGCGTGCAATGTACTCCATTACTATAAGGAGCGAAGTCCATGCGTGCAATGGCACAAGCTACATACTTTAGGTCCAGGGCCATATTGCACTGTTCCCAATGCGGCGCCAGGCTTTTTCGGCTCCTTCGGCTTAATTGGGAGGCGCTGAGGAAGCAGCAAGCGAGGGGCGGCTTGCAGGCGAGAAACACTGTTGCGATATAATAAGTCCTCTCCCTTCTCACACGGCACCTCCCGGCCTGATTGCACGCGAGCCACGAGATGATGGCCCGTGCAAAATATACGGGAGGGAAAACCCGTGCAAGTGTCTTGGCTATCCAGTGCACCCAGGTTGTGGTGCGACATGTGCATCGGACTTTCAAAAGTCAAACTACCAGTGTACACAGAAAGTTTTCTTAAAAAACTCAAACTAATTTAACATGTATACGTATATTGCAACCATGCCACAAGAAAGAATATTACTCCCTCCGTAAAGGAATATAAGAGTGTTTAGATCACTACTTTAGTGATCTAAACACTCTTATATTTCTTTACAGAGGGAGTATATTTGAATTATAGCTTGAGAAACAAAAAGAATAGATTACCACTGATTTTGTTAATGGACAAAAATGTATGGCCCAGTCTAAAATGAGCCATATTCACAACGTAATTTCACTTGTTTGTTTCTAGAGTTCTACTGAAATATTGTGAAATGTTTTATGTGCGTGTACGATTATCTTTGGTTTTTTCGAAAAGTGTGCTCCAGTCGGTGGAATAGAACCAGACTCTCTCACGCAGGCGGTACGATTAACAGAGTTTTTTTTTCAAGCATGATGACACAATGTTGCTCGCAGCAAGGTTAACAAAAAATATAAAAAAGGCCGCCGTGCTTTGGGCGGGTATCGAACTGACAACCATGCATTGTGAGCTTGACTCCCATGACCACTACAATGCAATGAAGTATTGCCATTTATTACTAGTAGATTCTTTGTTATACATATTGG
Organism: Elymus sibiricus; assembly: GCA_039707655.1. Classification (NCBI taxonomy): domain Eukaryota; kingdom Viridiplantae; phylum Streptophyta; class Magnoliopsida; order Poales; family Poaceae; genus Elymus; species Elymus sibiricus. Next base: position 155,737,879 of record CM077668.1, read on the forward strand.
AGTATATAACAAAAAACTACCACTTCCAACTAGCCGTGCCAAGAAACCACCAATCTACAAAAATTAGCAAAACCATACAAAAAATTTCTTAATCCGTGGCAAAAAAAGCCTACTACCAACTACCGATTAGGCTCGTTTAAACCCATGTGGCACCTTAAGTCAACGCCGTCTGTTTGACCGGCATGTTAGACGTTACGACATGTGGGACCTACATGTCAGTCTGTAAAAAAAATCACCAACTCTCCTCCTACGTCCGGCCCATCCATCTCGTCATCCTCGACCATGGCAGCCACCGCCGCCGGCAAAAGGCGAGGTCAAAAGTGCTGACGGCGCAGAGCCCATCTTGCGGCAGCCCCAAGGCCAGCTGGAAGTGGTGCTCACCGTCTCTAGCTAGCCAAGCTAGCGCACAACGTGCTAGCCCGACTAGCTAGCTTGGCACGGCGGCGCGACGGCTTGCTCGCGCGTGCCGCGCTAAGGCCAGTTTATGCTAGGAAGTTGCGGTTATGATGCTAGGAAAAGTGATTGAAATTATCATTGATCAAACTTATGCACTATGCTAGCATTCACACTTCATAAATTATTTCTTTTATCATTTACCTACTCGAGGACGAGCAGGAATTAAGCTTGGGGATGCTGATACGTCTCCAACGTATCTATAATTTATGAAGTATTCATGCCATGTTTATAACAATTTTATATGGTTTTGGTATGATTTGATTAGAACTAACCCGAACTGACACTGTTTTCAGCAGAACTACCGTGGTGTTGTTTTTTGTGCAGAAATAAAAGTTCTCGAAATTGGACGAAACTTTTTGATGATTTTTTTGAACCAAAAGAGACCACCGAAGCTTCGTGGAAGGACCAGAAGCCTCACGAGAAGCCCACAAGGTAACACGGCGCGCTCTGGGGGGGGGGGGTGGTCGTGTGCTGTTGCCTTGTGGGGCCCTCGTAGCTCCTTTTCGCGTGATTCCAATGCTGAAAAATCCTATAAATAGAGAAACCCCCAGAAATAAACCTAGAACTTCGACACCGCAAGCCTCTGTACCGAAGAAATACCATCTGGAGCCCTGTTCCGGCAACCTGCCGGAGGGGAAGATCATCACCGGAGGCCATCTTCATCATCCCGGAGGTCTCCATGACGAGGAGGGAGTAGTTCACCCTCGGGGCTGAGGCTATGTACTAGTAGCTATGTGTTTGATCTCTCTCTCTCTCGTGTTCTTGATTTGGCACGATCTTGATGTATCGCGAGCTTTGTTAATATAGTTGGATCATATGGTGTTTCTTCCCTCTCTATCTTCTTGTGATGAATTGAGTCTTTCCCTTTGAGGTTTCGATATTGTCGGATTGAATATTTCAGATTTGAGAACACTTGATGTATGTCTTGCATGCGGATACCCATGGTGACAATGGGGTATTCTATTGAGTCACTTGATGTATGTTTTGGTAATCAACTCGCGGATTCCCGTGACCTTGGGGTGATCTAGGCATAGGGGTTGGTTGCACGTTTTCATTATCTTTTCTCCAATAAGAAACTTTGGGGTACTCTTTGAAGTTCTTTGTGTGGATCGAATATTATGAATGTGAAGTTGTTTGATGCATATCGAATAATCAACTCACGGATACTTGTGGTGACATTGGAGGCAAGACTCAAAGTTGCGTAGTAGACATCAGAGGCCAGCGTAGCGGCTTGCTCGCTCGACGGCCGGTGCCCGGACTGTCCGGCGGAGCGGCGGCCAGCTTATTCATGCCATGTTTATTATAGTTTTGTATGGTTTTGGTGCACTTTTATATGGCTTTTATATGATTTTCATGGACTAACATATTGACCTAGTGCCCAGTGCCAGTTGCTGTTTTCTGCCCCCCCCCCAGGCGCGCCCTGGTGCCTCGTGGACCCCCTGTGGCCCTTCTTCGCGTGATTCCAATGCCAAAAAATCATATATATTCAGAAACCCCCGAAAGTTAACCTAGATGAGTTTTTACGCCGCCGCAAGCCTCTGTACCTCCACGATCTCATCTACAGCCCTTTTCTGGCATCCTGCCGGAGGGGGGAAGGCATCACCGGAGGCCATCTTCATCATCCCGGCGGTCTCCATGACGAGGAGGGAGTAGTTCACCCTCGGGGCTGAGGGTTTGTACCAGTAGCTATGTGTTTGATCTCTCTCTTTCGTGTTCTTGAGATGGCACGATCTTGATGTATCGTGAACTTTGTTGATATAGATGAATCATATGGAGTTTTCCCCTCTCTATCTTCTTGTGATGAATTGAGTTTTCCCTTTGAAGTTTTCTTATCGGATTGAGTCTTTAAGGATTTGAGAACACTTGATGTATGTCTTGCATATGGATATCTGTGGTGACAATGGGATATTCATTTGAGTCACTTGATGTATGTTTTGGTGATCAACTTGCGGGTTCCGTGACCTTGGGGATTTATGCATAAGGGTTGGCACACATTTTCGTCTTGACTTTCCGGTAGAAACTTTGGGGCACTCTTTGAAGTTCTTTGTGTTGGTTTGAATAGATGAATCTGAGATTGTGTGATGCATATCGTATAATCAAACCCGTGGGTACTCGTGGTGACATTGGAGTGCCTAGGTGACATTAGGGTTTTGGTTGATGTGTATCTTAAGGTATTATTCTAGTACGAACTCTAGGGCTGTTCGTGACAATTAATGGGGATGGCTCATAAGATTGATCGGGAAGGATAACTTTGAGGTGGTTTCGTACCCTACAACAATTTCTTCGTTTGTTCTCCACTATTTGTGACTTTGGAGTGAACTCTTTGTCACACGTGAGGGATTTACATATGATTCAACTATGTCAACAATGTTGGGAGATCGCACTAGTGAAAGTATGAACCCTAGGCCTTGTTTCTAAGCATTGCAATACCGTTTTTATGCCCGTTTACTTTTTGTTACCTTGCTATTTTTATATTTTCAGATTACAAAAACCTATATCTACTATCCATACTACACTTTTATCACCATCTCTTCGCCGAACTAGTGCACCTATACAATTTACCATTGTATTGGGTGTGTTGGGGACACAAGATATTTCTTGTATTTGGTTGCAGGGTTGCTTGAGAGATACCATCTTCAACCTATGCCTCCCACGGATTGATAAACCTTAGGTCATCCACTTGAGGGAAAATTGCTACAGTCCTACAAACCTCTGCGCTTGGAGGCCCAACACGAGTCTACAAGAACAAGTTGTGTAGTAGACATCAAGCTCTTTTCTGGAGCCGTTGCCGGGGAGGTGAGTGCTTGAAGGTATATCTTTAGATCTTGCAATCAAATCTTTTAGTTTCTTGTTTTATCACTAGTTTGGTTTATAAAAGAAAACTACAAAAAATGGAATTGAGGTTGCCTCATATTATTCGTCTTTATCATGTCTTTCTTGAAAATGATGGAGCGGAAAATTGTGCTCAATTGATAGAAGAAGAATTCAATAAAATGTTTGGCATAAAATATTTGAATGATGAGCATGATTGCAATGTTGCTAGTATGAATTCTTTGAATGTCCATGATGCCTATGATATGCAAAACTACAAGCTTGGGGATGCTATGTTTGATGAAGATGATATTTTTAATCCCCCAAGTTTTGATGAGAAAATTTATTATGATGATTGCATGCCTCCTATCTATGATGATTATTGTGATGACATGTATGCTATAAATAATAATGATAACCATGAAACTTGTCATCATGATTTTAATTTTAATTGGATTATGCCAATCAAGTATCACATGATAGTTATTTTGTTGATTTTGCTCCCACTATTATGAAGGAGAATACATTTGCTTATGTGGAGAGTAATAAAATTTCTATGCTTGTGGATCATGAAAAGAATGATTTGTGTGACAGTTATATTATTGAATTCATTCATGATGCTACTGAAAATTATTATGAGAAAGGAACTTATGATTATTGGTATCTCAATAATATCAAGTTTCCTCTCTATGTGTTGAAAGTTTTGAAGTTGCACTTGTTTTGCCTTCCTATGCTAGTTGACTCTTGTTCCCATAAACTATTTGCTCACAAAATCCCTATGCATAGGAAGTGGGTTAGGCTTAAATGTGTTTGATATATTTCTCATGATGCTCCCTTTACGTTTCAATTATTTACTTCTATGTGAGCATCATTCAAAATTATCATGCCTAGCTAAAAGGCTTTAAAGAAAAGCGCTTTTTGGGAGGCAACCCAATATGTATCCTTTCTGTTTTAGTGTGTTCACATGATTAAGCTACTGCAGTAATCATGTTTTATATGTTTTCTTTCAATAAAGTGCCAAGTAAAACCTTTGGGATAATGTGGATACTTGTTGATTCAATTCTGTGCAAAAACAGAAACTTTTGCCTCCAGTCTTTAATTTCCCAGATTTTACTGAAGAGTGAAAAAATTCTGAAATTTTTACACAGTATTGATATGCAAATTTTTGACGTTTTCCTAATGTTTCAGAATTTTTAGAGTTCCAGAAGTATGGTAGTTGCTCAGATCTTTACAGACTGTTTTGTTTTTGACAGATTCTGTTTTCAATGCATAGTTTGTTTGTTTTAATGTTTCCATAGCTTATATTATGAGATATAAATTGTGGAAATGATCGAATACAGTAGGAATTATATGGGAACAATTGTGAATCTTGTCTTGGACAGTACCTAAGTGATGGTTTATTCTTTATCATACTAAACGTTCTCACGAAGTTCCGTTAAGTTTTGTGTGATTGAAGTTTTCAAGTTTTGGGTGAGATATCGATATGAGGAGAATAAGGAGTGGCAAGAACCTAAGCTTCGGGATGCCCAAGGCACCCCAAGGTAATATTCAAGGAATACCCAAGCAACTAAGCATGGGGATGCCCCGGAAGGCATCCCCTCTTTCGTCTTCAACACTATCGGTAACCTCACTCGGAGCTATATTTTTATTCGTCGCATAATATGAGTTTTCCTTGGAGCGTCATTTTCTTCTGTTGATATTTGCTTGATGTTATCAATAATCATGTTTTGTATCTTTTATTTCAATAAAAATGTCAAGTATAGCCTTTACCATGCTTATTTTGCAAGTTCATGAGTTGCTGTTTCAAAACAGAAAGTTTGCTGCTATTGGTTAAATTGCCCAGAAATGTAAGAATGTGATAAAATCTTGAAATTTTGACACAGTCAACTTTGATGAATTATTTCCAGTGTGGTAAATTTTCAGAATTTTTTGAGTTATCTAAGTATGGATTCTTAATTATCCTTTACAGACTGTCCTGTTTAGGTAGATTGCTGTTATGTTTGCATTGTTTGCATATGTTGGCTTGTTTAATGATTCTATTTGAGGATAGGAGTATTAAATATGCAGAGGCATTTAGTATTCAATGTTTAATTATAATTTTAGTGATTTTCTACAGTAGAGAATGTCGAGGTTTTGAGTGGATTTATACTAACATATCTCACAAGTTCTTGTCAAGTTTTGTGTGGATGAAGTTTTTGAAACTTAGGGAAACTATTATGAGAAGAATTAATGAGACACAAGAGTTCAAGCTTGGGGATGCCCAAGGCTCCCCAAGTTAATATTCTAAGAAGTATCAAGCATTCAAGCTTGGGGATGCCCCGGTAGGCATCCCATCACTTTTCTTCATCAATTATCGGTTAGTCTCGATTGAACCCAAGTTTTTACTTGTTCCCATAATGTGTGCTATACTTGGTTATTTATTTGTTTTGCTTGCTGTTTGAATACAATATCAAGATCTGAAACTTTTTAAATGAGAGAGAATCCTCACATAGCTACTTAATTGTTTCACTACTAATTGATCTCCGCTTATATATTTTGGAGTAGTTTGTCATTAATTCTCATGCTTCACTTATATCTTTTTGAGAGTTAATAATAGTAATGGTAATTTGCACAAGATATGAATTTGGTCCCAAGATGAATATTCGAGAGGGATATAATAAAAACTTTCATATAGATCATTGGATATGATAAGTGTGATTCCTTGCGATGAAAATAATGAAAGAGATCATATGCTAATCTTATGGAAAGTAATGACATTACATAAAGAAAAGCATAAGTGGTAAAATTTATTGGAGGTTAACAAGCATAGCATTAGTCAATGATGCAATTCATGAAAAAGTTAATAAGGGAAGAGAAGATTCACATGCAAATATACTATCTTGGACATCTTTTATGATTGTGAGCCCCCATTAAGTATTTTATGTCAAAGTGTTGACGTTGGACAAGGAAGACAACATAATAAATTATGTTTGTTCATATTCACATAGAAGTTATATTGTTATAGATCCTCCAACATGTGGTGCTTGCCCAATATCTTTGCTAGCCAAAAATCCGCACCAAGTAGAGATACTACTTGTGCATCCAAAACCCTTAAACCCAGTTTCTTCCCATGAGTGTCCACCATATCTACCTATGGATTGAATAAGAACCTTCAAGTAAGTTGTCATCGGTGCAAAAAGCAATAAAAATTGCCTCTAAATATGTATGATCTTTTATTGTAAGGGAAATAAGCATTGTACGAACTTGTGATGGTAAAGAAATAAAAGCGATGGACTGCATAATACAGGTTGCTATCACAAGGGGCAATATAACGTGACGTTCCTTTGCATTAAGGGCTTGTGCATCCAACAACAAAAAGCGCATGACAACCTCTGCTTCCCTCTACGAAGGACCTATCTTTTACTTTTCTGTATTTACTTCTATGTATTTACTTTTTATGCAAGAGTCAATAGTGTTCTCCTCTACTTCCTTTTTATTTTTCTCTTTTGCAAGCATCATGTGGTGGGGAAAGATCTAGGCACATATATCCAGTTGGATATGAGTGATCATGAGTTATTATTGTTGACATCACCCTTGAGGTGAATAAGTTGGGAGGTGAAATCACAAGCCCCTATCTTTCTATGTGTCTGGCTAAAACTTTTGCTCCATATATATGTCGTGAGTGTTAGCAATCATAGAAGACTAAATGATGGTTGAATATGTGGACTTGCTAAAAAGCTCCTACATGAGACCCTTCCTGAAAGTATGATGAATTGCAATTGCATTGTGGACTAGAATAGTTTGTTAGTTTCCAAGAAAGTTTATGCCTTATACTTCATTGTTGTGATGAATTGTTACCTGCTCATGAGAAGTTTTATGATAATAAATACTGTTGTTATAAATAATGATCTTGCTTTGAATCATTCAAGTCCAATGTCCATGCAACAAAAGAAAAGATTATATGATGATTATGATAGGTAGCATTCCACATCAAAAATTTTGTTTGTAATTGCTACTTTATCATGATGACTTTTATGAGAAAAAGTTGCGGTTATGATGCTAGGAAAAGTGATTGAAATTATCATTGATCAAACTTATGCACTATGCTAGCATTCACACTTCATAAATTATTTCTTTTATCATTTACCTACTCGAGGACGAGCAGGAATTAAGCTTGGGGATGCTGATACGTCTCCAACGTATCTATAATTTATGAAGTATTCATGCCATGTTTATTATAGTTTTGTATGGTTTTGGTGCACTTTTATATGGCTTTTATATGATTTTCATGGACTAACATATTGACCTAGTGCCCAGTGCCAGTTGCTGTTTTCTGCCTTGTTTTTGTTTTACAGAAAATCAGTACCAAACGAAGTCCAAATGCCACGAAACTTTTTGGAGATTTTTTATTGGCCAATATAAACACTAGAAGCTTCGGGAGGAGGCCAGAAGACCCACAGGAGCTCCACGAGCCACCAGGGTGCGCCACCCCCCCAGGCGCGCCCTGGTGCCTCGTGGGCCCCCTGTGGCCCTTCTTCGCGTGATTCCAACGCCAAAAAATCATATATATTCAGAAACCCCCGAAAGTTAACCTAGATGAGTTTTTACGCCGCCGCAAGCCTTTGTACCTCCACGATCTCATCTACAGCCCTTTTCCGGCACCCTGCCGGAGGGGGGCAGGCATCACCGGAGGCCATCTTCATCATCCCGGAGGTACTCGTGGTGACATTGGAGTGCCTAGGTGACATTAGGGTTTTGGTTGATGTGTATCTTAAGGTGTTATTCTAGTACGAACTCTAGGGCTGTTCGTGACAATTAATGGGGATGGCTCATAAGATTGATCGGGAAGGATAACTTTGAGGTGGTTTCATACCCTACCGCAATTTCTTCGTTTGTTCTCCGCTATTTGTGACTTTGGAGTGAACTCTTTGTCGCACGTGATGGATTTGCATATGATTCAACTATGTCAACAATGTTGGGAGATCACACTAGTGAAAGTATGAACCCTGGGCCTTGTTTCTAAGCATTGCAATACCGTTTTTATGCCCGTTTACTTTTTGTTACCTTGCTGTTTTTATATTTTCAGATTACAAAAACCTATATCTACTATCCATACTACACTTTTATCACCATCTCTTCGCCGAACTAGTGCACCTATACAATTTACCATTGTATTGGGTGTGTTGGGGACACAAGAGATTTCTTGTATTTGGTTGTAGGGTTGCTTGAGAGATACCATCTTCAACCTACGCCTCCCACGGATTGATAAACCTTAGGTCATCCACTTGAGGGAAAATTGCTACTGTCCTACAAACCTCTGCGCTTGGAGGCCTAGCACGAGTCTACAAGAACAAGTTGCGTAGTAGACATCACTCGCCCATCACCGGTGCCGGCGATGACCACGCATATGAACTATTTGAAGTAATGTTCAGGAAAAATGCTTGGAGGAGGAAGAAGAGGATTGATGCTTACATGTGGTTCTCACCTGTCATAACAGGCAACACAATGGTCAAACAGACGGTGTTGACTTAAGGTGCCTCGTCAGCATAGACGTGTGGGCCAACCCTGTCATAAACGGGTTTAAACGAGCCTAATCGGCACTTGGTAGTAGTTTTTTTGCCACGGATTAAGAAATTTTTGGTATGTTTTTGCTAATTTTTGTACAGTAGTTTCTTGCTAGGGCTGGTTGGAAAGTGGTAGTTTTTTGTTAAATACTCTAGTGCTCAAACGAGCCTAATGTGGGGCCTTAGCACGATGATTTCTCGAATGTCTAAAACAAGGTTTTCCCGTCTTCGGTAAGGAGGGGCGATGACGGCGGCACGCCTTCGGCTCGCTCTACTGCTCCTAGTCATCGCTAGGTGGTCTACTGCTACTTGTAGACTGCGTTGGTATTTCCCCGAAGAGGAGAGGATGATGCAATATAGTAGAGATAAGTATTTCCCTCAGATAAGAACCAAGGTTATCAATCCAGTAGGAGAACCAACCAAGATCCAGTGAACAACACCTACACACACAAAAGCAAACACTTGCACCTAACGCGAATAAGAGGGTTGCCAATCCTCTTAGCGGTTACTTGCAAGGATTAAGTCTGATAGAGATAAATTGATAAAGTAAATTACTAAACTAAATAAAAGTAAATAAATTGCAGCAAGGTATTTTTATGTTTTTTATATTATAAAGATAGACCCGGGGGCCATAGTTTTCACTAGAGGCTTCTCTCTCGAGCGCAAAAACATACGGTGGGTAAACAAATTACTGTTGGGCAATTGATAGAAAAGCAAATAATTATGACAGATTCATGGCAATGATCATGTATATAGGCATCACGTCCGAGACACGTAGACCGAATCCTGCCTGCATGTACTACTATTACTCCACTCATTGACCGCTATCCAGCATGCATCTAGAGTATTAAGTTAATAAAAACAGAGTAACGCCTTAAGCAAGATGACATGATGTAGAGAAGCAAATTCAGGAAATATGAATAAACCCCATCTTTTTATCCTTAATGCCAACAATACAAATACGTGTCATGTCCCTTTCTGTCAACTGGGATTGCGCACCACAAGATTGAACCCATCACAAAGCACCTCTCCCATTGCAAGATAAACCAATCTAGTTGGCCAAACCAAGTCGATAGATCGGAGATAAATACAAAGCTATATTTAATCATGCATAAAAGAGTTCAGAGAAGACTCAAATATTTCTCATGAATAATCTGATCATAAACTCACAATTCATCGGATCCCAACAAACACACCGCAAAAGAAGATTACATCGGATATAGAACTTCAAGGAGAACATGGTATTGAAGATCAAAGAGAGAGAAGAAGCCATCTAGCTACTAGCTATGGACCCGTAGGTCTATGGTAAACTACTCACACATCATCGGAAGGGCAGCAAGGTTGATGTAGAAGCCCTCCGTGATCGATTCCCCCTCCGGCAGAGTACCGGAAAAGGCCTCCAGATGGGATCGCGGAAGAACAGAGGCTTGCGGCAGCGGAAAGGTTTTCTCTTCTGGCTCTCTGATGGTTTCTGAATATTTGTGAATTTATAGGAGTGGAGTTAGGTCAAACGGAGCCATGAGGGCCCCACAAGGCATCAGGGCGAGCCCCCCTGGGGGCGCGCCCTGTTGCCTTGTGGAGGCTTCGTGAACCTTCTGGCCTCCTCTCCAAGTCTCCAGGGTCTCTTTTGTCCAGAAAAAAATCTCCAAAAAGTTTTGTGGCATTTGGACTTCGTTTGGTATTGATTCTCTGAAAAGCCAAAAACAAGCAGAAAACAGCAACTGGCACTGGGCACTAGGTTAATAGGTTAGTCCCAAAAAATGATATATAATTGCATATAAAAACATCCAAGATTGATACTATAATAGCATGGAACAATCAAAAATTATAGATACGTTGGAGACGTGATAACCCACAACTATAGAGGATCAATTGTAGCCTTTCTCGATAAATAAGAGTGTCGAACCCAATGAGGAGCCAAAGGTAGTATTAATATTCCCTTCAAGTTCTATCGACCACCGATACAACTCTATGCACACTTAACGTTTGCTTTACCTAGAACAAGTATGAAACTAGAAGTACTTTGTAGGTGTAATGCTAGAACTACTTTGCAAGAATAAAACTAGGAGTACTTTGCAAGATAATAAAATTTAGTTGTTTAGTAGAAAGCTTTTTGTAACACAAGAGAAGGATTTGTCCCTAGGCAATCGATAACTAGATCGGTAATCATTATTGCAATTTTATATGAGGGAGAGGCATGAGCTAACATACTTTCCGTACTTGGATCATATGCATCATCAAGGTAAAACCAACCATAGCATTAAGTAACGAATCCCCTTTACTCCCATACGCAACAACCCCCTTACTCGGGTGTAAGCTTCTGTCACTCTAGCCGCCCACTATAAGAGAATTATGAACGTATTGCAAACCCTACAGCAGGAATCCCTCACGCTTGCGCGACACGGAGGGCACCATAGGACAGCACCAAAATAAAACATACAACTCAAACCAATCACGATCATCAATCAACCCATAGGACAAAAAGAATCTACTCAAACATCATAGGATGGCCACACATCATTGGATAATAATATGTAGCATTAAGCACCATGTTTAAGTAGATAATTACAGCGGGAAAAGAGAGGTTACACCGCTGCATAGAGGGGGAGAGAGTTGGTGTTGACGGTGGCGAAGTAGTTGGTGTAGATCTCCGTCATGATGATTGCCCCGGTGGCGTTCCGGCGCCACCGGGAGAGAGGGGGAGAGAGCCCCACTCCTTCTTCTTCTTCCTTGCCCCCCCCTAGATGGGAGGAGAGTTTCCCCTCTGGTCCATGGCCGCCATGGCTCCCGGAGGGTGGGAGCCCCTCCGAGATTGGATCTCTCTCTCTCTCTGTTTCTCTTCTGTTTCGCGTCCCCGTTTTCTGGCCTTTCACCGTTTCTTAAATTCCCGGAGATCCGTAACTCCGATTGCGCTGAAATTTTAACATGATTTTTTTCTCGATATAAGCTTCCTTGCGGCCGAAGAAGGTCCCTAACTGACTTACGGTGTGCCACAAGGCAACACCATGCGGCTAGGGGGGTCACGCCAAGATGCCTTGTGGAGGCCGTGGACCTCCGTTGGCGTTGATTCCACCTCCCAAAAATCACATATATTCGAAAATAATTCTCCGTAAAATTTTATCGCGTTTGGACTTTGTTTGATATGGATTTTCTGTGAAACAAAAAACAAGCAGAAAACAGGAACTGGCACTTGATCAATATGTTAGTCCCCAAAATAATATAAAATGTTGCCAAAAGTATGTGGAAATTGTAGGATATTGGCATGAAACAATCAAAAATTATAGATACGACGGAGACGTATTAAGACGTATCAAGCATCCCCAAGCTTAATTCCTGCTCGTCCTCGAGTAGATAAAAGATAAAAACAGAATTTTTGATGTGGAATGCTACCTAACATGTTTCATCATGTAATCTCTTTTACGGTATGAATAATAAGATCCAAATGATTCAAAGCAATAGTCTATAATTTGATATAAAGACATCAATACTCAAGCATACTAACAAACAATCATGCCTTTCAAAATAACGATGCTAAAGAAAGTTATCCCTACAAAATCATATAATCCTGTCATGCTCCATCTTCTTCACACAAAGTATTTATCATGCACTACCCCGATGACAAGCCGAGCAATTGGTTCATACTTTTTAACGCGCTTCAGCTTTTTCAACTCCCACTCAATACATGAGCGCAAGCCATGGATATAGCACTATGGGTGGAATAGAGTGTGGTGGTAGAGGTAAATAAGAGATGTTAAAAATAAGAAGATAGTCTCACATCGACGAGGCTAATCAACGGGCTATGGAGATGCCCATCAATTGATGTCAATGCAAGGAGTAGGGATTGCCATGCAACAGATGCACTAAGAGCTATAAGTATATGAAAGCTCAACATGAAAACTAAGTGGGTGTGCATCCAACTTGCTTGCTCATGAAGACCTCGGGCATTTGAGGAAGCCCGTCATCGGAATATACAAGCCAAGTTCTATAATGAAAAATTCCCACTAGTATATGAAAGTGACAAAATAGGAGACTCTCTATACGAAAAACATGATGCTACTCTGAAGCACAAGTGTGGAAAAGGATAGTAACATTTCCCCTTCTCTCTTTTTCTCTCATTTTTTTCATGGCTCTTTTTCGCCTCTTTTTTTCTTTTTCTTTTTTTTCTTTTTCGTCTGGAGTCTCATCCCGACTTGTGGGGGAATCATGGTCTCCATCATCCTTTCCTCACTGGGATAATGCTCTAATAATGATGATCATCACACCTCTATTTACTTACAACTCGATACTAGAACAAAAATATGACTCTATATGAATGCCTTTGGCAGTGTACCAGGATGTGCAATGATGCTAGCGTAACATGTATAAAAATGATGAACGGTGGCTGAGCCACATATACTAGGTCAGCTATATGATCATGCAAAGCAATATGACAATGATGATGTGTGTCATATAAAAAAACGGAACGGTGGAAGTTGCATGGCAATATATCTTGGAATGGCTATGGAAATGCCATGATAGGTAGGTATGGTGGCTGTTTTGAGGAAGATATAAAGAGGCTTATGTGTGATAGAGCGTATCATATCACGGGGTTTGGATGCACCGGCGAAGTTTGCACCAACTCTCGATGTGAGAAAGGGCAATGCACGGTACCGAAGAGGCTAGCAAATTACGGAAGGGTGAGAGTGCGTATAATCCATGGACTCACATTAGTCATAAAGAACTCACATACTTATTGCGAAAGTTTATTATCCCTCAAAGCAAAGTACTACTACGCATGCCCCTAGAGGGATAGATTGGTAGGACAAGGTCCATCGCTCGTCCCCGACCGCCACTCATAAGATAGACAATCAATAATAAATCATGCTCCAACTTCTTAGCATAACGACATATCATACGTGCATGCTTCAGGAATCACAAACCTTAACACAATTATTCTTACTAAACCACAATCATCTACCAGTACCTCCCCCATATTACCATCTTAATATCGCAAAACTATTGCAAGGAATCAAATTTATCATATTCAGTGATCTACATGAAAGTTTTTATTATATCCCTCTTGAATACCTATCATATCAAGACCAAATTCATAACCCGTGCATATTACCATTGCTATCATGAGACTCTCAAAAAGATATAAGTGAAGCATGAGAGTGCAACTATTTCTTTAAAATATAACCACCGCCGTGCTCTAAAAGATATAAGTGAAGCACTAGAGCAACTGCCTAGCTCAAAAGATATAAGTGAAGCACATAGAGTATTCTAACAAATCACGAATAATGTGTGTCCCTCTCAAAAAGGTGTGTTCAGAAAATATGATTGTGACAAACTAAAAAGCAAACAAACTATATCACAAGACGCTCCAAGTAAAACACATATCATGTGATGAATAAAAATATAGCTCCAAGTGAGTTACCGATAGATTGTAGACGAAAGAGGGGATGCCATCCGGGGCATCCCCAAGCTTAGACGCTTGAGTCTTCCTTGAATATTACCTTGGGGTGCCTTGGGCATCCCCAAGCTTAGGCTCTTGCCACTCCTTATTCCTTTATCCATCGTAGTCTCACCCAAAACTTGAAAACTTCAGCACACAAAACTCAACAGAAACCTTGTGAGATCCGTTAGTATAAGAAATAAATTTTTAACTCTAAGTGCTGTAGTAAATTTATTCATATTTAATATTGGCATAATTCTACTGTACTCCAACTTCTCCATGACTCATACCCCCCGATCCGATCCATAGATACATCAAAATAAGCAAACTATGCAACAAAAACAGAATCTGTCTAAAACAGAACAGTCTGTAAAGATCTGAATTATGGTCATACTTATGTAACTCCAAAAAATCTGAAAAATTAGGAAAACGTGGGAAATTTCTATTCCAATACTGTGTAAAAAATTAAGAAGGTTCTGACACACCAGAAAAAATTAGAAATTCCAGCACTGGACGCAAAAGTTTCTGATTTCAAACAACATCAATCATACTATCTTCCAAATAATCCCAAAGGCATTACTTGGCACAAACACTAATTAAAACATAAAAATACAATCTTAACAGAAGCTATAATCATGCAAACACTCAAAAACAGAAGGTAAAAGCAAAAAAAATATTTTATTCATTGGGTTGCCTCCCAACAAGCGGTATTGTTTTATGCCCCTAGCTAGGCATAATGCATAGTTTCAAGTGTTGTCATCCTTCATATTAACTCCATAGGTGGCCCTCATAATAGATTCATATGGTGGCTTAATTCTCTTTCTAGGGAAGTGTTCCATCCCTTTTCTTAATGGAAATTGAAATCTTATATTACCTTCTTTCATGTCAATAATAGCACCAATTGTTCGAAGAAAAGGCCTACCAAGTATTATGGGGCAAGAAGGATTGCATTCAATGTCAAGAACAATAAGATCCACGGGAACATAATTTCTATTAGCAAGAATAAGCACATCATTTATTCTACCCAATGGCTTTTTAATAGTGGAATCCGCAAGGTGCAAATTAAGGGAACACGGATCCATGTCGGTGAGACCTAGCACATCACACAAAGACTTTGATATAATGGAAACGCTAGCACCAAGATCACAACGAGCATTACATTCATAATATTTAATTTTGACTTTAATAGTAGGTTCCCATTCATCATACAATTTTCTAGGAATTGAAACTTCCAACTCAAGTTTTTCTTCGTGAGTTTGTATCATAGCTTCAACAATATGTTTAGTAAAAGCTTTATTTTGTTCATAAGCATTTGGTGAATTAATCATGGATTGTAACAAGGAAATACACTCAATTAAAGAACAACTATCATAATTAAAGTCCTTGTAATCCAAAGTAGTGGGTGCATTACTATTTAAAGTTTTGACCTCTCCAAACCCACTTTTTTTATTTTTATGATCATGATTATCACCCTCCAAGCAAGTGGGACTCCTTCTATCTAAAGTTGACTCTTCTCCAGTCCCTTTTTCATCAAGTTTTATGTTACTAAATAATGATTCAATAGGAGTGACACCAATCATTTCAATATCTTCATCATTACTAGATAGTGACTCTGGTTTGGCGGCCATCCTATTCACTAGAGTTGTTTGTTTATCCGAAATTTTTCCTACTAAATTTTCAGTATTAGCAAGTTGAGCCTAAAGGTTGGATACTTCTAGATTAACATCTTCAAGTTGTTTATTAATGGCATCCAACAAGCTAGAATGTTCCTTAAGCTCTTCGGAAAAGAATTTATTTTGCTCAAATTGCGAAGTCATAAAACTCTTAGTAACATTTTCAATTTCAGACAATCTTCTGCTATAGAAACTATCACGAAATTCCTATAACGACATAGTGACAGAACTAGCGAACAAGCAAATAAAATTCTTTTGTGTTTTTGTAAAAAAAATTAGAAGTGGGGGAGATGAAAACGAGAGGCAAATGCAAATGAAAAGGAAAATAAAATAAATGCAAGTGATTGATAGTTTGTGTGAAGGTACTTGATAGATTTTGATGCTGTCTCCCCGGCAACGGCGCCATAAATTCTTCCTGCTACATGTAGACTGCATTGGTATTTCCCCGAAGAGGAGAGGATGATCCAGTATAGTAGAGATAAGTATTTCCCTCAGTTAAGAACCAAGGTTATCAATCCAGTATGAGAACCAAGCAAGATCCAGTGAACAGCACCTACACACACAAAAGCAAACACTTGCACCCAACGCGAATAAGAGGGTTGTCAATCCTCTTAGCGGTTACTTGCAAGGATCAAGTCTGATAGAGATAAATTGATAAAGTAAATTACTACACTAAATAAAAGTAAATAAATTGCAACAGGGTATTTTTATGTTTTTTATATGATAAAGATAGACCCGGGGGCCATAATTTTCACTAGAGGCTTCTCTCTCGAGCGCAAAAACATACGGTGGGTAAACAAATTACTGTTGGGCAATTGATAGAAAAGCAAATAATTATGACGGATTCATGGCAATGATCATGTATATAGGCATCACGTCCGAGACAAGTAGACCGACTCCTGCCTGCATCTATTACTATTACTCCACTCATCGACCGCTATCCAGCATGCATCTAGAGTATTAAGTTAATAAAAATAGAGTAACGCCTTAAGCAAGATGACATGATGTAGAGAAGCAAATTCAAGCAATATGAATAAACCCCATCTTTTTATCCTTAATGGCAACAATACAAATACGTGTCATGTCCCTTTCTGTCACTGGGATTGAGCACCGCAAGATTGAACCCATCACAAAGCACCTCTCCCATTGCAAGATAAACCAATCTAGTTGGCTAAACCAAATCGATAGATTGGAGAGAAATACAAAGCTATATTTAATCATGCATAAAAGAGTTCAGAGAAGACACAAATATTTCTCATGAA
This sequence comes from Elymus sibiricus, assembly GCA_039707655.1. Lineage (NCBI taxonomy): Eukaryota > Viridiplantae > Streptophyta > Magnoliopsida > Poales > Poaceae > Elymus > Elymus sibiricus. Next base: position 155,755,058 of record CM077668.1, read on the forward strand.
TAATCTGATCATAAACTCACAATTCATCGGATCCCAACAAACACACCGCAAAAGAAGATTACATCAGATAGAACTCCAAGAACATCAAGGAGAACATGGTATTGAAGATCAAAGAGAGAGAAGCCATCTAGCTACTAGCTATGGACCCGTAGGTCTATGGTAAACTACTCACACATCTTCAGAAGGGCAGCAAGGTTGATGTTGAAGCCCTCCGTGATCGATTCCCCCTCCGACAGAGTACCGGAAAAGGCCTCCAGATGGGATCGCGGAAGAACAGAGGCTTGCGGCGGTGGAAAGGTTTTCTCTTCTGGCTCTCTGATGGTTTCCAAATATTTGTGAATTTATAGGAGTGGAATTAGGTCAAACGGAGCCACGAGGGCCCCACAAGGCATCAGGGCGCGCCCCCTGGGGCCGCGCCCTGTTGCCTTGTGGAGGCTCCGTGAACCTTCGGGCCTCCTCTCCAAGCCTCCAGGGTCTCTTTTGTGCAGAAAAAAATCTCCAAAAAGTTTCGTGGCATTTGGACTTCGTTTGGTATTGATTCTCTGAAAAGCCAAAAACAAGCAGAAAACAACAACTAGCACTGGGCACTAGGTTAGTAGGTTAGTTCCAAAAAATGATATATAATTGCATATAAAAACATCCAAGATTGATACTATAATAGCATGGAACAATAAAAAATTATAGATACGTTGGAGACGTATCATCTACGAACGAGTAGATGTATTTTTTTTCACGTCTCATGTTCGTTGTACTGCCATGACTGTTGATGGATAAACCGTAAGTTTTCCACAAGAAAACCTTGGTAGACTGTGTGTGAGAGCGAGAGATCGTGCGTGTGTGCGATATAGAGACACTAAGGCGGAGATAAGAAAGTCTTTGTGTGTTTCTCTGTGTGTGTGTGTGGAAGATAGAGAGAGACCTATGGGGCTTTGTGTTATGTGGTGTGGAGAGAGATATACATAGTCAGAGACTGAGTGTGTGAGATACACATGCAGACATAGGGAGAGAGGTGTGACTTTGAGAGACGGAGAATTTTGGTGTGCGTGTGAGTTAGAGAGAGACAAGGATATATATGTACCTGGAGCTGGAGAGAATATGCAATGGTGTGTGTCTTATAAGAGGGATCCAGGTAGATGGGGTGGTGTGTGTGTGTGTTTGTTTGTTTGCACGTGCGCCTGTGTGTGAGAGGGAGAGTGCGTGTGTGGAGAAGAGAGACCACTAATGATGTAAACCTAGTAGGGAAGGGGGAATGATATGGCATGTGTGTCCAAGAGAGAGAGGCATGTCTATTGTCGGGATAGCGTGGGTGCGTGCGGGGGTGCGTGCTATTTGGAAGAGACATTGTGTGTGTGTGTGTGTGTGTGTGTGTGTGTGAGTGAGAGAGAGAGAGAGAGATGGTGTGCGAAAGTGGCCTATAGATGGGGAGACGAGGTCAATGGTGTGCGAAACTGGCCTATGTATAGGGAGACGCAAGGAAAGCGAGTCATTGTGTTCTTGAGAGAGACTTCATGAGAGATCTAAATAGATGGTGGAAAGAGGAGCATGCGAATTTGAGATCGATGATCAGCTGGAGAGCTATGGAGAGAGTCACGACATGTAGAGGGAAAGGAGGGTCGGGTGCGCATGTGGGAGAGATGTAAAGAGGAGAGAGGTGCACTGGTACATCGAGCTGCTATACAAACGGTTTTTAACCCCTTTCCGCGACACAGTTTTAAACCGTCACCTTGCCTGTGTGTGCGATAGGGGGGGTCTTCCCACACAACCCAGAAACCGTTGGCAATAGGGAGCACGCAAGCATACGTTTCGCAGAACTAAGCGTATGCGATGCCCGATCTATCCCAAACGCGACTTGTCACACAACTGTTTGTGATCTATCGAATATCCCAAATGATCCATCCTTGCTACTCGTGTGTGCTCGCATTACCATCGCACCTGGTATTCTGTGGTGCAATGTTTATGATGCGTGCCCCATCACAAATAGTTCACGATTGTAAAACGTGTATGATAAGGAGACTATTACACACATTCACTTCTCCCTAACCATATGCGATATATAATCAAGAAGATTAGTTAATCATCGTACGAGTGTCGGATAGGATTACGAAACGTCGGACTGTCGTACCAGTGTCATACAGGATAACTATCGCACATGCTATTCTGTGGTGCAAATGTTTACAATGTGTACGACATGAGAAATAGTTCATGATTGTAAAGCATGTATGATAAGGCGACTATCACAAACATATAGTTTGCTCGCACCGTTTGTGATATAGTCTGACATCACACACACTTTGGAAACGGCAACTGTGTGCATGGTCGAACATGTTTCCTCTCTGTGAACCGTGTCGGATTATGATGTATATCACACACGATGTGCTTTACAGACTGTGTGCGCCGTAATGACCTGCAGAGCGTATTTTCACCCTAATTTAATCACTGCTATTTAAAATTGTACCGAATTTGAATTTGAAAGTAGGCTATAACTTTATTCATATCCATCAGGTTCAACAACCAATGCATTATTCAATTCACAGGTACAAATGTTCAAGAGTTACATAAAAAAAAGAATTACATATGCACCAAATAAAGAATGATGAACCAGGGTTGTATACTTGTACTATTAAAGACGGTAAAGAAAGAGGCGAAAGACATTCTGGTTGCTGAACAAGGTGAGGCGGAATGCCCATATTGTGCCCTCCTCCATGCAGAAGGCACGCACGACTCTATTCCAACCCCTTGTGATGGCCGACCGCCCATCCTTCACTGTCTTCATGACGACATCTAGATAGTCATTGTGTTCTGGTAGAAATACTTTAACCTTTGCATGCCCACCAATCATGTAGTTTGAGAGGTAATCTTGAGTAAACTGCTTTGGGAACCACTGCAAAGGAAAAAGATTCAGACATTGTCATCTAACACAACTCGTTATGGGCAGTAAAAAGAAGCATGCAGAGTTCTGACTTACCATCCTACAGTTCACTGTTGTCTTGGACAAAGTGTAAACAAATAGTTTAATTGCCATCTCTTGACCTATTTTACTAACAATCTTTATCAGTTTCCTCACTTGATGCTGGTTCATGAATATCTCATTGCCCCATACGCAAAAAGGGTCGAAGCGCGGATCTTTACCAATGACATATGTACCTACAAGCACCAAGTTAATATTAGAAGCTAAACAACAATTGCACAATGATGTAGTACAACACTCCCTCTGTCCCATTATATAAGATCTTAGTACATCCAATATACTCACATATTGGATGAATTAACATCTTATATTATGGGGCGGAGGGAGTTTATTACATTGTTACAAATATTGGCCGATTAACTGCAGTTAACTGCTGCTGTGTTGTTGCTGTTGCTGCTCTTCTATGTATATCTAGACATCATCAGAACATTAAGGTAATACTCTTCCTTGTTGCTATGTATCCTAGGATTGCATATTTAGACATTCAGTATAATGCATGTTGCTATGTAGCCTCAGATATATTAGATATGACCCTAGTTAACCTACCGATAAATGGGTTACAGATATATTCAGTTAAATGTCCGATTCGCCGATTAATCCCTTATCAGCCCCCGGCCGATAAGGTACCAGCTACCGATATCCTGAACAGTGAGTATATATAAGCCATGGGATGAAACTAACCTCGATGGAAAACAGCAGTCGTTCCCATTATTGTCCTGTGTAAGTACATCGAAAGGCATGTTAAGCACAACAGGCTAAACATCAACCAAATATATCCATGGTAGACAAGATAATCTCCAAATGATAGCTTCAGTGTGCAGGTTTAAGCACGCTAGTTAAACAAAACAAGAAGTGGAAAGGTGTGTTAACTGCAAAGTTCATACTTGCACATATAGAACATCACTTTGTGAATAACTGAAATAAACAAGGCATACTACGAACAACCAAAGATAGCAATTGAAACTGGACATATGCTAACTACGAACAACCGAACAACCAAAAACTGTTAAAAGTGGCATATGCTCGCTACAACAGGCTTAATAGCAACCAAATAGTCATTCATATTGGTATTGTTGAAACTGGTATTGATGAAATTGAACTGCAAAGTTCATACTTGCACATATAGAACACCACTTTGTGAATAACTGAAATAAACAAGGAATAATACTAACAACCAAAGATAGCAATTGAAACTGGACATATGCTAACTACAAACAACCGAACAACCAAAAACCGTTAAAAGAGGAATATGCTCGCTACAACAGGCTTAACAGCAACCAAATAGTCATTCATATTGGTATTGTTGAAACTGGTATTGATGAAATTGAACTGCACAGTTCATACTTGCACATATAGAACATCACTTTGTTAATAACTGAAATAAACAAGACATACTACTAACAACCAAAGATAGCAATTGAAACTGGACATATGCTAACTACAAACAACTGAACAACCAAAAAACGTTAAAAGAGGCATATGCTAGCTATAATAGGCTTAACAGCAAGCAAATATAGTCATTCATATTGGTATTGTTGAAACTGGTATTGATGAAAGTGTACTACACGGCAAATAGTTGCACATATAGAGCATCACACTGTGAATAACTGAAATAAATAACGCATACTGCAAACAACCAAACACAGCAATTAAAACTGGACATATTCTCACTACAAAAGGGGCTCGACAAAAGAAATAATGGGTTCCACCCTGTGAAGAGGCACGGCAAAACAAATCATAGGTTTCCTCACATGTCACAGATGGGCTCCTTCACATGGGAAGAGCGCGGACTCTGGGTGCGCTCCATGTTGTCGTAGATGGGCTCCTTCCCCTTGGAAGAGCACGGCTGTAGGGTGCCCTCCCTGATGTCACGGATGTGCTCTTTCCCCTTGGAAGAGGCGGAGAGGGTGCCTCCTCGTGGTCGCCGTCGATGAGGTCTGACTTGGCAGTTGAGGATCCCAAGCCAGCGTCGCAGAACATGTCCTTCAGAAATGAGAAAAGGGGCTCGATGGCGATGTAGGATGGCAAATTCTTGACAGTGAGCCGGAGGAGATCAGCGGCGGGGCCATGGTTGAGATCGACGGCGGTTGAACCCGAGGGGTTGGGGGTGGGCCACTTAACCTGTGACATAGCCCGCGTCAGGCCATCGCTGTCGATGACCTCGATGTCGTAGCCGGCGTCCGCGACATGCCAGCATACTCTAGCCCGCTCATTGAGAGCCTGCGGCCAGTAATCGTCGTCAGCTTCCTCGGCGGCCACCTCGTCGACGTCGGGTGAAGATGCCGCGATAAACCTCTATTGGGCCATTAGCTCCTGGGGCTCCACGGGAAGTGTAGCCGGGCTTAGGCTGTGATGCTCTGGAGTGGGGGAGGGGGTGGGGATGGGGATCTGTGGGAAAGAGGGCGTTTGGCAGGCGTCATCAAAGAAACTCAGGGCGGCTAGGGTATGGAGATCAGTGGGTAACCTGCACGGGCAAACCGGCAGATGTTAACAATGGAGGCGGCGTGGCGGCGGCGGCGACCTTGCTAGGGTTTCGAGCGAGGGAGGGGTGGTGTGTGTGTGCGAGCGCGCGGAGTTTTTGGGGTGTGTGTGGAGGGGGGGGGGCAAGGTGGTGTTTGAGGAAATGACGCGAGTACTGAAAATTTTACTAGGCGGGAGTAAAATGCCGGGGCTACTGAAAATTTGAATGAAGGGATTGAGCAACACACATTGCACACGGTCCAAACATAACAAACCGTGTGCTATCAAACAAAAAAACCCTCCAGGCGGCTAGATATTTTTGAGGGATGCATGCGGGAGCGGGAGCGAACAACATCACACACGGTCGAAACATAATAACCGTGTGCTATAAAACAGAAAAACCCTCTGTCGGTACCAAAACCGGCAGATCTCGGGTAGGGGATCCGAACTATGGGTCAAGGAGTCGATGGTAATAGGGAACGTAGAGACAGCGATTTATCCAGGTTCGGGCCCTCTCAAGGAGGTAATACCCTACGTCCTGCTTGATTGTATTGATGTGATTGTATGAAGGTTACAGAGTTGATCTACCTCGAGATCGACTGGGCTAAACCCTAGGTAATAATATCTCTCCTCTACGGACTAAACCTCCTGGTTTATATAGACACCAGGGGGTCCTAGGGTTACACATGGTCGGTTACCATCTGGGATAAACACATAGATTGCGCCATCTATTCCTTAGAGAAGACGTCAAGACTTCGGGGGTTTCCTTCTGACACACGGGGTCATCCATAATCCAGCTTTCCATTAACACGTAGAGAGCGGCCCACCAGCCCGGCCCATGAGAGATAGGCCGGCAGCCCGAGTACCCCCTAGTCCGGGACACCCTCAGTAGCCCCCGAACTAGTCTTCGAAGCCGAGGTAGAAACCGAACACCATGGGCTTCGTGGACCAGTTCACTTTCCTCCGCGATTCCGGTAATAGACCTGTATCACTCCGGGTTATATTATCAAGCATTGTCCGGTCGTACATACGCCGAACTGTACCTCGGTACCAAAGTACAACAATAACTTAGCCCCGAAGGCTAGCCACTTCGGTTTGAACAGTGTTTGCATCTGACAACTTTTACCGAAGGGTCACACCCTACCACGACCGCAAGTTGGTTTATGACAAACTCGATCCGCGGTTCGAGGCGGTTTCCATTGGCACGTCCCATCGATATGGAGATCGTGTCCTGTTTTCAAGGGATATGATCAATAATCCGCCTCATCCCACGCGCGCATAATGGCATGGTTACATGGGGAAATAGTGAGGACTGCGGCGCAGTAAAAGGACCGTGGGTTTTTACAACCCATAAAAGGGACACAGCCATTGTTCCCTTCATACGCTCTCATTTCTGCCCTTCGTCATTGCCTTTCCCCTCTCTTGAGCTCCAACGCCCAGATCCGCCCTCTCAGAAACCCTTCCTACCACCCGCCCAATCTAGCAATGGCGGGTTCCGGGTCCAAGGGCAAGTGGGAGGCTTCGAGCATCACCAACAGCGCCAGTCTAGAGTTAAAGAGCGTGGGCTACCTTCCGGCCAACATCGCCCACCATGCTCCGGAGGCGGGCCAGGCTATCCCCACGCCGCGGTAGGGCGAGAGAGTGGTGTTCGTGCCCCACTTCATCCGGGGCCTGGGTTTCCCCCTTCATCCCTTCGTCCGGGGCCTCATGTTCTTCTACGGGCTCGATTTCCACGACCTCGCGCCGAACTCCTTCCTCCACATCTCGGCTTTTATCATTGTCTGCGAGGCCTTTCTCCGAGTCCGGCCACACTTCGGTCTATGGTTGAAGATATTCAATGTCAAGCCGAAGATAGTAGATGGCCAACAGGCAGACTGCGGGGGGGGGGCCATGATTAGCAAACTTCCGCGAGTGGAGTGGCCAGACGGTACCTTCATCGAGACCGTCAAGGTATGGCAAAAAGAGTGGTTCTATATCACAGAGCCGAGGCACGCGAATTGGGAGGCGACTCCGGCCTTCCACTCCGGGCCCCCTACAAGGCTGGTCTCATGGACCAAGAAGGGCCTCGACTGGGGGCCAAACGAGGAGGTGGTGCTGCTGCAGAGCCGAATTACCAAAATGATAGGGAAGGGCGTCGCATTGGTCGACGTGATCCAGATTATGCTCGGCCGCCGAATTCTCCCCTTCCAGGACAGGGCTTCCCCCATGTGGGCCTATAAGCCCGACGACCCGGCCACCGTGCGTAGCTTCCTCCGCACCTCCCACGCCCAACTGTGGAGGGCACTATTCAAGCCGCAGAAAGATTGGCCAGCCGAGGAAGAAGACGTCGGTCTTGACGCTGCAAATCCCCCACGGGAGGTATGAGCAATTTTGTATGTTTTATCCGAACTGTTCCCTTTTGACAAGGTACTCAGCCTTGCTATTTTTCATCCGCAGAGTTGGCTGGAGAAGGCACAGCAGATCGATAGTCCGGCGTCGCTGCCAGAGGACCCCCGGACACCCCTCCTAACGGCCATGTTGGCCGTGGAGCCGTACGAGGTGCCGGAAAGGAAGGAGAAGAAGAATCAACAGGGAGAGGCCAGAGTGGGCCTCCGCTCCCGAAGACCCCCGGGCGCTAGATCCGGGGACACCACTGCTCCCTCCGCACAAGAGGAGGAGAAGGAGCAGGGAGAGGACGGGGAGGAGGACGATTCCTCCCGAACAAGGAAGAGGGCGGCGTCCGAGGATGCCGAGGAGGAGCCTCCTCAACCCGCTCCCAAAAGACCGTGCAAGGCCAAGGTAGCCTTGTCCGGCGATAGCTCGGCTTCGGCCGAAGAATCCGAGGCCTCCGAAGAGGTTCCTCAGAAAATTTCCAGGGCCAAGCCACCGGCCCAAAGGTACGCGTTCTAACGACTACCTGACCGTCTTTTGCCGAACTGGGTTGATACTGATCAAGTTTCCGTGTGCAACTTTGCAGTCCGCTGCGCGATCTTCCCACCGACCGAGTTTCGGAGGGGGGCTCTCCACCGGCGGCGCTAGCGGAGAGCGGCACCGGATCCCGCGCCTTGCCTTCCCCAACCATGAAGGAAACCGAGGAGGTCCTGTCAAGGAGGACTCCTCCCGTGCCACATACAGGGGAAGGAGGCGATACTATTATGGCCGAGGTGAATGCCTTGGTCGCCGAGGACCAAGAGGGGAGGGCCCCTCTAGCGAACAAAGAGGAGCTCGGACGAGCCGAGCTTTCTCCGAGGACAACTCCAGAGACGTCAAAGCGTCCGGAGTCCAGCGCTCCGGACTTCGAGAAGGAAGGAGCCGAGGTGCCGCCGCCACCCCCGCCTGCCCCAGAGCAGGCATCAACCGGGTGGCCGAACGAGATGGAGAATGCTCTAACCAGCTCCTCCATCGCCGAAGAGCACCGTGCACTTATGGGCGCGGTGTTACAGAGTATTCGGTCCGTGGATAACGGGCTGAAGGAGGCCTTTAGTGGCCTTCTGACCGGCTTCAAGGTGAGCGAAGTAATGCTTTTTCCTTAGAAAAATTAACTTGTGTAAATGTAGAGCCTTATACATAGTAGCCCCCGAGACTCTGACCGGTTTGAGCAAAGCCGGTCGGAGGATCAAAAATTGTTATCTCGGATTCTAACATGCGCAGAATAATGCACATGCATCATCGTCGGCCGCAGCCGCCAACGCCGAAGAGTTGGCCGAGATGAATCGGAAGCTAAAGAGCTCCGAGGATGATCTGGGCCTGGTGAACAAGAGGTTCGAGGAGGCGGAAGGTAAGTCTGAGTTGTGACAACCGTAATCGTGTAAGCAATATGCGAAGTATCCTAACGGAGGGACTGACTGTACTACAGCCGCCGCCGCGGAGGTCGAAGGCCTCAGGGCCGCACTGAGGACAGCTCAGGCGGATGCGGCGACGCAAAAGTCGGCAGCCGAACAAGCGGCTGCCGAGCTGGCGGCGGTGAGAACCGCAAGTGAAAAGCACGAGGCCAGGGTGCTGGAAGTGCAGCAGGAGCTCGGGGATGCTGTCACAAGGTGTGAGGCCCTCGAGCAGAAGAATAAGGAGCAAGCCGCCGAGCTGACCTCGTTGGCAGCGGTGGCTAAGGAAGCGCGGACGGAGGCGCGCGGCTATCAAGAAGAGCTCCGCCAAGCCAGGCTGATTGCGGACGGTAAGCCATACTTGTTACAATGTGTCTTTGGAGGCAACAGGTACGCGTTGCTCACGCGGGTATGGCGTTCCACAGGCGCCTTTGCGGACCTCCCGAAGAGTGCGGCAGATGCGGCGAGGTTCTTCGCTGGCCAGGAGGGTTGGGCCGAGCAGAGGCTCTTCTGGGCGCAATTTCAACCGCCTGAGCACCCTCCCCTCCTCAACAACCAGATGAAACAGCTGATGGAGCTGCATCGGATGGCGGAGCCGGTGATGAAGGACCTCTGCGTCAAACTATGGCCGTCGGAGCCGCTGCCGAGGAGCTACTTCGGTCTGGTGTAGAGGCTGTACGGCGCCCCCTCTCGGGTCGACGCCTGGAAGTGCTCCGCATGCATCGAGGGCGCTCGGATGGCCTTCGGCAAAATGATGGTACATTGGTCGAAGCTAAAGCCCGCCGAGATAGCCACAGGACCTCTGCCGCAAGGGAAAGAGCATAGGCGCCCCGAGCAGTATTTTCCCGCCGTGATGGACGGTGCTCGGGCCGTAGACGCTCAGTGCCCCAAAGATGTAATTTATGAGTAGATGTTGTTTCCTTGTAACCAAGGAGTTGAAACTTTTGGTCTAATGCAAATTGTTCGGCTGTGAACAAAGATGCCCGCTTATGTTAATTTTGACTCCTGTGCGGCCGTTTATAATCTGAAAGTTACCAGTCGTCCTCTTCAGCCCCCTTGCAAATATTGCGTGGGGTGTTTTCTTGTAACACGTAAACCCTTAGCCGACGTCTCGGTGCCCGGAGGCGGTTGTATGTACGGAAAACCAGGCAATCAGACTATGCGGTTTTAGTGCTTTCACTTAGCCAGAGGAGCTTGACGGTGGGGGCCGGTAACGAGCCCCCGGTGTTTGTGATATTCGGACAAGCCGTGGTGGACACCATCATCACATGGTTTTCGTAAGAGAAAACCCTTCGTATAACACGGATTAACCGCCAACGATTATAGGCTAACGCCAGTCATCGGATCGCCGACCAGTTCTCGCATATTGGGACAGTCAGTTTTCGGCTTTCTCCACTAAGGTACTTAACCAGACGAGCTAGAAGTACAATCGCAGTGGTTCTCCCTTTACCCTCTTAGCCGAACAGTGCGGAACGTAAGAGGGTAAACATAGGAGCCGGGCAACCCAACTATTGACCAAAGACGCAATTCGGAACCGATTCATATAATGCAATATCCGTGACACCGAGCACATGAACGAAAAAGAAGTGCCGGTATAAAGGTTTAAGGCAAGATCTATGGTCGAGCCCCCGGTCTATTAGCCGGTTTGAGATAAATGTATCATGATAGTTTACTTCGGCTTAAAAAGGCGGAAAGGAATATGCAACGTGAATGACTACATGAGTATACCATAATAAAGTGGTCTTTATTTCCTTTGAATGTGACGTCCAACCGTACAATTCGGATTGCCGAAGTAACTTTAATAGATACTGTAAAAGAAATGTATATATTGAGAGTAAAGGTTTACACAGGGCCTTCATGAGTGGTTTGACATCCCTACTACGCCCCGCTGCACCTCTGCGCCTTTGCTCTTCAAGAAGCTTTCGCGGAAGCGAAGCCGTCCACCATATATTCGGCGGAAGTAGTGATCTTTGGCGAGCGAGCCCTGAAAAAAGGGTTTTGAGAAGTCATCGTGGTATATCAGGTGGACGCTGATCAGGCCCAAGATGGTGCTCATTGTTGATGTCGATTTGAGGGCATCTGTTGGCCATTGGTCGGTCGAACCAAGCTCTTGACCTTTGAATGATGTGTCCCCACAACTGCCCATGGAATTTTGAGCGCGAAATTGTGCACTCGAGGTACGTATTTCGCGACTAGGTGGGCCGTGCTGTGGGGCACGTATCCCTATTTGGGGGGAGCATGGGAGTGCGCCGGGGGCGAGGCTACAGCTCGGGAGCGCTTGCGTGTGTCCAGTGTCTTGGCAGTGGACTGGGCTTGCGATGCTTCGTCGGCGATTTGGACTTCGGCGGCGAGAGCCGCAGTGTGTTCCTCTGTTCGGAGTGAGCGCTCGGTATTACCGTTAATGGTAATGACGCCCCTTGGTCCTGGCATCTTGAGCTTTAGGTACGCATAGTGTGGGACGGTGTTAAAGCGAGCGAAGGCGGTCCGTCCGAGGAGTGCATGATAACCACTGCGGAAAGGGACAATATCGAAGATCAAGTCCTCGGCGCGAAAGTTATTGGGCGAGCCGAAGACTACTTCCAAAGTCACGAAACCCGAGCAGCGTGCCTCGACGCCAGGAATTACACCTTTAAAGGTGGTTTTGCTGGGCTTGATCCTTGACGGGTCGATCCCCATCTTCCTCACTGTATCTGCGTAAAGCAGATTAAGACTGCTACCTCCGTCCATCAGGTCCCTTGTGAGGTGAAATGCGTCCACGATGGGGTCGAGTACCAGAGCCGCCGTTCCTCCATGGCGTATACTGGTCGGATGATCTCGACGGTCGAAAGTGATCGGGCAAGCCGACCACGTGTTGAATTTCGGGGCTATAGGCTCTAAGGCGTAGACATCCCGAAGCGCGCGTTTCCTCTCCTTCTTTGGTATGTGCGTGACATAGATCATGTTCACGGATTTGACCTCTGGAGGGAACTGTTTTTGGCCTCCATTATTCAGCTCGCGAGGCTCGTCATCGTCCTCACTACGGGGGCCCTTGCCCTGTTCTTCGGCTGTGGCTTTGCCGGCCTGCTTAATTACCCAACAGTGACGGTTGGTGTGGTTAGCTAGCTTGTCGGGGGTGCCATGAATCTGGCAGGGCCTATCCAATATTCTATCCAGCGCAGACGGGCCATCGCGGTTCCCTTTAGAGGGTTTTTTCCGCTATCCCGATTTCAAGCCGCTGAATCCGGCGTTGACCGCTGTGTCATCGGCTTCACCGCCGTTGTTTGAGTGCTGACGCTTATTGTTTCTATTGCGCCGGGGTTTCCCGTTTCCGTCCCGGGTCTCTGAAGTACCTGGGTCTTCGGGGTGGTTGCTTCGACGAGCCAACGAACTATCCTCGCCCGCGCAAAAGCGGGTCATTAGGGAGGTAAGAGCCGACATTGTTCTCGGCTTATCCTGGCCGAGCTGTCGGGCGAGCCACTCATCCCGAATACTGTGTTTAAATGCTGCTATAGCTTCAGCGTCCGGACAGTCGACGATTTGGTTCTTTTTGGTCAAAAACCGATTCCAGAATTGACGGGCTGACTCGCCGGGCTGTTGGATAACATGGCTCAGGTCATCTGCGTCCGGTGGCCGAACATAGGTGCCCTGAAAGTTAGCTTGGAATGCATCTTCGAGCTCTTCCCAGCTCCCGATGGAGTTTTCGGGTAGGCTGTTCAGCCAATGCCTGGTCGGTCCCTTGAGTTTCAGTGGTAAGTACTTGATAGCGTGGAGGTCATCTCCTCGAGCCATATGAATGTGGAGAAGAAAATCCTCAATCCACACAGCTGGGTCAGTTGTCCCATCATAGGATTCTATATTAACGTGTTTAAACCCCTCGAGGAATTGATGCTGCATCACCTTGTCAGTGAAACACATTGGGTGTGCGGCGCCCCTGGCCCGGGCCACATCGCGCCGAAGATCAGTTGTCATCCGGGCATGGTGCTGATCCCGAGCTCTGTCGTTTCTATCGCGCCAGGCCTGGTATCCGTCCCGTCCAGCGGGTGCATATCCTGTGGACCCATAGATGGATCTCGCTCGTGCGTTCAGGTCGTGGTGCAGATCGTATTGGTCATCCGGTTGAACCGGGTCTTTGCCTGCTCGGCGAGAGGGCACGTGTGGGTATTATGCTTCCCTGGCCGCCATATCCCGTCCTCGAGGGGGCACGGGTGGGAGTTCGGCTTGTCCGGCCGCTCTATTTCGTCCTCGAGGGGGCGCGGGTGGGTATTCGGCTTCTCCAGCCGCTCTATCTCGTCCTCGAGGGGGCGCGGGTGGGAGCTCGGTTTCCACAGCCGGCCTATCTCGTCCTCGAGGGGGCCGGTCAGGCTGGTCAGCGTAAGTTCGTCTGGGAGGTATGGGCTCGAAGGCCTCATCCTCGAATTCTGGAAGAAGGCGCCGCCATGGGTAACTCTTATATTGGCCCTGACGTTGATCGCCGAGGCCTTCTTCGGCGGCTAGGACCATCGTCCATCTATCATTGAGTGTATCCTGCTCGGCCCTGAGCTATTGTTGTTTCATCTTTAAGCTTCGGGCAGTGGCAATGAGTTGTCGCTTGAATTGTTCTTGTGCCAGGGGATCCTCCGGGACGATAAAGTCCTCGGGTCCGAGGCTATCTTCCTCTTCGGATGGAGGGAGGTAATTACTGTCCTCGGAATCATCGAGGTCCTCGGGGTCACCCTGGTCCTCATGCCCTTCAGGGGCGTCAGGTCGTTGCTCGGGCGTGTTATCGCCGAGCTCTTCCAGATTATCCGGAGTCTCGTTATCTCCGGTGTCGTTTGTGTCTGTGTGATTTTCCTTGCCCTTCCGCCATCTGGCTCGCCGTCGTCGGCGTCTGGGCGGGTCTTCGGTGGTGTCGTCGCCGCCCTTCTTGGTTGTGTCACTGTCCTTCACGGGGGTGTCAACCATGTAGACGTCATAGGTGGAGGTGGCGGTCCACTTTCCGGTATTCACAGTGGCAAGGAAGGTATCCGTGTAGGGCGGAACTTCTTCGTCCTCGTCCATGTAGTCGGCCTCATCGGAGGCGTAGTCAAGCGTGTCGGTTAAATCTTCGACAGTGGCTACCAAGTGGGTGGTGGGTGGGACGCAAAATTCCCCGCGGCCGGCATCCTGTCCGACCTGCTCCTGGTCCGAGGACAGGCCGTCCGTGATATTTATCATCTAGATCCGGTCCAGCATCTCGCTTAAGATCGAGGGGTCCACCGAATCTATGTTCGGACTGTCCTCGGAGTTGAGCTCCGGCGCGCTGATAGCGGGAGTGTGCTCGGCCAAGGATGACCCCTGGTTCTCTGGCACCGGAGTCAGATCCGAACTCTCAAGGTTAGATCCGATCTGAGGCCCGCCCCGAGGACTGGGGCGGGGAAGAGATCCGAAGTCAAGGCCTCAGGGTTGGTGGGTTCCTCGGGTAAGGCCGAGAACCCAGTGAAGATCAGATTGCCTCGAGCATCGGCGACGTACTCAAGGCCGCCGAACCTGATTTCCTGCCCGGGGGCGAAGTTGCTGACCTGGTCGAGGTGACCGGTCGGATCGGCGTGCAACACGATGCTGCCGAACGCGAAGAGCTGGCCGGGGACAAAGATGTCCCCGCTACGAACTCCGTCGCTGAAGAGAAGAGCTGTCCGAGGACGATGATATCCCCGCTGCAGATTCCATTGCTTAAGAACTGTCCGGGGACGACGAGCCATCGATCCTTGGCGACCCACGACGGGACTCTCAATGAAAGCACCAATGTCGGTACCAAAATCGGCAGATCTCGGGTAGGGGATCCGAACTATGGGTCAAGGTGTCGATGGTAACAGGGAACGTAGAGACAGCGATTTACCCAGGTTCGGGCCCTCTCAAGGAGGTAATACCCTACGTCCTGCTTGATTGTATTGATGTGATTGTATGAAGGTTACAGAGTTGATCTACCTCGAGATCGACTGGGCTAAACCCTAGGTAATGATATCTCTCCTCTACGGACTAAACCTCCTGGTTTATATAGACACCAGGGGGTCCTAGGGTTACACATGGTCGGTCACCATCTGGGATAAACACACAGATTATGCCATCTATTCCTTGGAGAAGACGTCAAGACTTCGGGGGTTTCCTTCTGACACACGGGGTCGTCCATAATCCAGCTTTCCATTGACACGTAGAGAGCGGCCCACCAGCCCGGCCCATGAGAGATAGGCCGGCAACCCGAGTACCCCCTAGTCCGGGACACCCTCACCCTCTGCGCAGGTAGATATTTTTAAGGGATGCAGGCGGGAGTGGGGTGCCGGGGGCAAATAGCATCGCACACGGTCGAAACATAATAATCGTGTGCTATCAAACAGAAAAACCCTCCAGGCGGGTAGATATTTTTGAGATTGCAAGGGAAGCCTCATGGAGCCCAATCTACTGTGCTGACGTGGGTGACAGGGCATGGGCGTGGTACACGGGTAGTCTGAGGGAACCGTGTGTGTTGCATGGCCAGAAAAACGTGGGAAATGGTCAGAACACGAACAGTGCATGTGGACCAAATATATGTATGAAAAGGCTGGTTTGATGTTCAAATACCCAATGCACAACTTTGATGTGGCACCTGTCTCACAAAGCCCACATTATTGCTAGTCCGCCCCCCCCCTACTTCGTGTCGGCGGGAGGGGAATAGGTCTGACATAGCACACCCTACCGTAACACTAAACGGCCTATAGGAGTCCATCATGGTCAAACCCCCCTTTCGCTTCCGGTCAAAGGTGGACCGTGTACGGGCCCACAAATGTGTGCTTGTGGCACGAGATGGGTGAGGCCACATACGAACCACCTGCGAGTGGCCCAACTATATGTATGAAAAGGGTGGTGTGATATTTAAATACCCAATTCATGCACAACTTTGATGTGGCACACGTGCCTCACAAATTAACCGGACATCCCCGACCCCACGGAGGTTCAGGAAGTGCGAAGTACCCCCCCACAGCCACCCACACACACACACACATACACACACACTTTGAGTCGGTGGGAGGGGGCATCTCACCAAGACGTAGTGTAACACGGACCAAGAAGAATTCACCTTGGTCGTATAACCTCTGTCTTGTTGTTGGCCAAAGTGATGGACATCCACGCGACCCCACAGATATGGGCTAGCTCGCCTATAACCACGCAAGGGAGTAGTGCTCGAAGACAACCACTGCCTGCATGTGGCCCAAACATATGTATGGAAGTGTTGTGTGGTGTGTTTGAATACCCAATGCACAACTTTGATGTGGCACGGTACCGTGCTTTGGAACCGGAAAGTCCCCACACGGAGCGAGGGTCCACGACGCGTACTATATGTATGTCACCCAACTTCGAGCCGGTGACGGGGATTCATGCGTACGCATGCGCTCAAACTTAGGTCTTGAATCTCATCACCATGACCTACTACACGGTAACACGAACCAAAGAAGAAGAATCCACCCTCGTAACCTCTCTCGATGCCGGTCAAATTGATGGACGTCCACGCGGGCCCATGAATATATAGGCTTGCCGCTGATAACCACGCGAGGAGAGTACTGTCCGAAGACAACCACTGCATGCATGTGTCCCAAACATATGTATATGGAGGTGATGCATGCATGCATATGTTTAATTTGAATACCATGCACAACATTGATGTGGCGCCCACGTCAAAAATCGTACACTCCCCACACAGAGCTAGATCGTTTCATGACGCGTCGTGTGCTGCCCCCCCCCCCACTTCGATCCGGTGGGAGAGGGATTCATGCATGAGTACACATGCATGCGCTCAAACTATATTATGTAATCTCATAGCATGACCTATATATACCGTAAGACAAACCAAAAAATAATCCCCTCCTAAGTCAAATTAACCTCTCTCGTTGTCGGTCAAAGTGATGGACCAAGCGGGCCCACAGGTGGAAAGCATCGATATCGCCGATAACCGCGTGAGTGAGTGTCAGAGGACAACCACCATCGCTTGCATGTGAGCCAAAACATATGTAAGTACGGATGTGTGTGTGGGTTGTTGTGATGTTTTAATACCCAAAATGCACAACTTTGATGTGGCACCTACCTCGGGAACTGTAAAGTCCCCACACAGAGCGAGGTTCATGATGTGTAGTATATGTTGGTCCCATCCCCCTCTTCGACGCGTACTATATACTCCTACCGTAACACAACCAAAAAGAATCCTCCTTGTTGGTCAAATTAACCTCTCTCGGTCGTTGGGTCGAAGTGATGGACGACGACCTCGCGGGCTCACAGATGGAAATTAAGCGTCGCACGCGAGTGAGTGTCCTGTAGGACAACCACCACCTACATGTGGCCCAAAGAGGTGTTGTGTGATGTTTGAATACCCAATGCACAACTTTCATGTGGCATCTGCCTCAGAAACCGAAAAGTCCCCACACGGAGCGAGGTTCATGACACGTAGTATATGCTGGTCCCCTCCCCCCTCTTCGACGCATACTATGTACTCCTACCATAACACAAACCAAAAAGAATCATCCTTGTTGGTCAAATTAACCTCTCTCGATGTAGGTCAAAGTGATGGACGACGACCTCGCGGGCCAACAGAAAGCGTCACACGCGAGTGAGTGTGTCCTAGGACAACCACCTGCCTGCATACCCAAAGAGGTGTTGTGTGATGTTTGAAATACCCACTGCACAACTTTAATGTGGCACATGCTTCGCAAACCGGAAATGCCCTACACAGAGGTCCACGACGTGTCGTAGTCCACCTAACTTCGAGCCGGTGGGAAGGATTCATGTGTACGCACACGCGCTCGAACTTTGATCTCGAATCTCACCATGATCCACACCGTAACTAATCCCAAGATGAATCCACCTTTGGTTAAATGCCTCTCGATGTCGGTGAAAAGTGATAACCTTCGCGGGCTAATTAACGAATGGGCACATCGCTGATAACCGCATGAGGGAGTGTCCGAGGACCACCATGCATGCATGTGACCGAAACATGTATGTATGAAATGGCCGTGTAATGTTTTAAATAACCAATTCACGACTTTGATGTGGCACCTGCCTCACAAAATGGTCAACCCCACACGGTGGCTCTGTACTGCCGGACCCCCCCCCCCCCGACACACACACACCACACCACCACCGCCGCCAGTACGAGGCATGTTAAACTTTTTCCGCGGTGAACATATGTGACCAAAGGAGTGACGTGTTAAAATTTGGAAGGAAGAAAAATCAGAGATCGTCATTCGGATGTTTTTATACATAGATTGATTTCCTAGGGATATAATGTGCAAATATCAAATTTGAGCTACATGCACACGTGATAGTGCACCAAAATGGATTGAAAAATCATATGTGTGTCTCTGGGTGCATGTTTAGTCCCCATGCAAGAAATTTCAAACATTGAGAATCTTGATTTTTAAAATCTAGTAAATCCAAAACTTAGTTGAAATTCATGAAACCTATCGTGGTGTCATATGGACACCAATAGACTGTGATATTGTATTGTTTTTTCAAATTTGAGACAAGTTTTGATATATTATTCTTACAAACAGGAGATTATTAATAATTGGCAACCAATATTGCAAACGGATCATTTATTCGTACCATGGGCGTTAGACCAACAATGTACGTGCCATGCTTCGGTTAAGTAATATAGCGGCAGAATTAATCATGAAAAAATAAAAACAATATACGTGCCGCCACGCGTCCCGTGTGCCGTGTGAGCAGGCGTGAGTTGACGGGACGCATGCACGCAGTCCGCCACGCAGGCAGACCGGGAGGCGTGCGAGCAGGTGTGTGAATTGACATGAGGCATGTTCGCTGCGTAGTGTCACCGGGAGGCATGGGAGTAGCTGTGTGAAATGAAGGTAGGCATGTGAGCAGTCCACTGCGCAGGCTCACCGTGAGGCGAGCCAGCCCTTTGACCGCCGCCCGCCTCGCTCCCCACTGCTCCATATTAATGGCGCACCTGAGCCGCTGGTTATAATAGGCGCCCGCACCTCCCATTCTCGCTACACACACAATCCTCTCTCTCCGCCTGCATCCTCGACGCCGCTCTCAGTCATCACCGCCGTCAGTGTATGAGGATGCCGCCGAAGCACACCATCGGAGGGAGTGGCGACGCCGGGGCTTCTGTAGCACCTGAGCACGGCGTGAAGCTGGAGACAGAGGTTGCCGTCGCTGCCGGCGAGGTCTCGCGCAGGCAGAAGAGCGACGGTGATGGCGTCGTGCTTCCACTGCCGGAGCCGGAGGTCCACAGCGACTCCGGCGACGACTCTGACGACCACTCCGGCGACGACTCCGATGACGACGGAGAACCGGTTAGTCATCTGTACCCATTTATGTGGCAAATATATCCTAGCGTTTCTCTGGTTAGTCCTGCCTCCGCTTTTTGGAATAGAAATCCTATGGTTATGTTCTCTCAATCCATGAAATCTGAGTTTGATTCGATAGATCCATGAAATCTGAGTTAGATTCGATAGATCCGTGTAGTGTATTGATTGTTTGAATGGTACAAATGATAAGTGATTAATTGTTTCTTCTGTACAAATGATTTCTGCTAAAAATCCGACTAGCTAGGGATCCCTTTGGGGCGCAGGATAACTTGTAATCATCATACTTCTGTCGTTGTGTATTTCCCTTTAGCTGTTGCTTTCGAACATCTCCTGTTAGTGAGCTGATGTATGACACTATGAGGGTTTCATTCGAGTAATGGAACCGGGGAGGAGCCTCCCTGTTCTTCTAAAAAAATAATCCGACTAGGGTTAGTGTTGCTAATATTTCCTAGCCAGATCTTGACAATTGATTTTGATGCCAAAAGTCGTTGGCATGCCAAATTTTGATCCTACTTTACGGCATGTAAATTGGTTTGATGCCAAAAGTCGTCGGCATGCCAAATTTTGGCAACTCCCAAATGTTCGCTAGAGATTAGTTTGCATTCCATTGTTCATTACCAATCTCACAAAAGGTTGCCAAGTGTTGGCAACTTTTGTTTTTGCCAAATGTCGGTAGCAAACCAAACTTTTGATTTTGCCAAATGTTGGTAGCAAACCAATCAGACTCTTAATTTTGTTGCACTAAGTTGTGTGCTCTCTATTTATGCATTTCTTTCATCAAGATCACTTGTTGATTTAGGGTTCACGCTGACACATGATATATTATGTTTCATAAACTCTGCCTGCTGAATTCGCATTATTATAAAATATACTGATGCCACATTTTTACCATATGTGTAGGTGCTGTCTGAGGATGTCGACAGCGAGGATGAAGATGCCTAGAGGAGGTACAAGAGGCAAAAGCTCAGGGAGCTTTATGCAGGAAAGCATAACAGGCGTGTGAGGACCTGGAATGGGGGCTTTGGATGTCCATTCTGCAACCAACTCCTTCATAACGAGTATGCAAGTGTTCTGGCGCATGCAAGAGGACGAGTCATTGGCTCCTTCAAGCAGAAGTATTCTCGCAGGGTGGCGCACGCCATGTACGCTGAGTACCTGGAGAAGTTTCACCTTCGTGTAGGCCTGTAGGCAGATGCATGAGATGTGGGATTGAACTATGGCTATATGTAGCGTCTTAATTATAACTATGCTTGAGTATGCTTAATATATCGGTTGAACTAGGGTCGAACAATGCTTGAGTATGCTTATTATCTATGCCTGAGTATGCTTTATATATATATATATATATATATATATATATATATATATATATATATATGTTTACTTGTGTCTAGATGTGGGATGAGTATGCAATCAGTATGGTTGATGGAATTTTATGCTTCTCTTATACCCACACCCAGTGGCGGACCTACAAATAAAATAGAACGTGTGCACACTTTAAAAAACTTGGGACTATTTCAATTAGCTTGCATGGGCCTTAAAAATCAGCTAATTTTTACATGGTGAAAAATGTTTTCCAAAAATCTGGGTGTGCCATGGCACACCTGGCACACCCCCTGGGTACGCCATTGCCCACATCGCACACAGAGTGATGTTAATCGCACATGTTTGAGTCTACCAAACCGTTGCCTCTGAAATGCATTCTGGCCTCTGGGACAGAAAACCCTCACCACCCAATTCAAAAAGGAAAAAAGAAAACCCTCACCACCCCCATGCCACAAAACCGTCACCCCCGCCCGCCACCTCCCCCTCCCCGTCCCCAGTCGCACCTGCACTCCTCAGCGACTCTGCATATCACCACCTATCGCCACGGCAACCACTTAGCTCGACGCCTGTCGCCGACGCCGGCTGTCGGCAAACCCCACCGCATTTCGCCACTGCCGCTTACCGCCGCCTATCGCCACCGACTTTCTCGACGTGGCTCGCCGTCGACCCAGCTCCGCCCGATTGGGGAATCTGCGGTATTGGAGCTTTTTCTCATGGAGAACCAGGTAACTAATTTACTGAAATATTTGATCATCTCTTATCCCAGTCCGTCTGCCCCTTTTAATCACCCGGCCGAAATCACCATGGATTCATTTTTCTTCTAGCTGATTCGAGGGTTTTCTTTCAATCATTGAGTGTACAGTGCAAGGAGACATCAGGCTTATGCGGCCTCGGCCAGACAGCCGAGAAGTTCCATCTCACCGTACCAGCTGGATTCAGGAATCGCACGGTATGTTCAGTCTCACCCGACCTCGGTTGGCATGGCCTACTGTTCTGAACATATTGTATATATTGCTACATTTGGATAAAAGGTGCCACATGCAGTATATACGTCAAAGGGGATTTTTCTTCTTCCTATATTAGGCAAATTAATGCTATAATGTTCTTTCGATTACTCTCATATTTGCATGACATCGTGGTTACACTATCTGTTTAACTATAAATTTGTGTCCTTTGATTTCAACTGCTGTGTACTGTTCTTTCAATTACTCCCATATTTGCATGTTACCCTATTCTTTAACAATCTTATCATTTCCTGCAGTACATCCCTTGCTTTGCAACAGCAACTGTGGTACACAATCTTGGCCTTTACATAACTGAAGACTCCAGGAATGTCATATTGAACACAAACCATGGATTTACAATCATTGCTTCTGTACAACTTGATGAACATGGTCATTCCTATTTTGGCGCGGGCCTTTGGATAGAAATTTCTAAGTTTTATGTAGTGAAAGCTGGCACTAAAATTGCACTGCACCTAAAAGAGCCTGGTCATATGATATATGCTAACTTCCCCGACGATGTCATCCATCCGGACTTTGTTCCAAGTAAGTGTTCTTTTCAAGTATCTGCATGTTGACTTACCTAGCAATATCAAAGTAATTGTGTAGTATTTAAGCAACCAATAAGGATTCCATTTTTTGACTCTGTTAAGTCTGTTCCTACCTAGTTACTTCTAGTTACCAATGCACTTTTCTTCTGCCCTGTTCTAACTTAATATTCCCTATCCTCCCACTCCTCTAGTCCTATCAGATAGCGTTGCCGCTGAGGAGACTCCGGAGGTGGAGGACGAGGCTGCCAACAAGCGGAGGCTGGTCGAGCAAGATCCGCAAGCGACTCCGGTGGGCCTAGACTTCATCAGCAGCCTCCCCGATGATATGTTGATTGTCATCATCTCCCTCCTCCCAATCAAATATGGCGCGCAGACAACCGTCCTTTCCCGGCGATGGTGCCCCGGTATTCCACCCCTCTCGACCACATCGACGTCCACAAGCTCTACCATGGCTATTGCAAAAGCTTGGACGCGTTGTCCCAGATCCTCGGCAGGCACCTTGGCCCAATCAGAGGCCTTATCATGGGCAAGTTTCATTCCAATAGCAAGTACCGAGCCAAGCTTGATGAGTGGTTCCGATCCCCCGCCCTAGATCACCTCGAGGAGCTCAGTTTTAATGATGGACATATGCGCTTGCTGCCACCATCCGCGCTCCGCCTCGCGGCCACGCTGCAGGTCGCCAGGTTCATGAACTTCCATTTGCCCCCGATTAATGACGCGCCCGCTCTTTTTCTCCCTCGACTGAAGCACCTCGAGCTCGTCGCCGTCTGCATCCCCAAGGATGACATGGTGCACCTGCTCCGCAGCTGTACTGCACTCGAGTACCTTCGTCTTTAGGTGATCAATGGGTTGAGTAGCTTCCACATCACCTCCATGACTCTCCGGACAATTTATGTGTGTTGCTGGTGCTGCAACAAGAGATCACAGAAGGTGTATCACAGTATGGTCATTGAGGACACACCTTTACTTGAGAGATTACTTGTAGTTGATTAACAAGGTCCAACAAGAATCAGTGTCATTTCAGCGCCGAAATTGACAGTGGTGGGCTGCTCGTCTGTCAAATTCTTCGAACTTGTTATTGGATCCACACCCGTTCAGGTACAACATTCGCCTTCTTATTCTCCTTCTTGAATTAACATTTTTTCCAATTTTGAAGATTGTCCGTCTGTCATCCAGAAAATGAACCCGACAAGCTTGACAACATATCTACGCACAGTGAAGGTCTTCGCAATAGAATCTATCGGCCCCAACCTAGACGAAGTTGTCAGTTTCCTGAGATGCTTTCCGTGCCTAGAGAAGCTACATATCGAGGTGATGCTCCTTTCCTATTAAATGTTAACCATAAGGGAGTTCAATTTTTTGGTACCCTTTCCCAAGTTTACAATGACGAATGTACTACGATTTCTGAAGGAATTTTGGAGGATTTCAGTACATTGATGTTTTTCCCCTACAGTGGTTGCTTGATTCATAAGGTTACAATCCATATGCATTTCTCCTTTCGATTCATCTGTACTAGTTTTCATAGGTAAATTTCCATCCACTCCAACCTCTTGGGAAGAAGCCTACGTTTTCCTAGATTGTAATCAAATGCCCATGTTAATCATGTAGGATCAAAGATGGCATGTCACTCTATTCGTGTATTTTAGAAATCCTGCAAATCAAAGAGGCCTATAGTAGTGTTCAAAACTGTATGTAGGCACTAATACGTTCTCTTCTTTTGCAGATACGATTAGGCCCGGTAGTGGATAATGCGATACAATATAACAACCACATTGAATGCCTTGATCTGCATCTCTCAGAAATTACTTTGAACTCCTACCGAGGGACCTTATTGGAGATTATATTCGCCAGGTTCTTTGTTGTGAGAGCAAGGGTGCTAAAGGTAATGAGGCTTGCCCTACATTTGTTTCGCAAAACTGAATGGTTTGCTGATCAGTGCCGGCGGCTGCGGCAGAATGGAAAAGGCTCTACAGAAGCTGAATTTCATTTTGGAAGATCAGTTCACAGAGTAATCGGAAGTCATTATGTCAAGCCCATACATGACTTGTCAGTGGTTGATCCCTTTGCAGAAATGTTGAGGTTTCGAAACGGGTGTTACAAGTTGTAATATCAGTATGAACCTCTCATATGTCCAAGTTCAGCTGATCAGCGCGGGCGTCTATAGCTGCATGAGCTGAATTTCATTTCTAATATCTGTTTGAACCTTGTAATTAATCTTCGAATTTGAGCCTTCTAACTCTTGAATTTGAACCTTGTAATATTTCGGGCTTTTGTGGTACACTCATTGAAATGGCATCGTATGAGACTCGTATATTGGTAGTACTACTTTGACATTCATATGCAATGGACGATTAATATCTGGACCTCAATGGACTTGATTTTATTTACCATTCTCGAATGTGTTTCCCCTGTCGATCTCAATCGCAAAAGATCTATATTGCGGACACGACAACGATCTTCGACATTATTGTACACAGTTGGTTTCCTCAACTGTGTGCCCAAAATTATCGCACTCGAGTGTCCATCATTACCCGTCTGTGTAACTTTAACCTCATCACCCACGGGTAAACTTGGTGCCTCTTCGAGCCCACGCGTGGTCAAATGAAACGTGTGTGGGGTGCTCAATAGCTCAAGCGTGCACTGGAATCCTCCGCTAGGAACGTGGTGACAAGACGTGACGATTACACGCCGTCCGGCCCCCATTTATTATAGCTGCCATTTAACCCTTGTGTCTCTTCAACCTTTCGATCGCACCCAGTATTGCAAGAAGCACACCCACGACAACAAATACAGAGAGGGTATCCAGCGCGGCTCCAATGGCGGTCCCAGCGGCTGCCGACGACGAGCAGCAGTTCACCATGCATGACGTAGTGGACACCCACAGAAGGTTCACGGAGCTCTCGGTGGTGTACATAAACAACCCGATCTGGGTGGAGAACTCCATCCACACTATGGAGTTGTTGCTTGCTGCGGAGAAGTACAAGGTGGTCAGGTTCGACCTCGAGTACACCCGCGCTCGTGCCGGGTCTCGTCACAAGGTCGCCGTGGCCCAGATGTGCATGCGCAATCACGTCCTTGTCTACCACTACTGCCTGGCCACAAGGCCTTGCCAGCATTTCGCCAGGTTTGCAAATAGCCCCCACTACGTGTTCGCTACGGTGGACATCACCAATGATGTAAAGGTGCTCAAGAATTCGGGCATCGCCTGCCAGAATCTTGTTGACATCCAGGGCCAATACAAGATTTGGGGCAGCAAGAAGCATGAGAAGGACTCATTGGTTCACCTCGCTGAGGCCATCATCGACCCCTACTACAGAGACATGAAGGATTCCTGCAACAAGGATAAGCGTGCCTAGCACTCGGCCTGGATGGAGAAACTCGACAAAGCTCACATCGTGTACGCGGCCAAGGAGGCGTACACGAGCTACGAGATGTACAGGTGGATCGTTGACATGAGGAAGTGCATCCTTCTTCCCCAAAACGGCCAAGGATCCAGCCGGAAGCAGAGCAATGGCAAGCGTCGTCACAACAAGAAGTAGATGATCGTTTCTCCTAGTTTAGTGTGCATGTAATTGTTTACTTTGGTGTGTGTAGTCACTTATGTAATTGGATGTTTTATTTGGTTATGCAACAATTTTCTTATAAGTATATATGTTGCTATTGTGTAGACAGAGCATAGATGTTGTGCGGACAGAGCAAATCACATCGGCCATGGGCTAAACTAGGGAACCCGTCGGTGATGATTTCATCAATCACTGACAATTGTATACCAGTAAGCGTTTGCCCACAACACACACGGGTTATTAGCAGGAATCATCTGTGTTGTTATCAGTCTTCCCACACATTCAGATTACTGACATGTTTGCCGTGTATCACACACATCTTGTTAAGTTGAACCATTTCTGTTGTGTTGGGTAATCGCAAACAGTTCATCCGAGTGAACCGCATGCCGTATATCGCACACACCTTGATCTGCCTGACTGTTTCTGTTGTGTTTGGTAATCACAAATAGTTCATTCTAGTGAACTGTATGCCGTGTATCGCACACACCTCAAACTGGCTGCCCATTTCTGTTGTGTTGGGTAATCACAAACATTTCATCCGAGTGAACTGTATGCCGTGTATCGCACACACCACGAACTGGCTGACCGTGTTTCTTGTTCTGGCTTATCGCAAACAGTTCGTATGGATCAAATGTATGCCACGTATCGCAGACGCGTCTCTAATCTGAATTGTTTTTGATGTCTCCGGCATCGCAAACAGTTCGTCTTATTTGGGACAGTTTTTTTAGGACACCGTTTGCGATTCATGCATCGCACACAGTTTGGTCGCGGGATCTCTGATTCATGTGTCGCGTTAGCAGTCGCCTGCAGTAGTGGTGCACGAGGAGAGGGAAGGTGTTTGTGTGTAGGGGTGGTGGTGAGTGAGATGTGTATCAATGCATGTGTGTGTGTGTGTGTGTGTGAGAGAGAGAGAGAGAGAGAGATGGTGGAGAGTCTGCGAGAGCCAGATACCTAGGGATAAAGACGCTGGGGGTATTGTTTTGTGTCTATGGGAAAGATACACGACTAGATAGTGTGTGTGCTTGGGAAAGAGAGATGCCGAGAGACCTAGAGAGTGGGGGAAGAGATGTGTGCATGTCTGCGAGAGAAAGAGATAGATACCTATATGGGGGGGGGGGCAGACCTAGAAGAGAGAGAGGGGATAATGTGTGCGCGTGTTTGTGTCCGGGGGAGAGAGAAAGGCTTGTGTGGGGGGAAGAGGGGCCGGGGAGGTGTGCTTCAGATAAAGAGTGAGGGGTGTATGTCCGAGAGACATAGACGTAATGGAAATATATGGTCAAGAGTGTGTGCAATCATGCTTG
This sequence comes from Elymus sibiricus, assembly GCA_039707655.1. Lineage (NCBI taxonomy): Eukaryota > Viridiplantae > Streptophyta > Magnoliopsida > Poales > Poaceae > Elymus > Elymus sibiricus. The sequence goes on from CM077668.1 coordinate 155,782,323, forward strand.
ATCAATTTGTTTCATATTTTGGACTTTGAGATAGTGATACTTTTGAACATGTGAGGTATACTTTGAAGTACCAGAATTACTGAGCTAAGATTGAAAATTTTGAATTTGATTCCATTATTAGCTTATATAATATATTTAAATGGGGGTACATTTTTTAACCCAGGACTGCATGATTTCAAATTCATATATCAAACCTAGAGATATGCACATTCGCTCGTGTTCAAACCTTACAATCATCCACTTTATTCATACACATACATATTTGTTTGTGTCATAATATTTAGGATAAACACATTCAGAATTTCATTTGAATTGGAGCATATGATGGTATTTGCTTCCACTAGCTCAATGACCCATATTTGAATTGAATGGACAATCTAGGTTTCAAGTTGGAGACATTGATTTTCGAAACTTGCACCTTTATGTTTTTTTGCGTGCACAACAAATAAATACTCGGCCATGATATTGTAGTCAGTTGTAGAACAGCAGAACACATAATTTCAGCCACCAAAAGCTTTCAAACTTCCCGCTCAGATCGAAATATCTCACGCCCGAAAGTTTTGCCCTGCGATATTCCTCTTTTACCCCTGCCACATCAACGGAAAAGGCCTGCTTTGGTAAATCCATTGTTTTCCCCTCTTTGCCCCCAACATTCTTCCCCAGAACCCCTCCCCTGCCCGCCTCCCCCTCCCCCTCCCCCTCCCCCAAGCCGTCGAATCTAGTCCTCCGCCGCAGCGGTGCACCTCACACCCCGCCGGATCTACCTTCCACACCTTGGAACCCCCAACTGCTAACTCACCACTTCACCAGAGCCACTTCAACGACTGGCTTGTCCACCGCACCAGATCTCCTTGACTGCCATCATGGTCCACTGCACCGGATCTACTTCACCGGTGCCCTCGCCCACCACAGTGTAGGCCCTTCTGTAGGATCGAAAGTATGTCTAGAGGGGGGTGATAACCCACAAGTATAGGGGATCACAACAGTTTTTGCGAGTAGTATTTCACCCAGATTTATTGATTCGACACAAGGGGAGCCAAAGAATAATTGCGAGTATTAGCAGTTGAGTTGTCAATTCAACCACACGTGGAGAACTAAATATCTGCAGCAAAATGTTTAGTAGCACAGTAGTATGATAGTTTCAATAGCAGTAGTAACAGTAACAATAGTAACAATAACAGTAGTAGTAGCAGTTTTGTAATGATTGTAACAGCAGCAGCAACGAAAGTAACTTAGCAAAGATCAATATGCGAAAAGCGTAGGCATTGGATCAGTGATGGATAATTATGTTGGATGACATTCATCATGTAACAGTCACAACCTAGGGTGATACACAATAGCTCCAATTCATCAATGTAATGTAGGCATGTATTCCGTATATAGTCATACATGCTTATAGTAAGAACTTGCATGACATCTTTTGTCCTACCCTCCCATGGCAGTGGAGTCCATAAGGAAATCTAAGGGATATTAAGGCCTCCTTTTAATAGAGAACCAGAACAAAGCATTAGCACATAGTGAATACATCAACTCCTCAAACTACGGCAATCACCGGAAATAATCCCAATTATTGTCACCTTGGGGTATGCGGATCATAAAACGTAATAGGTGCATATAACTTGCAAGATAGGATCAAGAACTCAAATATATTCATGAAAACATAAAGCTTCAGATCTGAAATCATGGCACTCGGGCCCTAGTGATAAGCATTAAGCATAGCAAAGTCATAGCAACATCAATCTCAAAACATAGTGGATACTAGGGATCAAAGCCCTAACAAATTGACTCGATTACATGGTAAATCTCATCCAACCCATCACCGTCCAGCAAGCCTACGAAGAAATTACTCACGCACGGCGGTGAGCATCATGAAATTGGTGATGGAGGATGGTTGATGATGACGATGGCGTCGAATCCCCCTCACCGGAGCCCCGAATGGACTCTAGATCAGCCCTCCCGATGAAGAACAGGAGGTGGTGGTGGCTCCGTATTGGAAAACGTGATGATTCTTTCTCTCTGATTTTTTTCTCCATGAATAGGTACTTATAGCATTGGAATTAGGGTAAATGGAGTTGGCAGGGCCCCACAATTCTGCTGAAAACAGCGTCAGTCCGGGTTAGTTCCATTCAAATCATGCAAATTAGAGTCCAAAACCAGAGCAAAAGTGTTTGGAAAAGTAGATACGTTTGGGACGTATCAGGGGGTGATTAGACTACTTGACCAAATAAAAATCTATCCTTTTCCCAATTTTAGTTGTGGGCAGATTTTAGCAAATACACCAAGTCAAGTATCACCCTACACATGTAATTCTAAGAGTGTAGCAGCGGAAAGTAAAACATTGCACCTGTAAGTAAAGGAGGGGTTTGGAGATTTCAAACGCAATGAAGACACGATGATTTTTGGCGTGGTTCTGATAGGTGGTGCTATCGTACGTCCATGTTGATGGAGACTTCAACCCACGAAGGGTAACGGTTGCGCGAGTCCATGGAGGGCTCCACCCACGAAGGGTCCACGAAGAAGCAACCTTGCCTATTCCACCATGGCTTCCATCCATGAAGGACTAGCCTCACTTGGAGTAGATCTTCACGAAGTAGGCGATCTCCTTGCCCTTACAAACTCCTTGGTTCAACTCCACATGATCTTGGAGGCTCCCAAGTGACACCTAACCAATCTAGGAGACACCACTCTCCAAAAGGTAATAGACAGTGTGTTGATGTGAACTCATTTGAATATTTAGAGGTGGCACATGCAAATTTACTTGGAACGGCAGAGTAATACCGCATATAGGTAGATATAGTGGACTCATCTGGAACAACTTTGGTTTAAGGATTTGGATGCACAAGCAGTATTCCCGCTTAGTACAGGCGAAGGCTAGCGAATAGATTGAGAAGCGACCAGCTAGAGAGCGAGAACGGTCATAGACATGCATTGTGAATAATTAACATTGAATACGAGCATGAGTAGGATATCAACACCCTGAACATAAATATCATGGATGCTATGTTGGCTTTGATTAAACTACATGTATGAACATGTGCCAAGTCAAGCCACTCGAATTACTTAGAGGAGGATACCATGCTAACATACTACATCACAATCATTTTAATGCATGTTGACACTCAAGATAAATCATTATCCACTCCTAGCTATTTAAGCATGGCATGAGCAATTATAATCTCTAATTGTCATCACAAACATGTTTACTCATAATAATGCTGAATCATGAATACTGAGCTAAACATATTTACAAAGACAAAAACAAGAAGAGTTCATACCAGCTTTTCTTCACCACAATCACTTCATTAAATATCATCATTATTGCCTTTCACTTGCACGACCGAATGATATGAAAATAATAATAGTGCAAGGGTGCCGTGGACTAAGCTGGATTTCCCCCAAGCTTAGGCTTTTGGCCTAAGTTGGTCTACAGCCAGTCCTGGCCTGGATAATGCCCGTGATGGTAGTTCGGGTTATACTAAAATGCAGCTGCCACAGCTTGGCGAGCTGCCTCGTTAAGGCGCTTGGTCTCTGCCGCCCTCTCGTACTCCTTAGCCTCCTCCTCAAGTATGAAATGTCTTTGTTTTCCCTGGAAATCAAAGAAGGCGGGAGCAGGCAAAACAATATGGAAAACACGGCGCTTGTTAAAGATTTTCCTGTATCTGAACGGGGGGAGACCCCTCTCAAGGAACTGGTGGCGTTCCATAGCATCATAATCAAGAAAACTAGGTGGCAAAACTGTATCATTTTGTTTAATAGGCACACCAAGATAGGTAGCTAAGCGAGTGGCATAAATTCCACCAAAGAAATCACCAACTAAGGCATTATTGTGTAAACGACGTGCAACAATAACCCCCATGTTAAATTGTCTGTCACCCAGCACCGCACTCTTAAGAACGCTCAGGTCAAGGGCGCAAAGATGACTATGATCATGTTTACCATTAATGCATCTACCAATGAACAGAGCAAAATAATGTATGGCAGGAAAATGAATGCTCCCCATAGTAGCCTGTGTGATGCCTCTAGTTTCACCCCTCGTAATGTTCATGAGAAATTCATTGCAATCAGATTTATGAGGTTCAGTGCAAGTCCCCCAGAATGGAATTTTGCATACTTCACTAAATTCTTCAATGGACATGCGAAAAGGATGTTCATAAAGGTTGAAAATAACATCATGTGAACTGCGCTGATATACATACTTGAATCTTCGCACAAAGGAGTCAGTGAGGTCGTAATATTGCAGGCACCTGTCTGCAAGGAACTTCGTGAGCTCGGTGTTACGCACGTACATATCAAACTCTTCTTTGATGCCAGCTCGAATCATGAAGGCATCTGACGGCCACTCGCACGGTAGCACCACGGCCTCTCGCGGCGGTTCGGTATCCTGCTCACGTATTGCGGGCCTAGGAGCACTTTTGCTCGAGGAACCACCATGGTACATCTTCCTAAACATTTTCCTTTCTCTGAAAAATTTCTGAAATTTTTAGTGACTCAAAACAAAAGTGAACGAAACTCAACAAAATTGATAGCAACTACTCCTACAAGTATCTAGAGGCTATATCATGCATCAAAACTACTTTGGACCATACAAATTTAACATGCAAGCTCATAAACATGGTCACCACAGCAGCAAAATTTGCAAAGTATAAAGCACTAGAACAAAAATTAATTGGAGCATTGGAGGAGCCACATACCAAGGAGTAATTCCTCAAAACAGTTTTGGAAACGGAGTTCCGAGCAAGGAGATCAAAAATCACAGTAAAATAAGCAAGAACACGGGCTTGGGAGCAAGTTTGATTTTTTCTAGAGGAAGAAGAAGGAGATGGGTGGCTGGCATAAGTGAGTGGGTCCCTGTGGGACCCACAAGCCTGCTGGGCGCGCCTGGGGGGGGGGGGGGCAGGTGCGCCCAGGTGGCTCGTGGGGCCCATGTGGCCCTGGGTGTGTTTCCTTCCAGAAAAAATCGTCAAAAAGTTTCGCTGCATTTGGACTTCATTTGATATGGATTTTCTGGAAAACCAAAAACAAGCAGAAAACAGCAACTGGCACTGGGCACTAGGTCAATATGTTAGTCCATAAAAATCATATAAAATCCATATAAAAGTGCACCAAAATCATACAAAACTATAATAAACATGACATGAATACTTCATAAATTATAGATATGTTGGAGACATATCGGCAACCCCAAGCTTAATTCTTGCTCGTCCTCGAGTAGGTAAATGATAAAAGAAATAATTTATGAAGTGTGAATACTAGCATAGTGCATAAGTTTGATCAATGATAATTTCAATCACTTTTCCTAGCATCATAACAACAACTCTTCCTCATAAAACTCATCATGATAAAGTAGCAATTAATTCACATGTTATGGTTCAAACAATGCAATCTCTTGAAACTTAACAACCTATGTTCTTAGTCACCAAACAATTGTAATTCAACTTAATTTCAACAAAGTCTAAGTAAGAGCTCCACATACTCAATTATCATATAGTCTTCTATGATTGCTAGTACTCAAAGCATATTTTTAGAACAAATGGTATCCATCGAACACAGAGAAAGATAGGGGCTTAGTGTTTCGCCTCCCAACTTATTTATCATAGAGATAATTGTCAACAATAATAATTCATGATCAAATATATTTGACTGGCCATAAGTGCCTGGATCTTTCCCCACCACATGATGCTTGCCAACTAGAGAATAATTAAGGTTGGAATGAGAATGAATACTTATTGACTCTTGCATAAAGGTAAATACATAAAAGTAAAAGATAGGCCCTTCGTAGAGGGACGCAGAGGTTGTCATGCGCTTTTTATTTTTGGATGCACAAGCCCTTAATGCAAAGGAACGTCACGTTATATTGCCCCTTGTGATAGCAACCTTTATTATGCAGTCCATTGCTTTTATTTCTTTACCATCACAAGTTCGTACAACGCTTATTTTCCCTTACAATAAAAGATCATACATATTTTAGGAGCAATTTTTATTGCTTTTTGCACCGATGACAACTTACTTGAAGGATCTTATTCAATCCATAGTTAGGTATGGTGGACACTCATGGCAAGAAACTGGGTTTAAGGGTTTTTAGATGCACAAGTAGTATCTCTACTTAGTACAAATTTTTGGGTAGCAAAAGATCCTAAGCAAGCACCACATGTTGGAGGAGCCATAACAATATAACTTCTATGCAAATATACCCAAACATAACTCATTACGTTGTCTTCCTTGTCCAACTTCAACTAATTTGCTCAAGTTTGAAAATAATTAATGGGTATTCACAATCATAAAAGATGTCTAGGATAATATATTTATATGTGAAAGTTCTCTCCCTTATACTAATCATTCATGAATTGCTTGTATGACCAATATTGTGATTGTCAAGCTTCAATAGATTTCACTTTCTAAACCCAATGTGAAGCTACTACTAGGCATGATACAGGCATATGAAACTCATATTATTTCAACTTTATGATATTCAATTCTTTCACAATTTACTCATAGGATATAAGTGAAGCACAAGAGTAAATGACAAACTACTCCAAAAAGATATAAGTGAAGATCAAATGAGTAGTTAAGTAAATAGGTAGCTATGTGAGGACTCTCTCTCATTTAAAAATTTCAGATCTTATTATTTTATTCAAACAGCAAGAAAAACAAAATAAAATGACATTCCAAGAATAGCACATATCATGTGAAGAAGCAAAAACTTAGGCTCAACCAAAACTGACCGATAAATTGTTGAAGAAGAAAGGTGGGATGCCTACCGGGGCATCCCCAAGCTTAGATGCTTGAGACTTCTTGAAATATTATATTTGGGATGCCTTGGGCATCCCCAAGCTTGAGCTCTTGTGTCTCCTTAATTCCTCTCATATCATGGCTTCTCCTAAATCTTTAAAAACTTCATCAACACAAAACTCAACAAGAACTCATGAGATAAGTTAGTATAAATCAACTCAAAACCTTAACATTCTCTACTGTAGCAAATCACTAAAATTATAATTAAACATTGCATACTAAATGCCTCTGCATATTTAATACTCCTACCCACAAATAGAAACATTAAACTAGCAAACATATGCAAACAATGCAACTATAACAGCAATCAGCCAAAACAGAACAGTCTGTAAAGAGTGAATAAGAATCCATACTTCACTAACTCCAAAAATTCTGAAAAATTACCATGTGACAGAGAACTCATGCATGCTTACTGTGTAAAAAATTTAGATTTTTATCATGTTTTGACTATTCAGGAATATTCTGGACATAACAGAAAACTTTCTGTTTTCAAACAGCAACACATGAACTTGCCAACTGAGCATGGTAAAGGTTATAATTGGCATTTTATTGAACTAAAAGATACAAAACATGATTATTGATAATGTCGGGGTACGACCATCTATGGGGCCATGCAGCCCCTTGTGGTTCGGCAGGGGAGGTCGGCATGCACAAAGAGCATGGACAATGGGAAGCACGAGGGATTTACCCAGGTTCGGGCCGCTGAGAAGCGTAAAACCCTACTCCTGCATTTGGTGTATTAATGGTGCTGAAGCACAGTACAAGGAGCGCTTGCCCCGGCAAGGCGCGGAGAGAGCAGCTACGCGAGACGTGCTTGTGTTGAAGAAGGGTCCGAATCCTCTAAACTGTTGCCTTGGCCCTCCTTTTATAGCTCAAGGGGTTACCACAGTGGCAAAACAGTAATTACATAGCGATTAGGTAGCAAACAGTGCTATCATACCTAACTCTGCCAGTTTAGGACAAAGGCATTAAATGCGCCATTAGGTGTCATGTGGAGAGGTAGTCCCGGCAAGGTTTCTACACCGCTTGCCCAGCTACCTCGTATTATGCTGACATGCCTCCTGGACGGGTGTCATTAGGGGCAAATCTTGTCCCCAGCGTGCTGACACGTGCCCGACAAGCTTCACCAACCAGCCTATGCGGTCGACACCTCATATATCAGTGAACACCTGTGCGGTGAGGTGGAGCGCTGGGGGACTGGTACAAGCTTGCCGGCACGGATCTTGCCGGGTCTTCATCTTGGCGGTTCAGCCTTACCGGCAAGGAATGTCTTCGTCTTTGGTACTAGTCGAGCGCTGTGTTTTTGAGCTTCTTTCTGGTAGCTTCTGCGGCTGGACTCCGAATCTTGATCTTGGCGGCTCCCGGCAAGGCTTTGGCCGGCAAGGAGGCTGCTACTATCTGTGCATAAGTCAGGGTATAAAATACCCATGTTTTATACACTGACAGGAGCCCCCGGGCCTGGGCCATACGCGCATCCGAAGCGTCATTGGGCTAGGCCCAAACAATGAACAGACATGCGGCGGGAGACTGCCGTTGTAATTTTTCGGTCATGATGATTATCCTCTTTGAGATCTTCTTTGCTTCCCCATTGATCCGGCCCTGAGTGTGCCCTCAGCCACTTCCCGGCAACCCTTGTCGTCGGGTGGCCGGCCTGCAGGCGTACTCAGGCCAAGGGTGTGTTCATATGTGGGATGCTGCTGGATCAAATCGAATGGGTGCTGCTCAAGATCGCTCATCGCAATCCTGGCCTTGACCTCTCCGGGGTCTTCAGGAGGTTGACGGATAGCACGGACGTCACCGCTGCCGACAAGATTGCTGCCCCTCTTGCCGACAAGGTTCTCCAAATCCCCAGGGTCCAAGGCAATCGCCGAGACTGAGCTTGCCTCTACGTCCGCCATTGTGCTGTCATGTTCAAGATACATTTAATCTTTTGTTTTCCCAACACTATTTCTGTGATGTAATATAACTCGTGCTGCTTGAATGTGTGTGCACTGTTCCCCTTGTCTTATTTCGCCTTTGTATGATTTGTGTTCCCTACGCTTATCGGAAGCTTGCCGGTGCGCACACTTGCCGCGAGCATTTCGAGGAACGGGTCCTTAGCAGCCTGCTGGAAGTGCCGCTGCCGGCAAGCTGACATGCCGGGCCAGAACGCAGCCGCCAAGCTTGCCGAGCGGACTCGAGGCAACCTAGGGCGCGGACTGATCGCGACAAGGTTCCTCTCGCATGCAGGTTTCTCATACAAAGCTCAGAACCGTTCAAGGGGGAACGCGGATGTAACGATGAAATTTTTTCAAAGTTTTTGCAACTTAGCTTCTCCTTGTGCCATTTCTCTCATTGTACAAAGTGATCACTTGAACGCCGCGCTGAAAATGGTACCCCGTACCTCATCTCCACTCGATGTCGGGGTACGACCATCTATGGGGCCATGCAGCCCCTTGTGGTTCGGCAGGGAAGGTCGGCGTGCACAAAGAGCATGGACAATGGGAAGCGCGAGGGATTTACCCAGGTTCGGGCCGCTGAGAAGCGTAAAACCCTACTCCTGCATTTGGTGTATTAATGGTGCTGGAGCACAGTACAAGGAGCGCTTGCACCGGCAAGGCGCGGAGAGAGCAGCTACGCGAGACGTGCTTGTGTTGAAGAAGGGTCCGAATCCTCTAAACTGTTGCCATGGCCCTCCTTTTATAGCTCAAGGGGTTACCACAGTGGCAAACAGTAATTACATAGCGATTAGATAGCAAACAGTGCTATCATACCTAACTCTGCCAGTTTAGGACAAAGGCATTAAATGCGCCATTAGATGTCATGTGGAGAGGTAGTCCCGGCAAGGTTTCTGCACCGCTTGCCCAGCTACCTCGTATTATGCTGACACGCCTCCTGAACGGGTGTCATTAGGGGCAAATCTTGTCCCCAGCGTGCTGACAAGCTTCACCAACCAGCCTATGCGGTCGACACCTCATATATCAGCGAACACCTGTGCGGTGAGGTGGAGCGCTGGGGGACTGGTACAAGCTTGCCGGCACGGATCTTGCCGGGTCTTCATCTTGCCGGTTCAGCCTTACCAGCAAGGAATGTCTTCGTCTTTGGTAATAGTCGAGCGCTGTATTTTTGAGCTTCTTTCTGGTAGCTTCTGCGCCTGGACTCCGAATCTTGATCTTGGCGGCTCCCGGCAAGGCTTTGGCCGGCAAGGAGGCTGCTAATATCTGTGCATTAGTCAGGGTATAAAATACCCATGTTTTATAAACCGACAGGAGCCCCCGGGCCTGGGCCATACGCGCGTCCGAAGCGTTGTTGGGCTAGGCCCAAACAATGCACAGACACGCGGCGGGAAACTTTCGTTGTAGTTTTTCGGTCATGATGATTATCCTGATGCACGTCCAATCCACGCATTAAATGCGGGTCGTGGGGACTTGGACTGTTGCGGTTATTTTGCGGTAGTGCGCTTGTAAAAGAACGTGGCTGGGGTAAACAGTGAAGGGCCAGCCTCCCCTCGCGCCTTCCCCATAAAAAAAAGGCAAACGCGAGGAGGCGCGGCTCATTCGCCCCTGCTTTCCCCTACTTCATCTTCCTCCTCAAGTCAGAACTGCTTCCGCCGCCGCCGCCGCTGCTTCACATCCCCAATCAACCACCTCCTTCCCCTTCGACCCCCGATGGCACCCAAGAGAGCCGACGCGGCGGGGAAGAAGAAGCCCGCCAAGCCGCTCGATCGCAAGGCAGAGGAGAAGAAGAAGGCGTTGGAAGAGCTAGAGAAGCGGCGGAGGGAGAATGCGATCTTTTCGCCGTGCTCCTTGGACGCCAACGAGCTGATCAGGAGGTACGCGTACATGTGGGGGAGGGACACCAAGGATCACAAGGCGCCCGTGGTGCTTCCTCTTTGCTCTTGAGATAGACCCTGGCAAAGGGCCAATAGAATGTAATCAAGTGCTTTCTTAATGAACATCAGGCGTTTGCCGGGTTTAAAAGAACGCATGCTGTTACCCTTGTCTTATTTCGCCTTTGTATGATTTGTGTTCCCTACGCTTATCGGAAGCTTGCCGGTGCGCACACTTGCCGCGAGCGCTTCGAGGAACGGGTCCTTAGCAGCCTGCTAGAAGTGCCGCTGCCGGCAAGGTGACTTGCCGGGCCAGAACGCAGCCGCCAAGCTTGCCGAGCGGACTCGAGGCAACCTAGGGCGCGGACTGATCGCGACAAGGTTCCTCTCGCGTGCAGGTTTCTCATACAAAGCTCAGAACCGTTCAAGGGGGAACGCGGATGTAACGATGAAATTTTTTCAAAGTTTTTGCAACTTAGCTTCTCCTTGTGCCGTTTCTCTCGTTGTACAAAGTGATCACTTGAACGCCACGCTGAAAATGGTACCCCGTACCCCATCTCCACTCCCTCCAGGAAACTTGCATGCGAGGGATCCTTCTTATCCTTTTAAGAAAAAGAAAGAAGAGAATGGATGGGTTTGGGAACCTTGACAGTTCATCGGTCATTTCATACAAACTAAAGTGTAAATCACAACATCGCATGCATTGATACATAAATGAACATGTATGAGGAGTTACGAAACACTTAGCTTATTACGCACAGGTTCTGCGCCTGGCTTTGTACAAAGGGTTACATGTTTGGTCGACAAGGCTCGTACAAAAGGTGTTGCCGGGATACGACCCGTCAACTGCGCCTCACGGGTAGAACTTGCGAAGATTCTCAATATTCCATGAGTTCTGCACTGAGGTGCCATCTCCGGTCTCCAGACGGACTGCGCCTGGCCTGGTGACTCGTACTACCCGGTAAGGGCCTTCCCACTTCGGCGTCAACTTGTTTGATCCCTTGGCGGACTGAACACGCCGAAGAACAAGGTCGCCTTCCTCAAGGCTCCGGGCGTGCACTTTGCGGCTATGGTAGTGGCGCAAGGCTTGCTGGTAGCGTGCAGCTCGCACAGCCGCCCGAAGACGATCTTCCTCAAGGAGCAACGCATCGTCTTGCCGCAGCTGCTCTCGCCCGGCTTCATCGTAAGCGAGCACTCGAGGTGACCCGTATATGAGTTCCGTAGGGAGCACCGCTTCTGCACCATAGATTAGGGAGAAGGGCGTTTGGCCGGTAGCTCGATTTGGTGTCGTTCTGAGTGACCAAAGAACTGCCGGCAACTCATCAATCTAGTGCCTTCCACACTTGCGCAGTTTGTCAAAGGTCCTTGTCTTGAGGCCACACAGCACTTCAGCGTTCATCCTTTCCGCCTGGCCGTTGCTTCTCGGGTGAGCGACAGATGCAAAATAGATTTTGCTGCCGAGGTCTTGGGTATACTGCATGAAGGTGCGGCTCGTGAATTGTGTGCCATTGTCGGTGATGATCCTGTAGGGACTCCGAAACGGCAAACTAATTCTTTGAAGAACTTGACGGGTGATTGCGCTGTCACCTTCCTCCCTGGCTCCACTTCAGGCCACTTTGTGAACTTGTCGATGGCGACGTACAGAACTCAAAGCCCCCGGCAGTACGGGGAAAGGGGCCCAAGATATCGAGCCCCCAGACCGAAAAGGGCCAGGAGAGAGGGATTGTTTGGAGAGCTTGAACTGGTTGATGTATGTTCTTTGAATGGAACTGGCATGCTTCACACTTGGTTACTAGCTCAGTTGCATCCTGGAGGGCAGTGGGCCAATAGAAGCCTTGCCGACAAGAGCCCTTGATCCTATGTGAGAGCCACATAAGCCTCCGTGTACCTCCGCCAACAGCTTTAGTCCATCCTCCCGGCAAATGCACTTCAATTTCACACCGTTTGGTTGTTTTCTATATAGGATGCTATCCACAAACTGATACATACTTGACTGACGGGCTACTTTCTCTGCTTCCTCTTGCTCACTGGGAAGTTCTCCTATTTGAAGGAAACGAACTATCTGTTGTGCCCATGTCGGAGCCTGTGGCTCGACGACAAGGACTAAAGGCATCTCTTCGGCTACGGGAGCGCTTGCTTCTGCGGCAAGAACCTGTGGTTCTGTGCCAAGCGGCTGCTCACCGGCAACCGTATTGTTGTTCCCGACAACATCCTTGTCGGCGGCTTCCGGGAGCTCTGTCGGAAAGTACTTGCCGGTACTTAACTTTCTTCTCTTGCTGGCCTACATTGATGGGGCGACTGTTGGTCGATTCAAATGGAGCACAAAAGTTCCCGGTTCCACGGGAAGCTTTTGAGCGGCACACTTTGACAGGCTATCAGCGATGTTGTTTTCTGCACGAGGGATGTGCTCTGTTTGCAACCCGTCAAAGTGTTCTTCCAATTTCCTCACTTCTTCCACATATGCCTCCATTAACGGGCTCTGATAATCTTTGTTCACTTGCTTTACAACAAGCTGCGAGTCACCGCGGATGATCAACTTTTTGATTCCAAGGTCTACTGCGATCCTAAGACTGGCAAGGAGTCCTTCATACTCAGCAGTGTTGTTTGTAGCTTGCTCTCTGGGAAAGTGCATTTGGACCACATACTTGAGGTGCTCTCCGGTGGGTGCGATAAGCAGCACTCCGGCACCGGCGCCCTGCAGCGAGAAGGCACCATCAAAGTACATGATCCATTCTTTTCCTGTCTCTTTGCCGGGGAGAGCTGTTTCTTGAATTTCTTCGTCTTGCGTTGGTGTCCATTCGGCGATGAATTCTGCCAAAGCCCTGCTCTGAATGGTTGTAGTGCTCTCAAACTTGAGTGCAAAGCTCGACAATTCCAACGCCCACTCCACTATCCTGCCGGTTGCCTCTGAATTTCTCAAGATGCATTGCAATGGAAAGCGAGTGACGACGGTGATCTCATGTGCTTGGAAGCAGTGGCGCAGCTTTCCCGAGGCCATAATGAGACCGAAAAGCAACTTCTGCACCCCAGGGTATCTCGATCTAGCCCCCTACAGAAGGGAACTAACAAAATACACTGGTCGCTGCACCACTTTCTTCTTCGGCACTGCTCGTTGCTCAACCTCATTTGCTTGCTCTGCTTCTGTCTTATCGGCACCAAATTTTGCCGGAGAAGACTCTGGTTTGTCACTGGATGGGCTTGCCGTGGTTGCTTCCTCGTCATCGGGTTCCCTCTGCGCCACTAGTGCAGCGCTAGCCACTTGATTTGTTGCCGCTACGTATAGCAGCAACGGCTCTTGTGGTCTTGGCGCAACTAGTGTTGGCGCGGAGGAGAGGTATCTTTTCAAGTCCTGCAGCGTGGCCTCCGCCTCCGGAGTCCATTTCATCGGTCCTGCCTTTTTTTAAATCTTGAAAAACGGCAAGGCGCGCTCAACGGATCTTGAAATGAACCTGCTTAAGGCGGCAACACAGCCGGCAAGGCGCCGCACATCTTTGACGCTTTTTGGTGCTTGAATCTGCTCAATTGCCTTGATCTTGTCGGGATTTGCATCAATTCCTCGTTGGGATACAAAGAACCCGAGAAGTTTGCTGGATGGAACACCAAACACACACTTCTCGGTATTGAGTTTCAAGTTGATTTTTCGCAAGTTCGCAAATGTCTCTTCTAAGTCTTGAATAAGGGTAGATTTGTCCTTGGTTTTGACCACTATATCATCCATGTATGCTTCCACATTCTTGTGCAGCTGGGGCTCAAAACCGATTTGGACCGCTCTTGCAAATGTGGAACCGGCACTCTTTAATCCGAAGGGCATTCATACGAAGCAGTACGTGCCACATGGAGTAATCAATGCAGTTTTTTCCTCATCCTCCTTGGCCATGAATATCTGTTGGTATCCAGAATATGCATCAAGGAAGGAGAGCAAATCACAGCCAGAAGTGGAGTCTACAATTTGATCAATGCGCGGCATGGGGAAAGGGTCCTTCGGGCATGCTTTGTTGATATCCGTGTAATCAATACAAAGTCTCCACTTCCCGTTCGCCTTGCGCACCACCACTGGATTTGCCAACCAAGTGGGATGTAGCACTCCTCTGACCAGGCCTGCCGCTTCGAGTTTCTTGATTTCTTCGGCAATGAATTGCTGCCGCTCCAAAGCTTGTTTCCGGACTTTTTGCTTGACGGGCCGAGCGTGGGGACAAACGGCAAGGTGGTGCTCAATTACCTCCCTGGGAACACCGGGGATGTTGGATGGCCGCCATGCGAACACATCGACATTCGCCCGCAGGAAGGCAACGAGCACGCTTTCCTATTTGTCGTCAAGGGTGGCGCTGATGGTGAAAGTACCGTCAGTGCCGTCCTCCCTCACCGGTACCTTCTTGGTTGCCGGTGCAGTGGCTTTGGATTTCTTACTGGCAGAGCACTCCGGCAAGTCTTCAACAGGTGTGCAGCACTCCGAAGAGGTGCGCTTCCCGGAATCCTTGCTAGAGGCTTTGCCGGATTTCTTGCTTTCTTTTTTCTTGGCGGGAGCTGGTGCACTGGCGGCTTCTGCTACAACCACATCTCTGTACATCTTGTCGACGCAGATGACCGCATCTTTTTTGTCGGAATTGACGGAGATGACACCCATCGGTCCTGGCATCTTCAACGTGTTGTAGGCATAGTGGGATGCCGCCATGAATTTTGCCAAGGCCGGGCGGCCAAGAATTCCATTGTACGACAAGGGGATCTTGACGACATCGAAGACAATCTTTTCCGTCTAGTAATTCAGTTCCCCGCCAAATGTTACCGGCAACGTGATCTTTTCCTTGGGCTGACTTCTTCCCGGGTTCACTCCTTGAAAGGTGCCTGTCTTTTCGAGCTCCTCGTCGGGAATTTGCAGCCTCTTGATTACCTCTGGAGAGATCAGATTCAGACCGGCCCCACCGTCAACTAACATCTTCGTTACTCGGAGGTTGCGAATTGTTGGCGAAACCAACAACGGCAAACACCGGACTGCAGTTATACGATCAGGGTGGTCCTCAGCATCAAAGATGATAGGTGTGTGCGACCATTTGAGTGGTTTTTGAGAGCCTATCGCCGGTTCTGCCGCGTTAACTTCATGAGTCCACTATTTAAGCTGGTGGTGAGAGGAGTGCAAAGATGCACCTCCGTCAACGCACATGGCCTCAGTTGCTTTTTGGAATTCTTGTTCGCTGGTCTCATCATCGTCCTCTTTTTCTTCACTTCCATCATCTCCCTCTTTCTTCTCACGGCCCCTAGCAGGCTTTTCTTTCTGCTGCTTGGCTTTGCCGCGGCGGCCTCCTCGACCACCACGGCCCTTTTTGCCGGGTCCACCGGCATCATCTTTGCCTTTTTCCTTATCGCACTTCTCGTTTTCAGCCTTCTGTTTCTCAACAAGGTGTTCGACTTGTCGGCACTCTTGGAGGTCATGGCCTTTGGTGCGGTGCATCTTGCAGTATGGTCCATCTGACTTGCCGGCCTTCTCGTTTGCCGCCGCCTCCTGGCAAGCGGCGAATACAGCAGCCTCCTTGCCGGAGTTCTCAGTCTTGGCTTTCTTGGCGGACTCGGAGTTACCGGAGCCTTCGACAGCCATAATAGTTTTGCCCTTGTGCTTCCTGTTGCGCTTCCGGCCCTTCTTCCTCGGGGTAGCGGCGTCATCATCCTCAGAATCTACTTCAGCACCAGCGTCCTCCCTGGGAAGCCTTCTTCCTTCCTCAGCCCATGCACACTTATCCGCCAACGTATAGAGTTCGTTGACGGTCTTGGGCAACTTGACGTTCATTTTCTCCCGCATCCTCCGATTGCGCACATTCGTGTGAAAGGCGGTAATGATGGCTGCGGGGTGTACATCTGGAATGTTGCGGTGCACGCGGCTGAATCTCTGGATGTACTTGCGTAAAGTTTCGCCATCTCTCTGCGGGATCACTTGTAGGTCGCTGGGCTGTCCCGGGGCCTTGTGGCCTCCGGTAAAGGCACCGGTGAATTCGTTGCAGAGATCTGACCACGAAGAGATGGAGTTCTCCGGCAAGCTCATCAGCCAATTCCTCACGTTGGGTTTTAGTACCAACGGGAAGTAGTTGGCAAGGATCTTCTCGTCTCTCCCTCCGGCAGCTTGTACGGCAATAGTGTAGATACCCAGAAATTCTGCCGGGTTTACCTTGCCGTCATATTTTTCCGGCACTTCTGGCTTGAAGGCTCGAACGGACGGCCATCGGACTTGCCACAGCTCGCGGGTGAAGGCAGGACATCCAACCTCATAAGGTAGATATCCGTCAACCCCTGGCGCAGGCTCATCAACGACGGGGCTGTTGCGCGCGTCGGATTGACGGCGCGCCTCTCGGCGCCGTTCGATGGTGGTGCGGGCCTCTTCTGTCCGCCTGTCTTGCAGCACTTGCCGCTGATCTTGCCGCGCCCGTGGATCTGAAGAAGCTATCGACATCTCGTCGGGTCCAAGAGATTGCTGGGCTTGTCGCGGCTGTTGGCGTTGCTGCTGTAGAGGCGGTCGTCGTGGTGGCGATTGCACCGTTAGCGCAGTATCGTCAACGCGGCCACCGACTGGAGATGCCGGTGCTGCTTGCAGACGCCGCGAGGGCTCCGCTTGCCACGATTTATCCACACTATCCCAAAGTTCTTACTTGGCACATTATTGAAAGAAAACATATAATCCACACTATCCCAAAGGTCTTACGTGGCACATTATTGAAAGAAAACATATAAAACATGATTACTACAGTAGCTTAATCATGTGGACACGCAAAAACAGTAGGTATAAATATGGGGTTGTCTCCCAACTAGCACTTTTCTTTAATGCCTTTTTAGCTAGGCATGATGATTTCAATGATGCTCACATAAAAGTAAAGAATTGAAACACAATGGGAGCATCATGAAGCATATGACTAGCACATTTAAGCCTAACCCACTTCCTATGCATAGGGATTTTGTGAGCAAATAGTTTATGGGAGCAAGAATCAACTAGCATAGGAAGGCAAAACAAGTATAATTTCAAAACTTTCAACACATAGAGAGGAAACTTGATATTATTGCAACACCTACAAGCATACGATCCTCCCTCATAATAATTTTCAGTAGTATCATGAATGAATTCAACAATATAACTATCACATAAAGCATTCTTTTCATGACCTACAAGCATAGAAATTTTATTACTCTCCACATAAGCAAATTTGTTCTCATCAATAATAGTGGGAGCAAATTCAACAAAATAACTATCATGAGATACTTGATTGGCATAATCCAATTGAAAATTAAAATCATGATGACAAGTTTCATGGTTATCATTATTATTTTTAGCATGCATGTCATCACCATAATCATCATAGATAGCAACTTTGTTGTCATAGTCAATTGAAACCTCTTCCAAAATAGTGGATTCATTATTAAATAAAGTCATGACTTCTCCAAATCCACTTTCATCAATATAATCATCATAAATAGGAGGCATGGTTTCATCATAACAAACTTTCTCATCAAAACTTGGGGGACTAAAAATTTCATCTTCATCAAACATAGCATCCCCAGGCTTATGGCTTTGCATATCACTAGCATCTTGGATATTCAAAGAATTCATACTAGCAACATTGCAATCATGCTCATCATTCATGGATTTTATGCCAAACATTTTATTGAATTCTTCTTCTATCAATTGAGCACAATTTTCCGATCCATCATTTTCAAGAAAGACATTATAAAGACGAATAATATGAGGCAACCTCAATTCCATTTTTTTTGTAGTTTTCTTTTATAAACCAAACTAGTGATAAAACACGAAACTAAAAGATTTGATTGCAAGATCTAAAGATATACCTTCAAGCACTCACCTCCCCGGCAACGGTGCCAGAAAAGAGCTTGATGTCTACTGCACAACTTATTCTTGTAGACTCGTGTTGGGCCTCCAAGCGCAGAGTTTTGTAGGACAGTAGCAATTTTTCCTCAAGTGGATGACCTAAGGTTTATCAATCCGTGGGAGGTATAGGATGAAGATAGTCTCTCTCAAACAACCCTGCAACCAAATAACAAAGAGTCTCTTGTGTCCCCAACACGCCCAATACAATGGTAAATTGTATAGGTGCACTAGTTCGGCGAAGAGATGGTGATACAAGTGTAGTATGGATAGTAGATATAGGTTTTTGTAGTGCGAACAATAAAAAACAGCAAGGTAGCAAGTAACAAAAGTGAGCATAAATGGTATTGCAATGCTTAGAAACAAGGCCTAGGGTTCATACTTTCACTAGTGCAATCTCTCAACAATGCTAACATAATTGGATCATATAACCATCCCTCAACGTGCGATAAAGAATCACTCCCAAGTTCCTATTAGCAGAGAACATAAGATAGAAATTGTTTGTAGGGTACAAAACCACCTCAAAGTTATCCTTTCCGATCGATCTATTGAGCTATTCCTATAAGTGTCACAAACAGACCTAGAGTTCATACTAAAATAACACCATATGATACACATCAACCAACTCTAATGTCACCAAGATACTCCAATGTCACCACAAGTATCCGTGAGTTGATTATACGATATGCATCAAACAACTTCATAATCATAATATTCAATCCACACAAAGAACTCCAAGGAGCACCCCAAAGTTTCTATCGGAGAAAAGATAATGAAAACGTGCATCAACCCCTATGCATAGATTACCCCAATGTCACCTCGGGAATCCGCGAGTTGAGTGCCAAACATATATCAAGTGAATCAATATAATACCCCATTGTCACGACGGGTATTCA
The DNA here is from genome assembly GCA_039707655.1 of Elymus sibiricus. Taxonomy (NCBI): domain Eukaryota; kingdom Viridiplantae; phylum Streptophyta; class Magnoliopsida; order Poales; family Poaceae; genus Elymus; species Elymus sibiricus. Next base: position 155,801,674 of record CM077668.1, read on the forward strand.
TATGCAAGACATACATCAAGTGTTCTCAAATCTGAAATATTCAATCCGACAATAACGAAACCTTAAAGGGAAAAGATTCGATTCATCACAACAAGGATAGAGAGGGAAGAAACACCATATGATCCAACTATATTAACAAAGCTCGCGATACATCAAGATCGTGCCAAATCAAGAACGTGAGAGAGAGAGAGATCAAACACATAGCTACTGGTACAAACCCTCAGCCCCGAGGGTGAACTACTCCCTCCTCGTCATGGAGACCGCCGGGATGATGAAGATGGCCTCCGGTGATGCTTTCCCCCCTCTGACAGGGTGCTAGAAAAGGGCTGTAGATGAGATCGTGGAGGTACAGAGGCTTGCGGCGGCGTAAAAACTCATCTAGGTTAACTTTCGGGGGTTTCTGAATATATATGATTTTTCAGCGTTGGAATCACGCAAAGAGGTGCCACAGGGGGCCCATGAGGCACCAGGGCGCGCCTGGGGGGGCAGGCGCGCCCAGGTGGCTCGTGGGGCCCCTGTGGCTCTTCTGCTGCTCCTCTGAAGCTTCCTGGGTCTGTTTCCTTCCAGAAAAAATCGTTAAAAAGTTTCGCTGCATTTGGACTTCATTTGATATGGATTTTCTGGAAAACCAAAAACAAGCAGAAAACAGCAACTGGCACTGGGCACTAGGTCAATATGTTAGTCCATAAAAATCATATAAAATCAATATAAAAGTGCACCAAAATCATACAAAACTATAATAAACATGGCATGAATACTTCATAAATTATAGATACGTTGTAGACGTATCAGCGCGTCTCGTCCATTGGATGGATGACATCTGTCACGACGCCGAGCAGACACGTGCATCCATTGGCCAATGAGAATTTTAAACGTGGAAACTTGTCATTGGTCGGGGCTGTTAGTGGGTTATTGGATCCAAAACCAGACCCGATAGCTTAACGGCGACCCGTTACGGTGGAAGCCACGTGTCGGTCACCCTTGACGAAAACACTTCCGCCATTTATCGTCATGGAAGTTGATGACCCACAAATTATATATATAATTCCGATCACGATGAACCAAATGCATAGGATAATTTTTTGGGTGAAATTCCAGCTTCAACCGGTTCCAATCCCATGTTCCAGTATCATCACATCGCCTATACCATCTCAATGCCTTTCCCTCCAAAGATAAAGGGAATACTTTCTTCTTAACTCCATCTCCGGATAAACCTGCAAGCTTAAACAATCCACAAATTTCATCCACATATATCAAGTGCACATCAGGATGCACCGTTCCATCTCCTGCATAAGGATTAGCTAGCAGTTTCTCTATCATACCCGAAGGAATTTCATAATAAATATTTTCAGTAGGTTCAGTAGGTTGAGGAGCAACTCCTAATGCTTTCGGTCGAGGTGAAGATACCCCGAACAAGCCCCTCAAAGGATTACTTTCCATAGTGACAAGTGACAATAAATTTCAGCACGTAATATAAATATTTCCCTACCAAATTCCACTCACCAAAGGCGCTTCACTCCCAGGCAACGGCGCCAGAAAAGAGTCTTGATGACCCACAAGTATAGGGGATCAATCATAGTCCTTTCGATAAGTAAGAGTGTCGAACCCAACGAGGAGCAGAAGGAAATGACAAGCGATTTTCAGCAAGGTATTCTCTGCAAGTACTGAAAGTAGCGGTAACAGATAGTTTTGATAGCAAGATAATTCGTAACAAGTAACAAGTAACAAGTATAATAAAGTGCAGCAAGGTGGCCCAATCCTTTTTATAGCAAAGGACAAGCTGGAACGAACTCGTATAATAAGCAAAGCGTTCTCGAGGACACATGGGAATTTCATCTAGTCACTTTCATCATGTTTGTTTGATTTGCGTTCATTACTTTGATAATTTGATATGTGGGTGGACCGGTGCTTGGGTGCTGTTCTTACTTGAACAAGCCTCCCACGTATCATTACACCCTCTCGCAAGCATCCGCAACTACGAAAGAAGAATTAAGATAAATCTAACCATAGCATGAAACATATGGATCCAAATCAGCCCCTTACGGAATAACGCATAAACTAGGGTTTAAGCTTCTGTCACTCTAGCAACCCATCATCTAATTAATACTCCACAATGCCTTCCCTTAGGCACAAAGATGGTGAAGTGTCATGTAGTCGACGTTCACACGACACCACTAAAGGAAGCAACAACATAAATATCATCAAAATATCGAACGAATACCAAATTCACATGATTACTTATGACAAGACTTCTCCCATGTCCTCAAGAACAAAACTAACTACTCACAAATCATATTCATGTTCAAGATCAGAGGGGTATTGAATAGCATTAAGGATCTGAACATATAATCTTCCACCAAATAAACCAACAAGCATCAACTGCAAGATGTAATCAACACTACTAGCAACCCAGAGGTACCAATCTGAGGTTTTGAGACAAAGATTGAATACAAGAGATGAACTAGGGTTTGAGATGAGATGGTGCTGGTGAAGATGTTGATGAAGATTGGTCCTCCCACGATGAGAGGATCGTTGGTCATGTCGATGGCTTCGATTTCCCCCTCCCGGAGGGAAGTATCCCCGGCAGAATCGCTCCGCCGGAGAGCAAAATTGCTCTTGCCCAAGTTCCGCCTCGAGACGGCGGCGCTTCATCCCGAAAGTCTTCTTCATAGTTTTTTAGGGCAAATGAGCTTATATAGCAGAAGGAGGGGGCCGGAGGCCAGCTAGGGGCCCCACAAGGCATCAGGGCGCGCCCAGGGGGGCCGCGCCCTATTGCCTTGTGGGCAACTGGTGGGTCCCCTCTGGTATTTCTTTTCTCTAGTATTATTTATATATTCAACAAAAAATCTTTGTGAAGTTTCAAGTCAATTGGAGCTCTGTAGAATAGGTATCTCTGCTGTAGCTATTTCAGGTCCAGAATTCCAACTGCCGGCATTCTCCTTCTTCATATAAATCTTGCAAATTAAGAGAGAAAAGGCATAAGAATTGCATCATAAAGTGAAATAATGACCAAATACATTATAAATAATAGTAGGAAATCATGATGCAAATTGGACGTATCAACTCCCCCAAGCTTAGACCTCGCTTGTCCTCAAGCAAAAGCCGAAATCGATAATGATGACCACATGTTTAGAGAGAGAGAGGCGTCGATAAAAATAAAATACGGACATGAAGGCATCATGATCTTTATTATAACAGCAATATATCATCATAGAACTTCTCATGAAAATGTGACAATTCATTCACAAGGTAAAGTATGAACCATAAACCGTATTGAAAACTAACAAACTATGATCTCAGTCATTGATGCAATTGCAATTCATCATATTATCAGAAAGAGTCTATGTAAGAGCTTTGTTTAGCAAGTTCACATACTCAACTATCATTTAGTCTTCTATGATTGCTGACACTCACGGCATACTTATGGAGCAAAAGTTTCAGTCAGACACATAGAAAGATAGGGGCTTATAATTTCGCCTCCCAACTTATTTACCTCAAGGGTAATGTCAACAATAGTAATTCATGATCACCTACATTCAACTGGATATATATGCCTAGATCTTTCTCCACCACATGATGCTTGCCAAGAGAGAAAATAAAAATGAAATAGAAGAGAACACTATTGACTCTTGCATAAAAGTAAATACATAAAGTAAAAGATAGGCCCTTCGCAGAGGGAAGCAGAGGTTGTCATGCGATTTTTATTTTTGGATGTGCAAACTCTTAATGTAAAGGAACGTCACTTTATATTGCCCCTTGTGATAGCGACCTTTATTATGCAGTCTGTCGCTTTTATTTCTCCACCATCACAAGATCGTACAAAGCTTATTTTCCCTTACAATAAAATTTCATACATTTAGGAGCAATTTTTATTGCTTTTGCACCGATGACAACTTACTTGAAGGATCTTATTCAATCCATAGGTAGATATAGTGGATTCTCATGGCATGAAACTGGGTTTAAGGGTTTTTGGATGCACAAGTAGTATCTCTACTTAGTACGGAATTTTTGGCAAGCAAAAGATGGGGGCAAGCACCACATGTTAGAGGATCTAAAACAATATAACTTCTATGTGAATATAAGCAAACATAACTCATTACGTTGTCTTCCTTGTCCAACGTCGACTATTTGACATAGAATATTTAATGGGGGCTCACAATCATAAAAGATGTCCAAGATAGTATATCTATATGTGAGACCTCTCTTCCTTTATTACTTTCTCATGAATTGCAACAATGACCAATGCTATGTTTATCAACTTCCAACAAATTTTATCAATTATACTTCTTTTATGTGAAGTCATCACTCCCCATGGGATTAGTATATGATCTTACTTTTTATTCTCTTTATTTATTTCTAAGATTGGATCAACAAAAGCAAAACACTCAACTCAAACTACTCTTTATTATATAACTTTCACACATGATTACATAGATAGATAGATCACCAAGACCAAGCAATCACTCGAAACTAAATCATACTAAAACTTTATTCTTCTAAATCATGAAATAACTAAGGATCGAACTAAGATAGATAATGATGATAAAAGTGATGGTGATATGATACCGGGGCACCTCCCCCAAGCTTGGCACAAGCTAACGGTGCTGCCCATACACATTTACTCAAGTCTCCTTCTTCGGGGATGGTGGTGATGAACTGATAGGCTTGTCCTTCAACTTCAGCAAGTACTCCAAATTGCCATTGATCCTCCGGAGGGCATGATTCTGCTCTTGTAACACAATAACTTCATGGGTAAGCGACATATTCTGAGCACAAATTGCTTCAAAAACCTTTAGTGTATCGATTTCAGATGGGGGAAGGTTATTATAAAGAGTTTGCCATGTATCTCCCTTTTCTGGTGCTTCTCCTATGTGCGTGGCTTGATCTTCTTCTCCTTGAATCCGGTCCTCCATTGCCTCTCCTGACTCCTCCTTCATAGTGGTGTCATCTTCCCCGGACGATCACTCATAATAGACTTCGCTGAAAGGACGTTTGCCGGGCGAAGGTTGCACAATCTGGTGCTTGGTGCGGAGCCTTCGGGGGGCCATGGGGATCTAGATCTGTCAGAAAAACAACCCAAAACATGAACAGAGGGGAAACTTGTGATGCGGTGGTCAAAACACCCGTGAATTATATATAAAGAATTTTTATCTTGCAAAACAAGTATACGAGAAGAAAATGGAGTCGGGAGGGCACACGAGGGGCCCACAAGGCAACATAGCGCGCCCTAGGGGGGTCGCGCCCTGTTGCCTTGTGACCTCCTCATGGGTCCTCTCGGCTGTTTCTTATGTTTGTAATTTTTCTAATATTCCAAAACTGACAGAAATAATTTTTATGGAATTTTTGGAGTCGGTTTACTTACCGTATCACATACCTACCCCTTTTAAGGGTTCTGGAGCGTTCCGGAAGGACTCTTTGACGTGTTCCTCCGGTGTCATTGTCTGAATAATATTAGTTTCAACATTAATTGGAGTACCTGAGATATAATTCTTAATTCTTTGTCCATTCACTACTCTCGGGTTGGTGCCTTCGGAGTTGTTGATTTTGATAGCTCCGGAGCGGTAAACTTCTTCGATGATATATGGCCCTTCCCATTTAGAGAGAAGTTTTCCTGCAAAAAATCTGAAATGAGAGTTGTACAATAGAACTTGCTCACCCACTTTAAATTCCCGTTTTTGGATTCTTTTATCATGCCATCTTTTAACCTTTTCTTTAAATAACTTGGCATTTTCATAGGCTTGGGTTCTCCATTCATCTAGAGAGCTAATATCAAATAACCTCTTTTCACCGGCAAGTTTAAAATCATAGCTAAGTTCTTTAATTGCCCAATATGCCTTATGTTCTAACTCAAGAGGTAAATGACATGCTTTTCCATAAACCATTTTATATGGAGACATACCCATAGGATTTTTATAAGCAGTTCTGTAAGCCCATAATGCATCATCAAGTTTCTTAGACCAATTTTTCCTGGATCTATTAATGGTCTTTTGCACAATTAATTTTATTTCTCTATTACTCAATTCAACTTGACCACTAGATTGAGGATGATAAGGAGATGCAATTCTATGATTAACATCATATTTAGCAAGCAATTTACGGAAAGCACCATGAATAAAGTGTGAGCCACCATCAGTCATCAAATATCTAGGGACTCCAAACCTCGGAAATATAACTTCTTTAAGCATTTTAATAGAAGTGTTATGATCAGCACTACTAGTTGGAATAGCTTCTACCCACTTAGTAACGTAATCAGCAGCAACTAAAATATGAGTATACCCATTAGAGGAAGGAAAAGGTCCCATATAATGAAAACCCCAAACATCAAATGGTTCAATAACGAATAATTCATAGGCATTTCCTGACGTCTACCAACATTACCAATTCTTTGACATTCATCACAAGAAAGGACAAACTTACGTGCATCTTTGAAGAGAGTAGGCCAATAAAACCAGATTGTAATACCTTATGTGCAGTTCTGTCTCCCGCATGGTGTCCTCCGTATGCCTCGGAGTGACACTTCCGTAGGATTTGTTCCTGTTCATGCTCAGGTACACAACGTCTAATAATACCATCTACTCCTTCTTTATATAAATGTGGGTCATCCCAAAAGTAATGCCTTAAATCGAAGAAGAACCTTTTCTTTTGTTGGTATGTGAAACTAGGTGGTATATATTTAGCAACAATGTAATTAGCATAGTCTGCATACCAAGGAGTATTACAAGAAGCATTTATTGCAGCTAATTGTTCATCAGGAAAATCATCATTAATAGGTAGTGGGTCATCAAGAACATTTTCCATTCTAGACAAATTATCTGCTACAGGATTCTCAGCCCCCTTTCTATCAACAATATGCAAATCAAATTCTTGTAGCAGAAGAACCCACCTAATAAGTCTAGGTTTAGCAACTTTCTTTGCCATAAGATATTTAATAGCAGCATGATCAGTGTGAATAGCAACTTTGGAATCAACAATGTAAGATCTGAATTTATCACATGCAAACACAACTGCTAAAAATTCTTTCTCAGTAGTAGCATAGTTCCTTTGAGCACTATCTAGAGTTTTACTAGCATAATGAATAACATTCAATTTCTTCTCAACTCTTTGGCCTAGAAAAACACAAAAAACATAATCACTAGCATCATACATAATTTCAAAGAGTAGGTTCCAATCAGGTGGTTGAACAATAGGTGCAGAAATTAAGGCTTTCTTAAGTATTTCAAAGGCTTCTACGCAATCATCATAAAAAACAAATGGAACATCTTTTTGCAAAAGATTAGTAAGAGGCCTAGAAATTTTAGAGAAGTCTTTTATAAACCTTCTATAGAAACCAACATGACCTAGGAAACTTCTTATATCTTTGATATCTTTAGGACATGGCATTTTCTCAATTGCATCAACTTTAGCTTTATCAACTTCAATACCTCTTTTAGAAATTTTATGCCCAAGGACTATACCTTCATTCACCATAAATTGACATTCTCCCAATTCAAGACAAGATTAGTTTCTTCACATCTCTGCAAAACTCGATCAAGGTTGCTTAAGCAATCACCAAAAGAAGTTCCGTCAACGGAAAGATCATCCATGAAGACCTCAAAAATCTTTTCACAGAAGTCAGATAATATAGCAGTCATACATCTTTGAAAGGTAGCAGGTGCATTACATAAACCAAAAGGCATACGACGATAAGCATAAGTTCCAAAAGGACAAGTAAATGTGGTTTTCTCTTGATCTTCTGGTGATACAGGTATTTGAGAGAAACCAGAATAACCATCTAGGAAGCAAAAGTGTGTATGCTTAGATAATCTTTCTAACATTTGATCAATAAAAGGCAAGGGGTAATGATCTTTCCTTGTAGCTTTATTTAATTTCCTGAAATCAATTACCATTCTATAACCGGTTACAATTCTTTGTGGGATAAGTCCGTTTTTATCATTAGGAACAACAGTAATACCTCCTTTCTTAGGAACACAATGAACAAGACTTACCCATCTACTATCAGCTATGGGATAAATTATAACTGCCTCCAGAAGCTTTAATATTTCAGTTCTTACCACATCCTTCATTTTAGGATTCAATCTTCTTGTATGATCAACAACAGGTTTAGCGTCTGGCTCCATATGAAATGTATGCTGACATAGAGTGGGACTAATGCCCTTAAGATCATCAAGAGTATATCCAATAGCAGCATGGTGCTTCTTCAGAGTTTTAAGTAATCTCTTTTCTTCATGCTCTGAAAGGTTAGCACTAATAATAACAGGATATATCTTCTTTTCATCAAGATAAGCATATTTAAGCGTATCAGGTAATTGCTTTAATTCAAACACAGGATCACTCTTCGGTGGAAGAGGATCTCCCAAAGTTTCAATAGGCAAATTATGTTTAAGAATAGGTGCTTGTTTAAAGAACAACTCATCTATTTCATTTCTTTCATTCATATGCATATCATTTTCATGGTCTAGCAAATATTGTTCTAAAGGATCTGTAGGAGGCACAGCAATAGAAGCAAGACCTATAATTTCATCTTTATTGGGTAATTCTTTATCATGAGGTTATCTACGGAACTTGGAGAAATTAAATTCATGAGACACATCGCCAAAATTAACACTGATAGTTTCTTTATTGCAATCAATCTTAGCATTTACTGTATTCAAGAAAGGTCTACCAAATATAATGGGACAAAAATCATCTTGTGGAGATCCAAGAACAAGGAAATCAGTAGGGTATTTGATCTTAGCACACAAGACTTCAACATCTCTAACAATCCCAAGTGTTGTAATAGTATCTCTATTTGCAAGCTTAATAGTGACATCAATATCTTCAATCTCAACAGGTGCAATATCATTCATGACTTCTTGATAAAGAGTAAATGGAATAGCACTCACACTAGCACCAATATCACATAAACCATGATAGTAATGATCTTCAATTTTAACAGAAATAACAGGCATGCCAACTACGGGTTTGTTTTTATCTTTAGTGTCTGGCTTAGCAATTCTAGTTGCTTCATCACAGAAATATATGACATGTCCATCAATGTTATCAACCAAAAGATCTTTAACCATTGCAATATTAGGTTCAACTTTAATTTGCTCAGAAGGTCTAGGTGCTTTAATATTGCTTTTATTAACCACAGTTGAAGCTTTAGCATGTTCCTTAATCCTAACAGGGAAAGGAGGTTTCTCAATATAAGCAGTAGGCACAACAGGATCAACATTGTAAACAATTGTTTCTTCTTTAACACTAATAGGTTCTTCATTTAATTCAATGGGTGGATGATATTTAAACCATTTCTCCTTAGGGAGATCAACATGAGCAGCAAAGGATTCACAAAAGGTAGCTACTATCTCAGAGTCAAGTCCATATTTAGTACTAAACTTATGAAAATCATCAGTTTCCATAAAAGATTTAACACAATCAAACTCAAGATTTATACCTAACTCTTTACCTTTGTCGGTTTCCCAATCTTCAGAGTTACGTTTAATTCTTTCTAGAAGATCCCATCTGAATTCAATAGTTCTCTTCATAAAGGAACCAGCAGAAGAAGTATCGAGCATGGATTGATCATTATGAGAAAGCCGAGCATAAAAGTTTTGAATAATTATTTCTCTTGAGAGCACATGATTGGGGCATGTGTGCAACATATACTTAAGCCTCCCCTAAGCTTGAGCGATACTTTCTCCTTCACGAGGCCAAAAATTATATATATAATTCCGATCACGATGAACCAAATGCATAGGATAATTTTTTGGGTGAAATTCCAGCTTCAACCGGTTCCAATCCCATGTTCCAGTATCATCACATCGCCTATACCATCTCAATGCCTTTCCCTCCAAAGATAAAGGGAATACTTTCTTCTTAACTCCATCTCCGGATAAACCTGCAAGCTTAAACAATCCACAAATTTCATCCACATATATCAAGTGCACATCAGGATGCACCGTTCCATCTCCTGCATAAGGATTAGCTAGCAGTTTCTCTATCATACCCGAAGGAATTTCATAATAAATATTTTCAGTAGGTTCAGTAGGTTGAGGAGCAACTCCTAATGCTTTCGGTCGAGGTGAAGATACCCCGAACAAGCCCCTCAAAGGATTACTTTCCATAGTGACAAGTGACAATAAATTTCAGCACGTAATATAAATATTTCCCTACCAAATTCCACTCACCAAAGGCGCTTCACTCCCAGGAAATGGCGCCAGAAAAGAGTCTTGATGACCCACAAGTATAGGGGATCAATCATAGTCCTTTCGATAAGTAAGAGTGTCGAACCCAACGAGGAGCAGAAGGAAATGACAAGCGGTTTTCAGCAAGGTATTCTCTGCAAGTACTAAAAGTAGCGGTAACAGATAGTTTTGATAGCAAGATAATTCGTAACAAGTAACAAGTATAATAAAGTGCAGCAAGGTGGCCCAATCATTTTTATAGCAAAGTACAAGCCGGAACGAACTCATATAATAAGCAAAGCGTTCTCGGGGACACATGGGAATTTCATCTAGTCACTTTCATCATGTTTGTTTGATTTGCGTTCGCTACTTTGATAATTTGATATGTGGGTGGACCGGTGCTTGGGTGTTGTTCTTACTTGAACAAGCCTCCCACTTACGATTACTCCCTCTCGCAAGCATCCGCAACTACGAAAGAATAATTAAGATAAATCTAACCATAGCATGAAACATATGGATCCAAATCAGCCACTTACAGAATAGCGCATAAACTAGGGTTTAAGCTTCTGTCACTCTAGCAACCCATCATCTAATTACCACTCCAGAACGCCTTCCCTTAGGCCCAAAGATGGTGAAGTGTCAAGTAGTTGACATTCACACGACACCACTAAAGGAAGCAACAACATACATATCGTCAAAATATCGAACGAATACCAAATTCACATGATTACTTATGACAAGACTTTTCCCATGTCCTCAAGAACAAAAGTAACTACTCACAAATCATATTCATGTTCAAGATTAGAGGGGTATTGAATAGCATTAAGGATCTGAACATATAATCTTCCACCAAATAAACCAACTAGCATCAACTACAAGATTGAATCAACACTACTAGCAACCCACAGGTACTAATCTGAGGTTTTGAGACAAAGATTGAATACAAGAGATGAACTAGAGTTTGAGATGAGATGATGCTGGTGAAGATGTTGATGAAGATTGGTCCTCCCATGATGAGAGGATCGTTGGTGATGTCGATGGCTTCGATTTCCCCCTCCCGGAGGGAAGTATCCCCGGCGGAATCGCTCCGATGGAGAGCAAAATTGCTCCTGCCCAGGTTCCACCTCAAGATGGCGGCGCTTCGTCCCAAAAGTCTTCTTTATAATTTTTTAGGGCAAATGAGCTTATATAGCAGAAGGAGGGGGCCGGAGGCCAACCAGGGGCCCCACAAGGCATCAGGGCGCGCCCGTGGGCAACTGGTGGGTCCCCTCTGGTATTTCTTTGCTCCAGTATTTTTTATATATTCAATAAAAAATCTCCATGAAGTTTTAAGTCAATTGGAGCTTTGTAGAATATTTATCTCTGCTGTAGCTATTTCAGGTCCAGAATTCCAACTGCCGGCATTCTCCCTCTTCATATAAATCTTGCAAATTAAGAGAGAAAAAGCATAAGAATTGCATCATAAAGTGAAATAATGATCAAATACATTATAAATAACAGTAGGAAATCATGATGCAAATTGGACGTATCAGAAGTGGACACTTCCGTGATGATAATTTGAGTATTGTCATGGAACACTTCTACGACAACACATGTATGACCATCTTGATTTTGTCATAAAATCGTCACAGATGTACATGCATGACAAAAACCGTGACCTACTGTGACAAAGACGTATCATCACGGAAGTGTTTTTTTGTAGTGTAGGGAACCCGTCGGTGATGATTTCATCAATCGCAGACAATTGTATACCAGCAAGCGTTTGCCCACAACACACACGGCTTATTAGCAGGAATCGTCTGTGTTGTTATCGGTCTTCCCACACATTTTTGATTACTGATCTATTTGCCGCGTATCACACACATCTTGTTAAGTTAGACCGTTTCTGTTGTTTTGGCTCATTGCAAACAGTTCATCCGAGTGAATTGTATGCCGTCTATCGCACACACCTTGATCTGTCTGACCGTTTCTATTGTGTTGGCTAATCGCAAATAGTTCATCCAAGTGAACTTTATGCCATGTATTGCACAGACCTCAAACTGGCTGCCCATTTCTGTTGTTCTGGCTCATCGCAAACAGTTCGTATGGATCAACTGTATGCCACATATCGCACACGCGTCTCTAATACAAATCGTGCTTGATGTCTCCGCCATCGCACATAGTTCATCTTATTGGTGATGTTTTTATTACGATATCGTTTGTGATTCATGCATCACACACAGTTTGGTCGAGGGGTCTCTGATTCATGTGTCGTGTTAGCAATCGCCTACAGTAGTGTATGCAGACAATTTCTCCGTCCACCACGTAAACTATGCCATCATGCACTATAGCATCAGACAGCAATGGAGGGTAAGCATGATTGATGATGATCCATAACCATGTATGGCGGCCGGATTCCAGATAGGCTAATCCCTCATCAAACAAGGCAATGAGCTTGTAATTCATGTAGTCATCTGATGTTGTGGGCACTTCGAAGATTACAACCATCAGCAAACGGAGGTCCAACCAAGTGCCCAATGCCTCTCGTGCCTAGTAGGCAGGAGTGTGCGGCGGGCCGCGAGGCTCGATGTCGGCAATATCCAACGATGGAGGGGTGATCTCTCGCTGGGTGTAGATATCCACGAGATGCCACGGACTACCCGATTCGTGGATGAGGACGATCCAGTTGGCCTTCATGCTCGCCCAGTAGTGGTAGCGCATGAAGGACAGGTGGGCGGGGAGTGGTACCATGTCGAGGGGCATGCCGACAACCTTCGTAGGATCGTCATGTTGGTGTCTGGGCCACCTGCGTGGATCGGGCATCAACAAGCAGGGTATCTTGAAAAGAGCGGGCCGGCTGCCGACGAGTAGACGGTGCATAGACACCGAGCATGCGGCCAGACGCACGGTGCTGAGCAGGTCCATACAAGCACATATCTGCTCCAAGAGAACATCGGGGAGGGAATTCCAATCGCGGCTCTGCGTGTCAGTCGGTTCTGCCATCGGGTTTTTTAGGGCGCTGAGTGATTGGGGTTTTCGGTGCGTGCGGGCGAGCGGGGAAGTGGATGCGGGCGGGCGAGCGAAGAAGATGGCATGTGTGGGCGAGCAGTGAGCGGGCGGAGAAGGTGCGCACGCGCGGCCGAGGAAGATGGCTCGTCCGGGCCAGTACTGAGCGCTGGAAAATGGTGTGCGGACGAAGATGGGGAAGAGAGGAGGAAGAAGAGGGAGATACGGGGAAGAAGGTGCATTAAATCTCTTCTTCCTCCTCTCTTCCTTGGCCTTCGGAGTGTAAATAGTTAAGCGGATGACAAGTGCGTCTACCTCAAGCGGGCCCATATGTCAGTTAACGGAAGAGAGAGGTGCGTACGTGTAATTGCGGAAGCGTGCTCCACTGGCAGACATGATGGCACTAAAGGGTAAGGACATTTAGTGTAGGGTCGAGAAGATAGGTCTAAAGGGGTGGTGAATAGACACTTAATCAACCAAAGGTGCAGTTTTTAGTTTTCTTAAAATTTAGGCAGATTTTAGCACTAGTTAAGATACAACCAATACTTCCTACACATGCATATCTAGAGATAGAGCAGCGGAAATAGTACAACATGTAATTGTGCGGAAAGTAAACGGGTAGAGAAGAGAAGATCAAATGCAATGAAGACACGGTGGTTTTTGGCGTGGTTCCGATAGGTGGTGCTATCGTACGTCCACGTTGATGGAGACATCAACCCACGGACGGTAACGGCTGCGCGAGTCCACGGAGGGCTCCACCCACAAAGGGTCCATGAAGAAGCAACCTTGTCTATTCCACCATGGCTTATGTCCACGAAGGACTAGCCTCACTCGGGTAGATCTTCACAAAGTAGACGATCTCCTTGCCCTTACAAACTCCTTGGTTCAACTCCACGTGATCTTGGAGGCTCCCAAGTGACACCTAACCAATCTAGGAGACACCACTCTCCAAAAGGTAATAGATGGTGTTGTTGATGATGAACTCCTTGTTGTTGTGCTTCAAAAGATAGTCTCCCCAACACTCAATCACTCTCTCATAGATTTGGCAATGGTAGGAGAAGGATTTGAGTGGAAAGCGAGTTGGAGAAGGCTAGAAATCAAGGTTCAAATGGTTGAATTGGAATCTCTTGATCTCAACACATGCGTAGGTGGTTCTCTCTCAGAAAATGAATGGTGGAAGTGTAGATTCGTTCTGATGGCTCTCATAGAGAGTAGGTGGGGGTGGAGGGGTATAAATAGGCAGCACCAAAAATCCAACCGTTACAAGCTTTTTGACTCAACTCGGTGACACCGATTGGAAATCTTGGTGGGACAAACCTGTGTAAAAGGCTTGACCGTTAGGCTTTTCGGTGAGACGGAACGACTCGGTGTGACCGAAGTGCAATGGCTAGGGCAAAACTTCATCTCGGTAATTCCGATCATTTCAACTCGGTGACTATAGTGACCCGACCCAATACGGTCAAGTCTTTGTGTTTTCTGTGCCATCCCTGGATCAGTATGCTGGCACACACATGTGGCACCCCCGCCTGAATACCACTGTAGCCAGATGGTCGCCGCACGCGCCAGCCCAGGAAATCACACTGGCGTGCGCTTTTACAACAAGTATCATGAACACAGACATTTCTATTAATGGATATATAAGTCTTACATGGTAGTTTACAAGGGTGATGGCAGCGGAAAAGCTCTATCTAAGGCAGCATGGTCCTGGTGCAGCTCCAATCCACAGGGATCTGACTGGGTTACTCTTCTAGCCCGTGAACACTCCGGCTCCTCGCTAGGGGACGTCGAATCCTTAGGTGAACCTGACCACATTGAAGGCCGCTGAGTACTTTTGAATGTACTCGCAAGCAAACCAAACCAACATATACACCAAGCAAAGCAATCCATGGCACTCAAGCATGCACTTGTTATCGTAACAGTATTAACTATCATGTTATGGCAGAATTATCTAGCAATATTAATCATCTAGCATTACTCATGATGTCATAGCAGGATTATTTAACATAATGACTATTGGAGTAGATACAGTAAGGTAAAGCATATCAAATAAATAATTCGTACTCCGAGTATGCTCACGATCCAAGTCCGATCCAAACTTTGCGGTCATCCAACCGCTCATCTTATAGCCATCACCTGGCTAGCAATCATACCTCTGACATCATCTGATGTCCATGCATCTGTACTGCAAGTCTGACAATTCATACCTCTTTTTGGTTCAGTCTTAACATTATATAGTTTGTTCCTCCAGACTCGACACAGACCAAATAGGGGCCTACACGAACTGTCTATGACCGAGGACGCGACTATTCGAATAGATTTACACTCTGCAGAGGTTGCGCACTTTACCCACACCATGGAGCTCCTAGCCTCGTGCTCCCATTCGGGTGGACCAGAGCTGCTCCAACAAAACTTGTTTATTGCCCTGGCACTCTTGCGGCCCCACCGACAATCATCCCCTCCCAGGGTCATGTCCTGGGTGGCCCATGTGTCACCCCGTGACACCTGCCACCGTCGTGGCCAAACAAACTGTCCCAAACGGGGACCTGAGCTCAAATAACCAAACTGGGCTCACAAGATTATGGCCGCCTACCGGGCCAGGGTAGCGCGCACGCATAACCTTCCCTATTTGGTGGTACCGACAAGAGGCAAGACAATAGACCAAGCTAGGGCCGTCCCATACCGGCAAATGTGGCTGCACGGATAAGTCCGGATAGGTGACACTATGGCTCGATCCAGTCGACGGAGGAGGTTGTTATCATTAAGTCACATTTCATAATGTTGCAATAACAGTAACCATGCATGATGTAACAATTATGAAAACATAACAACCTATCTCCATACAATATCATAATGAGTCATTAGTGAAATAATATTTAAATGGCAAGTTATCACTTTACAAGTTCTAGCTGTAAGTGACGACCATCTGAACCCTTGTATGAAACCGGCAAATAAACCAGTAGCCACCAGAACGGTCTTTACAACTCCGATCTGGGACGTTACCGGAATAACTCAACCCCGGCTCAAGACGGCTGAAAAGCAGCTCAGAGCATGAGACGGTGTTGATAAAAAGAGTGTAGCGGTTCCCTAAGACGGCCGAAAAAGAGCTCAGACCATAGGGTCACCGCTACAGAAAGAAATTCAACAGCTGCCCGAGACGGCCGGAAAGCAGCTCAGAGCACGGGACAGTTGTTGAAAAGAGAAATATAAAGTCGACATCCACAACGGACGGCCGAAAGCAGCTCAGAACACAGGCGTGGTGCCGTCATCAAAGAAAGGCAAGCAAGGGTTCATCAGCGTCACATGCAGCTCACCACTACGCATACAAGCATAATCATAATAATTTCAACACGCAAGAATAACACAGAGCAATGCTTTAGGGCATATATCAGATGGTCAGCTTTCCTGGGGGTGAAGGAATGCTCCGGGAGAAGTGCGATCACCTCGCAGAAGAAAGTGCCGAAAAAGATTCTCTCTCTAAGAGGTTGGATAGAGGGCAGGGGCAAAATGGTCATTTTCACAGTGTGGAAACATTATGAAAATGATACCATCGGAACGGGCTCGACTAACTGAAGACGTGGGCGTTGGTTTCACCTGATTCGGAGTTGTGAACAGGAAGTTATGAAGGTTTCTCTGCCAGGGATCAATTTGTAAAAGAAATATTCACAATCGGGTCCCTGACAGCACAACTGGTCGCGCACTCAGCAGAAATACGTTTTTCTTCAGAGAAAACGTACTATAGGCGAAGCGCTTTCCAGAGAGGAAAACGTCTTCAACTTTAATACGTTTCCTTAGTGGGAAAACGTACTTCGGTGCGTGCGCGTCCACTTAAGTGGCGGGGCCCGCCGGCGGAGTAGCTTACACCTGGGCCCCACGGCCTTCTCTCTCCTCCTCCCGCCCTGCTTCTTCTTCCTCTCGACCCGGGCAATAGAGAGCGGCCGGTCGTCGCCATTGCCGTAGCTCCGGTGGCCGAGGGCCCGCGGCGAGGGGCGGGATGGAAGCGGCGCTCCGGACCGCGCCGGTGGGTACCCGAGTCGGCAGCGGGGAGGCTCTGTAGAGGGCGGCCGAGAGGGAGGCGGACGGCGGCGATGGAGAGCTCGGGGCCGAGGCTGCGGCCTGACCCGGGAAGAAATGGAGGCGGGGAGGGCTTGAGGGTGGTGGCGGTGGTCGGCTGGTGGAGCTAGAGGAGCAGAGGGGGCCCTGGTGACTGGAATTTAAGTGGGGATGGCCGGCGGCCATGGCGGCTGTGCGTGGCGGGGAGAGGTCCTCGAGCTAAATCGAGAGGCCGGGGAGGTAGCTGGGAGGGAGAGGAGGTTTCTGGGGTGTGAGGGTGCTCGGGGAGGGGCTCGGCCGCGGCTTATATAGGCGGGCGGCAAGGACTTCTCGGCGACAGCCGAGACTTCGAGAGCTCGGTGTCTTGGCGGCATTCCGGCGAGGTGGCGCGCTACGGGTGGTGCCGACCTGACGATGCTCGGAGGGAAGGGATGGCTCGAGGAGGAAGGAGCCAAGGGAGGGAGACGACAGAGGGAGATCACGGGGAGGACAGTGCCCTGGCGGCGGCTGCCTTGGCATGAGGAGGAGGAAACCGGAGGGGAGAAGAGTCTGGACAAGCCGGGGACGGTCGGAGCTGGCTGGCCAATGAGAACAGTGCCGCAGAGCATCATTTTGGCCTGCTGTCCACGCGGTCACCACGTGCACTACAAGCTCTGGCACTCTCCTGCCTGTCCAACCTTGTCAAACAGCTCCCTCACTGCTCAAATAGATGAGGTTGGTCACTGGATGGACCAGGATGGCTCTAGAGTGATCGAAAGGATCCAGAACAGTTTCTGGATAGAAACTTGGGGAGGAAGCTGTGGTCAAGATGAAGGGGATAAGGGCTAACCAGGATGTCACAGGGGTTTAGGGTAGGAAGGACTAGGTTCTGGAAAAAGTTGAGGTCATTTGGACCAAGTTTGAATGCACTTCCTTTGAAATGCTAAATTTGGTCCAGAAACTTGACTTTGAAGCTGCACTCAAATGGATCAGTGGAATGATCTGAATTTTGGTGTAGAGTGATGATTTGGAGATATGAAGGTACTGGAAAAATTTCAGCTCAATTGGAAATGCCAAAGTGGTACTTCCTTCACAGAGCTTGAATCTGGACAGAAACTAGATGGAATTTTTGGGAGAAAATGGCTAGATAAAATGATGTGCAATTTTGCATTCTCACATCATATAGGGAATGTGAGGTCCTGGATTAATTTGAGAATTTTTGAAGCATTATAAAATATAGTTGCTTCACAACCTCAAAATTGGTCCAGAAACAAGAATTGGATGATGCTCTCAAAATTTGATCTGTGGAACTTGGGATCTTGATGGAAATGGTGAAGATATGGATAGGAGAAGCTCCACAAATTATTTGGGATTTTTCCTGGCTACCAAAATGGTAGTTCCTCTGGAAAGTGCCCAAAGTGCAATATTGGCTTTAATTAGGAAAATGCAATTTCCCCTATTTAATTATGGCCAATATTTTATTGGAGCTCAAAATGATCACAAAGAATATCTCCACAAGTTTTCATGAACTTTGGAGATGGATAGATATTTTCCTGGATTTAATTCCTTTAAACAGCAGAAAAAGGAATTAATTTTAAATGAAAAATATTGCAAATGACTTGGCAATATTTTTGCATATCCAGGGTTTATAGATGTGGGATGATCACTGGGAAAAATTTGGGAGGCAATAGATCGAAGGAAATTGGGGTTCCTTTGTAACGGGAGGAGTTAGGGTTTCACTTCCGGCAAACCGGAGAGTAGGGTTTCGGTGGCAAAGTCCTGAGAATAAATTTTGGGTGGCAAGGTTGGACTAGAGAGAGTCTCTGGTTGGATAGGAAAGGCAAGGCTAAATGACCATCTTCATATACCCAAGAGCGAGAGAAAATCCGATAACACCGAAAAAAGACGGGAGTCAAATCCCGCGAAGGAAAAAAACAAGGAGCGAAAACCAGGGTGTCACAAACCTACCCCCCTTAAGAAAATCTCGTCCTCGAGATTTCCGGGCTTACGTCCCGGCAAGGGGGACTTACCTGTGTGCGACTTGGATCCATCGGCTGTCTCTTGTCTTCGTTGATTCACTGGCCTTTTTAACTGTCTCGTCTAGTGGCTCAGGTGTTACCTTTTTAAACGGCTGCATTGAATCCTTCTCTTTCCCGTCAGGCAAACCCTTTGTGCTGGTAGTTTGTTGGTTGGGTTGGTAGGTAGCCCCGGGTATCGACAAATAGTCTGGTTTTCATGGCCTGGGGCTAGCTGCTTCGGATACTGACTGCCAGGGCAGGTCATCTTTTCTTGATACAGGACTCATGTGCTCGTATGGCCTCGAGTGGCTGGGAGTGGCTCTCTTTTTGCCTTGTCAGAATACTCAGTCTGGCTCTGGGTTCCGTATGAGGTGTTTCCTCCTGTCTCTTGCATGCTGACTTCGTCCTCAGGTGATTCCCAACTGAAATGTCGGGCATGATCACAAAGTAATCATAGACGGTAATCTCTAAGGTTGCTCTGCCATATATAGCCTCTGTGGCCCTTGCTATGGCCACTGAGCTGACATAGTATGGCTATCCTTCCGTGCATTCTTCGCAGCATAACCTCTGATCTTGGTTGATGGCCCATATTCATGATGAGTATGACATGCTGGCTGCATTGTTGTGGCCGTATATGCAAGAGTCTGACAAGGATTGACAATATCACCTTGTCTGTGGAGCTTTACTTCATTGACCATCGCGGAAATTGTTTATTCAAGACTTCCTTGTTCTTGGGGGTTCCTTTCGGGGAACTTGTCATGACCTACCATCATGGCTCCTTGGTCATATCCCAGCTTGTTGGGCTTGTATTCACAATTTACTCTTGCATATCTCGTAGGGATTGCTGTGTTCACATCCTTCTTTGAAGTATGGGGCCGACGTTTCTCTGAGCACAATCATTCCTGGGTACGAGTGGCTCGCATGAACTGATCCACTGGACTGCATGCTCACAACATTTGCAGGGGTAGGATACATCCTTTCATAACCACTGAGTTCTGAGGCGGATGTGTGTCCAGACTAGTTCGTGCTTCTGACCAGGTTGTTGATGGCGTGTTGAAGAAGGTTGAATTCCTTACGCTCGAAGCTTCTGCCAGGGTAGTGTGCTGAAGAACGCTGGGTATCGTACCTCAGAAGCTTTCCCTCATGTGGCTTACTGAGGAAGGTTGAGTACCTTATGCCGGAAGCTTTCCGCGGTAGCGTGCTGAGGAAGACTGGGAGTCTTACATCGTAAGCTCCTCCCGATAGCTTGCGAAGGAAGGCTGGGTTCCTTGTACCAAAAGCCTTGCATTGTGATATGCAGTCGGACCTGTGGCCGATTCTGGCTTTCTACCGGTGTATCCGAAATTTATCCATAGCGGAGCCGGAACTTGGTATAGTCCATATCTCGACTAGGGATATTTTGTTGGTCATGCACACGCTTGTCCTTCTGCTGGTCTGATCATTGTTGCTGTAACTGATGCAGACTTCATATTGATAATAAATTTGGAATACCCTTTGCATTCAAACCAAGTGTTGCCGGTAGTGAGCAGTTGACGGATAATTCCCTTTGGTTCAGCTGAGCTTCCAGGTAGGTGAAGTTCTCATTGATTCTGGGCAGCCGTGAACTTATCCATATTTCTCGCAAACCTTGTTCACCATGCCCAGCATTTTATACATGCACCGGTAAATTCCAGAATGTGCTTTGAAAATTTGTATCAACATACCAGAGTTCTGTTGTTGCTCTCGGCACATTCACCTTCTTGAAATATGGCTTCCGGGGGTAGTAAATGATTCTTGAGTCCATTGAGAAAAGACTCAAGGTTCACTCCACTGGCTAAAATAATTCCTTGTGCCGAGGATGGAATAATTTGTCCCTGTTGGTGTCCATTACTGATAGCTCATCTGGCTGTTCTTTTGTGATCAATTCTGAGACAGACTCTCTCAGGCATATTCTGAACTTGTCTGTAGCACGTAGAGTATGCTTCTGACCCATTCTTTATTCTTGACAGATCCGGTGATAATGCTTCGAATATCGGGTAGTTGGCTTGACTTGACTCTTACTGAATATGGATTATTGGGCATTATCCAAGTTGTGTGTTGGTCTTCCTGACAGCTCTTGCAGATGGATCCAGTCGAAGCGGCAGAACGGGATTGAAACAAGAAGCAAGAACCGCGAAAAACGAAAAGACAAATAAAGCTCAAATTTTGCGGACCTTGCACATGTGGCCGAAGATTCACTAGTATAACTAATATAGCGCACTCGATGTACCTCTAAGGACTTAGAAGCAAAACCACGCAATGCCCCTAGTAGCAATTGGGGTCAAGCTCCTACTACTTCCTTAGGGAACATCAAACTCAACGCACGACCATAGCCAAAGTGGCTTAGTCAACGATCCTAGGTTTGTCGGGGAGAGATGGAATTTATCGGCGTTTCCCAAAGGAAACTGGATTTGAGGAGAGAAATGCCATGGTTAGCAAGCAAGGTAGGGGTATCTGGTTTACCTAGGGGTTCAGGGCTCACGGGTCGTTGCCTGGTGCGGACATTTCACACCAGAGGCAAGGGCCACGAAAGTTGGGGTCTGATGGAGCCAAAAGCCTATGGGGTTGCCTTATGATCAATAGTAGCCGTGCCTACTTGGCAAAGATGGCTGCAATCCATCTGGGCTTTCTACTGATCAAGAGACAATGAAATCTGGCTAGGGTAACCTACAGTCAGCCTGACTCTGATACCATCCGTTGTGGCGCCCCCGCCTGAATACCATTGTAGCCAGACGGTCGCCGCACGCGCCAGCCCAGGAAATCACACTTGCGTGCGCTTTTACAACAAGTATCATGAACACATACATTTCTATTAATGGATATATAAGTCTTACATGGTAGTTTACAAGGGTGATGGCAGCGGAAAAGCTCTATCTAAGGCAGCATGGTCCTGGTGTGGCTCCAATCCATAGGGATCTGACTGGGTTACTCTTCTAGCCCGCGAACAGTTCGGCTCCTCGCTAGGGGACGTCGAATCCTTAGGTGAACCTGGCCACATTGAAGGCCGCTGAGTACTTTTGAATGTACTCGCAAGCAAACCAAACCAACATATACACCAAGCAAAGCAATCAATGGCACTCAAGCATGCACTTGTTATCTTAACAGTATTAACTATCATGTTATGGCAGAATTATCTAGCAATATTAATCATCTAGCATTACTCATGATGTCATAGCAGGATTATTTAACATAATGACTATTGGAGTAGATAAAGTAAGGTAAAGCATATCAAGTAAATAATTCGTACTCCGAGTATGCTCACGATCCAAGTCCAATCCAAACTTTGCGGTCATCCAACCGCTCATCTTATAGCCATCACCTGGCTAGCAATCATACCTCTGACATCATCTGATGTCCATGCATCTGTACTTCAAGTCTGACAATTCATACCTCTTTCTGGTTCAGTCTTAACATTATATAGTTTGTTCCTCCAGACTCGACACAGACCAAATAGGGGCCTACACGAACTGTCCATGACCGAGGACGCGGCTATTTAATAGATTTACACTCTGCAGAGGTTGCGCACTTTACCCACACCATGGAGCTCCTGGCCTCGTGCTCCCATTCGGGTGGACCAGAGCTGCTCCAACAAAACTTGTCTATTGCCCTGGCACTCTTGCGACCCCACCGACAATCATCCCCTCCCAGGGTCATGTCCTGGGTGGCCCCTATGTCACCCCGTGACACCTGCCACCGTCATGGCCAAACAAACTATCCCAAATGGGGACCTGAGCTCAAATAACCAAACTGGGCTCACAAGATTATGGCCGCCTACCGGGCCATGGTAGCGCGCACGCATAACCTTCCCTATTTGGTGGTACCGACAAGAGGCAAGACAATAGACCAAGCTAGGGCCGTCCCATACCGGCAAATGTGGCTGCACGGATAAGTCCGGATAGGTGACACTATGACTTGATCCAGACAACGGAGGAGGTTGTTATCATTAAGTCACATTTCATAATGTTGCAATAACAGTAACCATGCATGATGTAACAATTATGAAAACATAACAACCTATCTCTATACAATATCATAACGACTCATTAGTGAAACAATATTTAAATGGCAAGTTATCACTTTACAAGTTCTAGCTGTAAGTGACGACCATCTGAACCCTTGTATGAAACCGGCAAATAAACCAGTAGCCACCATAACGGTCTTTACAACTTCGATCTGGGACATTACCGGAATAACTCAACCCCGGCTCAAGACGGCTGAAAAGCAGCTCAGAGCATGAGACGGTGTTGATAAAAAGAGTGTAGCGGTTCCCTAAGACGGCCGAAAAAGAGCTCAGACCATAGGGTCACCGCTACAGAAAGAAATTCAGCAGCTGCCCGAGACGGCCGGAAAGCAGCTCAGAGCACGGGACAGTTGTGGAAAAGAGAAATATAAAGTCGGCATCCACCCCGGATGGCCGAAAGCAGCTCAGAATACAGGCATGGTGCCGTCATCAAAGAAAGGCAAGCAAGGGTTCATCAGCGTCACATGCAGCTCACCACTACGCATACAAACATAAGCATAATAATTTAAACACGCAAGAATAACACAGAGCAATGCTTTAGGGCATATATCAGATGGTCGGCTTGCCTGGGGGTGAAGGAATGCTCCGGGAGAAGTGCGATCACCTCGCAGAAGAAATTGCTGGAAAAGATTCTCTCTCTGAGAGGCTGGATAGAGGGCAGGGGCAAAATGGTCATTTTCACAGTGTGGAAACATTATGAAAATGATACCATCGGAATGGGCTCGACGAACTGAAGACGTGGGCGTTGGTTTCACCTGATTCGGAGTTGTGAACATGAAGTTATGAAGGTTCTTCTGCCAGGGATCAATTTGTAAAAGAAATATTCACAATCGGGTCCCTGACAGCACAGCTGGTCGCGCACTCAGTAGAAATACGTTTTTCTTTAGAGAAAACGTACTATAAAGTGAAGCGCTTTCCAGAGAGGAAAACGTTTTCACTGGTAATACGTTTCCTTAGTGGGAAAATGTACTTCAGTGCGTGCGCGTCCACTTAAGTGGCGGGGCCCGCCGGCGGAGTCGCTTACACCTGGGCCCCACGGCCTTCTCTCTCCTCCTCCCGCCCTGCTTCTTCTTCCTCTCGACCCGGGCAACAGAGAGCGGCCGGTCCTCGCCGTTGCCGTAGCTCCGGTGGCCGAGGGCCCGCGGCGAGGGGCGGGATGGAAGAGGCACTCCGGACCGCGCCGGTGGGTACCCGAGGCGGCAGCGGGGAGGCTCTATAGAGGGCAGCCGAGAGGGAGGCGGACGGCGGCGATGGAGAGCTCGGGGCCGAGGCTGTGGCCTGACCCGAGAAGAAATGGAGGCGGGGAGGGCTTTAGGGTGGTGGCGGTGGTCGGCTGGTGGAGCTAGAGGAGCAGAGGGGGCCCTGGTGACCGGAATTTAAGTGGGGATGGCCGGCGGCCATGGCGGCTGTGCACGGCGGGGAGAGGTCCTCAAGCTAAATGGAGAGGCCGGGGAGGTAGCTGGGAGGGAGAGGAGGTTTATGGGGTGTGAGGGTGCTCGGGGAGGGGCTCGGACGCGGCTTATATAGGCGGGCGGCAAGGACTTCTCGGCGACAGCCGAGACTTCAAGAGCTCGGTGTCTTGGCGGCATTCCGGCGAGGTGGCGCGCTACGTGTGGTGCCGACCTGAAGATGCTCATAGGGAAGGGACGGCTCGAGGAGGAAGGAGCCAAGGGAGGGAGACGACAGAGGGAGATCACGGGGAGGACAGTGCCCTGGCGGCGGCTGCCGTGGCGTGAGGAGGAGGAAACCGGAGGGGAGAAGAGTCTGGAGAGGGGTACGTGGACGTCGTGAACCCACTAGACATGGACGGACAAGCCGGGGATGGCCGGAGCTGGCTGGCCGATGAGAACAGTGCCGCAGAGCACCATTTTGGCCTGCTGTCCACGCGGTCACCACGTGCACTACAATCTCTAGCACTCTCCTGCCTGTCCAACCTTGTGAAACAGCTCCCTCACTTCTCAAATAGATGAGGTTGGTCACTGGATGGACCAGGATGGCTCTAGAGTGATCTAAAGGATCCAAAATAGTTTCTGGATAGAAACTTGGGGAGGAAGCTGTGGTCAAGATGAAGGGGATAAGGGCTAACCAGGATGTCACAGGGGTTTAGGGTAGTAAGGACTAGGTGCTGGCAAACGTTGAGGTCATTTGGACCAAGTTTGAATGCACTTCCTTTGAAATGCTAAATTTGGTCCAGAAACTTGACTTTGAAGCTGCACTCAAATGGATCAGTGGAATGATCTGAATTTTGGTGTAGAGTGATGATTTGGAGATATGAAGGTACTGGAAAAATTTCAGCTCAATTGGAAATGCCAAAGTGGTACTTCCTTCACAGAGCTTGAATCTGGACAGAAACTAGATGGAATTTTTGGGAGAAAATGGCTAGATAAAATGATGTGAAATTTTGCATTCTCACATAATATAGGGAATGTGAGGTCCTGGATTAATTTGATAATTTGTTAGGCAATATAAAATATAGTTGCTTCACAACCTCAAAATTGGTCCAGAAACAAGAATTGGATGATGCTCTCAAAATTTGATCTGTGGAACTTGGGATCTTGATGGAAATGGTGAAGATATGGATAGGAGAAGCTCCACAAATTATTTGGGATTTTTCCTGGCTACCAAAATGGTAGTTCCTCTGGAAAGTGCCCAAAGTGCAATATTGGCTTTAATTAGGAAAATGCAATTTCCCCTATTTAATTATGGCCAATATTTTTATTGGAGCTCAAAATGATCACAAATAATATCTCCACAAGTTTTCATGAACTTTGGAGATGGATAGATATTTTCCTGGATTTAATTCCTTTAAACAGCAAAAAAAGGAATTAATTTTAAATGAAAAATATTGCAAATGACTTGGCAATATTTTTGCATATCCAGGGTTTATAGATGTGGGATGATCACTGGGAAAAATTTGGGAGGCAATAGATCAAAGGAAATTGGGGTTCCTTTGTAACGGGAGGAGTTAGGGTTTCACTTCCGGTAAACCGGAGAGTAGGGTTTCGGTGGCAAAGTCCTGAGAATAAATTTTGGGTGGCAAGGTTGGACTAGAGAGAGTCTCTGGTTGGATAGGAAAGGCAAGGCTAAATGACCATCTTCATATACCCAAGAGCGAGAGAAAATCCGATAACACCGAAAAAAGACGGGAGTCAAATCCCGCGAAGGAAAAAAACAAGGAGCGAAAACCAGGGTGTCACAACACAGTACTTCAATGAAATACCATAACATCACATGTAAAATAAATACCGTAGATCCTGAGTATACCTTAATTATCACAGCGGAAACAATGCATAAGGGTGTGGAGTCCCATCAACACTAACGACAAGTTGAGTGTAGACCGTAACCCTATATCGTAAGTCTTACTCGTCGTAGAAATCCTGCAACATGATACGTTGCAGCCGTGTAGGTCAGTACATTGAATGTACCGGCAAGATCACATATGAATGCAAAGGAGAATAACTCTATCTCTATATGATGATAATTTGAGTATTGTCATGGAACACTTCTACGACAGCACAGGTATGACTATCTTGATTCTGTCATAAAATCGTCACAGATGTACATGCATGACAAAAAACGTGACCTACTGTGACAAAGACATATCATCACGGAAGTGTTTTTTTTGTAGTGTAGGGAACCCGTCGGTGATGATTTCATCAATCGCAGACAATTGTATACCAGCAAGCGTTTGCCCACAACAGACATGGCTTATTAGCAGGAATCGTCTGTGTTGTTATCGGTCTTCCCACACATTTTTTATTACTGACCTGTTTGCTGCGTATCACACACATCTTGTTAAGTTGAACCGTTTCTGTTGTTTTGGCTCATCGCAAACAGTTCATCCGAGTGAATTGTATGCCGTCTATCGCACACACCTTGATCTGTCTGACCGTTTCTGTTGTGTTGGCTAATCGCAAACAGTTCATCCGAGTGAACTTTATGCCATGTATCACACAGACCTCGAACTGGCTGCCCGTTTCTGTTGTTCTGGCTCATCGCAAACAGTTCGTATGGATCAACTGTATGCCACGTATCACACACGCGTCTCTAATATGAATCATGCTTGATGTCTCCGCCATCGCACAAAGTTCGTCTTATTGGTGATGGTTTTATTACGATGTCGTTTGTGATTCATGCATCGCACACAGTTTGGTCGAGGGGTTTCTGATTCATGTGTCGCATTAGCAGTCGCCTGCAGTAGTGTATGCAGCCAATTTCTCCATCCACCGCGTAAACTATGCCATCATGCACTATAGCATTAGACAGCAATGGAGGGTAAACATGATTGATGATGAGCCATAACCATGTATGGCGACCGGATTCCAGAGAGGCTAATCCCTCGTCAAACAAGGCAATAAGCTTGTAATTCATGTAGTCATCTGATGTTGTGGGCACTTCAAAGATTACAACCATCAGCAAACGGAGGTCCAACCAAGTGCCCAACGCCTCTCGTGCATAGTAGGCAGGAGTGTGCGGCGGGCCGCAAGGCTTGATGTCGGCAGTATCCAACGATGGAGGGGTGATCTCTCGCTGGGTGTAGATATCCAGGAGACGCCACGGACTACCCGATTCGTGGATGAGGACGATCCAGTTGGCCTTCATGCCCGCCCAGTAGTGGCAATGCATGAAGGACAGGTGGGCGGGGAGTGGTAGCATGTCGAGGGGCACGCCGACAACCTCTGTAGGATCGTCATGTTGGTGTCTGGGCCACCTGCGTGGATCGGGCATTAACAAGCAGGGTATCTTGAAAAGAGTGGGCCGGCTGCCGACGAGTAGACGGTGCATAGACACCGAGCATGCAGCCAGACGCACGGTGCTGAGCAGGTTCATACGAGCACATATCTGCTCCAAGAGAACATCGGGGAGGGAATTCCAATCACGGTTCTGCGTGTCAGTCGGTTCTGCCATTGGGTTTTTTTAGGGCACTGAGTGATTGGGGTTTTTGGTTCATGCGGGCGAGCGGGGAAGTGGATGCGGGCGGGCGAGCGAAGAAGATGGCATGTGTGGGCGAGCAGTGAGCGGGCGAAGATGGTGCGCACGCGCGGCCAAGGAAGATGGCGCGTGCGGGCGAGTAGTGAGCGGTGGAAAATGGTGTGCGGATGAAGATGGGGAAGAGAGGAGGAAGTAGAGGGAGATACGGGGAAGAAGGTGCATTAAATGTCTTCTTCCTCCTCTCTTCCTCGGCCTTCGGAGTGTAAATAGTTAAGCGGATGACAAGTGGGTCTACCTCAAGCGGGCCCATATGTCAGTTACCGGAAGAGAGAGGTGCGTACGCATAATTGCGGAAGCGTGCTCCACTGGCAGACATGATGGCACTACAGGGTCAGGACATTTAGTGTAGGGTCGAGAAGATAGGTCTAGGGGGGTGGTGAATAGACACTTAACTAGCCAAATGTGCGGTTTTTAGTTTTCTTTTAATTTAGGCAGATTTTAGCACTAGTTAAGATACAACCAATACTTCCTACACATGCATATCTAGAGATAGTGCAACAGAAATAGTACAACATGCAATTGTGCGGAAAGTAAAGGGGTAGAGAAGAGAAGATCAAACGCAATGAAGACACAACGGTTTTTGGCGTGGTTCTGATAGGTGGTGCTATCGTATGTCCACGTTGATGGAGACTTCAACCCACGGAGGGTAACGGCTGCGCGAGTCCACGGAGGGCTCCACCCATGAAGGGTCCACGAAGAAGCAACCTTGTCTATTCCACCATGGCTTATGTCCACGAAGGACTAGCCTCACTCGGGTAGATCTTCACAAAGTAGGCGATCTCCTTGCCCTTACAAACTCCTTGGTTCAACTCCACGTGATCTTGGAGGCTCCCAAGTTACACCTAACCAATCTAGGAGACACCACTCTCCAAAAGGTAATAGATGGTGTTGTTGATGATGAACTCCTTGTTGTTGTGCTTCAAAAGATAGTCTCCCCAACACTCAATCACTCTCTCACAGATTTGGCAATGGTACGAGAAGGATTTGAGTGGAAAGCGACTTGGGGAAGGCTAGAAATCAAGGTTCAAATGTTTGGATTGGAATCTCTTGATCTCAACACATGAGTAGGTTGTTCTCTCTCAGAAAATGAATGGTGGAAGTGTAGATTCGTTCTGATGGCTCTCATAGAGAGTAGGTGGGGGTGGAGGGGTATAAATAGGCAGCACCAAAAATCCAACCGTTACAAGCTTTTTGACTCAACTCGGTGACACCGATTAGAAATCTCGGTGAGACCAACCCGTGTAAAAGGCTTGACCGTTAGGCTTTTCGGTGAGACCGAACTGAACGACTCGCTGTGACTGAAGTGCAATGGCTAGGGCAAAAAACTTCATCTCGGTAATTCCGATCATTTCAA
Source organism: Elymus sibiricus (assembly GCA_039707655.1). Taxonomy (NCBI): domain Eukaryota; kingdom Viridiplantae; phylum Streptophyta; class Magnoliopsida; order Poales; family Poaceae; genus Elymus; species Elymus sibiricus. Next base: position 155,831,254 of record CM077668.1, read on the forward strand.
CTCGGTGACTATAGCGACCCGACCCAATACGGTCAAGTCCCTGTGCTTTCTGTGCCTTCCCTGGATCAGTATGCTGGCACACACGGTACTCGATGAAATTCCATAACATCACATGTAAAATAAATACCGTAGATCTAGAGTATACCTTAATTATCACAGTGGAAACAAAGCATAAGGGTGTGGAGTCCCATCAACGCCAATGGCAAGTTGAGTGTAGACCGTAACCCTATATCGTAACTCTTACTCATCGTAGAAATCCTGCAACATGATATGTTGCAACCGTGTAGGTCAGTACATTGAATGTACCAGCAAGATCACATATGAATGCAAAGGAGAATAACTCTATCTCTATATGAAATATGGATGTGGTGGCACTGAGTCTGAGTTTTGCATAAAAGCTAGTTTTTCCCTACAACGAAGGAGTGGAAAGAAATATTACTACAAAAGTTGGTGGTTAATGAGATGGTTCCGCCAACCAATTGTCATATCCCAAATTATTAATGTTGGGGAACGTTGCACGGGAAACAAAAAATTTCCTACGCACACACAAGATCTATCCATGGTGATGAGCATCTACGAGAGGGAGAGTGAATCTACATACCCTTGTAGATCGCTAAGCGGAAGCGTTAAGAAACGCGGTTGATGTAGTCGAACGTCTCCGCGATCCAAATCGCAAGTCGTCCCTCGATCCAATCACGAACTAGTGCCGAACGGACGGCACCTCCGCGTTCAACACACGTACGGCTTGATGACGCCTTCACCTCCTCGATCCAGCGAGCGATGATGAAGTAGTAGATGAGTTCCGGCAGCACGACGGCGTGGTGATGGTGGTGAGGAACAATCTCTGCAGGGCTTCGCCAAGCACTACGGAGATTATGACGGGAGGAACTAGAGGGTTAGGGTTGCCGACACACGGCTTGGGAAATCTTGATCTATCCCGTGTGCTAGCCCTGCCCCTCTATTTATATGTTGAGCCCTGGGGTCTAAACTTGGAGAGAAAGCCTCCACAAGGTCGGTTTTGCCCGCACAAGGTCGGTTTGGCCCGCACGGAAAGAGTCCAACTCAGATTCCAGCAGTATTGCGCACAAGCGGTAGTACCGCTCACGAGCGGTAGTACCGCTTGGCGGTAGTACCGCTTCACACAAGCGGTAGTACCGCTTACGCGGTAGTACTGCCTTACAGCGGTAGTACCGCTTAAGGCAGCAGCAAAACTTCCTTTTGCACTTTCCAATACCTCGTGGGCTTTACCCCTTTGGCTCATATAAAGTGTTGCTGCACCCGAACACTTCGGTAAACATCCGGAACCCCTTCCGGTGAATTCCGGAACCCTTCCGGAGATCAAAACACTATTATCACATATATCAATCTTTACCTCTGGACTCTTCCGGAGATCCTCGTCATGTCCGGGATCTTATCCGGGACTCCGAACAACCTTCGGTCACCAACACAATAACTCAACTATACTAATCGTCACCAAACGTTAAGTGTGTAGACCCTGCGGGTTCGAGAACTATGTAGACATGACCGAGACACCTCTACGGTCAATAACCAATAGCGGGACCTGGATGCCCATATTGGTTCCTACATATTCTACGAAGATCTTTATCGGTCGAACCTCTATGTCAAGGATTCAGTTAATCCCGTATGCTGTTCCCTTTGTTCTTCGGTATGTTACTTGCCCGAGATTCGATCGTCGGTATCTCTATACCTAGTTCAATCTCGTTACTGGCAAGTCTCTTTACTCGTTCCGTAATACAAGATCCTGTGGCTAACTCTTTAGTCACTTTGCTTGCAAGGCTCATTGTGATGTTGTATTACCGAGTGGGCCCTGAGATACCTCTCCGTCACACGGAGTAACAAATCCCAGTCTTGATCCATGCCAACTCAACAGACACCCTCGGAGATACCTGTAGAGCATCTTTATAGTCACCCAGTTACGTTGTGACGTTTGATACACACAAGGTATTCCTCCGGTGTCAGTGAGTTGCATGATCTCATGGTCATAGGAACAGATACTTGACATGCAGAAAACAATAGCAATAAACTGACACGATCATATGCTACGTTTATAGTTTGGATCTTGTCCATCACATCATTCTCCTAATGATGTGATCCCGTTATCAAATGACATCTCATGTCCATGGCTAGGAAACCTTCACCATCTTTTGATCAACGAGCTAGTTAACTAGAGGCATACTAGGGACACAGTGTTGTCTATGTACCCACACATGTATTTGAGTTTCCAATCAATACAATTATAGCATGGATAATAAACGATTATCATGAACAAGGAAATATAATAATAACCAATTTATTATTGCCTCTAGGGCATATTTCCAACAGTCTCCCACTTGCACTAGAGTCAATAATCTAGTTCACATCACTATGTGATTTACATTGTAATGAATCGAACACCCATGCAGTTCTGGTGTTGTTCATGTTTAGCCCTTGGAAGAGGTTTAGTCATCGGATCTGCAACATTCAGATCCGTGTGTACTTTGCAAATATTTATGTCGTCCTCCTTGATGTAATCGCGGATGGAATTGAAACGTCGCTTTATGTGTTTGGTCCTCTTGTGAAATCTTGGTTCCTTGGCTAGAGCAATGGCACCAGTATTATCACAAAACAGAGTCATTGGGTTAAGCGCACTAGGCACTACTCCAAGATCTGTCATGAACTCCTTCATCCAGACACCTTCCTTCGCCGCCTCCGAGGCAGCGATGTACTCCGCTTCGCATGTAGAATCAGCTACCACGCTTTGCTTGGAACTGCACCAGCTAACCGCACCCCCATTAAGAATAAATACGTATCCGGTTTGCGACTTAGAGTCATCCGGATCAGTGTCAAAGCTTGCATCGACGTAACCCTTTATGACGAGCTCTTGATCACCTCCATAAACGAGAAACATGTCCTTAGTCCTTTTCAGGTACTTCAGGATATTCTTGACCGCCGTCCAGTGTTCCATTCCTGGATCACTTTGAAACCTTCCGACCATACTTATGGCAAGGCTGACATCGGGTCTTGTGCACAGCATTGCATACATGATAGAACCTATGGCTGAGGCATAGGGGACGACACTCATCTTTTCTCTATCTTCTGCAGTCACTGGGCATTGAGTCTTACTCAACTTCACACCTTGCAATACAGGCAAGAACCCCTTCTTGGACTGATCCATTTTGAACTTCTTCAAAACTTTGTCAAGGTATGTGCTTTGTGAAAGTCCTATTAAGCGTCTCGATCTATCTCTATAGATCTTGATGCCTAATATGAAAGCAGCTTCTCCTAGGTCCTTCATTGAAAAACTCTTGTTCAAATATTCCTTCACGCTTTCCAACATTTCTATATTGTTTCCAATCAGCAATATGTCATCCACATATAATATTAGAAACGCTATAGAGCTCCCACTCACTTTCTTGTAAATACAAGCTTCTCCGTAAACTTGTATAAACCCAAAACGCTTTGATCACCTCATCAAAGCGAAGATTCCAACTCCGAGATGCTTGCACCAGTCCATAAATGGATCGCTGGAGTTTGCAAACTTTGTCAGCATTCTCCGGATCGACAAAACCTTCTGGTTGCATCATATACAACTCTTCCTTAAGGAAACCGTTAAGGAACGCTGTTTTGACATCCATCTGCCAAATTTCATAATCGAAAAAGGCAGCTATTGCTAACATGATTCTGACGGACTTAAGCATCGCTACGGGTGAGAAGGTCTCATCGTAGTCAACTCCTTGAACTTGTGAAAAACCCTTTGCCACAAGTCGAGCTTTATAGACGGTGACATTACCGTCCGTGTCCGTCTTCCTCTTAAAGATCCATTTGTTCTGAATGGCCTTACGCCCTTCAGGTAATACTTCCAAAGTCCACACTTTGTTTTCATACATGGATCCCATCTCGGATTTCATGGCCTCTAACCACTTCTCGGAATCCGGGCCCATCATCGCTTCTCCATAGCTCGTAGGTTCATCGTTGTCCAACAACATGACCTCTAAGACAGGGTTGCCGTACCACTCAGGAGCAGTACGCATCCTTGTCGACCTACGAGGTTCGATAGCAACTTGATCCAAAGCTTCATGATCATCATCATTAATTTCCTCTTCAGCTGATGTAGGCTCTACAGAAACATCTTTCTGCGCTGCGCTACTTTCAGGTTGAAGTAAAAGTTCAACAACCTCATCAAGTTCTATCTTCCTCCCACTCAATTCTTTCGAGAGAAACTCTTTCTCAAGAAACGTTCCGTTTTTAGCGACAAACACTTTGCCTTCGGATCTGAGGTAGAAGGTATACCCAACTGTCTCTTTTGGGTATCCTATGAAGACGCATTTATCCGCTTTGGGTTCCAGCTTTTCAGGCTGAAGCTTTTTGATATAAGCATCACATCCCCAAACTTTAAGAAACGACAGCTTTGGCTTCTTGCCAAACCAAAGTGCATATGGCGTCGTCTCAACGGATTTCGATGGTGCCCTATTTAAAGTGAATGCAGCTGTCTCTAATGCAAAACCCCAAAACGATAGTGGCAAATCGGCAAGAGACATCATAGATCGCACCATATCCAATAAGGTTCGATTACGACGTTCGGACACACCATTACGCTGTGGTGTTCCAGGCGGTGTCAGTTGTGAAACAATTCCACATTGTCTTAAGTGACTGCCAAACTCATAACTCAGATATTCTCCTCCTCGATCAGATTGTAGGAATTTAATCTTCTTGTTACGATGATTCTCAACTTCACTCTGAAATTGTTTGAACTTTTCAAACGTTTCAGACTTGTGTTTCATTAAGTAAATATACCCATATCTACTTAAGTCATCGGTGAAGGTGAGAAAGTAACGATAACCACCGCGCGCCTCAATGCTCATCGGACCGCACACATCAGTATGTATGATTTCCAACAAGTCACTTGCCCGTTCCATTGTTCCAGAAAACGGTGTTTTAGTCATCTTGCCCATGAGACATGGCTCACATGTGTCAAGTGATTCAAAATCAAGTGACTCCAAAAGTCCATCAGCATGGAGCTTCCTCATGCGTTTTACGACAATATGACCTAAACGGCAGTGCCACAAGAAAGTGGTATTATCATTATTAATTCTACATCTTTTGGCATCAATGTTATGAACATGTGTATCATCACTGTCGAGATTCAATAAGAATAAACCCCTCACTTTGGGTGCATGACCATAAAAGATATTACTCATATAAATAGAACAACCATTATTCTCTGATTTAAATGAGTAACCGTCTCACAATAAACAAGATTCAGATATAATGTTCATGCTCAACGCAGGCACCAAATAACATTTATTCAGGTTCATCACTAATCCCGATGGTAATCGAAGAGCGAGCGTGCCGACGGCGATCACATCAACCTTGGAACCATTTCCCACGCGCATCGTCACTTCGTCCTTTGCCAGCCTCCGTCTATTCCGCAGTTCCTGTTTTGAGTTGCAAATATGAGCAACCGCACCGGTATCAAATACCCAGGCACTACAACGAGAGTTGGTAAGGTACACATCAATAACATGTATATCATATATACCTTGTTTGTTGTTGGCCGCCTTCTTGTCAGCCAAATACTTGGGGCAATTCCGCTTCCAGTGTCCAGTTCCCTTGCAATGAAAGAACACAGTTTCTGGTTTGGGTCCAGCCTTGGGTTTCTTCACGGGAGGAGCAACTGCTTTGCCACTCTTCTTGGAGTTACCCTTCTTACCCTTGCCATTTTTCTTGAAACTAGTGGTTTTATTGACCATCAACACTTGATGCTCCTTCTGAATCTCAGACTCAGCGATTTTCAGCATCGCAAACAGCTCAGCGACTGACTTGTTCATCCCGTGCATGTTATAGTTCAACACGAAGCTCTTGTAGCTAGGTGGCAATGATTGAAGAACTCTGTCAGTGATAGCCTCTGGTGGAAGGGGCATCCCCAATTCAGCCAGACGGGTGGAGTACCCAGACATTCTGAGTATGTGATCACTAACAGACCCGTTCTCCTCCATCTTGCAAGCATAGAACTTATCGGAGGTCTCATACCTCTCGATCCGGGCATTCTTCTGAAAGATAAACCTCAACTCCTGGAACATCTCATATGCTCCATGACGTTCAAAACGTCTTTGAAGTCCCAGTTCTAAGCCATACAAAATTGCACATTGAACTATTGAGTAATCATCAGAGCGAGCCTGCCAGGCGTTCACAACGTCTAGAGACTCAACTGGAGCGGGTGGATCACCAAGCGGTGCATCAAGGACATAAGCCTTCTGGGAAGCCGTAAGAATAATCCTTAGATTACGGGCCCAGTCCACAAAGTTACTTCCATCATCTTTCAACTTAGCTTTCTCTAGGAACGCATTAAAATTCAGGGGTGCTACTGCGCGAGCCATGATCTACAACATAAATATTGCAAAGACAACTTAGACTATTGTTCAAGATAATGAGTTTAGTTAATCATATTACTTAAAAAACTCCCACTCAAATTGACATCCCTCCGGTCATTCGAGTGTAACATGATCCAAATCCACCAACTCAAGTCCGATCATCACGTGAGTTGAGGTGGTTTCAATGGTGAACATCTTCATGTTGATCATATCTACTATATGACTCATGTTCGACCTTTCGGTCTCTTGTGTTCCGAGGCCATGTCTGTACATGCTAGGCTCGTCAAGTTTAACCCGAGTGTTCCGCACGTGCAACACTGGCTTGCACCCGTTGTATGCGAACGTAGAGTCTATCACACCCGATCATCACGTGGTGTCTCGAAACGACGAACTTTTGCAACGGTGCACACTCGGGGAGAACACAATTTATCTTGAAATTTAAGTGAGGGATCACCTTATAATGCTACCGTCGTCCTAAGCAAAATAAGATGCATAAAAGGATTAACATCACATGCAAATAATAAGTGACATGATATGGCCATGAACTCGTGCTTTTGATCTCCATCTCCAAAGCACCGGCATGATCTCCATCGTCACCGGCATGACACCATGATCTCCATCAACGTGTCGCCATCGGGGTTGTCACGCCAACCATGGTTCTACTACTATTGCTACCGTTTAGCGATAAAGTAAAGCATTACATAGCGCTTAATGATTGACACGCAGGTCATACAATAATTAAAGACAACCCTATGGCTCCTGTCGGTTGCCGTACTCATCTACATGCAAGTCGTGATATTCTATACAACACATGATCATCTCATACATCACATATATCTCATCATGTAATTGGCCATATCACATCACAACATACCCTACAAAAACAAGTTAGACGTCCTCTAATTGTTGTTGCAAGTTTTACGTGGCTGCTACGGGTTTGCAAGAACCGTTCTTACCTACGCAAAACCACAACGTGGTGTAGTGATTGCTTTTTGATCTTCTAAAAGAACCCTCTTCATTGAAACCGATTCAACTAAAGTGAGAGAGACAGACACCTGCCAGTCACCTTTATGCAACGAGTGCATGTAGCGGTGAAACCTGTCTCGCGTAAGCGTACGCGTAATGTCGGTCCGAGCCGCTTCATCTCACAATACCGCCGAATCAGGTATCAACTAGTAACGGCAAGCAATATGTATACACCCACGCCCACAACTCACTTGTGTTCTACTCGAGATCTCATCTACACATAGACCTAGCTCAGATGCCACTGTTGGGGAACGTTGCATGGGAAACAAAAATTTTCCTACGCACACACAAGATCTATCCATGGTGATGAGCATCTACGAGAGGGAGAGTGAATCTACATACCCTTGTAGATCGCTAAGCGGAAGCGTTAAGAAACGCGGTTGATGTAGTCGAACGTCTCCGCGATCGAAATCGCAAGTCGTCCCTCGATCCGATCACGAACTAGTGCCAAACGGACGGCACCTCCGCGTTCAACACATGTACGGCTTGATGACGCCTTCACCTCCTCGATCCAGCGAGCGATGATGAAGTAGTAGATGAGTTCCGGCAGCACGACGGCGTGGTGATGGTGGTGAGGAACAATCTCTGCAGGGCTTCGCCAAGCACTACGGAGATTATGACGGGAGGAACTAGAGGGTTAGGGTTGCCGACACACGGCTTGGGAAATCTTGATCTATCCCGTGTGCTAGCCCTGCCCCTCTATTTATATGTTGAGCCCTGGGGTCTAAACTTGGAGAGAAAGCCTCCACAAGGTCGGTTTTGCCCGCACAAGGTCGGTTTGGCACGCACGGAAAGAGTCCAACTCGGATTCCAGCAGTATCGCGCACAAGTGGTAGTACCGCTCACGAGCGGTAGTACCGCTTGGCGGTAGTACCGCTTCACACAAGCGGTAGTACCGCTTACGCGGTAGTACTGCCTTACAGCGGTAGTACCGCTTAAGGCAGCAGCAAAACTTCCTTTTGCACTTTCCAATACCTCGTGGGCTTTACCCCTTTGGCTCATATAAAGTGTTGCTGCACCCGAACACTTCGGTAAACATCCGGAACCCCTTCCGGTGAATTCCGGAACCCTTCCGGAGATCAAAACACTATTATCACATATATCAATCTTTACCTCCGGACTCTTCCGGAGATCCTCGTCATGTCCGGGATCTTATCTGGGACTCCGAACAACCTTCTGCCACCAACACAATAACTCAACTATACTAATCATCACCAAACGTTAAGTGTGTAGACCCTGCGGGTTCGAGATTTATGTAGACATGACCGATACACCTCTACGGTCAATAACCAATAGCAGGACCTGGATGCCCATATTGGTCCCTACATATTCTACGAAGATCTTTATCGGTCAAACCTCTATGTCAAGGATTCAGTTAATCCCGTATGCTGTTCCCTTTGTTCTTCGGTATGTTACTTGCCCGAGATTTGATCGTCGGTATCTCTATACCTAGTTCAATCTCGTTACTGGCAAGTCTCTTTACTCGTTCCGTAATACAAGATCCTGTGGCTAACTCTTTAGTCACTTTGCTTGCAAGGCTCATTGTGATGTTGTATTACCGAGTGGGCCCTGAGATACCTCTCCGTCACACGGAGTAACAAATCCCAGTCTTGATCCATGCCAACTCAGCAGATACCCTCGGAGATACCTGTAGAGCATCTTTATAGTCACCCAGTTACGTTGTGACATTTGATACACACAAGGTATTCCTCCGGTGTCAGTGAGTTGCATGATCTCATGGTCATAGGAACAGATACTTGACATGCAGAAAACAATAGCAATAAACTGACACGATCATATGCTACGTTTATAGTTTGGGTCTTGTCCATCACATCATTCTCCTAATGATGTGATCCCGTTATCAAATGACATCTCATGTCCATGGCTAGGAAACCTTCACCATCTTTTGATCAACGAGCTAGTTAACTAGAGGCATACTAGGGACACAGTGTTGTCTATGTACCCACACATGTATTTGAGTTTCCAATCAATACAATTATAGCATGGATAATAAACGATTATCATGAACAAGGAAATATAATAATAACCAATTTATTATTGCCTCTAGGGCATATTTCCAACAATTAATAATCCCACTCATAATTATTAATAGTGTCGATAATGGCTGATAGTATCATCTCCGGTGCTCAAGCTGTCCGTAACCGGGGACACGGCTAATCAATTAGTTTAACACTCTGCAGAGGTTTGTACACTTTACCCGCAAGATTTGATCCCTCCCTTTAAGTCCCCGCACTTCAGAGTGTTTGAGAACAGGACGATCGAAACAAGATCTTCCAAAGAGTTTCCCTGACCACTGTCCGGTGCCCATCCACCCCTACCGTTCGTCTACATCTGCTAGCACCGTCCCAGCCAAGGTCACAACTAAGGTCAACCAACCCAGAGCCCATAATGACTTAAGGTTGCACACGTAAGCTTTCCGGCCTTGAAGTATCCATCCATCTCTTTGAGCCCGGGTGGCATTCCGTCGGGATGATCACAGGTAGATACCAGGATTCCCGGGCATAACCATGGTAGATATCAGGCTGCCAGATGCATTCCATTCCACCCAGAGGTATATTGAGTCCTTGAAGTCTTGAAGTCTTGATCATCATGCAGGTCTTGAAATTACTTAACCTCACAACACTCCTGAGATCTCACAACCAACCCCCGTCTACTAGAGCGTAGCAATTATGAAGTAACGTCCCTTCCCAGGCAATGGTAATAGGGGTATTGGGTTTTCTCCTACCTCATGATACTACCTCAAGTTCAAGCTCAATATCCTACTTGTTCATGATGGAAGGAAACTACTAATGCAGTTAAACATAGGTAAATAAAATTCATGATCAAAGTGAACTTGCCTAGTAAGTTGATGAAGATTATATCGCTCAGAAAAACTCGATAGAACTATTCATTACTCTCCGAGAGAATCTATATAATCAAACATTGCATTCACATAAGCATTCACTCTAGCAAGCAATACTAACAATCAAAATAACAACCAATCAAATAAAAGTACTAAAGGAATTAATAAAGAAAATCAAATAAAATCCAAAGAGAAACTCCAAAAGGAAAATCACTAAAGAACTACTAAAGAAACTCTATAACATAACCACAACCAACAAAAATAGTTTTGTCATAATTAAAAACTTAACAGCAAAGAAAAAAGACTAAAATAATAACTTAACAGAAAACAAAATATAAAACTAAATAATAAATAGAAAGTATTTTATAATATTTTTCCCTAGCAAAAAGAATCAACTAGAAAGCTTTTATCAAACTCACATTATGGCCTATACAAGATTTAGCACAAAACAAAAGTAAAATAGAATAAAATATTTGTATACTGTTGACTAACCTAAACATAACAAATTTTGTCAAGAGTGACTAAATAAAATAATTAAAATCATTTGAAACAAAAAGAAAATGAAAAAAAACAAAACTATACTCAAACAGTACTGTTTTTGCAACAAACCTAATTTAAAATAAACTAAAAAATAAATCACTAAATGCTACTGGAGAAATAAAACAATAATAAAGCAGTAGCAAAAAGAATTACTTAAAAACCTATTTTTAAATAAAAGATATTCACAAAATAGTGATTTGAACAAATTTTGACAAATTCAAATTTAAACTACTCAAATTTGAAATCCAATTTCACAAAAAGAATCTTCATAAAATTTTGAAACTATAGCAAAAATAATCACTCAATTTGGACTTAAAACATAAAAGATATTAAATTTATAAAAATAGAACTATTTTGACAATTAAAACAGAAAACAAAAATTGGAAAAAAAACTACGGATCGGCTACTGTGCACGTGGCGGCTCCTCATTCGCTACGGGTGTGCGTTGCTATGGCTAAACAGCGGACGGCCAGACCATAGCAGAAAACTATTCGGTCGAATAATTAAAACAGAAAACCGGCCGGTCCACTAAATAAAAACCGGTCTAACCGAAGAGGTATGCTGTAGGATCGAAAGTATGTCTAGAGGGGGGGGGGATTAGACTACTTGACCAAATAAAACCTAACCTTTTCCCAATTTTAGTTGTAGGCAGATTTTAGCAATCATACAAGTCAAGCATCACCCTACACATGCAATTCTAAGAGTATAGCAGCGGAAAGTAAACAATTGCATATGTAAGTAAAGGAGGGGATCGGAGATTTCAAACGCAATGAAGACACGGTGGTTTTTGGCGTGGTTCCGATAGGTTGTGCTATCGTACGTCCACGTTGATGGAGACTTCAACCCACGAAGGGTAACGGCTGCGCGAGTCCACGGAGGGCTCCACCCACGAAGGGTCCACGAAGAAGCAACCTTGTCTATTCCACCATGGCTTACATCCACGAAGGACTAGCCTCACTCGGGGTAGATCTTCATGAAGTAGGCGATCTCCTTGCCCTTACAAACTCTTTGGTTCAACTCCACATCATGTCGGAGGCTCCCAAGTGACACCTAACCAATCTAGGAGACACCACTCTCCAAAAGGTAATAGACGGTGTGTTGTTGATGAACTCCTTGCTCTTGTGCTTCAAATGATAGTCTTCCCAACACTCAAACAACTCCTCACAGATTTGGCTATGGTGGAAGAAGGATTTGAGTGGAAAGCAACTTGGGAAAGGCTAGAGATCAAGGTTCAAATGGTAGGAATGGAATATCTTGATCTCAACGCATGAGTAGGTGGTTTTCTCTCAGAAAATGTATGGTAGAAGTGTAGGCCCGTTCTGATGGCTCTCTCTTCTGAGAAGGAAGTGGTGGAGGGGTATATATAGCCTCCACACAAAATCCAACCGTTACACACTTTTGACCCAACTCGGTGGCACCGATTCAGAATACTCGGTGGCACCGAACTGTGTAAAAGATATGAATGTTAGGAATCTCGGTGGGACCGACTGGAACAACTCGGATGGACCGAAGTGCAATGGCTAGGGCAAACCTCGTTTCGGTGGCACCGATTGCATCAACTCGGTTGGACCGAAGTGAAGCAATAAGGCAACAGAGAGTTGGCAAGCCATCTCGATGAGACCGAGATCCATATCGGTGGATCCGATTTGTTAGGGTTTTGGCAGTGGCTAAGTCTAGGTGAACTCGGTGGCTCCGGATAGGAAATTTCGGTGGGGCCGAGTTGGAATGAAGGTTTTGGACATATTTGGGGTAGAGAGAGTGGTTGAGGGTTTAGGAGTACTGTCACTAAGCACTTGAGCAAAAAGACCATTAAGCAACACCTCATCCCCTTTTAATAGTATTGGCTTTCCTATGGACTCAATGTGATCTTGGATGACTAAACCAAAAATGTAGAGTCTTGATCTTTTGCCAATCCTTGTCCTTAGTATTTTGAGGGGTCCACATCTCTAGTCCATGCCAGGCCAATCATTGAACATCCTGAAATCTTTAACTTGAATGGACATTAGTTCAATGAGATATATGTTGTTATGAATTACCAAAACCACCAAGGGAGCAAATGTGCTTTCAATCTCCCCCTTTTTGGTAATTGATGACAACATATAGATCAAAGCTTCGACAAATGATTAAATGAATGAAATACATCGTCGCTTTGAGAAGTATGTGATAAGCAAGAGCTCCCCCTAAATTTGTGCATTATTAAAAATTTGCGTTTGAATGCAAATGCACAATCGATTAGGCTCATGGGTCACTCTTCCATGTCACATACAACTTGGTGGAGTGCGCAAAATGATATGAGTGGAATAGTAAGCACGCATCACCAACACAAGTAAGTGATCATACAAGATAATGATAAAGATAAGCATTGATCATCACAAGAGGCATAGTATGATCAATCACATGAAGTAGCTCACAATCATAGACATAGTAGTATCAAGCACATGCATCGAACAAAGTACCATAAAGCAAATTGTAGCAAAAGAACTCGAGAGAAATCCAAAAGCAAAGCGAAACTCTCTCTCTCTCTCGAAGCTAAGATCTATACAAATTCTCCCCCTTTGGCAACAAGTACCAAAAAGATCGAATAGGTATAGGACTAATCGACACTCTAAGCACGATCCTCCGAAGCTCCTGAAGGCGATCTCCTGCTGGCAGCTCCGCTATGCGTAGATGGCATCGAAAGAAGAGTGTCCGTGAAGGCTTCTGTAGATGTCTGCTGGGCTGGTGGAGTGGAGACCGTAGGTGGCACTGTAGCAGCAGCAGCAGGTGCAGAGACTGTGGTCCTCGGATCCACAACTGGCACTACAGCAGACCTGGCTGCTCTAGGCACTGTCTGAAATCTCTCGATGGTTGGTCTGTCATCTCCACTATCATCTGACGGGGTGGTCCTGACAGCATCAACATCGCTCTGCAGCTTCTCCACTGTAGTCTGGATCTCAGTGACCTTGACATCTAGATCATGAAATTTTGTCTCGATTATCCGCTCTAAGCTAGCCTGGTTCTGGGTGAGGTTGGCCAGACTTCGCTCAATTCTCAGGGTGGCTTCTAGCAGATATGTCATTTGATCATACTTTGACTTGAGATTTGCAATTGGAGCATTGGGAGCTGTTGCCTCCTTGGCTGCTTTTGCTTCTTTGGCTTCTCGAATCTTCTGTTGGGCTTTAGCAAAAGTGGGATGCGAAGGATCCATCACTATGACATTATCTTCAAACTCTGGACGTAGTGGCAGATGCTCACGATCAAGAAGATATGTGCTGGTTCCAACCTTGGAATTGATCAACATCTGGATGTGTGGAGCATATCCGCATGATCTCTTCTGATCAGCTGCAGTCCTCTTGACTATTTCCACAATCAAACTCATCACCTTAAATTTTTGAGGTGTGTCGAAGAGGTGTAGTAGGTTGATGGAGTGTCCACGAATCATTTTGTCATCTCCTGACTTGGGTAACAAAGTGTACCGCAAGATAGTGTTAGTGGTGGCCAATCCTGGCAGCAGATGCTTCACTGATCCAAGCTTATCAGTCTCGATGTCCTTCTGAGGAATAGCAGTGTACATGTTGACCATGCAGTTGTGATCCATCTTGAGCTTAGCATAGATATCATAGTCATCATCCTCTTCCTTGGGAGCACCAAGAAGACTTGCCCACTCGGAGATGGTTGACTGGTATCTGATACCCTCAGTCATCCACACAATTCGGCCATCTAGATAGAAATGAGCAGTAGAGTAGAATTGCATGACCATTTCATCATTCCACTTGGTCAACTTCTTTCCAACAAAGTCATCAACACCTGCAATCCTGAAGCTCTCATGAACATGGGGGAAGTAATCCTCATTTTCATCAATGTATTCCCAATCCACCCATTTCATGTCACTAACAATGGGCTTCTTATCCAACAGAACGGTTTCATAAAAGTCTTGTTGTTCTCGAGTGTGAAAGCGATAGTCACATGCTGTTTTCCTCCTTGCAGCATAAGGATCTGACAGTCTCCACAGACGCAGTCCTTTGTCTTTCCTTAGCATCATGTTTTCCGCAACTGGGTGCGCATCATCATGGTCTGGAATCTTAGGCTTCAATTTCCTGAGCACTAGTGGCTCTTCATCAACATTTGCCTTAGGCACTGGGGCCTTGTTCTTTTCAGCAGCAGAAATATTCCTTGTAGACCTCTTGGGTGCTGACACCTTTGGCTTGGACTTGGGGGCAGCAGTCCTGATAGCATCTGACATAAGCTTTTGTGTCTTGGAAGGAGGTGCATCAGCAGTAGGTTCCTCCTCCTCCTCCTCATCAGTCCTCATGGAGGGCCTTCCAAGCACTTGAGCTGTAGTTTTCCTAGCTCTCTTCTTCTTTGCTCCTGCAGCTGGTTCTGTGTCACTAGGCTCTTCAAGTGTGAATTGCATAGTCTGCTTTGGAACTTTCCTCACAGCAGTTCTCTCTTTGGCAGAAGTGGGCTTGGTGCTATACTCCTTAGCAAGCACGACTCTCTTTTTCTTTGTTGCTGCTTCACTAGCAACAAAATCTTCATCCTCACTGTCTGAGGTTCTCTTCTTCCTTGTTCTAGTGGCAGCCTTAGGAAGATCTGGAGAGCTCCTCTCTCCCTCATAGAAACTTTCTGCAGGACTTGATCCTTCACTGAGTTCTGCATGCTGCTATGACCTGTTCTGGCTGTCGCTGTCATCTGACATCTTGCTGAGCTGACCCTGTGAATAGATGGGTATGGGCAGAGTAGATGAGTCATCACAAAAAGCAGAAGTTTTTCATAAAAAATGAGTTCAACTCTTAGTTTCAAGTTTTCACAAAAGGCATTTCGGATGGACCGAGTTGATCATCTCGGTGATACCGAAGCACTCTACAGAAACCTTGCACTCCATTTCGGTCAGACCGAGATGGGTTTCGGTGTCTCCGAGATGCTAGGGTTTCACTGAGACTTTACTTTCGGTCTCACTGATTCATACAACTCGGTGGCACCGAGACGTACTAGTGCTATGGCCTGAGGCCAAATCGGTGCTACCGAAAATTTCTAATCGGTCGGTCCGAGATGCGTTTGGCGGAAACTTAAACCTAATTTTTTTACTCGAATCTAATCTACGGAATTCTTCTGGTGGAATAAGCATTGCAATCTGTGGCAAGAAAAATGGCAATCCTATCGTGCATTGAATCGGAAAATGGAGCACGAGAGGGATCGAATCTCACCCTAACTCGGTGGAGATTCTCTACGGCGGCAACGGCGGGGCAGATTGCCGCTGACGGCGACGGAATCCGGCGGCGAGGGCGCGCTGGAGACGACGACGAAGTCCGGAGACGAGGGCGACGGCAGCAACGGGGTGCGGGAGCGAAAGAGTCGAGAAATTTCAACCGTTCGAGCCCGCGGGATATATATACCCGTACGCTGTCGGTGGCTCCGAGTTGGACAACTCGGTGGCACCGATATGTGTAACTGCATGCAAATTAGCACATCGGTTGCTCCGAAGTGGTTCAACTCGGTGGCACCGAGATGGAAAAACCTAGATCAATCTAAGTGATTTCGGTTGGACCGAGTTTGAGTGAATTGGTTCGGCCGAAATCAGATAGAAGGTTTTGGAGGTTCAGCCCTTTTAGATCGGTGGCTCCGAGTGCTCCTCACCCGGAGGGTCCGAAAATGACTTGTTCAAATTTTGTGATGCAGCAAGAATAGAATTTGAGACAAGAAAGCATAGATAGCTAGAGAAGGTACTTAGGCATTCTTGTACATCCACTTGGCCAGAAAAGCCAAGACAATCAAAACAACAAATGGATGTCCTCGAATGATGAAAACATGCAAATCAACATGCTCACACAATAAGATAGCAAATGAAATATGGGTCAAACATGCACAACCAATTCTAGCATCTATCAAGCAATGGCGATGACTAGGTCATCTATATATGAGTATATTGACTTAGGAGTCAAATGAGAACATTTGATCATAGGTCATACTCATCGTTTAAGCACAAGTGGGGTTACCACTTTTACATAAAGCATTGATGTGTTCACACCATTAGAGTTGCTTTAGCTCAATTGTTTAGAGCAAAGCTCCCCCTAGATGTGATATCCCCCCTTAGAGGGATGAACTAACCTTGGGTTTTGTCGATGATGACTTCATGTAGATGTTGAAGATGTGGATGCTCAATGTTGATGTAGACCATCAAGAGTTGGGAGCAATCCTTTGGAGTTTTGTGCTTTCAATACCTACATGGGTTAGTCCCACACAAGGAACATACAAGGATATTCATAGACATAGAGTGAAATACACATGGGATGATGTCCATGAATGCATTGAATACCTTGTCCGTTGCCTTACCAACAAGAGGGTTTGTGACTCCATGAACTAGTGCAAAATGTGGAAGTTGGTTGCACAAGTTCTTGCTATAAGGAATATGAGTGAAGTTTGTTGGCGGAGTCACCTCAAGAACTCTCTAGTTCTTCTTCTTTTGGACCCACATCAACTTGATGGGAATCCTTGGAGTTGTAGTAGCACTTGATGAAGTAGAACTTGATGAAGTCTTGGGAACCCACATGACCATGGCTTGAGGAGCTTCTTTAAATGAATCAATCTCTTCTTGAAGCTTGTT
This sequence comes from Elymus sibiricus, assembly GCA_039707655.1. Taxonomy (NCBI): domain Eukaryota; kingdom Viridiplantae; phylum Streptophyta; class Magnoliopsida; order Poales; family Poaceae; genus Elymus; species Elymus sibiricus. The sequence continues at coordinate 155,848,637 of CM077668.1, forward strand.
CTTGCCTTTTAGCTTGTGGTCTTGTGGTGGAAGATCTTCTTGAGCTTGTGTTCCCTTGAAGGAAGTAGGATCAAACTTCACTTGTTGAGGAACAAACTTCGTCTTGGGGTATTGATCTTCTTCCCACTCAACTCCATTGGCATTGAACTTTCGTTCAAAACCAACACCTTGGTTCATCCGGTGCCTTCCTTGCTTGCGCACAATTTCCTCAAATTGCTTACTCCCGGCAAGACTCTTGTAGACACCTTTTTCTATAATTCCTTTCAATAGCATATTTTCTTGCTCAAGTGTAACTTGGCTAAGAGAATAATTAGTGGAATCAGTAGAACTACTAGAAGCAACAACATTGGATTTAGCATAGTTATTGTTACTACTAGAGGTAGAACCCTTTTTACCCTTGTTGCTAGTTTGCTTAGGTTTAACTTGTGGCATAAAGGTAGACAAGAGTAAACGCTTGGCAAGATATGAAGAACTCTTCTTTCGAAGATCGTCATTGATAGCTTTAAGAAACTCATGCTCTTGCTCTAAATTTATCTTCTCAAAGCGTAGCTTCTCATGAGTTCTTAAAAGTTATCTATGATCCTCTTGAGTTGTTTCATGAGTTAACTTAAGATCATTTAGTTCTTTAGTTAGTCGCTCAATCTCCTTCATAGCATTGTCACTCGTTTCCTCTTGACTATCAAAATTACTAGCATTTTCATTATAGTTCACATCACTATCCTTATCAACAAGTAAATCATCATCACCAAGCAAATCATCTTCATCACTATTGAAATCAAGATATTCGGGGTGTGATACCTTGGGGCCTTTTGCCATGAAGCATCTTCCAATTCCTTCATTTGGTGAATCAAATAGATCATAGGAGTTGGATGACACAAGAGCAAGTCCGGCAACACCTTCATCTTGACTATAGTCGGAGTTGGAGTGATAACTTCTCTCGGAGTGGTTGTCGGAGTTGGAGCCGGAAACCCATTCACCAACATGAGCTTGATGTCTTCTTCTTGTGTAGCTCTTGGATGACTTGTCCTTCCTCTTCGAATCCTTGCTTCTTCAAGAGTGTCTTCGTTCATAATGATCATCTCTACTCCTTCTCTCCATATGGGGTGATTCATCTCTTCTATGTCTTCCTCTAGGTGATTCGTCTCTTTTCTTGTAGGGAGCCGTACACTCATTGGAGCAGTGTCCGGGCTTTCCACAATTGTAGCAATTACGGTCACGACTTGATGATCTTCTCTCATAGTGTCTTGAGCTAGAGCTTCTTTCTTTCCCTTTGTTCTTGTAGAACTTGTTGAACCTTTTCACCATTAGGCTTATTTCTTCATTGGATACTAGCTTGTCACTTGGAGTTGTTGGAGCATCGGTTGAGGCTTTGTAAGCACCACTTGATTTGTTGTGTAGCTCCTCTTTGTCCTTGAGTGACATTTCATGAGCAACAATCCTTCCAATGACTTCCGTGGGCTTGAGATCTTTGTAATTTGGCATCATTTGGATCAATGTGCAAACGGTATCATATTTTCCATCCAAAGCTCTAAGTATCTTCTTGATGATGAATTTGTCGGTCATCTCTTCACTTCCTAAGCCAGCAATCTCATTTGTGATGAGAGCAAGCCTAGAGTACATCTCAGTGACTCCTTCACCATCCTTCATCTTGAACTTGTCAAGTTGACTTTGAAGCACATCCAACTTAGATTCCTTGACGGACTCGGTACCCTCATGCATATCAACCAAAGTATCCCAAATTTCCTTTGCATTCTCGAGGCGGCTGATTTTGTTGAATTCCTCCGGACACAAACCATTGAATAGAATGTCACAAGCTTGAGCATTGTATTGCAACATCTTCAATTCTTTTGGGGTTGCTTCACGATCCGGTTCCTTGCCATCCTCAAAGAAATCACCTTGCAAGCCAACACGAACAACAACCCAAACGGCGGGGTTATGACCAAGAATATGCATTTTCATCTTATGTTTCCAACTAGCAAAGTTTGTACCATCAAAATATGGACCTCTACGGTGATAGTTACCCTCACTAGACGCCATACTCTCCTAGGTTGTGAAACCAAGGCTATGATCACCAAAGCAATGGAAATCAAGGCTTACAGAGACCAAAGCTCTGATACCACTTGTAGGATCGAAAGTATGTCTAGAGGGGGGGGATTAGACTACTTGACCAAATAAAACCTAACCTTTTCCCAATTTTAGTTGTAGGCAGATTTTAGCAATCATACAAGTCAAGCATCACCCTACACATGCAATTCTAAGAGTATAGCAGCGAAAAGTAAACAATTGCATATGTAAGTGAAGGAGGGGATCGGAGATTTCAAACGCAATGAAGACACGGTGGTTTTTGGCATGGTTCCGATAGGTGGTGCTATCGTACGTCCACGTTGATGGAGACTTCAACCCACGAAGGGTAACGGCTGCGCGATTCCACGGAGGGCTCCACCCATGAAGGGTCCACGAAGAAGCAACCTTGTCTATTCCACCATGGCTTACGTCCACGAAGGACTAGCCTCACTCGGGGTAGATCTTCACGAAGTAGGCGATCTCCTTGCCCTTACAAACTCCTTGGTTCAACTCCACATCATGTCGGAGGCTCCCAAGTGACACCTAACCAATCTAGGAGACACCACTTTCCAAAAGGTAATAGACGGTGTGTTGTTGATGAACTCCTTGCTCTTGTGCTTCAAATGATAGTCTTCCCAACACTCAAACAACTCCTCACGGATTTGGCTATGGTGGAAGAAGGATTTGAGTGGAAAGCAACTTGGGAAAGGCTAGAGATCAAGGTTCAAATGGTAGGAATGGAATATCTTGATCTCAACACATGAGTAGGTGGTTCTCTCTCAGAAAATGTATGGTAGAAGTGTAGGCACGTTCTGATGGCTCTCTCTTCTGAGAAGGAAGTGGTGGAGGGGTATATATAACCTCCACACAAAATCCAACCGTTACACACTTTTGACCCAACTCGGTGGCACCGAACTGTGTAAAAGATATGAATGTTAGGAATCTCGGTGGGACCGACTGGAACAACTCGGATGGACCGAAGTGCAATGGCTAGGGCAAACCTCGTCTCGGTGGCACCGATTGCATCAACTCGGTTGGACCGAAGTGAAGCAATAAGGCAACAGAGAGTTGGCAAGCCATCTCAGTGAGACCGAGATCCATATCGGTGGATCCAATTTGTTAGGGTTTTGGCAGTGGCTAAATCTAGGTGAACTTGGTGGCTCCGGATAGGAAATTTCGGTGGGGCCGAGTTGGAATGAAGGTTTTGGACATATTTGGGGTAGAGAGAGTGGTTGAGGGTTTAGGAGTACTGTCACTAAGCACTTGAGCAAAAAGACAATTAAGCAACACCTCATCCCCTTTTAATAGTATTGGCTTTCCTATGGACTCAATGTGATCTTGGATCACTAAACCAAAAATGTAGAGTCTTGATCTTTTGCCAATCCTTGTCCTTAGTATTTTGAGGGGTCCACATCTCTAGTCCATGCCATGCCAATCATTGAACATCCTGAAATCTTTAACTTGAATGGACATTACTTCAATGAGATATATGTTGTTATGAATTACCAAAACCACCAAGGGAGCAAATGTGCTTTCATATGCGCGATCTAATTTAAGCCGTAGATTTGAGATCGGACGGAGGGGATTGGCTCCGATGACTTACAACGGCTACGGCGGCGAGGTTGACAGCGGTGATAGCCCAGGTTTCGACGGTGACGGCGCTCCGGTGGTCCTCGGCGACGGGGAAGATGCCCAGGCGATGTGGAAGACGACGGCGATTAGGACGGTGGTCGACGGCGAGCTCGGGGACGACGGACTCGAGCGGGGCGAGCTCGACGGCGGCGGTGGTGCTCGGTGCTGAAGGGGGCGGCGGTTCCATTGGCTCTCGAGCTTGGGGAAAAGGTCGGGGAGGTGTGGCAGACGACGGTGAAGTGAATGATGGTGGCGGCGGGGCTCGGGGTGCACCGTAGCGAGGGCTGCGTCGGTAATGGCACGGCGGAAGTGCGCAGCGACGGCGAGCGATTGCGGCGAACTGCGGTGGCAAACGAGGGGGCTTAGGGGGGAGAATGAGTGCGGGGCGCCGGCTTTATATAGGGGAGAGCTTCATGGGTCAGGGGGCACGCGGGATCGGCAAGGGATCGGGGCGGCGATCGGCTCCGGCGAGGGAAGGAAGGGAACCGGGAGCGGGGAGAAGGTGAGCACGGGGTGGTAGTGAGCGGCCAATGGGCCCGGGTGGTCAGCGAGAGGGAGAGTGGGACAGGGGATCGGCCGACCGGATTTGGTGGGATTCGGCTCGGGCGCGCGTGGAGTTGGGCCGGCTGGCCGGATCTGGCTAAGTGGACCGCGCACGCTAGTTTCCCTTTTTAAAACGTTTTTCCTATTTTTGAATTTCCAGAGAGAGAAAAAAAATAAAAGAAAATAAATAAAAATATAATATATACATATTATATATCAAAAAGATCAGGAGAAAATTTCCTAAAAGCTGAACTATTTTTCAGAGGCAAAATAAAAACTTTATAAAAATCATTTTTTTGAAAATTCAAATAAAATCCAAATTTGCCTTTCAAATATTTTGGCATTATTTATTCTCACTTTCTGAAGGATCATGTTACCTCCTCTCATACTTTTTGATCAATGTATTTTGTCAGGGATTTTTGAAATAAAATTCAAATGCCATTTTGAAAGTGGCCTCCTACTTCCCACTCTATTTCCAATATTTGAAGAAGTCATATTATCTTCCCTCATGAAAATCCTTGAGTGGCATGAAGTTTGAAATATGTTTCAAATGGAATTCAAATATTTTCAAATCCCTTTTTATTTATGTAAATGGAAGAAGTCATGTCATCTTCACTCTAGGGTTTTGCATTTGAATGAATTCGAATTCATTGAGATATATCAAAATACAAAGTGAAAGTTTGGGAAAGTCATTTCATTCCCTCTCATTAAACTTTCAAAAAGTTTCAAATTTCACTCACATTCAGTCAATCAATCAAATAATAAATCATATTTATTTAATTAATATAACATTCCAAAATTTAGAATTATGGGATGTTACAGTGACACCGAGGTGAATCGATGGCTGTAACACCCCAAAAATATTCCCTTTTGAATTTTAAAATCTTTTCTTCAAAAATAAAATTCTTTGGATTACTATGGCCCTATTTCTCTCTTTCTTCCATTTTGAAAAATCATTTTGAGTTTTCAATTGGGTTTCAAAATTTTTAAATAGTTTTCATTTGATGGTTTCTTACTTGAGTAATTATTTTTAAAGGATCAAAAATATTTTATTTCAAAGAAGTTTTTGAATAATTAAATTATTTCAATGAAATGATCCATTTCATTTCTCTTCTAAAACATAGAAAATTCTCCCAAAAATTATTCTGTCACTTTTAAATTATTATTCAAGCCATCCTCACATCCTAGGACAGTACCCAATACTTCTCCTCTCCACAAAAATATTTTTATCACATTTAACAACTTCCAAAATTTGAATTTCATTTATACCTAGATCCTTTGATTTACAAAGGAACTATATTTTTTTCAACTCTTCTGCACCCACAAAAATTATCCCAACTACTTGACAGTACCCACACTCCATTTGACGAAAAACCTTCTGTTCCACAGTTCAAAAATTTCAAATTTCAATCAAGACCAGATTCAAATTCCCTGCCCAAAACCTAATTTTAATTGCTCCAAAAATTCTGAAATTTTGCGAGCCTCTCTGTTATGCATCAGTACCTCACCACAAAAATTCTCAAAAATTCCAAAAATGCCAGTGGCCATCTAGCATTACATCAAACACTTGGTGTGCACTGTAGCTCACTGTCGAAAAATTCAGTTAAACAGAGAAGTTGAGAGGCTGGGGCGATCAATGCCGTGCGGTGCACTCCACTCCATCTCTCCCTCATCCACTTCACTCTTGCCATCAATACACCGCCGGGGACACCCTCACCAGCCTCCCACCGCCGACAGAACAGCGGCTGGCCGGTGCAATAGCCGCTGCCCTGATCCATGGCGGACCGAGCGGATCTGCTCAGCCGACCAGATCCATCACTCCATTACACTACTCCCTCCACCTACCTGGCACGCGTCGCCCTCCCGCAGCTCCCCGCACTGTCCAAACCACCCCGCGCCCGCCTGTTAGTCGCCGGAGCCGCACGCCGCCCGCCATGGCCATACGGGAGCTCGGCTTCGGGATAAGGCAGAGGAGCTCGACCCCGTCCGCGCTAGCGCTTCGAGAAGGCTCTCCCGACGTCACTGATGCTCACTGACCTCGCCCACCGCCCTCAACTGCCCTCGCCAGCCACCATTACTCCGGCGTGATCCGAGCCACCTCGGACCGCCTCGGATCACCTATATAAGGAGCCCTCGAGCTCCGTTTAGTACCCAGAGGATTCAGATGACCTCGGGGAGGTCGTCTTCACTGACTCCGGCCACCCGATCCGCCGCTGTCCCCGCGAACCTCCCGTCGCCGTTACTCCATCTCCACCTCCCAAACTTCGTCAATAGCCTCCTCGTGTACCCACTCATCCATTCCATGCATCAATTTGACATTCGGAGCCCTCCCCGATGAGATTCGTCACTACCCGACACAGCCGTCCGCCGGAGTTGACCTCGCCGTCGCTACGGTGCTCGCCGGCGACCAACTCCACCACCCACCAACGCGGAATACCTCCCCGAGCACATCCCGACCATCGCCGCCTCCAGTAACACCGGCGATCACCGCCGGTGACCATCGCACCCCCTCTGTGCATGCGCGCGAGGCGCGTTTGAAATTCAAACCAAACGGGTGGGACCCACCCGTCAGCGTTTTATCCTTTTCTGTTATTTTTGAAAGCGTCTTCTGCCACTTTACACTTTCTGAACTCGAAGGCATATTTCTTTCCGAACCGTTTTCTGTTTTTACCGCAGGGACCTGTTGGCAATTATTTTAATTACAGAGAGGTCCCTGGTTTTAAAACCTTAATACCTTTTAAACCACAAATCATTTTCAGTTGATTCTTTTTCTGAAATTCTTCTTTTTCACTCTAGTTTTTTTGAGTATTTATTTGAAAATATTTTGAGACAACTTTTTGTACTATTACAAAAAAATTGATTTGAATTTGAATTCTTATTTTCTAGAAATCGAAGAGGGAAACTTTGCCGGGAATTTCGAGGGATCACCTTCTGCCTACTTTGATCAAGGCAAGCATTTTTGAACTTGGGATATGGTGATTGCATACATGTTTGCATTAGTTCGAGATATCACCGGTTATGTGATGAATAGCAAGTGCCTGCATGTTCATATCATTTTGTGCATTTCTTGCATGCATCAAAGAATCTTTCTAACATGAATGAAGTGGTGAGAAATCAGGGAGTGTACCTCCTGCCTTTGTCGTGCCGGTGGGCACGGGTCACATCATGACACGATGGTGTCACCGTGGCATGTGGAGCATGCCAGTCATTATAATAACACCAGCTGAGTCGACCTAGATCGAGTCTTGTTCCGTCATGCCTAGCTAAAATTCATGCTGCCACTTGTCTTTTCGCGAGGGGAGTACGGTTTAGTAAGTTGCTAACCCCTTTCCGTGTACACACCACATAGAGGGGCCATGATGAGGTTTCCATGGCCATGGACTTATACCAGTCATCGGGTCAGGGGGCATGGGTGTATCCGGCTGGGCCAAGAGGGGGGACCCCTTGTAATTCGCGTGTTATAAATAGTGATCCCATGCTATTTGAGACAATGGTCTCCCCGACTTAGAGTTTTTCTTGAACAATGCTTTGGGTGATTCCTGGCATCCGGAAGGTTAATCTGGTGTGTGCTGGTCAGGTGTGTTTTCAACCCAAAGACTGTAATGGGAATTAGTTAGCGTCTTGGTGTTGGCTAAGGAAATCCCATGCATGTGGGTAAAGAGTACACCCTCTGCAGAGTTATACCTATTCGAATAGCCGTGTCCACGGTCAAGGACGTTAGCTGCGAAGGGTCAAGTGTCGGTCCCGGTGTCAGTCTTCAGAGGAAATAATTAAAATTGAGCATGATTCATTTTTGCAGGATTATTATTATCACCACTAATAATATCATGAATATTATTGTGGACTAACCTTTTCTTCTATGTGCAGCCTCTGAGTATCACTTGGGATGGCTAGTCCATGTGGATACTCCGTTTCATTTTCTTTTCTGAGTATCACTTGGGATGGCTAGTCCACCTGGATACTCAGTTTTATTTTCCTTTCTGAGTATCACTTGGGATGGCTAGTCCACCTGGATACTCAGTTTTATTTTCATTTCTGAGTATCACTTGGGATGGCTAGTCCACCTGGATACTCAGTTTTATTTTCAAGACCTCTCGAGGCGTATCTTTCAGACACCCGTCTGGCATTTCTTTTCAAGACCTCTTGAGGCGTCGCTTTCAGACACCCGTTTGGCATTTTTCTTGGAATTCCTCGGGCGGTCCAACGCCCGATGTTCCATTTATTTTCTTGGTTATTTACTAAATTAATATATTTATTCATCCGCACCGCATTAATATTTATCATGCCATGCTTTAATTTTGGTCAACATATGCATAAAGTTTAATCCATCATGATCATACGCATTCCGTATATCTTTTGTTCATAATGTTTGCGAGTACATTCCAACATACTCACAGGCTTGTCCCTGGCTTGTTAATTTGGCCAGACCCGGAGGAAGACGAGCTTGTGGAGGAAGAGTGTGCTAGCGAGCCCGACGCTTAGAGGTGTTCCCAGTCAGCCAACTTGTGGTCTTGGAGTCTACCACGTGTATCATCCGCAGTGCTTCCGATTCACAAATAAAATAGTCAAGTCTCACACTGACGCTTGGTTTTACTATATTGTACCAGTGTTGTAATATCACCACACCACTGTCATATTCCACCACCGTCATATATTGGCAAGTTTGTAATAAATGTTGAGCACTCTGGCTCAACCCAGTGTAATATTATTTATGTACTGGTTATATATATCAAGGGTGTCCACCAGTGGTTCTGATCTTGGGGCTGGTGTTACTTTAGGCTATTCCAAAATTTATTCCGAAAACAGCCCCGACAAACCTTGGTATCAGAGCCAGGCTGACTACAGGAAACCCTAGGCGCGATCGCTAGCAGTAGAATCAGTCCTAACAATTTTGAGCATGCATTTCATGCATTGTAACAAATTTTCCTTGGTCATCATATACTTATGATGTGACTATTTGGATTTTGTCTACTATTGTTGATGTCTGGCGGCAGCTGCCTGACCCAGATTTTTGCCAACGAGCCTGCGGGATTTTCCTGTCTTCTCGTCTACATCGCCAGGGTCCCGATGGGATCTTCGAGTCGTCCGGAGTACACAGTTTTTCCCGACAGGATCTAGGACACCCTGACTATTTACCAGGCCTCGATATATATTTGGGGTGGAGATGCCGCGCCTCATCGCAACTATCGTTTTGTGGGGAGAGTCATGCCTACTGAGAGGCATGCTATCCAGATGGCTGCCCGAGAGGCCATCGCTCGTCTTAGGGACATTCTTCCAGTCATGTAGACACGTCCCTATCATTATCTTCCATGCCATGTTCCATACACTAGTCACTATGCTTTCTCTTGCACCGCGGGAGAAAGGGACGAGGCGATTGAGCCCCTTGTTCAGTACATCATGGCTCTAGAGTCAGTCTTCACCTCACTGGTGGACGACTATCTTGCTGCACGAATGGACTCAGCTCGTGCGAGGGCTCCTCGCAGGAGTGAGTTCCGTACTCCTTCACCACGCGCTCCTCGCATTCCGACACCACCATACGATCCTCCTACCCGTTTCGTGTTTCGATACGCATCCCTGAGCAATGAGTCTAGTCGCTTGGCTGCACCTATTCCGATTAGAGCTTCACCGCCTACGAGCACAGTACCACCGCGAGAAGGCATGGCACCGACAGCTGCCCAACTGGAGACCATACCTGAGGAGGAGGAGGAGGTCGAGTCTTCAGCACCCCGTCTGGGACTTACCCTCAGCAGGGCCTACGACGTTCCAGACACTCCATGCTAGCGGACCAGGCATCAGCACCGCAGTCGCCTTTTATGAGAGCGTAGCTGTAAAATATTTATTTTCTGTTTCTTTTCTTCTTTGTAAGATGGCAAGTAGTAGACTTGGATCGCAGCATGCTATGAGGATGGAGTAGTGCACTAGTCTAAATAAGCGGTCATGTAAGCATCACGGCTACAACGAGAGTATTGTATAATTAAATCATGCATGTATAATTAAAACCTGCATGTATAATTAAATCTTGCATGTATTATATAACTCGCTACTTTCATGTACCTACAATTTTGGGGGGAATTATTTTCAGTCTCTTAAAATTGATTTCTTTCCTTTATAATTTCCTTTCTCATCGGTGTTACATGAATACCCCAGAAAGAAAATGCATCGTCCCTGGACCCGTTCCATGCCCAGTCCACCAGAGGACAACTTTGCACAGATGGGAAATAATTTCACACCAGGACAGACAGGCCAGCAAAGCATCGACTCAGCATTCTCACAAGTGTGCTGTCTTTATGAACAAAGTCAGCAGCCGCACCAGGAAATGATGCGGCATTTGATAAATATGGGCAATCACCAAGGACAGCACCAACCCGGATCAAAATTATCTAAACTCCAAAGGACCAATCCAACTGTCTTTTCTCACACAGATAAACCTTTGGAGGCAGACGACTGGCTGCGTGATATTGAAAGAAAATTGGTCATAGCCCAGTGGACGGACCAGGAAAAAGTATTATATGCTCTGCATTATTTCTCTGGGACAGCAGCATCATGGTGGGAAAATTTATGCCACACGCATCCCAATGGAGGAGACATCACCTGGGAGCAATTCAAGGAGAGCTTCCGGGGAGCACATATTCCCAACAGTATCATGAAATTGAAGAAAAGGGAATTTGAGGAGCTCAAGCAACGGGGCACAATGGTACCTCAGTACCTCGATCAATTTACCCAGCTAGCCCGGTACGCCAATGATGAATATATGACAAAGGGCAAAAAGATGGAGAAATTTCTCGACGGACTTGTTCCATCTTTAAAATGCCAACTGGTGATTCATACCTTTCCGGATTTCAAGACACTGGTAGACAAGGCTATTATCCTAGAGAATGAGCACCGTAACATGAATGAAATTCGCAAGCGCCGCATGAATCAGTCAGTACAAGTTTGTAACAACAGGCCCCACAATTAATTTCAGAGGCCTGTGGCATCCCGACCAGCAATTCCAACACCACGACCGCAACAGAACCGCAGTACCTTCAACAACAGGGCCAAGGACGCAATATTTCGTCCTGGCATCACTTGTTATGCTTATGGAGCAGAGGGGTATTGTGCTAGGCAATGCCCAAAACAGGGGAATAATGCCCCAAAACCCAACAACAATGGCCGCGGTACTAATGCAACTCCGCGACACAACAATCTCAACAAAAATCAAAGAAAAGGGCAGGTTAACCACGTGACATTTGAGGAAGCACAGAATGCACCGGACATCGTGTTTGGTACATTTCTTGTCAACACCATTAATGCTATAGTTTTATTTGATTCTAGAGCTTCCCATTCGTGCATCTCTAAAAGATTTGCCTCGAAGAATCAATTTTCTTTTTCGCCTTTGAAAAATTCAATGGTTATTCAGTCCCCGGGATCAAAGCAAAGCACACAATGGTACTATCAGGATGTGAATATTGAACTAAAAGGAATGAAGTTCCTAGCAAATCTTATTGTATTGGAAGCAGTGGATTTGGATGTTATTCTGGGTATGGGCTGGTTAACCACAAACAAAGGATTTATAGACTGCTACAACCGTACAGTGACTCTCACCAATTGTCAAGGGAAGACTGTAAAGTTTGGTACAAGGGAAATTTCTACATCACAAGGAAAGTTAAATCAAGTGGACATGACAGAATTAAGCAAGGTTCCTGTGGTATGCGAATACCCCGATGTATTCCCTGAAGAGCTACCAGGCATGCCCCCCGATCGTGAAATTGAATTTGTTATTGAACTAGCACCTGGAATGGCACCCATCTACAAGAAGCCTTATCGAATAGCTCCGACAGAATTGGTTGAGCTGAAGAAGCAAATTAAAGAATTATTGGAAAAGGGTTACGTCCGACCCAGCTCGTCACCGTGGGGATCATCGGTTTTATTTGCCAAGAAAAAGGATGGTACCCTAAGGTTGTGTATTGACTACAGGGCACTCAATATGGTTACTATCAAAAATAAATACCCACTACCAAGGATCAATGACCTGTTCGACCAACTGGCAGAAGCCAAGGTTTTCTCAAAAATAGACTTGAGATCGGGCTACCATCAGTTAATAATCCGATCCTCAGACATACCCAAGACCGCTTTTACCACCAGATACGGATTATATGAGTTCACTGTGATGCCTTTCGGATTGACCAACACTCCTGCTTATTTTGTACATCTCATGAACAAGGTTTTTATGAAATATCTGGACAAGTTCGTGGTTGTGTTCATTGATGATATACTTATTTATTCCAAGACACCAGAAGAACATGAGCAACATCTTCGAATAGTTCTGGAAGAATTACGGAAAAATCAACTATACACCAAATTCAGTAAGTGTGAATTTTGGTTACGAGAAGTTGGTTTTTTGGGACATGTACTAACTAAGGACGGGATAACAGTGGACCCAAGTAAAGTAAAGGATGTCTTAGGATGGAAGCAATCCACCAACATGACTGAGATCAGGAGTTTTCTTGGTTTGGCTGGCTACTATCGACAATTTATTGAAGGATTCTCCACCATAGCCAAACCTATGACTCAGTTACTCAAGAAGGATAAAAAGTTTGAATGGACTGAAGCATGTGAGAGAAGTTTTCAGGAATTAAAAAAGAGGTTAACAACGGCACCTGTCCTGACCGTGTCGGATCTGCACAAGAATTTTGAAATATACTGTGACGCTTCCAGAAAAGGCCTTGGATGTGTATTAATGCAAGAAGGAAAGGTCGTAGCATATGCTTCGAGACAACTATGATGACACGAAGAAAATTATCCTACTCATGACTTGGAACTAGCAGCAGTGGTACATGCACTCAAGGAATGGCGACATTACCTTCTTGGTAATCGATGTGAGATATACACGGATCACAAAAGTCTTAAGTATATCTTCACCCAGCCAGAACTAAACCTACGACAATGTCGCTGACTTGAGCTAATCAAGGATTATGATGTGGGAATTCATTACCATTCGGGTAAAGCAAATGTGGTGGCAGACGCCCTCAGCCAAAATCCATGGACCGACAATGACAGTGTGCAATTCTCACAACATGAGTTCAACCGGGAATTTGCCAAACTTAACATGGTTTTAGTCATGGAAGGAACTATTGCTCGCCTAGAGGTAAAACCAACATTGGAAGATCAGATCAAAGAAACCCAGAAAGGACACCCCAGTATTGAAGGAATTAAAAGGAAAGTAAATTCAGGCAAGGAATCCGAATTCATCATTGATAATCAGGGAATCCTGTGGTACGGGAAAAGATTATGCGTGCCCAATAAGGAAGAGTTAAAACAGCAGATTTTGGCAGAAGCCCATACCACTCCATACTCCATTCACCCAGGGGGAACCAAGATGTACAAGGATCTTCAGGAAAAAATTTGGTGGCACGGGATGAAAAGGGATATAGCCGTATATGTCGCACGGTGTGACTCTTGTCAGCGTATAAAAGCAGAACACCAGAGGCCAACAAGACTGTTACAGCCACTCAGAGTGCCTGAATGGAAATGGGATGAGATAGGGATGGATTTTATCATTGGATTACCGAGATCACGACACGGAAATGATGCTATCTGGGTTATCACAGATTTATTAACCAAGGTGGCACACCTTATTCTGGTAAAAACAACATATTCAACACAGAAGCTTGCTAAGTTATAGCTCTCCCGAATTGTTTGCTTACACGGAGTACCCAAGACCATAGTCTCCGATAGAGGCACTCAGTTTGTCTCCAGGTTTTGGGATCACTTGCAGCAAGCCTTAGGAACACAACTGGTATTCAGTACGGCATACCACCCACAGACAGGAGGGCAGACTGAACAAATAAATCAGATATTGGAAGACATGCTGAGAGCTTGTGTTCTTACTTATGGAGTCGGCTGGGAGGACAACTTACCATATGCAGAATTTTCATATAACAACAGTTATCAAGCCAGTCTAAAAATGTCACCTTTCGAAGCCCTATACGGACGAAGGTGCCGTACCCCTCTCAGTTGGTCTGAAACCGGAGATAGCCGAATCTTCGGCCCGGAAGTTCTCAAAGAAGCAGAAACAAAAGTAAAACTTATCCGAGATAGACTGAAAGCAGCTCAGAGCCGTTAAAAGAGCTATTATGACCAGAAACACCGTCAGATCAGTTTTGAACCCAACGAATATGTGTACCTCAGAGTATCTCCAATGAGGGGACTACAGAGATTTAAAGTCAAAGGGAAACTGCCACCGAGATTTATTGGACCATTTAGGATAATTGCAAGGAGAGGCAAGGTTGCCTACCAACTGGAGCTACCGGCAGAATTATTCGATGTTCATGATGTATTTCACGTGTCACAGCTAAGGAGATGTGTCAGTAATCCAAACAAACAAGTTCAACATCAGAACCTGCATATCCAACCAGACCTTACATATAAGGAACACCCTATAAAAATTCTGGAACAGTCAGAACGGAGAACCCGTTGGAGTGTGATTAAGTTTTACAAGGTTCAGTGGAGTAATCACACCGAAGAAGAGTCAACATGGGAAAGAGAGGATCACCTAAGGACTGAGTACCCATACCTTTTTGAGGGACAGCTGAAATCTCGGGGACGAGATTTTTCTTAAGGAGGGCAGGTGTTGTAACACCCCAAAAATATTCTCTTTTGAATTTTAAAATCTTTTCTTTAAAAATAAAATTCTTTGGATCACTATGGCCCTATTTCTCTCTTTCTTCTATTTTGAAAAATCATTTTGAGTTTTCAATTGGGTTTCAAAATTTTAAAATAGTTTTGATTTGATGGTTTCTTACTTGAGTAATTATTTTTGAAGGATCAAAAATATTTTCTTTCAAAGAAGTTTTTGAATAATTAAATTATTTCAATGAAATGATCCATTTCATTTCTCTTCTAACATATAGAAAATTCTCCCAAAAATTATTCTGTCACTTTTAAATTATCATTCAAGCCATCCTCACACCCTAGGACAGTACCCAATACTTCTCCTCTCAACAAAAATATTTTTATCACATTTAACAAATTCCAAAATTTGAATTTCATTTATACCTAGATCCTTTGATTTACAAAGGAACTATATTTTTCCAACTCTTCTGCACCCACATTATCCCAACTACTTGACAGTACCCACACTCAATTTCACCAAAAACATTCTGTTCCACAGTTCAAAATTTTCAAATTTCATTTAACTGAAATTTGGACCAGATTCAAATTCCCTGCCCAAAACCTAATTTTAATTGCTCCAAAAATTCTGAAATTTTGCCAGCCTCTCTGTTATGCATCAATACCCCACCACAAAAATTCTCAAAAATTCCAAAAATGCCAGTGGCCATCTAGCATTTCATCAAACACTTGGTGTGCACTGTAGCTCACTGTCGAAAAATTCAGTTAAACAGAGAAGTTCAGAGGCGGGGGCGATCGACGCTGTGCGGTGCATTCCACTCCATCTCTCCCTCACCCACTTCACTCTTGCCATCAATACACCGCCGGGGACCCCCTCGCCAGCCTCCCACCGCCGACAGAATAGCGACTGGTCGGTGCAACAGCCGCCGCCCTGATCCATTACGGACCGAGCGGATCAGCTCGGCCGACCAGCTCCATCACTCCATCTCACCGCTCCCTCCACCTACCGGGCACGCGTCGCCCTCCTCCGCAGCTCCCCGCGCTGTCCAAACCACCCCGCGCCCGCCTGTCAGTCGCCGGAGCCACATGCCGCCCGCCATGGCCGTACAGGAGCTCGGCTCCGGGATAAGGCAGATGAGCTCGACCCCATCCGCGCTGGTGCTTCGAGAAGGTTCTCCCGACGTCACTGATGCTCACCTACCTCGCCCACCGCCCTCAACTGCCCTCACCGGCCACCATTACTCCGGCGTGATCCGAGCCGCCTCGGATCGCCTCGGATCACCTATATAAGGAGCCCTCGAGCTCCGTTCAGTACCCGCACCGCATCCACCCACCCCCAATCGACACCCAGAGGAGTCGGACGACCTCGGGGAGGTCGTCTTCACCGACTCCGGCCACCTGATCCGTCGCTGTCCCCGCGAACCTCCCGTCGCCGTTACTCCATCTCCACCTCCCAAACTTCGTCAGTAGCCTCCGCGTGCACCCACTCATCCATTCCACGCATCAATTCGACATCCAGAGCCCTCCCCAACGAGATCCATCACCACCCGACGCTGCCGTCCACGGGAGTTGACCTCGCCGTCGCTACGGTGCTCGCCGGCGACCAACTCCACCACCCACCGACGCAGAATACCTCCCCGAGCACATCCCGACCATCGCCGCCTCCAGTAACGCCGGCGATCGCCGCCGGTGACCACCGCACCCCTCTGTGCACGCGCGCGAGGCGCATTTGAAATTCAAACCTGACGGGTGGGACCCACCCGTCAGCGTTTTATCCTTTTCTGTTATTTCCGAAAGCGTCTTCTGCCACTTTATGCCCTCTGAACTCGAAGGCGTATTTCTTTCCAAACCATTTTCTGTTTTTACCGCAGGGACCCGCTGGCAGTTATTTTAATTACAGAGGAGTCACTGGTTTTAAAACCTTAATAACTTTTAAACCACAAATCATTTTCAGTTGATTCTTTTTCTGAAATTCTTCTTTTTCACTCTAGTTTTTTTAGTATTTATTTGAAAAATATTTTGAGACAGCTTTTTGTACTGTTACAAAAAAATTGATTTGAATTTGAATTCTTATTTTCTAGAAACCGAAGAGGGAAACTTTGTCGGGAATTTTGAGGGATCACCTTCTGCCTACTTTGATCAAGGCAAGCATTTTTGAACTTGGGGTATGGTGATTGCATACATGTTTGCATTAGTTCGAGATATCTCCGGTTATGTGATGAATAGCAAGTGCATGCATGGTCATATCATTTTGTGCATTTCTTGCATGCATCAAAGAATATTTCTAACATGAATCAAGTGGTGAGAAATCAGGGAGTGTACCTCCTGCCTTTGTTGTGCCGGTGGACACGGGTCACATCATGACACGATGGTGTCACCGTGGCATGTGGAGCATGCCAGTCATTATAATGACACCTCCTGAGTCGACCTAGATCGAGTCTTGTTCTGTCATGCCTAGCTAAAATTCGTGCTGCCACTTGTCTTTCCACGAGGGGAGTACGGTTTAGTAAGTTGCTGACCCCTTTCCGTGTACACACCACATAGAGGGGCCATGATGAGGGTTCCATGGCCATGGCCTAATGCCAGTCATCGAGTCAGGGGGCATGGGTGTATCCGACTGGGCCGAGAGGGGGGCACCCCTTGTAATCCGTGTGTTATAAATAGTGATCCCATGCTATTCGAGACGATGGTCTCCCCGACTTAGAGTTTTTCTTGACTGATGCTTTGGGTGATTCCTGGCATCCGAAAGGTTAATCTGGTGTGCACTGGTCAGGTGTGTTTTCAACCCAAAAACCATAATGGGAATTAGTCAGCGTCTTGGTGTTGGCTAAGGAAATCCCATGCATGTGGGTAAAGAGTACACCCTCTGCAGAGTTATACCTATTCGAATAGCCGTGTCCACGGTCAAGGACGTTAGCTGGGAAGGGTCAAGTGTCGGTCCCGGTGTCGGTCTTCGAAGGAAATAATTAAAATTGAGCATGATTCATTTTTGCAGGATTATTATTATCACTACTAATACTATCATTAATATTATTGTGGACTAACCTTTTCTTCTATGTGCAACCTCTGAGTATCACTTGGGATGGCTAGTCCACCTGGATACTCAGTTTTATTTTTGCTTTCTGAGTATCACTTCGGATGGCTAGTCCACCTGGATACTCAGTTTTATTTTCAAGACCTCTCGAGGCATCGCTTTCAGACACCCGTCAGGCATGTCTTTTCAAGACCTCTCGAGGCGTCGCTTTCAGACACCCGTTTGGCATTTTTCTTGGAATTCCTCGGGCGGTCCAACGCCCGATGTTCCATTTATTTTCTTGGTTATTTACTAAAGTAATATATTTATTCATCCGCACCGCATTAATATTTATCATGCCATGCTTTAATTTTGGTCAGCATATGCATAAAGTTTAATCCATCATGAACATATGCATTCGGTATATCTTTTGTTCACAATGTTTGCGAGTACATTCCAACGTACTCACAGGCTTGTCCCTGGCTTGTTAATTTGGCCAGACCCAGAGGAAGACGAGCTTGTGGAGGAAGAGTGCGCTAGCAAGCCCGACGCTTAGAGGTGTTCCCAGTCAGTCAACTTGTGGTCTTGGAGTCTACCACGTGTATCATCCGTAGTGCTTCCGCTTCACAAATAAAATAGTCAAGTCTCACACTGACGCTTGGCTTTACTATATTGTACCAGTGTTGTAATATCACCACACCACTGTCATATTCCACCATCGTCATATATTGGCAAGTTTGTAATAAATGTTGAGCACTCTGGCTCAACCCGGTGTAATATTATGTATGTATTGGTTATCTATATCAAGGGAGTCCACCAGTGGTTCTGATCTTGGGGCTGGTGTGACTTGAGGCTATTCTGAAATTTATTCCAGAAACAGGCCCGACAATAGCATTACAGAAACTTGGTCATGCCATCTCGGTGAGACCAAGATCCATTTCGGTTGTACTGAAACATTAGTGTTTGGCATATGGAAATGTATGGGGTCATCTTAGTGGGTCCGGATGGGAAGTTTTCGATGGGACCGAGATGGACTTTTAGGATTTGGACAGATAGGTTTTGGAGAATGTGGTTGAGGGTTTTGGAGCAATATCTTCAAGCATTTTGAGCAACAAACTCACCATCAAAACCTCATCCCCTTTTAATAGTATTAGCTTTCCAATAGGACTCAATGTGATATTGGATCACTTAACCAAAAATGTAGAGTCTTGAAGCTTTGCCAATCCATGTTCTTAGCATTTTGAGGGGGTCCACATCCATCATGTGCTTGCCATGCCACTGTTGAACTTTTTTGAAATATACTAGGTAAAAGTGTTAGTCCAGCAAGATGTATGTTGACATAAATTACCAAAACCACCAAGGGAGCAAATGTGCTTTCATTTAGTAACACCAACGCACTGGCTCAGCTTATTAATCAAGTGTCCCATCTGCTGCAGCGTGTATTGTCACTTCACTATGAAGACTAATTGAATAGTTTTCTCTGACCGATGGGGAATAATTGATTGCTAGGACTACCTATCTATTTATGCCCCAACTCTCATCCTGTCCAACAACAAGAACCATTTGCAAAGGCTCTCGGCACCAATTATGTACCTACTCCCTCCTTCCGGTTTATATACAGCTCAATTCAAAAATTTCACCAACAAAGGTAGTAGATGATGAGTGGCAGAAGAATTTTTTGAAGTACTACTTTGCAAAAGTACTCAATTAATGGGCTCGTTTTCCTCAAGAAAATATTGTTTATCAATGTATTAACTGCAATGCATGCGTGCATACGTGAACAACAAATGACCAGAACTTTTACATGCATTGCTGAGTTTTCTCTTAATTCTTGCATGCAACGTTTTAGTGAAGCTTGAAATATGAACATGTGAATGGGAGGGACTAGAACCCTCATGCATGCATGCATGCATGCAACACTCACACATACACATGCACACAAAAAATGCACGCAACACCCTCATGCATGCATGCAACACTCACACGTACACATGCACGCACGCAACACTCACACATCCATGCGGCACACAACACACGATGCAACACAGACGCTCATGCATCCATGTGGCACACGACACACGACGCAAGACAGACGCTGAGTGCTGAACCTACACGTGCATGCACACACATACACAGCCAGGGTGGTTCCCGCGCAAGGGTTGGATTCCTGTCTCGCCTATGTACAGTTTGTGTAATTTATTTCTTTCCTCTGCCAACTGACAGGTGGGCCCATAAACCACGTGCCAATTTAACCAGACAACAAAGTGCCACATAGACTATTTGGCCGGTCAACAGAATGCATACGGTGCTCTACGGTGAGTTAGTGACCGTATAATCACCGCAAAACGTATATAGTGACCGTAATGAGGGTATTCTGAAGTCTACTGATCATATTGTCCTTTCGCTTCAAATACAGTGACCGCCAGTGTATTTATCTTGTTTCAAGTTGAGCCATATTAACCGGAAAGGCGGCAGTATATATGGACTAGTAGTACTAGTACTACTTTGATGTGTCCCGTCAACTCGCAGAACGTGGAGAAGCTCCCTCGCTACATCCTCTCCCTCGCCTATGCGCGTGGTGACTTGAAGGATGAGGAGAAGCTTGCTTAGTACGCCCTCTCCCTCGCCCACGCGCGTGGTGGCTTGCAGGACGAGGAGAAGCTTTTGACTACTGCGCGCTCTCCCTCCCCCTCGCCCACGCGGTGGACGTGCAGCAGTTCATTTGGTGTCAGATTGCCAGAAGCATATACAGTACTGTAGTAGTACTACCATCATTGTTGGACTTCCCGAAGAGGTGAACAGCCAAGCGCAAGGTTTTATAGGAGTACGAGTAGTCATACTACTAGTAGTACGTACTACTACTACTACTAGTAGTACTATAGCGAACAACCACTACTATATGAAGCCGCCACGTCACCTTTAGCTAAAGTTGTGCCACTTTTTCTTTCTCACAAAGCGTGTTGGTGCCCGTGCAACGGCCACACAAGTTGCATGTACACATAACACATTTACTAGTAAGTTCTAAAGGACAAATGCCAAGATTCCACACAAGTTCATCTCCACTTCATGTGAGAAATTTGTGCATGACTACTCTACCTAGATTTACAGCACAACCATTCACAATTTACCATACTCCACTTACACGTTATAGATGGGCTTCATGTCATCCTCGTGGTTCCAGTCCCATGTGTTCTTCATAGATGGCACGATCCATAGCGGTGGGCGACGGGAATCGTTGTCGCAGCTTTCTAGTGTGGTTCAACACGATGGAGACTCATCCAAGCTGAAGCGACATAAATCAGGGACAACGTGTCCCAACATGTTGTTCATCCGGTGGTGCACACTGAAAACACAACCATGCTTCATGAACGGCAGGCCTTCGGTGTCGTGCACGGAAGGTGGCATCCGTTTCACAATGGGCTAGCTGTCCCCAATGAAGAGCGAGTACTCTCCAAGAGTGTTCCTCGGCTCCCACATAGCATCACGGGGGTCAAACTCGGAGCCATTCATCTGGTACACGTGGCATCTCAGATCTGGACACATGGTGACGTACATGGTCAAGGTCCATGCAGGATAATGTTGTGCTCAAATATGGTGCGCAGTAATATTGTGCAGCAAGTAGTACTACTATAATACTATAAGAGGAAGTACAGTAACCGACTTATTATATATAGCCACTTTTGCCTATATGCAGGAGATAAGACATGGAAAAACAAAAATGGTGGGAATGGGTTCAAGAGCCTAGCCATACGCGTCCTCCTAGGTAAAAAGTACTACTCCCGCCGATCCCTGCGACACACTAGTACTATGGATCTGAAGTAGTAGTACTAGTACAATGCAAGAGAAGGCGAGAGGGTTAAAAAGATCTATTATTCAATTGTACTAGTAGTACTAAACATGCCCTCCTCGTGGTTCCTGTCCCAGTCAACAAAAGAAAATACTAACTAACAAGTACTAGTACTAAACATGTTTGCTACTATAAGGTCACACAACAATAAGATAATACACTACTCTAGCACACGGAAATGAGAGAATGGAATACCTGGGTACATGGTGAGGGTCTAATCATGGAAGATCGTGGCACCTTGTTGCCCATCAAGGGTACCATGGGTAACGACTGCTAAGATAGTTGATCCCAATTGGTTAAAGTCAGTTACAAGGTTCCAGGTTAGACCGAATCGCGGATGCACAAGCACATCCAGGATCGGCGATCTGTTTTTGATCGGGGGATGCATGGACCCTGCAAAATAATGGACTACCGTTATGGATGCAAATGATGGTTAGTGCATTACGTTTGTTATCTCCCGTACCGTAGGATGGCACCCAGATGAAACAAGTCCCCTAGTTTGTCACCGCGAAGATGCAGCCTACATGGCACACGGCGTCCTCGAACTCGTACGGGAACAAATGTGCCACGGCCAACATGTGCCAGCCTCTTCCGTTAGGGACATCCTTATTGATGGCAATCCTTAAGTCGAACACCACGATGGGATAGTAATCATCATAGCTGTGGTACTTTGTTGGCGGATCCGCAATTGCTATCTTCTTCAATTTCATGGTGGCATCATCATACGTATTCAAGCCTTGCCAGTCCGCAAGGCCAATCCCAATGTTGGAAAAGGGGTCTACATGAATGGTCGCACTACTATGGATGCTGTGCAAAATGATATTGGTATCCGACCGTATGTATGCAAGCCAATCTCCGTTGGCACCAACCCAAACCTGTGCAACGGTGGGCAGCGGAGGAATTACGGGATGGAATAAATAAGTGTATTAGCATGATCAAACTCGTTGATTGACCTGCTCATCGGACAAAATCTGACTGCCTCTTAACGTCGGCAACTCAAGCGGCGTCAACATGCAACCACAGCCACGTTGCGGTGGATTATTCATTGGATTGTCCCAGTGAATAACCTCCTCCTCAAGGACGCATGGAAGACCAACAAGCATGGCCTTCTCCCAAGCCTGTTTACGCACCGTCTTAAAATAGTTGGTGTAGGAACCACTGAGTCTCGCGGCAGTGAGGAAGACGGAGCGGCGTGCGATTTGTCCCAGAGGATCATCGTCCAAGGTCTCCCAGACCCGACGAGTAGGAGAACCGCCTAGTGAATCCATGGCAGCAGTGACGAACTGCCTTGGTCTCTTCGGGAGGGCAACTGGCGAGGAGAAGATAAGAGCGTAACTGCACGGCCCCGTCCCTTTGAGGAGGAGAACCGCCTAGTGAATCCAAGGCTTGTTTTGAGGCCGGCTTGATTGAAGCGTTGTGGTCTTTTCGATTGCTATGTTGCATTTAATTCCTTGGCAGCTATTCTCGAAAGAAATAAATCACGGAGCCAAGTCTTTGCTCATTTCCTTCCCTCAACTGCATGCATGCAACAAAGTGGCCATTAAAACAAGATTAAAAAAATGATGACTGACCTTTGCATGCGCCATGAGATGAGAGAGAGGGGCACGCATGCGGCCGTGCATGGAGCATATCAGGTGCTACAGTTATTGTGTTGGGAGTCCAACAGACTGAGATTTAATACAACGTAGAGCACGATTTTTGTGGAGAAAAACCTATGCGATAATTGGGCAATTTCTAAACTAGATTAATTCGTCCCAGCCAATGAACATCTACAGGAAGGGAGGGAGTAGGAGTACTAGTACTAGTACCACTACATAGTGTACAAGTTTTGAACTTTTGAATCTCAAGACCAAGGAGCTACAGTTGCTGGTGGAGGGTACTACTGTTCTTTAGAACCATCGTTGTACTATCAATGCACGAAAAAGTACACCTGCATACTGCAGACTTGCCTGCTTCTCTTTTCATGCACGTAGCTGACCTACTTAGCCGCTCCTCTCACGCGCACACTAGCAGCCTGTTCATCAGCGATGGTGACGTGCACACTAATTGTCATGAGAAACGACTATCTATGGGACTGAATGGGTCCCTTTGCGATTCGGCTTAGGGGACATACATGGGACAAAGAGCAGATTTTAAGTAGATGCAAGAACACGCGGGGGATTTACCCAGGTTCGGGCCGCTATGAGCGTAAAACCCTACTCCTGCTCTGTGTTTGATCGTGTATGAACTCTGGTTACAGGGAGCGCATTTTTTTTTGGTAAGGTGCACGGGAAAATGCAGCTACGGCGTGTAATTGAGCTGGGTGTCAACCGTTCTACCTGTAGCCATGGGCCTCCTTTTATTGGCCAAGGGGTTACCACAATGGCTAATATGGTCATTGCAGAGTATGAACAGTGAATTGCACTGTCATCACGTCTATCTTCCAACGGGGTAAGACAAACGCATTTAATGCACCGTTAGGTGCTACGTTGGGGAGGCGAGGCCTTGGGTAAAAGAACTGTACCACTGGTCCTGGTGCCCTTCTGTAATCTCGACACGTCCCAGGGACGGGTGTCATTAAAGTTAATCTTGGCGTGGCATGCTGACACGTGCTTTGTCCGGGTATGTTGACTGCCTGCCCGTTCGACACCTAGCACACGAGCCTATCTGGTCGATGGTGAGGTGGAGCGGTAACGGGATAGAACAAGCCTGCTGGCACGGAGCTTGCCGGGCCTTGCTTGCCGGCAAGGGGGCTTGCTGGCAACCATAACCTTGGTCTTCACCTTGCCAGGGCGGAGCTTGCCAGCAAGGGCAGCGTCGATCTTCAGTATGAGAATAGTACTTCTTGATGACCTGCCTTGAGGTCTTCTTCACGGTCTTGGTGTTGAGTCCTGAGTCGTAGTTACCCTCTGTCAAAACCCTTGCCGGAAGGGAGGCTACAACTACCTGTGCACAAGTCTGGGTACGAAGGCCCCCATGTCTTAGTACACCAACACTAAACGCGTCAAAGAGGATGTTTTTTTATAGAGTTTAGAGCTGATCGTAGTGCGAGTTTAGAGCCGATCCAATCTAAGGATCGAAGTCCATGTGTGCAATGTACTCCAGTACTATAAGGAGCGAAGTCCATGCGTGCAATGACACAAGCTACATACTTTAGGTCCAGGGCCATATTGCACTGTTCCCAATGCGGCGCCAGGCTTTTCCGGCTCCTCCAGCTTAATTGGGAGGCGCTGAGGAAGCTACAAGCGAGGGGCAGCTTGCAGGCAAGAAACGCCGCTGTGATATAATAAGTCCTCTCCCTTCTCACACGACACCTCCTGGCCTGATCGCACGCGAGCCATGAGATGATGGCGCGTGCAAAATATACGGGAGGGAAAACCCGTACAAGTGGCTTGGCTATCCGGTGCACCCAGGTTGTGGTGCGACACGTGCATCAGACTTCCAAAAGTCAAACTACCAGTGTACAAAGAAAGTTTTCTTAAAAAACTCAAACTAATTTAACATGTATATGTATATTTCAACCATGCCACAAGAAAGAATATTACTCCGTCCATAAAGAAATATAAGAGTATTTAGATCACTAAAGTAGTGATCTAAACGCTCTTATATTTCTTTACAGAGGGAGTATATTTGAATTACAACTTGAGAAACAAAAAGAATATGATTACCACTGATTTTGTTAATGGACAAAATTTATGGCCCAGTCTAAAATGAGCCATATTCACAACGTAATTGCACTTGTCTGTTTCTAGAG
This sequence comes from Elymus sibiricus, assembly GCA_039707655.1. NCBI lineage: Eukaryota > Viridiplantae > Streptophyta > Magnoliopsida > Poales > Poaceae > Elymus > Elymus sibiricus. The sequence continues at coordinate 155,874,080 of CM077668.1, forward strand.
TTCTTCTGAAATATTGTGAAATGTTTTATGTGCGTGTATGATTATCTATGTTTTTTCTTGAAAAGTGTGCTCCAGTAGGCGGAATAGAACCAGACTCTCTCACGTAGGCGGTACGATTAACAGAGTTTTTTTCGAGCATGACGACACAATGTTGCTCGCAACAAGGTTAACAAAAAATATAAAAAAAGGCCGCCGTGCTTTGGGCGGGTATCGAACCCACAACCATGCATTGAGAGCTTAACTCCCGCGACCACCACAATGCAATGAAGTATTGCTATTTGTTACTTGTAGATTCTTTGTTATACATATTGGAGTATATAACAAAAAACTACCACTTCCAACCAGCCGTGCCAAGAAACCACCACTCTACAAAAATTAGCAAAAACATACCAAAAATTTCTTAATCCGTGGCAAAAAAAAAACTAATACCAACTGCCGATTAGGCTCGTTTAAACCCATGTGGCACCTTAAGTCAACACCATCTATTTGACCGGCAAGTTAGGCGTTATGACATGTGGGACCTACATGTCAGTCTGTAAAAAAAATCACCAACTCTCCTCCTATGTTCGGCCCGTCCACCTCATCATCCTCGGCCATGGCAGCCACCGCCACCGGCAGAAGGCGAGGTCAAAAGTGCCGGTGGCGCGGAGCCCATCTTGCGGCAGCCCGGAGACCAACTGGAAGCGGCGCTTGCAGCCACTAGCTAGCCAAGCTAGCGCACAACCTGCTAGCCCGGCTTGCTAGCTTGGCACGACGGCGCGGCGGCTTGCTCGCGCGTGCCGCGCTAAGGCCAGCCAGCCGGCTCGGGCGGAGGCCAGCGCGGTAGCTTGGTCGCCCGGTGGCCGGCGCCCAGCTTGCTTGGCGTCGCGGCGGCCAGCCCGTCCGGCGGAGCGGCGGCCAGCTCGCCCATCACCAGCGCCGGCAATGACCACGCATACGAACTGTTTGAAGTAATGTCCAGGAAAAATGCTTGGAGGAGGAAGAAGAGGATTGATGCTTACATGTGGGTCCCACCTATCATAACAGTCAACACAACGGTCAAACAGACGGTGTTGACTTAAGTTAAGGTGCCTCGTTAGCACAGACGTGTGGGCCAACCCTGTCATAAACGGGTTTAAACGAGCCTAATCGGCACTTGGTAGTAGTTTTTTGCCACTGATTAAGAAATTTTTGCTTTTTTTTTGCTAATTTTGGTATAGTAGCTTCTTGCTAGGGCTGGTTGGAAAGTGGTAGTTTTTTGTTAAATACTCTAGTGCTCAAACGGGCCTAATGTGGGGCCTTAGCACGATGACTTTCCGACTATCTAAAACAAGGTTTTCCCGTCTCCGGTAAGGAGGGGCGATGACGGCGGTGCGCCTTCGGCTCGCTCTACTACTCGTAGTCATCGCTAGGTGGTCTACGAACGTGTAGATGTATTTTTTCATGTCTCATGTTCATTGTACTACCATGACTGTTGATGGATAGACCGTAAGTTTTCCGCAAGAAAACCTTGGTTGAGCGTGTGTGCGAGTGAGAGATCGTGCTTGTGTGCGAGCGAGAGATCGGGCGTGTGTGTGATATAGAGACACTAAGGCGGACATAAGAGAGTCTTTGTGTGTTTCTGTGTGTGTGTGTGTGTGTGTGTGGAAGATAGAGAGAGACCAATGGGGCTTTGTGTTGTGTGGTGTGGAGAAAGGTAGACATAGTCAGAGAGTAAGTGTGTGAGATACACATGCAGACATAGGGAGAGAGGTGTGACTTAGAGAGACGGAGAATTTTGGTGTGCGTATGAGTTAGAGAGAGACAGGGATATATATATACCTGGAGCTGGAGAGAATATGCAAGGATGTGTGTCTTAAAAGAGGGATCCAGGTAGATGGGGTGGTGTGTGTTTGTTTGTTTGTTTGCGTGCGTGCGTGTGTGTGAGAGGGAGAGTGCGTGTGTGGAGAAGAGAGACCACTGATGATGTAAACCTAGTAGGGAAGGGGGAATGATATGGCATGTGTGTCCAAGAGAGAGAGGCCTGTCTATTGTCGGGATAGCATGGGTGCGGCTGGGATGCGTGCTATTTGGAAGAGACATCGAGTGTGTGTGTGTGTGTGTGTGTGTGTGTGTGTGTGTGTGAGTGTGAGAGAGAGAGAGAGATGGTGTGCGAAAGTGGCCTATAGTTGGGGAGACGAGGTCGATGGTGTGCGAAACTGGCCTATGTCTAGGGAGACGCAAGGAAAGTGAATCATTGTGTGCGGGAGAGAGACTTCATGAGAGATCTAAATAGATGGTGGACAGAACAGCGTGCGAATTTGAGATCGATGATCAACTCGAGAGCTATGGAGAGAGTCATAACATGTAGAGGGAAAAGTGGGTCGGGTGCGTATGTGGGAGAGATGGAAAGTGGAGAGAGGTGCACGAGGAGAGGGAGGGTGTTTGTGTGTAGGGGTGGTGGTGGTGGTGAGTGAGATGTATATCAATGCACGTGAGAGAGATAGAGAGATAGCGGAGAGTGTGCGAGAGCCAGATACCTAGGGAGAAAGATGCTGGGGGTAGTGTTTTGTGTGTATGGGAATGATACACGACTAGATAGTGTGTGTGCTTGGGAAAGAGAGATGTCGAGAGACCTAGAGAATGGGGAAAGGGATGTGTGCATGTTCGCGAGACAAAGAGATAGACACCTACATTGGGGGGGGGGGTAGACCTAGAAGAGAGAGAGAGAGGGGATAATGTGTGCGCGTGTTTGTGTCCAAGGGAGATAGAAAGGCTTGTGTGGGGGGAAGAGGGGCCGGGGACGTGTGCTTCAGATAAAGAGTGAGGGGTGTGTGTCCGAGAGACATAGACGTAATGGAAATATATGGTCAAGAGTGTGTGCAATCATGCTTGATCAATTTGTTTCATATTTTGGACTTTGAGATAGCAATACTTTTGAACATGTGAGGTATACCTTGAAGTACCAGAATTACTGACCTCAGATTGAAAATTTTGAATTTGACTCCATTATTAGCTTATGTAATTCATTTAAGTGGGGGTACATTTTTTAACCTGGGACTGCGTGATTTCAAATTCATATATCAAACCAAGAGATATGCACATTCGCTCATGTTCAAACCTTATAATCATCCACTTTATTCATACACATACATATTTGTTTGTGTCATCATATTTAGGATAAACACATTGGGAATTTCATTTGAATTGGAGCATATGATGGTATTTGCTTCCACTAGCTCAATGATCCATATTTGAATTGAATGGACAATCTATGTTTCGAGTTGGAGACATTGATTTCCGAAACTTGCACCTTTATGTTTTTTTTGCGTGCACAACAAATAAATACTCGGCCATGATATTATAGTCGGTTGTAGAAGAGCACAACACATAATTTCAGCCGCCAAAAGCTTTCAAACTTCCTGCTTAGATCGAAATATCTCACACCCGAAAGTTTAGCCCTGCGATATTCCTCTTTTACCCCTGCCACATCAACGGAAAAGGGTTGCTTGGGTAACTCCATTGTTTTCCCCTCTTTGCCCCCAACATTCTTCCCCAGAACCCCTCCCCTCCCCTCCCCGCCTCCCCCCCTCCCCCAAGCCACCAAATCTAGTCCTCCACCATAGCGGTGCACCTCACACCCCGCCGGATGTACCTTTCGCACCTTGGAACCCCCAACTGCTAACTCACCACTGCACCAGAGCCGCTTCAGCAACTGGCTTGTCCACCGCACTAGATCTCCTTGATCGCCATCATGGTCCACCGCACCGGATCTGCTTCACCGGCGCCCTCGTCCACCATAGTGTAGGCCCTTCACCGACGCCCTCGTCTGCCACATCGCTGGCCCTTCATAGAAGCCCTCGTCCGCTGCAACAGATCCGCCTCACTGAAAGCACTGTACACCGCACCGGATGTGCTTTGTCGACGCCTTCGTCCACTGCACCGGACCCGCTCCACGGAATCCATATTCAACTCCACCGGCCTAGCTTTACTGACACCGCCGCCTCATCAGGTTATTTCAATTTGTAGTCCTCTGGTTTTTCTCGTCTTTATTGTACAACAGTTCACTTACCCCAGATCAGCTTTCTTGGATGTCGACAGGCGCCGCAACCTAAGCACCGGAGCCGCTTCACCAATAGTGATAGCCGGCCCAACTCAACCGCAACACGAGCACCATCGACGACACTTCGCTTTCACATATGACAACGATGCCCATACGCCGCCGAGAATCAGGTACTATTTTCCAACGGCCGGCGCCTACGTTCACCTTCTTAGCATAAGCACCGCACCTTCTCATTTCTTCAGGGCATCATTCAATTTTTTATGAGAGGCGTTATTCTGTTTGCACCTGTAGGTCCAAACCTGTGGTAGTGAACATGTTATATGTGCTAAATTACAAATCAGTGCACCTGTAGTTACAATGTTTTTTCTTTGTCCTAAGTATTACTGTACTTCCTAGATATTACTGCCTCCTATTTTACTTCTTGCATGCTATATTTATGATAATGGTGTTGTTCTGATGTCACCTGTTGGTTACAATTATTGTACTGGATTGCTTCTATGTTCTCTATGCTAAATTACACATCAGCAAACTAGCTTGTAGTCCCGCTGCTTTTGGTTCGTCTTAACCAACATCTTTCAATGCTAGCTATTACGACACTGCTCCGAGGCTCTGTTCATAACTTTTTTGTGCGTTATTGATCTTCCCAAGTTGCATGACTAATTTGTTGCTTTTATTCATTATGGAGCTGCCAACCGCATGAAGCAAAATGCTTTTTCTTTTTGGGCTGGCACCTCGAACAAGCATAAAAATAGAGTGAAGCACATATGTTGTCGTGTAAGCACACACCCTTCTTTCATTAGTTTAGATGAATCGTTGATGATCAATTTGAACCAGTGCATGTGATTAAAATTAGTTTTACCAAAATAGAGGGGGAAGAATAAACTACAACGACTAGATTTGCATGCACGGGATGCTGACGACATCTTCAAAGAACATTGCAACAGCAGAGAGCCTTCACAACGACATATGGTAAGCCAGTGTGTTTTGGTTACTGTGAAATGTCATGCGTGTGGGCTGCTTTCTTGGTTTGTGCCCTCAACCTGTAATCCTACAGAATTACAGGTAGTTTAGTTGCCTGCTTTGCTGTATTGCTTGATTAGAATGCTTGTTTGTTACTTGTTAGGCTGTACCTGAGTTGGCCAATGTGTCAGCAGTGCCTACCATATCATCGTAAAGAAATGCATGCCTACTTCATTTGACTCCTTAACTTTTCCTATGAACTCCATCAAAATACTGTCTTGCTAGTTTATATGAGGTGACACTGTTTAAGTGCTTTCTCAGAATATTTCAACTGTTATATGCCTGGGCAACTTAAATATAGCGGTGGTACACTGCCTTTCATCTTACCAATTTAATTTGTTTGCGGCTGATGCAATTTTGAACCATTTGAATATAGCTTGCCATGCTCGGCAATAATTTGTATGTAGTTTACCATGTAAGCTTACTGATTGGATCATGCGATAACTATCTCTTACTTATCTCCAGCGGAAACCTTTCAGGATGCAGTTCAAACTAGTACACAATGTACACCCCCAGGATCTATTTGTGGAAGCAGTGTGTCATCCATGTTACTAGATGGTAGCAGTTCAGAGGCAACCCCGTTGGAGAGCATAGATAATATAGTTCTTGAGGCTCTACTAGAGGCAGAATGAGACGGTTTGGCTGCCATGAATGAGGTAATCCTGATCTTGAGGCTGGAAATTATGCAATTAGCTGCATGCATTAGGCAAGCAAACCAAGCAGTGGAGGAAGTAAGAAAGTTGCATTTGGAGATGGAGTAGGTCCTGCTGCTTCTGCTATCTGAAGCCCAGGGTAATCACAGTTCTTCTTTAGATACCAGTTGAAATTGTCATTAGATTAGTATACTTGCATACTGTGTCATGTGTGTGAATGGATTATGTTGTATAAGACCCCTTATTTGTTGTTCATGTCTTGTAATGATCTGATTTTTTAGGCGAGGTAATCCTTAGTACTTGTATGAGTGGACATAAGGTGAACTGTCTTTCGTGTGAGTAGATTGTGTTGGATGAAATAACTGTTTGACTCAAAGTGGATTCAACCTACTGAATTCGAGGATCATGGCATTTCTAAATCAAATTCATATATAAAGGTGGAATAAATCTTTGTTGTGGTTTTGAAAATATATATAAGAAAACATAGAATGATGTATGAATATTCGTAATCAAATACAAAATGGATTTGAATTTAGTTGCCAGGGTAAACCTGAATGCTTATTCTCCCAAAATTTGAATGAAGCGGCTCTCGGCAAAACACCCACTCCCTCGTCGGCTGCCCGAAACCAGTGTTTGCGAGATGGAAATTACTATCTACCCTTGACACTCACATCCTATCGGCCCGATTTCCAATTGTCTCAATAGGGGTAGGTTTGTAACTTCACTCAGACGTGACACGACCGCCTCTCACCCCATTCAGACACGGTGGGCGCCAAAACACATTTGATTCAAGCTCATCCCAAAGACCTCTCTCTCCCCACCTAGTTCCCCATTCATACACGGTGGGCGTCAAAACAAACTCTCCTCGGCTGAAATCGATCTAGGCAAATATTTTAAGTAGGGGCAGGTTTGTAACTTCACTCATACGTGACACAACCACCCTACCTATCAGCCCTGTTCATACACCATGGGCGCCAAAACACCCTCTCCTCGCCCGAAATCGCTCTCGACATATATTGGGGAGATGCGAGATTACCGTCCTATCCCCAACCGACGTGACATCCGAAATTTTAAACAGGGGCAAAGTTCGTAACTTTCCCACATTTTAGACAAGCTCGTCCCAAAGTGGTTCCCCCTCTCCCCCTACCCCTCCATTTCCCCATTCATACACCGTCGGTGCCAAAACACCCTCCCCACCCCGGCCAGCCTCCTCCGTCCGCCACCCCATCCTCCACCATGCCAGAGCCGCTACCCCTACCCCGTTGTCCACTACAAGAGATGGACATCTCTCATCCATGGCACTGGACCAGGATCCTTTCATCGCATCCTCTTGCTTCATTTGCGTTGTCGTCCACCTTGTCGTGGCCACTCCTACGACCGACTCATCCATGGCAATAGGATTTATCCCCCGATGCCGCCATCTGCCATCTCAGATCTGCTTCCACACCGCCGACAGCCATCGCACCCGCAGCACCCTCAACGTATCAGCAGAGGCCTACACGGCATCGCAAGAGGGGTGGTACTCTTTCATATCTGCTTAAGTTATTGATCTCACCCGAAAAATAGATCGTCACTTCTTTACTGTACTTTCTTGTCCATACCAAATCTTAGTTGTTAGTTGAAAGCAAACATTGGTTGCGAAGTAGCCTTTGTCCGGTTAGCACCTTCAGATCCGCCATGGCACAGTCAACACTATACTCGCAATGCTTATGGTTTTCCCTTTTATATTCACTACCATCATCCTAGGTGCTTCGTGTCGTGCTAGCACTGCTCCTCAAGCCATCAAGCGAAACAACATGCCACTCATAATTCCAAACCTTAGTTGTTCAAATACGAATCTGATATGATGTTGATATTACTAAAATAGAGAATGTTTAATTGGTCAGCTAATGTTCCTACATTAGTTTCTAAAAGCATGTGCACCACATATAGAGAGAAAGCAGGGAATTGCATTTCTTTATGCGCTCTAGTTAATCATGGGTGGGCAACACACATTGTATTATCCAAAATCTGCTTGCTCTTCTTTAACATGTTCGTCTTCTGTTCTTCTTAATAAGTATAGTAGTACAGTATGTTCCTTGTCGGGAAGTGGAGCAGTGACATTTGCAGTCGAAAAGTCTATTGGGTCGCTTTTGATGGATGCTTTCAATTATTCAAGTTGATCTGCCATAATATCCAGGAAATGCTGGGAGCTGTGTCGCCTTTGAGAGTCTAGACTGATAGTAACAGTATTGCGCCTTCAGTTGAATAGAGCTGCCCCTGTAGGGGATCCAAAACCTTTCTAGACATACCGGCAATACAAGCCCATATGTTCCAGCTAGTTCCAGTTTCCCAATTTTACTCGTGATGCTTAGGGTTTTACCCTTTTATCTACACTAGTATGATCTGCGTAGGTGCTTTGTGTCGCACTAGCAGCACTCCACCCTTCAAGCTAAACAACACACCACTCATAATTCCAAAGCTTAATTGTTCAAATACGAATGTGATATGATACTGATATTAGTTAACAGACACACATTTAATTGGTCAGCTAATGCTCCCACTTGAGTTTCGAATGCATGTGGCCACCTATAGAGAGATAGCAGGGAATTGCATTTCTTTGTCACTTGTTCACTGTACTTTCTTGGCCATACCTAATCTTAGTTGTTAGTTGAAAGCAAACAATGGTTGCTAAGTAGCCTTTGTGCAGTTTGCAGCTTCAGATCTGCCATGCCACGGTAAACACTATACACATCATGCTTAGGGTTTCCCCCTTTTATGATCACTACGATCAGCCTACGTGATTCGTGTCATAATAGCACTGCTCCACCCATCAAGCTAAACAAGCTTAGTTGTACAAATTCGAATATGATATGATGCTGATATAAGTAAAACAGAGACAAGTTTAATTGGTCAGCTAAATGATCCTACTTTAGTTTCGAAATGCATCTGAGCCACATATAGAGAGACAGGAAGGAATAGTATTTCTCTGTGCGCTCTGGTTCATCATGGGTGGGCAACAAACATTGTATAGAAAGACTTGTAATATCTACAATCTGCTTGCTCTTCTGCTCTGCTTTAACACGATCCTCTTCTCTTCTTATTAAGTACAATATATTCCTTGTTGGGAAGAGGAGCACAGACATTTGCGGTCAACAGGTCAGGTCGAGTTGTTCTTCCTTAGTATATTTTGAAGCTGTCATCTGCGAAGTATAATTACTTCTGGAGCTCTCAATAGGGAGCCTATATTTTGAGTAGTAGGCCAGATTATATTAATGCGCACACCAAATTACAGCACACATGGCATCTCTCAGAAGAATTGCACAGAGATAGCACATAGGGGTTTACAGGGAGGCACTATTGGATTAGAATCCCCTATGCATTACAAAGATAATCTCACTTATTTATATGTTTTCATGCATGCCAGGTATTGAACATGATCATAATGAATATGAGAATGGGTGCATGAGAGGAATATTGCGGAACAATCCACTGGCTAACAAACTTGGCATCAAGGAATTGAGATTCTGTTAGGATGCAATGGAACACACACGCTCCCCATCTACAGATTCCATTTCAGAATATGATCCTAAAGACGATTCTGACCTAGATAGAGACCCAAGTCTATTTAGCTCTCCAGATGATTGAGAGTCAGATGGCCTATATTATTCACCCATCAAGGTGCTTGCTCTAACTTGGCAAGGTTGTATTGGTCACACGTATCTTGCATATGATGTCTTGCATTACTTCTACTCTGTTACACCACCATCTGCTTAGTTTACACATCATATATGGGAATATGCCATGCCTATCCATTTTTTATACCTATTCCATGTGTCATCTTACTATGTTTTTTCACTCAAATGTTGATCTTTCGTAATAGATGTCCAAAAGGAAGAGGGTGGTTGCAGATCCTGAAGGAGTACAAACAAAGTATTTGGAAAAGGCAGTGATCCATTCTCAAGGGATCATAGGATCTCACAACAATACTGTGCACTGCATTGCTCTTGTCAGTACCTCTTGCCCTTTATCACCATACTTCCACTCATTGCTATTTGATTATGTAGCATCACTGTGCATGTTAGCTTCCTTATCCACCTTTTGCTCAAAATGATAAGATCTATATTTACTCTTACATAAATGTAGAATAAACCCAATGGTTATGAAGTTCTGGATTGCTCTTGTAATTACATGTTGTCATGTACTCCCCCTGTATCGAATTACTTGTTGCTCAATTGGATGTATTTAGAACTAAAATAGTGCTAGATACATCCATTTCAGCGACAAGTAATTCCGAACGGAGGTAGTATTACTGTACTTACATTGAGAGATAGTTGATTGTCTGGCATTAGTCTGCATCTTATCTGCCCTGCCCTCCATTTCTCCAAATTATCAGATCTACATTTACTCTTACCAAAATGTTGAATAAAGCCAATGCCACTGCACAAGTTGAGGTCTGCATTCCTCTTGTCAGTACCTTTTGCCTTGTAAAGCTGTACTTAATTGATAGCTGTTTGATTATGTATCATCACTCTACATCTGAGCTTCATTATCCGCTATTTCTTCCAATATTATTAGATCTATATTTACTCTTTACAAAATGTAGAATAAAGGCAACGCTTATGAAGAAGTTTCTTTGGGGAATTTCTTGAATTATCCTTCCATCGACATGGAGGAGGGCTTTGTCGAGCCCGTGTTTACATGTAATGTAAGTCCATCCTTCTCAAGCCTTCAAACTTTGTTCTAGTATAGATTTGGATATGCATCATTTCCTCCATTGCTTTTTACTTTGGTGTTTACATCAGATTGCATGTTTGCAACAACTGCCAGTTTCAAATTGTAGTTGTAAAAACATGTTTGTAAAACACATGTTCCTTATTCATACCATCCACATTAATCAGAACAGATCCATTGATTTTCTTTAGCCCTGCATGTATGCCTGTGTTATAGATCTCTAATCCGGTGGTGTGGTGAAGCTACCCACGCCTACATCATCTCATTTCCTGCTTTGTCTTAACTGATTTTGCCGATGATACGGACAATGCCATATTATGGTAATGCTATTTTAAATTGTATTTTTGAATTTGCCAATATAAAATGGGATGGAATTGTCAGCACACTGACCATCGTTGCTTATATATTTGTGAAACCTGTTATCTGTCGCCTTGTTTCTCTTTCAGAGTAATATCTCTGACGCCAGGCAGAACTTTAGGGAAGATAGTGAGCCAAACCCATTGCTGGTACCTATCACTTATATTGCAGTGAAGAAGGCAAACCATCTTGAAGAGAGTGAGATTACCCCAAGGTCATGTCTTGATGAAGACAGTGAGTTCAAGCTACTGACCAGCAGCTATGACACAACCTCGGTGAAGTTGCTGTCTGAATCAGTTCGACTTCTTCAGTCTCAACTTCAAGCGGAAAGACTTGGTTCAGCTCAGGTCCGACTTGAAGTCCAATCTCTAATGAAGATCACAGAGGACACCCATGCGTGCTTGATGGGTACGCGGCTAGAGCTGGAGGATATAAGGTTTAGACAACTGAGGTCTCATCAGCTTGTTCAGCTACTTGCGCTGTAGCACTGGGGCAGGGCTAACGTTTCTTGAACTATTTTGAAGTGCTGTCGGTTTTGTATATTATTTTGTCGGCACATTTTTTTTACACTGGTGGCGACCTTTGATGCCTAGTGTATGTAATCTGTGGTCTAGTTGCCCTTTATTATCACTGGTGGCGAACTTTAATGCCAAGTGGTTGTAATATGCCGTAATTTCTTTAGTGTATAGTCAAGGTTTATTCTTAGTCAGTATGCTATAATTTAGGCCGAAAGCTTCAACGGAGCTCAATGGCCCAATACATTATCAGTGAGTCAGCGAAATATAAAAAGAAATTATGCTACCCAAACGGGCCGCCCCGTAACTCGCTTTATATGGGCCGAAAAGTGGGCCTATAATCATCTCGGGCCATTAGCAGGCCAAGTAAGACGCGGGCCTCAGTTGGGCCAGAAAATACCATGGGCTTTTAACAGGCTGAAAAGTAGATTGGGCCTCAATTGAGCCGAACAATTCACGGGCCGACAGCAGGCCGAAACATACATAGCCCCATGATTGGCCCAATTACATACGAGTCGTTAACAGGCCGAAATTTATCTCGGGTCTTGGTTGGCCCAATAAAATTATGGGCTGTAAGCAGGCCGGATGCAAAGTTGGCCATATTATACACAATCAAACCACCAGAACAGGAGTAGGGTTTTACGCTCTCAGCGGCCCGAACCTGGATAAATCGTTGCTTGTGCTCATATCTACTAGCCCTGCTCTTTGTAGTATATTGATCCCACTCCCGAACCACAAAGGGATCCTCTCGGTCCCATAGATCGTCATTTTCCCACGACATCTTTGGTGCGCCAGGCAGGGGGTCTTATACTACGAATCAGTGTTTGTAGTTTGAGTACCGGCTCCATCACCTTCATCGATGGCGCCGAAGAAGAAGACTGCAGCCACGACGGCTCCCACCACCTCCAAGCGGCCTTCCCAGGCGTCCGGAGAAGGCATAGGCGGCACAGTCAGCGTGGGCACTATGGTTGGGACGGCCGGGGCAGGAGGCACCGATGGTGCGGATGTCCATCCTCCCCACCGTACCGGCGATCGCAGTCAGCACACCGAAGACGGCGCATACGGCTAACTCTGACAACTCGCTGGTGAACACGATCGTCCCAGTATTTCAATTCGGACCGGTGCGAACCAGGACCCCGCCATCACAACGTCCAAGGACGGAGCAGCGACGTCCAACAACGCTGCAGCGGGACGTGTGCAGCGACCATCGCAAGATGGGCGCGCCGTGCTTCCCCACGGCGCTGGTGGTCCTGGACGGCGTCAAGCCGGCCCTGAGCATCATCCTCACGATGCTCAGGCTCCACCACCACCACGCCAACCCATTGGTGAACATGCGCTGCGGCAGCAGGTACGCGACGAGCTCCCTCCTGGCCCTGCCAGGAGTCGAACGCCGTCCCGTTCCGTGTTTCCCGCCATGCCAACCACGGCGGCAGAGGCCATGGTGTGAGTTCAAATGCTTTTGAACTTCCTGCCAGCCCCAGACAAAATGGAAGAATGGAGGGCCACCATTCAGAGCCTCATCAGTTTTGCCGATCCCGGCAAGACACAGGATGTGGGCCCCTCCAAACGACCACCCACAGTGCCGGCAGGACCATCTGGCTGCCGTGCCGGAGATGGTGCACCAACGGTGCAGTCGCCTCCACGCCAACAACAACAGCGGCGGCAAGCTCGCCGATCGAAAGCCTGTCCAAAGGACCCTTTCCCTTTGCCGTGCATCGACCAAATTGTAGACTCCACTGCCGGCTGTGATTTACTCTCTTTCCTTGATGCCTATTCTGGTTATCATCAGATCTTTATGGCGAAGGAAGAGGAGGATAAAACCGCATTCATCACTCCATGTGGCACATACTGCTTTTTGCGTATGCCTTTCGGATTGAAGAGTGACGGGGCAACATTTGCCAGAGCAGTTCAGATCGGTTTTGAGCCACAATTGCACAGAAATGTGGAAGCCTACATGGATGATATTGTGGTCAAGAACAGAGAGAAGTCAACCCTGATCCAGGATTTGGAAGAGACGTTTGCGAACTTGCACAAGCTCAACTTGAAGCTCAACCCCAAGAAGTGTGTGTTCGGTGTTCCATCCGGCAAGCTTCTTGGGTTCTTTGTATCTTAGAGAGGGATTGAAGCCAACCCCGACAAGATCAAAGCAATTGAGTAGATCGAAGCACCGAGACGCGTCAAGGATGTTAGGCGTCTTGCCGGCTGCGTTGCCGCCCTCGGCAGGTTCATCTCCAAATCAGCAGAGTGCGCCTTGCCATTTTTCAAGATATTGAAAAAGGCAGGTCTAGTAAACTAGACTCCGGAAGCAGAGGCCGCGCTCCAAGATTTGAAGGTGTACTTGTCCTCTCCGCCAGTCCTAGTTGCGCCTAGGCCGCAAGAGACGTTGCTGCTATACTTAGCGGCAACGAATCAAGTGGTTACTGCTACACTTGTGGCTGAAAGAGAGGCAGATGAGGAAGAGGTAGCAGCCGCAGAGCCACGACCTGACAAGCCAGAATCTTCTCCGGCAAGGTCAGATGCTGACAAGCCAGAGATTGTGCAAGCCAGTAAACCAGATCAACAAGTTGTGAAGAAGAAGATGGTGCAGCGCCCAGTTTACTTTGTCAGCTCCCTCCTGCATGGGGCTAGGTCAAGGTATTCTGGTGTGCAAAAGTTGCTCTTTGGCCTTCTCATGGTCTCAAGGAAGCGGCGCCATTATTTTCATGCACATCCAGTCACCGTCGTCACTCGCTTTCCATTACAACGCATCTTGAGAAATCCAGAAGCAACCGACAGGATTGTGGAGTGGCCATTGGAGTTGTCAAGCTTTTATTTGAAGTTTGAGAGTACCTCAACAATTCAGAGCAGAGCCTTGGCGGAATTCGTTGCAGAATGAACCCCAACGCCAGACGAAGAAGTTCCAGAGACCTCTCTCCCCGACAAGGAAACTGTTGACGACTGGATCATGTACTTTGACGGTGCTTTCACGCTGAAAGGTGCCGGTGCCGGCGTGCTGCTTATAGCACCCACCGGAGAGCACGTCAAGTACGTGCTTTAGAAGCACTTTCCCAGGGAGCAGGCCACCAACACCACTGCTGAGTATGAAGGATTGCTTGCCAGTCTGCGCATTGCAATCGACCTTGGTATTCGGAAGCTAATTATCAGAGGTGACTCACAGTTAGTGGTGAGGCAAGTGAACAAGGATTACCAGAGCCCTTTGATGGAGGCGTACGTTGATGAGGTGAGGAAGTTGGAAGAGCACTTTGATGGTCTACCAGCAGAGCACATTCCCCGTGCCCAGAATTGGATTGCCGACGACCTATCAAAGCTTGCCGCCCAAAAGATGCCGGTGGAACCAGGAACTTTTGTGCTCCATCTGACTCAGCCATCTGTTACACCATCAAGGCTGGCGAAGAAGAGAAAACAAGATGTTGGTGGTTACTTTCCGGTAGAGCTGCCGGCAGCCACCAAGAAAGTGAATACTGCCGACAAGATACCCTTGGCCGGTGCGCCACAGTTTCCGGCAAGCCAGATTCTAGCCGTCGAAGCAAGCGCTCTGCTACTTGTAGACTGCGTTGGTATTTCCCCGAAGAGGAGAGGATGATGCAGTATAGTAGAGATAAGTATTTCCCTTAGTTAAGAACCAAGGTTATCAATCCAGTAGGAGAACCAAGAAAAATCCCATTATGCGCACTTGCACACACAAAAGCAAACACTTGCACCCAATGCGAATAAGAGGGTTGTCAATCCTCTTAGCGGTTATTTGCAAGGATTAATTCTGATAGTGATAAATAGATAAACTGAAATACTAAATAAAATAAAAGTAAATAAATTGCAGCAAGGTATTTTTAGGTTTTTTATATGATAAAGTAGACCCGGGGGCCATAGTTTTCACCAGAGGCTTCTCTCTCGAACGCATAGCATACGGTGGGTAAACAAATTACTGTTGGGCAATTGATAGAAAAGCGAATAATTATGATGAATTCATGGCAATGATCATGTATATAGGCATCACGTCCGAGACAAGCAGACTGACTCCTGCCTGCATCTACTACTATTACTCCATCCATCGACCGCTATCCAGCATGCATCTAGGGTATTAAGTCTGAAACAGAGTAACGCCTTAAGCAAGATGACATGATGTAGACAAAGTAAACTCAAGCAATATGATTGAACCCCATCTTTTTATCCTTAATGGCAACAATACAAATACATGTCATGTCCCCTTCTGTCACTGGGATTGAGCACCGCAAGATTGAACCCATCACAAAGCACCTCTCCCATTGCAAGATAAATCAATCTAGTAGGCCAAACCAAATCGATAGATCGGAGAGAAATACAAATCTATAATAATCATACGTAAAAGAGTTCAGAGAAGACTCAAATATTTCTCATGAATAATCTGATCATAAACTCACAATTCATCGGATCCCAACAAACACACCGCAAAAGAAGATTACATCAGATAGAACTCCAAGAACATCGAGGAGAACATGGTATTGAAGATCAAAGAGAGAGAAGAAGCCATCTAGCTACTAGCTATGGACCCGTAGGTCTGTGGTAAACTACTCACACATCATCGAAAGAGAAGCAAGGTTGATGAAGAAGCCCTCCGTGATCGATTCCCCCTCCGGCAGAGTACCGGAAAAGGCCTTCCAGATGGGATCGCGGGAGAACAGAGGCTTGCGGTGGTGGAAAGGTTTTTTCTTCTGTATTTTTGGTATATTGGGAATATTTGGGAATTTATAGCGTTGGAATTAGGTCAGGAGGGGCTATGAGGGGCCCACAAGCCTAGGGGGCGCGCCTACCCCCCTGGGCGCGCCCTCCAGGCTTGTCGCCTCCTCGTGGCTCTTCTGGTCTTCTCCCGAAGCTTCGTGGGTCTCTTCTGGTCCAGAAAAAATTAATCCAAAGTTTTTTTCTCGTTTGGACTCTTTTTGATAAAGATTTTCTGAAAGGGCCAAAACAAGCAGAAAACAGCAACTGGCACTGGGCACTGGGTTAATAGGTTAGTCCCAAAAAATGATATATAATGGCATATAATTTCATATAAAACATCCAAGATTGATACTATAATAGCATGGAACAATAAAAAATTATAGATACGTTGGTGACGTATCAAGCATCCCCAAGCTTAATTCCTGCTCGTCCTCGAGTAGGTAAATGATAAAAACAGAATTTTTGATTTGGAATGCTACCTAACATGTTTCATCATGTAATCTTTCTCTTACGGTATGAATAATAAGATCCGAATGATTCAAAGCAATAGTCTATAGTTTGATATAAAGACATCAATACTTAGGCATACTAATAAACAATCATGTCTTTCAAAATAAAAATGCTAAAGAACATTATCCCTACAAAATCATATAATCACAAAATATTTATCATGCACTACCCCGATGACAAGCCGAGCAATTGGTTCATACTTTTTAACGCGCTTCAGCTTTTTCAACCCCCACGCAATACATGAGCGCAAGCCTTGGATATAGCACTATGGGTGGAATAGAGTATGGTGGTAGAGATCAATAAGGGGAAGTCAAAAATAAGAAGATAGTCTCACATCAACGAGGCTAATCAACGGGCTATGGAGATGCCCATCAATTGATGTCAATGCGAGGAGTAGGGATTGCCATGCAACGGACGCACTAAGAGCTATAAGTGTATCAAAGCTCAACATGAAAACTAAGTGGGTGTGCATCCAACTTGCTTGCTCATGAAGGCCTTGGTCATTTGAGGAAGCCCATCATCGGAATATACAAGCCAAGTTCTATAATGAAAATTTCCCACTAGTATATGAAAGTGACAAAATAGGAGACTCTCTATATGAAAAACATGGTGCTACTCTGAAGCACAAGTGTGGAAGAAGGATAGTAACATTGCCCCTTCTCTCTTTTTCTCTCATTTCATCATTTTTTTTCGTGGGCTCTTGTTGGCCTCTTTTTTTTAGAACGGTCTCATGGACCTCATCCCCACTTTTTCGAGGACTCATTAGTCTCCACCATTCTTTCCTCACTGGGACAATGTTCTAACAATGATGATCATCACACTTTTATTTACTTACAACTCAAAATTACAACTCGATACTAGAACAAATATATGACTCTATATGAATGCCTCTGGCAGTGTACCAGGATGTGCAATGATACTAGCATAACATGTATAAAAATTATGAACGATGGCTGAGCCACAAATACTATGTCAGCTATACGATCATGCAAAGCCATATGACAATGATGATGTGTGTCATAAAAATGGAACGGTGGAAGTTGCATGGCAATATATCTCGGAATGGCTATGGAAATGCCCTGATAGGTAGGTATGGTGGCTGTTTTGAGGAAGATATAAGGAGGCTTATGTGTGATAGAGCATATCATATCACGGGGTTTGGATGCACCGGCGAAGTTTGCACCAACTCTCGATGTGAGAAAGGGCAATGCACGGTACCGAAGAGGCTAGCAAATTGCGGAAAGGTGAGAGTGCGTATAATGCATGGACTCACATTAGTCATAAAGAACTCACATACTTATTGCGAATGTTTATTAGCCCTCGAAGCAAAGTACTACTACGCATGCCCCTAGGGGGATAGATTGGTAGGAAAAATCCATCGCTCGTCCCCAACCGCCACTCATAAGGTAGACAATCAAGAATAAATCATGCTCCAACTTCTTAGCATAACGACAGATCATACGTGCATGCTTCGGGAATCACAAACCTTAACACCAATATTCTTACTAAACCACAATTATCTACTAGCACCTCCCACATATTACCATCTTAATATCGCAAAACTATTGCAAGGAATCAAACTTATCATATTCAGTGATCTACATGAAAGTTTTTATTATATCCCTCTTGCTAACTATTGCAAGGAATCAAACCTATCATATCAGGAACAAATTCATAACCCATGCATATTACCATTGCTAATTATTAGACTCTCAAAAAGATATAAGTGAAGCATGAGAGTGCAACTATTTCTTTAAAATATAACCACCGCCGTGCTCTAAAAGATATAAGTGAAGCACTAGAGCAACTGCCTAGCTCAAAAGATATAAGTGAAGCACATAGAGTATTCTAACAAATCACGAATAATGTGTGTCCCTCTCAAAAAGGTGTGTTCAGCAAAGATGATTGTGACAAACTATAAAGCAAACAAACTATATCACAAGACGCTCCAAGTAAAACACATATCATGTGATGAATAAAAATATAGCTCCAAGTGAGTTATCGATAGATTGTAGACGAAAGAGGGGATACCTTCTGGGGCATCCCCAAGCTTAGACACTTGAGTATTACTTGAATATTACCTTGGGGTACCTTGGGCATCCCCAAGCTTAGGCTCTTGCCGCTCCTTATTCCTTTATCCATCGTAGTCTCACCCAAAACTTGAAAACTTCAGGACACAAAACTCAACAGAAACCTCGTGAGATCCGTTAGTATAACAAACAAATCTTAAACTTTAGGTACTGTTGTAAATTGATTCATATTTAATATTGGCATAATGCTACTGTACTCCAACTTATCCATGACTCATACCCCCCGATATGATCTATAGATTCATCAAAATAAGCAAACTATGCAACAAAAACAGAATCTGTCTAAAACAGAACAGTCTGTAAAGATCTATTTAAAAGCCATATTTCTGTAACTCCAAAAATTCTGAAACATTAGGAAAACGTGGGAAATTGATATACCAATACTGTGTAAAAATTTCAGATTTTTATAACGCTCCAGTACAGAATGAAAATTCCAGCACTGGACGCAAAACTTTCTGTTTTCCAAACAGCATCAATTATACTATCATCAACATCATCCCAAAGGCATTACTTGGCACAAACACTAATTAAAAGATAAAAACACAATTATAATAGAGGCTATAATTGTGTAAACACACAAGAACAGAAAGTAAAAACAAAAATATATTTTATTCATTGGGTTGCCTCCCAACAAGCGCTATTGTTTTATGCCCCTAGCTAGGCATAATGCATAGTTTCAAGTGTTGTCATCCTTCATCCCCAATTCCTATTTAATTAAATCTTCCAAAAAAATTCTTATTAATTCTCTACTCTCATGCTCTTCTTTTCTAGTGTGTGAGCTTAGGTAATTGAAGGGGCTTTGGTTCGTAACTTTAACATTCATAATTTCAAACTAAGAATCATCACCATAAACATCCTCATAAAAACATGTATATCCTCATCAATAGGATCTCTAGCCGTACTCTCAAAACCACTCTTCACTAAATCCCTCATCAATCCTTTAGTAACCCATTCAAATTTATCACAAGCATGGTGGTACATAGTTTTAATTATTTCAGCGTATGGATGTCGGGACCCCGATCCTAAGTCACACCGATCTAGCATAAGACACATCATATCACTTTGCGGCCTCACGCACGGTAACCCACGGCTGCCACCTTTACCTTGGCCGGGACCGTTTGCGTCTTTTGGCTCACCTCTATGATTGTGATGCTAGCATCCATATGACATAGAACCCGGGTCGACATGACTAGTCGTAAACCAAGGTGGCACAAACTTACAGGGACAGGCATACATGACCCAACAATGCACGTGTCGGCCAGCAGCGAGTGTAACCGGGCTGTATCAAGCTATCAGGACAACGGTAAACACCGCGTGGCATTTCCCCGTAGGGACAGACACAGGAGCAAAGAAGGACACATGCCGGTCAATCCATGTGTTCCGGATGGAAGCACTAGGAGGCATTTCCCCATAAGAGAGGCTACCAAGAATAAACAACTAGGTGTCGAATCCCACACATACCAAAGCATTTCAATAACATACACACAATATGCTCGATATGTGTAGATACAACATGGCATCACAACATAACTCTACGACTCAAAGTATTTATTTGAAAGGCTCCGAGGAGCCTTACATAACGTGATATTACAAACAGGGGTCACATGACCCAGCATACAAAGTCACACAAGCAACGGAAGCATATACATGTCTGGGTACAGACAACTACAAAAGAAAAGGCTGAGCAGCCTGACTATCTACAAGACCCTCCCAAGGGTACAAGATCGTAGCTGGGAAACAAGCTACTCGTCGAAGTCCATGTGGAACTACTAGTGAGACCGAAGTCTCCTCTGCAAAACATAAATTAAGCAAAAATGAGTACAATGTACTCAGCAAGACTTACATCAGACCTAACTACATATGCATCAGTATCAACAAAGGGGTTGTGGAGTTTAACTGCAACAAGCCAGCTTTGACTCAGTGGCTATCTTGTACTACGACTACCAGTATTTTTCTTGAGGTGAGAAAAGCGCACACGAGTCCACATATTCACCATAACAATACACCACTATGGATCTTCTCCCGTCTCCCTACGGGAAGGCCATCCATAGCACTCACACTTATCTGGCGCATTTTAGAGTATCCACTTCAAGTTATCTATGAACCATATAAGTCTTCCAAGTAGTCCATATCCGTGGACGCGGCTATTCGAATAGATCATTTTAACCCTGCAGGGGTGTACTTCTTCACACACGCTCCCACCACTTACCACCATGTACATGTCATGTATCTCGGCAACCTTCAAGCGGAAGCCTGGAGAGGGTGTTGGCCACGACCTGACTAACCACACAAGTCTCTAGTCCAGGTTTATCGCCTATTTGAGTTCCATCCGCAAGGAAGTCCGGCCGAGGTTTCCACTACGGCCCCAAACGATGTGTGCAGGGTTCCCAAGTCCACCATCCGGGTGCCACTTGGTACACCGGGCCACGGTGCCTAGTTTGTCCCAAGCCCACCCTGCCGGGTGCCACTTGGTAGACAAATAACACGACCTACAAACACCAGAAACTAGTTGCAACTCCTGGACAACGATCAAGGCGATTAATAAGTCGAGAGAGCTTGATTACCGGAGCCCAATGTGTGGTAGTAACTGTCTTGGATAACAAACAAAGAACTCAGTTCCTAAGGACGGTCTCAATGAGACAACCCACCATGTACTCCTACATGGCCTCTCATCGCTACCTTTACCAAAACGTGTTCACACACTTAGCTCTCAGCATCAGAACATTGCATATCACTGTGATCCAATCCCGATGAATCAGACCTGACACAACTCTAAGCAATAGCAGGCATGACATGGATAGTTCACATCTTGGCTCAAGCAACTCCTAATCATGCTAGGAGGTTTTAACTATTTACTGTGACAATGACAGGTCATGCAGAGGAATGGGTTCAACTGTCGCAACAAAAAGTAACAGTTGAATCGCTGTTGTCTGAATGCAGTAAAAGAGAGCAGGAGCAAGAGAGTGGGATTGTATCGAAATGCTCAAGGGGGTTTGCTTGCCGGGAAGATCAGCAGGGGGTACAGCTCCTCAGACAGGTACTCTGGAACACTCTCCGGAGTAGAACCTATCAAGAAGGGCGGTACCGACAATCAATACACAAATAAATGCCACAATATGATGCATGATCATGACATGTCAAGAATGCTATGATTTGCACTAATGCATCTAGCAACACTTTAGATGAAGCTCATATGGACCAAGGGTTCATATGCAAGCTCCACATTTAGCATTTTAAATGCCATTATCATGTTTTCACTTATACAGCAGGTATAAGTTGCTTTTACATGCATGAAAATGGTACAAATGGATTCTTTGGATTTTTCTAATAATTTTTCATATATAAATTATTTCATTCTGAGCTACGGTTAATTTTCTATGAATTTTTGAAGTTTAAACGATTTTCTGGAATTTCCTGATTAAATTATACAGCAGGTCAGTGACACAGGGGCTAATCCCGGTCAAACCCAGCGCTGATTGGTGTTTGACCCGCGGTAGGGCCCGCTGTCAGTGGCTAAAGGGTGGCTAAATAGCGGGGTTAGCCCCTAATGGTCGTGCCACGTCGGCAGCTAATGTCGGCGATGACCCGACGCGGCGGCGATCGCCGGCCGGCCGTTTCCGACCGTGGCTGGCCGCGCGGCTAGGCGCGTTGGAGAGCCCGTGGTGCGGAGCATCCAACGATGGTCGTGGGGAAGCCAGAGGTGGCGTGTAGCGGCGACGGCGGCGAGCGTATGCGGCGGCGGAGCTCGGGCGTCGACGGGAACGATGGCTAGAGCTCGAAACCGAGCACGGGAGTAGGGGGAAACGGAGCAGAGGATCACTGCGAGGTCGAGGCGATGCTCAGCGGCCTCGGGGACGGTTCGGAGACAAGGGACGTTCGCTGGAGATCTCGGCTGCCGAGGCTCGAAGACGGCGATGGCGGCGGCGTTCCAGCGCTCCAGGCGTTGCGCGGCTTGATGGAGAGGGCGAGGACGTCGAGGCGGAGGCCATGGATACTGAGAGGAGGCGCGGGGGTGTGTGTGGCCGCGTTGGCAGCGAGCGGCGGTGACGGACACGCTCGGGTCCGCGTGAGAGGGAGAGAGAGCAGAGGAGAAGAGAGACACGTGAGAGAGGGGAGCGGTCTCTGGGCGTCGCGCTGGCGTCCTTAGCGGCCTCCAGCAGCAAGCAGGCCAGCAGGAGCTGGCCGAGCGCCTGCACGCGCGCTCTGGCCATGCGCTCTGCCTACTGGCCAGGGAAGAAGACGACAGGGGCGCCCTGGTGGACTGGGCCGCCTGCTGGGCCGGCACAGGTAAGTCAGGTAAGACCCTTTCCTTTTTCTTATTTCTTTCTGTTTTTCTTTTCTATAGTCTATTTCTGATTTAGTAAAAATACCAAATCAATTTATTTACTTCTGATAATTTTTGTAGGGGCTAGGTGGACTATTCTAGAGCCCCTCACCAAAAATCAGAATTATTGAAGCAATAAAAATATTTATAGCATTTATTTGCTCCAATTCAAAATATAATATGAATTAATTTAAAATCCAACATGGCTAGGAAAAATATTCATCACCTCTGGTTTCTATTTCCAGCATTTTTCCAAGGATGATGAACATTTTTGGAAGCCATTTTGGGTTCATTGGAATTTATCTTAGTAAAACCTATTTGAATTCCATGTGCTAGGGTTTAAGCAATCCCCATTTCAAATTTCATTCAAAGTTAGACATGATGCAAACATGAGAGGCTATCCTAGGTCATTACCAGACTAGGGGTGTGACAATGGAACTCTCATTTTAATATTTTCACCATAAGCAAAGTAATTCTTTAGATTCCAACCTACGAATAGTATGTTTGTCATGAAGAATTTCCTCTATAGGAGGATGCTCAAAATTAATTTTATAAAAGGAAAAAATATCCCTAGCGTCTCGAATTATATAATAAAATTCATGCATAAGGATTATAGTATCAATTTTCTTAGCCCTAGGGTTATGGATGTTGGGAAATTCATAGAATATCTTTTGTAAGGCGGGGTGGATATTGTCGGGCCCGTGGAACCTAGGGTACCTTGGCCCGTCTGCCCGCGGCCCAAAGCGCAACGCTTGGCAGCGGCCCACTAGCGGGCGCCTCAAGCAAGACCCCTCATGAGGCCCGGCCTCCTGAGGACCCCTCCTCAGGGAGCGGGCGAGCAAGACAGCCACTTCACTGAGAGCCTCCTGAGGCCATCTCGCGAGGCGGCCTCCCGAGCTTGCCTCCCGAGGCACCCTCCCAAAGACGTGCAAGACGAGTCCCATTCGGCTTGGTCGCGCGGTCTCGTGCCATCAGGTGGGTGACACGCGCAGAGACGAACGGTGACAGAGGCTGCGCCAGCAGGTGCGGATAGAGAGGATTTCCCCTTTTGTGCTAAGGGAGCAAGGCCAGCAATCCATTTCCCAAAGCAACCCCCAAAGGTTGCCCGATCGGTGAAAGAAGACCAAGATAGTGGACGCGCAGGGCGAAGGTCATCACCGAGCCCACCGGCATGTCATGGATAAGCGCTTTGCAGGCGAAGACCATCTTTTGTCAGGATAGACTGCGCCCCTGTCCCCCTTCAAAATTGCCGTTATGTGGCAACCCTTCCCACCAATGTTTTCGGAGGAAGAGGACCAAGGCAGATATCAAAGGAGGGCAGGGTGCCGCTGTAGAGAGGAGCCAAGACTGATTCCACCTTCCTCACCTTGTACGCTTGTACCCACCAGAGCAATCCCAACCAAGTAGGAGTAGGGTTTTACATCGCAAGGTGGCCCGAACCTGGGTAAACCACCATGTCTCCGGCCTGTCCTCGCCAGCGCGCTCTCACCGTAGTTTAGCTGTAGTGGAGGGACGAGGCGGTAGGAACAAGCTCACCCCAGTGTTCGAACCTTTGGGTCCCCGGAGCCTGACTTCCAACATTTGGCGCGCCAGGTAGGGGTGCGCTGCTGTTCTTCCGCCCGCTCCCCACTCCACCAGCTTCATGGCCGACGCTCGCCGCGAGCGCGCTGAGCGCAGGGCGGGTCACGTTGCCCAGACGGAGCCGGTGGGCCACGGCAACCGCCGCCATGTCGAGGCCGCTGCTGCCACCGACCCTGCCACCCACGAGCAGCAGGACTCCTCCTTGCACCCCTCCGTGCAGGCAGACGGCCGCACCGCCATGACCTCCTCCTCTCTCGCCCGCTGTGGGCCGCCGAACGCGCAGGCCGCGCTGCTCATGGCGCATGAGCTGCAGCGCTACCATCCAGCTGACACCGGCTACGACGCCTGGCTTGGTCGCATCACCGAGCTCGTCAACGCTGCCGAGGATGCTCCTGCGCCTTCCCACTCCCTCCATCCTCCGCCGTCTCGCGCTGGGGGCGTAGCGCATGGCGCTCCCCCACCACCTCCTCTGCGCTACGAACCCGCCGGGCACCAGCGCAATGCGCGGGCACGCGAGCTGTCTCGTGGCGCATCCTCTCCGGTCCGAGATGAGGCCAGCTGCCAGATCATTTGCCGCGCGCCGCCTGATGCGCATGTGCTCCTCGAGCAGCAGCGCCAGTGCCAAGACCGGGCCGTCCAGGAGGTCGCGGCGGCTGGGCGCCAGAACTGCGCCGCCCTTGCCGGCGGCGTCCCCTCGAGCGGCGTGGGCTACCGCTCCTTCACTCGCGAGCTGCGCCGGGTGGTGTGGCCCGTAAATTTCAAGCTGGACCTGCCTCCACGCTACGACGGCACCCCCAACCCCGTGGAGTTCCTTCAGCTCTACGCACTGAGCATCGAGGCGGCGAACGGTGACCACAAGGTCATGGCAAACTGGTTCCCCATGGCCCTCAAGGACGGCCCGCGCTCTTGGCTCATGAACCTCCCTGAGGCGTCCATCTCATCATGGGGCGAGCTCTGTGACCAGTTCATCGCCAACTTCAAGGGCACACACGACCACTCCCTCACCATCAATGACCTGCACCATGTGCGGCAATGCCCGGACAAGACCCTCTGCATGTACATCCAACGCTTCAGCCAGGTGCGCAACAAGATTCCACGTGCCTTAGACGCGGCCGTCATCTCCGCGTTCTCCACGGGCGTCGCGGACGTCAAGATGCGCGAGAAGCTCGCCATCAACGATGAGCTGGACTCGGTGCTTGAGCTGTTCGACCTTGCCGACAAGTGCGCCAAGGCTGAAGAAGGTCGCCTCTTCATCCACAATGACCCCTATGTGGTGCCCGACGCCGCTAAGGCCAAGAGCAAGGACGTCAAGTGCAAGGGCCCTGCCGTGCTTGCGCGGAGCCCGACTTCCGACATTTAGTGGCGGAGCCCGAACAGAAGCGTGGTCGTGACCGTGATGAGCCCAAAAGAGACGACCGCCCTCTCTGCGCCTACCACAACTTGCGCTCCCACAGCTCCGAAGACTGCCAGGAGCTCAAGCTACTCCGCGACGAGCGCCTGGGCCGCTGAGACGACCGCAACGACCGCGGCACCGGTCGCGGAGGTGGCCGTAGCGGCAACCGCTGGGACGGCCGTAGTGGCAACGGCAACTTCTGCCTAGGCTGGCACGACCAGCCTCGTGAGGCCGCCTGGCGTGACCAGCCTCGTGAGGCAAACCCTCAGGCCAACGCCGCTCTTCCACCGCTGCCGCCGCCACCCTGGAGAAACAACGTCAACCAGCCTGACGAGGGCCCCAGGGGCTACCAGGAGCCTCGCGCGGGTCGCCTGCATCCTCGGCGGAGCTCAGGCTCCTATGTCCAACCGCCACTTCAAGCAGTTCTCTCGCGAGGTGAACGCTGCCCTCCCGAGGCCAGAGGCCGCGCGGCCCCTCAAGTGGTCACAGTACACCATCACCTTCCACTACAAGGACCACCCGAAGCCCGCGACCGCCGCAGGCGCGCTCCCCATGCTATGCACTCCCACCATCAGCAATGTCGCGGTCACCAAGACCCTCATCGACGAAGGTGCCAGCCTTAATGTGATCTCCATCGAGACCTTCAAGCAGCTCCAGGTGCCTTACGAGCAGCTCATGCCGACGAGACCCTTCTCGAGTGTAACCAATGGCTCCACGGTGCCTCTGGGGCAGGTGCGCCTCCCCGTCACCTTCGGCACCCACAAGAACTACCACACCGAGCTCATCGACTTCGACGTCGCCCACATCGGCCTGCCCTACAACGCCATCCTGGCTACCCCGCGGTCGCCAAGTTCATGGCGGTGTTTCATCACGCCTACAACGTCCTCAAGACGCCTGGCTGCAGCGGCATCATCACCGTCTCCTGTGATGAGAAGGAAACGATCTGTTCCCTTGAGCACACCTACAAGGCTGCCGCAACTGCCCACCCGGCTGACGAGGACACGGTCGAGCCTCTTGAGGCCGCACCCACAAAGAAGAAGCAGCTGTTCTCTCAGGACTGCGCCGAGACGAAGAAGGTGCCGGTTGACGGCAGCGGCTCAGGCCCTGCCTTCACCATCGGCGCCGGCCTTCCTCCTGCATAGGAAAGTGTGCTCGTCACCTTCCTTCGGGCAAATTCGGATGTTTTCGCCTGGAAAGCATCTGATTTGTCCGGTGTGCCGAGGGACATGATCGAGCACCACTTAGCGGTGTGCCCCAACGCATGCCCCATCAAGCAAAAAAGCGCGGCGCCAGGCGCTCGAGAAGCAAGAGTTCATAGTTCAAGAAGTGCACAAGATGCAAGAAGCTGGAGTCATCCGTGAGGTGCGCCATCCCGAATGGCTCACCAACCCAGTCATCGTCCCCAAGAAGGGCGGCAAGGAACGCATGCGCGTCGACT
The DNA here is from genome assembly GCA_039707655.1 of Elymus sibiricus. NCBI lineage: Eukaryota > Viridiplantae > Streptophyta > Magnoliopsida > Poales > Poaceae > Elymus > Elymus sibiricus. The sequence goes on from CM077668.1 coordinate 155,901,390, forward strand.
TCACGAGCCTCAACAAGACCCGCTCTCAGGAGCCCTTCCTGCTGCCGCGTGCTGGTCCGGGCGTGGACTCCGCCGCCGATGGCGCGCGCATGCCCTTCGGCCTGAGGAACGCCGGCGCCACCTTCCAGAGGCTGGCGCGTGCCGTGCCAGGGCCTCGCGAGATCCTTGCTTCTCGCGAGCCCCCGGGCGTCAGGAGCCCCTCGGGCCTGAGGGGCGAGCTTTCGCGTTACGCTTCGCCAGGTGATCTGACGCTTCCCCAGCACAACTCTGCCAGGTGCGTTCGAACGTTACCTCATGCGGCCCGAGCCCTTCCTCGCCGTGCCTCCGGCACCATCGCTTCCGGGATCCTCCTGCTAAGGTGATTTGTTTTACGCGGCTAAGGGTGACCCACGGGCTGCACCAACCTCAAGCTGACCTGTGCCCGGCACGGCAGCCGCTACTCTTTTTGGTTATGTAATGAATCTTAGTGCTATGCCACAGTAAGTTTATGTTGCCTACATGACTATGTATCTGGCACTATGCCATCCCGAGAGTGCCGCGCGCTCGCGACCTCTCTCCTGACCGTTCCGTGAGTGGGGGCTAGGCACGGCGTCTGTGCTCGGGTCTGTCCCTGTAGTGCCGCTAAATCCAAGTGACCGAGCTCTGGCTCGCGGGCCTGCTCCCGTGCATGCCACCTCACCAAGGTCCTTGGTGCCTTATCTCCACACGCAACGGCCATGAGCAAGCTAGCGAGCGCGCGTCGCTCCCCTATTGCAAAACTCGTCAACATGCAGCTGTCTTAGGAGCAAGCCGCTCGGGAGCCTCATGGGCTACATCGCGCAGGCCGGTCTGCCGTGGTCGCCTGATCGAAAGGCCTCGAGAGGCGGAAACGTCAAGGGCCAAGCCTCGTGAGGCACGCCTCATGAGCCGCGCGCACTCCTCGTGAGTTGTGGCCGCCCAACGCCGCTCCGCAAAAGCTAAGTCTAACCTCATCATGAGACGTCCTCACCATCACTCGAGTTCCCTTCCTTCGCGACCTCGCTAAATGCTGGCATTTTTCTTTCGCGTAAGCCGCTTGCATGCCAAAGGGGGGCTTCCTGAGCATCGCGCCTCTGGAGCCCTCATTAGCTCCCGGTGCCCCTCACCTCCTGGCCTTGTCCAAGCATCGCGACCTGACATACCAGCTACGGCTGTAGGCCCGCTCGGGGGCTGGGTCCTGATGGCGTAGAGCGCCGAGGTAAATGAAAAAGAAAAGCAGGCCTCGCGAGGGAACTTCGGGAGGGAACACGCATTCCAAACCACAAAAGCATTAAATTAAAACATAGAAACCAATGTTTAAACTCCCCCACGGGGCTACTTCGATCCAGTGCAGAAAAAAAAGAGAAAAGAAGAAAGCGGCCCAGGTGGGGCGCCATCATCCCCAAGGATCCGCCTCGAGCGTCGCCCGCGCCTAGTCGGAATCTTCGTCCTCACTCTTGACGCGGGGGGAGCTGTCGTCGCTCCCGCTTCCACCGGGGTAGGCGGCGCCGTCGTCGCTGTCATCCTCACCGGAGGAGCCGTTGTAGCTGCCATCCTCGCTCTCCGCGCAACACTCCAGGCGGCTGCCGGAGACTCCGAAGATCTTCATGAAGAAAGTGGCGGCTCCGTCGTACTTGAAGTGGAGGAGGTGCCCCCGCTTCAGGCCGCGGGCGAGGGCAAAGGACTTCCACCCCTGCTTCAAGAACATGAAGCCGGAGGAGGTGAACTCCGCCGCTGCCCAGGAGGGGCCGTTGCAGCAGCCGTCCGCCTAAAGCCACAGGCCCAGGGGCGCACGCTCCTCCATCACCCTCGCGAAGGAGTCCGGGAGCCAAAGCTAGGTGCAGGGCGAGTAGTGCATGTCCACGATGAACTCGTGGGCTGCCTCCGTTGAGTGGCTCCCCGCCCGAGGAGGAAGAGTGGCCGAACCGCCGCGGCCGCGAAGCCGCGCCCTCCTCGCCCGCGAGCAGCGCCCCTTCCGCCGGTGCTGGGGCCGGCGCCGGTAGCCGCCGGAGGGTGCCCACGCCCCTGGGGTGGAACCCTGGGTGCAGCAGCGGTCACGCAGCCTCGACCTTTTCCCCTCGCCATTGTCGTGGAGGCCTGCCTGGATCGTGGAGGAGGAGGAAGGGACTGATGGAAGAAGATGGGCGGGGATGCCCTTCCCCCGCGTCTTTATAGCGCTCGAGGGAGGCGCACTCAGCGCCGTTCTACTTTCGATGCACGCAGGGATACGAGATGGCATCGCGTGAAGGAAGGCAATGATGGGCTCGCGCCGTGCGCGGGCAGGCTTTATGTCAGCGCGGGCGGTTTCCCAAGGCATCGTGGGAGAAGTGGGGGTGTCCACCGTCACATCGTGCGCCACACGTCGCGCCTGGCCCGCAGGCGGTTAGGGCCCGCGTTGTTTCGCCCCCGAAGGCGGGAACGTGTGCGCCGCGGGCTCGGGGGCTACTGTCGGGCCCATGGAACCCAGGGTACCTTGGCCCGTCTGCCCGCGGCCTAGAGCGCAACGCTTGGCGGCGGCCCAACAGGTGGCCCACCAGTGGGTGCCTCAAGCAATACCCCTCATGAGGCCCGGCCTCCTGAGGACCCCTCCTCAGGGAGTGGGCGAGCAAGACAGCCACTTCACCGAGAGCCTCGCAAGGCCATCTCGCAAGGCGGCCTCCTGAGGTTGCCTCCCGAGGCACCCTCCCGAAGACATGCAAGTTGAGTCCCGTTCGGCTCGGTCGCGCGGTCTTGTGCCATCACGTGGCTGACGCGCGCGGTGACGAACGGCGACAGAGGTTGCGCCAGCAGGCGCGGATAGAGAGGATTTCCCCTTTTGTGCTAAGGGAGCAAGGCCAGCAGTCCATTTCCCAAAGCAAACCCCAAAGGTTGCCTGATCGGTGAAAGAAGACCAAGACGGTGGACGCGCAGGGCGGAGGTCACCACCGAGCCCACCGGCGCATCATGGATAAGCGCTTTGCAGGCGAAGACCATCTTTTGTCAGGATAGACCGCGCCCCTGTCCCCCTTCAAAATTGTCGTTGTGTGGCAACCCTTCCCGCCAATGTTTTCGGAGGAAGAGGACCAAGGCAGATATAAAAGGAGGGCAGGGTGCCGTTGTAGAGAGGAGCCGAGACCGATTCCACCTTCCTCACCTTGTACGCTTGTACCCACCAGAGCAATCCCAACCAAGTAGGAGTAGGGTTTTACAATGCAAGGTGGCCCGAACCTGGGTAAACCACCGTGTCTCCGGCCTGCCCTCGCCAGCACGCTCTCGCTGTAGCTTCACCGTAGTTTAGCTGTAGTGGAGGGACGAAGCGGTAGGAACGAGCTCACCCCAGTGTTCGAACCTTTGGGTCCCCAGAGCCCGACTTCCGACAGATATGTAGAAATTTTCTTTCTAATTTAACCACAAGCATGGCAATAGCATCCACATAGCAATTTGTTTTATCAAGAATAGATCCACTAATTATTGGTACAACTCCCGCGCAATTAAAGAATTCCTGAATAATGTTCTTCCCGATAATATTACCACTTCCCGTATGATAAACTTTAGTCTTAAAATTAGTGGGGGGTTCAATCTCCGGAGGGTCATGATTTAGATCAAAAGAGTGTGTTTTCTCCCAAGAGATTCACTACCACTATCCTCGGTAGCACTTTCAACCACAACTTTCTCACATTCAAACATGATAACAATTTCAAGCAAAACAAGCAAACAAGCAAATAAAAATATTTTTGTGTTTTTGCAAAAAAAAAATTAGAAGTGGGGGAGATGAAAATGAGAGGCAAATGCAATAAAAAGGCAAACAAAATAAATGCAAGTGGATGATAGTTTGTGCAAAGGTACATGGTAATTTTGATGATGCCTCCCCGGCAACGGCGCCAGAAATTCTTCCTCCTACTTGTAGACTGCGTTGGTATTTCCCCGAAGAGGAGAGGATGATGCAGTATAGTAGAGATAAGCATTTCCCTCAGTTAAGAACCAAGGTTATAAATCCAGTAGGAGAACCAAGCAAAATCCCGTTAAGCGCACCTGCACACACAAAAGCAAACACTTGCACCCAACGCAAATAAGAGGGTTGTCAATCCTCTTAGTAGTTATTTGCAAGGATTAATTCTGATAGTGATAAATAGATAAACTAAAATACTAAATAAAATAAAAGTAAATAAATTGCAGCAAGGTATTTTTAGGTTTTTTTATATGATAAAGTAGACCCGGGGGCCATTGTTTTCACTAGAGGCTTCTCTCTCGAACGCATAGCATACGGTGGGTAAACAAATTACTGTTGGGCAATTGATAGAAAAGCGAATAATTATGACGGATTCATGGCAATGATCATGTATATAGGCATCACATCCGATAAAAGTAGACCGACTCCTGCCTGCATCTACTACTATTACTCCACCCATCGACCGCTATCCAGCATGCATCTAGGGTATTAAGTATGAAACAGAGTAACGCCTTAAGCAAGATGACATGATGTAGACAAAGTAAACTCAAGCAATATGATTAAACCCCATTTTTTATCCTTAATGGCAACAATACAAATACATGTCATGTCCCCTTCTGTCACTAGGATTGAGCACCGCAAGATTGAACCCATCACAAAGCACCTCTCCCATTGCAAGATAAATCAATCTAGTAGGCCAAACCAAATCGATAGATCGGAGAGAAATACAAAGCTATAATAATCATGCATAAAAGTGGTCAGAGAAGACTCAAATATTTCTCATGAATAATCTGATCATAAACTCACAATTCATCGGATCCCAACAAACACACCGCAAAAGAAGATTACATCGGATAGAACTCCAAGAACATCAAGGAGAACATGGTATTGAAGATCAAAGAGAGAGAAGAAGCCATCTAGCTACTAGCTATGGACCCGAAGGTCTGTGGTAAACTACTCACACATCATCGGAAGGGCAGCAAGGTTGATGAAGAAGCCCTCCGTGATCGATTCCCCCTCCGGTAGAGTACCGGAAAAGGCCTTCCAGATGGGATCGCGGAAGAACAGAGACTTGCGGCGGCGGAAAGGTTTTTTCTTCTGTCTTCTCGTTTGGACTCTTTTTGATAATGATTTTCTGAAAAGGCCAAAACAAGCATAAAACAGCAACTGGCACTGGGCACTGGATTAATAGGTTAGTCCCAAAAAATGATATATAATGGCATATAAAACATCCAAGATTGATATTATAATAGCATGGAATAATAAAAAATTATAGATTCATTGGAGACGTATCACGCTCCCGCAGAGGAAGAAGTGCCTTTAGTCCTTGTCGTTGAGCCACAAGCTCCGGCATGGGCGCGGCCGATTGTCCGGTACCTTCAGATAGGAGATCTTCCCGATGAACAAGAGGACCCAGAAAGAGTAGCCCGTCAATCAAGGATGTACAAGTTTGTTGACAACATTCTATACAAAAATAGACAAAATGGTGTGAAATTGAAGTGTATCTGCCAGGAAGATGGACAGAGGTTGTTGGAAGAGATGCACGAACGGATGTGTGGCTCTCATATTGGGTCACATCGCGCTTGTCGGCAAGGCGTTCCGTCAAGGATTCTACTGGCCGACAGCCCTTCAAGAAGCCTTAGCGGTGGTCATTAGATGCGAAGCATGCCAATTCCACTCCAAGGACATCCACCAGCCAGCTCAAGCCCTCCAAACCATCCCTCTCTCCTGGCCTTTCTTGGTCTGGGGGCTCGACAATGTCAGCCCCTTCCCCCGTGCTACCGGGAGCTTTGAATTCTTGTACATTGCAATCGACAAGTTTACAAAGTGGCCTGAGGTAGAGCCAGTGAGGAAGGTGACGGCACAGTCGGCCATCAAGTTCCTCAAAGGATTGGTTGCTCGTTTTGGTGTCCCCAACAGGATCATCACCGAGAACGACACCCAATTCATGAGCCGCGCCTTTATAGCATATTGTCAAGAACTTGGAAATAAGATTTGCTATGCGTCTGTTGCTCACCCAAGGAGCAATGGACAAGTAGAGAGGGCAAATGCAGAAGTGTTGCGTGGTCTCAAGACTAGAACTTTCGACAGGCTGCACAAGTGTGGAAGGCGCTGGGTGGAAGAGTTGCCAGCAGTTCTTTGGTCGATCAAAATGATGCCAAGTCGAGCCACTGGCCAAACACCCTTCTCCCTTGTCTATGGTGCAGAAGCGGTGCTCCCCACAGAACTCAAATACGGGTCACCTCGAGTCTTGGCCTTCGATGAGGAGGATCAAGATGAGCTGTGGCAAGATGATGCCACGCTCCTTGAGGAAGATCATTTCTGGGCTATTGTCCGTGCTGCACGGTATCAGCAAGCTTTGCGCCGCTACCATAGCCGCAAGGTGACCGCCAGGAACCTTGAGGAAGGAGACCTTGTTCTTTGTCAGATTCAGTCCACGAAGGGTCAAAACAAGTTGACGCCGAAGTGGGAGGGCCCTTACCGGGTGGTACGAGTCACAAGGCCCGGCGCAGTCCGCCTAGAGACCAAAGATGGCACTCCGTTGCTCAACTCATGGAATATTGAGCATCTTCGCAAGTTTTACCCATAAGGCGCGGTTGCCGGGCTGCCCGGCAACCTCTTTTGTATAAGTTTGCTGGAAAGGCATGTAAACCTTTGTACAGAGCCGGGCGCAGATCCCGTGCACATAAATAAAGATAAGTGTTTCACAATTCTTTGTCCAAGTACATATTTGTTTATGTGTTGCAGGCGGCCTTGTGTTACATTTTCCCTTGCATAGGATGATTAACGAACCGTCAAGGTTCTAGCCTCCTGTTTTTCTCTTCTTTCTTTTTCTCAAAAGATGAAAGGGTTCCTTCCGTGCAAGTTTCCCAGGGCGAGTGATGGTATGGATACCAAATGACGTTCAAGATATCGTCCTACGGCAAGAAGCACAGCAAAGAAAAAGCTAAGTTGAGAAACTTTGAAATAAATTCTTTGTTGTAGTTGCAATTTCTCCTTGAACGATTTTTGCTTTTGTATGAGAAACCTACACGCTAAGGAACCTTGTCATGATCAGCTACGCTCTTACTTTGTTTCGAGTCCGCTCAACAACTTAAGTGGCTAAGTTGTAATCGTCAAGCGTATCCTTGCCGGCAGCGGCACTTTCGGCAAGCTGCTAAGGACCCGTTCCTCAAGCGCTCGTGGCAAGAGTGCGCGCACCGGCAAGTTTCCGGCAAGCATAGGGTATAAAAATCATGCAAAGACAGAATAAAACAAGAGGAATAGCATGCATACATCCATCCAAAACACAAGTTATATTACATCAAAGCCAAGTGCAGTTCTAACTTAAGATAAATCTATCTTTTACATGATCGTGCACTGGACAAGGTATGGCTACAAGATTAGTGGGTAACTCCACCCTCTGTCCTAGGGATCTGGCCAACCCTATCGGCGATAGGCGTGACGAGTTCTTCGGCGGTCCTGGTATCGGCTCCCCTCGGCAGATGGGTGAGAACCTTGGAGAGATCAATGCCTGGGTTCTGGTACACCACTTTGACGAGTACCTTGAAGAGGACATCCCGGCAAAGCTTGCGGGATTCGTTTGCAAGGTATGCAGCTCGAGCCCCATGATGCTTCTCTAACGCCTCAATCAAGCTTTCGAAGAAGACAGTGAGCCTGGCACTGGCAATGTCCCCTTCGACGGTGGAGTAGTGGTACTCCGGCAAGCTCATGGCAGATAGCTGTGTAGAAAGGTTCTCCGCGGCAATCACAAGGCGATCAGTCAAAAGCTTGTAGGCGCCCTTGAGCTCGTTAAAGCAGTTCACGGCGCTCTTGAGCAGGGCCTTCTCATCCTGGAGATCCTTTGCCAAGACCTTCTCATGCTTCTTGGCCTCATCAAGAGATTGCCCCAGGGTGGTTAGCTTCATCTTGTGATCTTCAATAGTATCATTGGCCTTGGCGAGCTCTTGGCTCTTGGCGGACACTGAAGTTTGCAACTCCGCCAAGGTGTGAGTTGACTTCTCTGCCTCTGCTTTGAGCGCCAGGATCTTCTTGCCGTTGGCGGCGATATCCGCTTCGAGTGCTCGCACCTTGCCTTCTAGCTTGATCTTGGTGGCATCTGCGGCTTCGCCAGCATCGACGGCCTCCTTGATCTTGCCGGCGTGCTCTGTAGCTTGAGCCTCGATGGCCACTTTATGCTTCTGCTCTAGCTCCTGGGTTTGTTGGGCAACAAGATCCTGGACCTCATCGTCCTTGCCATGAAGCGTAGCGGCAAGTTCTGCTTCGCGAGTGGCAAGTTCTTCTTCATAATAGTCGAGGCCGATCTTGTGCTCATTCAACTTGGCTTCCTCTGCTACTATCTTTTGCGCAGCCTCCTCTTGTGCCGTGTCGGTCTCGGCCTTCTACAGAATAAATTCCTCCTGGGCCTTGGCGAGCTGAGTATGACATTCTTGAAGGTCTTGGAGGCATTCCGCATACCAAATCTACGTTTCCTCCATGCGCTTCCTGAATTCATCCTCTGCCTTGTCAAGGACGGCTGCCCTGGAGTCCAAGCTCTTCGTGCGGCTGTGGTAGCATGCCTGAAGCTTCTGGAAGTTCTCGCCCATGGCCTTGAGGAGCCGCTGCTCTTTGGTCTCATTGATGTTGGCATACAGCTCATCGACGACCTCGAGCTCGGCAGCAGCAATGACTTCACCGTCCAAGACTTCTCCTTCAGTGGGCGGCCCGATGCTTGACGTCCCAGGAGGGTTGACGAACAGGTTGTCGCCAACTTTCAGGTATCTGCTCGAGAAGGGCTCCTCAGGTGTCGAGGGGTGATCGTTAACGGCCGCCTTGCCGGTCAGGATCGCCCTCATGGCCGAGTCAGCATTTGGTGCTCCTGGGACAGAGATGTCTCCAGTGGCCTCGGCACCATCGTTGCCGCCTTCCTTAGCAATATCCTCGGCGGCCTCTCCTTGATTGGCCACGGCGGCCTCCTCGCTAGTCCCCTCGACGGCCTCACTAGCAGCAATGTTGTTGGCCACATTGGTGGCGTCTCTCGCAATCCCCTCGATGGTAGAGTCAATGTCCATTTCATCAGATAGAGGCGGATCTGAAAGAATGGAGGAGGGAGAGAATCAAGATTCAGATCAAGTTCAAGAAAACAAAAAGAAGACTAAGAGAGAAAGATACTCGACGGCAGAAGACTTACCAGACTGCGACCGTTGAGGAGGGACAGACTCCTCTCCGGCAACTTCGGTTGTCATCGCCTGGTTGCCGGTGGCCTCGGTTGCCGGCACTTCATCAATGCGAACGGGCCCGTTTGTGGAGGCCCTTGCCGGAGAGCCGCTTGCCAGAGCAGCGGTTGACGGAGACGCCCCAGTTGGATTTGCCTCCGGGTGCTCCTCCTTGTGGTGTTCTTCTCCTACTCCCGTGCCGATGTTAGTGGAAAATATTTCGACACCAGCACTTGCCAAAGGAAATTGGATAGTGGCCTCACGCTGGGGGCTGCGATTTGGGCTGATATCCACGACCTCGTCGCCTGGCGCCATCCTTGTTGCTAGCTCATCCTCTGTTGCGGTCCTCGTCCTCTTGGCCATCCTCTGTGCCAAGGTCTCCCTGTCGCTGTCAAGTCAAGGCAAGACAAGACAAGTCAGATTAACACAAGCAAGAAATCAAGAGTTAACAAAGAAAACTAGAGATGCATACTCTTCTTCCTCCTCCTCATTGCTAAAGATGGAGAGATCATACAAGCTCTCATGCCTGGTGCTGGAAGAAGGCGGCGGGGTAGAAGTCCTAGCCCGCTTAGTTGCCGCAGGCGTAGCAGGACGAGACGACCTGCCCGCTCCGGCAGCCGGCATGGCTGTACTCCTCGTAGGGGTACGCCGCGTTCGCTGCTGTTGAGGGGCTTGGCATTGAGTTCCTTGCCATCCGGCAACCTTGCTGGTTACCTCCCCGCTGGCAACTTCCTCATCTGAGGGTACGCCATGGACTGGCTCTCCGAAGGACATGATTTCTCCTTGCTGGAATGGGAGGAGCGGGGGGTCCTTCGGGTACTTGTTCTGCAACAGTCTCCCTGCCCCGTTCCCTGGCAGGTTCTTCTTGCTCTTCAGCAAGTTCCTCCGGCGGTTCCCTTGCCGGTCCATCACCAGATTCCTCATTGACATTGGCTACCGCGGACCCAGAGCCGCTGACGCCTCCAACCATTCTGGCCTCTACCGCCCTGTTGGTGATATCCTTCAATTCTTCAGGTGTGGTGTTGCAGAAGAGATCTTTTTCCTCTCTGACGGGCCTCTCCACCAGGTTGTCGAACCACTCTTGCACCGCGTCTTCGGGCGGCTCCTGCCAAAGCGCTTCGACGCCATGGGCATTGCATGATGGCATCACCGCGATGATGGAATCCTTGGCGGAGCTATTGCATAAAAGCACCACCCTTGCCGGCAGATTGAAGGTGTCGCTGGGGCGGAAGAGGTGCTCGCAAAGGGCCTTGTGCTGCAGCACTGTCAGATTGGCGTGAAGTCCAGTCCAGACCCGCATGATATCTGCTGCGTTCTTGTAGTCCCAGGCAGGCCTGCCCTTGTTCTGGAGAGGAGCAATGCGGCGGTGGAGGAAGTCAGCCCCCACCATTTCAGTGGTGAGGCCGGCAACTTTGAGGCGGAGGATGCGCGTTGTGGCGATTGTGAGCTTCTTGTCGTCAGCAGCGAAAGAGTTCCAATCCATGCCGCGCTCCACCCTTGTCGTCCTGGGCTGGCAAAACTCCGGGAAATCTTTTTCCTTGATCCAACACCATTCCCCACGCCACTCATTCCACTGCTGATAGGGCAGCCCCGGAAGGTAGGCGTTCTCGTCCCGGGGGATCCAAGTGATGCAGCCAAAGAGGACATCTACTTCGATGCGTGGTGTGAAGTAGTGGCGGAAGAGAGCTACACTAGGCATTACCCCAACAAAGTTTTCGCACATATGCGTGAAGATGGCCATACAAGTCATGGCGTTGGGGGTGAAGTCTAGAAGGCGAAACCCGTAGGTATACATCATTTCTATGAAGAATTCAGAGAAGGGAGGGATGAGCCCATAGTAAAAATACGCGGCGAAGAAAGGGTACTTGTCTGGACCGGGCCTGACAGAGCCGAGAAGAACCTCTGGCGCGGTGTGGGTGCTCGTCTCCTTCCCCCACATGATTGAGTACCGACTCACTAAGTCGCTCTGATCCAGCAAGGCTTGAAGACGACGCTGTCTCTCCGCGCCGCTGCCAGTTCTTCCTCGAGATCGACAGCCTTCCCCGGCTTGTTTCGGTTCCACTTGGGAGCCATAGCTGTGCTGGGGAGGGAGGATGTGGAAGAAGGCGGGGGCGTGGCGCGGCGGTGGAAGCAAGGGGCGCTCTCTGCTCTTGTGCGAGGAGGAAGACGAAGATGGCAGTGATGGCAAGTGTGACGCCCCGAGACCGATGCTCCAGATTCCTTCCATTTGTTTCCGTCATTGCCATGTGATTCGTTTGCTTGTTGCATTTCATCATGTCATCATGTGCATTTCATCTGCATGTTTTCATAAAACTTGCATCCGTTCGTAGTTGTCTTTCTCCCCGTCCCTTCCGTCGGCCGTTCTGAGTCCCGACACTCTCGCACGCGCCCGCGGCACCTCCGAAATATTATTTTATAAGTGGGATAAAAATGTTCTCGGAATGGGGCGAAAGTTGGTGTGCAGTCTTGTTATATCGTAGGTAGACCGCCTGCCAAATTTTGTCCCATTCGGAGGTCGTTTGATGCCGCAAGGGATAACTATAGCGGCACTATAGCCGGTCAAAACGTCGGACGTTTTCGGTGTTCCGAAAACCGTGTCGGGCTGCCAACTTCCCTCTCATCTCTGCCCAACCACTCTACACAGCTCACCTGGCCCAGCCTACCCCCTCTCTCGACTGGAGCCGTCGGATTGCGATCGGAGGGCTCCGAAACACCTCTCCATCTAGCCCCTGCTATAAATGGACACCATCCCCCCTTCCATTTCTGTCAAAACCCTAGCCTAGCCCCTCCACCAACCTCTAGCCGCCGCCACCTCCCTCAAATCCCGCGCCTCCAGTCCACCACCACTTGGCGGCATCCCAGCAGCCAGCCGCCACCTGCGCCGCCGCCCTCGGCCAACCGCAGCCGGCCACGTCGCCCCTGCCTCCCTCCACCACCGCAGGCCCGCGGAGCCCAGATCGGGGCCCGCCCGAGCCCATCTAGGCCCGGACGAGCCCGCGCGCCTCCCGCTCCCCCGTGCCTCCCGCTCGCCGTCCGCAACCGCCTCCCGCCGCCCAAGCGCCGCACCGCACTGCCGCCTCGCCGCGCCCCACGCCTTGCCGCCCCGCCGCACCGCACCGCCGCCTCGGCCGCAGCCCGCGTTGCCGCCCGCGCGCGGCACCACACCACCCCGATGCCCGCCGCTGCTCGCCCGAGCTCGCTGCCCGCCGCGCCACCTCGTCCAGCGCCGGATCCGGCGAGATCCGGCCGGAGAGGGGTCCCCACCGCATGGATTCGGTCATCGGTGCCCGTCCCCGGCGTCGTCGCCTCGCCAGGGCCCTGCCTCTCCCTCACCGTCGTCGGAACCGCCGCAGCCGCTGTTGACCCGGCCTGGGACGGCCTCGTTCCACTTCGCCCGGATCCCCATCGTCCCTCGTACCAAACGGCCGCACCATACCCCGTCGTCCCGCTTCGCGCCGTCCATCCTCTCCGACCGGCCCATAGGCCCTTGGTGAGCAGCCTGCCTTACCCCTCGCCCTGGGCGCTCCTCTGCTATGTTGCGCCCATGCACTATTGGCCCATTTCACTCCAGATTCAGCCCGTTCATGTTTTTTCCCTCTGTGCGAATTTAGCTATTTGTCCAGGAGCTGCTGTTTTACAGAAAAGACCCTCATGTTCATGCATGTAATAACTATTTAACCGTGCATCGGATTAAAATGAATTATATATGTAAAATGCTTAGAATTTCATGTAGATTCATAATATACAACTCTCATCAATGTTAAAATGCTTAAAATTGCTGTTTGCATTAATTTGCATAAATGACATGCTAAAATGGTTTATTTAATAACTAAATAATCGTAGCTCCGAATTAAATAAACTTTATATGCAAATGGGGGGGGGGAATGTGTAGATTATCATGGTGCACTTACTTTTGTTGTTCAACAACATTAAAATTGTGTTTTAGGCAGAACAGTACCAAATTCGAAATTTGCATATGGGGATTTTCCGGAATTGTTATGTGTTGTTTCCGGCCTCATTTAATTTGCCTAGATAGGTAGATTAACTATGCTTCACCTCTTGCCATGATTAGCAACATTTAATCTTGCTGAGTACATAAACGGGAGTCAACTAAATAAATTGAATGTGGAGTTTCGTCAATATGCAACTCGTTGCATATTGAGCTTCACTTAATGTGTAGTAGTTGATTGTTGCACTTTGCCATGCCATGCCTTTTTAAACCGGACATGCATCATACTTGGTTGTGCATTATGCCATGTTTATGCTTGTGTGTTTACCATGTCGTTTGCTTCTTCTCGATAGTTCTGGTTGCGTTCCGGAGTTGTGAGGATTCGTTCGTCTACGCTTGTTCGTCTACTTCATGGATTCAGTCTTCTTCCTAGCGGGATTTCAGGCAAGATGATCATTACCCTGGATATCACTACTATCTTTGCTTGCTAGTTGTCTCGATGCTATCGCTATGTCTCGCTACCTACCACTTGTTTGTCAGCCTCCCAAATTGCCATGATACAGCCTCTAACCTTCCACCATCCCAGCAAACCGTTGTTTGGCTATGTTACCGCTTTGCTCAACCCCTCTTTTAGCGTGCTAGTTGCAGGTGCAGTGCAGGTTGTTCCATGTTGGGACATGGATATTATGGGATATCACAATATCTCTTATTTAATTAATGCATCTATATACTTGGTTGTGTGTGGGAGGCTCGGCCTTTTGCCTGGTGTTTTGTTCCACTCATGCCACCCTAGTTTTCGTAATACCGGTGTTATGTTTCTTGATGAGCGCTTCTAACACATGTGGGGCATATGGGAACCCCCCTGATCATTCGTTTTAGGATAAACTTCTCCAGCAAGGCCCAACATTGGTACTCCATTTGCCTAATAACAACTAAAACTTGCATAGGGACTTTTTGGACCCCCGAGGATAATTAATCAACAACCCCGGGCCAGTGCTCCTCATGAGTGTTGGTCCAAACTAGAGCAGCTTGCAGCGCCGCCCGGGGCAACTCGTGGACTTGGTCATTGTAACCATAGCTCATTCGCCGTGTCCTGAGAACGAGATACGTGGCTCCTATCGGGATCGTCGACACGTCGGGAGGTCTTGCTGGTTTAGTTTTACCTTTTACGAATGGCTTGTCCACCGGGATTCCTTATTGTAAGCATCGTGTTATCATGGTGTGAGGATGTTCCATCGGATGCGTGTGGTAATTTATAATGGACTACTTGGAGCACCCCTGCAGGGTTAAATCTTTCGCAAAGCCGTGCCCGCGGTTATATGGCGACTTGGAAATTTATAACCTCCGGTTGTAGAGAACTTGACACTAAATCTAATTAAAATACACCAACCGCGTGCGTAACCGTGATCGTCTCTTTTCGAGTAAGTTCGAGAAGAGAACACGGTGGGGTTATGTTTGACTCGTAAGTAGGTGTTCAGGATCACTTCTTGATCATTATTAGTTTGCGGCCGTTATGCGTAGTTTACTCTTCTTATTCTTGTACTCGTAAGTTAGCCACCATACAATGCTTAGTGCTTGCTGCAACCTCCCCACTTATCCATTCCATACCCATTAAGCTTTGCTAGTCTTGATACCCATGGTAATGGGATTGCTGAGTCCTCGTGGCTCACAGTTTACTAAAACAACAGGTGCAGGTACAGGTAAAGTGATGCTTTGACGTGAGAGCGATGCATGTTTGCTTTTGGAGTTCTTCTTCTGCTTCTTCTTCTTCGTCGATCATAGGATGGGTTCCTGGTTAGCAGCCTGGGACTAGCAGGGTGGATGTCGTTCTTCTTTTTCATTTGATTTCATCCGTAGTCGGATTCTGCTCTTCTGTATGATGATTGCTATGTATTGATGTATTGATGTATTCATGCTGTAGCTTGTGTCAAGTGTAAGCCTTTATCTCATATTCTCATCTATTCAGTACATGGTATGTTGTAATGATATCCACCTTGTGAAGCATCTCCGATATGCGCTTCTATCCTTAGTGGGATTTTCGAGTCCCTTGAGGATAGGACCGCATATTGGGCATGACAGCAAGATTGGGAGAAGGAGGGTAAATGAGTAGCGCCCTTCGCGGTTTCCTTTTTATGGGGAAGGCGCGGGGCTGGCTCTTTTCCGTCCTACGTGGATGCACTTTTCAGGCGCACTACCTCCCTGTGCCCGTTCCATTCCACCTCTCCCACGCCTGCATTTAATGTGCGTCGTGGGAGGCATGGTAAAAGAGAAGATTATGACAGTTATCCTCTACCACGCGTGCCTGTGCACTATTTGGGCCTAGCCCAATGACGCCTTGCATGCGCGTGTGGCCCAGGCCCAAGGGCTTCTATCGGTGTACTAAAGCATGGGTGCCCTCGTACCCTGACTTGTGCATAGGCAGTTGTAGCCTTCCTGACGGCAAGGGCTTGATGGAGGATAACTATGACTCGAGACTCAGATTAAACAAGACCCTGGAGGAGACCTCAAGGCAGGTCATCGAGAAGTACTATTCTAGTACTGAAGATCAACATTGCCCTTGCCGGCAAGCTTCGTACCGGCAAGGTGAAGACCAAGCCTCTGGTTGCCGGCAAGCAAAGGCCCGGCAAGCAAAGGCCTGGCAAGCTCCGTGCCAGCAGGCTTGTTCTGTCCCGTTACCGCTCCACCTCATCATCGGCTAGATAAGCACGCATGATAGGTGTCGAGCGAGCAGGCAGTCAACATAGCTGGCCAGGGCACGTGTCGGCATGCCGCGCAGAGATTAACTTTAATGACACCCATCCCTGGGACGTGTCAAGATAACAGGAGGGCACTAGGACCGGTGGTACAGATCTTTTGCCCAAAAGCCTCGCCTCCCTAATGTAGCACCTAATGGTGCATTTAATGCACTTGTCCTACCCCGTCTGGAGATAGACGTGGTGACGGTGCAAGTCATTGTTCATACCATGTAAATGACCGTATTAGCCACTGTGGTAACCCCTTGGCCTATAAAAGGAGGCCCATGGCTACACTTAGAACGGTCAACTCTTAGTTCAAGTACACGATGTAGCTGCACTTCCTGCGCACCTTGCCGGCAAGCTGCACTCTTTGTAACCTTTGAGCTCATACACAATCAAACCACCAGAACAGGAGTAGGGTTTTACGCTCTCAGCGGCCCGAACCTAGATAAATCATTGCTTGTGCTCATATCTACTAGCCCTGCTCTCTGTAGTATATTGATCCCACTCCCGAACCACAAAGGGATCCTCTCAGTCCCATAGATCGCCGTTTTCCCACGACAATTGCGCATAAGCCTAGGCGGCGCGCGACACACCGAGGCACAAGCGCAACCTATAGCCCCTCTAGCTACCTTTTCCAAGCATGCCAACCCACCGAAGCGCCGCCTCTGCCATCAACCTCCTCGACGAGGTAAACGAGCAGGCGCCACGGCCCGTCGAGGCCAAGGGCGTCCCCGGTAACGTGATGGACGACGCCATGCTGCGCATCATCGCTAGGGTTGAGCAAACCCTTGGCAGACGGCACTTCAGCGCCGCGGATCAAGATAGGCAACTCAGTGCCAAGAGGCTGCAGCTCGACGCACAACATGATCGGTGGTGCACCGCAGGGCAAGATAGGTGCGTCCGCGCTGATAGGCTGTGGCTCGCCACACAGCGAGACCGATGGACTGCCACAGAGCGAGAGGCGTGGCGCGCCGCATAGCAAGAGCGATTCCATTGGCGCTTGCGTACTGTCGACAGGGCGTTGCAGCTAGGTACACGGCCCGTCAGTAGCCCCATTCCTTGCCAGGAGTGGGCAGAGGCCGTCTGCGCCGTACTAGCACCAGAGGCCGGGCACGCCGTGCTTGCACCGGACGCCGGTCGCGCCGTTCGCATTGGTCGCGCCGTTCGCATTGTCCGTGGCCCACTCGATGCCAATGCGTTGGTCGCTAGGCTCAAGCGCCTGCTTGGCCCTGGTGCCCACATAGGCGCAGTAGCGGAACATGGCTGTCGCATCCTCGAGCTGGTGTTCTCCAATGAAATAGCCAACTTGGAGCTCGAGATCGAGCTCCAGATGTACCACGAGAATGTCAACCACTTGGACGAACGCCTACACGAGTTCAGGCAGAGGCAAGAGCTACCGTAGGCAGGGGTGGTGGTCATGGACGCATTTTATTTTGTTGAGTCGTTTCGACGTTGATCGCTATGTATTCCCCACAATCATAATATTGCTCTATTTATTGTTCTGTTTCAATGTGTGTACTCTGTTTTCCGTTCTTATATATTGTTCTGTTTCAATGTGTATGTTTTCCATTCTGTACATGTGGATGGTAAACAGCTAGATAGAAATTAGTACGAAAACGAACAATACGTGATGATACTTAACTGGGATCCCATACTTAACTACTAAGTACAATGCATAATATTGAAAATGAACAATACTAAAACTAATAATCCTTCCTTATGGGGCCAGTATTCCGACAGCCCCTCGCTAGCAGCTCCCTGGTGAGCGGCGGCTTCCCAGCGCGGAGGGAGTTCTTCGCTTCCTCCGCCTCGCAGCGCTTGATGTGCCGATCTGCCTCTTGCTGGCGAACACGCACGAACGATCTTGCCATTTCGTTGGGCGCCCACCGGAGATCCTCATCGGTAGCACGCTGGAGCTTATCGGCCCACCTCCACACAGCGATGAGGCGCCTGGCGCCTTTGGCCTTCCTGGCGAAGTACCGGCCGTCTTCGTACACCTAGTACGCATGTCGACACGCCCGCCGCCAAAGCTCCAGCTTCACCATTTCCCAGGTGGCCTCACGGGCTTCACAGGCTGCCTGGTACGTGGCGCGCTCCTCCGCCAACTCCTTCTTGAATGCCACTTGCCTGGCTTTCTCAGCCGGCGACAGCGCTTTCCATAGACAAAGATTGTACTGGCCCCAAAACCACTCCAAAGTTGGGGAGTCCGGCGCAACCTCGTCTGGTGGCGCGTGGGGGTCCTCCTCATCGCTGCTCTGCGCCTGGACGTCCTCGCGGGGAGGCGCCTCCTCCTTGACGGGTGGGCAGATCGTCGGCGCCATGGCAGAGTTTTGTGAGAGAGAGGGGGGGGCGAGTGAGGAGAGAATGTAGATGAGAATGCAGGCGGGACGACATGGGTGGGGTAGTATTTATTGGCGGCCGGAAACTAGATCGATGGGACCAGTAGAAGCGCCGGTGGCCGGAATTTACGAGTACTATAGCTTGATTTACACACGATTCCCGCAGCAAAATCCATGTGTGAAATAAATCGCTGACGGTTCCCAGGACTGAACCGCGTTTGATTAATAACCCGCGCCACTCACCTTCCAAACCTCACGGCGTGAAATAGAGTGCCAATCATGTGGGGCCCAGTTGTCTTGCCAGATATTTACATTTTCTTTCCAAATGTTTTGCATGAATGCTTATTTCGTGTTACCATGATATTGTTGGAAAATGTATTACATAAATGATTTTTCCAACCATGATGATATTCTGTTGCATGTACATGTAGTTCAAATTTGAATTACGGCCATTAAATGGTTAGAAACTCACTTAATGTCTTAAAAATGTGAAATAACCCCTAAAAAATTCCAAATTTTAACATGAAAGTTGTATTCGTGCATGTTAACAGTAGAAAAAAAATGCCAAGCCACAAGAGGAAGCGACTGTCGGTTCGTCATCAAACATGCATATTCTTCCCTCTTGGAACCATGACTCTTCTCGTGAGGTGCTCCGATTTGTGAGAGGTGTGTGCCAAAACTTTCAACAAACATGCCAGTTTTTTTACCATGGCATCTTGGTACCATTTCATGTCATCAAGCAAGGTTTCAAGTATTTCTGATCATTTTAGAATTTCTTGGATTTTAAAAGCCATGGTTCCTAATGTTTGTGTCCAAGCCATGACACCAATATGTTTGAAAATTCCTTCCAATTTACTGCACAGGGCATTAACTCGCACACAATGACACAAATATGATTTTCCAACCCATGATGGTTTGCCGTTGCTTGTACATGTAGTTCAAACTTGAATTACGGCCATTATATGGCTAGAAACTCACTTAATGTCTTAAAAAGGTCAAATGAATATCGAAAATTTCAAAATTTTAACATGACCGTTGCATTAGTGCATGTTAACGGTAGAAAAAAAATCAGGGTCATACGACAAAGCGAGCGCCGGTTCGTCATCAAACATGCATTGTTCCCTCTCGGAACCACGTGTCTTCTCGTGAGATGCTCCGATTTGTGAGAGGTGTGTGCCAAAACTTTCGTCAAAGTGGCCAATTTTTTTACCACAGCATCTTGGTGCCATTTCATGACATCAAGCAAGGTTTCATGTATTTCTGATCATTTTTGAATTTTTTGGAATTTAAAAGCCATGGCTCTCACTGTTTGTGTCCAAGCCTTGACACCAATATGTTTGAAAATTCCTTCCAATTTACTGCACAGGGCATTAACTCGCACACAAGGACACAAATATGATTTTCCAACCCATGATGGTGCCACTGCATGTACATGCAGTTCAAATTTGAATTACGGCCATTATATGGCTAGAAACTCACTTAATGTCTTAAAAAGGTCAAATGAACACCGCAAATTTCAAAAATTTAACATGCCGTTGCATTAGTGCATGTTAACGGTAGAAAAAATTTCAGGGTCATACGAGGAAGCGAGCGCCGGTTCGTCATCAAACATGCATTGTTCCCTCTCGGAACCATGTGTCTTCTCGTGAGATGCTCCGATTTGTGAGAGGTGTGTGCCCAAACTTACGCCAAAGTGGCCAATTCTTTTACCACTACATCTTGGTGGCATTTCATGACATCAAGCAAGGTTTCATGTATTTCAGATCATTTTTGAATTTTTTGGAATTTAAAAGCCATGGTTCTCACTGTTTGTGTCCAAGCCGTGACACCAATATGTTTGAAAATTCCTTCCAATTTACTGCACAGGGCATTAACTTGCACACATGGACACAAATATGATTTTCCAACCCTTGATGGTTTGCTGTTGCATGTACATGTAGTTCAAATTTGAATTACGGCCATTATATGGCTAGAAACTCACTTAATGTCTTAAAAAGTCAAATGAACCCTGAAAATTTCCAAAATTTAAATTCTCCATTGTATTAGTGCATGTTAACGGTAAAAAAAATCAGGGTCATACGAGGAAGCGAGCGCCAGTTCGTCGTCAAACATGCATATTGTTCCCTCTTGGAACCACGTGTCTTCTCGTGAGATGCTCCGATTTGTGAGAGGTGTGTGCCATAACTTTCATCAAAGTGGCCAATTCTTTTACCACTGCATCTTGGTGCCATGACATGACATCAAGCCAGGTTTCATGTATTTCTGATCATTTTTGAATCTTTTGGAATTCAAAAGCCATGGTTCTCAATGTTTGTGTCCAAGCCGTGACACCAATATGTTTGAAAGTTCCTTCCAATTTACTGCATAGGGCATTAACTTGCACAAAAGGACACAAATATGATTTTTCCAATACATGATGGTTTGCTGTTGCATGTACAAGTAGTTCAAATTTGAATTACGGCCATTATATGGCTAGGAACTCACTTAATGTCTTAAAAAGGTCAGATGAACCCTGAAAAGTTCCAAATTTTAACATGACAGTTGTATCAGTGCATGTTAATGGTACAAAAAATTCAAACAATTTCCATCACCATCCGTTGCTAGTGTACTCCAAATTAGTCTGTCGCAGGTAATTAAAAAATGGACTACATCGCACATAGTTGGTTATAGGAACCGTTTGCGATAAAAATTCGCGTGTCTTTTTTATGTCTTCCTCCATAAGCTTCGCCAGATTCGTCTGCTCAACCACCATTCACCCCCGTATCCTCGAGTCCCTGATACCCATTCCCCATCCCCTTCTTGCAAAGAATGATGCCGTGGAGATGCTTCGTGAGGGCCCGTATGGTCGCCGGTCCTCCCCAAGCGGCTCCACCTTCGTCGAGAGCACGGCCGCCTATGCCGAGAGCGCGGCCGCATCCTTCGAGAAGGCGTCCGCGGTAGCTGACAGGGCAGCTGCAGCAGCCGAGATGGCTGCAACAACTGCTGCGATGGCGGCTGCAAACGCCGAGAGCGCTCGAGCAGCCGTCCATGCCGCGGAGGTCGCCCTGGCCCGGGTCGAGGCCATCCACGCCCAGGTCGAGGACGCCCACGCCAAGATATTCTAGGCCTCCTCGGAATCCAGCATGCACCCCATGTCCGAAAAGGCGGCGGAGATGCTTGTCGACGATGCGGCGGCGAAGGCCATGGAACCCCTGCTTCCTCATGAGATCGCCGAGCAGGAGCTGGAGATGCAGGAGGTGGCGGAGATCGAGGAGCGCTGGGAGGAGGAGTTGCGCGTGGCTAAGGAGGAGGTAGAGAGCCGCCTGTCCGTCGAGGAATCGGCACTGGAGTACCAACGCGAGCTCTGGCGCCGCCACTACTACGAGTACTACAACCTTGAGGGCGGCACCGAGGACGAGGACGACGACGCGATCGACTTCAGCCTGGGGGACGCGGAGTCCACCAGCGGCGTCATGTTGCCAGGACAAGTCATCGACATCTCATCTTACACCGGCGAGGCATAGGGCGGCGGCGCGTCGGCGGCTTTGTTAAATTATGTGTACTTAGCATTTGTTTATAACGCTGGTCTTTTGTTAGAGCAATGTTTAGGTCAACTGGCTCTGTTTAATTACTAAAATTGCTCGATTCAGTAAGTGTGGTCCGTGTGTTGTAGGCTCTTTTGTGTACCCCCGAAATTAGCAAGTGATGTTAAATATGAAATGACGTGGATGAGCACTGTACCCAGGGAAATTTCCACTAAAATTCGAGTCCTCAAACTCATCACATGCGCGTAAAGCAGAAGAATCATTTGCGATGCACACATTTGTTCAAAGTGAATGGTGTCCGATGACTCTGCGCGCCAAGTTTCCACCAATTTTTTTGCCTACCGCCGAAATATCTAACTCTTCCCCCCCTCCCCACCCCCTTTTCTCCCCGACCATGAGCCACATTTCCCCTGTTTACTCCTTCCTTCCTTCCCAAGCTATAACCGCTTCCTCGCTTGCTTTCCTCGCTCTCGCCGTCTCGCATCCGACCGCCGTGGACACCATGGTCTTCTTTGACCTCTCAAGCGGTTCCTCCTCCGACGACGACTATGTCACCAGCCAGGTATGCCTCTCTCCTCTCTCTCACCCCCTTGGCTTAGGGTTTTGATTTGTAATAAAGGATTTTAACCCGGAGGCCGATTTGAGCCATTTGTTCCTCTTGTAGCTCCCTAGGACCATCACTTGCAAGGAATGGAGCGGGGTAGCTGAAGATCTGCTTGCTCGTTGTCACCATCAATCTCCATGTGTGAAGTTAGTGGCTTTTGAATCTGTGGACAGTGGGAGGAAGTTTCTGGCATGTGCAGAGAAGGTTAGCCCCACTTTCGTTGTTACAAATCATTTGTTAGATGTGATTCAGACACTGTCACTTTGCTATGTTAATATGGATGTGATTAAGACACTGTCAAAGTTTCTACCTAGTATCTAAAAATGTTGCCATCTCATCAGCGGTGCCCTGAGAAAATTATTTGGCACCGCTTCAGCAATTTGTGCACCCAACTTTGCTCCACACATCCGAGCAGCCAACCAGTAAAATACTAATGCTTTATGGCACGAAGGAACTGGGCATCGGAGCAACTAGGTGCTCCGGTTCCCTGAATTTTTCCTCTGGCAACGACTCGGCAGTGCAGGGCACCGATGCCAAATGTAGCAACAGTTGATTTGACACCAGTTTTGGCCTACACAGTGGAGGGACTTTATTGGTATTAGTTCTATGTTATTAAATTTGTGCATGTACATACCTGTTAGTATTAATTTGATGGCATTGAAACACTGTCGCTGTGCTGTTGCAGTTATATTTTGCTTCCTCATAAAATGGTCAATTTGTTATTATAGTACCTTACTAAGAACCTAATTATAGCTTTGTGATGTTCCTGAATTTGGTTGTTGTCTCAGTAGCAATTAATTCATTTGCACATTGAACTTTTTGAGAAGATATGTCATAATAAACATGTTTCTTTAGTTTTTAAAAATATGTATGTGGTGATTTTCTATGTTGCTAGAAACCCATTTTCCCTACAACTGTAACTGATTTAGTTTTAAATATTATAGGATGAACGGAAGTGTTCTTACCTGGAGTGGGTTGATCAAGAGTGGCCACCGTCTTTGAAGATGTGCCTAGCAAAGCTCTGGAGCATGTTTGAGGAAGAGAATAGAGATAGGCTTAGAGAAAATGTTGTCAACGCTGAAGAATATTTCAAGGTACTGGAAAAAGAGAGGAAGATGGAGAATGAGCTCAGATTTTTTAAATTAGACTTTGCTAAGATGGTGTTTGCGAAGGAGGCACTTTCCCAGTTGGTCAGTGCAAAACAGGTTCTTACTGAACTGAAAGTAGAGGTGGAGAAGACTAATTTGGCTGATCATGCATCAGTCGATTAGGGAAATGAATATATTGTTCTAATATTGTGCTCAACATACTTTGTGCTTATGAAGGTGAACTAGCTATATGTTGTACTATGCTGTATTCTCGTAGCTATCGTACAGTGATGTTAAAATATATTTGTGTGCCTGATATGAAAGTGGTAAACAACTGTTCGATATGAAATTGGAATTTGCTTAATACTGGAGGTATTAATAGTAAACTAATAAAACTGCTAAATGGGTCATGGATTTTAGTAAAAGCGTGTGTGATGGATAGCCCAATGGCATATAGTTTTCTTCATCGAATCGTGTGTGATATACTTGAACAACGCAAACGTTTGTTCCATAATTACTGTGTGGGATGGCAAGACGATCTCCCACGGCTTGTCCTACGAAAGCGTCCGCGTTATCTCCCCCGATCGCACACGAATGGAAAAATTGTGCGCAATGTACATATGAACGGAAATGTTTGTCTGGGATTCACTGTGTGGGATCTACATACGAACGAAAACGTTTGTCTGGGATTCACTGTGTGGGATGTACATACGAACGGAAATGATTGGGCCAGTATAATTGTCTGCGATGGCTCGCCCGATCGCACAAGAGCTCTTTTTGCCCCGCGTGTGTTACCGGAGGCCCTATCGCCGACGGTTTCTAGGTCGTGTGGGAAGGACCCCCCCTATCGCACACACAGGCAAGGCGACGGTTTAAAACTCTGTCGCCAAAAGGGGGTGAAAATTATTTGTATAGCAGGTTGCTGCACCAGTGTCACGAAAGTATTTTTTTGTAGTGCAAGGACGGTCTCTAACTCCTAGGTGTCTGGGAACTCAGGCATGGGTGAACCAAGAGGCTCACCAGAGCCCATGGCATGCTTGCCAGTTGCCATCCCAAAGGAGAAGATGTGTTGCATCTGGTTGTAGTTCTAGATGGGTGTGTTGAGGAACTCCACGTCTTTGGGGTGGTCCTAAGAATGAAACACAATGTTGTTAGTTGCTAGAAGACAATGGTTGACAGGCTTAAACAAGGGGGGCGTGAGCTAACCGCGACGTGGTCGGAGTAGTGCTCTGCCCCCAGAACGATAGAGCAAGTGGTCTGATCCCATGAGGCGTCGTTACGGTGGACAGTTGGATCCATCTAGCTCTCCACTTCCTGAGGTGGTTGTAAACCTGGGTGGAGGTCACCTCTATCGGAGTTAACCTTGTTGTATAGGCCTAGTTCATGTTTCATTTGCATTGCATAGTTTTATTGTCGTAGGGTTTCATTAGTAGTCTGCTAGGTTCAAAGTAAATTGCGTGTGTCTTGCGTCATGATGCAGATAGATGTGCAGCTGGAGAAGCACAGAGATAGAGAGTGCGGCGGCAGCGGCTCGAGAATATTCGAAAGTCAGTAGCCGAGTGCAAGTACATGTGTGTTAGTGAACCAGGAGCGGCTAAATTTGGTGTTTTGACCCTTTTGCAAAAGTTGAGCCAGATCTGACCCTGGTTCGAATTTTTTTCGAGATCTGACCCTTTTCCTACCACCGGGATCGATGGCGGTAGGGTATAACTGCCTACCACCGAGGACCTTGGCGGTAGGGTCGCACGCTGATACGTCTCCAACGTATCTATAATTTTTGATTGTTCCTTGCTATTATAGTATCAATCTTGGATGTTTTATATGCAATTATATATCATTTTTTGGGACTAACCTATTAACCTAGTGCCCAGTGCCAGTTGCTATTTTCTGCTTGTTTTTGGTTTTTCAGGAAATCAGTACCAAACGAAGTCCAAATGCCACAAAACTTTTTGACGATTTTTTCTGGACAAAAGAGACCCTGGAAGCTTTGGGAGGATGCCAGAAGCCTCACGAGGAGGCCACAAGGCAACAGGGCGCGGCACCAGGGGGCGCCCTAATGCGTTGTGGGCCCCTCGTGGCTCCTTTTGACCTAATTCCACTTCTATAAATTCTCAAATATTCGGAAACCAACAGAGAGCCAGACGAGAAAACCCCACCGCTGCCGCAAGCCTCTGTTCTTCCGCGATCCCATCTGGAGGCCTTTTCCGGTACTCTGCCGGAGGGGGAATCGATCATGGAGGGCTTCTACATCAACCTTGATGCCCTTCCGATGATGTGTGAGTAGTTTACCACCGACCTACGGGTCCATAGCTAGTAGCTAGACGGCTTCTTCTCTCACTTTGATCTTCAATAACTTGTTCTCCTCGATGTTCTTAACACTAGTGCAGAAAAGCCTAGCTATGGCGTGCCAGAAACAGCCTTGCTGGCGTGGACACTCGACGCCACCTATATGGCGCCATTGTTAGAATATAGTGGTGGCGTTGGATCCCACGTCAGCAGTATTCCACGTGCTGATGGCGTGCCCGCGTGGCCAACGCCAGCACTAAGTTATGTTACCACTGTCGTTCCTTGTTGGCCAACGCCGACAAATGTTTTTTTGTAATAAAAAAATTTAGTTCACAAACTAAATAATTGTACTTCAGAAAAGTTACTAGCTAGTTACTCAATAGATACTCATTAACTCAATAAACTTCACAAAAGTTACTCATTGTACTCAAGTTACTCATCAACTCAAGACTAGCTAGCTCTACCGGTACCTAGCTAGTAAAGAACTACTACCTAGTTAAAGAAACTTCTCTTCATCAAGGATTACGCTCAGCAGGCGAATCCTCTTTCTGTTGGCCGCTCCATCTTTCTTGAAATGATCTATGTCCATCTTGAGGTCAATCTTCTCTGCCCTGAGGAGTTTTCTCTCCTGCTTCAGCTTATTCCTTTCCTCGATGAGCTCATCCCTCTTGTCCCTTAGCTTATTAGTGATCTTTACAAGATCAACCCTTTCGTTGTGCAACTGACTGATCTCTAGCAATGAACTTATCGGCTAAACTAACTTGGCATAGCATAATTTTTTTGGCACTGACTTGGGAATGCACTAGAGCAAACAATGTGGCACAGATTTGGCATTGAATTGGGAATGCACTAGAGCAAACAATGTGGCACTGACTTGGGAATGCAGTAGAGCAAACACTACACTAAAAATGTATCAAATAAAAATTCCAACAATGGCACTAATTTGGGAATGCACTAGAGCTAACACTACACTAAAAATGTATCACTAAAAATGCCAACTATGTGGCACTGATTTAGCAAATACCACCACTTACTTTGCCTACCATTCTAATTCAATTTGGCCTAGTCAAATCACTGAAACCCTAGTGGTGGGGGGGGGGGAAGAACCCTAGCCATCGTCGGTGAAACCCTAGCGAGAGAGGGAGATTAGCTGTTACCTCCGCCGCCGTCGGTCGTTTCTGCCGCCGCCGCTGAAACCCTAGTGGTCCGCCGCCGCCGTCGGTGAAACCCTAGCGATGCAAATCAAAACGAAATGAAATCAAATCAAATCGGACGGCAACGAGCGGCGAGAGAGGGAGAGAGAGAGAGAGGGAGATTAGCTGTTACCTCACCACCGGAATCGGAGCGGCGACGTCGACAGGAAGAAATGAGAACGAGAGAGGAAACACACAGAGAGAGAGAGAGAACGGGCGCGGGGCAGAGAGAGAGGGGGAGTGGGGCGAGGTGGATTTTGACCCAAAACTGTCTCCTAATAATTTTTGGGCTTGGCCCAATATGAAAAAAAGCCACACCTACCAAAAAATAAAAAAACTAAGAATAAATACATTCTAATCACATTTACAAAATAATATTATTAAACACATTCTAATCAATTAAGAATCAAAAGTTATAAATAAAAGTAATTCCAAAAATAAAAATAAACTACAATATAATATAAAAATGAACCCCACACCAACAAATAAAAAAATTAAGAATAAATACATGCTAATAACATTAAAAATATATTATTAAACACATTCTAATCAATTAAGAATAAACAGTTATAAATAAACGTAATTCCAAAAATAAAAATAAACTACAATATAATATAAAAATAAACCCGACACCAACAAATAAAAAAATTAAGAATAAATACATTCTAATCACATTAACAAAAATAATATTATTAAACACATTCTAATCAATTAAGAATAAATAGTTATAAATAAAAGTAATTCCAGAAATAAAATTAAACTACAATATAATATAAAAATGAACCCCACACCAACAAATAAAAAAATTAAGAATAAATACATTCTAATCACATTAACAAAAATAATATTATTAAACACATTCTAATCAATTAAGAATAAATAGTTATAAATAAAAGTAATTCCAAAAATAAAATTAAACTTCAATATAATATAAAAATGAACCACACGTCATATAGTGCTGACGAAGCAAAACATGGCACGCCACAACTAAACATATTTTTGCTGGCGTTCCCTATTATGCTACGCCAGCACTATACCAGGCCTTCTACTAACTGTGGGACCCGTATACCTGTGACGTTCAACGATTATCCAGCGCCACCACTATGTCCCTACTAATGTCGTACCAAATAAGCCAATGCCGCCACTATTTGAAAAAAATAGTGCTGGCGTTAATTGAAAATGGCGCGCCACCAACGAAAGTTGTGGCTAGCACTTTTTCCACTAGTGTAGACTTGTATCCGCTGTAATCTTGTTTTGCGGTGTGTTTGTTGGGATCCGATGAATTGTGGATTTAAATCTTGCGGTGTTCTATATCCCAATGACAGAAAGGGACAAGACACGTATTTGTATTGTTGCCATTAAGGATAAAAAGATGGGGTTTAATCATATTGCTTGAGTTTACTTTGTCTACATCATGTCATCTTGCTTAAGGCGTTACTCTATTTTATACTTAATACCCTAGATGCATGCTGGATAGCGGTCGATGGGTGGAGTAATAGTAGTAGATGCAGGCAAGAGTTGGTCTACTTGTCTCGGACGTGATGCCTATATACATGATCATTGCCTTGAATATCGTCATAACTATGCGTTTTTCTATTAATTACCCAACAGTAATTTGTTTACCCACCGTATGTTCTGTGCTCAAGAGAGAAGCCTCTAGTGAAAACTATGGCCCCCGGGTCTACTTTTATCATATATTAAAATCCAAAAAAACCTTGCTGCAATTTATTTACTTTTACTTTATTTTGCAATTTATCTTTCTATCTATCTGTCGGGCCCATGGAACCCAGGGTATCCTGGCCCGTCTGCCTTTGGCCCATAGCGCAACGCCTGGCATAGGCCCAGCAGGCCGCCACTATCAAGCATCTCAGCAAGCCCCCTCATGAGGCCCTGGCCTCCCGAGGACCCCTCCTCAGGGAGCAAGCTAACAAGACTCGGCCGCTTCACCAACAGCCTCGCGAGGCGGCCTCCTAAGGTTGTCTCCCGAGGCACCCTCCCGAAGACACGCCGGGCAGGTGCTGCTCGGCTCGGTCGCGTCGTCTCGTGCCCATCACGTGGGTGATGCACGCGGCGACGAACGGCGACAGAGGCCGTGCCAGCAGGCACGGATGAAGAAGGTTTCCCCTTTTGTGCTAAGGGAACAAGGCCAGCAACCCACTTCCCAAAGCAACCCCCAAAGGTTGCCCGATCAGTGAAAGAAGACCAAGACAGCGGGCGCGCAGGGCGGAGGTCATAACCGAGCCCATCGGCGCGTCATGGATCATGCTTTTGCAGGCGAAGACCGCCTTTAGTCAGGATAGCCTGAGCGCCTGTCCCCTTTCAAAACCCTCCAAGTGTGGCAACCCTTCCCGCCTAAGTTTTGAGGGGGAAGAGGACCAAGGCGGGTATAAAAGGACAGTGCTGCCATAGTGGTGGAGGATCGATTCCTTCCTTTCCTACCTTGTATGCGAGAACACCTTCTTGCCCACTGCAATCCCAACTAAGCAAGAGTAGGGTTTTACATCGCAAGGTGGCCCGAACCTGGGTAAACCGCCGAGTCCACGCTTCGCTCCCGCTCACACGTTCTCGCCGTAGCTTCTCCATAGTCTGGCTGTGGTAGGGGACGAGGAGGTAGGAACAAGCTCACCCCAGTGTTCGAACCTTTGGGTCCCCGGAGCCTGAACTCCGACATTTGGCGCGCCAGGTAGGGGTGCGCTACTGTTCTTCCACTCCATCCTCCACTCCACCAGCGCCATCGCCGACGCACGCCATGAGCGCGCTGAGCGCAGGGCTGGCCACGTGGCTCAGACGGATCCGGTGGCTCGCGGCAACCGCCGCCGCCCTGTCGAGACCGCAACTACTGCCGCCACCGACCCCGCTGCCCGTGAGCAGCAGGACTCCTCCCTGCACCCCTCCGTGCAGGCGAACGGCCACACCACCACGGCCTCTTCCTCCCTCGCCCACTGCGTGTAACACCCCAAAATTTTAACCACATTTTTATTAAGTAAAATTTGGCCAGAAATAAAATTTTGATTCATATTAGGTCTTTTATAAAATCAGAGTCTTCTGTGTTTTCTGTTTTCCAAAATTCTTCCCTCCATATAGAAATTTTTGTAAAATATTATGGGCTTTGGTAGTTTTCTTAAATCTTCTCATTTATATTTTAATAACAGTAGGAAATAATTTTATCCCGAAAATTTGCCCTAAAATAATTCTTTTAATAGCATTTTCAACCTTTGAAATACTTCTGTTGCACTACAACTATTTTAAATAATTCTTTAAAAATTCCAAAAAAATTATGAGGGTTCATGTGATGCCTATAGATCACTTTTATGTAAAAACCCATCATGGTCTTTTGAAAATTTTGAGCAAAACATCCTCTTTTCAATTCTGTTCCATTCCTAGGTTATACTGCAACCCTAATTTTCCTTCATCAAACAATTCTGAAATTAATCCACCTTATAGTCCTTCCTAAGAAACCCTTAAGTCCAGAAGATCAGCTCCAATTAACTCTTCTTAGTTCACCAAATAAATCCTCCAAGTTTCTGTCTAGAACTGAATCTCATTCAAACTTGCACTAGCAAGTTTTTCTTTTTGCCAAACCAACTCCACCATCATCACTCTCCACCATCATCACTATCATCCAAGGAGACACCATTCTGCCAAGTATCACTTCCATAAGAATTTTCTAAACGGCCATAGCATTATGTCAAGCACCTTGTGTGCATGACAAAAATTTTGCCTCTTCCTAAACTACATTGAACACTTGATCATCTGGCCAAACCATCATGTCCCTCATCTATAGAATCTCCACGAGCATCACCCTGCTAAATATTGGCTTGATTGGACCACTGTGGCCACCCTGGCATTTGATCGAGCACTCTGTGTGCATGCTCTGGACGTGGCCAGAGCGCTCGGGATGCACCCGCCAGTGCCAGAGCTGTGTCTCCTCCTGCCGCCTTCCCCCTGCTCGTCTTGATCGCCACGGAGGTCCACCCGACCGCCCAGCTGCCCAAACGTGCCTCGCCTTGGCCTCTAGCGCCGCCTCTCACCGGCTAGAGCACCGCCCGACGAGTCCCGCCCCGCCACGCCTTTGCCAGGGCCCTCCGCCTTAATTGCCAACGACCGGAGTTCATCCGCAGCTCACCAACCAACCACCGACCTCGCAACGGCCTCGCCGACCCCGACACCAAACACTATTCGCCATTGATGGCCGCGCCACCATGTCCGCGATCGGGAAGCTACGACACCGACGTTCCTCGCCTTTATAAGCCTTCCCGAGCTCGCCTCGCTGCATACACCTCTCCTACTCCCTCCTGTGACCTTCCTCGAGCACTCAATCAACCGGAGAGGGCCGTCTTCCTTGTCCCCGATAGGCACGGCCGCCGCCACTATCGCGTTGATTTCGACGCAACCACAACCTCTTCCCCTCCATTTCCTCCACCACTAGCCTCCTGGAACCCTCACCAATCGATTCCACCCCTCAATTTCACCAGAGCAAGCTCGTAGGAGGGCACCCCATTTTACCTTCGTCGGAGATCTCGGGAGGAGCTCACCGCCGGCCACTCCGTCCACTTCGGCGACCAAGGAGGGTACCCACGAGACCTCCTCGACCTCCTGAGCTCAAGGGTGGCCTCAGTTTTCCGGACAGTGCCGCCGTTCGCCGGCAAGCCTCGCCCGAGTGCCGTCTTCGTTCGACCGAAGGAAAGAGAGGAAGAGGGCGCGCGGTTGGACCAGTCAAACCTAACTGGTGGGCCCACGGGACCCACCGTCAAAGACTGGAGGTCACGGCCCGCGGCTGTAAGTGAAGGCGTATTCCGGAGATTACGTCTTCTCGTATGGAATGCGTATAATCGGGAATGCGTCTTTGACGTCGACAGGTTTTCCGCGCGGCCAGACGACTGGGCCAGGCCTAGTGGCGCCAAGCGGCTAAATCCCGCCCAGGGCGCATTTCTGCTTGCTAGGTTGCTGCCCTTTTCTCTTTTTCTTTTCCAGTAGGTTTCAAATAATCCTACAGCAATCTTTTCACAACCAAATTTGATGATTCAAATTTCTAAATACTCCTAAATTCATGCTCTATTAATCCAGCTAGGGTGAACATTTTTCCTAAGCTTTGTCTCGGTTGGATCTATTAAACAGTCCATTTCTTTATTTATTTCAGCTTAGAAATTCCCTAGGAAAATCATATGAACTCCAAATCATTTGATTCTTTTTCTGATATTCCTAATTTTTCATCTAGTTTTTTTATAATTTATTTCAAAAAAATCCAAACAACTTTTTAGCACTGTTTTGGCTTTATGTGGTAATTGTAATATTTTTGAAAATAGGAAAAATGGAGGGAAGAGAATTTTCAAAACTTTTGGAGTGCACCCAACACTTCTGCAAGCTCAAGGCAAGCATCTTGAACACTTGATATGGTGAATGCATGGTTGATTATTTACAAGAATAATGGAATCATGAATATGTTGAATTCGAATCAAATTTGCATATGGCTAGTTATACATGCATGACCCCTTGATAATATTTTCTCTCCATGAGGTATGAGTGGGTATGGCTATTTTCACATGTCACATATTCCTATGTTGGTCCGGACTAATCTGCAGGAAAGAATCAGTCACGAGAAAAGTGACCGTGAGACTGAAATCTCGTTGTGACGAGAATGATCAGTGATGGCATGTTGGGACATGTCAGGTGGTGACCCTGTTGGGTACTACCATAGAAATATATTGTGCTAACCACTGCAGGAAAACTTAAACCTCCTGAGTCGACCATAGATTGAGTCTTGTTCTGGTAACCCCCATACTTGTTTCGTGCTGCCACTGGTCCCTGCCACAGGTAGGGTATGGTTTAGTAAGTTGATACCAGAGGCCGTACACACCTGGTCAGGGGGCATGGGTGTATCCGGCTGGGCCGAGAGGGGGGCACCCCTTGTAATCCGTGCGTTATGAATTGTGATCCCATGCTATTCAAGACGATGGTCTCCCCGTCTTAGAGTTTTTCTTGAACGATGCTTTGGGTGATTCCTGGATTCCGGAAAGTTAATCTAGTGTGTGCTGGTCAGGTGTGTTTTCAACCCAAAGACCGTAATGGGAATTAGCCAGCGTCTCGGTGTTGACTAAAGAAATCCTTTACTTGTGGGTAAAGAGTACACCCTCTGCAGAGTTTTAAAACCTATTCGAATAGCCGTGTCCGCGGTTAAGGACTACAGTCTGGGTTGGTTAAGTATCGGTCTTGTGTCGGTCTTCGGAGGAAATAATTAAAATTGAGCATGATTCATTTTTGCAGGATGATGATTGTCACTACCGATGCTATCATGAATATTATTGTTATCATTGTGGACTAACCACTTCCTTTTATATGCAACTCTGAGTATCACTTGGGATGGCTAGTCCACCTGGAAACTCATTTATATTTTTCTGGGTATCACTTGGGATGGCTAGTCCACCTGGATACTCATTTATATTTTTCTAGGTATCACTTGGGATGGCTAGTCCACCTGGATACTCATTTATATTTTTATGGGTATCATTTGGGATTGTTAATCCACCTTGATACTCCTTTTTATTTTCCGAGTATCACTTGGGATGGCTAGTCCACCTGGATACTCATTTCTTTTCAAGACCTCTCGAGGCGTCGCTTTCAGACACACGTTTGGCATTTCTTTTCAGGACTTCTCGAGGCGTCGCTTTCAGACACCCGTTTGGCATTTCTTTTCAAGACCTCTTGAGGCGTCAGTTTCAGACACCCCTTTGGCATTTCTTTTCAAGACCACTCGAGGCGTCGCTTTCAGACACCCGTTTGGCATTTTTCTTGGAATTCTTCGGGCGGTCCAGCGCCTGATGTTCCATTTTATTTTCTTGATTTATTATTAAAGTGATATATTTATTCATCCGCACCGTATTAATATTTATCATGCCATGCTTTAATATCGGTCAGCATATGCATATAAAATTAACCCATCGTGATCATATGCACTCTACTACATTCGGTATATCTTTTGTTCATGATGTCTGCGAGTACATTCAAACGTACTCACTGGCTTGTCCCTGGCTATTTAATTGGCCAGGTCAGGATTTCACAAGGACTACTACAACGACGTCCATGCGGAACCTAGGATAGCAGCCATGCGGGATAGGAATTATCCGGGTCAGCTGTTCCTGTGGGAATGGAGCCCCATCGGCGTTGGAGAACCACGAGTCGCTTCCGTCACCCGTCACCAGAAATCATTGTTGCATCATTAGACCTTTATGGTCTTGTATCCAATTCTTGTAATTGCTTGGTAATCTGTAACAAGGATGTGTCCACCAGTAACAGTAATCCTGGGGCTGGTGACGACACGAGGGGTTAATTTCTGGAATATCGTGCCCCGGAAATCCGGCCTCGACACCGCGAGCCGCCGAACGCGCAGGCCGCGTTACTCATGGTGCGCGAGCTGCTTCGCTACCATCCAGCTGACGCCGGCTATGACGCCTCGCTTGGTCGCATCACCGAGCTCGTCAACGCTGCCGGGGACGCTCAGGCGCCTTCCCGCTTGCTCCGCCCTCCGCCGTCTCATGCTGGGGACGTGGCGCACGGCGCTCCCCCGCCGCCTCCTCTGCGCGACAAGCTCAGCGGGCCCCAACACAACGTGCGGGCACGTGAGCTGTCCCGTGGCGCATCCTCGCCGGTCCGAGACGAGGACAGCTGCCAGATCATCCACCGTGCGCCGCCTAACGCGCGAGTGCTCCTCGAGCAGCAGCGCTAGCGCCAAGACCGGGCCGTCCAGGAGGTCGCGGCGGCTGGGCGCCAGAACCACGCCGCCCTCGCTAGCGGTGTTCCTTCGAGCGGCGTGGGCTGCCGCGCCTTCACTCGCGAGCTGCGTCGGGTGGTGTGGCCTGCGAAGTTCAAGCCTGAGCTGCCTCCACGCTACGACGGCACCCCCAACCCCGCGGAGTTCCTTCAGCTCTACGTGCTAAGCGTCGAGGCGGCAAACGGTGACGACAAGGTCATGCCGAACTGGTTCCCCATGGCCCTCAAGGACGGCCCGTGCTCCTGGCTCATGAATCTCCCTATGGCGTCAATCTCATCGTGGGCCGAGCTCTATAGCCAGTTCATCGCCAACTTCATGGGCACGCAAGACCGCTCCCTCACCATCAACGACCTGCGGCACGTGTGGCAACGCCCTGACGAGACCCTCCGCAAGTACATCCAGCGCTTCAACTAGGTGCGCAACAAGATCCCGCGCGCCTCTGACGCAGCCGTCATCTCTGCGTTCTCTACCGGCATCACGTACGTCAAGATGCGCGAGAAGCTCGCCATCAACGATGAACTAGACTCGGTGCTTGAGCTGTTCGACCTCGCTGACAAGTGCGCCAAGGCTGAAGAAGGTCGCCTCTTCGTCCACAACGACCCCGATGCGGTGCTCGATGCCGCCAAGGCCAAGGGCAAGGACGTCATGCGCAAGGTCCCTGCCGTGCTTGCGGCGAAGCCCGAGCAGAAGCATAGCTGTGACCGCGGCGAACCCAGAAAGGACGGCCGGCCGCTCTGCGCCTACCATAACTTGCGCTCCCACAGCACTGAAGACTGCCAGGAGCTCAAGCTGCTCCGCGACGAGCGCCAGGGCCGCCGAGATGACCGCAATGGCCGCGGCGCCAGTCACGGAGGTGGCTGCGGTGGCAACCGCTGGGACGGCCGCACCGGCAATGGCAACTTCCACCAGGGATGGCGCGACCAGCCTCGTGAGGCCGCCTGGTGCGACCAGCCTCGTGAGGCAAACCCTCAGGCCAATGCCGCTCGTCTGCTGCTACCGCTGCCACCCCGGTGGAACGACATCAACCAGCCTGATGAGGGTGCTGGGGGCTACCAGGAACCTCGCGCGGTCGCCTCCATCCTTGGCGGGGCTCAGGCCCCCGTGTCCAACCGCCACTTCATGCAGCTCTCTCGCGAGGTGAATGCCGCCCTCCCGAGGCCTAAGGCCGCATGGCCCCTCAAGTGGTCGCAGTACGCCATCACCTTCGACTCCAAGAACCACCCCAAGTCCACGGCTTCCGCAGGCACACTCCCCATGCTGTGCACTCCCACCATTAGCAACGTCGCGGTCACCAAGACCCTCATCGACAGAGGCACTGGCCTCAACGTGATCTCCATCGAGACCTTCGAGATGCTCCAAGTGCCCTACAACTAGCTGATGCCGACCAGGCCCTTCTCCGGAGTGACCAATGGCTCCACCATCCCCCTGGGGCAAGTGCGCCTCCCCGTCACCTTCTGCACCCGCAAGAACTACCACACCGAGCTCATCGACTTCGACGTGGCGCACATCGGCCTATCGTACATCGCCATCTTGGGCTACCCAGCTCTCGCCAAGTTCATGGCGGCGACCCACCATGCCTACAACATCCTCAAGATGCCTGGCTGCAGCGGCATCATCACCGTCACCTGTGATGAGAAGGAAGCGATCTGCTCCCTCGAGCATGCCTACAAAGCCGCCGCTGTCGCACATCCGGCTGATGAGGACGCGGTCGAGCCTCCTGAGGCCGCGCCCGCGAAGAAGAGGCAGCTGTTCTCTCAGGACCGCGTCGAGACAAAGAAGGTGTCGGTGGACGGCAGCGGCTCAGGCCCTGCCTTCACCATCGGCGCTGGCCTTCCTCCTGCATAGGAAAGCGCACTCGTCACCTTCCTTCGAGCAAACTCGGATGTTTTCGCCTGGAAAGCATCTGACTTGTCTGGTGTGCCGAGGGAGGTGATCGAGCACCACTTAGCGGTGTGCCCGAACGCATGCCCCGTCAACCAAAAAGCACGGCGCCAGGCGCCAGAGAAGCAAGTTTTCATCGTCAAGGAAGTTCAGAAGCTCCAAGAAGCTGGAGTCATCCGAGAGGTGTGCCATCCCGAACGGCTCGCCAATCCAGTCGTCGTCCCCAAGAAGGGCGGCAACGAGCGTATGTGCGTTGACTTCACCAGCCTCAACAAGGCTGGCCCTCAGGACCCCTTCCTGCTGCCATGGGTCGGTCAGGGCACGGGCCTCGCCGCCGGCGGCGCGCGCATGCCCTTCGGCCTGAGGAACGCCGGTGCCTCCTTCAAGAGGCTGCTGCCCCTCGTGCCAGGGCCTCGCGAGCCCCTGCTCCTCACGAGCCCCCTGGGCCTCAGGAGCCCCCTGGTCCTGGAGGAGTGAGCTTCCGCGGCGCGCCTCGCCAGGCGATCTGACGACTCCCCAGTACAGTTCTGCTGGGTGCGTCCGAGCAACACCTCGCGCGGCCCAAGTTCTTTCTCGCTGCGCCTTCCGCACCTTCGCTCCTGGGGTCCTTTCGCCAAGGTGATTTGGTTTAACGCAACTGAGGGCGCCCCACGGGCTGCACCAACCTCAAGCTGACCCGTGCCGGACATGGCAGCCTCGCCCCTCTCCTTTTTTTTGTAATGAATCTTGTTGATTATGCTCTGATGAGTTTATGTTGCCTGCTTAATTGCGTGTTGGGTATGATGCCGTCTCGAGAGCGCCGCGCGCTCGCGACCCCTCTCCTGACCGTTCCATGAGCGGGGGCTAGGCACGGCGCCTGTGCTCGGGTCCATCCCTGCAGCGCCGCTAAATTCAAGTGACTGAGCTCTGGCTCGCGGGCCTGCTCCCACGCACATCACCTCACCGAGGTCCTTGGTGCCTTATCTCCTCACACAACGACCATGAGCGGGCTAGCGAATGCGCGTCGCTCCCCCCATTGTGAGATTTGTCGACATGCAGTTGTCTCAGGAGGCAAGCCGCTCGGGAGCCTCACGGGCAGCCTCTCGCAAGCCGACCTGCGGCGGTCGCCTAATCAGAAGGCCTCGCGAGACGAAGATGTCGAGGGCCAAGCCTCGCGAGGCATGCCTCGTGAGCCGCATGCGCTCCTCACGAGCTGTGGTTCTCCCAACACCGCTCCCCGTCAAAAGCTAAGTCCAACCTTCTCGTGAGACGCCCTTACCGTCACTCAAGCTCTCTCCCCTCGCGATCTCGCTGAGCGCTGGCATTTTTTCTTTCGCGTGAGCCGATTGCACGCCAAAGGAGGGCTCCCTGAGCATCACGCCTCAGGAGCCCTCACTAGCTCCAAGTGCCCCTCACCTCCTGGCCTTGTCCTGGCATCGCGACCGGACATACCAACGACGGCTGAGGCCTGCTCGGGGGCTGGGTCCTGACGGCGTAGAGCGCCGAGGCGAACAAGAAAGAAAAACCCGGCCTCACGAGAGGACTTCGGGAGGGAACACATACATCCCGAACCACAAAAGCGTTAAGTTAAAAGCATGAAGGCCATTGTTTCACACCCCCACGGGGCTACATTGATCCAGTGCAGGAGAAAAGAAACACAAGAAAGAGGCCTAGGCAGGGCGCCATCATCCCCAAGACTCCAACATGGACGCCGCGCGCGCTTAGTCGTAGTCCTCATCCTCGCTCTTGACGCGGGGGGAGCTGTAGTCGCTTCCGCTTCCGCCGAAGGGGGCGGCACCGCTGTCGCTGTCATCCTCGCTGGAGGAGCCGTTGTAGCTGCCGTCCTCGCTTTACGTGCAGCACTCCAGACGGCTGCCGGAGATCCCAAAGATCTTCACGAAGAGCGTGGCGGCCCCGTCGTACTTGAACTGGAGGACGTGCCCCCGCTTCAGGCCGTGGGCGAGGGCGAACGACTTCCACCCCTGCTTCAAGAACATGAAGCCCGAGGGGGTGAACTCCGTCGCCACCCAGGAGGGGCCGTTGCAGCAGCCATCGGCCTGTACCCACAGGCCCAAGGGCGCGCGGTCTGCCATCGCCTCCGCGAAGGAGTCCGGGAGCCGGAGCCAGGTGCAGGGCCGACGATGCATGTTCACTATGAACTCATGAGCCGCCTCCGCCGAATGGCTCCCTGCCAGGGAAGGTAGGGCGGCCACCCCGCCACGGCCACCTCGGCCGCATGTGCCCTGCCCTCAGCGCCCGCGGGTGGCGCCCCTTCTGCGGCCGCTGGGACCGGCGCTGGCAGCCGCCGGGGAGCGCCCGCGCCCCCTGGGTGGAACTCTGGATGCGGCAGCCGAAGCGCAAGCATGCCCTCTTCCCATCGCCATCACTGCAGCGACTCTGGCAAGATGAAGAAAGGAAAACTGGAGGAAGAAGAAGATGGGTGGAGGACTTTGGCTCTTCTCTCCCCCATCTTTATGCTTGGCGCGGGGCTCTTCTCGTCGCTCCGCCTTCTTCGACGTCGGAAATTGAAGCAGTAGCAGTAGCAAGGAAGGCAATGATGGTTTCGTGTCACGCGTGGCAGGCTTTATATCAGCGCGGGCGGTTATCGAGGCATCATGGGAGAAGTGGGGGCGTCCCCCGTCACATCGTGCGCCACGCGTCGCGCCTGGCCCGCAGGCGGTTACGGCCCGCACCGTTTCGCCCCCTGATACGCGGGAACGTGCGCACCACGGGCCCGGGGCTACTGTCCGGCCCATGGAGCCCAGGGTATCCTGGCCCGTCTGCCTTTGGCCCATGGTGCAACGCCTCGCGTAGGCCCAGCAGGCCGCCACCATCAAGCATCTCAGCAAGCCCCTCATGAGGCCCTGGCCTCCCGAGGACCCCTCCTCAGGGAGCAAGCTAACAAGACTCGGCCGCTTCACCAACAGCCTCGCGAGGCCCTCTCGTGAGGCGGCCTCTTGAGGTTGCCTCCCGAGGCACCCTCCCGAAGACACGCCGGGAAGGTGCTGCTCGGCTCGGTCGCGTGGTCTCGTGCCCATCACGTGGGTGACGCGCGCGGTGACGAACGGCGACAGAGGCCGTGCCAGCAGGCGCGGATGAAGAGGGTTTCTCCTTTTGTGCTAAGGGAACAAGGCCAGCAACCCACTTCCCAAAGCAACCCCCAAAGGTTGCCCGATCGGCGAAAGAAGACCAAGACGGCGGGCGTGCAGGGCGGAGGTCATCACCGAGCCCACCGGCGCATCATGGATCATGCTTTTGCAGGCGAAGACCGCCTTTAGTCAGGATAGCCGGAGCGCCTGTCCCCTTTCAAAACCCGCCAAGTGTGGCAACCCTTCCTGCCTAAGTTTCGAGGGGGAAGAGGACCAAGGCGGGTATAAAAGGACAGTGCTGCCATAGTGGTGGAGGATCGATTCCTACCTCTCGTACCTTGTACGCAAGAACACCTTCTTGCCCACTGCAATCCCAACTAAGCAGGATTAGGGTTTTACACCGCAAGGTGGCCCAAACCTGGGTAAACCGCCAAGTCCACGGTCCGCTCCCGCTCACACGCTCTCGCCATAGCATCGCCGTAGTCTGGTTGTGGTAGGGCACGAGGAGGTAGGAACAAGCTCACCCCAGTGTTCAAACCTTTGGGTCCCCGGAGCCCGAACTCCGATACTATCACTATCAGAATTAATCCTTGCAAATAACCGCTAAGGGGATTGATAACCCTCTTATTTGCATTGGGTGCAAGTGTTTCTTTTGTGTGTGTAGGTGCTGCTAACGAGGTTCTGTGTGGTTCTCCTACTGGATTGATAACCTTGGTTCTGAACTGAGGGAAATACTTATCTCTACTGTACTGCATCATCCTCTCCTCTTCGGTGAAATCCCAACGCAGTTCACAAGTAGCACACGCCCTACTGTAAAAAATTCTAAGTATCAAATATAGTGCTTGTACACACCTGCCACTGGGCACCTTGGCGGTAGGGTTGCACAGGCTACCGCTAGTCTGTTTGGCGGTAGGGCTATGCTACGCTGACGTGGATAAGTTGCCTACCGCCAGGGACCTTGGCAGTAGGCTGGTCTACCCTATCGCCATCGACCCCGGCGATAGGAAAAGGGTCAGATCCCGAAAAAAATTCGAACCAGGGTCAGATCTGGCTTAACTTTCGCGAAAGGGTCAAAACACCAAATTTGGCCACCAGGAGCAGCACCGTGCACTAGTGTAGATGCGGCCTAGGTGCGCATGTTGTGTGTTAGTTGACTACATGGCATATAGGTTGTTAGTTCCAACCAGCTGCATGCATGCAGTTTTGGCTGAGTGGGTGGTGGCCGTTGTGTGAGCTAGTTAGTGCTAAACGTGTGTACAAGTTGTCGGAGTCATTAGTTGAGATAAGGATGCATGCCATCATGGGTTGCCGAATT
Organism: Elymus sibiricus; assembly: GCA_039707655.1. Classification (NCBI taxonomy): domain Eukaryota; kingdom Viridiplantae; phylum Streptophyta; class Magnoliopsida; order Poales; family Poaceae; genus Elymus; species Elymus sibiricus. The sequence continues at coordinate 155,942,263 of CM077668.1, forward strand.
GTGTGGGCGGCTAGTTGGTTAGTGGCTTGACCAAGAATTTGTGTAGGTGTGTGTGCATGCAGGTAGGGATGGACCAAAAGCTCGTAGCTCACGAGCTTAATGAGCGCTCGATAATTTGGCTTGTTAATCTCGTGGCTCACTTCTAAATGAACAGAGCCAATCATCGATTTTAGCTTGTTAAGCTTAAAGAGCTTAACGAAACGAGCTAACGAGTAGCTCGTTATGCTCATTAGTGACAACACAACACATATTTTCATCTTACGTGACAAAATTTTCGTAGCACCTCAGCCCATCTATTCAATCTAATCTACATAGGAGGCAACAAACTAGTGCATTTCCTTTTGTAGTCACCATCTTCCTTCTTAAAAACTACATCTACACACTCATCATGTAGACCGTAACACATCAGAATCTGTTAACGAGCGCTCACGAGCTTAACGAGCTTCGAACGAACCGAGCCGAGCAGGGTTTTCTGCTCATTAATCTTAATGAGCTTAACGAGCTGAGCCTTAACGAGCACGAGCTTAACGAGCATGAGCTTAATGAGCACGGGCTTAACGAGCCGATCAGCTCGTTAATCCACCCCTACATGCAGGTAGCGGGTGTGTGGTAGCAGTGTGTGTGTCTTGCTACTTAAGCTGTTGTAATCTAGTTCATTGTGTTAAGAGATGAAAACAAGGAAAAGGCACAAGTGTGTGTGCCATAAAAATCCATGCATGTTCTTCTTCTTTGTGTAAGTTTTCTTCTCCTATCCTAGGCAGCTCCAACAACCTCTTAGCCACAGAACTCGAAAACTTGCTTCGCAACGATGTTCAAGTGCACCTCCTTGATGCCCTTGTCAGTCCCGAGCCCACTAGATGTGAGCTCACACATCTTGTTAAGAACGAACGTGGACATGGACGGTTGCCACTTCATGATGTTCCCATACCATTCTTCTTTTCCTTTGGCACAACGAGCACAAATGTTGTAGGCATAAAAGGAGGACCCATGCCTAAAATCTCGAACACATCTGAATCAGAAGGCATTTGGTCCTCGATGGGGGGCTGGGAGTTGATACGTCCCCAACGTATCTATAATTTTTTATTGTTCCATGCTGTTATAATATCAATCTTGGATGTTTTTATAATCATTTACAGCAATTATATATCATTTTTGGAGACTAACCTATTAACCTAGTGCCCAGTGCCAGTTAATGTTTTCTGCCCTGTTTTTGTTTTACAGAAAATCAATACCAAACGAAGTCCAAATGCCACGAAACTTTTTGGAGATTTTTTATTGGGAAAGATAAACACTAGAAGCTTCGGGAGGAGGCCAGAAGACCCTGGTGGGGCCCACGAGCCACCAGGGCCCGCCTGGGGGGGAGGGACAGGTGCGCCCTGGTGCCTCGTGCGGCCCACCAAGCTCCGTTTGACCTAATTCTTCCACTATAAATTCAGAAAAATTAGAAACCCTCAAGAGAGTCCATGAAATACTTTTTCTGCCGCCGCAAGTTTCTGTTCCAGAGAGATCCCATCTAGGGTTCTTCTCCGGTGATCTGCCGGAGGGGGAATCGATCACGGAGGGGTTCTACATCAACCTTGCCACCTCTCCGATGATGCCTGAGTAGTTTACCACAGACCTTCGGGTCCATAGGAAGTAGCTAGATGGCTTCTTCTCTCTTTTTGATCTTCAATACAATGTTCTCCTCGATGTTCTTGGAGTTCTATCCGATGTAATCACTTTTTGCGGTGTGTTTGTTGGGATCCGATGAATTGTGAGTTTATGATCAGATTATCCATGAATATATTTGAGTCTTCTATGATCTCTTTTATGAATGATTATTATAGCCTCGTATTTCTTCTCCGATCTATTGATTTGGTTTGGCCAACTAGATTGATTTATCTTGCCATGGGAAGAGGTGCTTTGTAATGGGTTCAATCTTGCGGTGCTCAATCCCAGTGACAGAAAGGGACATGACACGTATGTATCGTTGCTATTAAGGGTAAAAAGATGGGGTTTATACATACATGAGTTTATCTTGTCTACATCATGTCATCGTTCTTAAGGCATTACTCCGTTCTTATGGACTTAATACATTAGATGCATGCTGGATAGCGGTCGATGTGTGGAGTAATAGTAGTAGATGCAGGCAGGAGTCGGTCTACTAATCTTGGACGTGATGCCTATATACATGATCATTGCCTTGGATATCATCATGATTATTTGCTTTTCTATCAATTGCCCAACAGTAATTTGTCTACCCACCGTATGCTGTTTTCTTGAGAGAAGCCTCTAGTGAAATCTATGGCCCCCGGGTCTATCCAAATCATATTACTAAAACCCTAAAAATATTGCTGCCATTTTCTTTTATTTATTTTATTTTATATTTTTGTTTCAATTTATCAATCTATCATATACAATTTAATCTTGCAATCTTACCGCCAAGGGATTGACAACCCCTTGTTTGCGTTGGGTGCAAGGATTTGTTGTTTGTGTGCAGGTGCTGCTAACGAGGTGTTGTGTGATTCTCCTACTGGTTTGATAACCTTGGTTTCATAACCGAGGGAAATACTTATCTCTAATATGCTACATCATCCCTTCCTCTTCGGGGATAATACCAACGCAAGCTACAAGTAGCAGGAAGAATTTCTGGCGCCGTTGCTGGGGAGACATCATCAACATCTATCAAGTACCTTTGCATAAACTCTCATCTCCTTGCATTTACTTTATTTACTTTATTTGCATTTGCCTCCCATTTTCATCTCCCCCACTTCTAAAACGTTTTTACAAAAATACAAAAATATTTTTCGTTTGCCTTTTTCTTGTTTGCTTATTTGCTTGCTTGTTATCTTGTTTGCATAGTCACGATGTCTCAAGAAAATACAAAATTGTGTGATTTTTCAAATATTAATAATAATGATTTTATTAGTACTCCGATTGCTCCTCCCGCCGCTAGTGTGGAGACTTGTGATATTAATGCCGCTTTGCTAAATCTTGTCATGAAAGGTCAATTTTTCGGTAGTCCTAATGAAGATGCCGCATCCCATCTTAACACTTTCGTAGAATTGTGTGACATGCAAAAGAAAAAAGATGTGGATAATGATATCATGAAATTAAAATTATTCCCATTCTCGTTGCGGGATCGTGCAAAAATTTGGTTTTCATCTTTACCATGAAATAGTATCGATTCTTGGGATAGGTGTAAAGATGCTTTTATTACTAAGTATTTTCCGCCCGCGAAAATTATTTCTCTTAGAAATCAAATTATGAATTTTAAGCAACTTGATCATGAACATGTTGCCCAATCTTGGGAGAGGATGAAATTAATGATAAGAAATTGCCCTACTCATGGTTTAAATTTATGGATGATCATACAAAAAATTTATGCGGGATTGAACTTTGTTTCTAGAAATCTTTTAGATTCCGCCGCGGGTGGTACTTTTATGGAAATTACTTTGTGTGAAGCTACTAAATTGCTTGATAATATTATGGCAAATTATTCACAATGGCATACTTAAAGAACTCCTACTAGTAAAAAGGTGAATTCTATTGAAGAAATTAATACTTTGAGTGATAAAGTTGATGCGCTTATGAAATTGGTTGCTAGCAAAAATGCTCCTATTGATCCTAATGATGTGCCATTGTCCACTTTGATTGAGCAAAATAATGATCCCGTAGATGTGAATTTTGTCTCGCGAAACAATTTTAATAATAATGCTTATAGAGGTAATTTCAATGCTAGACCGTTTCCTGGAAATTCCTCTAATAATTATGGCAATCCTTATGGTAATAGGATGCCCTCAGATCTTGAAAGTAATATTAAAGAATTTATCAATGCTCAAAAAGTTTTCAACACTACGATAGAAGAAAAATTGAATAAACTTGATGATATGTCTAGGAGCATTGATAGAATTATTCATGATGTGGAAAATATTAAGACTAAAATTTTGCCACCTAAAATTGATATTAGTGAATCAATTAAAGCTTTATATGTCTCCATGAATGAGAGTAAGAAAAGAACCGCCATGCTAAGAGCTAAACGAGAATTTTTAGAAAAAGCGATTCCTCCCGGTTTTTATCGTAGTAATGATGAGGATATTAAAATGATTGGTGTTTCATCTATTGATTCTTTATTTAGCAATATTAAACTTGATGAAAAGGGGACTGAAGAAGAGTCAACTTTAGCTAAAGAGCGTCCCCATAATTCGGAGGGTGAAAATCTTGATAAGAAAATTGCTAAAAGTGGGTTTGGAGAGGTAAAAACTTTAAATAGCGATGTGCCCACTCTCTTGGATTACAAAGATTTTAATTATGATAATTGTTATTTGATTGAGTGCATTTGTTTGTTACAATCCATGTTAAATTCACCCAACGCTTATGAGCAAAACAAAGCTTTTACTAAACACATCGTAGAAGCAATGATGAAAGCGTTAGAAGAAAAGCTTGAACTAGAAGTTTCAATTCCTAGAAAATTATATGATGAATGGGAAGCCACCATTAAAGTTAAAATTAAAAATTATGAGTGCAATGCTTTATGTGATTTGGGTGCTAGCGTTTCCACAATTCCAAAATCTTTATGTGATGTGCTAGGTCTCACCAATATAGATGAATGTTCTCTTAATTTGCATCTTGTGGATTCTACTATTAAAAAGCCTTTGGGTAGAATTAATGATGTTCTTATTCTTGCAAATAGAAATTATGTGCCCGTTGATTTTATTGTTCTCGATATTGAATGCAATTCTTCTTGCCCCATAATACTTGGTAGACCGTTCTTATGAACTATAGGTGCCGTTATTGATATGAAAGAAGGGAATATAAAATTTCAATTTCCACTAAAGAAGGGTATGGAGAACTTCCCTAGAAAAAGAATTAAAGCACCATATGAATCAATTATGAGGGCCACTTATGGAATCAACTTGAAAGATGACAATACTTGAAATTATGCATTATGCCTAGCTAGGGGCATAAAACAATAGCGCTTGTTGGGAGGCAACCCAATAAATAAAATATATTTTTTATGTTATTGTGTGTTTTCCCTGTTATGCTACTGGTATGATTGTGTTTTTTTGTTTTTAATTAGTGTTTGTGCCAAGTAAAGCCTTTGGGATGATTTGGAAGATAGTATAATTGATGCTGTTTGAAAACAGAAAGTTTTGCGTCTAGTGATGGAATTTTGATTTTTCTCTGGAACATCATAACCTTCTGAATTTTTTACAAAATATTTATATATGAATTTCCCACGTCTTCCTAATTTTTCAGAATTTTTGGAGTTACAGAAGTATGAACATAATTCAGATTTCTATAGACTGTTCTGTTTTTGACAGATTCTCTTTTTGATGCACTACTTGCTTGTTTTGATGAATCTATGGATTGTATCGGGGGGTATAAGCCATGGTGAAGTTATAGTACAGTAGGTATAATGCAAAAATAAAATATGAATGGGTTTGCAATAGTACTTAAAGTAGTGATTTATTTTGTTATACTAACGGATCTCACGAAGGTTTTGTTGAGTTTTGTGTGATTGAAGTTTTCAAGTTTTGGGTGAGATCAGGATGGATGAAGGAATAAAGAGTAGCAAAAGCCTAAGTTTGGGGATGCCCGAGGCACCCCAAGGTAATATTCTAGGAATACTCAAGCGTCTAAGCTTGGGGATGCCCCGGAAGGCATCCCCTCTTTCTTCTACCAACCATCGGTAATTTTACTTGGAGCTATATTTTTATTCGTCACATGATATGAGTTTTGCTTGGAGCGTCGTGTATTATATGAGTCTTTGCTTTGTTTGCTTTTTAGTTTGTCACAATCATCTTTTCTGAACACACCTATCTTGAGAGAGCCACACGTTTATCATCATTTGTTAGAATACTCTATGTGCTTCACTTAATTTTTTTTTGAGCTAGGCAGTTGCTCTAGTGCTTCACTTAAATATTTTTTAGCACGGTGGTGGCTATATTTTGAAGAAATAAACTCTCATGTTTCACTTATATTATTTTGAGAGTTGATTAAAAATTTGAAGAAATAAATTCTCATGCTTCACTTATATTATTTTGAGAATTGACAAGATTAAAATTTTGAAGAAATGAATTCTCATGCTTCACTTATATTATTTTGAGAATTGACAAGATTGAAATTTTGAAGAAATATTTGCACTCTCATGCTGTGGCGCCCCGCCTGATTACCACTGTAGCCAGACGGTCGCCGCACACACCAGCCCAGGAGATCACTCTGGCATGCGCTTTTACAACAAGTATCATGAACACAGACATTTCTATTATTGGATATACAAGTCTTACATGATATTTACAAGGGTGATGGCAGCGGAGAAGCTCTATCTAAGGCAGCATGGTCTTGGTGCGGCTCCAATCCACAGGGATCTGACTGGGTTACTCTCCTAGCCTGCGAACGCTCCGGCTCCTCGCTAGTGGACGTCGAATCCTTAGGTGAACCTGGCCACATTGAAGGCCGCTGACTACTTTTGAATGTACTCGCAAGCAAACCAAACTAACATATACACCAAGCAAAGCAATCCATGGCATTCAAGCATGCATTTGCTGTCTTAACAACATTAACCATTATGTCATGGCAGGATTATCTAGCAAGATTAATCATCTAGCATCGTTAATCATCATGTTATAGCAAGATTATCTAGCATGATACCTATTGGAGTAAATACAGTAAAGTAAAGCATATCAAGCAAATAATTCATACTCCGAATATTCTCCCGATCCAATTCGATTCAAACTTGGCGGTCACTTGACCGCTCATCTCATAGCCATTGCATGGCTAACATTCATACCCCTGACATCATCTGAAGTCCATGTATCTGCACTGCAAGTCTGACAAACCTTACCATTCTCTGATTCAGTCTTAGCAATAACATTATATAGTTTGTTCCTCCAGATTCGACACAGACCAAATAGTGTGTGACCTAGTACGAACTGTGTCCCATGACCGAGGATGCGGCTATTCGAATAGATTTACACTCTGCAGAGGTTGCGCACTTTACCCACACCATGGAGCTCCTGGCCTCGTACTCCCATTCGGGTGGACCGGTGCTGCTCCAACAAAACTTGTCTATTGCCTGGCACTCTTACGGCACCACCGACAATCATACCCTCCCAGGGTCATGTCCTGGGTGGCCCCTGTGTCACCCCGTGACACGTGCCACCGTCGTGGCCAAACAAAACTGTCCCAAACGGGGACCTGGATCCATATAACTTAACTGGGCTCACAAGGTTATCGCCGCCTACCGGGCCAGGGTAGCACGCACGCATAACCTTCCCTCTTTGGAGGTACCGACAAGAGGCAGGACAATAGACCAAGCTAGGGCCGTCCCATACCGGCAAGTGTGGTTGCACTTGATGAGCTCGGTTCGGTGGCACTATGACTCGATCCAGCCGACGGAGGAGGTTGTCATTATTAAGTCACATTCTTTATTATTGCAGTAACAGTAATAATGCATAATGTAACAACATAACAACCTATCTCCATACAATATCACAACGAGTCATTTGTGAAATAATATTTAAATGGCAAGTTTATTACTTTACAAGTCTTAGCTGTAAGTGACAACCATCTGAACCCTTGCATGAAATCGGCAAACAAACCAGTGGCCACCAGAACGGTCTTTACAACTCAGATCTGGGACGTTACCGGAATAACTCAACCCCGGCTCAAGACGGCTGAAAAGCAGCTCAGAGCATGAGACGGTGTTGATAAAAAAGAGTGTAGCGGTTCCCTAAGACGGCCGAAGAACAGCTCAGAGCATAGGGTCACCGTTACAGAAAGAATTCAACAGCTGCCCGAGACGGCCGAAAAGCAGCTCAGAACACGGGCCAGTTGTTGAAAAGAGAAACATAAAGTCGGCATCCACCCCGGACGGCCGAAAGCAGCTCAGAACACAGGCGTGGTGCCGTCATCAAAGAAAGGCAAGCACGGGTTCATTAGCGTCACCTACAACTCACCACTACGCATACAAGCATAAGCATATTAATTTAAACACGCAGGAATAACACAGAGCAATGCTTTAGGGCACATATCGGAGGGTCGGCTTGCCTGGGGATCGAAGAGTTCATCGGAAGGAGGTGCGGTAGCCTCGCAGGAAAATCCGCCGAAAAAGGTTCCCTCTCGGAGGGGCTGAATAAAAGGGCAGGGGCAAAATGGGTATTTTTATAAAGTGTAAACATGGTGAGAGTGATGTCATCGAAACGGGCTCGACGAATAGAGAACGTGGGCTTTGGATTCACCTGAATCGGAGTTGTGGTTGAAAAGATACGGGCGTTCGTTCGTTAGGCAGAAAACAAACAAAAAGGTGTTCATTTCTGCGCTTAACTGACGAACGGCCGCAATCTAAGGGTTTCGGCCGGTGGCTGAATAAAGAAAACATACTCCTGGAAATATGCTTTCCTGCACAAAAAATGCATTTCAGCTCTAAGCCACAGGGAAATGGGCTTTCAACTACAGAAAACGTAAACCACAGAATGCGCTTTCACTTATCCACGTCACTGGGTCAGCTGAGTCAACGCAGGAGGCCGACAAGCGGGACCCACTGGCCGGCTGGAGGTTGTCGTCTTCCTCTTCGCGCGCGCTTGGCCGAGGCTGGAGCATCTCCCGCCGGCGATTGCCGGCGACTCAGGCCACCGTTCGGGATGCCCGGCCAACCGCTGTGCTCAGGAGGCCGAGGCGGTCTCGTCCCTGTAGGGCACGACCGCCGAGGAGCGCTCGGCCGAGCGGGACGCCAGCCACGGCGGACGGCGGATACGGCGACTTCGGGCGCGGCACCCTGGGCCACCGGAGAGGGAAGGAAAGGGCGGAGGGGCTCCGCCGGACGTCGGTGTTCCTCTGGTGGTGGTAGGAGGGAGGGAGGGGGCTCGGCTCGCCGGAATCCGAGCGAAGGCCGGCGGCTGCCATGACGGCTACAGGAGGCGAGGAGAGGCTCCGGCGATGGGTTGGGGAGTCCGGGAGGTTCCTTGGAGGGAGAGGAGAGTGCTGAGGGTGGAGTGGGTGCTCGGGGAGGGCTCGGGCCGCGCTATTTATAGCCGCCCGAGGACGGGCGGATGAGGATGGCCGCCGTGGCGTCCTCATCTATGCCCTGGAGCTTCCGGTGAGGTGGCAAGCACTTGGTGGTGCCGACCTGACAAGCGCCAGAGGGAGGGGACGGCTCAGAGGAGAAGAAGCCAACGGGAGAGGGAAAACTACGGCGGTCACGGGCGGACAGTGGCCATGGCAGCGCTGCCGTGGCGCGAGGAAGAAGAAATCAGAGAGGAGAAGGGCCTAGAGAGGGGCAGGTGGACGCCGCGGAGCCGTTTGACATGCCGGGACACGCCGGAGCTGGCCGGAGCTGGCCTGCCGACGAGAACAGTGCGCTGACCACCGTTTTGGCCTGTCCCAAGCGTGGTCACCATGGGTGCCACGTGCTCTGGAGTTTTCCCGAGTGCAACATCATGTCAACGGGGTGTCTCACTGCTCATATAGATGAGAGATGTGGCTGGAATCCACTGGAAGGCCATGAGGTGAGAGAAACTTGCAGAAGAAGATTCTAACAGTAAACTTGGGTGGATATTTCTGGAGAAATGGATGAAGGAGGGGAGCTGGATCCTTGTCACAATGAGATAGGGTAGGAAGGACTAGATGCTTGCCAAATTTTAAGCCACTTGGACCTCATTTGCATATACTTCCTTTGCAATGCAATTTTTGGTCCAGAAACTAAACTTGGAAGCTGCACTCATCTGGCTTGATGAAATGAACTGAATTTTTGTGTAGGGATGTTATTTGGGTATCTGGAGAGACTGGCAAAATTTCAGCTCATTTGGATGTGCCAAAGTGGTACTTTCTTCACAGAGCTTTTCTCTGGACAGAAACTAGATGGAATTTTTGGGAGAAATTGGCTAGATAAAATGATGTGAATTTTTGCATGCTCACATCATATAGGAAATGTGAGGTCCTGGATTAATTTCAAGATTTTTGAAGCAATATAAAATGTAGTTGCTTCACAACCTCAAAATAAGTCCAGAAACAAGAATTGGATGATGTGCTCAAAATTTGATCTATGGAACTTGGGTTCTTGATGGAAATGGTGAAGATAAGGATATGAGAAGCTCCACAAATTATTTGGGATTTTTCCTGGCTATCTAAATGGTAGTTCTTTAAGAAAGTGCCCAAAATGCAATATTGGCTTTAAATAGGAAAATGCAATTTTCCTTATTTAATTATGACCAATATTTTTATGGGAGCTCAATATGATCACAAAGAATATCTCCACAAGTTTTCATGAACTTTGGAGATAGATAGATATTTTCCTGGATTTAATTCCTTTAACTGGCAGAAAAAGGAATTAATTTTAAATGAAAAATATTGCAAATGACTTGGCAATATTTTTGCATATCCAGGGTTTTTAGATATGGGAGAGTCTCTTGGAAAAGTTTGGGAGGCAACATATCAAAGGAAATTGGGGTTCCTTTGTAATGGAAGGAAGTAGGGTTTCCCTTCCGGTAACTCGGGAGATAGGGTTTCGGTGGCAAAATCCTGAGAAGATAGTTTGATGGCAAGGTTAGGCTAGAGAGAATCTCTGGTTGGATAGGGAAGGCAAGGCTATATGACCATCTTCGTATACCCAAGAGCGAGAGAAAATCCGATAACATCGAAAAAAAGACGGGAGTCAAATCCCGCGAAGGAGAAAATCAAGGAGCGAAAACCAAGGTGTCACACATGCTTCACTTAAATCTTTTTGAGAGTTGATAATAGTAACGGTAATTTGCACAAGATATGAAGTTGGTCTCAAAGTGATGAATATTCAAGAAGGATATTGATAAAAACTTTCATATAGATCATTGGATATGATGAGTGTGATTCCTTGCAATAGTTTTGCGATATGGAAATGATAATATGTGAGTCATGTTTGTGAGTAATTGTGATTTAGTAAAAATATTAGTGTTAAGGTTTGTGATTCCCTATGCATGCACGTTAAGTCAATAGTTATGCAATGAAATTATATCCTACTTATGGTGCATTATTCGGTGTTAGTTGTGTTCAATGCATGTTTATGACCGTTTTCGTTTTTTGGTTGGTTGCTTCTCAATCTTTTGCTAGCCTTCATTTGTAAGAAGTGGAAATACTGCTTGTGCATCCAAAATCCTTAAATCCAAGTTGTGCCAAATGAGTCCACTATATCTACCTATATGCGGTATTTCAATGCCGTTCCAAGTAAATTTGCGTGTGCCAACTCTAATTTTCAAAATAATTTTTCCATTTTGTGTGCCCGTACCGCTCATGAAGCGGCAGGGGGTGGCCATTATTTTCCATGCTAGGTGTGTTATTCTCACGATGAGTGTTTATTCACTTGTCATTGCACGAGAGAATGGTTGGTAATAGGGATGCCCAGTCCCACAATGAAATCAAAATTTATAACAACAAAATTCCTTGGAAAGTGTTGGTTTGGAGGGCACCCGTGGATACGGCTAGCCATGGATTGTGAAAGAATGGTGGAAAGGAAATAAACTTTACTTTTTGTTTGGGAACCACCTATGATGTGTCTAGCATGGAAAATATTGGGAATTCTCGGTCGTTTTCGTTGATAGGAAAAGCATGCCCCTGAAAATATTTTTATCTCTTTAATTTCAGCTTTGAGCTCTGGCACATTTGACAAATCTCTGCTTCCCTCTGCGAAGAGCCTATCTATTTACTTTTATGCAATTTTTATTTTTCTTGAGTCTCCATCTTCTCTTACAAAAGCACCAACTAGAGAGCACTATTGTCATATTTGTGCATTGTGTGTAGCTAATATTTGAGTGTGTTCCATGAATGGATCAATGATTGGGCATAATGGGCTAGGAATAACTTTCTTTAGCGTTGATATTTTGAAGGACATGGTTGCTTGTTAGCATGCTTGAGTATTTATATCTTCATGTCAAACTATAGACTATTGCTTTGAATCATTCAAGTCCAATGTCCATGCTACAAAAGAAAAGAATATGTGATGAATATGATAGGCAGCATTCCACATCAAAAATTCTGTTTTTATCATTTACCTACTCGAGGACGAGCAGGAATTAAACTTGGGGATGCTGATACGTCTCCAACGTATCTATAATTTTTGATTGTTCCATGCTATTATAATATCAATCTTGGATGTTTTTATAATCATTTACATCAATTATATATCATTTTTGGAGACTAATCTATTAACCTAGTGCCCAGTGCCAGTTGCTGTTTTCTGCCCTGTTTTTGTTTTATAGAAAATCAATACCAAACGAAGTCCAAATGCCACGAAACTTTTTGGAGATTTTTTATTGGGCAAGATAAACACTAGAAGCTTCGGGAGGAGGCCAGAAGACCCTGGTGGGGCCCACGAGCCACCAGGGCGCGCCTGGGGGTGGGGGCAGGCGCGCCCTGTGCCTCGTGGGGCCCACCAAGCTCCGTTTGACCTAATTCTTCCACTATAAATTCAGAAAAAATCAGAAACCCTCAAGAGAGTCCACAAAATACTTTTTCCGCTGCCGCAAGTTTCTGTTCCAGAGAGATCCCATCTGGTGTCCTTCTCCGGTGATCTGCCGGAGGGGGAATCAATCATGAAGGGGTTCTACATCAACCTTGCTGCCTCTCCGATGATGCGTGAGTAGTTTACCACAGACCTTCAGGTCCATAGGCAGTAGCTAGATGGCTTCTTCTCTCTTTTTGATCTTCAATACAATGTTCTCCTCAATGTTCTTGGAGTTCTATCCGATGTAATCACTTTTTGCGGTGTATTTGTTGGGATCCGATGAATTGTGAGTTTATGATCAGATTATCCATGAATATATTTGAGTCTTCTCTGATCTCTTTTATGCATGATTATTATAGCCTTGTATTTCTTCTCCGATCTATTGATTTGGTTTGGCCAACTAGATTGATTTATCTTGCCATGGGAAGAGGTGCTTTGTAATGGGTTCGATCTTGCGGTGCTCAATCCCAGTGACAGAAAGGGACATGACACATATGTATCGTTGCTATTAAGGGTAAAAAGATGGGGTTTATACATACGTGAGTTTATCTTGTCTACATCATGTCATCGTTCTTAAGGCATTACTCCGTTCTTATGGACTTAATACACTAGATGCATGCTGGATAGTGGTCGATGTGTGGAGTAATAGTAGTAGATGCAGGCAGGAGTCGGTCTACTAATCTTGGATGTGATGCCTATATACATGATCATTGCCTTGGAGCGTCATGATTATTTGCTTTTCTATCAATTGCCCAACAGTAATTTGTCTACCCACCGTATGCTGTTTTCTTGAGAGAAGCCTCTAGTGAAATCTACGGCCCCCGGGTCTATCCAAATCATATTACTAAAACCCTAAAAATATTGCTGCCATTTTCTTTTATTTATTTTATTTTGTATTTTTGTTTCAATCTATCATATACAATTTAATCTTGCAATCTTACCGCCAAGGGATTGACAACCCCTTGTTTGTGTTGGGTGCAAGGATTTGTTGTTTGTGTGCAGGTGCTGCTAACGAGGTGTTGTGTGATTCTCCTACTGGTTCGTTACCTTGGTTTCATAACTGAGGGAAATACTTATCTCTACTGTGCTGCATCATCCCTTCCTCTTCAGGGATAATACCAACGCAAGCTACAAGTAGCAGGAGTCCTCGACATAGGACGGAGGGAACTGACTCTCGGACAGGACAATGGCCTGACTAACCTCTTGTGTTTGCGTGGTCATGTCCTACAATCGCAGCACACATTGACAGTAAGCTTAGCACATGCTACCGGACCATCTAGCTCAACACAACACAATATGAGCAGCATACATCAACAAGCCTTCTACCAAGAGTAATTTTAACATGCTCCCGCTTACCACTCTTTTCATATGAGAGGTAAGAAGGTAAGAGTTAATTTAGAGGAAAGGATGAAGCCCGACTTTAAATTAATAAAGCCACCAGGCACCAGAGTAAGAAATACAAACCACACCCACGACAAAGTTAAGGCAGCACATAAGTTCAGATAGAGGCCACAACCGGCAAACAGGCACGCAAGCCCACAAACCCACACATCACTAAACCAACAAACTAACTAAGAGGCTAGATGACGACAAGGAGCACCAACTACTGCGGCTGCTGCGAACCGGTGCGCTCACCGGCCAGGATAGTGCTTGCCGAAGAATGGACTCGAGAAATAAGAAGCTCCACAGCCGCCTTGTCGCCGTCCTTAATCAGAGATTTCCACTGCTGCAAAAGGATAGAGAATTTGAACAAACATTCAACCGCCTTGTTAGGGAACACCTGTTCAATGGTAAACTTATTACGGGTCGTCCACAGGGTCCAACACATGACAGAAAACCCAAACCAGAACAATCTCCTAGTTTGGCCAAGCAGAGGAGAGACAATGGAAGGGAGCTCAGCAAAATTAATCGGGGCCCAAGATATAGCCAACCACTCACGGAGACAGCTCCAGAAGAACTTAGCCAAAGGGCAGCGGAAAAGAATGTGGTCTGTATCCTCAGGGTCGCCGCACAAGGCACATAACTCTGAGCCCGGCCCATGCCGTTTTTTAATCTGATCCGCAGCCGGCAGGCGGCCACGCATGGCTTGCCACATGAAAATTTTAATCTTAGGCGGCACCCTAGCCGCCCAAACAGGCTTAAACTTGTTAACAACCGAACCCAAGGACAACATACGATAGCAAGATTTGACAGAAAAACGACCAGAGGCAGAATGAGGCCAAGCGACCGCATCCCGAGACTCTAAGAGCGTAGGGAGGATGGCAACAAGACGGTGCCAATCCTCCAACTCTACATGAGACGGGCCCCAGCGAAAGCCAAAGTCCCACTCCCTGGCCGCAAGCTCCGCGACGGAGACAGAAGGAGACGCAACATAAGAAAATAAAGTAGGGAAGGCCGCCGCAAGGGGCCCCTCCCCCACCCACCAGTCCAGTCAAAATCTCACAGAAGCACCATTACCTATAGAAAATTTAACTAGGGCCCGAAAATCGTCTCTAACAGTGAGGAGTTGGCGCCAAAACTGAGACACAATAGGGGAGCCCGCCGAGTTGCACAAGAGGGGGAGGAAGTAGGGAAGTATTTAGCCTTAAGAATACGCAGCCACAACGCGTCAGGAGGAGAGGAGAGAATATGCCACCACCATTTGAGAATGAGGCATTTGTTCATGATGGAAGTGTTGAGGATCCCCAACCCTCCCAAAGTTTTAGGTCTGCACATGAGTTTCCACATAACCAGCCTGTATTTCTTCTTATTATCCGTGGTGTTCCAGAAGAATCCACTCCTATGTTTATCAAAACCTGCATGTGTGCCTTCAGGCAGCCGATAAAAACCCATGAGAAACATAGGCAGGGAAGACAGACAAGCATTGATCAAACACACCCGGCCCGCGGTAGAGTTGTAACGCCCCCTCCATGGCATGACCCTATTACCAACCTTAGTGACAGAGAAGGCAAAATCTTTAGACAGAAGTTTGTAGGGGGAGATGGGCATCCCAAGGTATTTGAAGGGAAATGAGCCGAGGGAGCAGTTGAGGAGGGAGGCAACCCGCCTCGCCTCCTCCGCCAGGGCACCCAAAACCAAAACTTCGCTCTTAGAGAAGTTAATCTTAAGACCAGACATCTCCTCAAAACATAGAAGAAGGAACTTCAAATTAGCTAGGCATTGATCCATATTTTCCACCAGAATAATAGTATCATCCGCGTACTATAAGTGAGTCACACCGGAAGGGATGAGATGAGACGCGACAGGAAGGATATGGCGGGCCGCCGCCGCCCAGTTCAAGATGCAGGAAAAGGCATCAGCCACAAAGTTAAAGAGCAGGGGTGAGAACGGATCACCCTGTCGAAGGCCCCGACCGTTTTTAAAGTAAGGACTAATAGAACCATTCACAGAGACCGCCGTGTGGCCACCACAGACTAGTTGCATAGCGGGATGAACATAAGCACCCTCAAATCCCTTAGCCAGGAGAACATCACAAAGAAAGGCCCAGCTCACCGAATTGTATGCCTTCTCAAAGTCAAGCTGTGGCACCACAGCATTACAATTCCTGACTTTCAGATCATGGATAATTTCATGTAAACTAAGAAACCCATCAAGGATAAAGTGCCCTTTAATGAACACCGATTGTTGCTGCCCAATGACCTTATGAGCAATAGGGGAAAGCTGCATGGCAAAACCGTTAGAGGCGAATTAAGCAATATTGTTAATCAAGGCAATCGATCTGAACAGTTTGATGGAATCTGCCCCTTTGACCTTGGGGAGCAAAGAAATGACAGCATAATTTAGCCTAGAGATATCCACCGTACCCAAACAAAAACCCACCACAACCGCATAAACCAGGTATTT
Organism: Elymus sibiricus; assembly: GCA_039707655.1. Taxonomy (NCBI): domain Eukaryota; kingdom Viridiplantae; phylum Streptophyta; class Magnoliopsida; order Poales; family Poaceae; genus Elymus; species Elymus sibiricus. Next base: position 155,958,560 of record CM077668.1, read on the forward strand.
AAGGACTTGCCAAAACTTCTGAAAGAAGGAAATAGAAAACCCATCAGGCCCGGGGGCAGAGTTAGCCTTGGACGAAGAAACCACCAAGTCAATTTCGTCATGAGAAAGAGGGATCATGAGTGCAACATTATCCTCCACAAAAACCCTCTCATCAGCCCCCCAAAGATTGGGACTGGTCCTGATATCAGCTGGGGGTTTGGCAGCCAAAAGAGCAGAGAAGAAAGAGAAAACATGGCCCTTAATCACCACGGGGTCAGCCATAACCACCCCATTGATAATGAGCCTCAAGATGGAACACCTCCGACGACGGCCGTTAGCTATCGCAAAAAAATAAGCAGTAGCAGAATCACCTTTGAGGATCCAAGAAATGCAGCCATGCTGTTGCCAGTACACCTCCTCCTGCTTATGCAAATCCAGAAGAGCATTTTCTAACTCGTATCTATGAGCCCAACCCCTTTCATCCAAACCAACCGAATCTGCTATCGCATCAAGAGACTTAATACAAGAGAGGAGCCTCTCCTTCTCTCTGCGAGAATTAGCAGACCGATTGCAGCTCCAACCCCTAAGAAAACGCCAGAGGTTGGAAGAAAGGAAATGCCAATCGTCCACAGGACCGAAGGAGCAGTGAGGTAAACCATAAGTACTAAGAATCTTGCCCGACACCAGCTGTGAGAAACCTTCGATCAGAAGCCAAGAAGTGTCAAACCTAAAAGGGCGGGAGCAAGAGGAGGGAGCCATGCCCGAATCGAGGAGAAGGGGGGTGTGATCGCTCCCAATAGAAGATTCCGCAACAAGAGAGGAACGAGGAAACAACCTGTCCCAATCAGGGGAGATGAGAAGTCTATCCAAGACCGAACGAACAGGATTGAGTTGATGCTTAGACCAAGTATACCTTGCCCCGGACCTATGAAGTTCACAAAGAGCAAAGTTAATGATGAAATCATTGAAACCCTCCGCCCTAGACCAGGAAAAATTATCATTATTTTTGTTCCAGGGAAACCTAACAAGGTTAAAGTCGCCACCGATGAGAAAGGGGCGATTAGTGGATTCAACTTTGGCAGCAAGCTCCAGAAGAAAATCGTTAGACTAGGAATGATCAGCCGGCCCATACACCCCAATGAACTCCCATCTTTTATCCAAAACACGGTGAAGCAGGACCAGACTAGCAAAATAAGAACCAGAATCGAATGACACTAAATCGAAAACGTCTTGACGCACCCCTAAAAGAATACCGCCCGAATGGCCAGAGGCCGGCAACCACTTCCAAAAAAAGGTCCCATCAGTAGCCAAGGAAGCCAGGCCAACATAAGAAAAGGAAGCCTTAATAGATTCTTGCAAGCAAATAAGGTCAATATCATTGGTACGAATATACTCCTTAAGCAAATTCCGGCGCCCCCTAGCCCCAAAACCGCGCATATTCCAGAACAGAGCTCTCATCTACAATTCAGGTTTTTGATGCGAAGACTGCTCCTGCACAGGGCCACCGGCGGCACCGACCTTTTGCGGTGAGGTTTGGGAGCCTGAGATAGAGGCACCACCACCCTTGCGGCAGAGCTCCCCTCAGCCACAACCGAGGAGGAGCCCGAGGTGGCCGCGTGATCTTTGGCCCTGGCCAGAGCCGCCTGGACAAGCTCGTTCGCCTGAACATCATAAAGGAGACGGGAAGGAGACCCAGAAGAAGAACCCAAAATAAGACCAGACTAGGAGGCTACCTCAAGAAAATGAGCATCAGAAAAATTAGAGAGTAAAACGCATTTGGGAGAGACAAGAGGCGTACCTACAGAGCCGATATCCTTCGCCTCAGCCCTCCGAGCAGCGCGCACAGGCACTGGCTCCCCCGCGTCCCTGGAACGGTGGCTCTTGTGAGCTGTGGAGATGGGAGTGCGGATGGGGAAGGAGCGCCCGGAGGATGGCGAGGGCACATCGGTCTTAGGGGACACCACCCTGCCTAGGTCCCCGTTGAGCTGGCAGCAGATGCCCGTCGTGGAATGCTTGGAGGCACCAGATCCCCAGCTCTAGGGAGAAAACTTCTGGATCATAGACTTGGAGCGAGGCGCAGCTGATGGGGGGGGGGGGGTGGGGGCCACAACGGGAGGAACGAGCCCATCATCCACACCCGAGAGTGACAGAGAGAGGGGCCTGGCAGGACGGTTGGAGCAGACGGCAGACAACGGGCTCAAAAACCCTGGATCCATCACCTTGGTAGCGGGACCCCCAGCATCAGGAACCGCGACAGGATTAGGGTAGGCTGAAGCCACCGCACCCCCACCACTCCCACCGCGTGGAGCCCAATCCTTGAACACACCCTGCATATGTGGACTGAGAGCATCCCATTCGCTCTGCGAGAAGGGAGGCCTGGAATCGCGACACTCGTTCTGGCTGCTACCCTCATGGTTGCCATCATTCTCCCCATCATCAGACGGTGCAGGAGGAGGGGGTGGGACCTCAGCAGAAAATGCGCAGACCCTTCAAGACGAACGAAGATGCGATAAGCCAAAGAGCCGTGGAAATCTGAACATGACCACGAACGCGTTCGGGATTGATGCACTTAATGAGCATGCGAACTGGGCTAGGTCTAGCGAGCAAGGCAGCATCCACAGAAATAGGCAACCCAACCAGATCTGCAAAGGCCATGACAGCGCCAGAGCTACGCATCACCAGCGGGACGCCGTCCAACAAGACCCAGGAATCAGTCAGGGCAGTGGAAGCCTTCCCACCCTCATCCACCTCCTTAACATCGATAACAAGATGGTTACGAGCAAGAGTGAAACTCATCCTAAGACCGTTGGAGGATGGAAAGATAACACCGAAAGACGATGGAGACAATTGCTGAATCTGCCAATCCGAACCATTAGGGCCCCAAGCTTTAAGTTCATCAGTGAGCATCTGGGGAGAGAAGTCTTTAGACAGGACATAAATCACAGCGGCATTCTGGATGACGAGGATACGGGAGACGCGGTCAAGTTCACCTACGAGCGCGAAGAACTCACAGCCAGGCAACCCCAACCCAAGGTGTTTGAGTACAGGCGGAGGAGAGCGGTTAATGCACTCAACAGTAAGATGGCCATCCTGGCGACAGATGAGGCAAAAAGGGGGAAACTTGATCAGACCACTAGTTAATCAAATCAAAGGCTCAGATCTATTATTTACTCTTACCTCTCATGTGAAAACAGAAGGTAAGAGGGACCATGCTAAAATTTTCCTTCTACCAATCCATCACAACTAGCTACCAATCTAGTGTGTTCAACACTACGATACAACCCTAGCATGCTACAAATCCATCACCAATAGCTACCACAATAGCACAATCTCACAGATCGACAGTGTACAATGCTACAAGATTGTCATAGATCAAACCCTACCACATGCTCTAACATCAAACGATACCACATGCTCTCAGATCTAGCTACAACGAGAACAGAGAAGGGGGTGATTGAACTCACAGAGGCCATCGTTGTTGCTCGAGGGACACACGGGATAGGTCGGAGAAGACGACACGAGTCATCGTTGCCATGGACTACCGGCCAGAGAAGGAGCGCCGCTTATCTACTCATCGGTGTCAATGCACATTGGAGGGAAAGTTCGAAAGGGGGGAGAAGGGTGGCGGGAGTTTCGGCAGTGAGGCAAAGGGGGCTATATAGGGCGACCGAATCGGTAGGAGGTAACCTGAAATTCTCCCGCCGATTTTTTGGAGACGCGCGAGCTCGCGCCATCTCTGTGGTCGCATGAGATCCGCGCCAGGTACCCCTCCCCTGCTTCAGCCAAGCCTAGCTAGCTAGAAACTACTGATTGGGGGGTTCCTAGCGGGCCTGGCTGTGAGGTGCTTTAAACATCGTGCTATGCAGGCCAAACAGTGTATGCAGGTAACCAAACTGACCAAATATTCTCCGCGTGAGCCTGGTTGGGCTCTATGCGAGCAACCAAACACGCCCTACATGGTCGTTGAGCTCCAGTCCATCCTCAGCGATCAGCGGAGCACCCTCCTACTCTTCTTGTCCGACGTCGACGGAGAGTAAGTGGGTTAGCAAGGACATCCGCATCCCGCTTCCATTTCGGTAGTTGGCCCCCAACGGCATGGTCTCATACTACGGGAGGTTTGGCCACTTACAAACAAGGCAATGTATTTATTTTAAGAATACACAAGGCAATGTAGTTAGACATGTAGGCCACTTACAATTTAAGCATGCAATGGACATTTGGAAATTTAAATATTATGGCTTCTTCGGGCATCTCCAATGCCGACCCTCAAACCGTCCGCATACATCCGGACCGCGCTGTCCGGACCGCGGAATCCATCCGACGCGGGCCTGTATTGGTACGCGGCGCGGTCCGGACGTACTTTCTCCCGCAAACCAGAGATAAACATGGGGGGTTTGCGGGCGTACGGATAGCAACCACGCCGGCTTCTGACCACCCCCCAAAACCCTCCTCCCTTGCCCGTGTGCATTCCCACCCGGCGCCAGCTGTCCGCATTCATGCCGCTGTAGAGCACGCCGCTGCACATTGAAGACGGCTCAGGGCGGACGCGACCTCTCAGTGCCTCCGCCATTGAAGCGGCGGGCCTGCCGAGGGCGCTACCCGCTGCACGCCCGACTAAACATGCCTCCTCGCTGCATTCATACGCCTCCATTAAACCCGCGTGGAAGCCGAGAAACCTACTCTGGCCACACGTCCGTTCACGAGCCGGTCGACATTAAAGGCAACGACGGGCAAGCTCCTCCCATCCGCTCTCTATTTAAAGGAGGCCAAACGCCGGGCAAGAATCGCACCACCAAGTTAGCCACTCCCCATCTCTTCCTTCCACCATTTTCTCCACCCTTTCGATGGCATCCGACGAGCAGGAAGAGCAGTTCTCCGGCATAAAAGCCGGCTGGGTGACCCGGCAAGCCCGTTAGACACGAGTGAGGCAGCGCTACTCCACCTCCCTCGCCTAGCCCAACGGAGCAAGTTGCCTCCCCAAGATGGCGCATGGTTCAACACCTTGCCGCTCCAAGCCAGCTCGCGGAGGATTGGCGAGCTGCTCCAGATTGTCATGGGGGGAGCACGGCGGCACGGGCATCGTCGCTGCCGTGGATGATGTCGTGTCGTACCACGCCTCCCGTGCCTATGACCGTGCCATCCGTCGACAACGCGCACGTAACCACGCCCTGCTGGTAGAGAAAGAAGCTGGCTACATGGAGATCGATGAGTCGGTGGCTAGCGCGTCCGCGTCCGCCGCTGACATCGAGACAAAGTAGAACACGGGAGGCCGCAGCCGCTTCGGTCCCAGGAAGGCCACCGCCGGCTTGTACAGCCGGTGACCTGTTCGGTTCTTTATCTTAGACCATACTCAGCCCCGCCTAGGCTCCAAGGAAGTGGAGGAGCCCCCCTTCCCCTCCGGCTGAAGCACCATCTTTGCCACTCCAATGAGCGGCGCTGCCGGACAAAGGGAAGATACGGGGAAAGAATATACCTCCGGGGCTCCCGGCAGTCCGGTGAGCGGGCTGCCGGACATGGGGAAGACAAAGGGATCCGTCGCGGGCGGCCGTAGACTAGTGTAGTGTATTTGTGTCGTGGGAGTGGAGCTCTGCGCGATCGTACGTGCACATAGTTTTACCTTTTTAGTTAAAATATGTCCAAAATGTAAATGTTTTCGTCTGGTTTGTATGAAATCTGGCATGTTTATATGAAATCCGGCCGTGTTAGCTTGAATTTCATCCGATTTGTTGAAAAAGTGTTTGAAATGTATGCGGGCAGCATTGGATGGCGGCCTCCCGCATCCGTGTCTGCAGACTGGTCCCCCCCTGTCCGCGGACGGATGCGGGAGGAAATTTGCGGGTCGCCATTGGAGATGCCTTACTGTTGAAGTGTTCGCAAGACGCAATGATATTTCATTCTAGGGCGAAATATAACTTATCTTTATAGTTGTAATTAGAAATACATACGCTTGTTGTTGGATGAGTCAGAACTTGAATGTTAGTTCGAACTTAAAGATGCTTGTGTTGAATTATGTAAACTTCAAAAGAATTGTGTAAACTTTGCCAACATTTTTATTGGAAAGCAGTACACAAGCTGTTGAAATATAGGGTGGGCCTTGGGCCCATCTAACAATTTCAGAAAATCTACAAGGGCCCATGTGGGTTTTATGGCAATGGGTGTGGTGGGAAGTTTAGTCCGACATTGCTAGTCGGAGAGGAGTTGGACCTCCTTATAAGGGATTCTCTTCCACATGCTATTGGAGCTTGAGAAGAGAAGTGGTTCCCGCGCGCTCCTCCTCCGCCGCTCGCCACGCCACGCCTCGCCGCTGGAATGAGTCGAGCCGAGCTCACACCTATGCGCTTATTTTTGGCGGCCTCCACGCCCGCTGTCATTCCTTTTGCTGCTGCTGCCGCAGGTGATCCCATCCTGTTCACCGCATACACGGTTGACGGGACAGCAGGCCTCCGAAGCCCCGCCTCTCCAGATCCTGTACGGGTGAGGGGCGATTAGGTTTTTGGGGAGCGTCTCCAACGCGACTGCTTGCCACCGTTCGTCCACGTCCGCTGCATCATATACGTTCGCGTCGTCTTCATCGTCATCATGTCCACCTCCAACGAAGCCGACCGTGCCGCCGCCGAGTGATGACCCACAAGTATAGGGGATCAATCGTAGTCCTTTCGATAAGTAAGAGTGTCGAACCCAACGAGGAGCATAAGGAAATGACAAGTGGTTTTCAGCAAGGTATTATCTGCAAGTGCTGTAAATAGTAGTAACAAGTAGTTTTGTAGCAAGGTGATTCGTAGCAAGTAACATGTAACAATAGTAACATAGTGCAGCAAGGTGTCCCAATCCTTTTTTGTAGCAAAGTACAAGCCAGAAGTTTCTCTTATATAAAGCAAAGTGCTCTCGAGGACACATGGGAATTCTCGTCTAGTCACGTTCATCATAGTTAGTTGATTCGTGTTCACTAGTTTGATAATTTGATATGTGGGTGGTCCGGTGCTAGGGTGTTGTTCTTACTTGAACAAGCAACCCTCTTATGATTACCCCCTCTCGCAAGCATCCGCAACTACGAAAGAAGAATTAAGATAAATCTAACCATAGCCTGAAACATATGGATCCAAATCAGCCCCTTATGGAATAACGCATAAACTAGGGTTTAAGCTTCTATCACTCTCGCAACCCATCATCGACTTATTACTCCCCAATGCATTGCCCTAGGCCCAAATATGGTGAAATGTCATGTAGTCGACATTCACATGACTCCACTAGAGGAATAACAACAACACATCATCAAAATATTGAATGAATGCCAACTTCACATGATTACTTATAACAAGACTTCTCCCATGTCCTCAAGAACAAAAGTAACTACTCACAAATCATGTTCATGTTCAAGATCAGAGGTGTAATGAATATGATTAAGGATCTGAATATATAATCTTCCACCAAATAAACCAACTAGCATCAACTACAAGATGTAATCACACTAGTGGAAAAATGGCTAGCCACAACTTTCGTTGGTGGCGCACCATTTTCCATCAACGCCAGCACTATTTTTTTCAAATAATGCTGGCGTCGGCATAATCGGTATGCTAGCTTCAAGCTGGCGTGGATATTTTGTGAGACGCCACCAATATGTATGCCCAACTGAGCTGAGTAGTCCGAAGACACTGCTAGCTTAGGATCTCGACTCACGCCATAGATAAAAGTCCTAGTGCTGTCGTACCTTTTATTGAAACTCCAGCACTAAGTTTTGCCTATATATATGAGTGTTGGCAGCCATTTGTTTCTCAAACACATTCACTTCCATTCTCCACAAAATTCTACTCCCTAACTAGCTAGCTCCTCTTTGTTTTTGTCCTCTTAGCTATCTAAGTTGGGTGGTAATGGACCCATAGGAGCTTGTCGAATCGGCACGAGCCCCGCGTGAGAGCCCACGTCGGCGGAGTGTGTCAAAAGTTTGAGACTCCGGCGCCTTGGTCGAGCTCTCCTCTGGCCCCGTTGGCTACGGCATGAGCTCGCCACGGCCAATGTAGCCGACCCTGTCCGGCGAATCATCCTGGTGCAGCGCGACGTCCGTTCGATCCGGCAGCTACGCCACCGGCACCGAAGCTGCCGGGAATCAAGCAAGGGCACCTGTGCAGCTTTGCATTTGTCGATGCCCTGCTGATAAGCATATGTCACACACAGAATGGAATCCAGAGCGAGAGTTCTACATCTGCGCTAACCATGGAAAGGTACGTACGTAATATGACGGAAAATACCTCTTGGTCTATTTCCGCTAATTTGCAAATTTCAACTCTATTGTCGCTCACATGAATATGTGTATGTATATTGTGATCCACAGACATCAGGGACAAATTATTGCTACACGTGGATATGGGTTGATCTCGTGTAGAAGTACGTAAGCGAGTTGCTCTAGTGCTCCATTCGACCACTGAGACAACAGATAGATGAGATGCAGCTCAAGAATGATGTGATGCGCGGCCAAATCCAAAAATTCAAGATGCTTCGATATGCGCTTTTAGCTGGTGTTATGCTTGGCCTCCACTACAAAAAAAACACACATCCGTGACATTATGGCCTAAACAAAAAAAATCTGTCATATTTATGACACTTCTATGACGATAATTGTGACAAAAACACGTATCATCATAGATGTGGTGGGCTCCTACTTCTATGACAAAAAATTATGACAGAAAATGGGCTTTTCATCCTAGGCGGGCCAGAGACGCTCCTGCATGACATTTTTTTGGGCCGTCCATGACATAAAAAATTGTGGTAGAAGTGAGGGCGAGGAATTTTTTGGGGAGTTCCGGGTTACGGTGGGTGGTCGGGGCCGAGCGATGCATTGTGGTTTGCGTGTTTCTCTCATTTGTGCGCGTGTGCGCGAGGCGTTCGCTAACTGAACCCGAGTGAGGCGTTCGCTTACTAAACCCGAGCGATCGATCGCCCTCGCACTACATACTGAACATGAGCGATCAATCCCTCGCACTAGGTACTGAACCCGAGCGATCCCTTCGCTGCTAATTGAACCCGAGCGATTCCTTCGCTGCTAACTGAACCCGATCGATCCCTCTTCGCTGCTAACTAAACCCAATCAATCCCTTCGCTGCTTACTGAAGCCGATTGAGCCCCCGTACGTGCGAGACGTAGTCGGTTGTGTTGCCTCTCGATGAACAGTGGACGTTCTTCCACGTGCGCAATACGTAGAACGAGTCGAGACTTGCATCGATCGAGCCCTCGTACGAGACGTGGTGAGTTGATCTAGCCTGTTGGTTGGCTGTGGATGAACAGTTCCTGTTGCTGCCGCCCGCTCGTACGCCCCACCCCAGCCGGTGGGTTGGCTGTGGATGAACAGTACCCTGGCCGTGTGAAGGTGGTTGTCGCTAGATGAATAGGACCCCGATCGATCAAGGAGGCCGTGCCGCGGTATGCCACACCCCATCCGGTTGGGGGTGGATGAACAGGAACACGTGGAGGCCGTAAGCAGTTGCAGATGGACAGTAGCCCATGGAGGCGCGCGGTTGGAAGTTGATGGTGATGAACAGTAGCCTGTGGAGTTCTGTTTTGCGGTACGCCACACCCCTCCCGATGAACAGGACCCCGCTTCGACTGTAGGCGGTTGGAGAGTAGTCCGTTTTCTACGTTTTGCGGTACCCTAGACCCCTCCCGATGAACAGGACCCTGTTTCGACCGTAGGTGGTTGAACAAAAGTCCGTTTCCTCCATTTTGCGGTATGCCAGACCCCTCCCGATGAATAGGATCCCGTTTCGACCGTAGGCGGTCGAAGATAAGTCCGTTTCGATCGTTTTCTGGTACGCCAGACCCCTCCCAATGAACAGGACCCCGTTTTGACCGTAGGTAGTTGAACATAAGTTCGTTTCCTCTGTTTTGCGGTACGCCAGACCCCTCCCAATGAATAGGACCCCGTTTTGGCTGTTCTATCCAAGCCAGTTGGCTCCCGATGAACAGGACACATTCTGACCCAGTCGGTTGCCTCCCGATGAACAGGATGATGTTTCTCCGTTCTGACCCAGCCGGTTGGCTGCCGATGAACATGAGGCCATTGTTGCATACCCCCACCATCACCTCTCCATGTACACGAGCCCTGGTTGTACGTATGCGCGAGTACGCATTCAAAATCCCGCGCGCATGTACGTACGTGGCCGTATTTTTTGCAGCGTGGCTGTACGTACGTGTACACGATTTAGACAGGACTGCCTGAACTCCTACATAGGGGGCTCTACTACGACACTTGTTGCTCCTTACACGGCCACAGTTCATTATGGCAGAGAGACCAATCGACTAGTATGTACGTACACATTTGCGACCAGACAGATAACGCTACGTATGCTTCGACCTGGTGGGTCCCAACTGTCAGGGGGATAAGGAGGCACTTCCTTGCGTGCGAATATGTAGCTGGTGTGTCCCAGCTGTCAGGGGGAGGAATATTTTTTTTTGCACGTAATAAGGAGGCACTTCCTTCCTTGCGAAGATGTAGCTGGTGGGTGCCAACTGTCGGTGGAAGGAAACTTTTTTTCCTGCATAATAAGGAGGCACTTCCTTGCGTGCGAAGATGTAGCTGGTGGGTCCCAGCTGTCATGGGGAGGAATCATTTTTTTTGTGCGTAATAAGGCGGCACTTCCTTGCGTGTGAAGATGTAGTTGGTGGTTCCCAACTGTTAGCCTCTCCACGTACTGTCCTCTTCTGATGGCTCTTGTTGTTGACTACATTGACCACACTTCGTCGAGCGCACCACGGAGGTGGACGATGGCGAGGCCTAGGATGGGAACGACCTGGAGTCGTGGAAGATGGGGCATGGGAGTCCCCGGTAGAGGGGAGTACGAGGGTTGACTGGTTCGGCTGCGGGGTGAGGCTGCCATCACCGGAGAATAACAGAAGGTGTGGGTGAATACAGGTATGACCTAGCCACCGGTGGGAGTAGGGTGGGGCGGCGAGGCCTGCGTGGCAGTAGAGCCGGCCACGGGAACCAGAAGTAGGCGCTCCCGCTGGCGATGGTTTTGGCGGCTGGAGTAACAAGATCAGAGATTGAAGAAGCAGGACGGCCGTCGGATGTCAATCCAACGGCTACGGTTGTCAGAATAGTTTGTTGACTTTTGTTTTTGACCATTAAATTGTTTTGTTGACTAAATGGACAATGCCTTGCGCAGGCTTCGTCCTAGTGGGCTAACAAAGTCAGCTACGTAAGCTGTAGCAGACATGCAGCCCATTTATTTAGGTTTTATAGCCCATTTGATTTTGTTTTCCAATACATCTATTTCCTGGGCAGGGTTAAAAAAATAATAGGTGATTTACTATTTTTGAGAATTTACAGTGCATTTGATTATTTTTTCGAATACATCTATTTACTGGGCTGGGTGAAAAAATAATATTGCGAACATGCACCCATTTATTATTTTTTATAATTTACAACCCATTTTCTTTTAGTAGAAATAGACCCATTTTCTGGGATGGATGAAAAAACAATGTTGGTCTGGATAGAGCATTTCTTATAAAAAATTAATACTGAGCGAGGAATTTTATTAAAAAAACTTAAGTTTGACTTGGTATTCTTATATATTATATAAAAATAGAACTGAGTTGTGTATTTTCTTTAAAAAACATAGGCTGGGCTACACTTATTTTAGGACAAAATAAAACCTGGGCTGGCACGCATCTTTCGACCCAGTTGCATTGCTGATGTTCAACGAACAAGGCCTATGTAGTACAGTACAACTTTACATAGCTACTCAGCCCACATTCAATGACACCTGAAATGGCCCAAACAAGGCTTGTGTACATCTTTTTAAAGTCACCGAGCTCAAATTATAACTTAAGAAAAAAGGTAGAGTCTAGTGAAACCTAATTAAACGTTGTCACGAGCGAAGAAATAATTCAACGGGTCCCACTTGTTAGCGATCGGTCGATGCTCGTGCATACATCTTTCAGCCATATGAATTGCTGATTCTCAGTACAAACTTACATAGTTGACACAATCATATACAACATCATAGCACATTGATCTTGCATACAAAAATTTCACGCAGGGAGCACAATAGGGGTGGAAGTAGTGGATCGCTATGGGTAGGGCTATCTTGAAACCAACAAACTCGTACATCACCGTTCATCGTCTAGATCAATGACGTGGAAATATCTTGAATGATGTGCAAAGATAGAATAGGTCACAATCAAATGTATTGGCACATAAGAGCTTCACACCTATAGCTTAGATATAACTAGTATCTGAGAAGATTCAGTTGTTACCTCGAATTAGTGCACATCCAGGCTGCCAGCCCGACCTCTTCTCCCAAAGAAGCAGTGGCCTCCTCTGCGCGATGGAGTAGGCCCTGTGCCATCCATCTTCGGAGCAACATGGGAAAAGTCTGACGTTGACTCCTGTAATGGACATCATCGACGGACCCCGGCACCAGCGGCAGCGGCAGGACTTCGATTGATGGATTGACCACTTCTTTGACATGCAGGAAGACTCAATATAGGTACATACCTAACATGGTACGTGGCGGCCTTGATGGCGACGAATAGTATAACCCCGGTTCCTACACCAGTATCTCAACACCAATCACCTTCGGTATGGTGGACGGCTTCTTCATCCATGCCATAACCGTTAGAGCCCACCTGTCTAGAGGAACAAGTGTACTTAAGAGCTCACCTCCTAGGTCGTTGATAAGCTCATTCATGGACTCGCTATTCCAAGCCCATTGAGGCATGCCGTGGAAGGTAAGCTTTGTAAAAAACTCAAGCTCAGAGGGCACCGAGCCCCATCCTGGGTGCCACTGATCGAAGCTCACCAGTGCGCCATTGCAGAACAAATGCCAGGAAGATTCGAACACACGACTGCAGTCGAATGTTGTCCGGAACTACAAAGAAATCAGCCGGTGGCGGATAGACTTCGACGAGCAAGTCACTTATTTGGATGTCATGTGCAATGCCAAGAGCTTTGACAAGGTCCTTTGGTGAGATGGGAGGCCGGTCGTCGTTGATGGTTACCATCAGCACTTTGCCAGGAAACTGGTCATCTAGCGCCGCCATGCCACTGTTGAGCGACATCACGCAGCGCTCGAAGGTAGGACGGACCTCAGGATCTCCGTCTTGGAGATCCGCGCTGACCGGCGACATGATAGTGCGCTTGAGTATCGGGAGTAGAGGAGGGGGATTTGGGTGAACTGGAGTAGGAATCGAGATTCCAGAGGTTGGGGAGGGGCGGGGGATTGGGGATGAAGAGGTAGAATGAATTTTGAACGCGCGCCAATACGCTCTCGCCGCGCAAGCGCACGAAAACACCGGTGGCGCCAACATGTCAGCCTAAGAGTCCTATTTTTTTGAGCGCCCGCCCTCAGAGTTCATAATTGGCTTGTTTGGCATTGCGTTACTACTCGGCCCATATTCAATGACACCTCACATTGGCCCAAACAAATGCACATCAACGAAAAGTCACTGAGCTCAAATTATAACTTGAAAAAAGGAACCTTAAACCCTCATTTAGCCCATCAGCAGTTCAAAACAAAAAATAGTTCGAAACAACAATATATACAACTGACTAGTGACTAGTGACTACGACTGACATAAACAGCGAGACATGAAAGTTCAAAAGAAGTCTTGCTACACCACCAAAACGCACCCATCTGCAGCGCTCAGACTCTCGTGATCCAGACACAAATCACAAAGTTCTAAAGAGAGTGAACTAGTACATTGTAAGAGTGACATGGACGAGGATGACCAAATTAGGAGTCTGCCTAACAAAAGAGAACACTACCCATCATTCGAAGAGGGATGATCCAGCACCATCATAATTTGCAGCCCCCCTTCAGCCACCAGTGATTCGGAGACACCAGGACTACACCCTTTCGACACAATAGCCCCATTACCTATCAACTTGAAGGCTTGAACCACATCATTGCTTGTCGGAGTTGAGACATCCAAGGATCAAAGTTAATACAGATGCCTTTCTCATTCTTACCTTCATTTGGTTGCATGTTGTATCATTGACAATCAGGGGCGGTTGATCCCGTAGACCTGAGGTTCACCGTGTACACACAGTTTTCCCTACCAAACAGAGCCTCTTTGCCATTAGGATCCTTGAAGGTGATCTCTTGGTTAATCGGATAATTGAGTCCGAAAAACAGAGAGTGTGAACCAAGGCTGTTTACCCGCCTCCAACTCAAAAATCCTGAAGGCCCCAACAAGCTGGTATCCTGCTCATAGACGTAACAACCATTTTCTGGATACTCACGTATTTGATGCTGCTTGTACACAGTGGGTTTTTTGCAATATAACATTGCCGGCTGATGCGTGCGAATGATCATTAGTCTTTCGACGTCGTCTGATCGAGCGAGGAACCAGTTGTGCTTTCCTGTTTTTGTCAAAGGTGGTGTGATTACAAAGGGCAGGGCCCGTATGGACATTGCATCATATAGAAAAGGAGACAAAAAGGACAGGCATTGTTAATGTAAGATCAACATTGTTCGGAGTATGAGTAGGATAATGTAAGAAACAACATTGATCTGTCCCAGTTGGAACTGAGAGGAAAATAGAGGGAAATGTATACTGGGGTCAAAAATATAGCAGTGCCATGCATGGTTATACTCATGTTTTCTTGCAATCGATTCTTCCCAGGAAACTAACACGCCATGCATGTTACGTAGTCATGTTTTGTTCTCACAAATAAATTCTTCAGAGGAAACTAACACACCATGCATTGTTATATACTCATGTTCTGTGTGCAAAATTCTTGTGAGGATATTATTCTAGACATTAATTGCTGAAGGGCGAATATAGGTATGTAGACATGGTAAGCATGACATGATTTCACTACTTCCAAATATAGAGTTTTCCATATGCACTTTTACTTCCCTACTAATGTATGGTTAGATGAAACAAACAGTGTTATGCATGTTTCTACATCATGAAAATGAGGAAACTAACATGGCCATTGATACATACTCATATTTAGTAGTATAAAGATTACTATAAATTTAGGAGAATATCCATATCTTCCTAACCGTTTGATTATTCAAGGGTACAAATTGGGATTATAGACATGGTCACAATCACATGATTTAACTACTTCCAAATATAGAGATTGCCATTTGGACTTCCAAATTTCCCTATTTTATTTCCTGATTTACGGCATCCCTAATACATTGCCATAGTTCTACTCAAATTCTGCTGTAACAGGGATATGCCAATCATCACAAAAGTTCAAACAATGTCATGGCATTATCATTAAAATCAGACGAAAAAAACTTACACGCGGCGTCCCAACAATAAGTGGTGCCATCTACATTGTCGATCGCGTAGATGATGCCATTGTGTTCAATAGCATCACAGAACTGTGGACCACCATCGATGTAGCGCTGCGAGGGGAGTTGTGTCCACCTATAGCCAGCACCTCCGCAAAGATAGGCGAGTCCGCGGTCAAACAAGGCAATTAGCTTGAAGTCTGCGTAATTCCCAGATGGCGTGGGCACTTGGCAGATTACAACCTTCAGCAAAACAAGGTCCGTCCAGCTGGCGTAGTAATCTACAGGACGTGGGCCACGATGGCAAATCCCTATATGATCCAAGGGAGAAAGGATAATCTCATAGGAGGTGTGGACGTTCACGAGCACCCACTTGTTCCGGTATTCTCCGACGGCAGCCATCTAGTGGGAGTTCATGCCGACCCAGTACATACCTGACAAGAAGTTTCAGGTGATGGTGGTCAGATCGAAGTCGAGGGGCATGATGTACGCCTTTGTATCATGGTGACATTGGTGAGCACGCCATCCCACAAGAGTAGATAGCAGCAAGCAGGGTGTCTTGAAAATCTCAGGCCTCACTTCGACGATGGCCGCGTGCAGGTCCCTCGAGCATGCAGCCAGCCACACGATGCTGAACATATCCATACGCGAACAACAGAGGTGGATGATGTCCCTGGGGAGATTGCTCCAGTCGTGGCTCATACGGATGCTGCGCGGTTCGGGTTCGGCCATGGTGGAGTTTGGAAGGTGGGGTTTTTTGGGGCTTGATTTACGGGGGAGAAGGATCTCGGTGCTGGAGCGGCTAGCATGTAGAATAGTGGTACTGGGGTAGGCGAGCGAGGCGAGGGTACGCGGGGGCACTGTGAGATGAAGAGTGCCCTCAGGATCTCCGGCGAGATGGAGATGGAGATGGAGATGGAGTGGTGCTAGGGGAGAGGGAGACGAGGCGAGGCATGCTGTACATCGGCGGTGACAGTGACTGCACAGGGAGAGGCTGACTTTGGTAACCCGAACACGCTGCCTGGACTAGCGTCACCTCGGGCGCAGGGTCTTGTCACTTCACTATGAGGACCGGATGAATAATATTTTGACCAACAAGTACTACACCTGTACTACTACTAGTAGTAACATAGTACTATAGTAGTATATCGAAAAGAGGTGGTGCTAGCATGCCTCTGGGTTCACTTCATCCTCTAGTTAGCATCCATATTGCGAGCAGACCAAAATTCTTGTGCATGCGGAAGCGCGAAGAAGGCCATTTTTCATTTTTGAGGATAACCGCATATTCCTTAACCAGGTAGCTACGATACTTATTTTTAGGCGACAGTTTTGTGCAAAGAGATGGATATGTTTGTATATCTATTCGTCCACCCAAGTGAGTTTTGCGTAGGTCCCACCTGTCAGGAGGGGGTGCAAAAATAAAAAGGAATCATAAAATGTTCCGCCACGGTGATTCGAAAGAGTGACCTCAACTAGCCAGTGGCATATGTAGCGATAGAAGCATGGGCATGTACACGGACACGTACAACTCCTTTTTTTATGGGAGTACTACTCCTACTGTTGAATAATAGTCAGTACGCTACCCGCATAGGCTTTTCATTTTGTGGGTCGGTCTACCTAGCCGTCTAATCAACTTCCTGCATGCCACTTCTCCCATTAATTCTCCATCGGGAACCGATTTTCCTCAGCTTCTTCACCTCTCCTTCGTTTGCATTCAAACCCCACTGGATTTACACTATTTTAACCGCTTCACATACCTCCAAAACCCCTTTAAATAATCATCTTCTTCCACTCTGTTTAGCCACCTAATCCTAATACTACAAACCATAGCCCTCCGGTCCGGCGGTTCCAAATGGAGAAAGAGATCCGTATGCAGGTTTTTAGCGTCAAACATGTGCTCAACGAAGGCTCGTTGAGGATAGCCGCCACCATCACCGACCATGCAAGGGTTGTTTGGGAGTGTATCAACAACGTATCCAACTCCCTCAAAAATGTGGAGATGAAGATCGTTGGTCTCGACGCAGAGTACACCATGCGTGTCGGTGGGGAGATTCAATGCATCGCCGTCCTTCAGCTGTGCCTCGAAGATGAAGTTTTGGTGTATCACATCATGCATGCGCCCTCCATACCAGGTGACTCCATGATTTCTTGTCTCGGGAGGACATATTCTTCTGTGGAGCAGCCATCGATGGGGACAAAGAAAAGTTGACGCCATACAACCTTCATGTGAAAAACACCGCTGACCTACAATCCAAAATTCCTGTAGAGGGTTGTAAGAAACCAACACCATCGTTATTCAACGTAGCAAAATATGTACTCGGAACAAAGCTTGAGAAGGGCGATGAGACGCTGGAATTAAGGTCATCTGGATGGGAGATTTATCCCTTGACCTATGAGCGGATAAAATATGCAGCCCTCCATGCCCGTGTGAGTTTCGAGATAGCTGCAAGGTCAAAAGAGCTTGTAGCGAAGCCGTCCCCCACAGAAAATGAGAAAAAAGAAGAAGAAGAAGAAGAAGAAGAAGAAGAAGAAGAAGCTGGGCACTATAGATGGATGAACTATTTCCTCTCTTATTCGTAAAAAAAATATTTCCTCTTTGTATATATGGATAGATGAACTATTTCGCTGGTGTGTAGCGTAGGTCTGCTTGAATATATTGAAGTATTTATCCACCTAGTTGTCTCTCCTACTCCTTGCAATGATCAGTATGCAATGCATGTGTCAGACGGCATGTCAGCTTGTCCATGGACGCTGAACTATGCCGACCATCACGTTTCCACCACTGCCACACGCGATTCCCACGACGCCGCTTGAACCCACGACACCACGTCCCCTGACGTGTGCCTCACCCCTCACGACCCCACTACCCCTCTGCCGCGTGCGCTGAGAGGGGAATGTATCTGCTGCACCCCACCCTTGTGGTGCTCGTCTACCACACCTTTAAATGCTACCGTGATGCAAGATTCTGAGCCATTGGATCGTGGATCGAGTGGCCAGCATCGGTCAGTGCGTGTTTTGAAGAAAACTCCCAAAAATTTTCAAAATGGCACTTTGGTCCACAGCCTGAGATGTTGACCATTGGATCACATATCTAATGGCCCTGATGCCTCCGTATCACGGTAGCATATAAGGTGCGGTAGCACCAGATATTTTCCCACTCGTGCCAATCTCGAGATTTGTTTCTCATTTTTTTCTAACATTTTGTAACGTCGCACGACATCCGGTGCACCTAAGCCTCTGAAAAAATATTGGAGTGCACTCTAAAGATCTTTATATGCTCTAGAGCAACTGCGCATGTGGATAGTATCTTCTATTCCTAGATATCTATACAACACATTATCTATTTTATTTCCTAGTCATGTAACCATGCCACATAAGCTAGGCATGCATGCAATCCATAAATTGCAATATATTGCGTTACTCTCCAGCATGCAATGCTGCCACATCATCTATTCATGCCTGTTAGTCATAGGTTGTTTTTTGCATTAGTATTAATCCTTCACATTTTGTTAGAAATGACATTCTTTTTAAGTAGTCGTATGATTAATCCAAATATTCATGTTCCATACAACTAAACTCCAAAGGTCCGCCGGAGTCGAGGCAGAGGACGTAGGACGGGCGCATGGAGGCGTTGTCGTATGAGGAGGAGAGCTCGAAGGATAATCTTGCACGTCGGCCGCCACCTGCATATCGGCGCGGGACTCCTCGAGCACCCACTGGAGCTCCCGCTCCTCCAGGGCACGGCGGAGTCATGGGATTTTCCTGAACCGCGATGGCCACCATGCAGTACTCCTCGTCGCCGGGGGCACAGTGCTCGCGTCCCGACTCCCGGGGTACTGTCTGGAGCACGCACTCATCCACTTCGTGAGCGGCGAGGATGCCATGCTCACGGCCGTGCTATTGGAGAACACGCTCGTGCGCCTGAGTGCCGAGGATGCGATGTTCGCGGGCGTGCTGTCGGAGCAAGCGCTTGTCCATGAAGAGGGCGGCGAGGATGCGATGGTCGCGGGCGTGCTGCCGGAGCACGTGCACATCCACGTCGAGAGCGGCGAGGATGCGATGCTCGCGGGCATGCTGCTGGAGAACGCGCTCGTCCACCTTGTGAGCGGCGAGGACGCGATGCACCTCCTCGTGACTGACCAGGACATGCCGCTGGAGCACGCGCTCCCCCTCATGGCCGAGGAGGGCGACCCGCTGGATCACATTGTCCTCCGCGTGGGCGCGTTGCCAGTGAGGGCGCACTACTCGCGTTCGTCGAGGGCGTGCTCCACCTCGGCGAGGTCGGAGACTCCGTCATCTTCCCAGGCCGCGGCGCCATCCACTTCAGCAATGGTTGCGTGCTCCGATCGGTGTTGTGTCCGTATGAGAGCTTCGAGCTACAGTACCAATGGGGGCGGGTGTTGACCTTTTTGTGGTTACACTTACACATCGTCTGACCGAGAAAAATAGAATCTCAAGTAGCACAATATGTTGGAACGTGTCGGGGGCTGGCTAATAGGAGCAGTACAATAAACATCACATGTACACCATATTTTGAGAAGTGTTTATTGTAATTTGTGTGAATTGGGTCAGTGTGGATGTACGAGTAATACTACATCCATATCATTGACATGCATGCATGCAACAAACATTTGTGTGGAAGATTTCACCCTATGTTCATATATTCTGTTTGAGAGTGCACTCGATTTTTGTAATTGGAGCTCAGTTTTCCAAGAGAGAATCAAGAGAAGTGTGGTCCATTGCTTGATTCCAATTTAGACTATCCATCTATTATTGTGAGAGATAGGTAGATATAGAGAGAATATTTATGTCACAAAGACACACGGGGGGGGGGGGGGAGGTGGCAGCGAGACCTAAAGAGAGAGGGGCATATGCGTGTTCGAAAGAATGTGTGTGTGTCGGAGAGAGAGGAGTGTCTGAAAGGGAGGAAGAGGGTGTGTGCATGTGCGTGAGAGAATGAGAAAGAGGGGGGCATATGCGTGTTCGAAAGACTGCTGTGTGGTGTGTCGGAGAGAGAGGAGTGTCCGAAAGGGAGGAAGAGGGTGTGTGCGTGTGCATGAGAGAAAGAGAGAGAGAGAGAGAGAGAGAGAGAGAGGGGCATATGCTTGTTCGAAAGACTATTTGTGTGTGTCAGAGAGAGAGAGAGGAGTGTCCAAACGGGAGGAAGAGGGTGTGTGTGTGTGCGTGAGAGAAAGATAGAGAGAGAGGGGCATATGTGTTTTCGAAAGACTGTGTGTGTGTCGGAGAGAAAGGGGTGTCCGAAAGGGAGTAAGAGGGTGTGTGCATGTGCATGAGAGAAAGAAAGAGTGAGGGGGTTGCGTGTAACGTCAACCTGTTACAGGATATAAACATAGAGGGGATCGACAAGGTTACAGGGGCGGGGATATTGGGCAAGCGATAGTGTGTGTGCGATGAAATGACACACAGACATCGTCTGTTTTCGCATGTGAGAGCTAGATAGAGCTCGTCAGCATAGCTCGCTGGGGGGGTAAGGTTATGTGGGAGAGAGAGAGATAGTAGAGATAAAGAGCAATGCTTGTGTGTCACACGGAGACCTAACTACATAGACAGGGGCCGCGAGAAGGAGAGAATGGCGGTGTGCCTATTTTTTTGATGGGATGGGAAAGAGACCAATAGACATGGATCGTGTGGATAGGTGTGTGTGTTCTGAGAGAGAGGGCGTGGACCGAGATACTGAGATGGGTGTTCATGTGTATGTTTTAGAGAAGGAATTGTCTAGCTGGTAGTCATGTGATGGCGACCCAATCTTTCGATGAGAGTGGGGATAACTATTGATTTGGTGGATTTTGACGTTAACGATCCAACTATATCGTAAGCGATGATACGAATCGACTATCGCTAATTAAACCAATCTCCCACGGTCACTGATCTTGCCGTATGCATGATCAACCTGAATAACGAGATCAAGTTCCTGCAAGCAACCGAAGAACCGACAAGAACTAAGATAATGCAATCTAAATTTCTAATATGAATTAATTAAGGATAATGGTGGGGTTCCTAATAGAGGATCTGAACAAGGCGGTAGTCTTACACATCTCACAGATGCAAATTGTTGCCAAGCTAAACAATGTCTAAACAAAAACGTGAGTTTTAATATAGAAAAAAGGTAGCTATATTCTATATCTATAGACTATAGTACTAGATTTTTTATTTCTATATCTATATCTATACTACTCCCTCCGTTTTTATTTACTCCGCATATAGCTTTGACTGTAGTCAAACTTTATAAACCTTCACCAAGTTCATAGAAAACAATGTGAAAATTTACACTAACAAATTTACATGATGTGAAAATATATGCAATGATGAATCAAATGATATATATTTGGTGGTGTATATGTTAATATATTTTTCTACAAACTTGTTAAAAGTATACAAAGTTTGATTTTAGAGAAACCTAATATGCGGTATTATGTATTATATATTATATATTCATTATTTTTATATACACTACAAAAAAACACTTCCGTGATGATACGTCTTTGTCACTGTAGGTCAAGTTTTCTGTCATGCATGTACATCCATGACAATTTTATGACAGAATGAAGATAGTCATACCTGTGCTGTCGTAGAAGTGTTCCATGACAATACTGAAATTATCATCACGAAAGTGTCCACTTCCATGACGAAAAATGTCACGTCACGGAAGTGTTTTCGTCAAGGGTGACCGACACGTGGCTTCCACCGTAACGGGTCGCCGTTAACAGCCCTGACCAATGAGGATTTTCCACGTGTAAAATTCTCATTTGCCAAAGGAACCATGTGTCAGCTGGGCGTCGCGATAGATGTCATTCCTCCAATGGACGAGACGGGCCTATGGAAATGTTACACGTGGTATGGCCCAACAGTGGCCCATTTAGGTTTAAAAGGCCAGCCCAATCAAAGGCCCATAAGATTTACTCAGATACTAGTGGGCTGGCCCACTAGCGGGCTGCTTAAACATGGCCCATTTACAGCCCACCGCCAGATCGGGCCCGTAAATTGTTCGCTCAGTCTTTGGGCCCCATTACGGCCCAGTGAGTTTTCGGCCTGTTAAAGGCCCGATGTAGAAATGGGCCCATTTCAGCCCGGTGTGACTTTCGGCCTGTTAATGGCACGTGCTACACATGGGCCATATATGGTCCAACGCGACATTCGGCCCCTTAATGGCCCGTGATCTCGGTGGCAAAATTTCAGCCCAACCTAACTTTGGGCCTGTTAAAGGCCTGTCGTACAATTCGGCCCGTTGGTCCTCTACTAAGCTTTCGGCCTACTAAAGGCCCATGATATGATTGGGCCAACCAAGGCCCGAGATAGGTTTCAGCTTGGTAGTGGCCCGTCATGTAACTGGGCCAATAATGGTCTGAGGTACATTTCAGCCTGCTAAAGACCCGTGGTCGACAAATCAAAATTGAGGCCCAACAAGCTTTTCGGCCTGCTAAAGGCCCATGCTGTCTTCTGGGCCATAACAGGCTAGCAGAATATTCAGCCTGTTAATGGCCCAAAGCTACATGGGCCCAACTTTTAGTTGGGCCCACTAGAGGCCCATGTGAGTTATGGGCCTGGGCATACCGTGTCCATGAAGGGCCATTACGGCAGGTCCGCGCAGGCCGGAGTAAAGCCTGTTGCGTGGAACCCATTAATGGCCCACTGAATTGTAGGCCCGTTAGAGGCGCATGTTTCGGCCCGTTCGCCTGAATCAAAATTTCACCATTTTTTCTGATATCGAATGATGACATATACGGTAAATACGAATTAAGAACAAACCTACACTATGCAATAAAGAAATAACGGCATAGTAACCTAGAATAAATCTACACTATACAATAAAGGAATCAGGGCATATTACATCCACTGGGCATCAAATTTCACCACCAGTGATCATAAAGCGCAACCAAGAAGCAGATTACAAAACCTGGGCGTCCAAGGCCCTGCCATTGCAGCGTAACAAAATAATACTGAACCAAGACCACTTGAACACAGTTCAAGAAACATTAGCCTTGCGCGGGAGCTGCTGCGCAAGCAGCTGAGCAAGGCAGTGAGAACGGCCTAGCATGTCGGTCATATCTTCCAGCTCTAGCTGTTTAGCA
The DNA here is from genome assembly GCA_039707655.1 of Elymus sibiricus. Taxonomy (NCBI): domain Eukaryota; kingdom Viridiplantae; phylum Streptophyta; class Magnoliopsida; order Poales; family Poaceae; genus Elymus; species Elymus sibiricus. Next base: position 155,981,874 of record CM077668.1, read on the forward strand.
GTGAGGTTCTCATTGGAGTTCTCTGCGATCTTCCATAGAGATTGGACTTCAAGTCGAAGTTGAGTTGCACTATGCATTTCTGCTTGCAGCTGAGACTGAAGAAGTCGAACTGATTCAGGCAGCGACTTCTGTGAGCTTGTGTGACTGCTAATCTCAAGTAACTTGAACACTGCATCAAGACATGACTTTGGGGTTGTCTCACTATCTTCAAGATGTTTTGCCTTCTTTGCTGCAATATACGTTGGGTTTGTCTCAGAGTCTTTAGCAGACTTGTGCGTGCCATCAGGCATATCACCCTGAAACAACAAGATAGATGACAGGTTTTGCACGTATATAAACAAGGATGGTAACTGCGCTGTCCATTCCATCCAGTTTCATATTACAAAATAAAGAGACAATTCAAAATGTCAAGAGCATAATTTGGCATTGTTCATAATGCAGTGAGCTACACCACACTACTGGATTACATATCAACAACACAAGCATAGATGCAGGGCAAAAGAAAATCATTGTATCTCTTTTCGTTAACGTGCATGGCATGTTCATATCATCAGCCAGATCAGTTAAGACAAAGCAGGAAATGACAAGGTGCAAATGTGCGCAGCTTCACCACACACTGGATTACAGATCAACAACACAAGCATACATGCAGGGCTAAAGAAAATCAATGGGTCTGTATTGAATAATGTGCATGGTATGAATAAGGAATTTGGTTTCACGACTAAAACTTAAACTTGCAGTTGTTGCGAACATGCATTTTGATAGAAATAGCAAACTAAATAGCAGTTGACGATAGGGAGTATGAGCAAATTAAATAGCAGTTGAGGAGAAAGGCTTTAGAAGGACAGACTTACATTAACAGTTAACACCGGCTCTATAATGCCCTTCTCCATGTCAACGGAGGGATAACTCAAGAATTTCAGCACAAAAACTTCTTCATAAGCATTACCTGTACTCTACATTTTGTAGAGAGTAATTATTGATATGATAATACTGGAAGGGATAGAGGATAATGAAGATAAGATGCACAGTGATGCTACATAATCAACTACCTATCCATGTAAGTACAGCGTTACAGGACAAAATGTACTGACAAGAGCAATGGGTTACATTCCTGCACTGGCATTGTCTGTGTATTCAACTTTTTGGTAAGATTAAGTATAGATCTGATTATTTTTAGGAAATGGTGGGTGAGGGAGACAAGATGAAGAGTAATGCAACACAATGAACTACTCACTCCGTCCCATAATATAAGTGTTTTGTACACTAGTGTAGTGTACAAAACGCTCTTATATTATGGGACGGATGGAGTAGCTGTTAATGTAAGTACAGTGATACAAGACGTTCGGTCCTTACAAGAGTACTTCAGAGCTAAACTTCTTCAGAAGCATTGGGTTGATTCTAAATTTATATAAGAGTCAATACAGATCTTATAATGTCCACCAAATGGAGGATAAGGAGGCTAACATGTGCAGTGATGCTACATAATCTTCCAGCTATGAAAGTAAGTATGGTGATACAAGGCAAGAGGTACTCACAAGAGCAATGCAGTGTGCAGTATAGTTGTGAGATCCTGTTGTCCCTTGAGGATGGATATTCTCCTGCAAACAGTTTTCATACAAGTGAGACAGTAAGGCACATGTAGAAATGTAGTTCAAATTGTGATGTGATATCATAGACAGTACCTTACGCTGCAGACGAGACCAGTGTGTAACAAGCTTATTCCAATCACTGTCTAGTAAATGAAGCACCGGAGACTTTACAGAAATTTCGTTTAGAGGCTTGCCATCGAAGTGTGCTTGCCTCAGGTAGCAACGATACTTCCTCAAAGCGTGCTAGAAAAGCGCAATCAAGGTTTTCTCGTCTTGACTATCTAGTTTGGTCCTCGCCTATTTAAATGAATGAAATCTCTTGAGTTCTGTCAGCAGAAACATAGGCACTAATTACCATGAATAACATTGGTACATTACTTACACGTAAGTTGCGGAGGAAGATTGGAAATTGTTGTTTGTCTGTAGTATAATCTTTCCATGAAGGAAAGATGCGCACAAAGTTCTTGACAACAATAAAAGCTTGATCTTCTAAACTAAGAAGAAGTGGAACATGGGTCCTATTTGCTGTAATTGGGGCTCTCTCCAGTTCAAAAAGGGATTTGGCAACTGGAGTTGGTGTACTCTTTGCTGGAATGGGGGTTTTGCGTCGTAGAGCTGGTGCTATGTCAACTGGAATCGTCATACTTTTTGCTGGATATGGGGTCTACTGAGTTGGGGCATCTGAGATGGCCAGTGGGGTAGGGGTAGAGTCTGCTAGAGTTGGGGCTGTGTTTTGTGGGTCTGGTGATATTGCCACTACACCTAATGGGCGATTTGATTTATCAGGTGTCACTACCTTTTCCAAATACTTTGTTCGTGCTCCATCACGATCAGCAATTGCCCTCTTCCTTTTGAACGTCTGATACACAAGAACAACATTTCAATGGAGAAATATGGTATGATGACAGATGGAATATGTATTAAAAATGGATAGGCATGGCATATTCACATATATGATGTGTAAACTAAGCAAATGGCGGTGTAACAAAGTAGAAGCAATACAAAGCATCATTTGCAAGATATGTGCGACCAATATAACCTTGCCAAGTTAGAGCAAGCACCTTGATGGGTGAATAAGATAGGGCATCTGCCTCTGACTCCTCCACTAGGGAGCTACATTGACTTAGGTCTCCCTCTAGCTCAGAATCATTGTTAGGATCATATTCTGAACACGAATCTGTAGGTGGAGAGCGTGCGCATTCCATTGCATCCAAACTAGATCTCAGTCCCTTAAGGCCAAGTTTGATAGCCATGTCATTGTTCTGCTTTATTCTTCTCATGTGCCCAAGCTCATAATCATTATGATGATGTTCAGTATCTGAGATTCACAAAAACATAAAAGGTAGTCAGATTATCTTTGGAATGCATTGCGGATTCTACTCCAATAGTGTCTCCCTACAAACCCCTGTGTATACAAAGTTCATCCCCCAACCATGCTGACTAGACCACACATAGAAATACAAACCTCTTATGTCTCTATAAGGGGTGGACACACATTTCAAAACTGAAGTAGGAACATTAGCATCATATCAAATTCGTATTTGAACAAATAAACTTCAGAATTATGAATGGCATAATGTTTAGCTTCAAGGGTGGAGTACTGGTAGTGCGACACAAAGCATGTACGTAGATTGTATTCCATGTAAAAGATCATAGTCTATGTAAAAGGTGGATATAACACTTTTCTTTCTATATAATGCAGTGTTTGTTGCCCACACATGATGGAAGAGATCACACAAAGAAATACTATTCACTCATGTATGTGGTTCCAGGATTTTGAAACAGGGTGGTCCACCCTAAAAAAATATTGACAACAAATATGACAAGGCAAGCATAAACCTAGTGAATCAATCATTACTTGTGAGCTTACTAGGACAAGTATGCAGAATCGTAACTGCAGTAAGTGACCGTCCAAAATCTGAATCAAGAAGTTGGGCTAGCACTTATTGTTTGCAATTAATCGAAGTGAATAATTGGATATCATATCAAATGAGTAACAAAGACTAGTAAAATTGTCAACAAACCTGGCCTGCGGTAGTAATCTGGGTCAATGTCACTATGACCAACAATCAACATGACTAGTGTTTGTTCCTAGGTGAGGAATTTTGAAACCCTGTCAACTCTACAGGTGCTAAAGATTACTAAAACATCAGAACCATTAAATGTAGGTAGCACTCAGTACACAACAAACCCTAATGAGAGTCCTGCCTAATGAGTGGTGAATCAATTAGAAAATGGGTGATGGGAAGTGGCTGCTGAGTGTTGAGGACGGTGTATCTCAGGATAAATCGGGTTGGTTGAGTGGATGCTGCATGCCTGAGCCCTGAGCGGACTGGGAAGCTGGGCATGCCGGCGCGGCCGGGCAGCGGTGACGCTGTTGGGCGAGCGGCTCCTGACCTCCTGTTAGTCCGGCGTCTCCTCCTAAAGTCATGGCGTCCGGTGACGGCAAGTCGCCAGCGAGGCAGGCGGCTGGCGGCGAGTAGAGATCGGAAGCGGAGCAGAACAGAGGGGAATCGGGGTCTGGAGGCATTGGCTTTTTTTAGCAAAGGCATTGGCTGGCTGACCATGTTCTAATCTCTTATGGTATACAGGCCGACCCAAAATTCCAGGGTGGGCCGCGGCCCATGCTGGCCACCCTGTAGATCCGCCCCAGCGGCGCACATGCATTTCGAAATTCAATTAGGAACACTCAGCTGACCAATTAAACAACTCTGTTTTGCTAATATCAGCATCATATCAGATTCGTATTTGAACAACTAAGCTTGTTTAGCTTGATGGGTGGAGCAGTGCTATTATGACACGAAGCATGTAGGCTGATCGTATAGTGATCATAAAAGGGGGGAAACCCTAAGCATGATCAATTAAACCCTATTGTGACTGTACCATGGCAGATCTGAAGCTGCAAACCGCACAAAGGCTACTTAGCAACCAATGTTTGTGTTGAACTAACAACTAAGATTCTAAGAGCTGAAAAGAAAGTACAGTAATACGATCTATTTTCTGGTTGAGATAAAAAAGTTGAGCAGATATGAAAGAGTACCACCTCTCTTGCGGCGTCGTGTAGGCATCGGGGGTGCGATGGCTGTCGGCGGCGTGGAAGCAGATCTGCGATGGTAGACGGAGGCATCGGGGGATAAGTCCCATTGCGGTGGACGAGAAGGTCGTCGAAGCGGCCTCGGCAAGGTGGACGACGGCGCGGATGAAGCGAGAGGACACGATGCAAGGCTCCTGGTCCGGCGCCGTGGATGAGGAACATCGATCTCTTGCAGTGGACGACGCGGTCTGGGTAGGCGCTCCGGCATGGTGGAGGAGGGCGGTGATGGATGGGGTGGCGGACGGAGGAGGCTGGTGTGGACATGGTGTTCTGGCGCCGACAGTGTATGAATGGGAAAATGGAGGGAGAGGGGTCGGGGGAACATTGTCTTTGGGACACGGCGCTTGTCTGAAATGTGGGGAAGTTACCAACTTAGCCCCTGTTTAAAATTTTGGACGTCTCATTGGTTGGGAATAGGACGGTAATCTCGCATCTTCCCAATATTTGCCGAGAGCGATTTCGGGCGAGGAGAGGGTGTTTTGGCGCCCACAGTTGGCGCCCATAGTGTATGAACGGGGCTGAGTGAAGTAACCAACCTGCCCCTACTTAAAATATTAGCCTAGATCGATTTCGGTCGAGGAGAGATTGTTTTGCCACCCACCGTGTATGAATGGGGAAATGGAGGGGGAGAGAGAGGTCTTTGGGACGAGCTTGAATCAAATGTGTTTTGCCGCCCACGTTTGGCGCCCACCGTGTCTGAATGGGGTGAGAGGCCGTCATGTCACGTCTGAGTGAAGTTACAAACCTACCCCTATTTAGCATAGTGGAAATCGGGCCGATAGGTTGTGCGTGTCAGGGGTAGACAGTAATTTCCATCTCGCAAACACTGGTTTCGGGCAGCCGACGTGGGAGTGGGTGTTTTGCCGCTTCTTTCAAATCTTGGGAGAATAAGCATTCACGTTTACCCTGGCAACTAAATTCGAACCCATTTTGTATTCGATTATGAATCTTTATAAATCATTCTATGTTTTTTTATATATCTTCAAAAGCACAACAAAGATGCATTCCACCTTTATATATGAATATGATTTACAAATGCCATGATACTCGAATTCAGAAGGTTGAATCCACTTTAAGGTGAACACGAATATTTGAAACAACTTTATGTTCAACTCAATTATAACATGTATCGCAGCATATAGTGTACTCCCATTTAGATATGAATTTCAGAAGCCAAGCGATGTCTCAAAATTCAAAATATTGAGCCAACCAACCAATAATATAGAAAACTAACAGACATATGATCACATATAGAGTATATGGATCAATAATATGAACTAACATACATAAGCCAGGCCGCTATCCTGTTTTTGGCTAGAAGAGCATCATTTTTTGTACCAAAGCTAGTACAGCATCTTGGCCCTTTCAGATGCGTGCCACTTAAGGCCCATCTATACTACTATTTTTGCTGAATGCACAATTAGCCCGATTAGCATATTTTGTAGTCCTGGCATAGCAAACAAAATGAAATGTCTTTGCCTCAACAAAAAAAATGAAATGTCTCTTGTTCTTATCAATTATTACAAACTCGTGCTAAAAAAAATATACAGACCAAAAAACAATTATTACATAATCTCTAAAACAAATGGTTCCAATCTTTTACATGAACAAACAACACAAAGGTAATTCAATGATGGAAAAAACATTTCACCTATGATTTACCAAGTGGGATTTTAATTTCCTTTTTTCCTCCAGGACCTTAATAATGCGGCCAGTCTCAGCTTGCTTTGTTGTGAAATCCACCAAATATTTATTGGTTTTCGTGAGTACTGCTTCTGATTATGTTGTTTGCTTCCTCAACATGTCAACTTCATCTCTAAGTGCAGAAGCAGACTCTCTTTCTACCAATAGTTTAGCCTCTAGAGCATCAGCAGTTGGCAATTCACGATGCACGATTGGGCCGGTGCCACTGCTCTGAGATGATCCAATGTCCATGGGGACCTTGCTCTTTGATCTTGGGCTAACCTGTTTTGCCATTATAGTTCTGATTGGATTTGGAAAAGTTGAAGTTAGCAGAACATCTCAACTGGGAGTTAAAACAGCAACCCAGTTAAACAAAAAAGGATTTAAAGAGTTGCGATTGGATGCTGAAATGTATAGGTTATTAACATCATTAGAGCAACCGATTGTAGTAGCAAAGCAGTTAAACAAACAACCTGTTGTGCCATTGGAGTTTCTCTTGGATCCTTTAAAGTTGAGTAGTCAGTAACTTGATTAGAGCAACTAGTTATAGCAGCAAACCTGTTACACAAATAAGTTTTCCAAAATGTACCTGCTGTGCAATTGGAGTTCCAATTGGATCCTGAGAAGTTGAAGTTGGTAACATGATTAGAGCAACAAGTTATAGCAGCAAACCAGTTAAACAAGGAAGTTTTTCATAACATACCTGTTGTGCCATCGGAGTTTCAATTGGATCCTAAAAACTTGATAGTTAGCAAGCATAAATAAAGTGTTGCAAGAGCCATAAGAAAGTAACATCAAACTAGTAAAACTAACCAGTTTTGGCAACGTATTTAATTACACATGAACTAGTAAAACTAACAAGTTTTTGGCAACGTATTAAAGCAACAAGTCGGTAGAGTTTACCAGCAACACATACATCTCCAAATTTCATTCATGTAAGCAAAATGATTTTGACACGTATATATAAGTTAAAAAGACGGTGTCCCTCATATAAACCTGACAGTTGTCTCTCCATGAACATGCAAACATTACTAGTTCTAGAAGTCATAACAGCAAACAAGATAAACAAACAGGGTATCAGAAGGTAAATTACACATGAATTTTGTTGCACCCTAGAAGTAGATATGACCAGCTATCTACGTGCTTAAGTAGCTGTTGAAGTTCAGGCACAGGTAGTTCTATAACAGTAAGTAACAAACACATAGATAGGTGCAGTCTATAATAGGATTAATAGGCTATGGCATTATGTAATCAGTAGCAAACTAAATTAAGGCAAGCAAGGTAATTGAACAATTTTTTAATCAGTGGCTAACTAAAATTCCGAGAAGCAGATAACTGAACTTACGCTAGCTCTTTGTACAGGCACACTGCAACTTCTTTTTCGCTTACGAGGTTCTACGAAGGAGTCCATGACATCACTTGCTTGGATACGCAGTTCCAGTACTCCTTCCTTCCCACACTGCATTTTGGTAAGTTGAATGGTTAATCTTATAAGATGGTGCGACCTTGTTATATTATATGAGGACATGTTGTGAGACTAGTTATAGCAATACATGATACGTCTCCAACGTATCTATAATTTATGAAGTATTCATGACAAGTTTACAACAATTTTATATGGTTTTGGTATGATTTGATTAGAACTAACCCGGACTGACGCTGTTTTCAGCAGAACTACCGTGGTGTTGTTTTTTGTGCAGAAATAAAAGCTCTCGGAATGGGCTGAAAATTTATGGTGATTTTTTGTGGACCAAAAGAGACCCCCGAAGCTTCGAGGAAGGACTAGAAGCCTCACGAGGAAGCGATAAGCCTGGGGGGCGTGCCCTCCCCCCCCCCCCAGGGCGCGCAGAGCAGGCTTGTCGCTCCCTCGTGGCCCCCCTTGATGTGAAACCAATGCCAAAAATTCCTATAAATACCAAAAACCCCAGAAAGAAACCTAGAACTCCCACGCCGCCGCCGCAAGCCTCTGTACTGAAGCGATCTCATCCAGAGCCCTGTTCCGGCACTCTGTCGGAGGGGGAATCATCACCGGAGGCCATCTTCATCATCCCGGCGGTCTCTATGACAAGGAGCGAGTAGTTCACCCTCCGGGCTGAGGGTATGTACCAGTAGCTATGTGTTTGATCTCTCTCTCTCTCTCTCTCTCGCGTGTTCTTGATTTGGCACGATCTTGATGTACCGCGATCTTTGTTAATATAGTTGGATCATATGGTGTTTCTTCCCTCTCTCTATCTTGTTGTGATGAATTGAGTCTTGCTCTTTGAGGTTTCGTTATGTTGGATTGAATATTGAATTTGAGATCACTTGATGTATGTCTTGCATGTGGATACCCGTGGTGACAATGGAGTATTCTATTGAGTTACTTGATGTATGTTTTGGTATTCAACTTGCGGATTCCCGTGGTGACATTGGGGTAATCTAGGCATATAGGTTGATGCATGTTTTCGTCCTACGTTCTCCGATAGAAACTTTGGAGTGATTCTTTGTCGCACGTTGAGGGATGGTTATATGATTCAATTATGTTAGCACTGTTGAGAGATTGCACTAGTGAAAGTATGAACCCTAGGCCTTGTTTCCAAGCATTGCAATACCGTTTGTGCTCACTTTTGTCACTTGCTACCTTGCTATTTTTATATTTTCAGATTACAAAAACCTATATCTACTATCCATACTACACTTGTATCACCATCTCTTCGCCGAACTAGTGCACCTATACAATTTACCATTGTATTGGGTGTGTTGGGGACACAAGAGATTTCTTGTATTTGATTGCAGGGTTGTTTGAGAGAGACCATCTTCATCCTACACCTCCCATGGATTGATAAACCTTAGGTCATCCACTTGAGGGAAATTTGCTACTGTCCTACAAAACTCCGCACTTGGAGGCCCAACAACATCTACAGGAATAAAAGTTGCGTAGTAGACATCAAGCTCTTTTCTGGCACCGTTACCGGGGAGGTGAGTGCTTGAAGGTATATCTTTAGATCTTGCAATTGAATCTTTTAGTTTCTTATTTATTCACTAGTTTGGTTTTATAAAAGAAAACTACAAAAAAAATGGAATTGAGGTTGCCTCAAATGCTTTATCTCTATAATGTCTTTCTTGAAAATGATGGATTGGAAAATTGTGCCAAAGTGTTAGAAGAAGAATTCAATAAAATGTTTGGCATAAAATCTTTGGATGATAAGCATGATTGCAATGTTATTAGTATGCTTTCTATGAATATCCATGATGCTAATGATATGCAAAGCCATAAGCTTGGGGATGCTATGTTTGATGAAGATGCTATTTTTAGTCCCCCTACTTTTGATGAGCAAATTTATTATGATGATTGCATGCCTCCTATTTATGATGATTATATTGATGAAAGTGGGTTTGGAAGAGTGTCAACTCTGGGTACTAATGATCCCACTATTTTGGAGGGTGTTGAATCTTATTGTAATAATCATGAAAGTGGATTTAGAGAGGTCATGACTTTATTTAGTGATGAATCCAATATTTGGAAGAGGTTTCAATTGACTATGATAACAAAGTTGCTATCTATGATGATTATTGTGATGACATGTATGCTATAAAGAATAATGATAACTATGAAACTTTTCATCATGATTTTAATTTTCAATTGGATTATGCCAATCAAGTATCTCATGATAGTTATTTCATTGAGTTTGCTCCCACTATTATGAATGAGAATAAATTTTTTTATGTGGAGAGTAATAAAAATTCTATTCTTGTAGGTCATGAAAAGAATGCTTTATGTGATAGCTATATTATTGAATTCATTCATGATGCTACTGAAAATTATTATGAGAGAGGATCATATGCTTGTAGGTGTTGCTATAATATCAAGTTTCCTCTCTATGTGTTGAAAGTTTTGAAGTTATACTTGTTTTGCCTTCCTATGCTAGTTGATTTTTGTTCCCATAAATTGTTTGCTGACAAAATCCCTATGCATAGGAAGTGGGTTAGGCTTAAATGTGCTTGCCATATGTTTCATGATGCTCCCATTGTGTTTCAATTCTTTATTCTTATGCGAGCATCATTGAAATCATCATGCCTAGCTAAATGGCATTAAAGAAAAGCGCTTGTTGGGAGACAACCCAATATTTACCCCTACTGTTTTTGTGTGTTCACATGATTAAGATACTGTAGTAATCATGTTTTATATGTTTTCTTTTAATAAAGTGCCAAGTAAGACCTTTGGGATGGTGTGGATGCTTGTTGATTTGATTCTGTGCAAAAACAGAAACTTTTGCGTCCATTTCTGGAATTTCTGTTATGTACTGGTAGGTGATAAAATTCTGAATTTTTTTCACATTATTTGGTTACAAATTTTTTACGTTGTCCTAATTTTTTAGAATTTTTGGAGGTACATAAGTATGGTTTTTAAATCGCTCACTACATGTTGTTCTATTTTTGACAGATTCTGTTTTCAATGCATAGTTTGCTTGTTTTATAGTTTCTATGGCTTCTATTGGTCAATATAAATTGTGTAAATGATAGAGTACAGTAGGAATTATGTCAGAACAATTATGAATCTTGTCTTGACAGTACCTAAGTGGATGATTTAGCTTTATCATACTAACCTATCTCGCAAGTTTCGTTAAGTTTTGTGTGATTGAAGTTTTCAAGTTTTGGGTGAGATATCGATATGAGGAGAATAAGGAGTGGAAATACCCTAAGCTTGGGGATGCCCAAGGCACCCCAAGTTAATATTCAAGGAAGACTCAAGCGTCTAAGCTTGGGGATGCCCCGGAAGGCATCCCCTCTTTCGTCTTCTGCATTATCGGTAACCTCACTTGGAGCTATATTTTTATTCATCACATAATATGAGTTTTGTTTGGAGCGTCATTTTATTTTGTTGATATTTGCTTGCTGTTATCAATAGTCATGTTTTGTATCTTTTAGTTCAATAAAATGCCAATTATAGCTTTTACCATGCTCAGTTTGCAAGTTTATGTGTTGCTGTTTGAAAACAGAAAGTTTTCTGTTATGTCCTGAATTTTTGTGAATTATTAGAACATGATAAAAATCTGAAATTTTTACACAGTAAGCATGCATGAGTTATCTGTCACGTGGTAATTTTTCAGAATTTTTGGAGTTAGGGAAGTATGAATTCTTATTCACCCTTTACAGACTGTTCTGTTTTGGCAGATTGCTGTTATAGTTGCATTGTTTGCATATGTTTGCTTGTTTAATGTTTCTATTTGTGGATAGGAGTATTAAATATGAAGAGGCATTTAGTATGCAATGTTTAATTATAATTTAAGTGATTTTATACAGTAGATAATGTAAAGGTTTTGAGTTGATTTATACTAACTTATCTCATGAGTTCTTGTTGAGTTTTGTGTGGATGAAGTTTTTAAGATTTAGGAGAAGCCATGTGTCGGTGTATAAAACATGGGTATTTTATACCCTGACTTATGCACAGACAGTAGCAGCCTCCTTGCCGGCCAAGCTCTGCCGGGGACTGCCAAACTGCAAGGTCCAAGACCCAGTTGCGCAAGCCGCTGGGGAGAAGCTCAAGATACAGCACCAAGAAGCACTCAACTAGTACCGAAGAAGAAGGCGTGCCTTGCCGGCGAGGCTAAACCGGCAAGACCCGGCAAGATCCATGCCGGCAAGCTTGTGCCAGTCCCCAGCGCTCCTCCTCACCGCACAGGTGTTCGCTAACAAGTGAGGTGTCGACCGCGCAGGCTGGTTGGTGAGGCTTGTCGGGCACGTGTCAGCACACCGGGACAGGATTTGTCTCTAAAGACACCCGTCCAGGAGGCGTGTCAGGATAATACGAGGTGGCTGGGCAAGCGGTGCAGAAACCTTGTCGGGACTACCTCTCCACATGACACCTAATGGTGCATTTAATGCCTTTGTCCTAGACTGGCAGAGTTAGGTACGATAGCACTGTTTGCTATCTAGTCACTTTGTAATTACTGTTTTGCCACTGTGGTAACCCCTTGAGCTATAAAAGGAGGACCAAGGCAATAGTAGAAAGGATTCGGACCCCTTTTCAAACACAAGCACCTCTCGTGTAGCTGCTGCCCCTCATTCCTTGCCGGGATAAGCGCTCCTTGTACTATGCTTCTACACCATATATACACCAAAAGCAGGAGTAGGGTTTTACGCTTCTCAGCGGCCCGAACCTGGGTAAAATCCCTTGCGTTTTCCATTGTTCATGCTCTTTGTGCACGTCTATCTCCCCCGCCAAACCACAAGGGGCTGCATGGCCCCATAGATGGTCGTACCACCACGGCATCTTTGGCGCGCCAGGTAGGGGAGAGGCGCTTGTGCGAACCTTGATTAGTGGATTGCGCGTCTTCTTCATCATCAACATCAACCTCATCATCGTTCTCCTCGTCGTCGATGGCGCCCAAGAAGAAGGGCATCACGATGACGGCCACCTCGCACGCGTCCGCAGGTGGCGCAGCCAATGCGGGCGGCGCGGGTACCGCGGTTGGCACGACCAGCGCAGGCAGCGCGGTCGCCGTGCCCACCGCGGTCGGCGCCGAAGACGAGCATGCTGGAGCCAGTCGACCTCCTCGGTCCTCTAGCGAACGGAGCCGCGACGGCGCAAGCGGAGCGGGTGGACGTCTTCCTCCTCCTCCTCCTCGCCGCGACGACGAACGCAGCCACCGGAGCGGCAACGCCCGGGCCGGCACGAGCCGAGATCCCGCTGCAGCGACGTCCAAGGATGCTGCTTCAGGACAGACGCCGCGCCCCTCACACAATGGGCACGGTACAGCCCCGAGCGGCGCCAACGACTCCGGGCAGCGGCGACCTCACGGCAAGACACCTGTGGATCAGATTCCAGATCCTCAGGCACCGCCTCCGCCACGGTGACCCACCGCTAATCATGTGCCACGGCAGCAAGACCACGATGGCGCTCCTACTGGCTCTGCCAGAAGTAGAGCGACGTCGCGCTCTTCGCTCCCAGCCATGCCAGCCACAGCGGCGGAAGCAATGGCGTGAGCTCAGATGCTGCTAAACTTCCCTCCGGCAGCAGAAAAGATGGATGAGTGGAGAGCCACCATCCAGAGCTTGATTGGATTTGCCGAAGCCAGTAAATCACAGCAAGCGGAGCCCTCACGGCATCCGCAACCAGCGCCGGCATCTCCAGCTGGTGGCCGCGCTGACGGAACTACACTAATGGTGCAGTCGTCGCCGCGGCAAAAGCGTCAACAGCAGCAACGCCAACAGCCACGACAAGCCCAGCAGTCTTTTGGACCCGACGAGATGTCGATCGCGTCTTCGGATCCACGGGCGCAGCAAGATCAGCGACAAGTGCTGCGAGACAGGCGGGCAGAAGACGCCCGCACCACCATCGAACGGCGCTGAGAGGCGCGCCGTTAATCCGACGAACGTAATGGCCCCATTGTTGATGAGCCTACGCCAGGAGTTGGCGGATACCTACCTTACGAGGTTGGGTGTCCTGCCTTCACCCGCGAGCTGCGGCAAGTCTGATGGCCGTCCGTTCGAGCGTTCAAGCCAGAAGTACCGGAAAAGTACGACGGCAAGCTGAACTCGGCAGAGTTTCTGGGCATCTATACGATTGTCGTGCAAGCTGCCGGAGGAAGAGACGAGAAAATCCTCGCCAACTACTTCCCGTTGGTATTGAAGCCCAATGTGAGGTCTTGGTTGATGAACTTGCCGTAGAACTCCATTTCTTCATGGTCAAATCTCTACAACAAGTTTGTTGGTGCCTTTACCGGAGGCCACAAAGCCCCTGGACAGCCCAGCGACTTGCAAGTGATCCCGCAAAGAGATGGTGAAACTTTGCGCAAGTACATCCAGAGATTCAGCCATGTGCACCGTAACATTCCAGATGTACACCCCGCAGCCGTCATTGCCGCCTTTCACACGAATGTGCGCAATCGGAGGATGCGGGAGAAGATGAACATCAAGTTGCCCAAGACCGTCAACGAGCTCTACACGTTGGCGGATAAGTGTGCACGTGCTGAGGAAGGGAGAAGGCTTCCCGGGGAGGACGCTGGTGCTGAGGTAGATTCCGAGGACGATGATGCCACCACCCCGAGGAAGAAGGGCCGAAAGCGCAATAGGAAGCGCAAAGGCAATATTGTTATGGCCGTCAAAGGTTCCGGCAACTCTGAGTCTGCCAAGAAAGCCAAGACTGAGAACTCCGGCAAGGAGGCTGCTGTATGCGCCGCTTGTCAGGAGGCGGCGGCAAACGAGAAGGTCGGCATGTCCGATGGGCCATACTGCAAGATTCACCGCAGCAAGGGCCATGATCTCCAGGAGTGCCGACAAGTCGAGCACCTTGTCGAGAAGCAGAAGGCTGAATATGAGAAGCGTGACAAAGAGAAGGGCCAAGATGGTGTTGGTGGGTCCGGCAAGAAGGGCCGCGGTGGTTGAGGAGGCCGTCGCGGCAAGGCCAAGCAGAAGAAAGAAAAGCCTGCTAGGGGCCACGAAAAGAAAGAGGAAGATGATGGGACTGACGAAGAAGAGGACGATAGAGAGTCCAGTGAACATGAATTCCAGAAAGCAACTGAAGCCATGTGCGTTGACGGAGGCGCATCCTTGCACTCCTCTCACCGCCAGCTCAAACAGTGGGCTCGTGAGGTTAACGCGGCAGAACCGGCAGTGGGCACTCAAAAACCACTCAAATGGTCACACACGCCTATCATCTTTGATGCTGAGGACCACCCTGATCGCATAACTGCGGTCGGGTGTTTGCCGTTGTTGGTTTCACCGACAATTCGCAACCTCCAAGTAACAAAGATGTTAGTTGACGGTGGGGCTGGCTTGAATCTGATCTCCCCGGAAGTAATCAAGAGGCTGCAAATCCCCGACGAGGAACTCGAGAAAACGGGACGTTTCAGGGAGTGAACCCGGGAAGAAGCCAGCCCAAGGGGAAGATCACATTGCCGGTAACGTTTGGCGGGGAATTGAACTACAGAACCGAGAAGGTTGTGTTTGACGTTGTCAAGATCCCCTTGCCGTACAATGGAATTCTTGGCCACCCAGCCTTGGCGAAATTCATGGCAGCATCTCACTATGCTTACAACACACTGAAGATGCCAGGGCCAATGGGTGTCATTTCCATCAACTCCGACAAGAAAGATGCAGTCATTTGCGTCGACAAGATGTACAGAGACGCGGTTGCAGCAGAGGCAGCCAAGGCGCCAGCTCCAGCCAAGAAGAAGGAAAAAAAGAATTCCGGCAAGACCTCTAGTAAGGATTCCGGGAAGCGCACCTCTTTGGAGTGCTGCGCGCCTGTTGAAGACTCGCCGGAGTGCTCTGCCGGTAAGAAATCCAAAGCCACTGCACCGGCAACCAAGAAGGTGCCAGCGAGGGAGGATGGCACTGATAGTACCTTCACCATCAGTGCCACCCTTGACAGCATATAGGAAAGCGCGCTCGTTGCCTTCCTGCGGGCGAATGTCGATGTGTTCGCATGGAGGCCATCTGACATCCCCGGTGTTCCCAGGGAGGTAATTGAGCACCACCTTGCCGTTTGTCCCCACGCTCGGCCCGTCAAGCAAAAAGTCTGGAAGCAAGCTTTGGAGCGGCAACAATTCATCGCCCAAGAAATCAAGAAACTGGAAGCGGCAGGCCTGGTCAGAGGAGTGCTACATCCCACTTGGTTGGCAAATCCAGTGGTGGTGCGCAAAGCAAACGGGAAGTGGAGACTTTGTATTGACTATACTGATATCAACAAAGCTTCTCCGAAGGATCCTTTCCCATTGCCGCGCATTGATCAAATTGTGGACTCCACCTCTCGCTGTGATCTGCTCTCCTTCCTTGATGCATACTCTGGATACCATCAGATATTCATGGCCAAGGAGGATGAAGAGAAAACCGCATTCATAACTCCATGTGGCACGTACTGCTTCGTGCGTATGCCTTTTGGGTTAAAGAGTGCCGGTTCAATGTTTGCAAGGGCAGTCCAGATTGGTTTTGAGCCCCAGCTGCACAGAAATGTGGAGGCATACATGGACGATATAGTGGTCAAAACCAAGGACAAATCAACCCTCGTTCAAGACTTGGAAGAGACATTTGCAAACTTGCGCAAGATTAATCTGTAGCTCAACCCCGAGAAGTGTGTGTTCGACGTCCCATCCGGCAAGCTTCTTGGGTTCTTTGTATCTCAGCAGGGAATTGAAGCGAACCCCGACAAGATCAAAGCAATTGAGCAGATTCAAGCACCAAAAAGCGTCAAGGATGTGCGGCGTCATGCCGGTTGTGTTGCTGCCTTGAGTAGGTTCATTTCAAGATCTGCCGAGCGCGCCTTGCCGTTTTTCAAGATTTTGAAAAAGGCAGGTCCAATGAAATGGACTCCGGAAGCGGAGGTTGCGCTGCAAGACTTGAAAAGATACCTCTCCTCCGCGCCAACACTAGTTGCGCCTAAACCACAAGAGCCATTGCTACTATACGTAGCGGCAATGAATCAAGTGGCTAGTGCTGCATTAGTGGCGCAGAGGGAAATCGATGACGAGGAAGCAACCACGGCAAGCCCATCCAGCAACAAACCGGAATCTTCTCCGGCAAGGTCTGACGCTGACAAGACAAATACAGTGCAAGCGGACGAAGCTGATTAGCAGGTAGTGCCGAATAAGAAGGTGGTGCAGCAGCCCGTTTACTTTGTTAGTTCCCATCTGCAGGGGGCTAGGTCAAGATATTTGGGGTAGCAGAACTGTTGGGGAACGTTGCATGGAAAACAAAAAAAATTCTACGCACACGCAAGATCTATCCATGGAGATGCATAGCTACGAGAGGGGGAGTGTGTCTACGTACCCTCGTAGACCATAAGCGGAAGCGTTAGAACAACGCGGTTGATGTCGTCGAACAACTTCACGATCCAACCGACCGAGTACCGAACGTACAACACCTCCGCGTTCAGCACACGTTCAGCTCGGTGACGTCCTCGACTTCTTGATCCAGCAAGACGGCGAGGTAGTGGATGAGTTCCGGCAGCACGACGGTGTGGTGACAGTGATGGTAATGCTATCTCCGCAGGGCTTCGCCCAAGCACTGCGAAAATATGACCGAGGGACGGAACTGTGGAGGGGGCGCCGCACACGGCTAAGACAATGTTGTGTCCTTTGGGGCGCCCCCTCTCCTCTATTTATATATGTGTAGGGGCTTGGAGTAGAAGGAATAGTGCCATGTGAACAGTAACCATGAATAGTACACACGTGGACTTGGACTCCAAAGTCCAATCCTATTCCTACTAGGACTCTCCCTTTTTCCTTCCCTAGCTGCGTGGGCTTTTGAGGACTTGGTGCGCCTGGTCCAATAAGGCCAGGGCGCCTCCCCTTAGCCCATGCCAGCCCTTGGGACGTGGTGGAACCACTTGTGGACTTCCGGACCCCTCCGGAATCCTCCGGAACCTTCTGGAAGCTTCCCGGTACAATATCGAAAAAACTGCACCTTTTTCCGGAACCCAAAATATGACTTCCCACATATAAATCTTTACCTCTCGACCATTCCGAGACTCCTCGTGACGTCCGGCATCTCAACCGGGACTCCGAACAATATTCGGTTACCAATTCACATAACTCATATAACACTATATCGTCAACGAACGTTAAGCGTGCGGACCCTATGGGTTCGGGAATGATGTAGACATGACTGAGACGCCTCTCCGGTCAATAACCAATAGCGGAACCTGGATGCTCATATTGGTTCCTACATATTCCACGAAGATCTTATCGGTCGAACCGTAATGACAACATACGTAATTCCCTTTGTCCGTCGGTATATTACTTGCCCGAGATTCGATCGTCGGTATCTCCATACCTAGTTCAATCTCGTTACCGGCAAGTCTCTTTACTCGTTTCGTAATACATCATCCCGTAACTAACTCCTTAGTCACTTTGCTTGCAAGCTTCTTATGATGTGCATTACCGAGAGGGCCCAGAGATACCTCTCCGAAACACGGAGTGACAAATCCCAGTCTCGATCCATGCCAACTCAACGGACACCTTCGGAGATACCTGTAGAGCATCTTTATGATCACCCAGTTACGTTGTGACGTTTGATAGCACACAAGGTATTCCTCCGGTATCCGGGAGTTGAATGATCTCATGGTCTGAGGAACATGTATTTGACATTCAAGAAAGCAGTAGCAATAAACAGAACGATCATATGCTAAGCTAACGGATGGGTCTTGTCCATCACATCATTCTTCTAATGATGTGATCCCGTTATCAAATGACAACTCATGTCTATGGTTAGGAAACCTTAACCATCTTTGATCAACGAGCTAGTCTAGTAGAGGCTCACTAGGGACACGGTATTTGTTTATGTATTCACACATGTATTTAAGTTTCCAGTCAATACAATTCTAGCATGAATAATAAACCTTTATCATGAACAAGGAAATATAAAATAATAAAAACTTTATTATTGCCTCTAGGGCATATTTCCATCAGTCTCCCACTTGCACTAGAGTCAATAATCTAGATTATATAGTAATGAATCTAACACCCAAGGAGTCTTGGTGCTGATCATGTTTTGCTCGTGGATGAGGCTTAGTCAACGGGTCTGCTACATTCAGATCCGTGTGTACTTTGCAAATTTCTATGTCTCCATCCTTGACATATTCACGAATGGAGTTGAAGCATCTCTTGATGTGTTTGGTCTTCTTGTGAAACCTGGGCTCCTTGGCTATGGCAATTGCTCCAGTGTTGTCACAAAAGATTGTCATTGGACCCGATGCACTAGGTATTACACCTAGATCGGATATGAACTCCTTCATCCAGACTCCTTCATGTGCTGCTTCCGAAGCAGCTATGTATTCCGCTTCACACGTAGATCCCGCCACGACGCTCTGCTTAGAACTGCACCAACTGACAGCTCCACCATTTAATATAAATACGTATCTGGTTTGTGACTTTGAGTCATCCGGATCAGTGTCGAAGCTTGCATCGACGTAACCCTTTACGACGAGCTCTTCGTCACCTCCATAAACGAGAAACATGTCCTTGGTCCTTTTCAGGTACTTCAGGATATTCTTGACCGCTGTCTAGTGATCCACTCCTGGATTACTCTGGTACCTCCCTACCAAACTTATGGCAAGGCACACATCAGGTCTGGTACGCAGCATGGCATACATAATAGAACCTATGGCTGAGGCATAGGGAATGACTTTCATTTTCTCTATATCTTCTGCCGTGGTCGGGCATTGAGTCTGACTCAACTTCACACCTTGCAAGACAGGCAAGAACCCTTTCTTTGACTGATCCATTTTGAACTTCTTCAAAACTTTGTCAAGGTATGTGCTTTGTGAAAGTCCTATCAAGCGTCTTGATCTATCCCTATAGATCTTGATGCCCAATATATAAGCAGCTTCACCGAGGTCTTTCATTGAAAAATTCTTATTCAAGTATCCCTTTATGCCATCCAGAAATTCTATATCATTTCCAATCAACAATATGTCATCCACATATAATATTAGAAATGCTACAGAGCTCCCACTCACTTTCTTGTAAATACATGCTTCACCGCAAGTCTGTACAAAACCATATGCTTTGATCACCTCATCAAAGCGTATATTCCAACTCCGAGATGCTTGCACCAGTCCATAGATGGCTCGCTGGAGCTTGCACACTTTGTTAGCACCCTTAGGATCGACAAAACCTTCTGGTTGCATCATATACAACTCTTCTTTGAGAAAACCATTAAGGAATGCAGTTTTGACATCCATTTGCCAGATTTCATAATCATAAAATGCGGCAATTGCTAACATGATTCGGACAGACTTAAGCATCGCTACGGGTGAGAAAGTCTCATCGTAGTCAACCCCTTAAACTTGTCGAAAACCTTTCGCGACAAGTCGAGCTTTGTAGACAGTGATATTACCATCAGCATCCGTCTTCCTCTTAAAAATCCATTTATTCTCAATGGCTTGCCGATCATCGGGCAAGTCCACCAAAGTCCACACTTTGTTCTCATACATGGATCCTATCTCAGATTTCATGGCCTCAAGCCATTTGTCGGAATCCGGGCTTATCATAGCTTCTTCATAGTTCATAGGTTCGCCGTTGTCTAACAACATAACTTCCAGAACAGGATTACCGCACCACTCTGGTGCGGAACGTACTCTGGTCGACCTACGAAGTTCAGTAGTAACTTGATCTGAAGTTTCATGATCTTTATCATTATCTTCCTCTCTTATTGGTGTAGGCATCACGGGAACGGTTTTCTCTGATGAGCTACTTTCCAATTCGAGAGAAGGTACAATTACCTCATCAAGTTCTACTTTCCTCCCACTCACTTCTTTCGAGAGAAACTCCTTCTCTAGAAAGGACCCATTCTTGGCAACTAAGACCTTGCCTTCGGATCTGTGGTAGAAGGTGTACCCAATTGTTTCTTTAGGGTATCCTATGAAGATGCACTTCTCCGCTTTGGGTTCGAGCTTATCAGGTTGAAGCTTTTTCACATAAGCATCGCATCCCCAAACTTTAAGAAACGACAGCTTAAGTTTCTTGCCAAACCATAGTTCATACGGTGTCGTCTCAACGGATTTAGACGGTGCCCTATTTAACGTGAATGCAGCTGTCTCTAATGCATAACCCCAAAACGATAGTGCCAAATCGGTAAGAGACATCATAGAACGCACCATATCCAATAAAGTACGGTTATGACGTTCGGACACACCATTACGCTGTGGTGTTCCAGGTGGCGTGAGTTGTGAAACAATTCCACATTTTCTTAAATGAAGGCCAAACTCGTAACTCAAATATTCGCCTCCGCGATCAGATCGTAGAAACTTTATTTTCTTGTTACGATGATTCTCTACTTCACTCTGAAATTCTTTGAACTTTTCAAATGTTTCAGACTTGTGTTTCATCAAGTAGATATACCCATATCTACTCAAATCATCTGTGAAGGTTAGAAAATAACGATACCCGCCGCGTGCTTCAACATTCATCGGACCGCATACATCGGTATGTATTATTTCCAACAAATCAGTAGCTCGCTCCATTGTTCCGGAGAACGGAGTTTTAGTCATCTTGCCCATGAGGCATGGTTCGCAAGTATCAAATGATTCATAATGAAGAGATTCGAAAAGTCCATCCGCATGGAGTTTCTTCATGCGCTTTACACCAATATGACCTAAACGGCAGTGCCACAAGTATGTTGCACTATCATTATCAACTTTGCATCTTTTGGCATCAATATTATGAATATGTGTATCACTACGATCGAGATTCAACAAGAATAGACCATTCACAAAAGGTGCGTGACCATAAAAGATGTTACTCATATAAATAGAACAACCATTATTCTCTGACTTAAATGAATAACCGTCTCGCAATAAACAAGATCCAGATATAATGTTCATGCTCAACGCTGGCACCAAATAACAATTATTGAGGTCTAAAACTAATCCCGAAGGTAGATGTAGAGGTAGCGTGCCGACGGCGATCACATCAACCTTGGAACCATTCCCGACGCGCATCGTCACCTCGTCCTTAGCCAATCTTTGCTTATTCTGTAGCTCCTGTTTCGAGTTACAAATATGAGCAACCGAACCAGTATCAAATACACAGGCGCTACTGCGAGCATTAGTGATGAACACATCAATAACATGTATATCAAATATACCTTTGCTCACTTTGCCATCCTTCTTATCCACCAAATACTTGGGGCAGCTTCGCTTCCAGTGACCAGTCCCTTTGCAGTAGAAGCACTCTATTTCAGGCCTGGGTCCAGCTTTGGGTTTCTTCGTGGGAGCGGCAACTTGCTTGCTGTTCTTCTTGAAGTTCCCCTTCTTTCCCTTGCCCTTTTTCTTGAAACTAGTGGTTTTGTTAACCATCAACACTTGATGCTCCTTCTTGATTTCTACCTCCGCTGATTTCAGCATCGCGAAGAGCTCGGGAATTGTCTTCTCCATCCCTTGCATATTATAGTTCATCACGAAGCCTTTATAGCTTGGTGGCAGTGACTGAAGAACTCTGTCAATAACACTCTCAACCGGAAGATCAATTCCCAGCTGAGTCAAGTGGTTGTGGTACCCAGACATTCTGAGTATGTGTTCACTGACAAAACTGTTCTCCTCCATCTTACAGCTGAAGAACTTGTGGGAGACTTCATATCTCTCAACCCGGGCATTAGCTTGAAATATCAATTTCAGCTCTTGGAACATCTCATATGCTCCGTGGCGTTCAAAACGCTTTTGTAGTCCTGGTTCTAAGCCGTAGAGCATGGCACACTGAACTATTGAGTAGTCATTAGATCGAGCCTGCCAGGCTTTCACAACGTCTGCAGCAGCTCCTGCAGCAGGTCCATCACCTAGCGGTGCATCAAGGACATAATTCTTCTGTGCAGCAATGAGGATAATCCTAAAGTTACGGACCCAGTCCGTGTAGTTGGTACCATCATCTTTCAACTTAGCTTTCTCTAGGAACGCATTAAAATTCAACGGAACAGTAGCACGGGCCATTTATCTACAACATAGATATGCAAAGAAACCATCAAGACTAAGTTCATGATAAATTAAGTTCAATTAATCAAATTACTAATGAACTCCCACTTAAATTAACATCCCTCAAGTTAACTAAGTGATACATGATCCAAATCAACTAGCCCATGTCCGATCATCACGTGAGATGGGATAGTCATCAATGGTGAACATCTCCATGTTGATCATATCTACTATATGACTCATGTTCGACCTTTTGGTCTCCAGTGTTCCGAGACCATGTTTGTACATGCTAGGCTCGTCAAGTTTAACCCAAGTATTCTGCTTGTGTAAAACTGGCTTACACCCGTTGTATGTGAACATAGAATCTATCACACCCGATCATCACGAGGTGCTTCGAAATGATGAACTTGAGCAACGGTGCATACTCGGGGAGAACACTTTTATCTTGAAATTTAGTGAAGGGATCATCTTATAATGCTACCGTCGTTCTAAGCAAAATAAGATGCATAAAGGATAAACATCACATGCAATCAAAATATGTGACATGATATGGCCATCATCTTGTGCTTTTGATCTCCATCTCCAAAGCATCGTCATGATCTCCATCGTCACCGGCTCGACACCTTGATCTCCATCGTTGCGTCGTGGTCGTCGCGCCAACTATTGCTTCTACAACTATTGCTAACGCATAGCGATAAAGTAAAGCAATTACATGGCGCTTGCATTTCATACAATAAAGAGACAACCATAAGGCTCCTGCCGGTTGCCGATAAATTACAAAACATGATCATCTCATACAATAACGTATATCACATCATGTCTTGACCATATCACATCACAGCATACCCTGCAAAAACAAGTTAGACGTCCTCTACTTTGTTGTTGCAAGTTTTACGTGGCTGCTACGGGCTTCTAGCAAGAACCGTTCTTACCTACGGCATAAAACCACAACGGTGATTTATCAAGTTTACTGTTTTAACCTTCAACAAGAACCGGCCGCAGTCAAATTCGATTCAACTAAAGTAGGAGAAACAGACACCCGCCAGCCACCTTTATGCAAAACAAGTTGCATGTCTGTCGGTGGAACCGGTCTCATGTACGTGGACATGTATGGTTGGTCCGGGCCGCTTCATCTTACAGTACCGCCGAATCAAAATAAGATGTTGGTGGTAAGTAGTATGACGATCACCGCCCACAACTCTTTGTGTTCTACTCGTGCATATCATCTACGCATAGACCTGGCTCATGATGTCACTGTTGGAGAACGTTGCATGGAAAACAAAAAAATTCTACGCACACGCAAGATCTATCCATGGAGATGCATAGCTACGAGAGGGGGAGTGTGTCTACGTACCCTCGTAGACCGTAAGCGAAAGCGTTAGAACAACACGGTTGATGTCGTCAAACAACTTCACAATCCAACCGACCGAGTACCGAACGTACGGCACCTCCGCGTTCAGCACACGTTCAGCTCGGTGACATCCTCGACTTCTTGATCCAGCAAGACGGCGAGGTAGTGGATGAGTTCCGGCAGCACGACGGTGTGGTGACGGTGATGGTAATGCTATCTCCGCAGGGCTTCGCCCAAGCACTGCGAAAATATGACCGAGGGACGGAACTGTGGAGGGGGCGCCGCACACGGCTAAGACAATGTTGTGTCCTTTGGGGCGCCCCCTCTCCTCTATTTATATATGAGTAGGGGCTTGGAGTAGAAGGAATAGTGCCACGTGAACAGTAACCATGAATAGTACACACGTGGACTTGGACTCCAAAGTCCAATCCTATTCCTACTAGGACTCTCCCTTTTTCCTTCCCTAGCTGCGTGGGCTTTCGAGGACTTGGTGTGCCTGGCCCAATAAGGCCAGGGCACCTCCCCTTAGCCCATGCCAGCCCTTGGGACGTGGTGGAACCACTTGTGGACTTCCGGACCCCTCCGGAATCCTCCGGAACCTTCTGGAAGCTTCCCGGTACAATACCGAAAAAACTGCACCTTTTTCCGGAACCCAAAATATGACTTCCCATATATAAATCTTTACCTCTCGACCATTCCGAGACTCCTCGTGACGTCTGGGATCTCATCCGGGACTCCGAACAATATTTGGTTACCAATTCACATAACTCATATAACACTATATCGTCAACGAACGTTGAGCGTGCGGACCCTACGGGTTCGGGAATGATGTAGACATGACTGAGACGCCTCGCCGGTCAATAACCAATAGCGGAACCTGGATGCTCATATTGGTTCCTACATATTCCACGAAGATCTTATCGGTCGAACCGTAATGACAACATACGTAATTCCCTTTGTCCGTCGGTATGTTACTTGCCCGAGATTCGATCGTCGGTATCTCCATACCTAGTTCAATATCGTTACCAGCAAGTCTCTTTACTCGTTCCGTAATACATCATCCCGTAACTAACTCCTTAGTCACTTTGCTTGCACGCTTCTTATGATGTGCATTACCGAGGGCCCAGAGATACCTCTCCGAAACACGGAGTGACAAATCCCAGTCTCGATCCATGCCAACTCAACGGACACCTTCGAAGATACCTGTAGAGCATCTTTATGATCACCCAGTTACGTTGTGACGTTTGATAGCACACAAGGTATTCCTCCGGTATCTGGGAGTTGCATGATCTCATGGTCGGAGGAACATGTATTTGACATTCAAGAAAGCAGTAGCAATAAATAGAACGATCATATGCTAAGCTAACGGATGGGTCTTGTCCATCACATCATTCTCCTAATGGTATGATCCCGTTATCAAATGACAACTCATGTCTATGGTTAGGAAACCTTAACCATCTTTGATCAACGAGCTAGTCTAGTAGAGGCTCACTAGGGACACGGTATTTGTTTATGTATTCACACATGTATTTAAGTTTCCGGTCAATACAATTCTAGCATGAATAATAAACCTTTATCATGAACAAGGAAATATAAAATAATAACAACTTTATTATTGCCTCTAGGGCATATTTCCATCAAGAAATTGCTTTTTGGCCTTCTTATGGCCTCGAGAAAGCTGCGCCACTACTTCCAAGCACACAAGATTACCATTGTCACCCGCTTCCTGCTGCAACGCTTCTTGAGAAATCCAGAGGCGACCGGCAGGATAGTGGAGTGGGCGTTGGAATTGTCAAGCTTTGCACTCAAGTTTGAAAGCACTTCAACCATTCAGAGTAGGGCCTTGGCGGAGTTCATTGCCGAATGGACGCCAACGCAAGACGAAGAAACTCAAGAGACAGCTCTCCCCGGCAAAGAAACAACAAAAGAATGGGTCATGTACTTTGATGGTGCCTTCTCGCTGTAAGGCGCCGGTGCCGGAGTGCTGCTTGTCGCACCTACCGGAGAGCACCTCAAGTATGTGGTTCAAATGCACTTTCCCAGGGAGCAAGCTACAAACAACACTGCCGAGTACGAAGGGCTCCTTGCCGGTCTTAGGATCGCGGTGGACCTTGGGATCAAAAATTGATCATCCGCGGCGACTCGCAGCTTGTTGTGAAGCAAGTGAACAAGGATTACCAGAGCCCGTTAATGGAGGCGTATGTGGAAGAAGTGAGGAAATTGGAAGAACACTTTGACGGGTTGCAAACAGAGCACATCCCTCGTGCGGAAAACAGCGTTGCTGATAGCCTGTCAAAGTGTGCCGCTCAAAAGCTTCCTGTGGAACCAAGAACTTTTGTGCTCCATTTGAATCGACCAACAGTCGCCCCATCAACGCAGGCCAGTAAGAGAAGGAAGTTAAGTACCGGCAAGTATTTTCCGGCAGAGCTCCCGGAAGCCGCCGACAAGGATGTTGCCGGGAACAACAACACGGTTGACGGTGAGCAGCGACTCAGCGCAGAGCCTCAGGTTCTTGCCGTAGAAGCAAGCGCTCCCACAATCGAAGAGATGCCTTTAGTCCTTGTCGTTGAGCCGCAGACTCCGGCATGGGTGCAGCAAATAGTTCGTTTCCTTCAAACAGGAGAACTTCCCGATGAGCAAGAAGGAGCGGAGAAAGTAGCCCGTCAGTCAAGTATGTATCAGTTTGTGGATAGCATCCTGTACAGAAAGCGACCAAACGGTGTGAAATTGAAGTGCATTTGCCGAGAAGATGGACTAAAGCTGTTGGCAGAGATACACGGAGGCATATGTGGCTCTCACATAGGATCAAGGGCTCTTGTCGGCAAAGCTTTCCGGCAAGGCTTCTATTGGCCCACTGCCCTCCAAGATGCAACTGACCTAGTAACCAAATGTGAAGCATGCCAGTTCCATTCAAAGAATATACATCAACCAGCTCAAGCTCTCCAAACAATCCCTCTCTCCTGGCCCTTTTCGGTCTAGGGGCTCGATATCTTGGGTCCCTTCCCCCGTGATGCCGGGGGCTTTGAGTTCTTGTACGTTGCCATCGACAAGTTCACAAAGTGGTCTGAAGTGGAGCCAGTGAGGAAGGTGATAGCGCAATCAGCCGTCAAGTTCTTCAAAGGATTAGCTTGCCGTTTCGGGGTTCCTAACAGAATCATCACCGACAATGGCACGCAATCCATGAGCCGCACCTTCATGCAGTATATCCAAGACCTTGCGTCGCTACCATAGCCTTGCGCCGCTACCATAGCCGCAAAGTGCATGCCCGAAGCCTTGAGGAAGGCGACCTTGTTCTTCGGCACGTTCAATCCGCCAAGGGATCAAACAAGTTGACGCCGAAGTGGGAACGCCCTTACCGGGTAGCACGAGTCACCAGACCTGGGGCAGCCTGTCTGGAGACCGAGGATGGCACCCCAGTGCAGAACTCATGGAATATTGAGCATCTTCGCAAGTTCTACCCGTAAGGCACAGTTGCCGGGACATCTCCTGGCAACCCCTTTTGTACAAGCCTTGTCGGCAAGACATGTAACCCTTTGTACAGAGCCAGGCGCAGAACCTGTGCATAATAAAGCTAAGTGTTTCGCAACTCCTCGTACATATTCATTTATGTATCGATACATGTGATGTTGTGCTTTACGCTTTAGTTTGTATGAAATGGCTAATGAACCGTCAAGGTTCCCAAACCGCTCTTTTTCTCTTCTTTCTTTTTCTTAAAGGGACAAGGGAATCCCTCACGCACAAGTTTCCCGGGGGGGTGGACATGGGGTACCATTTTAACGATGTTCAAGGGATCATTTTGTGCAACGACAAGAAACGACACAAGGAAAAGCTAAGTTGCAAAACTTTGAAATTTTTCCCTCAGTTACATTTGCGATTCCCCTTGAACGATTATGCGCTTTGTATGAGAAACCTGCACGTGAGAGGAACCTTGTCGTAATCAGTCTGCGCCCTAAGTTGCCTCGAGTCCGCTCGGCAAGCTTGGCGGCTGCGTTCTGGCCCGGCAAGTTACCTTGCCGGCAGTGGCACTTCCAGCGGGCTGCTAAGGACCCGCTCCTCGAAGCGCTCGCGGCAAGTGTGCGCACCGGCAAGCTTCCGATAAGCGTAGGGCCACAATCATACAAGGGCGAAATGAAACAAGGGAAACAGCATGCATTTGCCTAAACCCGACAACGATAGATATTCATTGAAAAAGCACTCGATTACATTTTCATTGGCCCTTTGCCAGGGTTTATCTCAAGTTCAAAAAGGGCAAAAGGGGCGCCTAGGCGGAGTCCGGCTTGTTCCTGGAAGGCCAGATGATGGTGCTGCCGGCGATCAGCCAGACTCTTCGCCGTCGTCTTCAATTTTCATGCCCGGAGAGCCGTCGTCATCGCCGTCATCATCATCATCCTCAGCATCGCTGGAGGAAGCGGTGTCGCTGTCACTCGAGCTCTCCGAGCAGCACTCCAGACGAGCGCCTGAAGCCCCGAAGAACTTCACGACAAGCGTGTCTGGTCCATCCAGCTTGAAGTGAAGGAGGTGCCCTTGCCCCAAGCAACGAGCACGGGCAAAGGATTTCCACTCGCGCGTAAGGTACGTAATGCCGTTATTGGATGTTTCAACGGTTACCCACACCGGGCTGTTGCAGTAACCATCTACGCGCAGCCATAAGCCATGCAGATGGCGGCCTTCCATCTCCCTAGCAAAGGGACGAGGAATTCGCAGCCAGCTCCGCGGCTGATCGTGCAGCTCCAAGACAAACTCTTCCGCCGTGTCCACCATGTGGCCTTCTGCCGGCGGAGGAGACGAAGACGGAACAGCGAGCGCCCAGCCACGAGCTCCGCGCCGCCCACGGCCACGGGCCGCGGCCCTCCCTTGGGCACTGGAGCCAGCTTCCGTAGCCGCAGCCAAAGCTTGGGCGTGGAGTCGGGAAGAAGCTCTCGCCGCGGCCAAAGCTTAGGCGTGGAGTCGGGAAGAAGCTCTCCCCTCGCCATGACGTCGTTGAAAGAGGGAGAGGAAGAAGATATGGAAGGGAAGCAACAGTTGCTGAAGGTTGAGACAGGAGGAGATGGGCGTGCATCGCATCCCATGAGCCCCCTCTTTATAGGGGGAGCACGGGGGGTTGGCTCTTCACCGTCTTCGGACGACTGCCCACGATCTCCAATCCCACGTCCTGCGCTTCTGATGGGCGCATTACTCCAGCAACCGCCCACGATCGCCAATTCCGCGCCCTGCGCCCCCTGGCCCGGCGCATCACTCCAACGACCGCCCTTCTCCACCAATCTGCTGCCCTACATGCATGCAGACGCGCGTGATGGAGGAGGCGCAGAAAAAGGAGAAGTAAAGACAGACGTGGCAGTTATCCTTTGCCATGCGTGATTATACGCCCGTTCTATTTGAACCAATGGCACCATGCATGTAAGCGTACCCCTGGCCTGAGCACGCCGACAAGCCGTCCCCCTGACGACAAGGGTTATCTCAAAGGATGTTAACCATCATGGCGAAAAAATTACAACGGTAGTTTTTGGGCCTAGCCCAACGACGCTTTGGATGCGCGTATGGCCCAGGCCCGGGGGCTCCTGTCGGTGTATAAAACATGGGTATTTTATACCCTGACTTATGCACAGACAGTAGCAGCCTCCATGCCGGCCAAGCCCTGCCGGGGACTGCCAAACTGCAAGGTCCAAGACCCAGTTGCGCAAGCCGCTGGGGAGAAGCTCAAGATACAGCACCAAGAAGCACTCAACTAGTACCGAAGAAGAAGACGTGCCTTGCCGGCGAGGCTAAACCGGCAAGACCCGGCAAGCTCCGTGCCGGCAAGCTTGTGCCAGTCCCCAGCGCTCCACCTCACCGCACAGGTGTTCGCTAACAAGTAAGGTGTCGACCGCGCAGGCTGGTTGGTGAGGCTTGTCGGGCACGTGTCAGCACACCGGGACAGGATTTGCCTCTAAAGACACCCGTCCAGGAGGCGTGTCAGGATAATACGAGGTGGCTGGGCAAGCGGTGCAGAAACCTTGCCGGGACTACCTCTCCACATGACACCTAACGACGCATTTAATGCCTTTGTCTTAGACTAGCAAAGTTAGGTACGATAGCACTGTTTGCTATCTAGTCACTACGTAATTACTGTTTTGCCACTGTGGTAACCCCTTGAGCTATAAAAGGAGGACCAAGGCAACAGTAGAAAGGATTCGGACCCCTTTTCAAACACAAGCACCTCTTGTGTAGCTGCTGCCCCCATTCCTTGCCGGGATAAGCACTCCTTGTACTGTGCTTCTACACCATATATACACCAAAAGCAGGAGTAGGGTTTTACGCTTCTCAGCGGCCCGAACCTGGGTGAAATCCCTTGCATTTTCCATTATTCATTCTCTTTGTGCACGTCGATCTCCCTCGCCAAACCACAAGGGGCTGCATGGCCCCATAGATGGTCGTACCATCACGACACCATGATATGAGAGGAATTAAGGATACACAAGAGCTCAAGCTTGGGGATGCCCAAGGCACCCCAAGATAACATTCCAAGAAGTCTCAAGCAACTAAGCTTGGGGATGCCCCGGTAGGCATCCCACCTTTCTTCATCAACACCTATCGGTTAGCCTAAGTTTATGTCACCAAAAATTATGTCGTTCCACTCGTATTTGAACATAGTTTCCAGTGATATTATTTTTGGTTACATGCATTAACATTTTGTTAGTTAAATGTAAGGTTAAAATTTAGCACAAAATGCAAAGAGGACCAATAAACCAGGACGGAGGTAGTAGGCACGAACAAACGAAGCTCCATTCTATACTCATCCTAGTGTAGTAGGCAATGGAGTTGACGGGTGACTTTGGGTAGCGGCGACTGAGGGACTTGAACGTGCTTGGCATGGTAGGTAATGTGGGCTAGTTACTAAAGCATCCCTCCACTGTTCATCGGTAGTAGTAGGAGTAGTCATTATGGACCGGGGACATAAGGGGAATTTCGCAGGGCTGGAATTTTGGCTACCAGATATTTCGATTCGAAACACGGAGGCGCGAAGTTTTATCGCGGTTCTTTTGGTTGGGGTTGGCTAGCATACCACGCACGCCACCACCACGACACGAGCCCGGTCTGGCTGGTACGCCGTCGGGTGCTAACATTCGAGAATGCGAAAGGAATCTTTTTTTATAAGGAAAGGAATCTTTTTTAAAATTGGCGAAACGAATCTATATGTATTACAATGCCCGTATTTTCCTTGCAGATAATTGGTCATTCCGAAAGGGAGGGTAATTGATTTATGATGAGATATAGTGATCTCAACGTGGTTTTTTAATGCAAAGTCAAATTTAAAAGATGAACGGTATGGTGGTGAGAAAACTTTGTATGTATTCAAGCATATGACCACACACACACAAATACAACAACAAATGAGTCAGTATAGTGCATCTACTTTTCCAATCCATGCATGTATGGCATGAATTCAAAAATAAAATGTAAGCCATACATGGTCCTCAATTCAATGTTTACAATGTACACTAAACTGAAATGTGAATACTAAGTCTACTACTATGTAGACTCAAATGTTGTGTTAGGTCTGTCCATCGCCCCTCCCTTCACCACACATACTTCCTGTATCGATCGATCTTCATCCCTTTGTTAATAGAGCTATTGGTATCCGACACATGCTCATTATTTCCCTTCATGTTTCGATCTCCATTTATCTCACACCCGCCCTCACGCTCTCAACAAATGTATTTCTCACACACAACCTCGTCGGGCACTCCATGACGAGCTCTCTCTCTCTCCCTCTATATCGCCCTCCCTCTCTCCCTCTAGACACATATGTTGCCTCTGTAAAAAAACTCCATGCACGCCGCGCGCACAAACACAAAGTCTATCTAGGCCACTCTCTCGGTAACTATCTCCCTCTAGCCCTCACTACAGCTTCGTCAAACGATATCTCTCTGTATCGTCTTTCTCATTCGAGTGTATGCTAGCCCACACTAACTCGATCTCTCCCTCTATATATGACTCGATTGACCTCGCACACATAGACGCTCGCTCTACGCCTCTTGCATAGGCGGAGCCATGTAGATTGTCGGGAGGGGGGGGTAACCCCCGAGTTACCCCCAACCTTAGATAAAATTGTGAAGGTCTTTTTTAGGAGGGTTTAGATTATACTTTTTAAACATTTGGCTCCACCCTCCCAAACACCGATGGGTTGTGCCCCCACCCCCCGGGAGAATATCAGGTGCTCCCACCTTAGATGCTATATGGTGATACGAGTTCTTGTGTGCCGTTAGATCTGAGATCCAATGGCTCACATGAGGTCTGAATATTTTTGCAAAAAAACATTAATAAGTTTGGGAATTGCACACAATTAGTACAAAAACTACTCAGATGCCATTGGATCCCAGATCCAACGGCCTCGAAGCTCGTATCACCGTAGCATCTAAGATGCAGGATCACCTAATATTCTCTCGTCTATAAGAATATCACGTGCTACCACACCTTAGATGGTGTGGTGATACGAGCTCCTCAGAGCCGTTGGATCTGAGATCCAACGGCTCCTGGTAGGTCCGAATGGTTTTTGCAAAAAAAACCTCAAAGAGTTTGGGAATTGCTCACAAGTACAAAGACTACACTCAGATGCCATTGGATCTCAGATCAAACCGCCTCGAAGCTCGTATCACCGTAGCATCCAAGCAGCGAGAGCACCTGATGTTCTCTCGCGTGGGAGAATATGAGGTGCTCCCATACCGTAGATACTACGGTGATACGAGCTCCCGGGAGATCTAACGGCTCCCATTAGGAGGTCTGAATGTTTTTGCAATATAGGCCTCAAAGAGTTTGGGAATTGCGCAAAAGTACAAATACTATGCACATGGCATTGGATCTCAGATCCAACGGCTGCTAGCAGCTCGTATCGCCGTAGCGGCTAAGCTGCGGGGAGCACCTTATATTCTCTCGTACATGAGAATATTGGGTTCTCCCACACCTTAGATGCTACCGTGATACGAGCTCATGGGAGCCGTTGGATCCAAGATCCAGCGGCTCACAGAGGTCTGTATGTTTTTTTGCAAAAAAGCCCTTGAAGAGTTTGGGAATTGCGCAAAAGTACAAAGAGTACTCACATGCCATTGGATATCAGATCAAATGACGTAGAATCTCGTATCACCGTAGCATCTAAGCCGCGGGGAGCACGTGATATTCTCCGCCGCTGTCACTTTTGTTCCTAAACTTGTAAAATACATGTAACTGGTGCCGTAACTTGTCTAACCACGCAAAGTGTTTGTGCAAAAAATCCCTCGTACACAGAAATATCGGAACAACACACGGGGGTTCCACTCATCATGGAACAAATTTGGACCTAAAAATAAAAAATCAGAAGGACGAGATTCGAGCTGGCAACCTGGACTACAAAGCGTACGTCAATAGCCAGAAATAGCAACGGTTGTTGGCTTTGTCGCATAACTTGATTTTATACAGTACTGTATCACGTTGAGTAGAGGGAGTGGCTCGTCAGCACATGCATGAACGTTGACTCACTTACTGTCTGGTCCCATGTCTGCGATCTCTCTCTCCTCTCCATCTACAATCTTTAGACGCATGGACAAACACGAAGAGTAGCGCGAGCTAGCCGTGGTGTTATTATAACTAAAAAATGCTTGGGAAATAGATGAATCGCCTAGGAACAAGAGACCTTGTGGCTGGTCGAGACGGAGCTAACCACACCTATCCTCCGTGCAACGTTAGCATGATGAAGCTGTGTGGCTAGTGGGGTGTTTTCGACCCACTCGATGGGTCCCGAGTTCTTACCATAGCTATATTTTGACACACACATTTTCCTCCGTGTTGAGACGTGTCACACCCTACCACGCGGTTTCTAGGTCCTCTCCAGTGGTGCACGCATATTTTCTTCCTTACTGAGACGTGGGAGCGTGGGACGCCCTACCACACGGTTTCTGGGTCCTCCTCGGTCGTAGCCCCGAAGTAATGAGTCGTCAAATCACAAAACCCCACCTTTCCCGCTGAGTACAAGCACGGTGGCTTGCTAGTTGGGCTAGTGCGACTGATCAGCTAGGCCGCCGCCACATTTATTTTTTCAAGCATTTTTTCCCTCCTTGCGGCTAGGTAAATTAAAATACTATCCATCGCTGCGTTGCTTTGGTCCTTGGGCGCGGCAGGATTCATTTTTTGTTTGACGGGAGCAGGTGCGGCAGGAATTAGTCTTGATGACTCCGCCAGTAAAACCCACTGCTCCCTGATGTGAAAAGGCATCGACTGGGGTTTCCCATGGTGAAAACCAGAAGATTTACCCCGATCCCTCCGCTTTCCCGTAGATTGCATTGCCTTCTAGCCGTTTCGCCCCCTTTGCTTCCTTTCCCCATTGCTTCTACCGGGTTCCATGTCGGCGCACGAGATCACGGAGTCTGAGGTGAGGCGCCAGATAGAGGAGCTCCAGGCCAAGGATGCGGAGCTCAGGGCCAAGGACGTGGAGATCCTTGAGCTCAGGGAGAAGAAGAGTGCCATGCTCCTCCAATATGAGTGGGAGTTCACGGAGCTTCAAAAGCAGCAGGAGTCCACCACAAAGACGCTTGAGGCGTCGGCGGTGTTGTTGCAGAAAGCGGGAGATACCCTAGGCGGCCAGGTTGCCCTGATGGTGAGCCGGCTGGAGCGCGAGCGTGCCGATCATGACGAGGTCCAGGATCGCCTCAACCACTTGCTGGACCATGTTGCCACGCAAGTGTTGCAGCTGTGCGATGCCTACCGTCGTGCCAGCGCGACCATGCCGGCCGTCGGGCTAAACCCGTTCGACCAGCCTATCGACTTCAACGAGTTGCGGCTTCCTGACCTGGTCTCCTTCTGCACCTATATCTCCGAGGAGCTGAACCGTCTCCGCGCGGTGGTGGGGGCGGCGCTGGACAAGGAGGGGGTGCGGGCGGCCGTCGCCGTTGCCGGGCGAATCCTCTCCGGGCTACGTCACTGGAATCCATTTGTGCCATTGGACGCCGTCTTTGACAAGCTGGCTCCCATCGACCGGGAGCGGGCTCTGCGGGCAGTGGCACCCTGCATCACCACTGTCGTGCGCCTCGAGAAGCAGAGGGACTTCGGTGCTGTTTAGGCGTCCTCTACATGGGCATGTCACGGCGTAACATGACCGTTGGATCAAACTCAGATGGTCCAGAACAGTCACTGTAGCACAAAGCACTATAGAGGCATGCTTCGTATGGTTCCTGTTTGGTCGAGCACTGTAGCAGCATCCTCTCCGTGCACTGTACCCCGAGTACTGTTGACATTGATCTCACCGATCATTCTCGATCGGATGTTAAAAAAATGGGCATGTTACACTACTGTTCATAGGTGACATGCAAACATCATGCCACTGGATGTCAATCCTCCCGAGACACCCTTCCGGAGCGGCTGCCGCCTCCATCCCTTGATTCTACTTCTCTGGTTGCCTTGTCTGCTAAAAATAATAGTACTCCACCATAGGTCGACTGTACGCCGAGGTAGCACGGGATAGAAGGCATGTACACACAGGGGACCCACCCAGGACCGTATTCATGAATACTAGCCGTGATGTAAACCAAAAATATGCTGAAACACTCGCAACAATATCCCTCACTACAGATTTATTTATAATCAGTTACTTTTCTTTGGGTGGTATAATCAGTTTACTATACATCATTTTTTATCGTCATATCTTACTACACTGGCAACAAGATAAGACTGTTGTATGAACCAGTGCACATGCCTAGTAGTAGGAGTACTAGTAGTGTAAGTTCAAGTGGTTGCCGTGTTTTGCACTCCTCCGTCGTAAGAGTGGAAACGCTTGTTGTAATCAATTTTTTTTAAGAAATAGTGGAGACGCTCTATCGCGCGGATCCTGCTCCACGGTCATCGGGAACCTTGCTACTCACTTTCGCCGACGTGTGGGACAGCCAGCTTCGGGGTCCACTTGCCATGCACCAAATTACTCCACACTAGAGTGCACAACTGCACGGTGGACTTACCGCGGTCGTAGCGCCGCAGTAATGCCCCATGAGGCATCAAATCATAAAACCTCACCTTTCCAGCAGTAAGTTGGATGGACAAAGCAACCATCATTTCACTCTTCTTCCTCATCTTCCTCTCTTCAAGAAAACCCCACTCGCTTCTCCCTCATCTTGTTCCTCATTTCTTCAAGAAAACCCCAACTCGCTTCTACCATTGTTCTTCTCTCCCAAAGAAGGAAAGGTGAGCGCATCAATGGTGCTGCTATACTTCCGTTCTAGTCATCTTTTGCAATCCCGCGACCGATCCTAACTCCCTCTCTGTTCTTCTTTTGGGTTTCTGATTATCATTTTCTTTCCTTTTATTTCTTTTTGAAAGTTTCTTGATGGACCCTGGAGCACCGGCCAAAGTGATGTCTATGGCTCTGGCCAAAACCGTCGAGGCTCAGAGTCTGAAGAAGCTCAAGCACCCCACCGAGACGACCATAGACAAGCTCAAGGCCATCGCCTTGGCCAAGACCACCTCTCCGGGATCCCTCGTTAAGCCGGTCGAGGAAATATCTCTTGTTGACGATCTTTTTGGGGATCTTGATCGTGTTTTCTGATCTAACTTGCAAAGTGCTTGCTAATATGAGATGTTTGTGTAATGTACACGTAGTACTAGTAGTATAACTTTCTGGGCGATCTTTCGTGTGGTTTTTGTGTGCCAAATGACTGTTCGAAATGTCCCTTTTGACCAAAACATGCGAGAGGTTGACATGCATATGATTTTTACACATAACACAGATTTCTTATAGATTACTTTCAACTACTTTATGAACATCAACGCTGGCTGTAGGAAGAGAATATAGTACCCTCAGTAACTTGTGTTATGTGTGTTGTAAGTAATCGCTCTGTTCACAGATATAAGATGTTCTAACTTTTTTGTGTATGTGATGTAGACATGTTTTAGTGTCTTTGTTCACTCATTTCTGTGCTTATATGTAGTCTTATATGGAGTAAAATATAGAAAATCATCTTATATTTGTGAACAGAGGCAGTAATAAAATATTGGTTTCTGGTTGAATTAGAACCAGGTCCGCTGTGGAGATGAAGTTCTCAAAGTCATGCCGTGTGAACTGGAAGACCTAAGGATGTGCACTACTAAACTATACAGCTGTCTCGCACATCGGTGCCACCTCCAGCATCGGCAGCCACAACAGATTGAGCACCGGCACCGGCACTGGGTCTAGCACTGACAGCAGCAACATCTCAGTCTGATCCAGCAGAGGATTGGGCACCGACCGCATCAACGGATCAGGCTGATGTACCAGAGGATCTGGCACCGACATCGGCACCAGCTCTAGAAGGAGCACCATCTCCGGCAGCAGCAGCGGCACTACCAGTCGCACCGCCACAGGCACCAGCAACGGCTCCGGCACCTGCACCAACACTTGAACTTGCACTTGTACCGGCAACAGACTGGGCTGCAGTTCGCACTGCATATTCCAAAGTCCTTACAAAAACCGACATCTCCACCCCTTTGGCAAGCACTGGCAGCCCAAGTGCTTCGTTCTTTTGTCTTTCCACATGTTGTTTCACATGATTCACCGTGTTGATCTAACT
This sequence comes from Elymus sibiricus, assembly GCA_039707655.1. Taxonomy (NCBI): domain Eukaryota; kingdom Viridiplantae; phylum Streptophyta; class Magnoliopsida; order Poales; family Poaceae; genus Elymus; species Elymus sibiricus. The sequence continues at coordinate 156,019,525 of CM077668.1, forward strand.
TTTTGTGTATGTCCTCTTGTTTGCAAACAGAAAATTCCTAGAGCAATGAGGGAGTCGTTCAATAATCCAGGCGACCGTGGCCAAGTTTCTCTTACCATGCGCAGCCTTGGTGTGAATGAACCTGCGCAATATACCATAAGTAGAAAGGATGGTCACATGATTGATGCTAAAGGATGGTCAAGGTTCAAAACTCAATCAAATCTTGCGGTTGGGGATGATGTCAGAATCGAAGTTTCTCTGCAAGGAGATCTGGTCCTAATCAACTTTGAAATTCTTCAGTAGCAGCACGCAACTGCCGAACTGATCTATCCTCCCAGAGCTTTTGATGTAATATATGCCTTGGTGAAACAAGTGTCCTGTGTGTATAAGTAGTACTAGCGTATATCACGTTGGACATCCTGAAAGAATTGCAACCCTGATTGCTGGTTAGGAACCGTCGTTCGATTTCAGTCTAACAGCTGCCGTGCTTTATTCAATTTTTTGTCTTCTCCTTGAGACAGCATCTAAAACCAGCGCCGTCCCTATAGAATGCAATATTTATGGGTTGAAATGTGCTGACTTAGAACACATGGGCCCCCAAACATGCATGCCCACCGGCCTGTGGCCCAAAGTCAAGAACCGTCAGCCTATCTGAGCATTTTATAGGACAAATGTTTCCTACCACCCGGTGGTAGTTACCACCACTTGCGTTTTGTATGTTGTATGTAGTATCTATCAAATCGGAGAGTATGTACACATAGTATGTAGTATATAAGAATGTTTAGATAGTATATATAATATTTTTTGGTAGTATGCATCGTATTTTGAGTATGCTCCTTTTTACGTACAAATATGTACGTATTTCGCAAATATAATAAAACCATGGGCCAACTTACAATTTTTTCATGTAACTCACTTTGAAATATCTTATATATAGTATATGAACATACTTATAATGATAAAGCAGTATATATACTATCACATGGTAGTATATGAGACATGTGGGGTAACTACCCCCGGGTGGTAGGATGGATTTTCCCTATATATATATTTATATATTTATATATATCTATATATATATATAGGGTGGGTCTATTCTAACAACACCCTTAAGACCTTATTCTGCCAACACCTAGGCTTATTATGCTAACACATTCTTCCCCGATGAGCCCACCCGACCGGAACACACAGGGAAAGAAAAAAGCAACCCACCCACGAAAACAACCCTCTGCTCCCACGATCTCCTATGGCCGACCATTCCCCACTCCCTCCCACCTTCTTCCTCCTCCGCCGCCCCTCCCACCTTCCCTCCACCTCCACCAGGGGTTGGTCCCTCCTTCGCCTCCTCCCCACCTCCCCGTCCTGAGCTCCCACACCACTGGATCGACGCCGGCCCGCCGCCCCAACAACCTCCACCACGAGCCACCGAGCGGCCATGGAGCCCCTCGCCCCCGCTCCTGCCCGCCAGCACCTCTAGTGGCCGTGTACTCCGTGGATCCAGTGGATCCGGCCTCCATCGCCTCAGTAGCCACGGGATCCGTGGATCCCCTGGCCGCACATGTGATCCAGCAGGAAGGGCAGCACCTCAGGCGGCCCAACACCGGTGGGGGCACGGCCGTCCCGCCATCCATCACTCCGGCCTCGCGTCGTCGCAGCCGTCCCCGCCTTCCACCACTCCGGCCTCACACCGCCGCCACCGTCCCGCCATCCACCGCTCTGGTGCCGTGCCGCCACGTCCGTCCCCATCTTCCACCGCTCCTGCTTGGCGCCGCCCCATGCCTCCCCCGCAACATTCATACTCCTGATCTCCTTCCTCTTCCACGGAACGGCAGGCCAGCCCCAGCTGTCACATCCGTCCAATCCGGTTACTGGGCTCCTGGCGCGCGATTCAGGCAGCCTCGCTGTTCAGTTCGCCAGGACTACCGCAGCAGAGGCACGGCGCGAGTGGCCACCACCTCGCTGGGCTCGCGGAGACGAAGCTGCCGGCGTTGACAACAACTTCGGTTCGCTTGGTGCACGTGATAACCCTCTTCCACCTTCCCTTCTTCGTTGCTGGAGTAGCACCAGCGTGGCGGTGCAGTGCACTGCGACTCCACGTGCAATGCAGATCGGTGTGGATGCAGTTCGGTTCGCTTCGAGCGTTGCCCTCTCCCCTGTACTGTACCGCCACACGTGTGATCTCCAGATCGGGCATCGCGCGTGGTTGCAGTTCGTGTGGCAGCTACATGCCACGGTGAATTATTATTTTTGAGTCATTTTGTAGTTCGGTTCGGCGGGCACGTTCCGTGCAGTGCGTAGGCATGTTCTTGCAGCGCGGCATGTGTGTTCGTGCAGTGCGTTGGCATGATCTTTCCAAGGAAGCACCATCTGTTTGTTTGACCAATTTCATGCAGTGCGGCATGTCTTTTATTTTTGTAAAGAGCATTTCACTTCGTTCCTAAGTCAAAACTACAAAAAAATGAACTTCAAAACAATATAGAAAAAAGATGCAGTTCTTCTTGGCCATATCACACAGTGCACACTCATTCAGAATTGGAAAAAACAGATGTTAGGAAATGAAAAAACATATAATGCAGCTCACTTCATCAACAACAAGAAGTAATGCGGTTCACTTTGGAGAGTGTTGAGGTTCACTTGCGCTATATGTGAAGTGCAAAAATGTTAGGGCAACAAAAAATGTAATGTGGTTCACTTTTTGATAGTGTTGCGGTTCACTCACGCCCAATGTGAAGTGCAAAACTGTTAGAGGAATGAAAAAAAAAGTAATGCGGTCCACTTCGATACTGTTGCGGTTCACTTATGCCTAGTGTAAATAGCAAAAAACAATTAGGAAAACGACAAAAAAAATGTAATGCGGTTCACTTTCGGTAGTGTTGCGGTTCGCATACGCCCAATGTGAAAGTGCCAAAAAAATGTTAGGGAAATTTCACGTATTTTTTTGGTAGGAAAAGAACAAAAGAAATCATGCAGTTCGCTTGCCCATCTGATGAAGTGCGCTTTTCTGTCTGAAGCAGTGCATTTTTCTGTCTGATGCAGTTCCTTCGTCGATTTTAATGTCGCGCAAAACAGAGTGTCCGCATTTCGGTAAAATCAAAACTGCTCTTAAATCGTAAGGAATTAGAGAGAGTGTTCTACATGAAAAAGTTGCACCTCGTCGATATCTTTCCAACGGCGTATCATTTGCATCATTTTGATAAGCGGTTTAGAAAAAAATCTCAAAAAAACGGCTGCTGCCACTCGCCGTCCGCCGCACCATTTTCAAAATTAATTTAAAACCGTAAGGAATCTCAAAATAATTTCTATATATGAAAGTTGTGCCTCGTCCGTAGCTTTCGAAAGGCGTATCACACGCCTCGTTTCGACAAACGGTTAAAAAATTGGAGCGAAAACAGTACCAAAAAATTGCAAAAATTTGAAAAACAGAATTCCGCGATTTAGTAAATTTGAAACTGCTCTTAAACCGTAAGGAATTAGAGAAAGTAATATATATGACAAAGTTGCGCCTCAGCGATATCTTTCCAATGGCATATCATTTGCTTTATTTCGACAAGCGGTTTGCGAAAAAACGCGAAAATACGCTCGCTGCCACTCGTCGGGCGCCCACCGTTTTCGAAACTGCTCTTAAACCGTGAGGAATCTCGAAAAGTGTTCAACATGGCGAAGTTGCGCCTAATCCATAGCTTTCCAATGGTATATTACACGCCTCGTTCTAACAAACGGTTTAAAAACTGGAATGAAAACAGTACCGAAAAATACCACGTGCAGTTTTTTACGACGCGAAGTTCACTAGTCTCCGTATTGCAGTACCTTTGCTTCAGAAAGTGCAGTGCCTCGCATTGAGCGTGCAGTTCGGATGTGTGGGCAGAATAACTATTCTGCTAATATTAGCAGAATAGACCCACTGTATATATATATATATATATATATATATATATCCGAACCCCGTATTTATGTATATATATTCCCCTTGATTTTTCTTATTTATAAAGTGGTGATATGAAAGATTTTTATATTTCTTTACAGAGGGTGTATCTCTCGTATCAAAAAAATATTTATGTGTAACTAGTTACTCATGTCCCCTTTCTACTTCATTTCGCTGATATGCGGGACATCCAGCAACCAGGTCAATGTGCCATGCACCAAATTAGAGTGCACAACTGCATGGTAGACTCACCCCGGTCGTAGCGCCGCAGTAATGCTCAATGAGCCGTCAAATCACAAAACCCCACCTTTCCAGGATTAGCAGTAAGCTCGACGGACGAAGCAGCATTATTTCACTCGACCTGAATCCCCTTCTCCCTCATCTGCTTGTTCAGAGAAAACCACCTATCGGCGATTGCTTAGGGTTTTCTCATGGAGAACCAGGTACGAAATCTTCATCCATCCTTTGTCGCCGGTAATCCTAGGATTGCAACCGCCGCCGTTGATGCATTTTTCTTCATACTGAATCTAGTGTGTTTCATTTGCAGTGCCCAAAGTGCAAGGAGCCTACAGGTTTGTGCACCCTTGGCGAGACGCCAGACTTGGTCCTACTCATCCTAACACAGGATTTAAAAAAGCGCACGGTATGTTCCTAGAATCCTCTTTTCTATCCGGTAGGGTTGGGGTTTTTGAACATGCTATCAACTAATTTGGAAATCTAGATTGCTATATTTGGATAAAAGGTACTAGTACCATGCTGAACACTGACGTGAAAGAGGAAATTATTTCGAGATTTGGATAGCGAATAAATTGTGTTCTCATATTATTTTTCCTGCAGTGCATCCCTTGCTCTGCCAGAACACATGTACTCAAGAAGGTTGGCCTTGCCATAACTGAATACACCAGTATAATGGTCACATTGGAGACATGCCATGGATATAAGTTCACAGTTGGGTTCATTAACCAAGAAGATCGCTCCTTTTTTTATGGCCAAACTTGGATAAACTTTGTCAAGTGTTACGGACTAAAAGTTGACACACCAATGTTCATGGAAATAGCAGAACCTGGTCTTATCTTCCCTATGACCTTCCACCCCGACGTCGTTCCAGTGGTTCATCCATGTTAGTTTTGTATCTGGTTCTTGTATGTGGCCTCTTTTACTTTGTAATCCACCTATTCTGTCTAACTAATCACAATTTGACTTTAGAAGTAGCAACAATTTGTGATTCCCTTCTCTCACAATGATGCTACTTCTAACTAATATTTCTTATAATTGGTGACATGCGTAGGTTATTACAAAATGCAGGACACTACTCGTCTGTTATTTGATAAGAACTCGACGGTTACTGATGGCACCGAAGTCGACTGGGACAACATCCACCAATTCCTACACTTTATTGATCATCTTGAGGACCTTGTGGGGCATTTCAATGGTGGAAGGCCACGTGGGATATGTGTGCCACTGGTGCACACATTGAACAGGTCCAACTGTGTCAAGAAAATGATGGTACAAGCTGTTTTCTGTTATATATGTTGTTCATAAACTCTTGCTTATACACAGTTTTACAGCTGTGTTCTTCTTGAAACAAAAACTGCCCAGTTTAATTGTTCCTATACAGATGCCTGGCCATGGTCGACTAAGACTTGTGCTTGGTCAAAACATGATGTTTATGTTGACCTACTCCATTCCCCTTAGAGCTGAAAAGATAATTATTCATGGGTGGTCTCAAATCATGAAGGCCTGACGATCTTGGAGAATAGGACAGGAGGTTATGTTCATGCTTTTCCATGGCTCTGAAGCGAATATCCTGTTTATTGACCACATTGCAAGATGAAGCCACATTGAGAAAGTTGTGGATGCACGGGGTGGCGCCTGGGCCTTGTCCTGGGGCTTGGTGGCCTCACCCTTCGTTAACAGTAGGCAAAGTAGTACTATTCAAGGCATGCCTTGTATGGTTGAACCTGTATAAGTACTCAAACTGCTTTCAGCTCTGGTTGTTAAGTGCTCCTGCTGCTTTCAGTTAACGTTGTTAAGTACTCCTGCTGCTTGTACACTCTGCCATGTTTCTTCAGTCTCTTCTTCCTCCAGCCTCCAAAACCAAACCAGCGCCGGCAGGGCCGCCTGCTCCCGCCTCCCATGGCTGGCTGCGCCTCCACGCACGCATTGCCGCCCTACCATCTCCTAAATCATTAACGGCGATGTCAGTCCCACCCAGCACCCGAACCAGTCAATCCTCATACTCCCCTTTGCCCACGACTTCACTGCCGCATCTTCCCTGGCTCCTGTTCATTCCCGTCTGAGGCCTCGCCATCGTACACCGCGCGCCTTGGTGCGGTCGCCGCGTCGCCGCCTTCCGGCGTTGTCAACATGGTCAACAAACGAGAGGAATCAGGAGAGGACTGTATTTGGAGAGGATGACAGTAGGGACCCACCTTGTCCATGGCTGTACGCAAGGAAGTGCCTCATTGTTACAAGCAAAAAAGAAAATGCTTCCTTGTAGTGGTCTGCTGACATCTGGGACCCATGACAATGTCAGCGTATAGTCAATAGACAAGAGAACTGCACAAGAGCGGCTGCCACCTGGGACCTAGCAGCTATATCTTTTTTTTGTTATTGTTGAGACGGAGCAGGGTATCAACTGGGCTGTGGCCCGTCTAGCCCAGGCTTCTATTTTACGTTTACCACATGACCAGCCCAGCTATTTTTTTCTTTGTGAAAATGGCTAGCCCAGTTGTTTTTTTTTTCTGATGAATACCCAATCGAGGCCAACCCAACCCAGGCCAACTTGTTTTTCTCCGCCTTGCTGGGCTGCAAATCTTTCAAGACGACTGCAAATCTTAAAAGTAATATGAAATGGGTTGTAAATATAAAAAACACACAACAAATTGGCAATTACTTTCAAATTCCTAATTTTTTTTCACATTTTTAGATTTCAGATTTCATTGGTTTTTAACCTAATTTAAATATATTTTGAAATTACTTTAAATATGGCTCGACATTTCGGGATTAAAACTAGTTTGGACCCCACCGAAATATGCAAAATTTCGTTTAAATTTTTAGCCCTGGTCCTGGCCAACAAAAATAAAATGGACTGCAATAAATTGCATAAGAATTTGCAAATGAGCTGTAAATTATTTAAAAAATAGCAAATGGGCTATATGTTGTCTGCCACAGATTGGGAGGCTGACTTGTGGGCCTATTAAGTTGACGCGTATGAAAGAATTCTTTACTTATTATATATTAGTCAACAAACGATTCTAGCAGAAGTGACCGTTGGATGTCAATCCAACAGCCGTCGTGCTTCTTCAATCTCTAATCTTCTTGCTCCAGTCGCCCATCCAGCGCCGGCGGGACCGCCTGCTCCCGCCTCCCGTGGCCAGCTGTGCTGCCGCGCAGGCCTCACCGCCCCCTCCTACTCGCACCACTGGCCAGGCATCCCTCTACTCACCCACACCTCCTGTTATTCTCCGGCGACACAGGCCTCACACCGCAGCTAAACTAGTCAACCCTCTTACTCCCCTCAGCGTGGGCATCCACTGTTGTGGCTTCGTCGGCTCTGGGTCGTTGCCTTCCTGGGCCTCGTCGTCGTCCACCGTGTTGGTGCTCTCGGCGCGGCGTGGTCGACGTGGTCAACAAACGACAGCCATCGGAAGAGGGATGTACATGGAGAGGATGACAGTAGGGACCCACATGGTCCATGGCCGCACGCAAGCAAGTTTCTCCTTATTACGCGAAAAAATGATTCCTCCCCCTGACAGCTGGGACCCACCAGCTATATCTTCGCACGGAAGGAAGTGCCTCCTTATTACGCGAAAAAACGATTCCTACCAGTGATAAGTGGGACCCATCAGATTGAGAGGCTGACTTGTGGGCCTACTAGGTTGACGCGTACGTAGGGCTTCGTCAACTTAGTCAACAAACGATTCTAGCAGCAGTGACCGTTGGATGCTAATCCAACGGCCGTGCTGCTTCTTCAATCTCTGATCTTCTTGCTCCAGCCGCCCAAACTAGCGCCGGTGGGACCGCCTTCTCCTTCTTCCCATGGCCGGCTGTGCTGCCACGCAGGCCTCACCACCCCACCCTACTCCCACTGCTGGCCAGGCCTTCCCTCTACTCACTCACATCCCCTGTTATTCTCCGTCGATGGCAACCTCACACCGCAGCCGAACCAGTCAACCCTCGTACTCCCATCCGCGTGGGCATCCACTGCCGCGTCTTCCTCGGCTCCGCTTCGTTCCCTTCCTAGGCCTCGCCGTTGTCCACCGCCTTGGTGCTCTCGGCACGGTGTAGTCAATGTGGTCAATGAAGGATAGCCATCGGAAGAGGACTATACGCGGTGAGGCTGACAGCTGGACCCACCAGTTACATCTTCGCACGCAAGGAAGAGCCTCCTTATTACGCGCAAAAAAAATGATTCCTCCCCCTGACAGCTGGGACCCACCTGCTATATCTTTGCACACAAGGAAGTGCCTCCTTATCCTCCCTGACAGCAGGGACCCACCCGGTCGAAGCGTACGTAGCGTTGTCTATCTGGTCGCGAACGTGTACGTACATACTGGTCGATCAGTCTTTCTGCAACGATGTCATAGTAGAGCCCCCGAAGTAGCAGTTCAGGCAGCCCCGTCTAAATCATGTACACGTACGTACAACCACACAGCAAAAAATACGGCCACATACATACATATACGGGCGGGGTCTCGAACGCGTACTCTCGCATACGTACGGCTAGGGCTCGTGTACATGGAGAGAGGCAACGGATGGCAGCAACGGCCTCCTATTCATCAGCAGCCAACCGGCTGGGTCGGAACGGAGGAAACAACGTCGTGTTCATCGGGAGCCAAGCGACTGGGTCGGAACGCGTCCTGCTCATCGGGAGCCAACCGGCTTGGACAGAACAGCCAAAATGGGGTCCTGTTCATCAACTCGGGGTCTGGCGTACCGCAAAACGGAGGTAACGGCCTTCTGTTCGAGCACCTACGGTCGAAACGGGCCTTGTTCATCGGCTGGGGGTCTGGCGTACCGCAAAACGGAGGAAACAGACTTCTGTTCGAGTGCCTATGGTCGAAACGGGGTCCTGTTGATCGGGAGGGCTCTGGTGTACGGCAAAACGGAGGAAACGGACTTCTCCCGAACTGCCTACAGTCGAAACGGGGGTCGTGTTCATCGGAAGGGGTGTGGCGTACCGCAAAACGGGACTCCACGGGCTACTGTTCATCCACGATCGACCTTCCTTCACAGCCTCCACCAGCTACTGTTCATCCACCGTCGACTTCCTCCAGCCTCCACCGGCTACTATTCATCCAGCCTCCACGGGGTCCTGTTCATCCACCCCCAACCAGCTGGGGTGTGTGGCGGCCTCCTCGGGGGTCCTGTTCATCCAGCGCCAACCACCTTCACACGGCCAGGGTACTGTTCATCCACAACCAACCCACCGGCTGGGGTGGGGTGTACGAGCGGGCGGCAGCAACGAGAACTGTTCATCCACAGCCAACCAACCGGCTCGATCGATGCGTCTCGACTCGTGTCTACGTGCATCGCGCGTGCGGCAGCAACTGGCACTGTTCATCGAGAGAAAACCCAACACCAGGTGGCTACGTCTCGCACGGGGGCTCGATCGGCTTCAGTATGCAGCGAGAAGAATCGATCGGGTTCAGTTAGTAGCGAAGGGATCGCTCGAGTTCAGTTAGCAGCGAAGGGATCGCTCGGGTTTAGTTAGCAGCGAAGGGGTCGCTCGGCTTCAGTACGCAATGGGATCGATCTCTCGGGTTCAGTACGTGTAGTAGTGCGAGGGATCGATCGATCGCTCGGGTTCAGTAAGCGAACGCCTCACTCGGGTTCAGTTAGCGAACGCCTCGCACACGCGCGCGCGTACGAGAGAAACGTGCAAACCACACTGGATCGCTTGGCCCCGACCACCCACCGTAACCGGGAACTCCCCGAAAATTTCCTCGCCCTCACTTCTACCATGATTTTTTATGTCATGGACGGCCCAAAGAATGTCATGCGGGTGTGTCTCCGGCCCGCCCAGGACAAAAAGCCCATTTTCTATCATAATTTTTTGTCATAGAAGTAGGAGCCGATGACATCTATGATGATACGTGTTTTTGTCACAAGTATTGTCATAGAAGTGTCACAACCATGACAGAAAAAGTTTTCATTCGGGCCATAATGTCACGGATGTGTCGTTTTTTTGTAGTGATAGTTAATGTGTGCATTTGCACGTACACTATATAATCCGTTGATTGATGTTGATCCAATGGTCCAGGTGGCTGGGATTCGGATCTACTATAACCTAATTGTACCCAGACACATTCTTCTCGAACCAGCAGCGCGACAGTGTGATCGATCCACACAAGAAGCTCGCAACAAGACCTCCAGATGTGCCACGTGGCTTCATAGGTGCCCCCCACATCATATTATTCGTAATACATTGACTGAAAAAAGAGAGAATTCACCCAAAACAAGATCTTGCCCGAATTTTGTTCCTACAAAGTTGTGCCGTGCACGTACCAGAGTACTAGTACTCTATAAATTTAGTAAAGTAGTAGTTGTACAGTGGTAGTAGTACAAACTAGTACGGAGTGCTCCTACTCTATCAACACGACTCCCATCTGACACCAAATTTCTTGGCGTCTGTGCTACAGCTAGCTCTTTCCCTCCCCGTTTCTCTCTTCCAATTCAAACTCAGCCGACGCGTGCCAGGAGGGGTGGGGGTTTGCCGATACTCGGTTTGCTCAACAGCGGTCCCACATGACAGTGAAAATGCTAGGCAACACACCTTCCCTAGCTATGCGGCATGCCAGACCAACCGTGGAGTACTCCCGAGTCCCGACTATGTGGGCGTGCGACGCAAACGTCGCACGCATTTCCTTTTAATCTTGTATAAATTGTAACATTTGGTTCTGCTCCTTGGCGCGATCGATAGATAGAAATGACGATTGAAAACGCTAGGGCGGGGCTTTTCCCGCGCGGTAAGCGGGGGAGTTAGCCAGTTTGGCGCATCATTGGTTTCCTCACATGCGGTCCCACATGTTAGTGATATATGCCTAGCCAATGCGCGTTGACCAGCGGGCCGGAACAACAGTGTGGGATGCGATGCGAACGAGACAGGCTTGTTGTACGTATTCCAGTTTCTCGTTTTGAACTTGCAAACGGGACAGGCGTGCTACACGAGTAGTTTTGAATTTATAAGTTCGGTCGTAGTTTTGAATTTATGAGCAGTTCGGTAGGTTGGGTCTTGCATCGTACGTAAATTGCGAAGTTGGTGCAAAAGGTAAACACTACGTCCGTCCTGGTTTGTTGGTCCCCTTTGTGCCAAATTTTAACCTTAGATTTAACTAACAAAAAATTAATGCATGTCACCAAAAAATATATCGTTGGATTTGTATTTGAACATAGTTTCCAATGATATTATTTTTTGTGACATGCATTAACATATTGTTAGTTAAATCTAAAGTCCAAATTTGGCACAAACACACGAAGGGGACCAATAAACCAGGACGGAGGTACTACTAGTTATAGCGATGCATATAATTGACGCCAAATGTGAGCAAAGGGATCACACATGTCTTTATCGACTGGAATGAGAATGCGATAAGATAAGAATTAAGGCCATGACGACGTGATTGCAGTGGTGGTTACAGGAGGCACGGAGAAAGATGCATCCATCAACGACCTCCTCCTACTCGACTCAGTGCGCCAGGCCACTGACCGGCGGCTGAGGAGCAGCAGCTTTTGTGGCGAGGTCAACATGCTTCTGAACAAAGGCGTCCAAGGCTTCCAGCCGATTGACGAAGGCCAACGTCGTAGCGTCTTCACTGGCCTTGTAGAGGCCTATGTACACGACTTGCTCATAGACGTGGATGTGTAGGTTGATGAATTCTTGGAGGGCTAGGCGCCTTGCGGCGAGCGTGACCTCGAGGTGGACATTCTTCATCACATCGGCGGGCAGTCCCAGGGCCAACAGTGCTTGAAAGAGGTTCTCACCATGGAGGCCGATTAGGGTGGCAGGCAACGAGGAGCCTGGGCGGGCGGGCTGGAGGAGTACGGCAATGTCGTCCGCAAGCTTCTTGACGATGGTGAACTTGTTGATGGTGTCGATGATCATCTTGTCTAACTCAGAGTCATAGCTGGCATTGACGCGGACCATGAACCAGCCGGTCGCCAACACTGGCTGGAGATGATCCTCGGTGCCGTGCAGCAGGCCGGCGTCGTGGATCATCTGGCACAGCCGCAGGTTGCTCGCGCGCATCGCCGCCATGGGTCTAGCTTCTGGTCACTTGGTTTGGGAATTGAAGTGCGTACTGTTACGCTTAGAGTATGGTTAATAATACAGCCAACAATCGGCTATAAGAAGTTGCCATGTCATCTAGAGTCAACCTAATAGCCGACTTGTACAATAGTAAGTTTTAGATAGGTACTACTTTATTAATAGCTGACCCACCTTACAATCTCACAAAGTGTCTTGGGTCTCGTGCTATAGCCGGCTCTTATTCTACAACCCACTTTCCTTCTCTCTCCTCTTCTCTCTCCTCCTCCTAAGCACAAATATAATATTTTATTCCTTATAGCCTACTTATGTCATTCTATTGTACTTGCTCTTAGTGTAGGTGCATAGGTGCGTACGATCTGGTACATGCATTGGAGTGGAGGCGCGCCTTTATATGAGTGCAAACTGCGTTGCATTCACATCGTGCTACCTCCTTTCCGCTTCTCCCATTACTTCCCTCAGCATGCTAATTGAAGGACGATGCATCATTGGCCATTCAACGTTTTGGGAACCGCAACCCTCTCCCTCGTCTACATTAAAGCCGTATCGGGAACTGTCCTGGTTTACTAGCTTACCGTCCATTTCTCAAAAAAAATATTTACCGTCCTGGTTTACTAGTTGTACAGTACTAGTACTACTACTAGCAGTAGCAGTCTACTAGTTGGGAGTGGTGCACCGTGTCAGCCACCGACTTGTCGTGCAATCGTTGTGTGCACACAGCTGAGTAGACCCACCTCCATTTTTTGCTTGCCTACGTAGCATGGTGCCCGATCTCGTTTTATCTGTGGGTTCCACTGTCAGTTGGGTAGAGAAAGAAGTATATATATAAAAACATATAAAACCATAGTGTTCGACAGGATTTGAACTCAGGACTACGAGTTGCGAGCATGTGGCGCTAACCAGTACAGCAGATGTTATTTCTCATACATGATAGACATATCTATGTTTTTATATAGTTACTGTGATAATTGGTTTGAAAGTGAATATTATTTTTTGAAGTCCGCCCCAAAGGATCTCGAATTCATTAAGAAAGAAGATAGTTGCCATGTCAATTAACAGAAAACCGGGCGAAAATAATCACATCAGGCCCGTAAAACACAAGGCACACTATGCGACCTAGCTACTCACACAAGAACGCACACTTGCTGTCGAAGATAAAAGCGTCGTCGAGGTTGCAATTCGGCGTCATCGTCATTACACCTATGCGCGGGTGACTCCGACCCTGCCATCAATGACCACCGAGAAATATATCTACGTATCGAGGGGGGGATATAGTGAGAAAGACGTATCAAGAGTGTGTGTGAGGCATAGAGACACAACCAGCGAGGGTGTGTGCGTTTGAGAGAGAAGCCAATAGATAGATTAATATCAAGATCGAGGTGTCACCATGCTCCTCTGTGTGTTGGGGGGGAGGGTGCGAGAGACACTAACATCGAGAGAGAGAAAGAGAGAGAGAGAGAGAGAGAGAGAGAGAGAGAGGGAGAGAGAGAGAGTTTGTGTTACAGATCGATATTAGGGATAGGTAGCTAGATAGCATGTGTGCGAGGCATACCTAAAGGAACAGGGAGATAAACAAGCAGGTGTGCATGTGTGTGCCCAAACTAAATGAAGAAAGAAATATTGTGTGTGTGTGCGCGCACGTGCGTGTGAAGGAACTCTTCTCAAAATCTTAAAACAAAAGGTGCTAACCTGGAATCCCATTATAAGGATTCATATGGTTCTGAGGATCAAGTTAACCTTAGGGATATGTGTGCAAGACGGAGTTATAATTAGAGACAAGAGTGGCGGTGGGTGGGCGGAATTAAAGGGTAGGCGTGTTCAACAGAGAGAGCGTGTGTGTTTTTGTGTGAGAGACTTATAGGATGAGGTAGAAAGACAAATTCTAACCTTGAAGGAGGAAGAGAAATAGATGGAGTGCGTGTTTGTGATGGAGATGCCCATGGAGAAGGGACATTCGTATGTGTGTGAGAGAGATTGCACAATTCATTCACGTATCACTATCTCCTGGTCGATGACTTGCCTCGCTCAAACTTAATCAATCTCTACTTCGTATCGTGGCCGAAGATACAGTATCGGTTCAACACTATAAGATTGTACACTCACATAGTACCTCATAAGTTATACTGTTTTTTTCTTTTCAAATAGCCTTTTTCAATCATGCATGTCAAAGTTATAGTGATATTTCTTCAAACAACCACTGTAGTTATCATGTACATGCACCATTTATAGTGTTTTATTCAAATTCATTTGGTTTGGATGATTTAAGGTTCTATTATGAAGTAATATACATAGTATTCATATTTGAATTCAACGGGTACTGCAATTTATGAAATGGTGGCCATGTTATCATATTTGGTAACACTTTTAAGTAGCAGACTATAATATCCATTTGTTACTGTACAATATATTTGAAATTAACACGTCGATGCATTGTGTTTAAAATAAATAACAAATGGAACAAAATTATATATTTTTACGAGAAATACATAGGCTGAGCGTTTGCTCCGTTTTTTATGAACGCGCCTTAGTTACACCCGTACGATCGGCCGCGCCCGTGTGATCGTACAATAAGTTATCGGTGCATCACCCGGAGTTATTGTATTTTTTCTGGGGTCTACTTGATAGTATACGATTTATTACTGATGTGTGCATCGTGTACACAGTCGCATATCACCGGCTTCCCGCTAGCACTATCCAAAATTAGTTGAAATTGGATACGAACAATCCCGCGGGCGGCAAAATCTCCCGCCTTCTTCTAAAATTTCCGCTATCTAGTCTGCAGCATGCGAAATTCCCCTTCTGTCCTTGGTGCATGGAGAACAACACAACCCTCATTTACATAATAGGTCGGGGTTGCTATGTTAACTTCCAGTTCCCCCCACCACACGGCACCCCTATTTCCTCTCCCCTCCCGCAAAAACGACTACACAACACCAGAGCAACTTACATCACGCCGTCCGTACTTCATCGGCGATTCTACCCCTTCCCCCTGTCAAAACTCTAGACTGCTCATCCACTGGCGTACCAGAGCCTATTCATTGTCGGCGTCATCTACCTTGCCGGATCTGCTTCTGCGGCCGCATCTACCCCTCCCACCTCCCCTAGAAACCATAGACAGCTCATCCACCACTGTACCACAGCCCATTTAGTGCCGGCCTTTTCCACCACGCCGGAACTGCTTCGCCGGTGCTCTCGTCAACCGCAGCGCATATACAGCGGCTCATTCCTACACTGCACCAGAGCCGCTTCGTCGACACCATTGTCCACACTCCCGGAGCTGCATCACCGACGCCCCGGTCCACGGCCTCAGATCTGCTTCATCGACACCGTCGTCCACCCTACTGGAGCAGCTTGCGGACGCCCTCATCCATGACCGCAGATTCGCTTCATCGACACCATCCTCAACCCTACCGGAGCCACTTCACTGACACCCAAGTCCTCGGCCTCAGATCTGCTTCGTCGACACCGTCGTCCACCCTTACGGAGCAGCTTCCCGACGCCCTCATCCATGGCCGCAGATCCGCATCGTCGACACCATCCTCAACCCTACCGGAGCAGCTTCACCGACACACTCTTCCACGGCCCCAGGTACGCTTTGTCCACACTACCGAAGCCACTTCACAAACACACTCGTCCACGGTCCTAGATCTCCTTCCCGGACTCCGACAGCCATCGCAGCGGCATCACCCTTGACGTTTCTAACCTGATTCCCACCGCCTGCCACGACGCCAAGCACCCATCGCGGCCTAGGTACTTTTCACCTTTAAACCAGTCCAGCATCACTTGCCTGTTGTACTTGATATATACTTACAGGTCACTGTTACATGTTATGGAGCTGGCAAGTGCTACAAGGACGATGTTTCTTCTGGATCTAACACCTTGGCCAACCAAAATCTTGGACTGAAGCATTGCTATGATGTTGTAAGTGAGTCTCTCTCTTGTATTGTTCTGTGCCTGCCAGCGTGCTTTGCTAGGATTTTCGACCAGTAATCCCAGTGCACTAAATTAGGATCCCTAAGAGTGCCTCCAAGTCCAGTACACAGAGTCATGGCTAGTTTATGCGACGCACATAATCGTTAATTGGTGGTTTAATTATGTGCAAGGGATACACAATGTATTATCATGTAGAGATATCTCAAATTAGCTGTGTCAACTTGCAGATGGGGTGCAGCAATGAAAAAGTACAAGATTTCTTAGTACAAGATGTATGGAGCATTTTCATGGAACATTGCAAAAAAAGGAGGGTAGTGGTGAGCCTATACAGCGTTGTATGGTAAGTCACTTCATTGCATTCATTGTGACATGTTATTTGTTTGGCATTGCTGTTGGCCAGGGTTCTTAGGGCCAATTCTTTTGAGTTATCCTATGAAACTAAGCTCCTGTGAATATAAGCTCCAGATAATAAGCCAATCAGTTCTTTTCATTGCCTGTTTTTTCAGCTTATCTGTGATATGGTTAGTGAAAAGTCTATATTGTATTATATTTTGTAATTTTGCTGCCCATAAGAAAATAAATTTGACTTCCAAACATCACGAATTGAACCCATCGCAGTAATTAATATGATAGGAAAACCAACCATCATTATTTGTTCAAAATGCAAATACAAAGATACCATGTACTTGGCACAACCTACTTTGGTCAATGTATTCCAAACAGAGGATAATTGCCTAAATTTAAATGAAGAACCATTATTTATCAAAATTCCATGGTCCAAGTGGCTGGTTTTCATCATATAGCAACAGCACCTGAAAGCATCATATAACAGCTGCAGCTCATAGCAATTCATCATATAGCAGCAGCAGCACATAGTAATTCTTCATATAGCAGATTAGTATGAAAATTTGGCAAAAAATCAGAGGAGATCCTCACCTTGTTGGATGAGCTCATCCTGCAAGAGCACTGTCGGGGATATAACCCGCCGGTATAACCAGCCCGTTCAGGGCCGGGTTACCGATTGGCGGCTTAAAGGATAAGGGACGCAGCATTCAAAGATCAGGAGGCCCGTCAGGCGACTCATAAAGCAGGCCGGGTCAGGGCCTGATAGTTGAGGCGGCGGCTAATCCAAGGACGTGATATGTTTTCCTTTCTTGAGGAGGACGATGAGTAGGAAATAGACTAGATCACGGGTCATGTTACGACCCGGACTCTGTTGTAAACCCAGGGCCTCAACCTGTATATAAAGGCGAGCCCCTGAGGCAGAAAGACTAAGTTACAAGCTCTCGAGTACTAGGTTAGCCAAGTTGCACCCTTGTAATCGAGATCATCATCATCAATAACAATCAAGCAGGACGTAGGCCTTTACCTCTATCTCGAGGGGCCGAACCTGGGTAACCCCTTGTCTCTCGATTCCGATCAACCCCGTTTGAGTTACCACCTAGCTGCGATGGCCTCACGACTAAGTCCTTTCACGAGGACATCTGCCGTGACAAAACCACGACAATTGGCGCCCACCGTGGGGCTCTCACTCGGTGGTGTTGAGTACTTGAAGGGAACTCCCGTAGGGATCGAGGGATACGCGATCGGCCGCATGACCAAGAGTCACCGCGGCAAGCTCTACATCGACGATTCAAACTGGGGCCCCGAAGCCGACTCAATCGAGTACGGGTACCGGATCCCCTTTGGCAAAATCCACGTCTTCATCGGCAAAGCCGGCGGATCTCAACCCGAGCCGGACATCTGCACCGACATCGTTGAGCCGGCTCGGCGCGCGCAACCCGCCCAGGCTCAAGCCGGTCGGAAGCACGTCTTCGTCGGTTTCACCCAGGGGGTGGACCTCGCAGATAACTCTGCGTCCGGCGGCGATACCCTCGTCTATTCTGATGGCGAGTCCTCGGTAGGCGAGACCAAGTCGATCCTCCCGCTTTATGATGGCGGGCTTGGGGGCTACTCTGACGACCAGCCAGCCCAAGACTCCTTCAACACGCCCCCCGGGCTGCTGTCTACATGGCCGGCTCAGCCCCGGCCCTTAATTCCACGGTGGCTGGCGCCGCGACTGGAACCGGTACCTCAGGGGCCGGCTCAGCCGTACCTCCGGCTCAGGCCTTGGCAGAATTAGCAACCGCCCTGGCGACTCTCCTTGCGACGCCGGTGACCGCAGAGAACCAGGCGGAACGCAACACGGAGGTGACCAAACTTCGCGAGCAGATGGCTAAGGTACAGGCAGATATCAACGCTGAAAACACTTCTATGGCAGAGTTGTAGTCCCTAGTCCAAGGCGAGGTAGAGCGCCTGAAAGCCGAAGCCTGGCGCATGGGGCTCCGTCAGAGCGCCTCAGAAGCAGTTCATCAAAGGCGCCATATGAGCCGTCTGCCGCCTAACTACGAGCCCATGCGACTGTTCAACACGCCGCAGGATACGCCTGTTCAGGGGGCTGGGGCAGGCACCCCGGAAGCACCGCTTGTGCCCCCAAGTAGGGGCAGCCAGCAGTCGGCGGGTCAACCCTACCAGCCGGCTCAGCAGCACCAGCAGGAGCCGGCCCAGCGACTCCCGCCGGTTCAGACGCCTCCGCATCGTTTCCTCACGCCGGCGGGTCACTTCTCCAATCCGTTGGACAACTTGGTAGCAGCAGCGACCAACTTGGACGCGCTCCCAATCACGGGAAACTCACCGGTTGAGATCGAAGCCCGGAATTCCATTGAGATGTTAAAAACTGCGGTCGCCCAGCAGGCGAACTACTCCTACAGTCGGCAGCGACTCCACACTACCCCGCTTCCAAGCCGTAGCAGGAGCCGCCACGATGAGTCACCGGCCCTCTCAAGCAGCGCTCGTCGACATCGTGAGTAGCCTCATGACCCACCACGCCTTGGGCCTCTTAACGCCCTGGAGATTGTTGACACGGCTCGGGCTCAGCGATCGGCGGAGGCGGCAAATGCGGTGGCTCAAGCGCCGCTTGTCACAACCCAATTGACTTCCAGTAGCAGGACCATTGGGATACCGTGTTTGGTGCCAGCTTTACGCAATGAGCGCATGCCCAAGGATTTCAAAGGCCCTCGCAAGGTTCCAAATTACATGGCAGACCTTGAGCCGGCAGCCTGGATTGAGAGCTACGAGAGAGCCATGGACATGCTGGATGTCAGCGACGCTGTCTGCGCCAAATACCTTACGATGATGTTGGAGGGGCCGGCTCGTACGTGGTTGAAAATTTTGCCCCTAACTCTATTAACACCTGGGCAGAGTTGAAGGACCGTTTCATCAAGAACTTCCAGGGAACCTGCAAGCGCCCAATGACGATAGTCGATCTTCAGCACTGCATCCAACGTGAGGGTGAGTCGGCCCATCACTGGACGCGCCGAGTCGCAGACATTATTCACACCTCTGACAGCATCACGGCGGCTCAGGTGGTTCTGATCCTGGAGAAGAACTGTCACTTCGAGCCCCTAGTGCAGAAGCTTGGCCGGCTTAAGCGAAAGGTTCAGGATATGGGTGAGCTCATGGACATCCTCACTAGGTATGCCGAGTCAGACACCACGAAGGATCCTAGCCCGGACGATGACCAGACTGGCAAGGGAAAGAAAAATAATGGTGGCAATTGTAACCAGCAGAACAATTCAGGGAACAATGGAAACCATGGTAATCAAGGCAATGGAGGGAAGCGTAAGAATCAGGAAGGAGGATCAGACTTGGTTGCTAATACCAACACCGGTTACAAATACCCGAGGGGGAATAATTCGGGAAGATCCTATAGTGGCAACAAGCCCCGTAATTTGGAGGAAGCCCTCAAAGGCCCATGCCCAAAGCATAGCCTCCCTAATAAGCCGTCAACCCACTCTTGGGAGAACTGTCACATAATGCAAGCTTTCGGAGAGCAATTCTTTCAGCACCGTCAAGGCGGCGGAGGAGGCAACCCGGGGCAGCCTGGAGCCGGCTCGTCCGGTGGCTTTCACAACCCGGAATTCCACGGCCCGGGCGGCTCAGGAGCAGGTTACCAGGGTTCTGGCAATAACGGAGGCAATCAGCATTCAGGGCAAGGAAATCAACAACGGGGCAATCAGCAACAGGGCAATCAGTCTGATTTTCAGAGCAATCCCAAATAGTTGAATAGTGGGCAGTATCACGTGTTCACGACTCATACTGACAAGCGAGATCGCAAACTCCGGAAATGAGCCGTCAGTGTTGTCGAGCCGGCAGTCCCGGAATATCTACGTTGGTCGGAACAGCCCATTACGTGGAGTAGGGAAGACCACCCTCCCCAGGTCGACAATCCAGGTTGCTTGGCTTTGTGGTGGCGCCTCAAGTCGGCGGCTACTCACTCACGAAGGTGCTCATGGACGGAGGGAGTAGCATCAACATCTTGTACTAATCACTTTTCAACGGATGAATCTGTCTGAAAAACAGCTCCAGTCATCCTCCACTGTGTTTCACGGGATTGTTCCTGGAAAATCTACTTATCCTATCGGGCGGATCAAGCTGGATGTCGCGTTTGGCACTTATGATAACTACAGGTGCGAGTCCTTGAACTTTGAGGTGGTCAAAATCAAGAGCCCGTATCACGCCCTTTTTGGGCGGCTGGCTTACGCTCGCTTTATGGCTCGACCCTGCTATGTCTACCTCAAACTCAAGATGCCTGGACCAAACGGCACTATCACAGTTAATGGAGATCGAAAGATCGCCCTTGAGTGCGAGGAAGGGGATGCAGCCTACGTCGAGACGGCTTTGAAGTTGAAATATTACACCGCAAATGTTGACCCGGCCGATATGACGCCCTTGAAGAAACCCACCGCAGAGTCTGACTCGCCCCTCAAGTTCAAGTCGGCCGAGGACACCAAGCAGGTTGAGTTTATCCCTGGCGACCCGTCCAAGACATTCACTATTGGGACTGGTATGGATCCCAAATAGGAAAGCGCGCTCATCGAGTTCATCTGTGAGAATCGGGACATCTTCGCGTGGAAACCTTCTGACATGCCAGGTGTACCGAGAGAACTCGCTGAGCACCACCTTAATGTGGATCTGAAAATGAAGCCTGTCTGACAATTCCTCCATCGTTTTAAGGAGGAGAGACGCAAGGTTATTGGGGAAGAAGTAGCCCAGCTCCTAGCTGCCGGGTTCATCGTTGAAGTTTTTCATCCTCAGTGGTTGGCTAATCCAGTGCTTGTTCTAAAGAAAAATGGCACTTGGCGCATGTGTGTTGACTACACAGATCTCAACAAGGCTTGTCCCAACGACCCGTTTGCCCTCCCTCGCATTGATCAGATCATCGATGCCATGGCGGGTTGTGAGAGTTTGTGTTTTCTGGATGCTTACTCCAGTTATCATCAGATAAAGATGGCCGTCGAGGATCAAGAGAAGACAGCTTTCATCACACCTTTTGGGGCCTTTTGCTATGTCTCTATGCCCTTCGGGCTCAAAAGTGCAGGAGCGACTTATCAGCGGTGTGTCCAGAATTGCTTCCACAAGCAGATTGGGCGCAACGTTCATGCTTATGTGGACGATATCGTGGTCAAGTCATTGAAGAAGGAGACCTTGTTGGATGATCTCAAGGAAACTTTCGCCAATCTTCGGACTTACCAGATGAAGCTTAACCCGGATAAGTGTGTTTTTGGTGTTCCTGCAGGCAAGCTACTGGGTTTCCTGGTGTCAGAACGAGGCATCGAAGCCAACCCGGACAAGATTAAGGCAATAACCTTGCTTGCGAAACCGAAGAATATCAATGACGTTCAGCGCATGGCGGGTCGTATTGCGGCTCTAAGCCGGTTCATAAGCCGCCTTGGTGAGAAGGCTATCCCCCTGTACTAGATAGTGAAAAAGACTGATGACTTTGTCTGGAGCAATGCTGCTGATGCTGCCTTCGAAGCCCTTAAGAAGCAGCTGGCTGAGCCGCCTGTCCTCGCTGCTCCTATCGCTAAAGAGCCTATGCTCCTGTACATTGCTGCTAATAATCACGCGATAAGTGTTGCAGTTGTTGTAGAGAGAAAGGAGGCAGGAAAGGAATATCCAGTGCAGAGGCCAATCTATTACGTCAGCGAAGTTCTGTCTGAGTCTAAGCAGAGATATCCACATTGGTAGAAGTTGGTTTTTGGCGTCTTCATGGCTAGTCGCAAGCTCAGGCATTATTTCCTGGAGCACCCCATTACTGTGGTCAGTTCAGCACCCTTGGGAGATATCATCCAGAACAGGGAAGCTACAGGCCGGGTTGCCAAGTGGGCGATTGAGCTTGGCCCACATCATCTTAACTATGTACCTCGCACGGCGATCAAGTCCCAGGCGCTCGTAGACTTCATCAACGATTGGACTGAACTCCAGGCTCCGGAGGAGAAGCCGGATAACACATATTGGACTATACATTTTGATGGTTCCAGACAGATGGAAGGCTCGGGGGCTGGAGTGGTCATATCTTCCCCTCAAGGTGATAAATTTTGTTATGTCATGCGGATTCTGTTTACCTGTACTAACAATGCAGCCGAATATGAGGCTCTCCTCCACGGTCTTCGGATGGCTAAAGAGATGAATCTCAGCCGGGTCAGGTGTTTAGGCGACTCGGATTTGGTCGCTCAACAAGTTTCAAGAAAGTGGGATTCCAAGGACCCGCTATGGCGGCTTATCGGCAAGAGGTAACCAATGTGGCTGGACACTTCAAAGGATATCAAGTTGATCACATAGATCGGCGACTTAACGATGCAGCTGATGCATTGTCGCGACTTGGCTCTCAATGTAAGCCGGTTCCTCCCAATGTGTTCCTTGACGTGCTCCATCATCCTTCTGTCAAACTGCCTTCCGAGGAAGATCTCGCTATCCCTGGCCCGGAGGCACTGTTGGTGGCGGCTCTTCACGCTATTCCGGACTGGACAGTTCCTTATCTGGATTATCTGACTCGAGGCGAGCTTCCTGCAGATGAACTCATGGCTCGTCAGATCATCCGCCGCTCCAAGTCTATGTCTATCATCAACGGCGAGTTGCACAGAAGAAGCATCACAGAGGTTTTTCAGCGTTGTGTTTCCCCTGATGAAGGGCGAGAGATCCTCCATGAGATTCATTCTGGCGATTGTGGTCATCATGCCGGCTCAAGGTCCTTAGTGGCAAAAGCTTTTCGGCATGGTTTTTGCTGGCTTACGGCTCATGCAGATGCTGAGGATATCGTACAAAAGTGTGATGGTTGCCAGAAGTTTGCACGCCAGGCTCATGTTCCGGCTCAAGAACTCCGCATGATCCCGATCACTTGGCCCTTTGCAGTCTGGGGGCTCGACATGGTTGGTCCATTTAAGCCATCCAAGGACAAGAAGACCCATCTTTTGGTCGTTGTAGATAAATTCACCAAGTGGGTTGAGGCCGAACCAATCAGCAATTGTGATGCAGCCACAGCAGTCAAGTTCTTGAAAAAGTTGATTTTTCGCTTTGGTTATCCACATAGCATCATCACTGATAATGGCGCAAATTTATCTAAGGGAGCTATGAAGCAGTTTTGTCAAAGAGAGCATATCCGGCTTGATGTTGCATCAGTTGCACACCCTCAGTCCAATGGCCAAGCAGAACGTGCTAATCAAGAGATTTTACGAGGTATCAAGCCAAGGCTTATGGTCCCCCTTGAGCGCACGCCGGGTTGCTGGGTTGAGGAGCTACCTTCTGTCCTTTGGAGCATACGGACTACCCTTAACATATCAACAGGCTTTACGCCTTTCTTTATGGTCTATGGCGCAGAAGCTGTTTTACCCAGCGATATTCGTCATGATTCCCCCCGGGTCACCGCCTATGTTGAAGCAGATAACGAGCAGGCTCGTCAAGATTCTCTCGACGCATTGGAGGAGGAACGGGACTTAGCAGCAGCACGATCTGCAATCTATCAGCAAGACCTACGTCGCTATCACAGCCGTCGGGTTCGCAGCCGTACTTTCCAAGAGGGCGACTTAGTGCTCCGTTTGATTCAAGAACAGGCGGGTATGCACAAGCTCTCCCCTCCCTGGGAAGGGCCTTTTGTCATTAGCAAGAAACTCCACAACGGTTCATATTACCTGATGGATATACGTGAACACAATAAGTCACGTACGTCGGAGGAAGAGACCAACAGGCCTTGGAATATCGCTCATCTCCGTCCTTACTATACTTAGAGCCACTGGCTCAAGTTTGCTTGTACATACCTTTGTATATATTATGATCAATAAACATAAGCCGGCATCCCCGAAACTCGGGGCCTCTGTCATTTCATCTCAAATATTGTGCATGAGTCTTTTCGTTTTTGATCATTGGTCACTTGGGGGCTTCCAACTCACCGAGTTTAGTTATCTCACCTTCTTGACCCGGCAAAATGACGCCACATTATCTTGGTTAAACCTGCCTGTCTGCTTGATGCTACTCCGATTAGGTGACCCGGTGTACTCTTGACAAGTCAATCATTTCTATGACCCTGAACTTGTCTTGGTTAAAGCATCGGATGTCACGTGAGAGCCGGCTTACAGAGAGCGAGGATAAACCATGGGCTATCATGCTAGCTTCATTGAAGCAAGACTCGAGCCTCGAAAGCCGGTCTATATTGTCGTGCCTCAACAGCCGACTTAACATTGATATTTATGCACGACTTCTGTTCAATTTTTACAGGGGTTATCTTTGTTTTCTTTTTTGGCCATGAGCCGCCAGATCATGGACGAGCCTGTTTAAACAAAAATCATAACAGGTTATTTCAGACTGGCGCTAACCACAAGCCGGACATCTATTAAGCGCCCCGGGTTATTCTAAGCCTGTGTTATGCAGAGAAGGATTGATTTTTGATGGTTCATACAAATATGACTCACCATACTGTTACTCCACGAAGCATAGATTCCTTCAAAGGAGACTGGGCGGGTTAACATACAATCGCACCAGTGTAGCTGTTTCATACAAAATACTGCCAAATATTCAAGTGCGCGAAGGCATGCTCGGCACCCAAATGTTTTCAACTATCCTATTACACTGCCACAGCTGGGCTCCATGATATCAAAAGTTTTTTGGAGACATCTACTACTGGGCACTAGTTTCTGTGCCCTCCGGGTTGTTAGTTCCCAGGTTAGCTTTTTCCTGGTGTTCGTCGGCGGCTTGGGCTTCCGGGTCATCCTGTTCCGGCTCCGCTCTTCTTCCGATCTGAAGATTGTCCAGATCCTAGTCGATTGTTGTCAAGGCTTGAAAGACGGCAGCCTCTTGCATGATAATTGATCGGTCAATGTCACGAGCAAAGATATGCTTACGTCGTGCTGGAGTTAGGTCGATGGGCGTGTAAGATGGTGGAGTAACCCGCACGTTCTCTTCATTGTAAGCCGGCTGGTACCTCTTCAAGTCCAACTCTTCAACAAGTTGACTCGCCAAAACACGAGTTTCCTTCATGCACCGGGTGTAATCATCTGAAGAGAATTCGCTGCCATCAATGTTGAACTCTGGAAACCCGCCGGCCATCTCGGAAGGATCCATATCTGGCACATAAGCTTTGGCCCGGCTTAAGGACAACATGGCGCCCGCTCGGGCGGCTGATTTCTTCAACTCTTCAATTTGACCAGGAATGGTTGAAAGTTGCTTCAATACATAGCGGCTCTTTGTGACCCATAACAGACATAATGGTGAACAGGCTCCCTGCATAAAGTTGCTCCAAGAACATGTAAACCGCCTTGAGCTTGACACGGGGATCTTGCCGTAGATTGATGCTTCTGCTACCTTCAAAGTTCAAACACATTTGATTACAACATTCCCATACAAACATCACTGATTGTGGGCGAGTCATTCCTGACTGATTGGCGGGTCACTTACCAAAGATGGCCTGGGTCATGTCGGTAATATACCGCTTCAAGCCGTTTAATTCATCAGTAATGGGCTTGAGCCGGTTTTCTGCCTCTTCGGTCCGTTTCAACAACGCTGTTTTTTCTTCCTCGTGTGAGGTCTTCACATATTTCAAGTTTTCAGCAGCTGTTAATACAGTTTCTTGCAAGGCGGCGACAGATGACTCGACGTCTATACGAAGCTTCTTCTCAGCTATGAGTTGTTCTTCTAAGCCGGCTACCTTTGACTCGGCGTCATTCAGCATATCCTGTCATAACCAGATCTTGTCAGCGGAATGCTATATACTATTGAGACCACAAAATTTCACAACCCGGGCCATGGGGGCTATGAGACGGCTAAAAATTCTCACTGAAAGTCCCAAGCAGTTTGCTAGCACTCTACATGGCACTTGGGGGCTAATGCAGGTCATTTTTTCTCATCTGTTGATCACTAGGAGAATAAGATCTGGCTCATCTTATCACAATGAGTCGGCCCTTGGGGGCTACACGTCACTTTTAATGGACAGATGTTGAAGATCTGGCTCATCTTATCACAATGAGTCGGCCCTTGGGGGCTACACGTCAGTTTTAAAGGACAACTGTTGAAGATCCGGCTCGTCTTATCAAAATGAGTCGGTCCTTGGGGGCTATACGTTGTTTTTAAAAAGACAGATGTTAAAGAACCGGTTTGTTATATACATAACAACCCGGCCCTTGGGGGCTACAGTCCCGAAGCGAGTATATCATATTGAAAGTCTTACACATATTCATTCTGACCTATGTCTAAGACTTGGCGGCTACACAAGATATATACAGTATGGATAGAAGGGACATTTCTGACCTCATATTTTTTCTTCAGCATATTAACCAGGCTTACTTCCATTTCTCGGCTTACAGATAGCCGGGTCAAGTACACCTCATGGAGATCGGCCGCACTGAGAACTTCAAAGTTTGGAAGCTCAAGCTTCCCTTTTCCTTTCTCAGACGCGACCGGCTCATCTTTTGATACAAGCTTGGTCAGAACACTTGACGTCTCTGGAGTCTTGAAGGATACCCCTGTGATGCCAACATCATCATCGGCTTGGGGAGATGATAAGACCGCATCTTCAGTCGCCTTCATCGGACTAGAAGGGCGAGTTGGACTTGGCGGGTTAAGATCCTCCGCCATGTTAGCCGCGCCGACTTGAGTATCCACCTTTTCAGTTGTTGGCGGCTCATTTTACTTGGGCGGATCAACATTTTCACCAGGCTGATCCTTTGCCGTCTCGTGTTGACCTTCAGGGATCTCCAAATTTGGGTCTTCTGTTTCAAAGTTCTTTGGGGTCGAAGATGACTCGCCAGTTTTCCTCTTCTTAGTCTTTGCCCTATGAATTCATAAGTAGACTCAAATAAGTGACATAATGGTTACAACGAAGCACAGTTTTTTGAGAAGCACTTACCCTTGCTTAATGACCAAGGGTAGCAGTTGAGTGGCAGAAGAGTCGCCTGACGATGGTGGCGACTCCTAGTAATTTGAATCAGACGGGTTAAGAGGATGCTTAAAAAGGCCGGTTCGTGGATGAGATGGGGTTGGACTATGAGGCACCTCATTGCGTCGCTTGCGGGCGGCTGAAGCATCAGGTAAGCCGGTTAAGAGTTCTCCAGAACCACTTCGAGTATGGCGTCTTGCAGAGCCGGCATGCTGCGATTTCTTTAAAGGAAATTGTGGGTCTAAATAAGCGTGTGGATGAGAAAATGGCACTTTTCTGACAGTTTTTCTGGCTCTTTGAGAAACAAAGTTTTTTGAGTCAGAGGAGATGGAAATTACCTCAACATCATCAGCCCGGCTATTTTCAGCATCGCCCTAAGAATATGAGGTGTTAGCCAGTTCAATAAAAAGACGGCCAAGGGAGTCAAGTTCTACCTCTGACTCTTCATCAGCTGCTGGTGACCCGCCTCTAGCTATCGCCTCACTTTCAATAGCCGGTTTATGCCTCTTTTGAGACAGTGCAGCTTTAGCAGCCCTCGGCTTGGTCCCTGGTATTTTCTTTTTCTTCTTGTTCCAGAATGGAGAGTCGGCCTGCATAGTTTTAAACAAGGCCAACAAGTAAGTTTAAAGAGTTGACAAGCTGGACAAATGATCACAGAATGCTTACTGGAGGAGCCTAGTTAAGAGCATATAATGGTCTCAGCCCCGTCTTGTTACAGTTTTCTTGTGACTCCCCAAGCAGTTTCTTCACAATCTTGTTTATTTCGTCAGCTGACAGGTCAATGGGACTGAACCTTTGCGCGTCATTTGATTTGCCTGAGTAATTGCACATTAAATATGCCCGGCGACTTAAGGGAAGAATCCTCCAGGTAATCCAGCACCAGGTTAGATCAACCCCGGTCAAACCATTGGCTAATAAAGCCCTCAGCTTTGGATATATGTGGGCGACTTGAGCGCGCTCTTCTTGAGGAGCCCAGCCAGTAAGTTCAATGGTGGGGTCAAGACGGTCAGGTCTGTAACCCGGCAAAGGGTTCTCATTAGCAGGAGCTGTGTTCTTACAATAGAACCAGATCTTGTTCCATCCCTTTGGATGACTCGGCAGCGTGACTGAAGGAAAAGCAACGTCTCTTCGCCTCTGGATCGAGACCCCACCAAGTTCTAGACTGGGGCCATCAGCACATTCAATCTGGCGGTTGATATAGAAAAACTCCCTAAAGATGGGAATGGTGGCTTCCATTTGCAGATATGCCTCACAGAAGACTTGAAATTGGCATAGGTTGGATATAGAATTTGGACCAAGGTCTTGAGGATGAAGGTTGAAGAAACTTAAGGCATCCCGAATTTTTTTTGACCCGGGCGGAGAGAAGCCCCTAAGAAGATGGTCTGTAAACACCACGACTTCTCCTTCGCTGGGTTGGGGAACTGCTTCGCCTTGAGGAGCCCGCCAGCCAATCACCTCTTGAGCAGGTAGAAAACCTTGTTCTTTATAATCATTGAGCACGAGTTGTGAAACTTGGGAGCTCACCCAGTTGCAGACTGTGGTCTTTGCCATGGTAAGTCGCCTAAAGAATTAACGGCTGTGGATAAAATATGAATGGCGGGTCATTGCACGATCGCTAAAGTCGCCATGACGGCTTGGAAAGAAGCCAGTATGACAAGGTGGTTAAAATTCAGAGGCGAGCCAACATAGTTTTTTAATTTCTAAAATATGTCAATGAATTACAAGCCGCCCGAATAGAGATTCAACCATGCTTCCTAAGAATGGCGGGTCATGATTTATATGGTGGTTCATCTTAAAGTTGAAGATTCTGATTTTTGCCAAGTGTTGCAGGAACAGATTTCAAACAAAGTGGCTATAATTATGGATCTACAAAATATGCGAAAAGGAAAAATATTTACTATACCTAGTTCATACAATGGAAATACAGCTTTATTTACTCCGAGTTTCTAGTAAAGGACTGAGGTTCCTAGATGCAAAATGGTACTACGGCAAGCGGCGGGGTATTTTCTACAACGGACGCACTTGAAGCTAGATCCAAAATGGCAATGAACAGGATAAACAGATGAACAACGACGAACTGCGAAGAACGCTCGGGTGTTGCTACGAATCTAAAGGAGGCAATGAGGCGTACCTGGATGCGATGAGTGCCTCTGAGATGATTTTGAGCAGTCTTGATGACGGCGCGTACGAAGAAGAGGATGCGGTTAAGGCCGCCGGCGCGTGTCGGGGTCGTACGGCGGCGGAGCTCCTGACACAGGCGGACGCGTCGCAAGGAAGAAGAAGAAGTGGGGCGGTCGACGCGGTAAAGTGAAAATGAAAACCCCCTTGGGCGTATTTATAAAAAATGGAAGGGGAAGGGGCAAGTGCGAAAACAGAGGAGCGCAGTAACTTTGTGAGTAGATGACGCCTTGATTTTTGGGCTTGACAGATATACTCAAAAATTCGCTATGATGTCGCGCCTGAACCCTGTGATTTCTGGAAGGTGATGTCATGACACAGAGGAATCAGAAATGTTAAGGTAACAGTGTTTTATGAGCCGGTGAACTCGCGTGACTCGGCCATGGAATGAGCCTAGATGATGAAAGGAAGGATAACCCGGCAATGTGACTTCTGGAGATTGATGCGAATAAATCCACCTCATTCTGGGGGCTAATGTCGGGGATATAACCCGTTGGTCTAACCCGCCCGTTCAGGGCCAGGTTACCGATTGGCGGCTTAAAGGATAAAGGACGCAGCATTCAAAGATCAGGAGGCCCGTCAGGCGACTCATAAAGCAGGCCGGGTTAGGGCCCGATAGTTGAGGCGGCGGCTAATCCAAGGACGTGATATGTTTTCCTTTCTTGAGGAGGACGATGAGTAGGAAATAGACTAGATCACGGGTCATGTTATGACCCGGACTCTGTTGTAAACCCAGGGCCACAACCTGTATATAAAGGCGAGCCCCTGAGGCAGAAAGACTAAGTTACAAGCTCTCGAGTACTAGGTTAGCCAAGTTGCACCCTTGTAATCGAGATCATCATCATCAATAACAATCAAGCAGGACGTAGGCCTTTACCTCTATCTCAAGGGGCCGAACCTGGGTAACCCCTTGTCTCTCGATTCCGATCAACCCCGTTCGAGTTACCACCTAGCTGCGATGGCCTCACGAGGACATCTGTCATGACAAAACCACGACAAGCACCTCATGGCCACGGCCTGGGAGGAGGGGAGGGGGAACGAGGGGCCCTACCCGCTGTCCATGTAGCCTCTCTGGAGAGAGCATCGTTGAGGAACAGGGTAGATGGGACAGGCGGCGGTGGCTCGCTGGAGGAACCCTAGCGCTGCTGGCAGGGGATTGGAGCAGAGGGAAAGGGGAGAGGAGATGCAAGCGGGCAGGGGAACGAACGCTTGCATGTTGGTTTTTGCGTGGGGGTCGGGTGTGACGCGGGCCTGAGAAGTGGCATTTTTAGTGTAATATGGGCAGACAGTAGAGTCATTTCGTTATACCCCATCACTCAAAAACGAGTTCTTTTGAGATTTTCTGGCTTATTTTGACAATAAGCTCTCAAAAGGTGGAAAAGAACTGGCCCTTAGCCTGCAATTCACTTGTGCGTGCTATGATGAATCACTCTTGCCTGCTATAGTGTAGATTTAGGCGTCATACATGGCATAACCTAATACATGTGCATTTCATTATAGAATCTGTAATATGCAATGTTCATGCTAGTTCATATCTTGCACATGATGTTTACATGCCTCCTAAATCTGGTCAGTCAAGTGATGGTCTTTAGGCCTCCTTCTATGCTTGTTTTCTTGGTATGTAATTCAGTGTTGTGCAAGATTTGCTCACACACGTGTTCAATTGCTTGTTTGTATCAGCCAGCCATACTAGAACTATTTGCTTTGATTACTTGCTGTTCATGACCTAACAGAGCTTGTCAATGATTTAAACACTAATGGCTGCTGTAGTGGTGCCTTTTATAACTCATAGGTGACATAAAGGTTTGCTTGTCCACTACTAGGCTCCCCAAGAGTACCTAGAGGTCCAATTCACGAAGGTATGCCTAGTTTATACATAGCGCACACTTAGTAAATGCTCATTTGAGTGTGTGCAAGAGATGTGGCATGTTTCATTATGTGGTCTCGTTTTTGTTATAAACTCATGCTTTTGGTGTTGCCCAGAGACTGGAAAATATGCATATTTATCTTCCATTTAAGGAGACCTGTAACTAATTTGTGTCAACTTGTAGTTGGGCTGTAATGAAGCAAAGATTCAAGATTTCCAAGTACATGATGTTAGGAAGGAGCCTCGCAAGAGAAGGAGGAGCAGCGCTGAGCCTGTACAACCAGTTATGGTAAGTCACTGTATTACAATTAGCAGGACATCCCTATTTGTCTGACATTGTGCTTGCGTAGGGTTCTTCACCTGTAACCCAGTCATTGGGCCATTGATTAATACTCCCTCCGCTCACTATTATAAGATGTTCTAACTTTTTTCTAAATTAGATGTATGTAAAAACATTTTAATGTGTCTGTTCACTCATTTTAGTACGGATGTAGTCTACATTTAAAAATCTAAAACATCTTATAATAGTGAACAGAGTGAGAAATTCCTTCCTGCTATGGTAGAGTTCTCAATGTCATAAATGTCATAACCAAACGTATGTTCACTTCATTAGCCTCCCTATCATTACTAGGATCTTGAGTACATACTAGTCGAGATACTTCATAGGGGGCAACAATATTACATTACTTGTTCCATTGTATAGAAGATACATCAGTTGATTCAAATGTAGCCAGGCCAAGGATGTTATTGAGGCATGCATGTATGCATGCTGCCAACACAACAGTTCAATTGCTTGTTTACTTCAGGCATAGTTAAATTGCTCGTTTCAATTCGTTTATTTGTCCTCAGTCAATGAGATGCCCAAACAATGCTGCCTGATGTAGTGTACTTGTATAACTATTAGTTGACGTAATTAAATGCCTCACCATTTCATTACTCTGGCAAAGTGTGCGTGAAGCTTTGAAATCGATTAACCAACTATTACTGCATGAGGCTCACAATCTAGTTTATACGAGGGTAATGATTGCATAGTTTTGCTTGCTGTAGTAGGTTTGTATGAATCCCTCTACAATTAATTATGCTCCCTAAGAATCTTTTGAAACATGCCACACAATGTTCCAGCTAGTTAATACGAGGTACACAATGGCTAATTGCTTGCTTACTTATACGCATGATATATCTAATATTCAGTAGCTGTGCGTGGTGTAAATTTGTAACCTGTCAGTGTTTTGGATTTCGCCCCAACATCATGCCCCTTTGGTGAGCGAAGAGAGATTTATGTATGCGTGCTGCACAGACTACCATCTTTATAATTTTTAAAATATCACCTGTTTATGCTTCATGACATGTACATTATTGTTAGTCCTATTTGCCATGTACAAGATAGTCTGTCTTGCTCGCTTGACTGTTGTAACTATATTTTTGCCCTAGTCATGTGTACCTACAGAAACATTTCAGGATAAAGTGACATCAACACAAAGCTCTCCGAGCAGTGCAGCATGGCCATTACCAAATGATTATGAATTGGAATTGGAATGTGTTGATGTTCTAGAGCATCAACTAGAGGCGGCAAGACAACGTGCATATGCGTGTCAAGATGTAATCAACGTGTTGAGAAGTGAGGTGCAGAAATCAGATGCAACAGTCAACAAAATGAAACAAGCTACTGAGGAAACCACAAAGAAAGTGGAGATTTTGCAGACTGAAGTTTGTGCTATCTGAATTCGGCCAATCCTATTTTCTGAAGAGATCATAGTTCAAATGGTAAGTTGTGTTGATGCGCGTCCATGATGTATGAGGTGTATGTGCCCATTGTATGTAATTTGCTGTTTGTTTACGCTTTATTATCACTTGTGGCGTACTTTGGTGCCCAGTGGATGTAATCTGCCGTAATTTCTTTATTGTATAGTTTAGGATTATTCTTCATTTATATGCCTTAATTTCTTTATTGTATAGTGTAGGTTCTTTTAGGTGATTGTATAGTGTAGGTTTCTATGCCGTTGAACGGGGACATTAGCTGGACGCCATCAGAACAGAAAGAAAATGGGTAGTTAAAGCGGGCCGTTACTGGGCTGGCCTACTAATAATAAGTGGACCCTAATCTACAAGGGCCCATATTGGCTCGGATGGTCCAATATACGAGGCCCATTACAATCATGGGCCGTCACGTGCCAGAAATGGATTTCGTGCTTGAATGTGGGCCCATCCTAACAAGGGCTCTTACCAGGCCGTTAACAGGCCAAAAGCTCGATTGGACCGCAATAATGGAAATGAGCCCATGGGCCACTAGCAGGTTGAAATAGACATCAGTTAAAGCTTGGCCCATTTCCATGTCGGGCCGTTAACAGGCCGGAATCCTATCGGGCCAAAAGCGGGCCGATGTACAACAGGGGCCTTTAACAGGCCGAAAGTCAGGTCGGGCTGGAATTGTGCCATGGAGAACATGGGCTGCTAATGGACCCAAAGTAAGGTCGGATCGTAAATGGCCCAACTATGGTGCGGGCCGTTAACAGGCCGAAAGAAACACCGGGCTGGAAATTGGCCTAACTACAGAATGGGCCGATAAAAGGCCGAAAGTCGTACCGCTTGGATATTGGCCCATCTCTAAAATGGGCCGCTAAAAGGTCGAAAGAAGCGTGGGCCGCAAATGATTTAAAAGACATAGCAGGCTGTTAACGGGCTGGAACTGGTGATGGGCCGCAATGGTGTCAAATATTTACGGGCCTTTGACGGGCCGAATTGGCAGAACTCATATGGGCCGTGGTTGTAAATGGGCCAGATGCAAGTAGGCCATAAATGGGCCGGGCTGCTTATTTTCACTGGGCCGGCCTTTTTAATCTAAATGGGCCACTATTGGGCCGTACCACATGTCACAGTTCCATTGGCGCCTCTCGTCCATTGGATGGATGACACCTATCATGATGTTGAGTTGACACGTGGTTCCGTTGGCGAATGAGAATTTTACACGTGGAAAATTGCCATTGGTCCGGGCTGTTAACGGGTTATTGGATCCAAACCTGCACCCAATAGCTTAACGGTGACCTGTTACGGTGGATGCCACGTGTTGGTTACCCTTGACGAAAACACTTCCATGACGCGACATTTATCGTCATGGAAGTGGACACTTCCGTGATGATAATTTGAGTATTGTCATGGAACACTTCTACGACAGCACGGGTACGACTATCTTGATTATGTCATAAATCGTCACGAATGTACATGCATGACAGAAAACGTGACCTACTGTGACAAACATGTATCATAATGGAAGTGATTTTTTTTGTAGTGCTCATTCTCCCAGCTGGATTGGTGGCAGGATTTCTTCTCGTGGGAGTCATTACACTGATGATGTTCTTAGTCTAGATCAAGTAGTAGTACAAGTTATATTGGTTATTGTTTTCATCTTTCAACTATCATGTATCTAGGCCAGATTAATGAGATCGAGGTTGTTCTAATTATTGGTCTTGAACTATATTTTAGTATGTATATATATTTACACAAAATAATAAATTAAAATAACAAAATAATAAATAATAGAATAATAACATAATAAAATAATAAACTAAACATGTATAGCAATATAATACAATGTGTCCAACAAATAAAGTCAAAAAAAAAAGAAAATTTAATAAACTTAAAAAAAAATTAGCAATGGCGTGGGCCACGTCGGCCAACGCTAGCAAATACAACGCCGGCCCCAAATCAATTAACCCACCCACCTACCACATCCACATTCCCCACCCACTCCAAATCCACACCCTGAGCCACCGCCGACGCCAACGACAGCCCCCCCGACCGCCGTCTCCGTCGCTGCCTCCACCGCCGCCGTCACCGTCTTCGTCTTCTCCGCCGCCGTCTCCGCCTACGTCTCCCCCTCGCTGTCTTCACTGCCACCGTCACCGTCTTCGTCTTCTCCGCCTACGTCTCCCCCTCGCCGTCGCCTCCACCACCGCCACCCCCGTCGTCTCCACCCCGCCGCCGCCCCCGTCGTCTCCACCCCGCCCCCTAACCGTCTCGATGAGTCCATTTTTAGTGTGTAGTTGTAGTGTAACATTTTACTGTAGTTGTAGTGCAAGAGTAATGTAGAATTTTTAGTGTAAGTGTAATGTAGAGTTTTAGTGTAAGAGTAGTGTAGAATTTTTAGTGTAAGATTATAGTATAAGATTTTAGTGTAGTTATAGTGTAAGATTTTAGTGTAAGAGCAGTGTAGAAGTTTTTGTGTAAGAGTGGTACAATTTATAGTGTAAGATTTTAGTATATGATTTTAGTGTAGTTTTATTGTAGTTCTATGTAGTGTACTTGTAGTGAAAGAATTTAGTGTAGTTGTAGTGTAAGATTTTAGTGTAGCTGTAGTACTGTATGTTTATTTACATTATAAATTGTAGGTTTTGCATATACTCGTTAATATGTCCAATTTTTACTAACTTGTTCGGTATATATGCACCGTCACTGATGGCTCCGAAGTTTCGTGGTGTGCGACAGAAGGGGAATAAGTACTATGCGACCATAAGGAAGGACAATGTCGTCCACGAGCTTGGCTACTAGGACACCCCGGAGTTAGCGGCGCGTGCCTACAAAGCCAAGGCGGTTGAGTTCTATCAGGACTCGGCGATTCTGAACTTCCCTGAGTGTCGTGAGTATGTGAAGTTCCTCGCACCGGAGGGCATAAGGATATGCACAAGGGCTGAGGAGAAGGAGAACAAATAGGCCAAGATGTAGTTCTTCGACCCATTGGTGAGCGAGCTTGCGAGAGATAAGAAACTTGTGGAGACCAACAAGATGATGCTACTTCAGTATGCATCCATGAAGAGCGCAGAGGAGGATCACATAGACTGGGATGCCTTGGAGTGTGAGGAGGAGGGTTAGCAGGGCTGTCGTAGGTCCACTAGGGATGACCACGAGGCCGGTCCCTCTGGCCACTAGCTTGCTAGATGGGTAGCGCTACATATTTCGTATGAACTATTTAACTTTATGCATGTTTTATGTTTGAACTATGCATGGTCAGTAGAACTACTTAATTACAAGTATGTGTTAATATCTAGAAGGCCAGGTAGCGCTAGTTTGTACTAACTACTTAATTAGATAGGTATATATGTGTTTTATGTTGCATTATATCTATGCATGTGTTATGTATGCTTATTTTTGTCAATATGATGAAAATATTAAATGGATGCCCCATGTGAGACCTGTGGTTCTGTGAGATGCCAAAAGGATAAGAAGTTCTTCATTGATCTTTTGAATAACTTCCTCACTAGGACGGTATGTTTCAGTTGAACATGTTCTAATTGAGTTTCATATGGTATACGTACGGTTGTGCCCAAAATTGTCTAACTAGTTTTTTCTTTCAATTTTGCTCAGGTCATCCCTTGCGGGGCAAGGTGTGACTTCTTAGAGAAGTTTTGAGTTCCGCTTGATGCCACCATCACATTCCAGTGCACTGATGTCTACTACGCAACTTTATTCTTGTAGACTCGTGTTGGGCCTCCAAGCGCAGAGTTTTGTAGGACAGCGGCAATTTTCCCTCAAGTGGATGACCTAAGGTTTATCAATCCCTGGGAGGCATAGGATGAAGATGGTATCTCTCAAACAACCCTGCAATCAAATACAAGAAATCTCGTGTGTCCCCAACACACCCAATACAATGGTAAATTGTATAGGTGCACTAGTTCGGCGAAGAGATGTTGATACAAGTGTAGTATGGATAGTAGATATAACTTTTTATAATCTAAAAATAAAAAAAGCAAGGTAGCAAGTACCAAAAGTGAGCACAAACGGTATTGCAATGCTTGAAAACAAGGCCTAGGGTTCATACTTTCAATAGTGCAATCTCTCAACAGTGCTAACATAATTGGATCATATAATAATCCCTCAACGTGTGACAAAGAATCACTCGAAAGTTCTTATTAGTGGAGAACATAAGATAGAAATTGTTGTAGGGTACGAAACCACCTCAAAGTTATCCTTTCCGATCGATCTATTGAGCCATTCCTATAAGTGTCACAAATAGCTCTAGAGTTCGTACTAAAATAACACCATATGATACGCATCAACCAACTCTAATGTCACCTAGATACTCCAATGTCACCACAAGTATCCGTGAGTTGATTTTACGATATGCATCAAACAATTTCAGATTCATAATATTCAATCCAACACAAAGAACTTCAAAGAGTGCCCCAAGATTTCTACCGGAGAAAGTAGGACGAAAACGTGCATCAACCCCTATGCATAGATTACCCCAATGTCACCTCGAGAATCCGTGAGTTGAGTGCCAAAACATATATCAAGTGAATCAATATAATACCCCATTGTCACCACGGGTATTCATATGCAAGACATACATCAAGTGTTTTCAAATCCATAAAAGTATTCGATCCGATAATAGTGAAACCTCAAAGGTAAAAACTCAATTCATCACAACAAGATAGAGAGGGAGAAACACCATATGATCCAACTATATTAACAAAGCTCGCAGTACATCAAGATCGAGCCAAATCAAGAACACGAGAGAGAGAGATCAAACACATAGCTACTAGTACATAACCCTCGCCTCGAGGGTGAACTACTCCCTCCTCGTCATGGAGACCGCCAGGATGATGAAGATGGCCTCCAGAGAGAGATCAAACACATAGCAGGGTGCCGGAAAAGGGCTCCAGATGGGATCTCCTTGGTACAGAGGCTTGCGGCGGCGTAAAAACTCATCTAGGTTAACTTTCGGGGGTTTCTGAATATATAGGTTTCAGCGTTGGAATCACGCAGAGAGATGCCACAGGGGGCCCACGAGGTACCAGGGCACGCCTGGGGGGGTGGCGCGCCCTGGTGGCTTGTGGGGCCCCTGTGGGTCTTCTGTTGCTCCCCCGAAGCTTCCTGGGTCTGTTTCCTTCTAGAAAAAATCGTCAAAAAGTTTCACTGCATTTGGACTTCATTTGATATGGATTTTCTGGAAAACCAAAAACAAGCAGAAAACAACAATTGGCACTGGGCACTAGGTCAATATGTTAGTCCATAAAAATCATATAAAATCCATATAAAAGTGCACCAAAATCATATAAAACTATAATAAACATGGTATGAATACTTAATAAATTATAGATACGTTGGAGACGTATCAGCATCCCCAAGCTTAATTCCTGCTCGTCCTCGAGTAGGTAAATGATAAATGAAATAATTTAAGTCTGAATGCTAGCATAGTGCATAAGTTTGATCAATGATAATTTCAATCACTTTTCCTAGCATCATAACAGCAACTCTTTCTCATAAAACTTATCATGATAAAGTAGCAATCAATTCACATGTTATGGTTCAAACAATGCAATCTCTTGAAACTTATCAACCTATGTTCTTAGTCACCAAACAATTTCAATTCAACTTAATTTCAACAAAGTCTAAGTAAGAGCTCCACATACTCAATTATCATATAGTCTTCTATGATTGCTAGTACTCAAGGCATATTTTTAGAACAAATGGCATCCATCGAACATAGAGAAAGATAGAGGCTTAGTGTTTTGCCTCCCAACTTATTTATCATAGAGATAATTGTCAACAATAATAATTCATGATCAAATATATTTGACTGGCCATATGTGCCTGGATCTTTCCCCACCACATGATGCTTGCCAACTAGAGAATAATTAAGGTTGAAATGAGAATGAATACTTATTGACTCTTTCATAAAGGTAAATACATAAAAGTAAATACATAAAAGTAAATACATAAAAGTAAAAGATAGGCCCTTCGCAGAGGGAAGCAGAGGTTGTCATGCGCATTTTAATTTTGGATGCACAAGCCCTTAATGCAAAGGAATGTCACGTTATATTGCCCCTTGTGATAGCAACCTTTATTATGCAGTCCGTCGCTTTTATTTCTTTACCATCACAAGTTCGTACAACGCTTATTTTCCCTTGCAATAAAAGATCATACATATTTTAGGAGCAATTTTTATTGCTTTTTGCACCGATGACAACTTACTTGAAGGATCTTATTCAATCCATAGGTAGGTATGGTGGACACTCATGGCAAGAAACTGGGTTTAAGGGTTTTTGGATGCACAAGTAGTATCTCTACTTAGTACGAATTTTTGGCTAGCAAAAGATCCTAAGCAAGCACCACATGTTGGAGGATCCATAACAATATAACTTCTATGCAAATATAGCCAAACATAACTCATTACGTTGTCTTCCTTGTCCAACTTCAACTAATTTGCTCAAGTTTGAAAATAATTAGTGGGTATTCACAATCATAAAAGATGTCCAAGATAATATATTTATATGTGAAAATTCTCTTCCTTATAACTCATGCATGCTTACTTTGTAAAAATTTCAGATTTTTATCATGTTCTAACTATTAAGGAATATTCTGGACATAACAGAAAACTTTCTGTTTTCAAACAGCAACACATGGACTTGCAAACTGAGCATGGTAAAGGCTATAATTGGCATTTTATTGAACTAAAAGATACAAAACATGATTATTGATAACAGCAAGCAAATATAAACAGAATAAAATGACACTCCAAACAAAACTTATATTACGTGACGAATAAAAATATAGCTCCAAGTGAGGTTACCGATAATGTTGAAGACGAAAGAGGGGATGCCTTCCGGGGCATCCCCAAGCTTAGTTGCTTGGGTCTTTCTTGAATATTACCTTGGGGTGCCTTGGTCATCCCCATGCTTAGGGTCTTGCTGCTCCTTATTCTCCTCATATCTATATCTCACCCAAAACTTGAAAACATCAATCACACAAAACTTAACGGAACTTCGTGAGATAGGTTAACGTGATAAAAATAAATCATCTACTTAGGTACTGTCAAGACAAGATTCATAATTGTTCTCACATAATTCCTACTGTATTCTATCATTTCCATAATTTATATTACTCAATATAAGCTATGGAAACACTAAAACAAGCAAACTATGCATCGAAAACAGAATCTGTCAAAACCAGAACAGCGTGTAGTAAGCGATTTAAAAACCATACTTCTGTACCACCAAAAATTATTTAAAATTAGGAAAACGTAAACAATTTGCAACCCAATGCTCTGTAAAACTTTCAGAATTTTCTCACGCTCCAGTACAGAATAGAAATTCCAGCACTGGACGCAAAAGTTTCTGTTTTTGCACAGAATCGAATCAACAAGTATCCACACTATCCCAAAGGCTTTACTTGGCACATTATTGAAAGAAAACATATAAAACATGATTAATACAGTAGATTAATCATGTGAACACACAAAAACAGAAGGTATAAATATTGGGTTGTCTCCCAAGAAGCGCTTTTCTTTAATGCCTTTTAGCTAGGCATGATGATCTTAATGATGCTCGCATAAAAGTAAAGAATTAAAACATAACGGGAGCGTCATGAATCATATGTTCCTCTCTCATAATAGTTTTCAGTAGCATCATGAATGAATTCGACAATATAGCTATCACATAAAGCATTCTTTTCATGACCCACGAGCATAGAATTTTTATTACTCTCCACATAAGCAAATTTATTTTCATTCATAATAGTGGGAGTATCGTATGAAACTCGAATACTATAAATTGTTTCCACATTAAAAGAGTGATGTTCAGTAAAAGTATTTTCATAATTATAACAAGTATTATAATAATCCTCACTATTTTTCATAACATAAGTATCATCACAATAATCATCATAGATAGGAGGCATGTCATCATCATAATGAATTTGCTCATCAAAAGTAGGGGGAATAAAAAGATCATTTTCATTAAGCATAGCATCCCCAAGCTTAGGGCAAACGTTATTTGTAGCAAATAAATTCTCAAACATATCATTCCAATCAAACATAGCATCCCCAAGCTTGTTGGTTTGCATATCATTAGCATTATCACTATTATCATCAATAGTATGAATAGCACCAATAGTATAATAATTATTATCATATTCCACCAAGTTGGTGCCATAAAGATTTTCAAGATCATAAGAAGTATCATTATCTTCCCAATCATAATCATCACAACAAGCAATAGGCATAACAAAATCATCATCAAGTGTATCATCTTCCACAATTATTTTTGATTCATTCTCATGCGGTACAACAATAGTAGGAGCAACATTATTTGGGAGAGATACCTATTTACCTCTACTTTTCCTTCTTTTCTTTTTCTTTACCACATTATGTGTGGGTTTATTTAATTCTTCCGAGCTTCTTATTGAAGAGATTGGTTGGATAGGAAGCTCCTCCTCGTTACCTGTTTCATCATGAGAGAAAATAGGAGGGAAAGGGGGAATCTTTACCCTTCCATTAGTATTTCTTTTATATTCTATTTGATTTCCCGTTTTTCTATAGTTGGCAATGTAAGCATTCTCCTTGCAATTTACCATACAAAACATATAGATTTCCTTTAGATCAGTTTCAATGTCATCCGTGAGAATGAATACTTCAAACCTACTATTTTTATGTGACAATTCCTCACATCCCAAAAATAGATAAAGCTCATTATATAGTTCGAGGGCGGTCAAGTCATTACAATATATAGCCATGATTCGATCATGAAAAAGTATGCATTGAAAATTAAGGTGACCAACTTTATTGCAAAGTTCACAAGTAATAGGATAAAGAGAACATAATTTTGTAGCAAATTCATCTATCACATTGAGCAAAAAATTGGTTCTATCATGTTTATGCTTCTTACAAAATCTATCATCCCTATAAGGCATGTCTTCACAAACTTTATGCACTCCACAAAAATTGACATGCTTATAAGAAACATTTTTGTCATGACTAGTGCAATCATCTTTTATTTTGGATATTCATAGAATTCATACTAACAACATTGCAACCATGCTCATCATTCAAAGATTTTATGCCAAACATGTTATTGAATTCTTCTTCTATCAATTGAGCACAATTTTTCGATCCATCATTTTCAAGAAAGACATTATAAAGATGAATAATATGAGGCAACCTCAATTCCATTTTTTTAGTATTCTTTTATAAGCCAAACTAGTGATAAAACAAGAAACTAAAAGATTCAATTGCAAAATCAAAAGATATACCTTCAAGCACTCACCTCCCCGGCAACGGCGCCAGAAAAGAGCTTGATGTCTACTACGCAACTTTATTCTTGTAGACTCGTGTTGGGCCTCCAAGCGCAGAGTTTTGTAGGACAGCGGCAATTTTCCCTCAAGTGGATGACCTAAGGTTTATCAATTGGATGCATAGGATGAAGATGGTATCTCTTAAACAACCCTGGAATCAAATACAAGAAATCTCTTGTGTCCCCAACACACCCAATACAATGGTAAATTGTATAGGTGCACTAGTTCGGCGAAGAGATGGTGATACAAGTGTAGTATGGATAGTAGATATAAGTTTTTATAATCTGAAAATAAAAAAACAGCAAGGTAGCAAGTAACAAAAGTGAGCACACATGGTATTGCAATGCTTGAAAACAAGGCCTAGGGTTCATACTTTCACTAGTGCAATCTCTCAACAGTGCTAACATAATTGGATCATATAATAATCCCTCAACGTGGGACAAAGAATCACTCCAATGTTCCTATTAGCGGAGAACATAAGATAGAAATTTTTGTAGGGTACAAAACCACCTCAAAGTTATCCTTTCCGATCGATCTATTGAGCCATTCCTATAAGTGTCACAAATAGCTCTAGAGTTCGTACTAAAATAACACCATGTGATACGCATCAACTAACTCTAATGTCACCTAGATACTCCAATGTCACCACAAGTATCTGTGAGTTGATTTTACGATATGCATCAAACAATTTCAGATTCATAATATTCAATCCAACACAAAGAACTTCAAAGAGTGCCCCAAGATTTCTACCGGAGAAAGTAGGAAGAAAACGTGCATCAACCCCTATGCATAGATTACCCCAATGTCACCTCAGGAATCCGCGAGTTGAGTGCCAAAACATATATCAAGTGAATCAATATAATACCCCATTGTCACCACAGGTATTAATATGCAAGACATACATCAAGTGTTCTCAAATCCATAAAAGTATTCGATCCGATAATAGTGAAACCTCAAAGGTAAAAACTCAATTTAGCATAACAAGATAGAGAGGGAGAAACACCATATGATCCAACTATATTAACAAAGCTCGCGGTACATCAAGATTGTGCCAAATCAAGAACACGAGAGAGAGAGAGAGATCAAACACATAGCTACTAGTACATACCCCTAGCCTCGAGGGTGAACTACTCCCTCCTCATCATGGAGACCGCCAGGATGATGAAGATGGCCTTCGGTGATGATTCCCCCCTCCGGCAGGGTGCCGGAAAAAGGCTCCAGATGGGATCTCCTTGGTACAGAGGCTTGCGGCGGCGTAAAAACTCATCTAGGTTAACTTTCGGGGGTTTCTGAATATATAGGATTTTTCAGCGTTGGAATCACGCAAAGAGGTGACACAGGGGGCCCACGAGGCACTAGGGCGCGCCTGGGGGGGTGGCGCGCCCTGGTGGCTTGTGGGGCCCCTGTGGGTCTTCTGCTGCTCCCTCGAAGCTTCCTGGGTCTGTTTCCTTCCAGAAAAAATCGTCAAAAAGTTTCGCTGCATTTGGACTTCATTTGATATGGATTTTCTGGAAAACCAAAAACAAGCAAAAAACAGCAACTGGCACTGGGCACTAGGTCAATATGTTAGTCCATAAAAATCATATAGAATCCATATAAAAGTGCACCAAAATCATATAAAACTATAATAAACATGGCATGAATACTTCATAAATTATAGATACGTTGGAGACGTATCATGCACCCTCATGAAGATGCCGACGGCCCAACACGTCAATTGTCTTGTCACCAATGAGCCAAACCGCACCTATTTCGGTTGCCTTGGTTGGAGAGCCCTTGCAACTATTACGAGATGGAAACTGGGGAGATAGTCATGTTGTACCTGGACTACGACCGTGACGAGATCATGGTCTACTACAGGCCTACTGGTAGCGATGGTTCACTTACTCCAGACTATGACCCTGAGTCCGCCCGCCGAAAAGTCTAGTTAGCTAGTTGGCATGCATGGAAGATCTCATGTTATTATCACACCTCTATTTATTTGAACTTGTACATTTGTTACTTTGCCTACTTTGTTGAACTATATCAATAAGTGCATTGTTGAACTTAAATGATGTCATTGGGTCTATTTACTACTATTAAAATTTGATTTAATTACTATTCTTAAACTGGATTATGCTATCATTTTGGTTGGGATCGCTGCTGTACAGGTTTTATTTCAAGTCTGAAAATCAAATTACTGGCGTCGCGACAACATGGAATGCCACTACTGATGAATATTACTGATGGCGTTCACCACATGGCACGCCATTACCCTCCAAAATACTGCT
This sequence comes from Elymus sibiricus, assembly GCA_039707655.1. Taxonomy (NCBI): domain Eukaryota; kingdom Viridiplantae; phylum Streptophyta; class Magnoliopsida; order Poales; family Poaceae; genus Elymus; species Elymus sibiricus. Next base: position 156,064,252 of record CM077668.1, read on the forward strand.
GGCATAGGCTCCACGCCAGCACTATTTTTAACAATGGCGCCATATTGGTGGCGTCATGTGTCCATGGCAGAAAGGCCCTTTTTGGCACGCCATAGCTGGCTTTTCTGCACTAGTGTCAACACTACTAGCAACCCACAGGTACGAATCTGAGGTTTTGAGACAAAGATTGAATACAAGATATGAACTAGGATTTGTGATGAGATGGTGCTGGTGAAGATGTTGGTGAAGATTGGTCCTCCCACGAAGAGAGGATCGTTGGTGATGTCGATGGCTTCCATTTCCCCCTCCCGGAGGGCAGTATCCCCGGTAGAATCGCTCCGGCAGAGAGCAAAAGTGCTCCTGCCCAGGTTCCGCCTAGAGACGGCAGTGCTTCGTTCTGAAAGTCTTCTCTTATATTTTTCTAGGCAAAAGGCCTCATATAGCGGAAGGAGGGCACCGGAGGGCATCTGTGGGCCCCACAAGGCATTAGGGCATGCCCTGGGGGGGTAGGCCCACCCTGTTGCCTTGTGGGCAATAGGTGGCCCCCCTCCGGTGGTTTTTCCTTCCAAAAATCCTTATGTATTCAATAAAAAAATCTCCATCAAGTTTCAGGTCATTTGGAGCTCTATAGAATAGCTATCTCTGTTGTGGCTCTTTTTGTCCAGAATTCCAGCTGCCGGTGATTTCCCTCTTCATGTAGATCTTGCAAATTAAGAGAGAAAAGGCATTAGAATTGCATCATAAAGTGAAACAATGACCAAAAACAATATAAATAACAGTAGAAAATCATGATGCAAAATGGACGTAGCACCGAGAAACTCGAAGCCGACAAGAAGGCCACCGAGGACGCCGCTGCTACCACCGCCGTCACGACTTCTGCCTGGCCGATTGGAGGGTATAACTCTCTTAGCCCGCTCCTATTTATTTCTGTCTTAGCAGTACTAGCTATGTGTGTAGATCTTTCTACTATATCCGTAGTACATGCTTATCTGGATCGTAATTAGTATGTTGTTAATTCTGTCAATGCCATGATCATGATTATTTCCTGGATTAATTTAATTAAAAATTGCTTACATACTCAGCAATCCAAAAACCTAATGTCTATAGGAATTTTTCGAATCATGGCTTTGCCGCTGTACTGAAACCGGATAAGTTTACCGGTACATATTTTAAGCATTGGCCGACCAAAACCACCTTATGGCTCGCGGCGATGAACGTGTTCTAGGTCGCCGGTGCTACTCCCACAGGAACGTGTTGGAAATATGCCCTAGAGGCAATAATAAAATGGTTATTATCATATTTCATTGTTCATGATAAATGTTTATTATTCATGCTAGAATTGTATTGACCAGAAACTTAAATACATGTGTGGATACATAAACAACACCGTGTCCCTAGTGAGCCTCTACTAAACTAGCTCGTTGATCAAAGATGGTTAAGGTTTCCTAACCATAGACATGAGTTGTCATTTGATAATGGGATCACATCATTAGGAGAATGATGTGATGGACAAACCCAACCGTAAGCTTAGCATTAGATCGTATCACTTAGTTTATTTGCTACAACTTTCTTCATGTCAAGTATCTGTTCCTTAGACCATGAGATCGTGCCACTCCCAGATACCGGAGGAATACTTTGTGTGCTATCAAACGTCACTTCATAATTGGGTGATCATAAAGGTACTCTACAAGTATCTCCGAAGGTATTTGTTGGGTTGCATGGATCGAGACTGTGATTTGTCACTCCGTATGATGGAGAGATATCTCTGGGCCCTCTCGGTAATATAATATCACAAGAAGCTTCATGTGACTAATGAGTTTAGTCACGGGGATCTTGTATTACGGAACGAGTAAAGAGAATTTCCGGTAACGAGATTGAACTAGGTATGGAGATACCGACGATCGAATCTCGGGCAAGTAACATATCGCCGGACAAAGGGAATTGTATACGTGATTAACTGAATCCTCGACATCGTGGTTCAACTGGTAAAGATCTTTGTGGAATATGTAGGAACCAATATGGGCATCCAGGTCCCGCTATTGGTTATTTGACTGGAGAGGGGTCTCGGTAATGTTTGCATGTTCCCGAACCCGTAGGGTCGCACGCTTAACGTTCGTAGCGCTATGGTGGTATTGAGATATTAATAGTGGAAAGTCCGAATGTTGTTCGGAGTCCCGGATGGGATCCGGGATATCATGAGGAACACTGGAATGGTCCGGAGGTAAAGATTTATATATGGGAGGTCATATTTAGGTCGCTTGAAAAGTTTCGGGTTTTGCCGGCAGTGTATCGGGAGCCCCGAAAGGGTTTCGAAGGTCCACCGGGGGGGTCCACCTGCCCCGACGGGCCACATGGGTTGCGGGCGGTGCGCCTTGGCCTGGTTGGGCCAGGCGCACCAGCCCCTAGGAGGCCCATGCAACTAGGGCTAAGTGGAAACCCTAGGTGGGAGGCGCCCCACCTAACTTGGGGGGCAAGCCTCCCCCTAGGGCCGCCGCCCCCTCCCTTGGAGGAGGGGCTAGGGCCGGTGCCCTCTCCCCTGGCCCCTATATATAGTGGGGTGTGGGAGGGTAGCCACACCCTTCTACCATTGCACTCCGTCTCTCCGAACTCCTCCCACCTTTCTTCGGTACGCTCTTGGCGAAGCCCTGCCAGAATTCCGCTACTGCCACCACCACCAGGCCGTCGTGCTGGTCCCGATCTCATCTACCTCCTATCCCTCACTTGCTGGATCAAGATGGAGAGGACGCCATCGAGCTGAACGTGTGCTAATCTCAGAGGTGTCATCCATTCGGCGCTAGATCGAATTGGATCGTGATTGGATGGCGAAGTGTACGACTACATCAACCGCGTTACATACGCTAAGGCTTTTGGTCTACAAGGGTACGTAGACACACTCCCCTCTCGTTGCTATGCATCTCCTAGATTAGATCTTGGTTGTTTCTGTTGGAAATATGCCCTAGAGGCAATAATAAATTGGTTATTATTATATTTCCTTGTTCATGATAATCGTTTATTATCCATGCTATAATTGTATTGATTGGAAACTCAAATACATGTGTGGGTACATAAACAACACTGTGTCCCTAGTAAGCCTCTAGTTGACTAGCTCGTTGATCAAAGATGGTTAAGGTTTCCTAGCCATTGACATGAGATGTCATTTGATAACGGGATCACATCATTAGGAGAATGATGTGATGGACAAGACCCAAACTAAGAACGTAGCATTTGATCGTGTCAGTTTATTGCTATTGTTTTCTGCATGTCAAGTATCTGTTCCTATGACCATGAGATCATACAACTCCCTGACATCGGAGGAGTACCTTGTGTGTATCAAACGTCGCAACGTAACTGGGTGACTATAAAGGTGCTCTACAGGTATCTCCGAGGGTGTCTGTTGGGTTGGCATGGATCAAGACTGGGATTTGTTACTCTGTGTGACGGAGAGGTATCTCAGGGCCCACTCGGTAATACAATATCACAATGAGCCTTGCAAGCAATGTGACTAAAGTGTTAGCCACGAGATCTTGTATTACGGAACGAGTAAAGAGACTTGCCGGTAACGAGATTGAACTAGGTATAGAGATACCGACGATCGAATCTCGGGCAAGTAACATACCGAAGAACAAAGGGAACAGCATACGGGATTAACTGAATCCTTGACATAGAGGTTCGACCGATAAAGATCTTCATAGAATATGTAGGAGCCAATATGGGCATCCAGGTCCCGCTATTGGTTATTGACCGTAGAGGTGTCTCGGTCATGTCTACATAGTTCTCGAACCCGCAGGGTCTACACACTTAACGTTTGGTGACGATATAAGTATAGTTGAGTTGTTATGTTGGTGACCGAAAGTTGTTCGGAGTCCCGGATGAGATCACGGACATGACGAGGAGTCTCGGAATGTCCGAGAGGTAAAGATCGATATATTGGACGATATGTTTGGGCCAAGAGGTGAGACCCACGGGGCGTTAGCAAAAGGCAGTTTTGCAGAGGGCAGGGTCCAGACGCCAGGAACCCTGGCGTCTGGCCCTGGGCCAGACGCCGAGGCCCATGGCGTCTGGGCCAGACGCCGGGAACCGTGGCGTTTGGTACTGGAATCCGAGAAGGACTCTTCCTTTTGTTCCAAACCGACTTTGAGGAGGCTCTTTCTCCAAGTTTCGACCCCAGGGCTCAACATATAAATAGAGGGGCAGGGCTAGCACCCGGAAGACATCAAGATTTCCCCAAGCCGTGTGCGGCAACCCTAACCCTCTAGTTCCTCCGTCATAATCTCCGTAGCGCTTGGCGAAGCCCTGCAGAGATTGTTCCTCACCACCATCACCACACCGTCGTGCTGCTGGAACTCAACCACTACTTCACCATCGCTCGCTGGATCGAGGAGGTGAAGGCGTCATCAAGCCGTACGTGTGTTGAACGCGGAGGTGCCGTCCGTTCGGCGCTAGTTCGTGATCGGATCGAGGGACGACTTGCGATTTGGATCGCGGAGACGTTCGACTACATCAACCGCGTTTCTTAAACGCTTCCGCTTAGCGATCTACAAGGGTATGTAGATTTACTCTCCCTCTCGTAGATGCTCATCACCATGGATAGATCTTGTGTGTGCGTAGGAAAATTTTTGTTTCCCATGCAACGTTCCCCAACAGTGGCATCTGAGCCAGGTCTATGCGTAGATGAGATCTCGAGTAGAACACAAACGAGTTGTGGGCGTGGGTGTATACATATTGCTTGCCGTTACTAGTTGATATTTGATTCGGCGGTACTGTGAGATGAAGCGGCCCGGACCGACATTACGCGTACACTTACGCGAGACAGGTTCCTTCAACTGACATGTAACTTCGTTGCATAAAGATGGCTAGCGGGTGTCTGTCTCTCTCACTTTAGTTGAATCGATTTCAATGAAGAGGGTTCTTTTAGAAGATCAAAAAGCAATCACTACACCACGTTGTGGTTTTGCGTAGGTAAGAACGGTTCTTGCAAACCTGTAGCAGCCACGTAAAATTTGCAACAACAATTAGAGGACGTCTAACTTGTTTTTGCAGGGTATGTTGTGATGTGATATGGCCAATTACATGATGAGATATATGTGATGTATGAGATGATCATGTGTTGTATAGAATATCACGACTTGCATGTCGATGAGTACGGCAACTGGCAGGAGCCATAGAGTTGTCTTTAATTATTGTATGACCTGCGTGTCAATCATTAAGCGCTATGTAATGCTTTACTTTATCGCTAAACGTTAGCAATAGTCGTGGAAGCAACAGTCGGCGCGACAACCTCATGGCGACACGTTGATAGAGATCAAGATGATGGAGATCATGGTGTCATGCCGGTGACGATGGAGATCATGCCGGTGCTTTGGAGATGGAGATCAAAAGCACAAGTTCATGGCCATATCATGTCACTTATGATTTGCATGTGATGTTAATCCTTTTATGCATCTTATTTTGCTTAGTACGACGGTAGCATTATAAGGTGATCCCTCACTTAAATTTCAAGATAAATTGTGTTCTCCCCGAGTGTGCACCGTTGCGAAAGTTCGTCGTTTCGAGACACGCCGTGATGATCGGGTGTGATAGACTCCACGTTCACATACAACGGGTGCAAGCCATGTTGCACACGCGGAACACTTGGGTTAAACTTGACGAGCCTAGCATGTACAGACATGGCCTCGGAACACAAGAGACCGAAAGGTCGAACATGAGTCATATAGTAGATATGATCAACATGAAGATGGTCACCATTGAAACCACCTCAACTCACGTGATGATCGGACTTGAGTTGGTCGATTTGGATCATGTTACACTCGAATAACCGGAGGGATGTCAATTTGAGTGGGAGTTTTTAAGTAATATGATTAACTAAACTCATTATCTAGAACAATAGTCTAAGTTGTCTTTGCTATATTTATGTTGTAGATCATGGCTCGCGCAGTAGCACCCCTGAATTTTAATGCGTTCCTAGAGAAAGCTAAGTTGAAAGATGATGGAAGTAACTTTGTGGACTGGGCCCGTAATCTAAGGATTATCCTTACGGCTTCCCAGAAAGCTTATGTCCTTGATGCACCGCTTGGTGATCCACCCGCTCCAGTTGAGTCTCTAGACGTTGTGAACGCCTGGCAGGCTCGTTCTGATGATTACTCAATAGTTCAATGTGCAATGTTGTATGGCTTAGAACCGGGACTTCAAAGACGTTTTGAACATCATGGAGCATATGAGATGTTCTAGGAGTTGAAGTTTATCTTTCAGAAGAATGCCCGGATCGAGAGATATGAGATCTCCGATAAGTTCTATGCTTGCAAGATGGAGGAGAACGGGTCTATCAGTGATCACGTGCTCAGAATGTCTGGGTACTCCACCCGTCTGGCTGAATTGGGGATGCCCCTTCCGCCAGAGGCTATCACTGACAGAGTTCTTCAATCATTGCCACCTAGCTACAAGAGCTTCGTGTTGAACTATAACATGCACGGGATGAACAAGTCAGTCGCCGAGCTGTTTGCGATGCTGAAAGCCGCTGAGTCTGAAATTCAGAAGGAGCATCAAGTGTTGATGGTCAATAAAACCACTAGTTTCAAGAAAAATGGCAAGGGTAAGAAGGGTAACTCCAAGAAGAGTGGCAAAACAGTTGCTCCTCTCGTGAAGAAACCCAAGGCTGGACCCAAACCAGAAACTGTGTGTTTTCATTGCAAGGGAACTGGACACTGGAAGCGGAACTGCCCCAAGTATTTGGCTGACAAGAAGGCGGCCAACAACAAACAAGGTATATATGATATACATGTTATTGATGTGTACCTTACCAACCCTCGTTGTAGTGCCTGGGTATTTGATACCGGTGCGGTTGCTCATATTTGCAACTCTAAACAGGAACTGCGGAATAGACGGAGGCTGGCAAAGGACGAAGTGACGATGCGCGTGGGAAATGGTTCCAAGGTTGATGTGATCGCCGTCGGCACGCTCGCTCTTCGATTACCGTCGGGATTAGTGATGAACCTAAATAAGTGTTATTTGGTGCCTGCGTTAAGCATGAACATTATATCTGGATCTTGTTTATTGCGAGACGGTTACTCATTTAAATCAGAGAATAATGGTTGTTCTATTTATATGAGTAATATCTTTTATGGTCATGCACCCAATGTGAGGGGTTTATTCTTATTGAATCTCGATAGTAATGATACACATGTTCATAACATTGATGCCAAAAGATGTAGAATTGATAATGATAATACCACTTTCTTGTGGCACTGCCGTTTAGGTCATATTGGTGTAAAACGCATGAAGAAGCTCCATGCTGATGGACTTTTGGAGTCACTTGATTTTGAATCACTTGACACATGTGAGCCATGCCTCATGGGCAAGATGACTAAAACGCCGTTCTCTGGAACAATGGAACGGGCAAGTGACTTATTGGAAATCATACATACTGATGTGTGTGGTCCGATGAGTATTGAGGCGCGCGGTGGTTATCGTTACTTTCTCACCTTCACTGATGACTTAAGTAGATATGGGTATATTTACTTAATGAAACATAAGTCTGAAACATTTGAAAAGTTCAAACAATTTCAGAGTGAAGTTGAGAATCATCGTAACAAGAAGATTAAATTCCTACGATCTGATCGAGGAGGAGAATATCTGAGTTATGAGTTTGGAAGTCACTTAAGACAATGTGGAATTGTTTCACAACTGACACCGCCTGGAACACCACAGCGTAATGGTGTGTCCGAACGTCGTAATCGAACTTTATTGGATATGGTGCGATCTATGATGTCTCTTGCCGATTTGCCACTATCGTTTTGGGGTTATGCATTAGAGACAGCTGCATTCACTTTAAATAGGGCACCATCGAAATCCGTTGAGACGACGCCATATGAACTTTGGTTTGGCAAGAAGCCAAAACTGTCGTTTCTTAAAGTTTGGGGATGTGATGCTTATGTCAAAAAACTTCAGCCTGAAAAGCTGGAACCCAAAGCGGAGAAATGCGTCTTCATAGGATACCCAAAAGAGACAGTTGGGTATACCTTCTACCTCAGATCCGAAGGCAAAGTGTTTGTCGCTAAAAACGGAACATTTCTTGAGAAAGAGTTTCTCTCGAAAGAATTGAGTGGGAGGAAGATAGAACTTGATGAGGTTGTTGAACCTTTACTTCAACCTGAGAGTAGCGCAGTGCAGAAAGTTGTTTCTGTGGAGCCTACATTAGCTGAAGAGGAAGTTAATGATGATGATCATGAAGCTTTGGATCAAGTTGCTATCGAACCTCGTAGGTCGACAAGGACGCGTACTGCTCCTGAGTGGTACGGCAACCCTGTCTTAGAGGTCATGTTGTTAGACAACGATGAACCTACGAGCTATGGAGAAGCGATGATGGGCCCAGATTCCGAGAAGTGGTTAGAGGCCATGAAATCCGAGATGGGATCCATGTATGAAAACAAAGTATGGACTTTGGAAGTATTACCTGAAGGGCGTAAGGCCATTCAGAACAAATGGATCTTTAAGAGGAAGACGGACGCGGACGGTAATGTCACCGTCTATAAAGCTCGACTTGTGGCAAAGGGTTTTTCACAAGTTCAAGGAGTTGACTACGATGAGACCTTCTCACCCGTAGCGATGCTTAAGTCCGTCAGAATCATGTTAGCAATAGCTGCCTTTTTCGATTATGAAATTTGGCAGATGGATGTCAAAACAGCGTTCCTTAACGGTTACCTTAAGGAAGAGTTGTATATGATGCAACCAGAAGGTTTTGTCGATCCAGAGAATGCTGGCAAAGTTTGCAAACTCCAGCAATCCATTTATGGACTGGTGCAAGCATCTCGGAGTTGGAATCTTCGTTTTGATGAGGTGATCAAAGCGTTCGAGTTTATACAAGTTTACGGAGAAGCTTGTATTTACAAGAAAGTGAGTGGGAGCTCTATAGCGTTTCTAATATTATATGTGGATGACATATTGCTGATTGGAAACAATATAGAAATGCTGGAAAGCATAAAGGAATATTTGAACAAGAGTTTTTCAATGAAGGACCTAGGAGAAGCTGCTTTCATATTAGGCATCAAGATCTATAGAGATAGATCGAGACGCTTGCTAGGACTTTCACAAAGCACATACCTTGACAAAGTTTTGAAGAAGTTCAAAATGGATCAGTCCAAGAAGGGGTTCTTGCCTGTATTGCAAGGTGTGAAGTTGAGTAAGACTCAATGCCCAGTGACTGCAGAAGATAGAGAAAAGATGAGTGTCATCCCCTATGCTTCGGCCATAGGCTCTATCATGTATGCAATGCTGTGCACAAGACCCGATGTCAGCCTTGCCATAAGTATGGTCGGAAGGTTTCAAAGTGATCTAGGAATGGAACACTGGACGGCGGTCAAGAATATCCTGAAGTACCTGAAAAGGACTAAGGACATGTTTCTCGTTTATGGAGGTGATCAAGAGCTCGTCGTAAAGGGTTACGTCGATGCAAGCTTTGACACTGATCCGGATGACTCTAAGTCGCAAACCGGATACGTATTTATTCTTAATGGGGGTGCGGTTAGCTGGTGCAGTTCCAAGCAAAGCGTGGTAGCAGATTCTACATGCGAAGCGGAGTACATCGCTGCCTCGGAGGCGGCGAAGGAAGGTGTCTGGATGAAGGAGTTCATGACAGATCTTGGAGTAGTGCCTAGTGCGCTTAACCCAATGACTCTGTTTTGTGATAATACTGGTGCCATTGCTCTAGCCAAGGAACCAAGATTTCACAAGAGGACCAGACACATAAAGCGACGTTTCAATTCCATCCGCGATTACATCAAGGAGGACTACATAAATATTTGCAAAGTACACACGGATCTAAATGTTGCAGATCCGATGACTAAACCTCTTCCAAGGGCTAAACATGAACAACACCAGAACTTCATGGGTGTTCGATTCATTACAATGTAAATCACATAGTGATGTGAACTAGATTATTGACTCTAGTGCAAGTGGGAGACTGTTGGAAATATGCCCTAGAGGCAATAATAAATTGGTTATTATTATATTTCCTTGTTCATGATAATCGTTTATTATCCATGCTATAATTGTATTGATTGGAAACTCAAATACATGTGTGGGTACATAAACAACACTGTGTCCCTAGTAAGCCTCTAGTTGACTAGCTCGTTGATCAAAGATGGTTAAGGTTTCCTAGCCATTGACATGAGATGTCATTTGATAACGGGATCACATCATTAGGAGAATGATGTGATGGACAAGACCCAAACTAAGAACGTAGCATTTGATCGTGTCAGTTTATTGCTATTGTTTTCTGCATGTCAAGTATCTGTTCCTATGACCATGAGATCATGCAACTCCCTGACATCGGAGGATTACCTTGTGTGTATCAAACGTCGCAACGTAACTGGGTGACTATAAAGGTGCTCTACAGGTATCTCCGAGGGTGTCTGTTGGGTTGGCATGGATCAAGACTGGGATTTGTTACTCTGTGTGACGGAGAGGTATCTCAGGGCCCACTCGGTAATACAACATCACAATGAGCCTTGCAAGCAATGTGACTAAAGTGTTAGCCACGAGATCTTGTATTACGGAACGAGTAAAGAGACTTGCCGGTAACGAGATTGAACTAGGTATAGAGATACCGACGATCGAATCTCGGGCAAGTAACATACCGAAGAACAAAGGGAACAGCATACGGGATTAACTGAATCCTTGACATAGAGGTTCGACCGATAAAGATCTTCGTAGAATATGTAGGAGCCAATATGGGCATCCAGGTCCCGCTATTGGTTATTGACCGTAGAGGTGTCTCGGTCATGTCTACATAGTTCTCGAACCCGCAGGGTCTACACACTTAACGTTTGTTGACGATATAAGTATAGTTGAGTTGTTATGTTGGTGACCGAAAGTTGTTCGGAGTCCCGGATGAGATCACGGACATGACGAGGAGTCTCGGAATGTCCGAGAGGTAAAGATCGATATATTGGACGATATGTTTGGGCCAAGAGGTGAGACCCACGGGGCGTTAGCAAAAGGCAGTTTTGCAGAGGGCAGGGTCCAGACGCCAGGAACCCTGGCGTCTGGCCCTGGGCCAGACGCCGAGGCCCATGGCGTCTGGGCCAGACGCCGGGAACCGTGGCGTTTGGTACTGGAATCCGAGAAGGACTCTTCTTTTTGTTCCAAACCGACTTTGAGGAGTCTCTTTCTCCAAGTTTCGACCCCAGGGCTCAACATATAAATAGAGGGGCAGGGCTAGCACCCGGAAGACATCAAGATTTCCCCAAGCCGTGTGCGGCAACCCTAACCCTCTAGTTCCTCCGTCATAATCTCCGTAGCGCTTGGCGAAGCCCTGCAGAGATTGTTCCTCACCACCATCACCACGCCGTCGTGCTGCTGGAACTCAACCACTACTTCACCATCGCTCGCTGGATCGAGGAGGTGAAGGCGTCATCAAGCCGTACGTGTGTTGAACGCGGAGGTGCCGTCCGTTCGGCGCTAGTTCGTGATCGGATCGAGGGACGACTTGCGATTTGGATCGCGGAGACGTTCGACTACATCAACCGCGTTTCTTAAACGCTTCCGCTTAGCGATCTACAAGGGTATGTAGATTTACTCTCCCTCTCGTAGATGCTCATCACCATGGATAGATCTTGTGTGTGCGTAGGAAAAATTTTGTTTCCCATGCAACGTTCCCCAACAGTGGCATCTGAGCCAGGTCTATGCGTAGATGAGATCTCGAGTAGAACACAAACGAGTTGTGGGCGTGGGTGTATACATATTGCTTGCCGTTACTAGTTGATATTTGATTCGGCGGTACTGTGAGATGAAGCGGCCCGGACCGACATTACGCGTACACTTACGCGAGACAGGTTCCTTCAACTGACATGTAACTTCGTTGCATAAAGATGGCTAGCGGGTGTCTGTCTCTCTCACTTTAGTTGAATCGATTTCAATGAAGAGGGTTCTTTTAGAAGATCAAAAAGCAATCACTACACCACGTTGTGGTTTTGCGTAGGTAAGAACGGTTCTTGCAAACCCGTAGCAGCCACGTAAAATTTGCAACAACAATTAGAGGACGTCTAACTTGTTTTTGCAGGGTATGTTGTGATGTGATATGGCCAATTACATGATGAGATATATGTGATGTATGAGATAATCATGTGTTGTATAGAATATCACGACTTGCATGTCGATGAGTACGGCAACTGGCAGGAGCCATAGAGTTGTCTTTAATTATTGTATGACCTGCGTGTCAATCATTAAGCGCTATGTAATGCTTTACTTTATCGCTAAACGTTAGCAATAGTCGTGGAAGCAACAGTCGGCGCGACAACCTCATGGCGACACGTTGATAGAGATCAAGATGATGGAGATCATGGTGTCATGCCGGTGACGATGGAGATCATGCCGGTGCTTTGGAGATGGAGATCAAAAGCACAAGTTCATGGCCATATCATGTCACTTATGATTTGCATGTGATGTTAATCCTTTTATGCATCTTATTTTGCTTAGTACGACGGTAGCATTATAAGGTGATCCCTCACTTAAATTTCAAGATAAATTGTGTTCTCCCCGAGTGTGCACCGTTGCGAAAGATCGTCGTTTCGAGACACGCCGTGATGATCGGGTGTGATAGACTCCACGTTCACATACAACGGGTGCAAGCCATGTTGCACATGCGGAACACTTGGGTTAAACTTGACGAGCCTAGCATGTACAGACATGGCCTCGGAACACAAGAGACCGAAAGGTCGAACATGAGTCATATAGTAGATATGATCAACATGAAGATGGTCACCATTGAAACCACCTCAACTCACGTGATGATCGGACTTGAGTTGGTGGATTTGGATCATGTTACACTCGAATAACCGGAGGGATGTCAATTTGAGTGGGAGTTTTTAAGTAATATGATTAACTAAACTCATTATCTAGAACAATAGTCTAAGTTGTCTTTGCTATATTTATGTTGTAGATCATGGCTCGCGCAGTAGCACCCCTGAATTTTAATGCGTTCCTAGAGAAAGCTAAGTTGAAAGATGATGGAAGTAACTTTGTGGACTGGGCCCGTAATCTAAGGATTATCCTTACGGCTTCCCGGAAAGCTTATGTCCTTGATGCACCGCTTGGTGATCCACCCGCTCCAGTTGAGTCTCTAGACGTTGTGAACGCCTGGCAGGCTCGTTCTGATGATTACTCAATAGTTCAATGTGCAATGTTGTATGGCTTAGAACCGGGACTTCAAAGACATTTTGAACGTCATGGAGCATATGAGATGTTCCAGGAGTTGAAGTTTATCTTTCAGAAGAATGCCCGGATCGAGAGATATGAGATCTCCGATAAGTTCTATGCTTGCAAGATGGAGGAGAACGGGTCTATCAGTGATCACGTGCTCAGAATGTCTGGGTACTCCACCCGTCTGGCTGAATTGGGGATGCCCCTTCCGCCAGAGGCTATCACTGACAGAGTTCTTCAATCATTGCCACCTAGCTACAAGAGCTTCGTGTTGAACTATAACATGCACGGGATGAACAAGTCAGTCGCCGAGCTGTTTGCGATGCTGAAAGCCGCTGAGTCTGAAATTCAGAAGGAGCATCAAGTGTTGATGGTCAATAAAACCACTAGTTTCAAGAAAAATGGCAAGGGTAAGAAGGGTAACTCCAAGAAGAGTGGCAAAACAGTTGCTCCTCTCGTGAAGAAACCCAAGGCTGGACCCAAACCAGAAACTGTGTGTTTTCATTGCAAGGGAACTGGACACTGGAAGCGGAACTGCCCCAAGTATTTGGCTGACAAGAAGGCGGCCAACAACAAACAAGGTATATATGATATACATGTTATTGATGTGTACCTTACCAACCCTCGTTGTAGTGCCTGGGTATTTGATACCGGTGCGGTTGCTCATATTTGCAACTCTAAACAGGAACTGCGGAATAGACGGAGGCTGGCAAAGGACGAAGTGACGATGCGCGTGGGAAATGGTTCCAAGGTTGATGTGATCGCCGTCGGCACGCTCGCTCTTCGATTACCGTCGGGATTAGTGATGAACCTAAATAAGTGTTATTTGGTGCCTGCGTTAAGCATGAACATTATATCTGGATCTTGTTTATTGCGAGACGGTTACTCATTTAAATCAGAGAATAATGGTTGTTCTATTTATATGAGTAATATCTTTTATGGTCATGCACCCAATGTGAGGGGTTTATTCTTATTGAATCTCGATAGTAATGATACACATGTTCATAACATTGATGCCAAAAGATGTAGAATTGATAATGATAATACCACTTTCTTGTGGCACTGCCGTTTAGGTCATATTGGTGTAAAACGCATGAAGAAGCTCCATGCTGATGGACTTTTGGAGTCACTTGATTTTGAATCACTTGACACATGTGAGCCATGCCTCATGGGCAAGATGACTAAAACGCTGTTCTCTGGAACAATGGAACGGGCAAGTGACTTATTGGAAATCATACATACTGATGTGTGTGGTCCGATGAGTATTGAGGCGCGCGGTGGTTATCGTTACTTTCTCACCTTCACTGATGACTTAAGTAGATATGGGTATATTTACTTAATGAAACATAAGTCTGAAACATTTGAAAAGTTCAAACAATTTCAGAGTGAAGTTGAGAATCATCGTAACAAGAAGATTAAATTCCTACGATCTGATCGAGGAGGAGAATATCTGAGTTATGAGTTTGGCAGTCACTTAAGACAATGTGGAATTGTTTCACAACTGACACCGCCTGGAACACCACAGCGTAATGGTGTGTCCGAACGTCGTAATCGAACTTTATTGGATATGGTGCGATCTATGATGTCTCTTGCCGATTTGCCACTATCGTTTTGGGGTTATGCATTAGAGACAGCTGCATTCACTTTAAATAGGGCACCATCGAAATCCGTTGAGACGACGCCATATGAACTTTGGTTTGGCAAGAAGCCAAAACTGTCGTTTCTTAAAGTTTGGGGATGTGATGCTTATGTCAAAAAACTTCAGCCTGAAAAGCTGGAACCCAAAGCGGAGAAATGCGTCTTCATAGGATACCCAAAAGAGACAGTTGGGTATACCTTCTACCTCAGATCCGAAGGCAAAGTGTTTGTCGCTAAAAACGGAACATTTCTTGAGAAAGAGTTTCTCTCGAAAGAATTGAGTGGGAGGAAGATAGAACTTGATGAGGTTGTTGAACCTTTACTTCAACCTGAGAGTAGCGCAGTGCAGAAAGTTGTTTCTGTGGAGCCTACATTAGCTGAAGAGGAAGTTAATGATGATGATCATGAAGCTTTGGATCAAGTTGCTATCGAACCTCGTAGGTCGACAAGGACGCGTACTGCTCCTGAGTGGTACGGCAACCCTGTCTTAGAGGTCATGTTGTTAGACAACGATGAACCTACGAGCTATGGAGAAGCGATGATGGGCCCAGATTCCGAGAAGTGGTTAGAGGCCATGAAATCCGAGATGGGATCCATGTATGAAAACAAAGTATGGACTTTGGAAGTATTACCTGAAGGGCGTAAGGCCATTCAGAACAAATGGATCTTTAAGAGGAAGACGGACGCGGACGGTAATGTCACCGTCTATAAAGCTCGACTTGTGGCAAAGGGTTTTTCACAAGTTCAAGGAGTTGACTACGATGAGACCTTCTCACCCGTAGCGATGCTTAAGTCCGTCAGAATCATGTTAGCAATAGCTGCCTTTTTCGATTATGAAATTTGGCAGATGGATGTCAAAACAGCGTTCCTTAACGGTTACCTTAAGGAAGAGTTGTATATGATGCAACCAGAAGGTTTTGTCGATCCAGAGAATGCTGGCAAAGTTTGCAAACTCCAGCAATCCATTTATGGACTGGTGCAAGCATCTCGGAGTTGGAATCTTCGTTTTGATGAGGTGATCAAAGCGTTCGAGTTTATACAAGTTTACGGAGAAGCTTGTATTTACAAGAAAGTGAGTGGGAGCTCTATAGCGTTTCTAATATTATATGTGGATGACATATTGCTGATTGGAAACAATATAGAAATGCTGGAAAGCATAAAGGAATATTTGAACAAGAGTTTTTCAATGAAGGACCTAGGAGAAGCTGCTTTCATATTAGGCATCAAGATCTATAGAGATAGATCGAGACGCTTGCTAGGACTTTCACAAAGCACATACCTTGACAAAGTTTTGAAGAAGTTCAAAATGGATCAGTCCAAGAAGGGGTTCTTGCCTGTATTGCAAGGTGTGAAGTTGAGTAAGACTCAATGCCCAGTGACTGCAGAAGATAGAGAAAAGATGAGTGTCATCCCCTATGCTTCGGCCATAGGCTCTATCATGTATGCAATGCTGTGCACAAGACCCGATGTCAGCCTTGCCATAAGTATGGTCGGAAGGTTTCAAAGTGATCTAGGAATGGAACACTGGACGGCGGTCAAGAATATCCTGAAGTACCTGAAAAGGACTAAGGACATGTTTCTCGTTTATGGAGGTGATCAAGAGCTCGTCGTAAAGGGTTACGTCGATGCAAGCTTTGACACTGATCCGGATGACTCTAAGTCGCAAACCGGATACGTATTTATTCTTAATGGGGGTGCGGTTAGCTGGTGCAGTTCCAAGCAAAGCGTGGTAGCAGATTCTACATGCGAAGCGGAGTACATCGCTGCCTCGGAGGCGGCGAAGGAAGGTGTCTGGATGAAGGAGTTCATGACAGATCTTGGAGTAGTGCCTAGTGCGCTTAACCCAATGACTCTGTTTTGTGATAATACTGGTGCCATTGCTCTAGCCAAGGAACCAAGATTTCACAAGAGGACCAGACACATAAAGCGACGTTTCAATTCCATCCGCGATTACATCAAGGAGGACTACATAAATATTTGCAAAGTACACACGGATCTAAATGTTGCAGATCCGATGACTAAACCTCTTCCAAGGGCTAAACATGAACAACACCAGAACTTCATGGGTGTTCGATTCATTACAATGTAAATCACATAGTGATGTGAACTAGATTATTGACTCTAGTGCAAGTGGGAGACTGTTGGAAATATGCCCTAGAGGCAATAATAAATTGGTTATTATTATATTTCCTTGTTCATGATAATCGTTTATTATCCATGCTATAATTGTATTGATTGGAAACTCAAATACATGTGTGGGTACATAAACAACACTGTGTCCCTAGTAAGCCTCTAGTTGACTAGCTCGTTGATCAAAGATGGTTAAGGTTTCCTAGCCATTGACATGAGATGTCATTTGATAACGGGATCACATCATTAGGAGAATGATGTGATGGACAAGACCCAAACTAAGAACGTAGCATTTGATCGTGTCAGTTTATTGCTATTGTTTTCTGCATGTCAAGTATCTGTTCCTATGACCATGAGATCATGCAACTCCCTGACATCGGAGGAGTACCTTGTGTGTATCAAACGTCGCAACGTAACTGGGTGACTATAAAGGTGCTCTACAGGTATCTCCGAGGGTGTCTGTTGGGTTGGCATGGATCAAGACTGGGATTTGTTACTCTGTGTGACGGAGAGGTATCTCAGGGCCCACTCGGTAATACAACATCACAATGAGCCTTGCAAGCAATGTGACTAAAGTGTTAGCCACGAGATCTTGTATTACGGAACGAGTAAAGAGACTTGCCGGTAACGAGATTGAACTAGGTATAGAGATACCGACGATCGAATCTCGGGCAAGTAACATACCGAAGAACAAAGGGAACAGCATACGGGATTAACTGAATCCTTGACATAGAGGTTCGACCGATAAAGATCTTCGTAGAATATGTAGGAGCCAATATGGGCATCCAGGTCCCGCTATTGGTTATTGACCGTAGAGGTGTCTCGGTCATGTCTACATAGTTCTCGAACCCGCAGGGTCTACACACTTAACGTTTGTTGACGATATAAGTATAGTTGAGTTGTTATGTTGGTGACCGAAAGTTGTTCGGAGTCCCGGATGAGATCACGGACATGACGAGGAGTCTCGGAATGTCCGAGAGGTAAAGATCGATATATTGGACGATATGTTTGGGCCAAGAGGTGAGACCCACGGGGCGTTAGCAAAAGGCAGTTTTGCAGAGGGCAGGGTCCAGACGCCAGGAACCCTGGCGTCTGGCCCTGGGCCAGACGCCGAGGCCCATGGCGTCTGGGCCAGACGCCGGGAACCGTGGCGTTTGGTACTGGAATCCGAGAAGGACTCTTCCTTTTGTTCCAAACCGACTTTGAGGAGTCTCTTTCTCCAAGTTTCGACCCCAGGGCTCAACATATAAATAGAGGGGCAGGGCTAGCACCCGGAAGACACCAAGATTTCCCCAAGCCGTGTGCGGCAACCCTAACCCTCTAGTTCCTCCGTCATAATCTCCGTAGCGCTTGGCGAAGCCCTGCAGAGATTGTTCCTCACCACCATCACCACGCCGTCGTGCTGCTGGAACTCAACCACTACTTCACCATCGCTCGCTGGATCGAGGAGGTGAAGGCGTCATCAAGCCGTACGTGTGTTGAACGCGGAGGTGCCGTCCGTTCGGCGCTAGTTCGTGATCGGATCGAGGGACGACTTGCGATTTGGATCGCGGAGACGTTCGACTACATCAACCGCGTTTCTTAAACGCTTCCGCTTAGCGATCTACAAGGGTATGTAGATTTACTCTCCCTCTCGTAGATGCTCATCACCATGGATAGATCTTGTGTGTGCGTAGGAAAAATTTTGTTTCCCATGCAACGTTCCCCAACAGTGGCATCTGAGCCAGGTCTATGCGTAGATGAGATCTCGAGTAGAACACAAACGAGTTGTGGGCGTGGGTGTATACATATTGCTTGCCGTTACTAGTTGATATTTGATTCGGCGGTACTGTGAGATGAAGCGGCCCGGACCGACATTACGCGTACACTTACGCGAGACAGGTTCCTTCAACTGACATGTAACTTCGTTGCATAAAGATGGCTAGCGGGTGTCTGTCTCTCTCACTTTAGTTGAATCGATTTCAATGAAGAGGGTTCTTTTAGAAGATCAAAAAGCAATCACTACACCACGTTGTGGTTTTGCGTAGGTAAGAACGGTTCTTGCAAACCCGTAGCAGCCACGTAAAATTTGCAACAACAATTAGAGGACGTCTAACTTGTTTTTGCAGGGTATGTTGTGATGTGATATGGCCAATTACATGATGAGATATATGTGATGTATGAGATAATCATGTGTTGTATAGAATATCACGACTTGCATGTCGATGAGTACGGCAACTGGCAGGAGCCATAGAGTTGTCTTTAATTATTGTATGACCTGCGTGTCAATCATTAAGCGCTATGTAATGCTTTACTTTATCGCTAAACGTTAGCAATAGTCGTGGAAGCAACAGTCGGCGCGACAACCTCATGGCGACACGTTGATAGAGATCAAGATGATGGAGATCATGGTGTCATGCCGGTGACGATGGAGATCATGCCGGTGCTTTGGAGATGGAGATCAAAAGCACAAGTTCATGGCCATATCATGTCACTTATGATTTGCATGTGATGTTAATCCTTTTATGCATCTTATTTTGCTTAGTACGACGGTAGCATTATAAGGTGATCCCTCACTTAAATTTCAAGATAAATTGTGTTCTCCCCGAGTGTGCACCGTTGCGAAAGATCGTCGTTTCGAGACACGCCGTGATGATCGGGTGTGATAGACTCCACGTTCACATACAACGGGTGCAAGCCATGTTGCACATGCGGAACACTTGGGTTAAACTTGACGAGCCTAGCATGTACAGACATGGCCTCGGAACACAAGAGACCGAAAGGTCGAACATGAGTCATATAGTAGATATGATCAACATGAAGATGGTCACCATTGAAACCACCTCAACTCACGTGATGATCGGACTTGAGTTGGTGGATTTGGATCATGTTACACTCGAATAACCGGAGGGATGTCAATTTGAGTGGGAGTTTTTAAGTAATATGATTAACTAAACTCATTATCTAGAACAATAGTCTAAGTTGTCTTTGCTATATTTATGTTGTAGATCATGGCTCGCGCAGTAGCACCCCTGAATTTTAATGCGTTCCTAGAGAAAGCTAAGTTGAAAGATGATGGAAGTAACTTTGTGGACTGGGCCCGTAATCTAAGGATTATCCTTACGGCTTCCCGGAAAGCTTATGTCCTTGATGCACCGCTTGGTGATCCACCCGCTCCAGTTGAGTCTCTAGACGTTGTGAACGCCTGGCAGGCTCGTTCTGATGATTACTCAATAGTTCAATGTGCAATGTTGTATGGCTTAGAACCGGGACTTCAAAGACATTTTGAACGTCATGGAGCATATGAGATGTTCCAGGAGTTGAAGTTTATCTTTCAGAAGAATGCCCGGATCGAGAGATATGAGATCTCCGATAAGTTCTATGCTTGCAAGATGGAGGAGAACGGGTCTATCAGTGATCACGTGCTCAGAATGTCTGGGTACTCCACCCGTCTGGCTGAATTGGGGATGCCCCTTCCGCCAGAGGCTATCACTGACAGAGTTCTTCAATCATTGCCACCTAGCTACAAGAGCTTCGTGTTGAACTATAACATGCACGGGATGAACAAGTCAGTCGCCGAGCTGTTTGCGATGCTGAAAGCCGCTGAGTCTGAAATTCAGAAGGAGCATCAAGTGTTGATGGTCAATAAAACCACTAGTTTCAAGAAAAATGGCAAGGGTAAGAAGGGTAACTCCAAGAAGAGTGGCAAAACAGTTGCTCCTCTCGTGAAGAAACCCAAGGCTGGACCCAAACCAGAAACTGTGTGTTTTCATTGCAAGGGAACTGGACACTGGAAGCGGAACTGCCCCAAGTATTTGGCTGACAAGAAGGCGGCCAACAACAAACAAGGTATATATGATATACATGTTATTGATGTGTACCTTACCAACCCTCGTTGTAGTGCCTGGGTATTTGATACCGGTGCGGTTGCTCATATTTGCAACTCTAAACAGGAACTTCGGAATAGACGGAGGCTGGCAAAGGACGAAGTGACGATGCGCGTGGGAAATGGTTCCAAGGTTGATGTGATCGCCGTCGGCACGCTCGCTCTTCGATTACCGTCGGGATTAGTGATGAACCTAAATAAGTGTTATTTGGTGCCTGCGTTAAGCATGAACATTATATCTGGATCTTGTTTATTGCGAGACGGTTACTCATTTAAATCAGAGAATAATGGTTGTTCTATTTATATGAGTAATATCTTTTATGGTCATGCACCCAATGTGAGGGCATTCACTTACTGAACCCAAGCGATCGATCGATCCCTCTCACTACGTACTGAACACGAGCGATCGATCCCACTAGCTAAGTATTGAAGCCGATCGATCCCTTCACTGCTAACCGAACCTGAGCGATTCCGTTGCTGCTAACTGAAGCCGATCGATCCCTTCACTGCTAACTGAACCCGAGCGATCGATCCCTTCGCTGCTGCTTACTGAAGCCGATCGATCGATGCATTGCATCAAGCCCCCGTGCGAGACATAGCCGGTTGGTTGCCTCTCAATGAACAGTGCACATTGCTGCCATGCGCACGATACATAGAATGAGTTGAGACTTGCATCGATCGAGCCCCTTGCGTGAGACGTGGTGAGTTGGCCTAGCCGGTTGGTTGGTTGTGGATGAACAATTCCCGTTGGTGCCGCCCGCTCGTATGCCCCACCCCAGCCGATGGGGGTGGGGTGAACAGGACCCCGGCCATGTAGGCGGTTGGTGCTGGATGAACAGGACCCCTAGGAGGCCATGCCGTGGTATGCCACACCCCTTTTGGTTGGGGGTGGATTAGCAGGACCCTGTGTGGAGGTTGGAGGAACTCGATGGTGGATGAACAGTAGCCGGTGGAGGCTAGAGGAAGTCGACGGTGGACAAACAGTAGCCCATGGAGTCCTGTTTTGTGGTACGCCACACCCCTCCCGATGAACAGGACCCTGTTTTGATTGTAGGCGGTTGGAGAGAAGTCTGTTTCCTCAGTTTTGCGGTACGCCAGACCCCTCCCGATCAATAGGACCCCGTTTCGACCGTAGAAGGTTGAACAGAAGTCCGTTTCCTCCGTTTTGCGGTACGCCATACCCCTCCAGATGAACAGGACCCTATTTCGATAGTAGGTGGTTGAATAGAAGTCACTTTCCTTTGTTTTGTGGTATGCCAGATCCCTCCCGATCAACATGACCTCATTTTGGCTGTTCCATCCAAGCCAGTTGGCTCCCGATGAACAGGTCACATTCCGACCCAGTCGGTTGCCTCCCGATGAACAGGACGTTGTTTCTCCGTTCCGACCCAGCCGATTGGCTGCCAATGAATAGGACGTCGTTGATGTCGTCCAGTGCAGCCATCCGTTGCCTCTCGATGTACACAAGCCCTGGCCGTACGTATGCGCGAGTACGCGTTCTAGACCCCGCCCGTATGTATGTACATGGCCGCATTTTTTGCAGCATGGTTGTACGTACGTGTACACGTTTAGACGGGACTGCCTGAACTGCTACGTCGGGGGCTCTACTACGACACATGTCATTCCTTACTCGGCCACAGTTCATCGTTGCAGAGAGACCGATCGACCAGTATGTACGTACATGTTCGCGACCAGACAGATAACGCTATGTACGCTTCGATTGGGTGGGTCCCAGCTGTCAGGGGGAGTAATCATTTTTTTTGCGCTTAATAAGGAGGCGCTTGCTTGCGTGCGATGATGTCTTGTGGGTCCCAGCTGTCAGGTGGAGGAATCATTTTTTCCCGCATAATAAGGAGGCACTTCCTTGCGTGCGAAGACGTAGCTGGTGGGTCCCAGCTTTCAGGGGAAGGAAACATTTTTTTCCGCGTAGTAAGGAGGCACTTCCTTGCGTGTGAAGATGTAGCTGGTGGGTCCATCTGTCAGGGGGGTGGAATCATTTTTTTGCATAATAAGGAGGCAGTTGCATGCATGCGTCCATGGACCTGGCGCCTCCCCACTGTCAGCCTCTCCACGTATAGTCCTCTTCTGATGACTCTCGTTTGTTGACCACGTCGCGCCAGTGCACCAAGGCAGTGGACGACGGCGAGGCCCCAGATAGGAACGAGCTGGAGATGGGAAGACGCGGCAGTGGTGTCGCAAACGAAGAGGAGTACGAGGGTTAACTGGTTCTGGTGAGGCGTGGGGCTGCAGTTGGCGAATAATAACAGAAGATGTGGATGGTTGGAGGGATGGCCTAGCTGGCGGTGGGAGTAGGGTGGGGCGGTGAGGCCTGTGCAGCAGCTCAACCGGCCATGGGAGGCTGGAGCAGGCAGTCCTGCCGGCACTGGTTTGGGCGGCTGGAGCAGGAAGATCAGGGATTGAAGAAGGTCGACGACAGTTGGATGGACATCCAATAGTCACTACTGCTAGAATCGTGTATTCACTACTAGTTGACAAAGCTTTGCGTACGGGTCAACTTAGTAGGCCAACAAGTCAGCCTCCAAATCTGTGGCGTGTACAGCCCATTTGCTATTATTTTTATAATTTATAGCCCATTTGCTAATTCATATGGAATTTATTGCAGCCCATTTTCTTTTTTTTAGAATTGCTACACATTTTCTTGTCAGGACCAAGGTTAAAAATTTCAACAAAAAAATATTCGGAATTTTTGAAATTTCGCATATTTTGATGGGGTCCGAACTATTTTTAATCCCAAAATTTCAATCCAGATTAAAACTAATGTCAAAATAAATTAGTATTGTGTTAAAATCCAATGAAATTTAAAATCTCAAAGAAGAAAAAAACCAAAATATGAAACTAATTGCCCATTTGTTGTGTTTTTTTAACATTTACAGCCCATTTCATATGACTTTTAAGATTTATAGCCCATTTTCTGGCCAGGCCGAATGCATCCCTACTCATCGTGAAAGATTTGCCACCCAGCAGGTCGAAGAAAATAAATGGCCTAGGTTGGGTATTCTTCATAAAAAATATGGTGGGCTACCCATTTTCATAAACAAATAGCTGGGCTGGTCATGTTGATAGACGGGTCACAGACACCGCACAACCCAGTTTATACCCCGCTCCGTCTGAACAACCAAAAAAACTGCTCGAGCTACTGGATCCCACGTGTCAGCCGCTCCTTGTGTAATTCTCTAGTTAATTGACTATACGTTGACAATATTGTGGGTCCCAAATGTCAGCAGGGTGGATCTGGATAGTTTTTGAGGGGTGGATCTGAGTAGTAAGGAGGCACTAGCTTACTGCTGCAAAAAAAGGATGCACTTGCTTGCACTCGGCAGTGGACCTGGTGGGTCCCTACTATCACACTCTCAAGAACAGTCCTCTCCCGATTCATCATGTTGGCCATGTTGACAAGGCCAGACGGCGGCGCCGTGGTGAGCACACCAAGGTGGAGGACAACGGCGAGGCCTTGAACGGGAACGAACAGGAGTCGGGGAAGACGCAGCAGTCAAGTTGTAGGCGAAGGGGAGTACGAGGGTTGACTGGTTCTGGTGCGGGGTGGGCTACTGTCGCCGAAGAATAATAGGATGTGTGGGGGCGTAGAAGGATGGCCTGGCCAGCATTTCAGGGTACGACGGGGCGGTGATGCGTGCATGGCACCACAACCAATTGTGGGAGGCGGGAGCAGGTGGTCCTGCTGGCGCTGGTTTGGTTCTGGCGGCTGGATCGGTCAGATCTAAAAACTCAACATGCTGGATTATAATTTTTTATGGGTGTGGCTAGGTCTCAGTCGACTAAGACTTAACCAAGTCTTAGTCAAGTGATATAGTATGTAAGAAGAAAAAAGAAAAACTGGAAAGAATTGTTTTTAATGAATCTCCATGCAAGATCAAAGGAATATAGTATCGACTGAGACATAACGAAGTCTCAATTGACTGAGACTTAGCAAAACTGAAATTAATTTTATATGGCTACAACTTGTTGTAAAATGAAGCTGAGCCCATTCAGAAGCCTGAGATAAAGTGGTGTCGCCACATGGGTTGGGCTGGGTTGGGCATTCTTATCGAAAAATAATGGTGGCCTGGAACTTTTTATGATAAAAAAAACTCGGCTTGTCAAAATAATTGTGGTACTTGGGATTTGAACGGGAGACCTGGGGAGCATAATCCCTAAAACATACAAATGCAATGAAAAAAAGTGTGATATTTCTTACAGCTTGCCGCTAATAATTGTTAGATGTTGACCACGTTGGCTATGATTTGCATCGGCTTCAACTTGGTGGGTACCAGATAACAGTCCGCTGGTTGCAGGAAGAAAAGGGTGGGAGAAAGAAGACTGGTCGTTATCTTTGCCTAAAAATAGTATCAACTAAATGTAAAGATAGTCTCATAGGATAATAATATCCTCCTCTTAAAATCATACTTTCAAATCATAAATTTAAACAACCTGTGCATGAGCATTTAGCTTTTTTTAGGGGAGCATGATCATGTAGCTAGGCCGGATTCATGTGAGAGCCTCCCTCCCAGTAATTTAATTATGGGCTCTTCTATTGGGCCTAAATCACTGGGCTGCATGTCCTGGACAAGTGGAAGTTTTGTTCCCTATGAAAAAATAGTATGTGCTACATACAGGGCACTAAAGGACCGGAGCGTGCAATGACTTCCAAAACCTTGTGTTTATCATTCTAGAACCACTATTTATTCAACCAACATACAAAATATATTACTGATTGTACGTTGAAAACACCAGCAGCATCCATGGCTCAGTTTTTTGTATTTTGTTTTAGTAAAAGGGGTTTGCTGCCAATTTTTCGTTAATAGAAACCAGTAGAGGTTCACAGCAAACTAGAGCCCTACATAATCAACAGAAGCAGTAAGCAAGCCAGAAGAGTAAAGAAGGAGCTCTCTCTTCCAACCAAACATCACCCAACATAAGAGAAGGGCTACTAAAATTAACCAAGTGTACGCATCAAACTAAATAAAGATCCTATTACACCAAGTCTACTCATCTAACTAACTGGCTTAGTTAGACGTTACTATTTATTAAGCTGCGGAGATTGGCTGAAGTCTTGAACCGGATGGTGCCTGACGGGGGAGAATCCAGCCAGCAGGTCGAAGTCTGATGCTTGCGACCCTCCCTCCTACTTTGGGCTATAGAGCTTGGCGGCACATATCAGGGTATGGTGCATGGAGAGACGCATGGTACGATGTGTACACACAATTTTGCCTAATGAACGGAACCGCGCTGCCATCATGAGCCTTGTCGTCGTTGATCAACTGATTAATTGGATAATTTAGTCCGAGAAACAGAGAGCATGTACCGAGGCTACTTACTGGCCTCTAGTTGGAAATTCCTGAAGGCCCAAAGAAGCTGGGATCCTGCTCAAAGACCATGCAGTGACTGTGATTGTATTCATCAAAACAACACATCCGGTGCGTGCGAACGGTCATCAATCGTTCGTCATCGTCTGATTGAGCTAGGAACCACCTGCAACTGCCATGCCGCTTTTTCTTGAAAGGTTCTGGGATTAGGAAGGGTAGGGACACAAGGCGGCCTACAACATCATATCAAGTTGGAGTCAAATAAAAAAGGGCTAGTACTGTAAATCTAAGAATAGCATGTTCAGAGCATGAATATTTTTTTAGTAAATGTTGACAGTAATATAAGCATGCAAACGATGATTTGATTTCACCAAAATTCTACTACAGCTGATCACTAATGTGGGACATTTTGGTAGTTCAATTTAAACTCTCAAAGCGTCCTACGTTACCGAACAAAGGGTGTATTTGACAGCGTGGTGTTTAATTTCTAACAACAATGTCATGATTCTAACTCTCCTCAAACTATACCCTGACAATAGGAAGCAAGCAAAATGATATCATAGGAAAGTAACATACAGCTGTAACAGCCATTTGTAGTGATGACTGGAGTAGGCCAGCAATATGTCCAGCCATAGAAGGAGTTAACAGCGTAAATGAATCCCTTGTGTTCAATGGCGTCAGAGAGCCATGGAAGATGTATGATCTGGCGATGGATGTGGAGATTTATCCACTTACCGCAGTGATCTATCAGATTGGCGAGACCGCTGTTGAAGAACGCAATTAGCCTGAAGTCTTTACAATTCACAGATCTTGTGGGCACTGGGCAGATTACAACCTTGAGCAAATCAAACTTGGTGTCATGTTGGCTACTGTAAGATTCCAAGTATTCTGCGACGTGATGCCAAAGCAGTGTAGTGTTAATTGAAGGAAGGGGGATCAATCGCCGGGTGTATACCTCCATGAGTATCCACCTGCCGTGTCTGTCGACGAGCACCATCCAAGACGTGTTCATGCCGACCCAATACATACCTTTAGTGTAGTTGAGGGTGACGGGGATCAGATTGCAGTTAAGGGGGTTGATGCTCCCCACCCTATAATCCTTATGCTGCGTGGCACGTCGTTTCTAAAGATTAGGCGGCATTAGCAAGCAGGGAGCTGGCTTAAAAAGCTCTGGCCTGACGGCTTTGAGTAAACGGTACAGTCCCGATGAGCACGCAGCGAGCGGCATGGTACTGAGATTGTCCAGATGCGAAACAATGAGTTTGATGACCTCTGTGGGGAGCGAATTCCATCCAATCTTTCTGCAGACGCTGCACAGTTCTGCCATTGTTAGTGCTTGGGTTTCGAAAGAGGGGGAGGAGCCTAGCGGGGATGGAAGATTATGTGCTGGCAATGATGGAAAAGCGAATATGTGATGTGGGGAGTGGGCAGGTGATGATGACAATGTAACAGCAGCACGCCGCTTGACTTATGAGACACATCCCAGGAGCGTATGGTCATATCAATGCCAGACAACTTGACTGATTACAGGAGTGCAATATAAAAACTACAGTACGTACTACTATAGTGGAGTAGGACTCTGCTCTACCGGAGTTATCGGAGTAGTATAGTAAGTACAAACTTCAATGCCCAAGCATGGAAGGACTATGAACGGATGTAAAAACACCATCGATGCTAACGCCAATCCCAGCAAACGTTCACTGGGAGACATGGCAGTTGCAAACGCCCGCGTCACAGTTTAATGTGTAAGGGTGGCAGTTTTGTAAAATACCATGGGCTTGAAAAAAAAGGCCATCGTCGAATGGAAATGTAATGGTTATGTGGGCATTCACCAGATTGGGCTCCTACCGAATGTTCGCCAGATATCCTTACGGTAAAAAAAGGTTAAGACACCAGGGGGCTAGAACTTGCACCGGCTGACCACTAACATTGATACTAAGAGTTGTAAAATGGTACGTACGTGCTTCTGGTCAGCGAACGTGTCTATGTGTTGTTTGGAATTATAAATAACCCAAAAAAGCAAGTATATTTGAGTGTTTGACCCAACCCGCCGCACCCATTTCACTTCCAGCTTACATTGTTTTTTTATTGTATAATAACTAGGCTACTTATCTTATCAAATAACTGGACTGCTCGTGCTTCATACCCCTCGGTCGCAACATTTGTACTAGTACACGATCTACCGCTTCCTGGATCCTATTTGATCATCGGAACCGGTTTCTGCGACTCACAGCCATCCTAATTTGTTCAGCCGACGTGCGGGTCAACCAACATCCGGGCCCACTGGCCTTCCAACAAATTACTACCTCCGTTCGGGTTTATTAGGTCACATCATATTTTGGGTCACAGTTTGACCTCGTATTTCATTTGCAAAATTTTAATGCATGTCATCGAAAATTATATTGTTGGATTTGCATTTGAATGCACTTTCAAATAATATTTTTTATAGCCTATAACGTACATTATTTTTTAGGGATTTCTATTTTCATGCCCCTGGTTCCTTAGTTGTGCTCAGTTTTGCCAAAGCCAACTAATTTTCTCACTTTTCCCCTTCCCCCTCCACCACCTGCTCACAAAAGGCCAAACGGAGCACTGTCGTCCAGTCAATGCCTTTGACCATTACCTCCTGACTAGTGGGCCGACGTGATATCCTGACAGGTGGGGCAACTTACTTCCTGTGCGACGTTTTTTAATGCGTAATGGAAGGAGAGGGGCGTAGTTGGTAAATAGAAAGTTGTTCTGCAATGTTTTAAGGCAGAAATAACTAAGGTCCGACCGGTGATAAAACGGTCATCAACAGAATGAGCTTATGTTAAGGCAGGTGGGTTCCACTTAATTCGGCAGTGCATCGAGTGAAACGTGACCCCGTGCTGGACTGAACCCTCCCTGCTCCCCTCTTTGTTCTCGGTGGCGGGCGGCGGGTGGCGGTGCTATCATTCTCGGCTGCGGCAGATGAGGTGAGTCAATTCGGAACCCTACTCCGTGTGGATTTAGATCTGACCACGGCGCCTCTTTTCCGTATGATTTGGAATCTAGATTGTGGGTGGCGCAGGTGGGCTGAACGAGATGGAACCGGCATTGACAAATAGGGGGGGTGCTGCAAGGGTTGCTTCTGTTGATTGAAAGTCAGTAGAATTAGATGACCCTATAGATTTGTTCCCTGCACCAATGGCCGACACTAAGATGGCAAATTTTATTGGCATTCCAGTAGATGATAGAGATAAGGAGGAGAGGGGTGAATCTAGTTTGCCTACTGATGCTAACAGGGATTCATCTAAAGATGTGGATGGACAGTTGATGGAAGATGTTGTAGATGGTGTTGATGATGCACATGATGATGAGATGGTAAATGTCTATGACAAAGAAAACCCTGTTATTGAAGTGGGGAAGTTGTGGCCAAACATGGATGAGTTTAGGATGTGTTTCAAGACTTATGCAGTCAAGCATGAGTTTTATACCAAGACTAAGTGGACTGATAGAAAGAAGTTTTATGCGATGTGCAGAGGTTTTGATGAAAACGCCAAGCCTTGCAACTAGTACATATCTGCTAGACGCCAACCTGATGGAAGTACCATCAGGGTTAATCAAATACCACATCAACATACTTGTATTACAAGTTCATAGAGAGTATCAACCATGACATCACACATTTGGGTTGCAGAAAAGATCACTCCTATTTTAGCAAAGGAACCAAACACTACTGCAAAGAAACTTTTAGTAGACTTAGAAAAAAAGTACCCCATTAAGCTGAAATATACCACAGTGTGGAAGGCAAAACAAAGGGCAATGAAACAATTATATGGTGATTGGGAAAATACCTTTAGGATGCTTTATAACTTCAAAGCAGAGGTGGAGAAGAGGTCACACTAGTACAGCGAGCTGCTATACAAACGGTTTTTACCCCCTTTTAGCACGAAGTTTTAAACCGTTGCCTTGCATGTGTGTGCAATAGGGGGGTCCTTTCCACACGACCCAGAAACCGTCCGCGATAGGGCCTCTGGTCACACACGCGGGGCAAAAAGAGCTCGTGTGCGATCGGGTGAGCCATCGCAGACAATTATACTGGCCCAATCGTTTCCGTTCGTATGTACATCCCACACAGTGAATCGAAAATAAACGTTTCTGTTCGTATATACATCCCACACAGTGAATCCCAGACAAACGTTTCCGTTCGTATATACAAAGCACACAGTTTTCCGCATCACATCGTCTGTGATAGCGTTGCCATTGCAGACGATAGTAATAATTTTATCGTTTGTGTTATTGAATGCATCATGCACGGTGTCTAAAAGAAACTGTGTGGCATAGGCTGTCCATCACACACACTTTTTATGTGGAAAACGTTTGTGCAAGGTGGCCTAACGCAAACAGTTGTCCAGAGGAAGTCGTGTGTGATTGTTGATTGATCCAACACGTTTACTTCCTATAAATTGTGTGGGTTGTCTTAGATCATCGCCCACGGTGTTGTCTCAATAACCGTTTGCACTAGAAAAACCCAATAAGCAGGATAATTGACCTATTATTATTAATCCATTTAGTAATCGAATTTACATTTCATAAGAAACACACAATATATTTCATTTTCGTATTACGGAACCAGGATTTGATAATTGAAATACATCAGAGTACAACATCATATAGCTTCAGCACTCACTCCATATAGGCATATAGCTAGCTACCCCATTACACAACAACACCAAGTTTCACATGCAACATCTAAAACCTTTGGAAATTAGCATCATAGACGGTAGATAGACAGATTAATCTCATCTGGAAAACTGCTGAAGCGGAAGGCGAATATTGAGCCTTCAATGATGTTGAATGTCCTTGCAACTTTAGGCCACTTCCTGTGGATGATTGACCGCCCATCCTTCGTCCTCTTGAGGAAGACTTCAATATTGTACCGTGGGTGTTGTATGAACACCTTCCTCGCCTCTTGACCATACAGGTGGTTTGAGAGGTAATCATCTGTGAACTGCTTTGGAAAGGCCTGAAAACAAAGATATGCATGAATATCTTCTCTGAATTTTGAAATGGCGCAAAGGAATAAAAAACAAGGTACCCCCTCCAGTCATTTTTACTCTGCGCATTAGATTTGTATCAAGTCAAACTTTGTAAAGTTTCACCAAATTTATTTTAAAAAATATCAACATCCACGATACCAAATATGTAAACTATAAAATTGTATTTCCTAATGCATCTAAAAATAATGATTTTGCAGTTTGAATGTTGATAATTTTTTCTATAACTTTGGTCAAAGTAGAGATACTTTGACTTCAGACAAAACTTATATGCAGACTAAAAAGGACCGGAGGGAGTATAAGAGTTAGTACCATCCTGTAGTTCACTGATGTCTTCTTGATTGTGCAGACAAAGATCTTGTTGTTTTTCGTCGCTCGTTTCTTTATCCTCACAATCTTTCCGAGTTTCTTGACTTGACTGATATTCATGGACATCTCATTTCCCCATATGCAAAATGGGTCGAACAGTGGGTCAAAACCTCTAACAGCAGGCACTACAGGAATCAGGCACTTTGCCGTCTGCCATAGCAGACGGCAAAGGCATGTCTGGCGGACGGCAAAGCCTTTGCCGTCCGCCAGCAGACGGCAAACACTCCGGCTGAACGGGTGTCGGTAAAGGCCACTTTGCCGTCTGCTGGCAGATGGCAAAGAAGCAAAGCTCTTTGCCGTCTGCTGGCAGACGACAAAGGCCCTGGACGGCAGACAAAAGGTACCAGCCCCGTTAGGGGGCTAACGGCGCTCTTTGCCGTCTGCCAGCAGACGGCAAAGACCTTTGCTTCTTTGCCGTCTGCTGACAGACGGCAAAGAGCTGCAGCTGACGTCAGCTGACGTCAGGCGTCAGCTGGGCCAACGCAGGCTCTTTGCCGTCTGCTAGCAGACGGCAAAGTACTCAATAGGATTTAAAAAAAAATACATACTGTACTGCATACAGTACTGTACGCAGTACAGTTCACATCTCCATGCAGCAAATGAATGACACCACAAAGCAGAACATACATGTAATTAAACTAATCTCTTCAGAGCAGAACATATATGTAATTAAACAAATCTCCTGTAACACACTCTTTATTACTGCCCATA
Source organism: Elymus sibiricus (assembly GCA_039707655.1). Classification (NCBI taxonomy): domain Eukaryota; kingdom Viridiplantae; phylum Streptophyta; class Magnoliopsida; order Poales; family Poaceae; genus Elymus; species Elymus sibiricus. The sequence continues at coordinate 156,096,483 of CM077668.1, forward strand.
ATTTCTGAAACCATCCAGTCTAGTATATACAACTAACTTTTGTTTCACAAATATATTAGACAATGACACATTCTTTCACAAAAGAAATGTGAAAAAATTCCAACAGAACATAACTGAAAAAAATCAACAAAATTGCATGTTCCATATGAACTTCTCAAGCTCAACAGCCGGGGCAATGGCCTTGCCTTCCTACGATCTTCACCAGCTATAAATCCCTTTGCTTGTACATGGATAAGAAAGAAGGTAAATTTAAAGTCAGGAAGTAATATTTCAGATAACTAAAAATAAGAACCGTTCGACAGCTAACTGTGTATCTATAATACTGCATATGGATATACTATCCCAGTCCTACAAAGCTCACTCCTATGACCCAAATGGCTGTAAAACAATACAATTTTGCATAGTAGCTATGAAAGAGAAAAAACATGTTGCACATGCGTTTCAAAAGATAGAGCACAAATTATTAGCTTGAATGTTGTATTGTATATAGGGCTCAACTTGTTCTAGGTAATTACTATGTCTCCAAGCATAAAAATACTGCACCCAGCTACAACTATCTGTAATATAATATGCTATAGTCTGGAGGAGAAGACATTTTGTTTTACGGTAAGGGCCTATTACAGTAAGAGGGGGATTTGGAACTGTCAAAGATTGCCTTATCTTCAATTAGCATCCCAAGTTTTATGCAGAGGTTACATCTGGACTCAAAGTAGAAGATAATTTATAAGAACAACCACACTTCATTATGTGAAACATACCCTATATTTATAATCACCAAATGGTCCATCTGCAAGAGGTACATAGTTGTTACCTAGTGCATGAATATATGCAGACACCTGCATTTTTGAGAGAAAAAACGCGAGAGGTGGTGTTTCGTGATCTTACTAAGATCATGCAAGCTCTGCTGCATGATTATGGAGGCAAACTTGTCGAAATCCTCCTTCGCCATGCCATCCTTCTCATCTAAGTCACACACACACACACACACACACACACACACACACACACACACACACACACACAATAAATCAGAATCACACCACGAATCCAGAGATGGAACCCAAGTATTACTTTCAGATTTTAAGTTAAAATACCAGCAGGTTAACCCCAGACATGGACATAAAAACAGTGTTGTGAATAAAGCAAATGAGACGCTTGCAGCCTTGAAAGATAACAACTGTTAGCAAGGAAACTCACGAACAGTTACTGATGACATGTAATCAATTAATTAAAACTAAGAAAAAATAGACATCGCATATGAACCAGAAAGGGGAATAAATGAGGGAATAAACTGGAACTTGCACACATTTTTTTTATTATTCGTTCTCGTTTTCTGATTCGTTGTGCCACTGATTTGGTCCGGGATTTATTTGCTTAGCAAGGCTAATAACAATGAAACAAACAGGAAGCATACCAACAGGAACACTACACAAATATTGTATGTACACATACTACCAAAACTACTCGCCATATTTAGCCCCTGAAAACAAACGAGGCAGTGATAAATGATAACTTCACTAATAATATAGTAATCTCATGTTTACAGTCCTTAATTAACTCACCATCTCTCCTGTAGTGATGAGAATTAACAGAACCGACCCTTGTTTAAAAGTTTAGCCAATAATAACTATAGCCTAAACTTTTAACCAAATGTGCATATTGATTCTTTTATAGGAAAAGCATATTAGCGGCCATTGTTAAAGAAGCAGTTTGTAATTAGTCTTACTAAGTTCCTACTATTTGTAAGATACCAATTTGTGTTAATAAGTTTACTTTTGGAAATTCCATTTTGACATATGTATGTCTTGCATAACGTGTTTCTTTGGTTCAAAATATATAACATAGTCCTTCTCTGTTACAGGAATACTTGCTTAGTTTTCTGTTTGTTTTTGCACTAAAACTATAGTATGATCCAAGATTGCTATCATCAATTGAACAATTCATATCGCTTTGCGGTTCAAATTCTAAATTGTGTGGTAGCTACTAGGGATCAACCTTGTAGTTCAATTCAACCATCAACTAGCAGCTATTTGAGGCCACACAGTGTCAAATCCTAACACCAGGAAAGCAATGACTCTACGGCCATGAACCATAGCAGAGAGCAGGAGGAGACGAGCTCACCTGAAGCCAGAGAGGAAGCCCCATGGCTGATGCGTCCCGGCCAGCAGCAGGACAAGGTCGACCCGTCCCTCCTTGGGCGCAATCCTTCCTTCTCGTGCAGTCCAATGGGCATTCCTCGTGCACATGTACAATAATGCACTAAGCAAAATTCAGTGAAGCATGTATGTAGATTCAGACCAGCAGAAAACCAAGCAAGTTCTTTCAGATTATAGCATTTGGCAAATAGAAAGGATTCGGTAGGATTCTGTGCCGATTATTACACAACTACACAAGTCATCTGAATCCTCAACCCTAATTGCATATGTAGCACAAAAAGATCTAGCTGGAATATAAGAAAGAGTTCATGGAATAATAAGCAATGCATGAATCTAATCAGAATGAGCACCTAGATGATTAGAATGATCAACCGGCTGCACATGTAATGACCAGAACTGACGTGCTATGCTGATTGTTTATTCTAACATGTTTTTTTTGCAACAATGCTCATATTTCAATATTTATGGGAATTGTTGTATGTGCTAGTTTCTAATAGAATGCAATCAATCACCATCGTCAAGTCCAACCCGTTGGGATGGAGTTCCCTCACTTACCTTATCATACTATTCCCTAGCTATGAAACAGAAGGTTAACTAGCACTTGTGCATGGCAGGCAAACAGCCCTGGCCAGGTTCAAACGCCAAAGGACGCATGGCATCCAACTCTATATTAAAGTTTTGAAGTAAAAAAGTAAGGGATGCTACTTGCTCATTGTCGTTGGAGCTTAATAAGGTCTCAGAAATAACTGAACATGTCACATCAACTCACCACACACAGAGACATGTGCCTAAAATTCAGTTCCTCTACCTTCTCACAATCTCATGTAAAAAAATCATGTTGTGTGCGGTTCCCTCTCCCTTTACCTTGACTAAACAATTCTTACATAACTTAATCTTATATTATACTTCAAAGTTGGACTTTTGTAATTTTGCCACTCCCCCTCTTAGATACTTATTTGTTGTACTTTTTTGCCCAAATTTCTATATAGTCTGTTCTGGTTGCAGTAAAATTATCTCTGCATGCTACTATGATTTTTTTATCACGTTCTATCTTTGCAGATTTATTTGTTCATCTTTTTGCAGGTGAAACAACAATGAGATTCAGAGATAATATACACTCATCCATGGCAAACTGTACCAAAACATCCATCCATAGCAAGATTGCAGTGGAACAGAGAGCGAAGAGCATAGATGGGGAGGGACGAGCTCACCATGCCCTGGCAGAGAGGAGGAAGCCGCCATGCCAGGAAGAAGAGCTGGGGTGCAGCAGCCCTTGGTCGCCTTGGAAGAAGAGGGAGGTGCGCCTCTCCTGCTCCTCCTCCTCGAGCCGGCGCCGTACTTCCGTCGTCGCCGTCTCCGCGCCATGGTGACCTGCAGCAAAGGGAAGGAAGGGAGGAGAAGGTGAGGTGAGGTGGGGAAGCTGGATCCCGACGAGAGAGGAGGGGAAGGGCAGGGGGCTCACCAGAGGGGCGTCGGGGCGGCGGGGCGGCTTCGGGGCTGGGCAGGGGGGCGGGGGGGGGGGGGCTGGGCAGGGGGGGCGGGGTGGCTGGGCAGGGGGGGCGGCGGGGCGGGTTGCGGCGGGGCGGCTGCGCAGGGGGGGCGGCGGGGTGGGGTGCAGCTGGTAGTCGGCGGCGGCTCGTCAGCGAGAGAGAGAGAGAGAGAGAGAGAGAGAGAGAGAGAGAGAGATGCACGTACGGTGGAGAAAGGGGATGGAGGAAGACGAGAGAGATGGGATCCAACGTGGGTGTGTGTGTGCGTGGGTTGGGCCCGGGGCTGTGTGGGTCGTGGGTGTGTGCCAAGTCATCGATCCGTGGGATTGATCCGCTGCATGCGTTTCTTCTTCGCCGTCCACCCACCTCTTTGCCGTCTGCCAGCAGACGGCAAAGATTCTTTGCCATCTGCTGGCAGACGGCAAAGAATTGGCTGATGGCAACCAGGTTCTTTGCCATCTGTCAGTTCTTTGCCGTCTGTTTTTTGTAAGCAGACGGCAAAGACCTTCTTTGCCATCAGCTGGCAGACGGCAAAGAGCTGGCAGATGGCAAAATGCCAGATTCCAGTAGTGAGGACCTACATGTGCAAGACCAAATTGTTAAAAACCTAAATACTAGAATGGTTCCTGCAATTGCACAATAATGTGCTGTAACACCCTGGTTTTCGCTCCTTGTTTTTTTCCTTCGCGGGATGTGACTCCCGTCATTTTTTTTGGTGTTATTGGATTTTCTCTCGCTCTTGGGTATATGAAGATGGTCATTTAGCCTTGCCTTTCCTATCCAACCAGAGATTCTCTCTGATTCAACCTTTCCACCCAAGATGTATTCTCAAGATTTTGCCACCGAAACCCTACCTTCCGAGTTATCGGGAGGGAAACCCTAATTCTTCCGTTACAAAGGAACCCTAATTTCCTTTGATCTGCTGCCTCCCAAACTTTTCCCAGAGATTCTCCTATATGTATAAACCTTGGAAATGCAAAAATATTGCCAAGTCATTTGCAATATTTTTCATTTAAAATTAATTCCTTTTTTGCCAGTTTAAGGAATTAAATCCAGGAAAATATCTATCCATCTCCAAAGTTCATGAAAAATTGTGGAGATGTTCTTTGTGACCATATTGAGCTCCCATAAAAATATTGGCCATAATTAAATAAGGGAAATTGCATTTTCCTATTTAAAGCCAATATTGCACTTTGGGCACTTTCCAAAGGAACTACCATTTTGGTAGCCAGGAAAAATCCCAAATAATTTGTGGAGCTTCTCCTACCCATATCTTCACCATTTCCATCAATAACCCAAGTTCCATAGTTCAAAGTTTGAGCACATCTTCCAATTCTTGTCTCTGGACTTATTTTGAGGTTGTGAAGCAACTATATTTTATATTGCTTCAAAATTCTTGAAATTAATCCAGGACCTCACATTCCCTATATGATGTGAGCATGCAAAAATTCACATCATTTTATCCATCCAATTTCTCCCAAAAATTCCATCTAGCTTCTGTCCAGATTTCCAGTTTGCAAAGGAAGTGCCACAACCCTTGATCCATTTGAGCTGAAAGTTTGCAGGGTGGTTAACCTTGATAATTCACTCATGTAAACCAAAAATCAGCTCAAACCATTCATCCAATATTCCCCAGCAATTTTCTCAAGTTTCTGTCCAGATTGCAGCATTGTGAAGGAAGTACCACTTTGGTATTTCCAAATGAGCTTAAATTTTTCCAGTACCTCCATGCACCTAAATAACCTCCCTCCACCAAAATTCAGCTCATTCCATCAAGCCATTTGAGCCCAGCAAGTTCAACTTCACTTCTATCCAGAGAGGCACTTTGCAAAGGAAGCACCAGCTAGCCTCATCCACTCACTCTGAAAATTTACTAGGGTAGTCACCTTGGTAGATCATTGCCACATGCCAAACTCCAGCTCCTTTCACTCAGTGATCTCTTCAGAAACCACTATAAACACTTGCTGGTCAGAACCTAGGTCATCTCCAATCAGTCAACTCTTGTCCCCCATATCTATCCAAACCCTCACAGGTCAATTCACTGACCTCTGATGCATATGTTTGACATGGCCTAGAGTCAAATAGGTGCTCTGGACGCGTGGTGCCTGTGGTGACCACACGAAGAGCATGCCAAAGCGGTGCTCTGAGCTCTGTCAGCTCCGTCCGGTCATCTCCGGCCAGCCCTCGCCTGTCCAAATGTGCCGACTAGCTCCCCCTCGTCCGTGTGCCCCCTCTCCCGTAGGTTCCCCCTCCGTTCTCTTCCTCGCCGGACGATGACAAGCGCCGCCGTACCCGTGCGTGTCACGGCCGTCGTCCTCTTCCTCTGTCCTCTTCCTTTCCGAGCTCTCTCAAAGCCACTGCCGGCTTCTCCACTCTCCCGGAAGCCCTGCCGATATCGCCCCCTCCCTCCGCGTGTCGCCGGAGCTCCAGTGCGCTGATAAGGTCGCCACGGCGGCTGAGCCTATCCCCTCCTCCGCCGGGCTATAAATAGCCAGCACGAGCCTCCCCGAGCACTCACACCACTCCCCTCTCCCTCCCTGGATCACTCCCAGCCGAAGCTCTCGCCTCCCGGTGCTTGAACTCCGGTGAGCTCCGCCCACGGCCACCGCTCGGCCTCGCTAAAATCCGCCCATCCCCGGCCCCCTCTGCTCTACCTAGCCACCCCAGGCGAGCACCACCACCACCCACAGGCCCTCCCAGCCTCCATTCCGCCCCGGGGCAGGCCATAGCTCCGGCCCCAAGCGCACCACTGCCGCCGTCAGACTCCACCCGCGCCCGCACGCTATAGGCCATCCCCGCCTCCACTTCCACCACTTACCGGCGCGGGGTGAGGCTGGGAGTGCATCCCCACTGCCGCCCGAGGTCGCCGAGCCCCACAACGCCGACAATCATCGCGGCCGGCGCCCTCTGTCTCTCTCTGTTTCCCTGACGGAGGAGGAAGACGGCCCGACTGGTGTGCCCGCGCTGTCGGCCTCTCACCCGCTCCCTTCTTTTTTTCAAGTGGGGGGGGGAATGCGGTTGGGCCGGCCCATCAGCAGCAGTGGCGGCAGCCTCGCTTTAGCTCAGGCTCCGGCCATTTTTGGCCCAGCACGGCCCAGCGGCGCAGTTCATTTAATCTTTTCCGCAGAAGAAAAACTGTCCAGGGACCCAGATGCGAATAAAAGTTTTATAGAAAGGTCCCTGGCAGTCAATCGTCAATATCTTTTTGCCCGTAACTCCGATTCAGGTGAATCCAATGCCCACGTTCTCAGTTCGTCAAGCCCGTTCCGATGGTATCATTTTCATGAGGTTGACACTTTCTAAAAATGACCATTTTGCCCCAGCCCTATATTCAGCCCCTCCGATAGGGAACCCTTTTCCGGCAAATTTTCCGCGAGGCGATCATACTTCTCTCCGATGAATCCGTCGACCCCCAGGCAAGCCGACCATCTGATATATGCCCTAAAGCATTGCTCTGTGTTATTCTTGCGTGTTTCATTAATGAACATGCCTGTGTTAGAATTAATTAAACTCCTGATAGTTTGTATTACTATTTGCAATACTTGCTAATGCTCACCATATTATAGCACTAGTGGCTCGTATGTGATCATATGGAGATAGGTTGTTATGTTTTCATCATGCATTACTGTTGTTATTCCAATGATTAAGAATATGACTTAATAATGACAACCTCCTTCGTCGGCTGGATCGAGTCATAGTGCCACCGAACCGAGCTCATCCGTGCAGCCACATTTGCCTTTATGGGAAGGCCCTAGCTTGGTCTATTGTCTTGCCTCTTGTCGGTACCTCCAAAGAGGGGAGGTTATGCGTGTGTGCTACCCTGGCCCGGTAGGCGGCGATAACCTTGTGAGCCCAGGTTATTTGCGCGCGGTCCCCATTTGGGACAGTTTAGTTTGGCCACGACGGTGGCAGGTGTTAGGAGTGACACAGGGGCCACCCAGGACATGACCCGGAAGGGGTATGGTTGTCGGTGGGACCGTAAGAGTGCCAGGTAATAGACAAGTTTTGTTGGAGCAGCACCGGTCCACCCGAATGGGAGCATGAGGCCAGGAGCTCCATAGTGTGGGTAAAGTGCGCAACCTCTGCAGAGTGTAAATCTATTCGAATAGCCGCGTCCTCGGTCATGGGACACAGTTCGTACTAGGTCACACTATTTGGTCTGTGTCAAGTCTGGAGGAGTTAATCGAATGATGGCTAAGAACAAACCAGGTAAGGTAAGCTTTGTCGGCACAGATGCCTGGATTTCGGGTGATGTCAAGAAGTTGAGATGTTAGCCATGGGATGGCTATGAGATGAGTGGTCAAATGACCGCAAGAGTTGGATTGGATTTGGTTATGATTTGCACTGGATCATGAGAATATTCGGAGTATGGATTATTCACTTGATATGCTTATTTTACTTTAGTAGTTATCATGCTAGATAATCCTGTTATGACAATTAATATTGCTAGATAGGTATGTTATGCCATGATAATTGATGTTGCTCTAATAACAAGTGCATGCTTGAATGCCATGGATTGCCTTGCTTGGTGTATATGTTGGTTTGGTTTGCTTGCGAGTACATTCAAAAGTACTCAGCGGCCTTCAATGTGGCCAGGTTCACCTAAGGATTCGACGACCTCTAGCGAGGAGCCGGAGTGTTCGCGGGCTAGAAGAGTAACCCAGTCAGATCCCTGTGGATTGGAGCCACACCAAGACCATGCTGCCTTAGATAGAGCTTTTCCACTGCCATCACCATTGTAAAATATCATGTAAGAATTATATACCCATTAATAGAAATGCCTGTGTTCATGATACTTGTTGTAAACGCGCATGCCATAGTGATTTCCTGGGCTGGTGTGTGCGGCGACCGTCTGGCTACAGTGGTAATCAGGCGGGGCGCCACATGTGCTATTAGACAAAGGACCATGCATGTGCGAACCTCGATGGTAAACCTCAATGCCTCCCATTGTTTCCCTGCAACACATATAAGCTAGTTATTGATCAGGTTAAGTGAGGGTTGGCATACTATCAGTAAAATATGTTGATGAAAAATAAACACATTGCAGATTCAGCAGATTAATTTGAGCCACATGGAAAAGCCATTTATCCAAACCAAGCATGCTTAAGAACTAGGAAATATAGCAATTGTATATGTTTCTCATGTATTTAGTACAGCCGAATTCGGTTTATTTCTCACATGCATAACAATACAAAATTTTACCCATGACAATTGAACATCGCATTGCAGAATTGAACCACACAGTTAACTAAGCACCACAACAAATGAACCAAACAGTTAACTGAGCACCACATTGCACAAGAGAACATACTACAAGATCAGACAGTTAACCAAACCTAGTATGCTTAACAACTTGGAAATATAGCAATTGTATTTGTATCTCATGTATTTTGTATAGCCAAATTAGATTATTTCTCACATGCAAGAGAATACAAAATTGCACCTACAAGAATTTAGCATCACATTGTAGAATTGAACTAAACAGTTAACTGAACATGACAAAAAATAACCAAACAGTTAACTCAGCACCACATTGCACAATATATAGAACATATATACTAGAGGATCAGATTGCATAGTAAGAGTACATAGGACAATTCACTAGAATTTGTAAAGGAAAGGCAGGAGCAGCACATGCAACAGGTAAACCGAACATGCTTAACCGGCGTAGCTAGCTAGCTAAACATAGGTCCTTGTAGTGAGCTAAAAAGACAAGCTACTCCTCATCGTTGGAGATATCAATGACGATGGGCTCCTTAGACATGGAAGAGGGTGAGGCCTCCACATCGTGGGTGCCCTTCTCGTAGTGGTGAGTCACATGAGCCGCTCTGGGCACCAACCTTGTAACACCCCATGTAATTAAGCTACAGTGATCACCTTTTGATAATGCCAAGTCATCATGATTAACAGTGCTTGATCATCATTTGAATCATATCTCATTTCAAATTCCAATTCAAATTGAAATTCAAATGCAAGTGAAAAATAAAAGTTGTTCCAATTTGGAAACAAAAATGTTCATTAATTAGCAAATAATCCATAACTAATTATGTTAAGGAAAACAACATCACCTAAATTACCTAGATGACTCTAACAACATGAAACAGAAAAAAAACAGCACCATTTATTCCATTCTCCATTATTTTAAAATCAAATGAATTCAAATAATACCCCAACCAATTTCTGGCAGTGTTAAATATTGCCTAGTATTTAAGTGGACAACACTCATATTTTACAAAAATATTTTTGTGGCCTATCAATTTGCAAAACAGAAATGAAAAGAATAAAACAGAAAAGAAAAAGAAAAGGGGCAAAGGCCTACTGTGCACTTGGGCTTCCAGTGCACAGTGCAGCCTGGCCCGGCCCACCGCGGCCTTTCTCCTACCTCCCGTCTTCCTCCCCTGCGTGTCAGCGCGCGCGCGCACCCGAGCCGGCGATGGCCAGCTATCGGCCATCCCCGACGCCGCTGCCGCCGTGGAGGGGATAAGAGCATCCCCACGGACCCCTTGGTTAACCCTAGCCTCTTCTCTTCCTCTCCCTCTCGCTCGCTCGACCTCTCTCTCTCGCGCCCGAAAGCTCCCATCACCACCCCCGTCGATCCCGCGGCCATCGGCCTCCCCACGACTCGCCGACATGCCGTTGGGCTCCGCCGTAGTCCTCTACGTCGGCTGCGCTGAGTCATTGGAGCCGGGAGCCATCGAGTCGAGCCCGACGACCTCTTCTTCGTCCTCGACTCCGACGAACGCCGATGACGAATCCGGTGACATCGACCCTCCCCCGCGCCCGCATTGCTCACCTGCAGGCTCATTGTAAGCCCGCGCTTCTTTCCCCTCTCTCTCCCGTGCGATTCCGTCACTGTAGCCATCATTGCCGCTTCGCCCGAGCTGGCTGCCGCTGTTCATGTCGCCGCCGTGCTCACTGCCATTGCCAACCGCGTCCGTGCCCCGCAGCGTGCTCCTGGGCTTCCCAGCATCCCAACGCACCAGACCCCGTCGCCTGCCATGCCCTACGACGACTAAACGGAGCTCGCCCGAATGCATCGCCGCCGGCGATGACGTAGCGCTCCACTCCGGCCACCGCAGGACCTCGCACCACCAGCATTCGACGCGGCTCGAAGCCCTCTTTCGAACGCGCCTAGTCTCGAGCAAAACGGCCGCCTGTGCGCCGATTCCGGTGAAACCCGCCGCGCGCCGCCGCGCGATTTGGTCGCCGGAGTAACTCCGGCGACGACGCCGACGTGGCACGGCCGGGCCTGCCTCTGGGTCGCTGGCAAAGGGCCCCACTGGCCCCGTTGACTAGTTTGACCAGTCAACGGTGCTGACTGGGCAGCCCAGTGTCACTGACACGCGAGCCCCACACTTAATTAACCATTTTTATAAATAATTAAAATTGCTAATTAATCTGTAAATTAAGTTAATTTCTAAACAGTCACTGACAATTGGGTCCCGCCCATTAGTTAACCTAATTAACTAAATTAACTTATATTTAATTAAGTGAGTCACTGACCAGTGGGACCCACTGGTCAGGTTTGACTCTGGTCAGCCGGGTTTGACCATTGACGTCACCCTGACGTCACCTGACACTGTTTTGGATAATCCGAATTAAATAATTTCAGAAATTCTAGAAAATGATTAAAACTTTGAAAAATCATATAAAATAAACCGTAACTCGGATGAAAATAATTTATATATGAAAAATGATCAGAAAATATGAAGAATCCGAATATGTGGTCAAAATGCTTAACCATCACTCCTAACTAGATGAACATGGAACTCTTTGCCCGATTTAGATAAATGAATAGTGCATGACCTTGGTAAAATAAATCCAAATAAATTCCTAAATCATCTAAAATATTTAGAGAGGCAATATATCACACCTGCATATCATTTAGGCATGTCATGCATAGTGATTGCATTTGTTGCCGTGAATTTATTGTTTCTTCCCCCTCCTGCTCCCCGATAGACCCCGAGACTGCCGACGACACTGCTGCGTACGACTACATCACCGACGACCAGACCCCTTCAGCAGAGCTTCCAGGCAAGCAAACCCTCCTTGATCATCCAGATATCGCCTATTCCTTCCCTCTTATGCTTGCATTAGAACTGCTACAGTTGATATTCCGGCAACTCCTATTCCGATGCATAGCCTGATTTTGTAACTGCTATTGATACCTTTCCTGTTATCCTAATTGCTTAGTATAGGCTGGTCTGAACCCCACCAGTTGGCCCTACACCCTTGTCCATGTTGCTATGCTAGAATTCGGGTCGTGATCCCCATTGGCGGTGATCACGAGAATGCTCACACCTTCACTTTCATTTATTATTGGGGAACTGAAGGGCTAGCGGTACCATCCAGAAGAGATGGACCTGAGTCCCGACAGCTCCCGTTGTTAAAGACGGGTCGGCTCCAAGAGCACCCGCGAGCCGTGTTTTATCCAGTCAGAGCAACAGGGATCCGGTTCGTCTCCGCGAGTTTCTAAATACGCCTAACGGATTAGGGTATTTGATCTGAGTGGGTCGTTGGCCCTATACGCACCGCCACCATGTGGGATAATGGTTATGGGACCCTCGGTGCCGTATGTATCAGCCGAAAGCTCTGTCAGACGTCCAGTTCAGCATTGTGGCCGGGTCGGGCCGGCGCCATCCAGGACAGAGGTGGTGCCTGGATCCACCCTGCACACAACGCCCCGGAGTGCAAAGGGCGATGGGCCCAAGACCCCTGAGCACTTAGGATGTAGACCGGCGGGGACCTCTCTGTTGAGCCTAGATAGGACTACGTCGTGTCGATCAGCCGAGGCCGGGCATGACCCGATAAAAGTGTGTCCGGCCAGAGTTAATTGAGCGTGTTGGGTAATAGTAGTGCACCCCTGCAGGGAAGTTATCTATTCGAATAGCCGTGTCCACGGTAACAGGACGCTCAGAGTTGTATCCTGATCTGCTACAACTACAAATGGATACTGTTAAAATGTTAAATTGTTACTACTGCTCTCGGGATCACTTTCTTGCAGGGTAGTCGAGGAAGGATCCCAGGGCATTACTGCTATATGATTGATGATATATATTACTTGTTCTACTCTCTTCTGATGCTGCAAGAATTGCTTCAAGATGCTAGTCTTCGTTAGGCTAGGCTTTTCCCCCTCTGTTCTGGCATTTCTGCAGTATAGTCCAAAGATATAGCCCCATTTATTTGATACCGATGGATACCTAGTATAGATCTGATGTAAGTCTTGCGAGTACTTTGGATGAGTACTCACGGTTGCTTTGCTTCCCCTTTTTTTCCCATACCCGATTGCTGCGATCAAACGATGGAGCCTAGGAGTAGGAGATCCCCAGAGGAGCCTACTACGATGTGGAGATCCCGACGACCAGGAGTAGTTTGGAGGCCCTAGGCAGGAGGCCTTCGCCTTTTCGATCAGTGTCGCTATTTGTGCTAGCCTTCTTAAGGCACCCTTGTTTAACTTTGTGTCTGTACTCAGATACTTTTGCTTCCGCTGATGCTTGTATGACTCGAGCTTATGTATTCGAGCCCTCGAGGCCCCTGGCTTGTAATATAAAGCTTGTATTATTTTATTTTGTGTCTAGAGTTGTGTTGTGATATCTTCTCGTGAGTCCTTAGGCTTGATTGTGTGCATTTGCGTGTATGATTAGTGCACGGTCGAGTCGGGGGCGTCACAAGTTGGTATCAGAGCCGACTGCCTATAGGAACCCCCCTTCCAACTCCTAGGCCGAAGTTGAGTCTAGTCTTTCAAAAACTGTTTTACTAACATGGCTGTGTGGCTTATGGGCCCACGTCGCCAATGGATGGGATTAGGATCTTTTATTCTTCTTCCTTACTCTGGGAACTATGATCTCTCTTCTATTCGGGTTAACGATTTTACTGACTCTAACATTAGGTTCTCGTGATCACATCCACCCGGAGTTCTGAATTAACCCCCCCTTCTTCGAGATGAGGGCCAGGTTCTGCTTCACAGTGTTCACGGACCGCAGGATCCTTTTATCGAGAGCACCCTGTGTTGTCCCTTGCAGATTCCTCGCCCTAGTAGTTTTCTCCGACGTGATGTAGCCTTTGCTATGTCCCGTTGTTGTATCTCTCCACCGCGTGCCTGTGTGCCGCCTAGCTTGTCTAGCTGCGTGTGTTCCGAACACCTGCTGCCGTTATAACCGACTCTGTGCATGGATCTGTATGTCTTTAATGACTACTAATTTGTATCTAATGCACTCTTTGTTCATTGCTCATGTTACATCATGAATAGCCTCATTCAATGCAGTTGTTCTTGCTAAACTGCCCATGTTGTTTTGGCAGCATGGCTGACGATCCTCCACCTCCACCCTATATTGCCGCAATGATGCAACAGTTTGAGCTGAATCGTCAGTTTATGACTGGGGTAATGGCCCAATTTCCAACTCAGAATGCTCAGCAACAGCCTGCCCCAATAACACTGCAAGAATTCGTGTGCCTCAACCCGTCCATTTTCCGCAACTCCACCAATCCTATGGATGCTGATGATTGGCTTCGTGACATCCTGTTTGAAATGGAGTCCGCTAATGTTGCCCCTGACAGTTACATCACCTTTGCGGCATTTCACTTGAAGGGTCCAGCTTCTCAATGGTGGAAAAGCCATAAGCGTATGCTGCCTACTGGAACTGTAACCACTTGGCAGGAATTTCAGTCAGCCTTCTGTGCACGACACATTCCTCAAGGTCTGATCGACCAGAAGAAGAAGGAGTTCCACAACTCACACAGGGCAAGATGACTATGGATGAATATCAGAGGAAATTCCTTGAATTATCCCGTTATGCTGCGGATGACGTCTGCACTGATGCTCGCAAGCAAGAGAAGTTCCGTGAAGGACTGCGTCCTGATATAAAGCTCGCACTTGTTGTCCATGATTGCGCGGATTTTGCGACGCTTGTCAGCCAAGCTTTCCGAGCTGAAACGGGTCTGAATGAGTACCAGGAGTCGCTCAAGCGTACTCGAGATGTTGGCTCATCCTCAGGTCAGCCTGCTTAGAAACGTCAAATCTGGAATCCACACAATGTTCATCACTAACCTGCTCCAACCCCAAGGCCGTCTTATGTCGCACCTCGTCTGCCTCCACCACCGAGACAGCTAACGATTTAGGGCAGACAGCCCAATACTATGGCTCCTCCCCATAATGATGGTTTATGCCATAAGTGTGGACAGCCAGGGCACCGTGCTCTCAACTATCGCCAGGGTCAGCCACAGAATGCATCACGTCCTCCTGTTGGCCGTAAGAAGGGCCGTCGAAACCATCCTTCCAGAAATTGTAATGCCAGGCCGCCTACCATGGGTTGTGGTCAAGTCACCCACGTCAAAATGGAAGAAGCTCATGATTCCCCTAAAATCGTGATGGGAACTCTTCCAGTTAATTTAGTTGCAGCTTCTGTTCTCTTTGATTCCGGGGCATCACATTCCTTTGTGTCTCAACAATTTGCTTAGTGGCATGAACTACCTCTAGAGTTGTTGCCCACACCACTAGAGATTATCACTCCCCGTTCCAGGTGGCAAACCAAGATGGTAAGTCACAACAATCAGATCAGAATTGAAGGGATGATGTTCTCTGCTTCCCTCATTGCTCTTGGACCTTCCGACATAGACATCATTCTCGGTATGGACTGGTTGACCGCCCATAATGCTTTGATTGACTGTGCTGCTAAGAAAGTCCAACTTACACATCCCTCTTGCCAAATAGTCAGCTACTCAGCCCAGATAGTCCAGAATGCCGAAAGCCAGATATATACTCTGAATGCATTGAATGCCTCACCTCTTGAAGGAATCGAGAACATACCAGTCATTCGCGAATTTCAAGACGTCTTCCCAGAGGAACTTCCAGGAGTACCCCCTGCTAGAGCTGTCGAATTTGTCATCGACTTGAAACCAGGCACTACTCCTATTGCCAAGCGCCCATACAAGATGCCACCGCATGAACTCCTTGAACTTAAGGAGGAAATCGACAAGTCACTTAAAAAGGGTTTCATTCGCCCCAGTTCTTCCGCTTGTGGAGCACCTTCTCTCTTTGTCAAGAAGAAGGATGGAACGAATCGGTTGGTTCAAGATTATCAACCTATCTACCAAGCAACAATTCAGAACAAGTATCCGCTTCCCAGAATCAACGATCTGTATGATCAACTTGCTGGTTCCTCAGTATTCTCTAAACTTGATTTGAGATTGGGATACCACCAGATCCGAGTTTGCAAAGAGGACATTCCGAAGACAGCCTTTGTTACTCGCTATGGTTCTTACGAGTACACCGTCATGTCCTTCGGCTTAACCAATGCTCCAGCAACTTTCTCTCGGTTAATGAACTACATCTTCATGGATTACCTCGACAAGTTCGTCGTGGTTTATCTGGATGATATCCTTATATATTAGAAGAATGAAGAAGAACATGCCGAACATCTTCGGCTTGTACTGGAGAAGTTGCGCGAACATCAACTGTATGCCAAGTATTCCAAGTATGAGTTCTGGTTATCTGAAGTGACATATCTTGGCCACGTGATTTCCAAAGATGGCATTGCTGTTAACCCAAAACGAGTTCAAGCTATTCTTGACTGGACTCCTCCGAAGAATGTCAAGCAAGTCAGAAGTTTTCTCGGACTCGCCAGCTATTGCCGCCGATTTGTCGAGAACTTTTCCAAGATTGCCAAGCCTCTGACTGATCTGCTTCACAAAGGCAAGAAGTTTGAGTGGATAGAAAAATGTCAGGAAAGTTTTCAGACACTCAAAGACAAGCTGACATCTGCCCCAGTGCTTGCTCCTCCAGATTCTCGCAAGGACTTCGTGATTTATTGTGACGCATCCCATCAAGGATTAGGCTGTGTCCTAATGCAAGAGCGCAAGGTGATTGCTTATGGATCTCGACAGTTGCGTCCTCATGAAGAGAACTATCCAACGCATGATCTCAAACTTGCAGCAGTTATTTATGCATTGAAGTTATGGCGACATTACCTACTTGGTAATCGTTGCGAGATCTACATGGATCATCCAAGTCTGAAGTACTTGTTCACTTAGCCATCTCTGAACCTCCGTCAGCAAAGATGGATGGAGGCAATTACGGACTATGATTTGGGTATTTCTTATACCCCTGGCAAGGCTAATGTAATGGCTGATGCTTTGAGCCGTAAATCCTACTGTTGTGAACTTGAGGTTCAACTACAGCAGCCACTCCTGTATGAAGAGCTTCGAAAGCTGAACATCGAGATAGTTCCTCAAGGATATCTAAATACCTTGGTTGTTGAACCAGATCTCGAGGACCTCATCAAGCATATACAAAAAGCTGACTCTGAGGTCGAGAAGATTAAACGTGATCTCAAAAAGGGAAGGCCCTAATTCTTCACATTGATGCTGATGGCACCTTGTTCTTCCAAAATTGCTTAGTGGTTCCTCGAAAGGACAACCTGGATCTGACCCCACGTGTCATGAAAGAAGTTCATACACCTCTTTCAATTCATCCTAGTAGTACCAAGATGTACCAAGACATCCGACAAAGATATCGGTGGCCTGATATGAAACGAGACATTGCTCGTTACGTTGCTAAGTGTGACGTTTGCCGTCGCATCAAAGCAGAACATCAAAGGCCTGCTGGAGCTTTGCAACCACTTGATATTCACGAATGGAAATGGGACAAAGTTGAAATGGATTTCATTACTGGTTTTCCCAGATGACAGAAGGGTCATAATGCTATTTTGTCGTCATTGACCGATTCTCAAAGGTTGCTCACTTTCTGCCAGTCAAGGAGACAATCACTGCTAGTCAGTTACCAGACTTGTATGTTTCCAGAATCGTGTCACTCCACGGTGTTCCGTTGGAGATCAGTTCAGACCGTGGCAGCCTCTTTACCTCAAGATTTTGGAACAGTTTCCAGGAAGCTATGGGAACTCATCTGTCCTTCAGCACTGCTTTTCACCCCTAGTCCCAGGGACAAGTTGAACGAGTCAATCAAGTGCTTGAAGATATGCTTCGAGCTTGTGTCATCTCATTCGATAAGAAATGGGAGGAATCTCTACCATATGCTGAATTCTCATACAACAATAGCTATCAGGATAGTCTGAAGATGGCACCCTTTGAAGTTCTCTATGGACATAAGTGCCGAACCCCTCTGAATTGGTCAAAAACTGGGGAACGGCCACTCTTCGGTCCGGATATTATCCAACAAGCTAAAGAACAAGTCCGCATTGTTCGTGAACATTTGAAAGCTGCTCAGTCTCGTCAGAAGAGCAATTATGACCGCAAGCACCAGGTAATGGTCTACGAACCTGGCGAACAAGCTTACCTTCGTGTCACTCCGATGAAGGGCACTCATCGATTTGGAATCAAGGGCGAGTTAGCTCCTCGCTACATTGGCCCGTTCTGTATTCTCGCCCATCGAGGAGAAGTGGCATATCAATTAGAGTTGCCACCAAACCTTTCTCAGGTTCACGATGTCTTCCATGTGTCGCAACTCCGTCGCTGCTTCAAGGATCCTATCCAAGCAGTGGATCATGAAATGCTTGAATTGCGAGAAGATCTATCTTATCAAGAGTATCCGATCCGCATTCTCGATCAAGCTGAACGACGAACCCGTCAGAAGGCAATCAAGTTCCTTAAAGTTCAGTGGTCGAATCATTCTGAAGATGAAGCCACTTGGGAACGCGAGGTTCGTCTTCGTGAAGAATACCCCGCTTTCTTCCAGCCTACCTCTTAATTCTCGGGACGAGAATTTCTTTTAGAGGAGGAGAATTGTAACACTCCATGTAATTAAGCTACAGTGATCACCTATTGATAATGCCAAGTCATCATGATTAGCAGTGCTTGATCATCATTTGAATCATATCTCATTTCAAATTGAAATTCAAATGCAAGTGAAAAATAAAAGTTGTTCCAATTTGGAAACAAAAATGTTCATTGATTAGCAAATAATCCATAACTAATTATGTTAAGGAAAACAACATCACCTAAATTACGTAGATGACTCTAACAACATGAAACAGAACCAAAACAGCACCATTTATTCCATTCTCCATTATTTTAAAATCAAATGAATTCAAATAATACACCAACCAATTTCTGGCAGTGTTAAATATTTCCTAGTATTTAAGTGGACAACACTCATATTTTACAAAAGTATTTTTGTGGCCTATCAATTTGCAAAATAGAAATGAAAAGAATAAAACAGAAAAGAAAAAGAAAAGGGGCAAAGGCCTACTGTGCACTTGGGCTTCCAGTGCACAGTGCAGCCTGGCCCGGTTCACCGCGGCCTTTCTCCTACCTCCCGTCTTCCTCCCCAGCGTGTTAGCGCGCGCGCGCACCCGAGCCAGCGATGGCCAGCTGTCGGCCATCCCCGACGCCGCTGCCGCCGTGGAGGGGATAAGAGCATCCCCATGGACCCCTTGGCTAACCCTAGACTCTTCTCTCCCTCTCCCTCTTGTTCGCTCGACCTCTCTCTCTCTCGCGCCCGAAAGCTCCCATCGCCGCCCCCGTCGATCCCGCGGCCATAGGCCTCCCCACGACAAGCCGACATGCCGCAGGGCTCCGCCGTAGTCCTCTACGTCGGCTGCGCCGAGTCATTAGAGCCGGGAGCCACCGAGTCGAGCCCGACGACCTCTTCTTCGTCCTCGACTCCGACGAACGCCGACGACGAATCCGGCGACATCGAGCCTCCCCCGCGCCCGCATTGCTCACCTGCAGGCTCACTGTAAGCCCGCGCTTCCTTCCCCTCTCTCCCGTGCGATTCCGGCACCATAGCCGTCGTTGCCACTTCACCCGAGCTCGCTACCGCCGTTCATGTCGCCGCCGTGCTCACTGCCACTGCCAACCGCGTCCGTGCCCCGCATCGTGCTCCTAGGCTTCCCAGCATCCCAACGCACCAGACCCCATCGCCTGTCGTGCCCTACGACGACTAAACGGAGCTCGCCCGAATGCATCGCCGCCGGCGATGACGTAGCGCTCCACTCCGGCCACCGCAGGACCTCGCACCACCGCCATTCGACGCGGCTCGAAGCCCTCTTTCGAACACGCCTAGTCTCGAGCAAAACGGTCGCCTGTGTGCGGATTCCGGCGAAACCCGACGCGCGTCGCCGCTCGATTTGGTCGCTGGAGTAACTCCGGCGACGGCGCCGACGTGGCACGGCCGGGCCCGCCTCTGGGTCGCTGGCAAAGGGCCCCACTGGCCTCGTTGACTGGTTTCAACGGTGCTGACTGGGCAGCCCAGTGTCACTGACACGCGGGCCCCACACTTAATTAACCATTTTTATAAATAATTAAAATTGTTAATTAATCTGTAAAATAAGTTAATTTCTAAACAGTCACTGACAACTGGGTCCCGCCCATTAGTTAACCTAATTAACTAAATTAACTTCTGTTTAATTAAGTGAGTCACTGACCAGTGGGACCCACTAGTCAGGTTTGACTCTGGTCAGCCGGGTTTGACCGTTGACGTCACCCTGACGTCATGCTGACGTCACCCGACACTGTTTTGGATAATCCGAATTAAATAATTTCAGAAATTCCAAAAAATGATTAAAACTTTGAAAATCATATAAAATAAACCGTAACTCGGATGAAAATAATTTATATATGAAAAATGATCAGAAAAATATGAAGAATCCGAATATGTGGTCAAAATGCTTGACCATCACTCCTAACTAGATGAACATGGAACTTTTTGCCCAATTTCGATAATTGAATAGTGCATGACCTTGGTAAAATTAATCCAAATAAATTCCTAAATCATCTAAAATATTTAGAGAGGCAATATATCACACCTGCATATCATTTAGGCATGTCATGCATAGTGATTGCATTTGTTGCCGTGTATTTATTATTTCTTCCCCCTCCTGCTTCCCGATAGACCCCGAGACTGCCGACGACACTGCTGCGTACAACTACATCGCCGACGACCAGACCCCTTCAGCAGAGCTTCCAGGCAAGCAAACCCTCCTTGATCATCCAGATATCACCTATTCCTTCCCTCTTATGCTTGCATTAGAACTGCTACAGTTGATATTCCGGCAACTCCTATTCTGATGCATAGCCTGATTTTGTAACTGCTATTGATACCTTTCCTGTTATCCTAATTGCTTAGTATAGGCTGGTCTGAACCCCACCAGTTGGCCCTACACCCTTGTCCATGTTGCTATGCTAGAATTCGGGTCGTGATCCCCATTGGCGGTGATCACGAGAATGCTCACACCTTCACTTTCATTTATTATTGGGGAACTGAAGGGCTAGCGGTACCATCCAGAAGAGATGGACCTGAGTCCCGACAGCTCCCGTTGTTAAAGACGGGTCGGCTCCAAGAGCACCCGCGAGCCGTGTTTTATCCAGTCAGAGCAACAAGGATTCGGTTCGTCTCCGCGAGTTTCTAAATACGCCTAACTGATTTGGGTATTTGATCTGAGTGGGTCGTTGGCCCTATACGCACCACCACCATGTGGGATAATGGTTATGGGACCCTCGGCGCCGTATGTATCAGCCAAAAGCTCTGTCAGACGTCCAGTTCAGCATTGTGGCCGGGTCGGGCCGGCGCCATCCAGGACAGAGGTGGTGCCTGGATCCACCCTGCACACAACGCCCCGGAGTGCAAAGGGCGATGGGCCCAAGACCCCTGAGCACTTAGGATGTAGACCGGCAGGGACCTCTCTGTTGAGCCTAGGTAGGACTACGTCGTGTCGATCAGCCGAGGCCGGGCATGACCCGATAAAAGTGTGTCCAGCCAGAGTTAATCGAGTGTGTTGGGTAATAGTAGTGTACCCCTGCAGGGAAGTTATCTATTCGAATAGCCGTGTCCACGGTAACAGGATGCTCAGAGTTGTATCTTGATCTGCTACAACTACAAATGGACATTGTTAAAATGTTAAAATGTTACTACTGCTCTCGGGATCACTTTCTCGCAGGGTAGTCGAGGAAGGATCCCAGGGCATTACTGCTATATGATTGATGATATATATTACTTGTTCTACTCTCTTCTGATGCTGCAAGAATTGCTTCAAGATGCTAGTCTGCGTTAGGCTAGGCTTTTCCCCCTCTGTTCTGGTATTTCTGCAGTATAGTCCAAAGATATAGCCCCATTTCTTTGATACCGATGCATACCTAGTATAGATCTGATGTAAGTCTTGTGAGTACTTTGGATGAGTACTCATAGTTGCTTTGCTTCCCCTTTTTCCCATACCCGATTGCTGCGTTCAGACGACGGAGCCCAGGAGCAGGAGATCCCCGGAGGAGCCTACTACGACGTGGAGATCCCGACGACCAGGAGTAGTTTGGAGGCCCTAGGCAGGAGGCCTTCGCCTTTTCGATCAGTGTCGCTGTTTGTGCTAGCCTTCTTAAGGCACCCTTGTTTAACTTTGTGTCTATACTCAGATACTTTTGCTTCCGCTAATGCTTGTATGACTCGAGCTTATGTATTCGAGCCCTCGAGGCCCCTGGCTTGTAATATAAAGCTTGTATTATTTTATTTTGTGTCTAGAGTTGTGTTGTGATATCTTCCCGTGAGTCCTTAGGCTTGATCGTGTGCATTTTCGTGTATGATTAGTGCACGGTCGAGTCGGGGGCATCACAAACCTGCTGGCTCTGGAGTTGAGGTAAGCACGGGCACACTGAGAAAACACCTCGTAGTCTTCGTCGAAGGCACCGACGATGGCCTTGAGAAAATGCCATGAAATGTCGTTTAAAGAAGCCAACCGTGTGGCAGCGTCCGCGCTCGAGGCGTCGACGGTGGCCTGGATGGCGAGGTGCTCCTCCAATATTTGGGGGTCGGCACGCATGGCAGCCATCGCGACCTCATCCGCGCGTGCGGCCGCGATTTTTTTCTCTGCTGCCAGATGCTCCTTGAGCTCCTGGCTATACTGCATGCACCATGGCTTAGGGCGGCGCTTATTTGGAGGATGGGTCAGTGATTTGGGTGGAAGGTGTCGTGCCGGCGGTCGGGGCATGTGGGATGTAGAAGGAGGTGGAGGATGGGGTCGGGTGTGGATTACCTGACTAGATCGACGAGGCCGAGCAGCAGGAGGGAGCATCTCCGGCAAGGCGGCGGCGCTGCAAGCAAGTAGTGAAGGTTTGAACTTGGAATGGAAGGCGAAAACAGGGGAAATGTGGCTTTTGGTATGGAGGAGGGGGCATGGGAGGTAGATATTTCCGCAGATGCCGAAATTTTTCGCTCCGTGCAGCGAAAAACTGGCATGCGAAGTGTCATCAGACACGGTCCCTTATTCAGCACTGTGTATGATATCTGAACATCACAAACGATTCATATGGCCTACCCCGTGTGTGATGAGTTTGAACGTGCAAATTTTGCTTCGAATTTCCCTGGTTACAGTGGTCATCCACGTCATTGCATAATTAGGGTACACAAAAGAGCCTACAGCACACCCACACTTCTTAATCGAGCAAGTTCAGCAATTAAACAGAGCTAGCTGACCTAAACATTACTCTAACAAAAGACCGGCGCTCTAAACAAAGACTACTACTCCGCCTGGCGCTAGTTGATCTCCGCTGCCTCTGTCGGAGCCTGGTCTCCGAGGAACTGGAGGTTCGAACACTGGGGGCGCGCTAGTTCTTTTCCACCAAAGGTGACCTAGGCGAAGCACTACATGGGAACACGACAGGGGACACGACGGTTACCCAGGTTCGGGCAACCTTGTGTTGTAAAACCCTACTCCTGCTGGTGTTGGGATTGCTGTGGGCAAGAAGGTGTTCTCGCGTACAAGGTAGAAGGTAGAGGAATCGATCCCCTCTACAATGGCAGCTCTGCCCCTTTTATAGCGGCCTTGGTCCTCTTCCCCCAAAAATTAGGCGGGAAGGGTTGCCACACTTGGCGGGTTTTGAAAGGGGACAGGTGCTCAGTCTTATCCTGACTAAAGGCAGTCTTCGCCTGCAAAAGCATGATCTGTGACGCGCCGGTGGGCTTGGTGGTGACCTCCGCCCTGCGCGCCTCGCTGTCTTGGTCTTCTGTCACCAAACGGGCAGTCCTTGGGACTCGCTTTGGAGGTGAGCAACTGGGGCTACCCCTTTATCACCAAAGAGGAAAGCTTCTCCATCCGCCCCCGCTGACACGGCCTCTGCCGCCCTTCGTCGCTACGCGCGTCATCCACGTGATGGGCAGAGGAGCGCACAGCCGACGTCAGGCGATATGGCTTCGGGCGCCCAGCTCGGGAGGGCGCCTCGGGAGGCAGCCTCGTGAGGCCCCTGCTCCTGCCGCGGCTAAGTGCTGGCAGGACGTGTCTTGAGGAGGGGTCCTCAGGAGGCCGGCGCCTCAGGAGATGTCTTCCCTTCGTGGCGCCCCCGGATGGGCCGCGTCTTGGGCCTTCACCAGGCGTCGCTTCCTGGGCCGCAGGCAGACGGGCTGGGGTACCCCGTTTCCCAATGGGCCGACAGCCTCCTCCATGTCCAGCTCGCGCCCGACGATCTCCTGGGGAAGGGGCTCCATGGCATTCATCGCACCATACTCGGCAAGCATTTCACCATCTGCGTCCGCCATCTCTTTGGAAAAGGCCACCATGAGCTGGGTGTGTGCGGCCGCGGTCTGGGTTTGGACGGGCTCCATCGCGGCAATGTATGCCGCGAACGAACGGATGGCTGCTCGAACGCTCTCGGCAATTGCCAACTCTTCGGCCGTGGGTTGCCGACCGTTATCGGAGAAGCTTCGTGTGATTTGTGCAGTGACCGCCAGGAGCTGGGTGTGCGCGGCCTCGACATGGGTACGGGGGGCCTCCATCAGGGCTAAGGCGGCCGCCGTGGAACGGACAGCTGCTGTCCCGCTCTCGCCATTTGCTATCCCCGTCGCAGATGTTGCTGCCGCCATCTCAGTTATAGTAGTGGCCGTTTCGGCTGTCGCAGCCGCCCGGTCACAGATTGCGGCCACGCTCAAGCAGGTTGTGAGCACGCTCATGGAGGCTGCGCCCACGCTCTCGCCGGAGTGGGCCGCCGAAATTGCCCTCACGACGTGGGTCCACGTCCCCATCTTTGACCGGCGACGATTGAACAGTGAAATAATATTTGGGGGGCTAGTTTACTTGACGTGTCGGGTGTGGACTGTAGCCGATGAACCTTCTCGCGTAAGCCATATATGATGATGCACCAAGATATTTTGTACTGCATCTCACACGGTTGGTGATAATAAACGGTGTGTGATGTACTTGATTTTTCGTCTTGATTTGAAATATGGAATGGGGTCACAGTGGCAAAGGACGGTGTTTGAATTGCTAGAACATTTGTCTGCAGTGAACATAAAACTATACGAGTGTCGTGTTAAAATTTGGACTTATTCGGGGTTTGTTAGGACATTTTTATACATTAGCTGAGTTTTCTAGGCATTTTATGTGCATAATTCAAATTTGAACTACATGCACATGCTCTAGTGCACCAAAATGGGTTGAAAAATCATATGTGTGTCCTTGGGTGCATGCTTAGGTCCCATGCAAGAAATGGGAATGAATTTCAAACACCTCGGCATCGTGGTTCGGCCGCAAACGCTGAGATACTTGGTTTTGAAATTCTAGTAAATCGAAAACTCATCCGAAATTCATGAAACTTGGCATGCTATCATGGAATGGCACCAACATGTTGTGGTAAAAAATTTGTCCCATTTGGGGCAGGTTTTGGTATAAGCTTCTCACAAACCAGAGCTTCTCACAAGAAGCCTCATGGTTCCGGTAGGGAACGTGTCACCTTTGTGGACGAAACGACATTCGTTGCCACTTCTTGCCTTGATTTTTTTTCTAGAGGTAACATAGACCAATAGGAGTGTCGTGTTAAATTTTGGAATTATTCGGGGTTCGTTTGGACATTTTAATACATTAACTGAGTATTCTAGGCATTTTATGTGCATAATTCAAATTTGAACTACAGGCACATGCTCCGGTGCACCAAAATGGGTTGAAAAATCATATATGTCCTTGGGTGCCGGCTTAGGT
Source organism: Elymus sibiricus (assembly GCA_039707655.1). Classification (NCBI taxonomy): domain Eukaryota; kingdom Viridiplantae; phylum Streptophyta; class Magnoliopsida; order Poales; family Poaceae; genus Elymus; species Elymus sibiricus. Next base: position 156,122,037 of record CM077668.1, read on the forward strand.
CCCATGCAAGAAATGGGAATGAATTTCAGACACCTCGGCATCGTGGCTCCACCACAAACGTTGAGATACTTGGTTTTGAAATTCTAGTAAATCCAAAACTCGTCAGAAATTCATGAAACTTGGCATGCTATCATGGAATGGCACCAACATGTTGTGGTAAAAAAATTGTCCCATTTGGGGTAGGTTTTGGTATAAGCTTCTCACAAACCAGAGCTTCTCACAAGAAGCCTCATGGTTCCGGTGGGGAACGTGTCACCTTTGTGGGCGAAACGACATTCGTTGCCTCTTCTTGCCTTCATTTTTTTTCTAGAGGCAACATAGACCAACAGGAGTGTCGTGTTAAAATTTGGAATTATTCAGGGTTTGTTTGGACATTTTTATACATTAACTGAGTTTTCAAGGCATTTTATGTGCATAATTCAAATTTGAACTACATGCACATGCTCCGGTGCACCAAAATGGGTTGAAAAATCATATGTGTATCCTTGGGTGCATGCTTAGGTTCCCATGCAAGAAATGGGAATGAATATCAAGCACCTCGGCGTCGTGGCTCGGCCGCAAACGCTGAGATACTTGGTTTTGAAATTCTAGTAAATCCAAAACTCATCTGAAATTCATGAAACTTGGCATGCTATCATGGAATGGCACCAACATGCTGTGGTAAAAAATTTGTCCCATTTGGGGCAGGTTTTGGTATAAGCTTCTCACAAACCAGAGCTTCTCACAAGAAGCCTCATGGTTCCGGTAGGGAACGTGTCACCTTTGTGGACTAAATGATATTCGTCTTCTTGCCTTGATTTTTTTTCTAGAGGTAACATAGACCAATAGGAGTGTCGTGTTAAATTTTGGAATAATTCATGGTTTGTTTGGACATTTTTATACTTTAACTTAGTTTTCTAGGCATTTTATGTGCATAATTCAAATTTGAACTGCATGCACATGCTCTTGTGCACTAAAATGGGTTGAAAAATCATATATTTGTCCTTGGTTGCATGCTTAGGTCCCATGCAAGAAATGGGAATGAACTTCAAACACCTAGGCTCTTGGTGGCTCGGCCGCAAACTTGAGAACATGGTTTTGAAATTCTAGTAAATCCAAAACTCGTCTGAAATTCATGAGACTTGGCATGGTGTCATGGAGTGGCACCAACATGCTGTGGTAAAAAAATTGTCCAATATGAGAGAAGGTGCACACATTAACAACCAACAAATAGCTGTCACATTATCATCACAAGTGGTTGTACAGTATTATTTCAATCGTGGGCGTTCTTGAAAGCGCAGGTTATCTCCCAGAGGGGGGGTGAATGGGAGATTATTAGAAATTTGTCAAACTCTGATGAATTTGACGAAGATCAGAGTGAAGAAATAGAAATGCATGGGAAACTAAGTTATCACAGAATCAGAGTACATACAAACAGCATACATAAGGGTGAAGAACATGCAATCATACAATCATACACGCATGAAGAATATGAACTGAGGAAATAAGCGAGGGCACTATCAAATACTTCAGTTCAAATTTGTCAGAGGATAGATCACAAATTCTTCAGCAGCGAAATAAAGTTAGAGAGGGTGAGGAATTTGAAACCAGGTTGGCTCGGTGAAGACAATGGAATTTGGTAGATCAGTTCCAGTTGCTGCATCAACTGTACGTCCGGTTGAGGCTGCTGAGTCGCAACTCAGAGGACACTTAGTCCTTACCGTATTCCTCTTGAGCTAAGGTCACTTAGACCTCGCCCAATCACTCGTGGTAAGTCTTCAAGGTAGACTTCCAAAACCTTCACAGACTTGTTCACCGGCACGCCACAATTACTCTTGGGTTCTCAGAACATGACGCCTAACCGTCTAGAGGAATGACAGTCCTCAAAGGTAACAAGCGTCGGATCACACAGATTAATCTCTTCAGTGATGCTCAATCACTTAGGCTCTGGTTGGGTTTTTCCTCACTTGGATTCTCACAAAGTCGTCAGAGGATGGGTTGCTCTCAAATGACAAGTGTCAAGTTCTCTCGGAGCAGCCAACCAACAAGTGGTTGTGGGGGGCGGCTATTTATAACCAGGGGGCAACCCGACATAAATTGTCATAAATGCCCTTGTCTGATTTGACCATTGTCAGGATAAGGATCCACTCGACAGCTGGCACGCGGCGCAGCAACTGTCGGAAAATTGTACTCTCAATTTCGTCAGGGCACTCAATTTCCTCACTTTAGGCTGATCGCACTGGCGAACTCCTAACTCCTCAGCCTGACCAAATTCGTCAGCGACCAGATGAACTTCGTCACTGTCACTAGCAAGTGCGTCAGCTGTACTGGAGATTTCCAAAGGCTTCACGCGAAGCGGCTTGTGTGTATAGGTTTGAGAAGTTTTGAGTATCACTTTGGAAATGTGAAATATGTTTCAACTAGACCCCCTTTAACAGTATAGTTTTTCCTATGACTCAAATAAGAAGAAAAGAAACTAGGAAAACCAAAGTCTTCAAGCTTCAAAGTCTTCACATCAATTTCTTCAAAGGCTGTACCAATTTCATCATCAAATTCTTCACTTGAAGAAATCTATTTTTAGGGGTCGTCTTCCATGTGTTAAACCAAATCTTCAGGGACTCTGTCTCCTGTGTATACTCACAAACACATTAGTTCCTCAACCTATTTGTCTTCAATACTCCAAAACCACTAAGGGGGCACTTGATCCACTTACAATCTCCCCCTTTTTGGTGATTGATGACAAATTGGTTAGGCTTTCAACGGGAGTAAAAATAATTGAAGTGTAAGTACAGAGTTTGAAGAAATTGGTTACAAGATATCGAGGAACTCCCCCTGAAGATGTGCATATGAGGAATTTGCTTTGGATTGCAAATGCACATGGCAGGTTGAAATTGTGGAGATCTCCTCCTATATCTTGGAATCCAATCATGCATGATCATAAGATATTTGAAGAATATGAATGCATGATGAAAATTGGTGTCTGGCGAAATTTTTCATGCATAATAAATAGATATATTAGGATCAGAGCACGCATAATCAATGAAGCAAAAGAGTCAGACAACCAACAGTATTTAAGTTACAACACATCAAATTGCAAATCCAACAAAGTCCAAGAGTTGCAACTTAAGCAAAAACAGCCCATATATCGACCTGCTTGAAGACTAACTCACACTTCTCCCCATTTGTCATCAGATGACCAAAAGGAGACAAGGTGAGGACTAACGCCCCTGAAGAAAATCATCGCGATGAAGACTACGGAGCGCCAGCGTTGTCGGGGTCGCGTGAAGCAGTTGGACCAGTCGCATCGTCTTCAACATCTTCATTTTCATTAGTCCTGCGCGATGAAGACTCTGAACTTGGCATGAGAGGAGGAACTTTGATATTCTTGAACTTCTTCCTTGGCGGTTCTGCCCAGTCAAAGTTCATCTGGAAGTCCAAATCAGCTAGTTCTTCGTCGGTCTTGAGATGCGAGAGGATGGCCCGTGATCTGTCAAATATTTCATGAAGATAATAGCGGTTTTTGCGCACTGAGTTATGCGTCACAGTCATGTTGGCTTGTACAGCAGCAAACTGACGCTTAACCCATCTGTGATTCCTGTTAACTTTCTGATGAAGGTTTATGAGCAGCTCACGGTCCGTCATGACACGTGGTGCTTCTGGTGAAGGAGTTGGCCTTGAAGCTTTTGCAGCAATGTCCTGGCTAGCAGATTCATCAGCATTGGAGCTAGAGATTGGTTGACGAAATTGTCCATCAAGGGGACGAATTCCTTCATCTACGGGTGTCTTTCCCTTGCCAGGAACTGAGGAGATGGTGTTCTGAAGAACTTCTACTTCAGGCAAATAGCTCAGATGATTTTGATTGTCAGCCTTGTAATGAATTGCAGGTCGGGATCTGATGAATCTCATGATCCATGGAGCATATGGCTTCAGATCAAAAGGCGACTGTGCCACTGTGACCAAAGTCCTCAGAAAGAAATCATGAATGTTGATGGGAGTTCCATGAATAATGTGGAACAGCAAGTTCTTCATAATTCTCACAACTTCTTCAGTGTTGGAGTTGTGACCCTTAATTGGACTGAGGGTTTTGGACAGAATGCGAAAAACGGTCCTTCGCACATATAGCAAATCCTTCACTAGGAAGGTTGTCCTAGGAGCATCTCCTTCAGCCATTGGCTTCATTAGCACTTGCATCAGGTGGTCGGGCAGCTCAGGTTCTTCATAAATTCTTTTTGCTTCTTCTTGGGGTGGATCAATGGGTAGAGCACGAAGAAGTTCTTCAATTGGTGCTTTATAGTGAGTGTCTTCACTCATCCATTCCAGAGCCCATGTAGCAATGTCTTCAACCTCTCCAGAAAAGTGCACTGTGGGGTAGAACTGTAGTATGAGTTCTTCATTCCAGTCGCAGACATCAGAGCAGAAGCTGAGTAATCCGGCATCGTGAAGAACAGCTAGAACTGGCCGAAAGCACGGCAAAGTTTCCATATCCATGTGAGGAATATGGCGATGCGGAAATACTTTATTCTTGTCGAATAGCAGTGAAGCATAAAAGTACATCTGCGTCCTTGTCCAGAATCGCAGGCGCCTGATCTTGGCTGAGTCATATGGGGACTCACCTATGAAGAAATTCTTCTCTTCGAAGAATTTGGCATTATCAAACTGAGGCCGCCTGAGGGTTCTGCCAATCTTGGGCATCACTGGCACTGGGTGAAGGTTATGCATCTTCTTGCGTACATCAAACACTGGTCAAGGGGACCCAGTGGAATCATTTGGATCGGTCACAGCAAGAGACTTAGCAATTTCCTCAGCAGTGGCGGTAGGAACTGTATCTGTGTCTGCTGAAGGAATTGAGTCTGCACGATGAGGGGATGTATTGACGACATCAACCGTGGGCTCATCTTGAGCAGTTTCATCAGCTGCTGCAGCCGGTATTTCTTCAGGAATGCTCTGAAGTGGTGATGGTTGTTTTTCCTCAGAGCCCGTGTGAATTTCTTCAGTTACGGCAGGCGACGGAGGCACTTGCGTCAGAGGTGTGGTGAGGGGCGAATTTGGATGGAAGGCTTCCCAAAATTCATCAATGATCGGAGGGGTAGTAGCACCATCAATATCCACATCCTCTTCTGTTTCCTCACTACTTTCAGACGAAGCAGTGTCATTTTCTTCAGTCATCGGAACTTGTGAGGGCTTCCGTGACACGACTTGGTGAAGCGAAGCATCATCTTTGACTTCAATTTCTTCATCCACTTGCTCTGTGGTAGCAGGAGAGTGGGTTTCAGTGTCATCTACATCAGCCTGAGGAATTTCATATTCCACCCCATATGGAACAATCTGAAGTCTTTCTGTGGCTGGAGCAGGGGGCGTTGATGAGATTGGAATGGCATCTATCGGAACATCTGAAGACAATGGTGCCGTCTTCACTTTCTTCACATTTGCTGTGATGGTAGGTGGAGCTGAAGCTTTTCTCTTCTTGGCTTCCTTCTCAGCAGCCTTGGTTTTCTTCACTTCTGATGCAGAAGGAAGTGTGATATGCTTCACAGGTGAAGACGCTGGTGGTGCTGCTGCTGAGGAACTTGGTGGTTCATTTTCTTCAGGGTCGACTGATGCAGTCGCCCTTGCAATTTCTTCAGGCACAACATCGTCCGTTGCCCTGTCTGGTTCCGGTGGAGATAAAGGCGCGGTCTCACTGGCCTGAGCTATGGGTGGTGGAGCTGAAGAACTTGAGGGTGGCACGGTACCAAACTTGGTTGCCTCACGCTTGTTGTGGTCTTCAACAGCCTGGTTGGTTGCAGCGATGAATCTGTCACGCACACCACAGCAGTGACTTGACTGTCGTTCAAATTCTTCAGACAGCTGTTGAATCTCAGTTTGTAAGGCTACAAGATGTTGAGGGGAAATGGAAAGCATGTTCTTCCGCAGCTCATTCTCTTTCTGCAGCTGTTTTTTCCTCACCAGTTTTGCTTGAGCAATTTTGTGCTTCTCGTTTAATATGAAGGCAGACAGCACATGACTCGGACCAGGAGGCAGATTCGATTCGTCAAGGGGCGTATCTGGCTTGGTGCACCAGATGTCAATGAAGTCGAGAAGCTTCTTGGGGTCCAGCAGCATTGGGACTGAAGAATTCTTTGCAATCGCAGCTTGCTCTTGCTTTCTTCTGAGGAACTCAGCAAGCTCATCTTCGTCAGCCAGCCCATGTTCATCAGCCTGTTGCACTATGGCCTTGCTCTTGGGACTTGAGCTGGTTCCTCGGCCAGCAGTGAACTTTTTCTTCAGCTTGGGCAGTGAAGACGATGGTTGCCCACAAGCTGAGGCACTTGATGCAGCGATTGAGGCTGTTGGAAAGCCCTCGGTGCACTGGCAAGATGCGAGCACAACCGGTGTTGAAGCTTTTGCTGCTGCCATTGAAGAACTTGTAGCAGGAGGAGGCACTGAAGATTTTGATATCTTAGGTGCTGAAGCCTTTGAAGCAGCTGGCTGGGCCACTGAGGGCTTTGGGACAGTCGGCTTCGGCTTGGAGGCAGGCTTCTTTTGCATTGCCTTTTTCGGAGCACTGGCACTGCCACTTGCATCTGCTTCAGCTGAGGCCTTTGTGGCCTTGTTGAATTCATCAACGGCCTTTTGGCCTGTTTTTGCAACTTAGCTTGTTGCTTTGCCTATTCTTTGGGGAATTCTTCACCCCTTCGGATGCTGGTAGGATGAGCAGTTTGGCCTTCAGCAAGTGGGGGCCAGTTGCACGGTGGCTTCACAGCAAAATCCTTCATGTACTTGGAGGTGACGAAATTGTAGTCCCTCCACTGGTATGTCCAGTACCTCTTGATCTTTTGCATGCGTGTTTTGCGCTGCTCCTTTGTTTCTTTTCCATGACTTTCCTCATATGGAGTGCAATATCCATCATACAGGTCGTCAGGAATTTCAAAAGCTGTATGTTCCTCTTTCCGCTTGCCTCCCTTCTGAGGCCTTTTCCCATCAGCCATTTTCTTCAGCTGAGGTTTTTGAACTTTTGAGGACTCCGAAGATGTTTGAAGATTTTTCTCAAGCAATGCTGCAAATGAATTAATTTGATGAGAACCTAGTGATTCGTTTGTAGTCATTGTACCTGTGAATAGAGTATAGTTGCGAGGAAATAGGGAAGAGTCACATGCGTTCTCAGAGATTTTTCAAAATAAACCAGGTGCAGAAATTGACCCTTATCGTCTTGACGCATTTCACTAAGTGTTCTTGACAAAGGTTCCAGAGTTGTACATATTGGAGCAATTGCACAATTGAGGAATCTAGTTGTTAAGTGTAACTTAGATGAAAATACTCAAGACTGGCCAGAAGGAAGTGCTGAAGAATTGGAAGAGTGGTAAAAACAGCACTTGAAGATTTTGTGGTAGTAAAAAGATCAAACTGGGACAGTAAAAATAACTTTTATTTACCCCAAGGATGAACTCGACGAATGGACGACGAGGCGATGGAAATCGTCAGTTCAGATCTTCTGTGCCCTAACTTGGCGACGAAAGACGGCTACGGCGGCGGCGGAGGTGAAGAAATCTGCGGCCGGCGCGAGTACGACGGCGAAGAAGTCGAGGCAGTGAAGCTCTTCCTCTCCGGCGACGATGAGTTCCAGCGGCGGAGCTAGGGTTTGAGAGCGACAGGGGCGCGAGAGTGAAATGAGTCAGGGTTGACGAGGTCAAGCCTTTATATAGGCGCGGTAAAAACCGAGCGGCCCGAAGATTTTGGACGGATAAGCCCCTGGCGTTTCGCATCTGAGTGACACATTTCACACATGCATTTTCATCTCTATCCAAGCGTGTGAAGCGCGGGATGAAGTTACTGTGGCAACCGCCAAAAATTGATTAGAATATTTTCAAAGTGTGTTTGCAATTTTTTCAGCTATCAAGGACACAGTGAAGACTTTGAATAGTGTCAAGTAGAACGCATATGAAGAATTTGTGAACAGAGTGGGTTGAGTTTAGCACAGAGGGGAACGGGTCCGATCACATCCACCTAGATGACGAAAAACACGATTGAAGAAATAGCTATATACATATATATACCTAATATACCTAATCTTTACCTAATAATAAAGCAAATTGGGTTTCTGGTCGTCCGTCATGGCATTTTTCAGAAAAGTCCCTCTATTTCAGAGAATTCAACCTGCAGTCCTGTTTTAAGTAAAAACAAATTGTTTTTTCGTATTTTACACAAAAGCCCCTGTGTTTTCTTGAAATCAACCCGCAGTCTGGATTTAAGTCACACCCGAACCGTTATTTTACATTTTTCGAAAACCCCCATGATCTTTTACGTAATTCATCCGCGGATCATATTTAAGTCAAACAAATGTTTTTTCTAAATCATCCATATCTTTTAAACCGTAACTCCGATTTGAACATGTTATATATGAAATTTGATTAGAAAAATATGTAGAATATGAATATGAGATTAATTTTACCTGTTAAGTATTTTTAAATATTATTTTGAAAGATATTTAAGTCAAACAAATGATTTTCTAAATTATCCATATCTTTTAAACCGTAACTCCGATTTTAACATGTTATATATGAAATTTGATTAGAAAAATGTGTGAAATCTGAATATGATGTTAATTTTACCAGTTAAATACTTTTTAAATATTTTTTTGAAAGCAAACTTATAATTTATAGCGCACGATCCGTTTTTCTTTCGTACCGGCGGCGAGGGTGAGAAGGAGGATAAGCGGCAACACAAATATGATGCCTCGCTAAAATAAAGGAGATGGACCTGTTGTGGTCTTGAGTGATGGTTGTTGGGCTAAGAGCGTGCGTTATGTTTTCTCTCCCGTTGCAAAGCACGGGCTATATATATATATATATAATAATAATAAAGCGGCGATCGCTTCTGGTCGTCCGTCGTCGCGGCTGTTTTGCAAAAAAGCCCTCCTGTTTTCTGGAAATTGTACCCACGGTCCCTCTTTAAGTGATATCTAGAAAACGATTCATCTTTACAAAAAAAACCTCTATGTTTGTTTGTAATTCAGTCCACGATCCTCTGATTCATCTTATCCAAACTCCTCCCTTTCCAGCGACGGCGGAGCACGAGCAGGTGAGGGGCGGCGCCCTTGTCGTCGGACGGCTACAGCCGCGGCGGAGGAGAGGGCGGACGCCGTGGGCGCGTGCTCCGGTAAGGGGGGCCACCCTTGCTGCGCTCGTGGGCGTTCATGGAGGATGGAAGGGGGACAACTTCCTGTGGGTACGCCGGCTGCCAGCGCCGGCCTTCCGCCGCCGCCAGCGGCGGCCGTCAGCCGTCGCCAGTCCTCTCCGGCCTCCTCCGTTGTATCCTTCTCAACCACCGACTTACTGCTCCTGTGTCGTGATTTGGATGGGAAATTGGAGGCCGGCCGTGTCCTTCTCCAACACAAATTGATGGAGTGCCCGACCCGGATTTTATTAGTATTCAACCTGCAATCCAATGGCTAATTTGCGCAGAGGGGAGAGGTGGTCTCGGGCGGAGCTGCTGGCGACGGAGGAGATCCTCACTGGAGGCGGCCGGGCCTGGACGCGCGCCTAGGCAGGGCGGCGTTGGGTAGCTGGTTCCGGCGGGGGTCGTCGGCGTCGAGGTGGCGAGGTGAGGCCGGGGTCGGGCGCTGGCTCTCCCGATCTAGACGGGATGGAGGCAGGGCGTGGCGACTCGGGCACGTCGCCACATCTTCCCCAGCCCGGACGCACCACCACATTTGCCCGCCGCATCGCCGCGCCCGCCGCCCAAACTGCTATCAGCCGTCGCCGGGATTCCCCGGCTGCCACAGCTCTCGCTGATGATGTGCATCATTCCCGCACGATTCCCCCCGCCCCCTAGATGGATCCTTCTCCTTCTCCAAACAGAGCAAAGCCGCCACCCCAGCTCTGGCGTCGCGTCGCATCCCCGACGCCCATCCCTCGCCTTCCTCTGCTCGAGGCCTCCCGTCTTGCCTCACTCCTCTGCGGTCGTCATTGAGTTCGATATGTTCGAGGCAAGGAGGCTGGGGAACAGTTGCTTCTGCAGGCGAGGGGTGTGCTCGGACCAGGAGGCGTGCGCAATGGAGCTGATGCTTCGGCGGCTTTCCTAGGAGATGCAGAGGTGCGCCGCTCTTCAATCTGATAATTACTTTTAGTGTCATATATACTCTGAGCAGCTACTGAATTTCTGAACCTGAAATCTTTCTATTGTCCGCACCAACTCGGCAAAAAGGAAAATCTTTCCACTAATCCCAGTTGCGTGAGTGTCTGAATGTTTGGAGAAGACCATCAATTGGTACTGCCGGTCCATCAGGAGGCGAATTCCCACTGTTCACCAAGGGGGGCCATCACGTTCCTGATGTAATCTTCACAACCCAATCCAAGATCTTGGTATGTATGTCACAGAGAACCTGTTATTTTTCATGGATCTAAATTCTACATGATAAATTAGCAACTATTTCTTTAGTGGTATTTTTAGATGGTTCCTCCGGCCACCACCTTGCAAGAAAGGTAGCAGAAGGCTAGGAGAAAATCGTTGGCGTTGTGGATGTGGACCACATGATAATTTGCAACACTACGTTAGTATTCTGAATCACATGTTTATCTAAGGCGAACATGTGATGAGAGTTTTGTGAGATATTATACCAGTTCTGTTCTCCTGGAATAGCATTGGTAGAAACTACTGGCCAGCGACCCAAGTATGGCCTCAGGCATCTTTCCAACTAAAATGCGTACATGTTTTGTTTTGTTGACAGTATTTCACAGTGACTTGCATCCATGGAGCAAGGAGCAGCAAAATGTGACAGCAGCAGGGATGATGATTGCGACACATATCTAATGGGGATTCCTAAAGCATGGTTGCAACTATGCATTGACTTATTTGACAGGCAACATTCGAGTATGTTCCTTACATGCGTGAACACATTATACTATTTGGGGAGCCAATCAGAGCACGCTATACTCCGTTTGGTCGTGGGTATGAATATGGAGTTTGATGCTTTGTTTTGTTGACCGTAACTTTTGATGAAGGGACTCCCCAATTTTCTGAATCATGCACGGCAATATCACGTCTTTGTATGTCTATGTATCAATTCACTGATTGCAACGCACGGGGCATTGAGTCTATGGGAAAGACAATCTTTCCTGCAAAAGTAAGGCCATTTGAAAGCATTGTATTTCATTTCAAGAATACAATGATTTTACTGATTTCATAGCTTCTTCATGATGATTTTAACATCTATAATTTTATTCACATTCCGCAGATGCAGAATAATCATTCGGGTGTTCATCCCAGGGGATCAGGGGAGTGCTCCCTGCGACGCTGCAAGTTGGTATCATTTCTTTTGCCCCTTTTGAAGAGAAATAAAAAAACAAGAGGCACACCTCGTCCAGGCTTCGAGGATTCATACTACGGTGTGGTAATGAATGGGTATGTATATTCCCTTGTGACATGCACAAATATTCGTACAGCCCCTTGGTTAATCTGTCACAAAGAGTTGATGGCTTGATTCCATGTCTTACAGAAGACAATAGAAACATCCTAACTGTTTGAATGTTATGCATTCTCTGAGGTACGGGTCGCCCTGCCGGTGCGAGGAGGAATGAGGAGACATGCCAGTAGACACGAGGACGTACAAGCAGCGGCGAACCACAGCGTCGGGTGGCGCCGCCCTGGGTTCTTCTTCGACGGCGTAATGAAGGGGCTGCAACCTGGCAGAAGGTACTTCTACAAGGTAGTGATATGGTGAATTGTGGCTACTGAAACTAATTTTGTGCTAACATTGTCATCTGAGAGTTTGATTTCCTGATAAACAGAGATAAGAGTTCAATTCGAACACTGTTTTACATTTGTGCTTTTAGGAAACGGATGAAACTCTAAGATGCTTTTACTATTGTACTGAGCAAAAATAGTTTTTTTACTGAAATAGATTTTTACATGGAAAGTGATTCGTTTAAATAGACACCTGATCAGAATATGCTCTGTTTATGTATATTCTGCAACTCTGCATTTAGATTTAGGGTTACTTGCTTAATATTTTTGAAAGAAAAATGTCACTCTAAGAGGATATTATCTAGAAGATATGAGAAGCTTACCAGCTTGGGGGCGTTCTTGAGTAGCTCAAGCTTGGCAGCCACGGTGATGGGAACCCTCATGGCCACCATCTTGATCCTCCAATAATCTAGGGATTAGGCGCCGAAGGGTTCATAACACTGTCCAAACTTCAAAAATCACGAAGGGTTGCGCCTATTCGCTGCTCAGAAAAAAATAACAATCAGTCTCTATCCCATGCAAAGTCCCATTACAAAATATAATTAGCCAATGTTCCAGTTAAGATCGACGGAGACACCACCAAAGCAGACTAAAACAATTACCAAGGGATGCCTAAAAATATCAATACCAGATCAATGATTTATTTACTTGATAATCCCGTGCTGCAGAACTTATAAGTTGTTCCTTGCTACAGCCGCACCGAGCCCCCATCACACTGTTGCAATCCTTTTTTCCTCATCAGGCTCAACCACACCACTCCGTCCATGAACTGGGCAAGAAGAGTGCATGAAGAGGCATCATTAGGCAATAAAAGGCGGCAACAAAGATTAACTAACAACGTGAATAGGAATATATAATGGTTAAAAGCGCCACCATTAGCTATATAGCAAAGAAGTTATTGAACAACCATATAAGGGGCAGTAGTAAACTCATAATTTGATCTTATTAGAAAATTTATGAAGATATTAAGAAGACAATCAATATATAAATTAATTACTCGAGTCAAATGTGAGGAAAATCTGAACAAATAAGTGGTTAAGTGTACCTCTGAAAATATCAAGTAATGAGTGCATGTTATATGAATTAGAAGTGTACAGACGGTACTTCTCAAAGCATCCATGGTGCAGTCTGTTCTATGGGTAGAAGACAAAATTATATAAAGTGCCCGACATGAATGTGTACATAGCACAAATGAATAATTAAAGGTACGCCATTGATCATTCTGATAAGTAGTAGCTTACAAACAGTAAACACTTTATTTGTGGCAGTCTAATTTTGTTCTTGATGTCATTCCGAATCCAGTAGTACAACTATACATAGTATACATGACACTTTGGGGGCTAGCAAATACTACCTATGTAAATTAATATAAGACATTTTTAGATCAGTCTGACAGTGTCAAAAAATGTCCTATATTAAGTTACAGAGGGAGTAGATCAATAGATCAAAATAAAAGGGAAGAACAGAAAACACATAAAAAGCCGATAATTATTCACATTCCGCAGATGCAGAATAATCATTCGGCTGTTCGTCCCAGGGAATCAGGGGAGTGCTCCCTGCGACGCTGCAAGTTGGTATCATTTCTTTTGCCCCTTTTGAAGGGAAATAAAAAAACAAGAGGCACACCTCGTCCAGTCTTCGAGGATTCATACGACGGTGTGGTAATGAATGGGTATGTATATTCCCTTGTGACATGCACAAATATTCGTACAACCCCTTGGTGAATCTGTCACAAAGAGTTGATGGCTTGATTCCATGTCTTACAGAAGACAATAGAAACATCCTAACTGTTTGAATGTTATGCATTCTCTGAGGTACGGGTCGCCCTGCCGGTGCGAGGAGGAATGAGGAGACATGCCAGCAGACACGAGGACGTACAAGCAGCGGCGAACCACAGCGTCGGGTGGCGCCGCCCTGGATTCTTCTTTGACGGCGTAATGAAGGGGCTGCAGCCTGGCAGAAGGTACTTCTACAAGGTAGTGATATGGTGAACTGTGGCTACTGAAACTAATTTTGTGCTAACATTGTCATCTGAGAGTTTGATTTCCTGATAAACAGAGATAAGAGTTCAATTCGAACACTGTTTTACATTTGTGCTTTTAGGAAACGGATGAAACTCTAAGATGCTTTTACTATTGTACTGAGCAAAAATAGTTTTTTTTACTGAAATAGATTTTTACATGGAAAGTGATTCGTTTAAATAGACACCTGATCAGAATATGCTCTGTTTATGTATATTCTGCAACTCTGCATTTAGATTTAGGGTTACTTGTTTAATATTTTTGAAAGAAAAATGTCACTCTAAGAGGATATTATCTAGAACTTCATATCAGGGTGCTGTCCTCTAGGCAGGAAGGCATGGATTCAACGGCGAAAACTTCTATCAGGATGGGGACCCTCTAGGCGTGATGGCATGGACCCAACAGCAAGGACATCGATCATGATGGATTCAACCAGTCTGCTCGATCATTGGATGACATAATATGCTTATGATGTGGGTTAACAGAGGTACTCTAGCCCCAACCAAACTATGGCTCATCCAACCTTCGGTCAGGTTCACTATTCTTCAATCTTAGTGCTGCATATTCCTATTTGAATCATACTTGGTGCATAAAATTAATGATTCAGAAAAATCATTTTTTTCTTTGTTACGAACAAGTCTGCAACTCTTCCAGATAGAAGATTACCACTAAAAGAGAACAACTATTAGTCTTGGTAGGTGAAGTCAGATTGTGTACTGACATTGTTGTAATCTTTGTATCCTATTTCTTGCCGCTGTTTGTGTTATTTTGCTTACACAGAATGGCATGTTTATCTAAAATTTATTTTGTCAATTGCCTTTAAATTAACAAATCAGGGTAATAAATAGAATGTGTCTGTTCCATTACCCACAACTGTATTGTTATCTACTATTGAATAGTTGGATCAATAAACTTTTCGTAATATTTTGTTGTAGAAGAGCATAATTCTACCTGCTTATAACCTGGCCCCTTCTCTCTGTAGAGTTAACTACCCATGGAGGTTTGACAAAGAGCTCGCTGGGCGAATTCGTCGGTGGGCTCAGCCGGCGAACGACACGGACACTCCGGCAAGGTCGAGCCGGCGGCTAGGCTTAGCCAAAAGGAGTGTTCTGGAGGTCATGGGCAGCAAGGGAAGTAAGTGGTAACACGAATGGGGCGCCGTGTTGCAATGAAGGGCATGGGCTTATGGGTCTTGACTCGTGAGTCATGCTTACTGGGCTAAAGGCATCTGATATTTTTTTGATTCTGTTCTAGCACCAGTTTACCTTGATAAAGATAATCTGCAACTTTATGATCAAAAGACTGGATGATTGTTGTAAATTAGCATCCTCTTTTGCAGTGGGAGAGAGGCATGGTGGTTATTTTGTATTGCAGCTCAAAACAGGTAAACATCACTTCTCCTTTGAGGAGGTGCATTGTACTCATCGATAAGTTTTGCCCCGAAATTTTTCTCATTGAGTTTTGCTACATTTGGTATTGTTCGATATGCTATCTAATATAGTGTGTGCACCCACTTCAGTTGATCAATTGTTTATCACTTAGCAGCGGGTGATTGATGGACCAACTATGCCAGTAATGTCCTTAATTTTAGAGAAGATGCAAAACCGAGAACATGCATGAGCTTGCATCCTTGCCGGCAGTGTAGCATTTTGCTGGACCATATATTCTGCCAGGAGAACTTTCAATGACCAATGGAAGCTTTGATGTATTCTTTTCAAGGAAAATTAATCGTCTATTACCCATGTCAGGTTTCGGCTCAAATTGTGGTACTTCTGTTATATGCAATTTTATTTTCTTGCTGATGCTATGTTTTGGCATTCCTTATCTTTTATGCCTTATGTGTGTCTTAGTGCTAATAAGAACTATTTTTACCAATGGTAAATCTACCTTTTCCCAATCATGTGACTTAAAGCTAATCTACTCATGGTTAGTTTTCCTCCCTGTACAAAGGTCATTTCTTTTCGGTATAGTTTTTCTTCTTTCTTTTACAGTAACATAGATCATGCTCATATGGTCACAACTTGTAAACAAAGATAGAAACGTGCATATAGATCTCTCAAGCATGCAATATTTTTCCTGGGTGACATTTTTTTACGTGGCTTTGAATCTGAAGACACCTTCGGTTGGCTCTATTTGTTGTATATAAGTTATATCTGAATATACCTTTGGGTGCTTATACCATATCTGATGGTCCTGGTAAGTTATATCTGAAGATACCTTTGGTTACCCATTTCTAGGTTCATTGGTTAATAATAGCGGAAAAAAACTCAAATGAAACCATGAGACGACATAGAGGAGCACTACTTGGGGCAGTACAACGTTATAGTGGTCGCTTTGTTGAGAGGTGAGCAAATACATGAAGGCGACGGAGCAACTGGGTGGGTGAATCATGACTAGCTCTGGTTCACTTCGATGTCTCAGTGCTCAATTTATCTTTTCCGAACGATTATTTGTCCTGCTCTTGCAATTCTCACACTTTAATGTGAGAGAAGATTCCACAAGAATTGTCACTGTTTGTGTTTAAGAGAGCCATAAGGTTTATCCATATCACAGGGAGGCATTGAGTTGTGTATTTTCTATAGACTAGATGACTGAATCTCAGTCAAGTTTTTCAAACATGCAAATTATATCACAGGTCATTCTTTATTCTTCAGCAAGGTAGACAAGGGGACTACATGGAGCAACAACACGAGAATTTAGTTATGCATTTGCTTTAGCCAAGATAACTGAATCCCAAGCAACTTTTCAAACATGCAAATTATGTTACTGTTCATGTTGCAATGCACGGGCAATTACATACAAAGGAGCAATTATCCGTTTACTAGGGATAGTCAGATGGGGAACGGGAAGAGGGACAGTGCGTGCAGTTCGTCTCGCAACGACAATGTCTTCTTTCTCTGAGAGCACGTGTGTTTGTGTAGTCAAGTCCTTATGTTTGGGCCAAGCCCAAATAGTGCAAAAAACAATTACAAATATAATATAATATTCAAAAATAGAACATTATTAAAAAACATATGTTAAAAAATGTTCCTTTTTAGAGAAGTTCCTATTTAGTAAAAAGTTAACTATTCTTGAAAAGGTGTTCCCATTTTTATGTAAACGTTAAATTTTATAAAAAATAAGAAAATTTCCACATTTAACCTTATCATCGACATTTATTAAAATTGGATATATAAAATGATGCACAATGGCACATGAAGCAGGTTTTTTTAAGCTAACCACACACTTTATTTATTGCTCAACAATGTTCTGGGGAATAGTGTTTTGAGGAATACACGTTTTTTTAATATACATGAAGCAGGTTGTGCCTCTTTTTCACCCGGTGCAACGCACGGGCATTTCTACTAGTCTACTATAATAATAATAATAATAATAATAATATATATATATATATATAATAATAAAGGGGTGATCGCTTCTTGCTTCCGTAATTTCGTCCGTTTTGGTACGTCCGCTGTTTTTACGGTAGTTCAACTTCGTATGTCAGTTTCCTTCATCCGTGAGCCAGGACAAGCGAATGAACCGGCCCATGTGTTGTGGCCCAGCGAATCTGGCCCAGGTTTCTGGCCGCTCAGGGAGGCAAAAATAATTGCTCGCGAGAGGAATCGATTACTGGACCTAGCAACCAATCCCCAAGTCTACATCCAACTGAGCCAGTCCGTGCTTGTGTCCAAATAAGCGGATTCTTATATCTACTTGATTGTACCACCTTGCTCTCTTATACTCTTTTTCAACAATTTATATACCTGTGCGATCTGAATTCAGTAAGCAGCCTCAACAATTAGTAATAAGAGGGTAAAGAGTGGGTTCCGTTTGCTCACAAATATTGAACGAGAAGGAATCCTTGAAGGAGAGAGAACCGATTAAATATAACGGAAAAGGTTGCGGCTATGGCAAGCACGCCTCGGAGAAAGAAATAAGGATTAGATGAGAAAAGGAGCGGCTACGGCGAGGCACTCCTCGGAGGACCGCACACACGAAGAAGCGTTAACGTACACAACTGCAATCAGGCTAGCATCCAAGGCTGCTGCAGGGAGATTGCCGCGTGCCGGCCCACAGGAACAGCACAGCGCTGGCCTGCAGGCTGTGTAGGATTCTCTGAAGAACGCGTTCGTCAGGCTTGCACCCCTTCTCTCCCGTCCACCAGCCCGCCTCGCCCTCGCTGCCCGCGCCTCGTATTGCTGACCACGGAGATGGCGCCTCATCTCCTCTTCATGGGTGGGGTTGGCTGCGTTGGGCGACGGTGCACAAGATGCCAGAAGGCAGATGGGTGGAGATGCCTCTGAATTTTTTTTTAGCCTCTGAAACGCTTACAGATAAAGTCATCCGCCTCAAAATACAGGGCCATACAGTAAATGATTGTCCAACATCGATTGATAGCCTAGCCGTTGGACAAGAGTTCAGATTCAGGCTGACCTCCGTAGTAGGGAGGGGAATTTAAGTAATATATTCAATCTTTAGATTTGTTTTTCCTTCAGTAGTATATTACCGCGTAGTCTCTACACAATCACAAGCCAGATGCAAGTCTTTGTAACCTGTTGTTGATGATTACAACTGATACAAATCGTACGATGGTGTACTGACCTCATTGAGCCTGCTGCTCATAGTGCTGAATTTTGCACTCCATGTTATTCGTTGCATAATAGTTATCTCTCTTCAACATGGATGCACATGGTATGTTTGTTATGTAAGGGCTATTCCCTTCAATGCTGATGAATAACTGGTCCAAGATTCCTTTTTTTAAGCTTTTAATGTTGTCTCAACTCTTAATGCAGCACATAAGATGATTGAAATGTGTCTCTTGTATGATGTTGTGCTTCCCCTCGAATAGGTTCGTCATCTCATAATGTAAATTTTGAAGGACAAATACATGACCATTAATTCGTGAAATGTAATTAAATTGGTTCACTAACAGATTGGCAAGATTTAGTAACATGGATATGGAATTTCTAAATTTCATGTTGCACGAAGATAGCAATTAATTCTCTGAGTTTTACAAAATATTATTGTTTCATCCACTATACAAGTAACTACTTGAGCAACATTTGAATTTAGTCTAGCTAATCCGCTCAGATTTGACACATGATGTGAAATTTGGGTATGCGGAATATTCTGTTTTCATTTTGTGCGTCCACATGTTGAATATGAAACGGCTTCATCTTTCTCCAACTAATCTGATATTGCACAATTCAAGGGTCACATCTGTCGAGATCTTTTTTTCAAGGTTTTCCATGCAAGATTGGAATCAAGACTACTCATTTGTAATAATATGTTTGCCATTAGGGTACCATTTGAGGCTATAACAAAATTAGGCCAACACATTTAACTTAGATCAAAAAATATTTCACATTTATTTATGATATCCAGTCATGTTTTACTTATGATCTCTTGATTATATATTTTATGTTTTCGTAATTGAATTTTAGGCACGCAAGAAGTTCACTTTCCGGTATGGGGGAGTCGATGTGTTCATTTCTTAAGTAATGCATTTATTGCCCACAGTTCACTCATTCACCCCACATAGCCCATGTCTTGAATTGGCGCCCCAAATAATCCAACCTCTATCAATCCATTATCACAGTTCCTACACCTGGCCAACCCTGGTTCATGGAAACCGACATTTCCTCTGTAGCGAAGCACATACGTTGAGCTAGGAAGTATCTCACGTAGGGTGACCCTCACATCCTGCTCGATGAGATTAGTTTTTTTTATGATGGCGCGACTCAATGACATGTGTATCGTGTAGTGGCCAAGCTCATCACTTTGGGATTGCCCATGTTCAGAGGTCTTGTGACCAGGTGAACACCATGGCCAACGTCTGCAAGCACGGGAAGAACGATAAGCGATGACACGGGTGGTGCGGTTGAAATAGAGGCATAGACCTGTGGAGGGGGTGCGTCTTCAGTCATACTTTTTGGGTTAGGGGTGTGATGTTTTTTCTCCCGTTGCAACGCACGAGCATGTTTCCTAGTATATATATAGGGTGGGTCTATTCTACCAACACCCTTAAGACCTTATTCTACCAACAAATTCTTATTCTACCAACACTACTACCCCTCGGAACAGAAACCCGAACAGCCCCCCCCCACCACCCACCCACCGAGTCAACCTCGCGCACTCACCCCTTCTTCCCCGAAGGACCCAGCCTCCCTCCTACTCCTGGTTTCCCCCCACCACGGCCAACATCCATGACGACCTCCCACCCAACCTCCGGCCACGCCCGGCCCACCCAAACACCGGATCCCGTGGGATCCTCCTCCGCCTCCCTCCTCATGCGCCTGCCCCGGCCTCCCACCGCCGCCCTCACCTCCCCGTCCCACTGCATCAGCCACTGGATCGACGCCGGCCTGCCGCCCACTGGATCGACGCCGGCCCGCAGCCCCACAACCTCCACCCCCATCGCCCTCCCACCCGAGAGCAGCCATGGCGCCCCTCGCCCCCCTCTACTTCTCGCCAACGCCTCCAATGGCCGTGGACGCCGGCGACCGTCGGATCCGGCCTCCACCGCGCCTGTAGCCACGGGATCTGTGGACCCCCCTACGTGTGTGTTCCCCCGTCAGCTCCACCGCGCCGGCCACCAGTCCAGCGGCTCCACCGGCGGCGCGGCTCGGCCGAGCATGCAATTCACCCCCACGATGGGCAGTGGTGGCTCTTCCCTCGAGCCGACAGGCTCCCTAGCCGACTCTGCCCACGGGTGTGCAGTTCTGCCCACGCGGGCGTGCAGCTCCACCAACGGGGGCTTGCAGTTCGGCCCACGGCACCGACCTCCCTCACCAAACTTCTCCTCCGGCGAGCTCGTGCTCTCCTTCCCGGCTGCATCCCAGCTTACCTCCCCCGTTGGCCTTGCAGTTCACTGACTCCGGCCACTCCCACCAAATCTCCAGCGGGAGGCAGCTCGCAGCCCGCCGGCGTGCAGTTTCGGCAGCCGGCGCACATGTGATTTTCGGATCGGGCATCGCGCATGGTGTCAATTCGGTGCGGGTGCAGTGCGGTTCAGTGCTCGGTTCAGTCCAGCTGCTGCGCGCCTCCAGCCGTGCGGGGCGCCGCCTCATCCAGCACAGCTCACCGGCCTGCTCGCCTATGGCAATTTTTTTGCAGTTCACTATTTTGGTTTTCCTCTGAAAGAGAAATCGAAGTGCAAATGCAGTCTACTGTTGTTTGCTCTTGAGGGTCACTTCACTGCCTGCCCGGGCGGAGTGCATTTTTGCATGTTTTCCAGCTCAACCGCACTTGCACATTTCATTTTCAGCTCAAACCGCACTGCACAGCTCAACCACAAATGCACTGCACTGCACAGCTCAACCGCACTGCACCAAATCACCCATGTAGTTCATTTTTTCTGTTCAGTTTTGCTTTGTTCTGCATGTGTGGTGCAGTTCTCTTCTGGTTATGATACAGTGCGATGCTGGGAAGACGCGGGATATAGTGCAGTTCGGTGTGCGTGTCATGTGTAGTTTGCGAGCGATGTGGCGTGCAGTTCCCTAGCATGAGCACCTTGTTCGTGGATGTGGGTTTTGTTTTTGCAATTCACTGTTCGTGTTCGAGTAGTCCAAAAGCATGTTTCTCTGTGATGTGGGATGTACAGTTGTATGCAATTGTAATTGTGTAGTCCAAAAGTATGTTTTCTGTGATGTGGGATGTACAGTTGTATGCAATTGTAATTGTGCAATCCGCTTCACCTCGTCTCATGTAGTTCACTTCAATTTGTGACGTGGTTCACTTCCTCACCATTGTGAATTACACTTGTCTCGTGCAGTTTCGTGTGTTCTCAAAAAAAAGTGCTACCAAGAGGTTCACTCCTCGTCTTCAAGAAGCTCATAAGTTACAGTAGTAGTTCATTTGAAAAAAATGTGCCTTCATCCAGGCAAATTGATGTGGTCACAAATTGACAAAAAATGATGTGGTTCACTTGCAAAATTGATGTGGTTCACAAAAATTGGCAAATTGATGCGGTTCACTTGGCCCATCCCCGTGGTCCACTCTCACTCATAAAAAAAGTTACAAAAAAGAAGAAAAGTAAATTATGCAGTTCTCTTGTCAGTCTGATGCAGTGCGGTCATCAGTCTGAAGCAGTGCGTTCTTCTGTCCGATGCAGTTCCCTCGTCGATTTTGGTGTCGCGAAAAACAGAGTGTCCGCATTTTGATAAAATCAAATCTGCTCTAAACCGTAAGGAATTAGAGAGGGTGTTCTACATGAAAAAGTTTCGCCTCGTCGATATATTTCCGACGTCGTATCATTTGAATCATTCCGACCAGCGGTTTGTAAAAATTCGCAAAAAAACGGCCGCTGGCACCCGTCGTCTGCCGTACCATTTTCAAAATTATTTTAAAACCGTAAGGAATCTCAAAACAAATTCTACATATGAAAGTTGTGCCTTGTCCGTAGCTTTCCAACGACGTATCACACGCCTCGTTTCGACAAACAGTTAAAAAACTGAGCGAAAACAGTACCGAAAATTTGCAAAAAAATTGAAAAACAGAATTCCGCGATTTAGTAAATTTGAAACTGCTCTTAAACCGTAAGGAATTAGAGGAAGTAATATATATGAAAAAGTTGCGCCTCGACGATATCTTTCCAATGGAGTTTCATTTGCTTAATTCTGACAAGCAGTTTAGAAAAAATCGCGAAAATACGCTCGCTGCCACTCGTCGTGCGCCGCACAATTTTCGAAACTGCTCTTAAACCGTGAGGAATCTCGAAAAAAATTCAACATGGCGAAGTTGCGCCTAATCCATAGCTTTCCAACGGTATACTACATGCCTCATTCCGACAAACGGTTTAAAAACTGGAGCGAAAACAGTACCGAAAAAGTCGCGTACAGTTTTTTCGACGAGAAGTTCACTCGTCTCAGTACTGCAGTGCGCTTGCTTCAGAAAGTCTAATATATATACAGCCGGTCTATTCTGCCAATATTGGCAGAATAGTTATTCTGCCCACACTTTCGAACTGCACGCTCAACGCGTGGGCACTGCACTTTCTGAAGCAAGCGCACTGTAATACAGAGACTAGTGAACTTCTCGTCGAAAAAACTGCACGTGGTGTTTTTCGGTACTGTTTTTGAGCTAGTTTTTAAACCGTTTGTCGAAACGAGGCATGTAATATACCGTTGGAAAGCTATGGATTAGGCGCAACTTTTCCATGTTGAATTTTTTTCGAGATTCCTCACGGTTTAAGAGCAGTTTCGAAAACGGTGTGCGCCCGACGAGTGGCAGCGAGCGTATTTTTGCGTTTTTTTCGCAAACTGCTTGTCCAAATGAAGCAAATAATACGCCGTTGGAAAGATATCGTTGAGGCGCAACTTTTTGGTATATATTACTTTCTCTAATTCCTTACGGTTCAGAGCAGTTTCAAATTTACTAAATCGCGGAATTCTGTTTTTTCAAATTTTTACAATTTTTTGGTACTGTTTTTGCTCCAGTTTTTTAACCGTTCGTCGAAATGAGACGTGTGATACGCCGTTGGAAGCTACGGATGAGGCGCAACTTTCATATGTAGAAATGTTTTTGAGATTCCTTACGGTTTTAAATTAATTTTGAAAATGGTGCGGCGAACGACGGGTGACAGCGGCCGTTTTTCCGCAAATTTTTACAAACTGCTGGTCGGGATGATTCAAATGATACGCCGTTGGAAAGATATCGACGAGACGCAACTTTTTCATGTAGAACACCCTCTCTAATTCCTTACGGTTTAAGAGCAGTTTTAAAATTACCGAAATGCGGACACTCTGTTTTTCACGACACCAAAATCGACGAGTGTACTGCATCGGACAGATAACCGCACTGCTTCAGACAGAAAACCGCACTGCATCGGACGGGCAAACGAACTGCATGATTGCTTTTGTTCGTTTTCTAACAAAAATATACGTGAAATTTCCCTAACATTTTTTTTGGAACTTCACATTGGGCGTATGTGCACCGCAACACTACCGAAAGTGAACCACATTATTTTTTCTGTCGTTTTCCTAGTTTTTTTGCGTTTTACTTTGGGCATAAGTGAACCGCAATACTATCGAAAGTGAACTGCAACACTATCAAAGTGGATCGCATTACTTTTTTGTCCATCCCTAACAATTTTGCACTTCACATTGAAACGTAAGTGAACCACATTACATTTTTTGTTTCCCTAACATTTTTGCACTTCACATAGAGCACAAGTGAACCCCAACACTCTTCAAAGTGAACCGCATTAATTTCTTTACACTGTTTAATGAACTGTATTTTTTACACTGTTTTTTGTGTGTGTTTTGTTCTGAGCTGCATGGGACCAAAGTAGTGTACTGCATGTGTATAAATTTCTATTACCTATCGAGCAAACCACAAGCATCCTTAACAACTGGGCATTTCGCACAATAGCCTGCGGTAAACAGAAGCGAACTGCACGCCTGTGACCACCGTCCTATAGAGCAGAGCAGGTACATGGGTTTTGAAAGTGGACCACACATTTGGGAAAAATAAACAGCACACACATGCTGGATGAGCTGAAAAACTTGCAAAAATGCACTCCGCGGGGGGCAGGTAGTGAACTAACCCTCAAGAGCAAACAACAGCGGTGCATTTGCACTTCGATTTCTCTTTCAAAGGAACACCAAAACAGTGAACTGCAAAAAAATAAATAGCCAAAGGCGAGCACGCCGACGAGCTGGGCTGGATGAGGCGGCGGCCCGCGCGGCTGGAGGCGTGCAACTGGGCCAGGGCGCACACATGCGAGGCTGGAGATGACGAGGAAGCCGCTGTGCTCGATTCCCGTCGAGCAGCAGGGCGCCGGCGACGATGACCCTCGTCGGATCCGGGCGAGGTGGCTCGCGGGGGGGGGGGCATCCAGGCACGGGGAGGCGAGGTAGGGGCCCGGTTGCAGCGGAGGGTCAGGAGTGATCGGTGCGTCGGGTCCCGACGTGGTGAACGACCTTGAATCCTCGCCACGTGCCCGTAGAGATTGAGATCAACGGCGAGGAGCAACCCGACCTCCTCTGGTTGCCATCGCATAGGAGGCTACTAGGAGAAGTGAGCTCGCCAGCGAGGGAGAAGGAGCTCAGCTGGCGGCTACAATGCTCTCAATCCCGATCTGGATCGAGCTAGCAGAGAGGGAAGTGGAGTGGGTCGGGGCACGACCGTGCAGGAGGAGGTTGGAGGGGGCGGGGCGGGTGAGGGGACGGTGCAGAATGGGGCCCTCCGGCCGGCGCGGGGCACCCCCTCTCCGAACTCGCCGGCGGAAGCCTGGTGGGGCACCCCCTCCCCGTGGTTGTAGGTAGCGGCGGTGGCTGCCGGGTAGAACTGGTGCGGGGGCGCAGCGTGGGAGGTAGTGGCGCGGTGCGGGAGGGAGGCGACGCGGAGGTGCGGGGAGGGAGGCGGCGCGGCACGGGAGGGAGGCGGCGCGGCGACAGGGTGGTAGGTGGAGATCGTGCGGGAGTGGAAGGTGGAGGTCGTGCTACCATAGGATAAGGTTGGTGGGTTTTTTTATTTGACCCACGCAGTTCGGTCGAGTCTTTCGCGTGGTTAGTTTGTAGCTACGGGTACGTTGGAGGGTGTTGGCAGAATAAGGTGGGTTAATGGTAGAATAAGGTCTTAAGGGTGTTGGTAGAATAGACCCACCCTATATATATATATATAGGTATAGAACCAAAAGCAGTGAAGAATAACCTCAAATGACGAATTTGAAAAGTTTGACGAAATTGCAAATGATGAAAAACTCAAATTTGAAGAATGTCAAAAAGAGGTGTTGGCGTTACCCACCGTATAAGAACTATGATGATTTCAGACACCGCGTACAATTGTCGTAGGGTTCTGAGAATCAAGTTCTTCATTAATTTCTTCACACTAAGAGGGTTAGTCTTCATTGATTGAAGAAAAACGTTACTTCGTGTGTTGTGCATCAAAGTCATCAAGAATGCATAAGCGTTAGGATGTGTGTCCTTTTCAAAGGACATTCGAAGATTCTAAGATGTTTAGCTCACACCGCAACATGCAAAACCTTCTCTCATCCAAGGGCTTTGTGAAGATATCTGCAAGCTGGTCTTCAGTCTTCACGTGGTCGATGACGATGTCTCCCTTCAGCACATGATCACAAAGAAAATGGTGACGAATCTCAATATGCTTTGTCCTTGAGTGTTGCACTGGGTTGTGGGCGATCTTGATGGTGCTCTCATTGTCGCAGTAGAGTGGCACTTTCTTCACGTTGACGCCATAGTCCTTGAGGGTTTGCTTCATCCATAGTAACTGAGAGCAGCAGGCGCCAGCAGCAATATACTCAGCCTCAACAGTAGAAAGTGAGACGCAGTTCTGCTTCTTCGAGGACCAACATACAAGAGATCATCCGAGGAAATGGCATGTGCCTGATGTTGACTTGCGATCCACTCGATCACCAGCATAATCAGAATCAGAATATCCAGCAAGATCAAGTGATGAGCCCTTGGGATACCATAATCCAAGCGTTGGGGTGTGAGCCAAATATCAAAGAATTTGTTTCACAGCCTGGTGGTGTGATTCCTTCGGTGACGCTTGAAAGCGGGCACACATGCAAGTGCTAAGCATAATATCTGGCCTAGATGCACACAGGTTAAGCAGCGAACCAATGATGGAGCGATATACCTTCTGATCGAAATCTTTACCATTTTCGTCAGTGTTGAGTTGGCCATTTGTTGGCATTGGTATCTTGAGGCCTTTGCAATCTTGCATTCCGAATTTCTTCAGGCAGTCTCTGAGGTATTTCTCCTGAGATATGAAGATGCCATTGGGTTGTTGATGAATTTGAAGCCTGAGGAAGAATTTCAACTCCCCCATCATAGACATCTGATATTCTTCTTGCATCATATGAGCAAATTCGTCACTGTATTTCTAGTTAGTGCAACCAAAGATAATATCATCAACATATATTTGGCATATGAACAGTTCACCATCATAAGATTTAGTAAAAAGAGTAGGGTCAAGTGAACCGGGCTTGAACCCTTTTTTCTTCAGGAATTCCTTCAGTGTATCATACCAAGCCCTAGGGGCCTGCTTGAGGCCATAGAGAGCCTTGTTGAGTCTGAAGACTTTGTCAGGATGCTTTGGGTCCTCAAAACCTGGTGGTTGAGCAACATATACTTCTTCCTCAAGCTTACCATTGAGGAATGCACTTTTCACATCCATTTGATATAAGAGGATATCATGATGGTTAGCATATGCAAGCAATATACGAATGGCTTCAGGCCTAGCAACAGGTGCAAATGTTTCATCAAAATCAATACCCTCAACCTGTGTGTAGCCTTGAGCTACAAGACGAGCCTTATTCCTCACCACTTGGCCATTTTCGTCTTGTTTGTTGCGGTAGATCCACTTAGTGCCGATGATATTGTGCTTGCGTGGATCAGGACGCTTGACAAGCTCCCACACATTGTTGAGCTCGAATTGACGCAATTCATCTTGCATCGCTTGAATCCATTCAGGTTCCAGAAAGGCTTCATCAACTTTGGTGGGCTCTGAAATAGAGACAAACGCGTAATGCCCACAAAAGTTAGCTAAATGTGTAGCTCTTGAGCGAGTGAGGGGACCAGGTGCATTGATGTTGTCGAGGATCTTCTCAATCTGCACTTCATTTGCCACTCATGGATGTGCTGGACGAGGGCCTTGATGTTGTTGTTGCCGTGCAGAATCCTCAGCATCATTTTCGTCAGGATGTTCATTTTCTTCACGACGAGGAACGACCACTTCTTCATCAGCAGCTATTTCTTCACTGGGCACAATTTCACCCGTGCCCATCAGCTTGATAGATTCCTCAGGTGGCATTTCATCTAGCATAGGAGGCAGGTGCTCTCTTTGTCAGCCGTTAGTTTCATCGAACCGCACATCTACAGTTTCAACAACCTTGTGGTGGAAGGAGTTGAAGACTCTGTAGGTGTGCGAGTCCTTTCCGTAACCAAGCATAAAACCTTCATGTGCTTTCGGTGCGAATTTAGAATTGTGATGAGGATCTCTAATCCAACATTTAGCACCGAAGACTTTGAAATAACTCACATTGGGTTTCTTGTCAATGAGGAGTTCATATGAGGTCTTCTTGAGGAATTTGTGAAGATATACCCGGTTGATGATGTGGCATGCAGTGTCAATTGCCTCAGGCCAGAAGTAACGAGGAGTCTTGTATTCATCAAGCATAGTGCGCGCCATCTCGATGAGGCTTCTGTTCTTGCGCTCCATGACTCCATTCTGCTGAGGAGTGTAGGGAGCAGAGAGCTCATGAGTGATACCAAGTTCATCAAGATAATCATTGAGGCCTGTGTTCTTGAACTCAGTGCCATTGTCACTCCTGATGTGCTTGATCTTGAGACCATAATTCGTCATGGCCCGATTGGAGAATCGTCTGAAGACATTCTAAACTTCAATCTTGTGGGTAATGATGTGCACCCAGGTGTAGCGAGAGTAGTCATCAACAATGACGAATCCATAGAGAGATGCTGCATTGGTTAGTGTGGCATAATAGGTAGGACCATACAAATCCATGTGAAGTAATTCAAAAGGACGAGTAGTGGTCATGATTTTCTTCGCCTGGTGCTTGGCTCTGGTCATCTTTCTAGACTCACAAGCGCCACAGAGGTGATCCTTGACGAATTTGACACCTCGACGCCAATGATGTGCTTCTTCTTGATGAGAGTGCTCAAATTCCTCATTCCAGCATGTCCAAGTCGTCGATGCCATAGCCAGCATTCCGAAGCTTTTGCCATTAGACATGTTGCAGGCTGAGGACCTGTAGAGAAATCTACAATATACAAGTCACCTCTCCTAAAGCCTTCGAAGACTTTGGATTTGTCAGATTCCAACAGCACAATGCATCTATATTTGCCAAAGATGACAATCATATCAAGATCACAAAGCATTGAGACAGACATGAGGTTGAACCCAAGGGACTCGACAAGCATCACCTTTTCCATGTGCCGATCCTTTGAAATGGCAACCTTACCTAGACCCAATACCTTGCTTTTTCCTTTGTCAGCGTATGTGATATGCTTTAGATGAGACGGAGTAAGGGGAGCATCAGTGAGGAGATTCCTATCTCCAGTCATGTGATTCGTGCAGCCACTGTCCAAGATCCATTCAGTGGCTGAAGGTGTTTCATCCTGTAGAAGCATTAGTCTGACTTACAAGTTCATATACTTCAAAGTGAAGAATATGATAATGATCAATTTCGTCAGACAATTTCATCAATGTATAATATCAAGCAGCGTAAGGGATGTGTGAAATGAAGCATTCATTCCAGCATGATTAGCCTGCATCCCAACTGGCATTTTGTCAGGTCTTCAGCAAATTCATCAGACATTTAGTTGTCTGAAGACCTGACCCTGCAGAAGAGATTAGTTCTTCTTCTTAACCACCCACATCTGAATGGGTGGCTGAGAAGCAATGTGACGAAGTGCATTGATGGAGAACTTAGGCATTGAAGAATATGCATTTCTCTTCACAGCAGGGTTATATTAATTGAAGGAATAAGCAGAGAAGTTTTTCGAAGATTTGTGAACATAGTGGTTCGAAGAATAATGCTCATATTCATCAACTCGCTGTTTGTTTCCCTGCGAAACAGAGGCATTAGTGCGACCATAAGTGGGTCTGCGTCCATTTGACGACTTTGATCCCTGTGAAGAATTTGCCCTGGGAAGTTTCTTCTTCATCGGTGGTGTCATGATGACATTCACGTGAAGATTTTCCAGAAGACTTTTAGGAACCCATATTTTCTTCACAGGTGGACCGTTCCTGCAGTTAGTACCAATGAATCTGGCAAAGACCTCACCGTTTTGATTCTTGAACAATTTATAGTTGGAGTCAAATGACTCATCTGAAGAATATGAAGAATCACAAGTATAGCCAGATAAAGTGGATGGGTCTACTGGAGGTCCCTTGGCAGCAACCCATGTGGTTTTGGGATACTGCTCAGGCTTCTAGTATGAACCATCAGCATTGAGCTTTTTCTCAAAGGCAATACCCTCTTTCCTAGGGTTCCTGTGAAGAATTTGCTTTTTGAGCACGTCACACAGGGTTTGATGCCCTTTGAGGCTTTTGTACATGCCAGCGGCATATAATTCCTTCAGTCCTGCATTTTCATCAGTATCACTGGTGGCTTCCTCAGATGAGGGGTTAGTGACCACCGTAGCAGTTGAAGCAATTACATGTACAGAAGCATTGGAACATTCAGCTGAAGAATTAGCATTATCACGTTCAAGGCATTTTAAGCATGGTGCA
This sequence comes from Elymus sibiricus, assembly GCA_039707655.1. Lineage (NCBI taxonomy): Eukaryota > Viridiplantae > Streptophyta > Magnoliopsida > Poales > Poaceae > Elymus > Elymus sibiricus. The sequence goes on from CM077668.1 coordinate 156,151,961, forward strand.
ACAAATTCTTCCTGAGCGGTACTGATCTGTTGAGCGAGGAGTGAATCATTTTCTTTTTGAAGATCATCATGAGACGCTCTCAGCTTCTCGAGATCTTGCTTCCTTTGAAGAAATTCATTGGACAGCTTCTCATGTTCAGCTGAGAGGGACACATGACGACTTTCAAGTTCGTCATATTGAGACTTAAGCCTTCTAAGATCCTTAGACAAATCTTGACTACGATCCATTTCCTCGTCCAACAGGTCATCGCTTTTGTCTAGCAGTTTTTGAATCTTTTCTATGGCATGTTGTTGCTTAGTTGCAATTTTAGCAAGTTTCTTATAGCTTGGTTTAGATTCACACTCAGAGTCATCATCACTGGAAGTTTCAAAGTAAGCTTCTCGAGAGGTTACCTTTGCACCTCGAGCCATGAAGCAATAGGTGGGAGTGTAGTCATCAGCACAGTCATCATTGTTGGTGGAGATACCATTTTCCTCATTGTTGAAGATGGACTTGCCAACGTATTCAGTAGTGAGTGCAAGGCTTGCCATACCAGTTTCTGACTCCTCCTCAGATTCCTCATCTGGCTGATCATCAGATTCTTCTTCAGAATCCATTTCCTTCCCAAGGAATGCACGAGCTCTGCTAGAACTAGACTTCTTGTGAGATGAGGACTTTGATGAAGACTTTGAGGACTTTGATGAAGACTTTGAGGACTTCTTCTTTTTCCCATCAGATTCATCATCATCCCTGCTCTTCTTCTTCTTCTTCAGCCAAAGAGGGCAGTCGGCGATGTAGTGGCCTGGCTTCTTGCATTTGTGACAGGTTCTTTTGTTGTAGTCTCGAGCAGACGCTTCTCCAGTGTTCTTCGAGTCATACTTTGAAGACTTTCCAAATCTGTTCTTTTTGGAAAACTTTTGGAACTTCTTCATCAGCATAGCCAGTTCTCTGCCAATTTCCTCAGCACCATCAGAACTGCTCTCATATTCCTCTTCTTCTTCTTCGGATGAAGAAATATTCTTGGCTCTTGCTTTAGCCTTCAAAGCGCAGGGACGACCATAGCTGGGTCCATACATATCTCTCTTTTCTGCTTGCTGAAATTCATGTGTGTTGAGCCTCTCAAGAATGTCAGCAGGATCCAGTGACTTGTAATCTGGGCGCTCTTGAATCATCAGTGCCAAAGTGTCGAAGGAATTGTCCAGAGACCTCAGCAACTTCTTCACCACCTCATGATCGGTGATGTCAGCAGCACCAAGAGCTGGAAGCTCATTGGAGATATCAGTGAGGCGGTTGAAGGTTTGCTGCACATTTTCATTGTCGAGTCTTTTGAAGCGATTGAAGAGATTGCGCAGAACATCAACTCGGGAGTCACGTTGAGTGGAAACACCCTCATTTACTTTTGAAAGCCGGTCCCAGATAAGCTTCGAGGTTTCCGGTGCACTCACTCTGCCAAACTGTCCTTTGTTGAGATGACCACAGATGATGTTCTTCGCTTGAGAGTCCAGTTGCTTGAATCTCTTCACATCAGCAGCATTGATACTTGGTGGAATGGTGGGGACGCCGTTCTCAAGGACGAACCAGAGATCATTGTCAATAGCCTCAAGATGCATTCGCATCTTGTTCTTCCAATAGGGATAGTCTGTGCCATCGAAGACGGGGCACGCAGCGGAGACCTTGATCATACCTGCGGTCGACATAACTAAAACTCCAGGCGGTTAAACCAAAATCACACAGAACAAGGAATTACCTTGCTCTGATACCAATTGAAAGTGCAGGTTATCTCCCAGAGGGGCGGTGAATGGGAGATTATTAGAAATTTGTCAAACTCTGATGAATTTGACGAAGATCAGAGTGAAGAAATAGAAACGCACGGGAAACTAAGTCATCACAGAATCAGAGTACATGCAAACAGCATACATAAGGGTGAAGAACATGCAATCATACAATCATACACGCATGAAGAATATGAACTGAGGAAATAAGCGATGGAAATATCAAATACTTCAGTTCAAATTCGTGAGAGGATAGATCACAAATTCTTCAGCAGCGGAATAAAGTTAGAGAGGGTGAGGAATTTGAAACCAGGTTGGCTCGGTGAAGACAATGGAATTTGGTAGACCAGTTCTAGTTGCTGCATCAACTGTACGTCTGGTTGAGGCGGCTGAGTTGCAACTCAGAGGACACTTAGTCCTCACCGTATTCCTCTTGAGCTAAGGTCACTTAGACCTCGCCCAATCACTCGTGGTAAGTCTTCAAGGTAGACTTCCAAAACCTTCACAGACTTGTTCACCGGCACGCCACAATTACTCTTGGGTGCTCAGAACATGACGCCTAACAGTCTGGAGGAATGACAGTACTCAAAGGTAACAAGCGTCGGATCACACAGATCAATCTCTTCAGTGATACTCAATCACTTAGGCTCTGGTTGGGTTTTTCCTCACTTGGATTCTCACAAAGTCGTCAGAGGATGGGTTGCTCTCAAATGACAAGTGTCAAGTTCTCTCGGAGCCGCCAACCAACAAGTGGTTGTGGGGGCGGCTATTTATAGCCAGGGGGCAACCCGGCATACATTGTCATAAATGCCCTTGTCTGATTCGACCGTTGTCAGGATAAGGATCCACTCGACAGCTGGCACGCGGCGCAGCAACGATCGGAAAATTGTACTCTCAATTTCGTCAAGGCACTGAATTTCCTCACTTTAGGCAGATCGCACTGGCGAACTCCTAACTCCTCAGCCTGACCAAATTCCTCAGCGACCAGATGAACTTTGTCACTGTCGCTAGCAAATGCGTCAGCTCTACTAGAGATTTCCAAAGGCTTCACTCGAAGCGGCTTGTGTGTATAGGTTTGAGAAGTTTTGAGCATCACTTTGGAAATGTGAAATATGTTTCACCTAGACCCCCTTTAATAGTACGGTTTTTCCTATGACTCAAATAAGAAGAAAAGAAACTAGGAAAACCAAAGTCTTCAACCTTCAAAGTCTTCACATAAATTTCTTCAAAGGCCATACCAATTTCATCATCAAATTCTTCACTTGAAGAAATCTATTTTTAGGGGTCGTCTTCCATGTGTTAAACCAAATCTTCAGGGACTCTGTCTCCTGTGTATACTCACAAACACATTAGTTCCTCAACCTATTTGTCTTAAATACTCCAAAACCACTAAGGGGGCACTTGATGCACTTATAGTTCTACTGACCATTTCGTGCCACCACGTGTCCCACTTTTTTAATGGCAAGGAGGTGCCATCCGGGCAGCTATTTGAGTAGACAGGAGGCGTGCGAGCGAAGTCGGCAGCGCAGGCTGACCGAGAGGCGTGCGACCAGTCCTGTGCTGCGCAGGCTGGCCGGGAGGCGTGCGAGCAGTACGCTACGCAGGCTCACCGGGAAGCGAGCCCTTTGACCTCCATCGCCGCCCGCCTCGCTCTCAACTTCTCCATTAATGGCACCCGAGCTGCTATTTAATAGGCGGCCTTACTGATCTCTCTTCGCCTCCCATTCCCCTCTCGCCCGAATCCTATCTTCTAGAGCTCCACCCACTCCATGGCGCACAAGGATCATCTGCCACTAGTCTTCCGGTTTGGTTAAGTCGACTCTGAGCCGAAGGAAATAGAAAATAAGGAGGAATGGGACCTCAGGACATGGCCCTGAATGAGCTAGCCGTGGCGGATGTTGCCCCCGCGCCTGTCCTAGCTCCTATCCCCGCGCCCGCGCCAGCGACCATCCCCGTGGCATTGACGGGCTGGTCACCGAGCACCATCGCAGAGCTGGAAACCGCGGGCGTCAGCGAGGTCCCCGCGGACCCACGCGAGCTCGTGTACGTACCAGCGCCAGTGCCCCCGCCTGTGCTCGTGCATGCCCCAGCACCCACCGTGGCGCCGGTCCCTGAGCGTTTTCCTGCACCAGCCACACTCGTGCCCATGCACGCGCCTGCACTCGCTGCGCCCCCCTCAGCGTCATGGGACGCCACCATCGACCGCTACCTCATAGCGCCGCGATTCGCCATCCCCCCGCGCCCCGCCCGTCGATCGCGTGATGAACGGCCCTTGGATTTGGAAGTCCATAACATTCTGGGATGGCTTGAAGACTTGAACAACGGTGTCCCAGACAACGACAACACCGGCGCAGCACGCCGCCGCCGCTGCAATTAGTTTTTTTGTTTAATATTGTATCCCGATCGTATGAATGTAAAAGCAAAGTGTCACTGAATGAAATCTATGGTTTTGATGAACTTAGCGTTTTTCTCTGAATGTATAGACTTACCAAAGTAAAAAAAACATCAATGTCTTTCTCTGAATAAAACACTCATCGCAAACGTTTCATACTGAACACCCGTATGCAAAGCAAGAGCTGGGATTCCTTCGCAACTAAGCCAAGGGAAAAATGTGGCGCGCAGGTTTTGTGCATCTCTTCATCGCAAACGTTTCAGACTGAACACCCGTATGCAAAGCGAGAGCTGGGTTCCTTCGCAGCTAAGCCAAGGGAAAATGTGGCGCACAGGCCTTGTGCATCTCTTCATCACAAACAATTTTGCATGATGACCCGTGTGCAATGACGTACAGACAATGTGGTAAGATTTGCATCTGTCATGTTGGGTATAATTGCCATTTGTTAAAATGGAAAAATTGGCATTTGTCAATCTAGTAACATTGCCATTTGTCAACCTAGTAACACTGCCATTTCTGATCCTCAGAAAAAAAACACTGCCATTTGTCAAATTTTGCAGCTAAAAATCACTAGTACTGTAATTTTTGCAAATGAAATTAAGTAAGCATAGATTTCATTCATAGATTAAGCAGTCATTCTTTATACAAATAGTTCAACTCGACAGCTGAACCGAACAAACTTTTACCCAATTGTTGCCAACCATGTACTTAAATAGCTTGTTCAACTACATATACTAGCTAAATTTAAGTACGTAGTACAGTTCAACCATATCTATAGTCAGATGAACTGAACAAAATAGCCCCTAAAGACTACTACTACGGAGGGGCTTTGTACTACTTCCTGCAGCCTCTCCTCTGCCGAGCGCGCTCAGTAAGAGGCCGAGGAGGAGGAGCCTACTAACGAGCTAGAGAAGCGGAATCCGGCGCCTGCCACTGCTGCACCTTTAGCGACGCCCAGCTCGAACGCCCTCTGCCGCTCCAGACGATCCCTGTAGCGGTGGGACTCCTCGTATATCTCCACATTCCATGGGACTGCAGCGGCTTCTGCTGTAGCTACGGCGGCGGTAAGACGCTTTGCGTGCTCGACCAGGCACTCCTCCTCCTCCTGCAGGAACTCGATGTAGCGCGCGGCAAGGTCGCTGATGCTCGTGTGGGTCTCCACATCCTGCCTTCGGGCCACGGTGGCGGAGCGGGTGATGACCCCGACGGTCGACGGTGGGGTGGTGGCCACGACGGCCGATGGTGGGGTGGCGGCCACCTCCCGCCTTTGGGCCGCGGTGGCGGAGCGGGTGATGGCCACGGCGGCCGACGGTGGGATGGCGGCCACGATGGCCACCACCCGCCTTCGGGCCACGTTAGCGGAGCAGTCGATGCCCCTGGCGGGCTTTGGTGGTGTGGCGGCCGACGGTGGGGTGGCGGCAACGGCTGCCGGCAACAGCTGTCGTCGGGAAGCACCGGCGGAGCGTGTGGCGGGTGTTGTGCGCACACCCAATAGGGACGCCACGGGTAGTACATGCCGCCGGGGACTGCGCCACCGCCGCGGTGTAGCCTCCCAGCTGGAGTTGTCCTCAGACGATGGCGGAGTGGCTGAGCGACGATGACGGACCAGTGCCATTGGTGATGGTGGGAGAAGCAGACGAGATAAGCTATGGGGAGGGAGGGGCAAATGCGATGCCGACTTGCCGGCCGTGACTGTTTATATAGCAGGCCGGTAAGCACTGGGGTTTTTTGGGATTTCGCCGAGTCGGGCGGGAAGCTTGCACGGTTCTGCGCGGGAACCTACGCTATTGCGTAGGAACGGGCTCACCGATGATTCATTGGCGCCTCTTCGAGCTAACGTTTGGCCAAAAGAACGCCTATGCAGTGCTCAAGCTTGCGCTCGAAGCCTTCTACGGCAGCGCAGTGACAAGACGTGCGAGAGGAGGACGAAATGACACGTACACAAACAGTTAATAAAAAAACATTTGTGATTTAATTACCTAGCACACGGCCGCTCTCTACGTAGCGTCGCGAACGATTGTTCGCCCACTGTGTGATGTGGAACGCGACGTAGTTTCACATCACGCCGCCGGCTCGCAACTGCCGGCCGGCTTGTAGACGGCCATTCCCTGCGTGTTCAACTGTTCTATGCGTGTGGTTGTTCGCGGTTGAGGTGGCGCGGCGCGCTCTACTCACGTCACGCCCCACGCGCTCTGCTCATGTATCGCCGCGCGCGCTCTGCTTGCGTCCCTCCGCGCGCTCTGCCCACGTCCCTCCACGTGTGCTACAAGCGTTTCGGGCCGGCGCACGATCATGTACATTCGGGGTGCCTTATGCATGCGGTTACGCCGGACGCGGCGCCACTACACACTTACGTGCGGCAAAAACTGGCTTGCGGACATGCCGAGAATCCCAGCTGCCTGGCCCTCATTTATTCCCGCGGCCATTTACCTTCATCTCTCGTTCCCCACAACACAATAAGCACACCCACGACGACACATACAGAGAGGTTATCCAGCGGCTCCAATTGCGCACCCAGCTCCAATGGCGCTCCTAGCGGCTGACGACGACGACGGGCGGCAGTTCACCACGCCTCACGTAGTGGACACCCACATGAGGGGGAAGGACCTCTCGGTGGTGTACACCAACTAGCCGGTCTCGGTGGAGAGCTCCATCAAAACTATGGAGCAGTAGCTTGCTAAGGACGAGTACCAAGTGGTCGGCTTCGACCTCGAGTTCACCGGCGGTCGCGCCGGGTATGATAAGAAGGTTGTCGTCGCCCAGTTGTGCATGCGCCATCACATCCTCACCTACCACTACTCCCTGGCCACAAGGCCTTGTGAGCATTTCGCCAGGTTTATCAATAGCCCCGACTACAGGTTCGCTATGGTGGACACCGTGAACGATCTAAAGGTGCTCGAGACTACGGGCTTGGCCTGCCAGAAGCTTGTCGACATCCAAGGCCAGTACAGGGTCTGGGGCAGAAAGAAGGCGAAGGACTCCCTGGTTGACCTAGCCGTGGCCATCATCGACCCCTACTATAGAGGCATGAAGGATGAGTGCAAAAAGAACAAGGATGCCTGGCACAAGGCCTGGGTGCGGAGACTGGATGAAGAACATGTCAAGTACGCGACCAAGGACGCGTACACATGCTACGAGATGTACATGCGGATCGTTGACATGAGGGAGTGCCTCCTTCCTATGGACGACGAGGGATCGAGCCACAAGTAGAGTAGTGGCGGCAGCGTCACAAGAAGTAGATGATTAGATGATCGTTTCTCCTAGTTTAGAATGGATGTAATTGTTTATTGAGGTGTATGTGAATGTTTTGTATAGTCACCTATGTAATTGGATGTCTAATTTGGTTATATATGTTGTTCTTCTGTAGACTGCGCAAATTACATCGCAGACGGACTGAACTAGGGAACCCGTCGGTGATGATTTCATCAATCGCTGACAATTGTATACCAGCAAGCGTTTGCCCACAACACACACGGGTTATTAGCAGGAATCGTCCGTGTTGTTATCCGTCTTCCCACACATTTCGGATTACTGACCTGTTTGCCGCGTATCACACACATCTTGTTAAGTTGAACCGTTTCTGTTGTGTTGGGTAATCGCAAACAGTTCATCCGAGTGAACCGCATGCCGTATATCGCACACACCTTGATCTGCCTGACCGTTTCTCTTGTGTTGCGTAATCACAAACAGTTCATCTGAGTGAACTGTATGCCGTGTATCGCACACACCATGAACTGGCTGACCGTGTTTGTTGTTCTGGCTTATCGCAAACAGTTCGTATGGATCAACTTTATGCCACGTATCGCACACGCGTCTCTAATCTGAATCATTTTTGATGTCTTTGGCATCGCAAACAGTTCTTCTTATTGGCGACGGTTTTTTACGACACCATTTACGATTCATGCATCGCACACAGTTTGGTCGCGGGGGTCTCTGATTCATGTGTCGCGTTAGCGGTCGCCTGCAGTAGTGTCACCTGGCAGTGTTGTTGAGATAGATACTGAGGTAACAGACGATGGCAAAGTCGTTTTCTCTAAGTTCTTTATGGCTTTAAAGCCTTGCATCGATGGCTTCAAAGGAGGGTGCCGTCCATATTTGAGCATAGGCTCTTCTTCTTTGACTGGGAAGTGGAATGGTCAATTGGCAGCATGTAATGCTCTAGATGGCCACAATTGGATGTTCCCTATTGCTATTGGCTTGTTTCAGTCTGAGACAGAGGTTTCATGGACATGGTTCATGATGCAGCTGAAAAGATGCATAGGGCCAGTGTCACCTTTGGCATTCCACACAGATGCATGTAAAGAGCTAGAAATTGCTGTCAAGAATGTTTTTCCCCATGCTGAGCAGAGGGAGTGCTTCGGCCATATGTGGATGAATTTGATCAAAAAATTCAGTGGGGAAGAATTTGAGCACTTGTGGCCAGCAGCAAGATCTTACACTAATCAGACACATTCATATCATCTTGGTAAGATAATGGCAGCATGTAGTGATTTTGGTCCATGGATAAACACCTACCATTCTCTATTATGGTACAGGTCAGGATTTAACACTGCCATCATGTGTGATTATATCAACAACAACTTGGCAGAGTGTTTTAACAACAAGGTGAAGCAGTTTATAAACTTGCCTGTGCATGACATGGTTGACCAAATAAGGATCAAGATCATGCGTTTGTGGGAATTGAGAAGAAGGATTGGTGATTGTCTGCAGGGGATAAACTTCCTGTAGTGGTACAACAGGTGGTCAACAGGAGCAAAAATGTTACACATTTTTCCGTTGAAAAATCTACAGTGTGGGGTGATGAAGTTAGAGATACCAAGACTGGAAAGAGGCATGTTGTTAACACTGAAATGCATGACTGCACTTGCCTCGAGTGGCAACACACTGGGAAACCATGTGAGCATGCCATGCTTTTTCTTGGCCTCCCACCCGAATATAAACATGCACCAATATTTCCATGAATATTACTCAGTAGCACGATTCAAGGCTTCGTATGCAGCTCCAATTCTAGCACTTATAGATCAGTCTCAGTGGCATGAAGTGGAAATTGAGTTTTCCATGTGTCCTCCCTTAACGAGAAGAAAGGTTGGCAGGCCTAAGGAGAGTGCATTCAAGGGAGAGAAAAATGCAAAGCCAAAGAGGTCACAAAAAGGTAACAAAAATAGATGCAAGCTGTGCCAGGAACTTGGGCACCGAAAAGGATCTCCAAAATGCCGCGACACTCCTGAAAGGCCAAAGTATGTTCATGTTTGTGATGTTTTTGATTTGGCTGCTATTTTCTATTACTAACCAAATGAAATGCTTTGTATGTCAGGAGGAAGCATGCAGGGTAGCCCCTGGTTGCTGAAACATTGCAGACTGAAGCTAATCCAGTGAAGAAAACCAAGACCATTAGTGAGCTTTGTGCTGTGAAATCAAAAGCAAGCTGTCATAAGAAGAAGTGAAAACTATGTGACTGATCTTATGTGATGTAATGCTACTTGTATTTTGATGTGGGCTGTGCTTTGAGAATTATGTGACATGTTCGAAATTTGAGCCAGATTTCAAATTTGAGCCAACTTTCAAATTTGAGGCACATTTCAAATTTGTACTTTTATGTGTATTGATGTTCCAGTGCATTCTCAAGTTTTATGCATGTTAGGTGATCAATCCGAGCACTTTTGTGAAGTAAAACTCATATTCATGAAAAATGTGCTCCAAATGAGCTCCAAAGCTAGGGTAAATAGCCCTATTTCAAAGCATTTTTTTCGAACTTGTCTAAATGAGCTAAAAAAAAACCTTGTCATCTAGTGTGCAAATATAGGGTCCATGCCCAATATGGGATCGTTTGGACAAACTATGCCATGGTTAACCCTAAACCCTAGCTCATTCCCCTTGAAAACCATGCAACCTTGTTCGTGATAGCTAAGTTATGTGAAGGGAATTTCATGAAAATATCTGTAGTCGTAGTTTCTTATTTTTTTTCCTAGCAACTTAGTAACATAAAACGATGATATGCGCAAGTTTCATATTTTTTGAATTTTTTTTGAATTAGTTATGCTCAATCCTAGCCCTTAAACCCCTCTCAAAACCCCTCAAACCCCTCTCAAAACCACGCAATATCAGGGCCGTTGGATCGCTGTTCGGGAACGGTTTAGATCAGGCGCTAGGGTTTGCCATGGTCGATCCACGAGATGATACCTGATTGGCTAGATGCGGGCAAGTGTTCCATGGCTGCGAACATGAGTGGCCCACCTGGCAGCGGGGGAACAGGGACACGCCACAGCGGCCGTGGGCCGCGGGCTTGACACCTTTTTAGAAACGCATTCATTCGGGGTGGCACGCTCGTCGGACTGATGGGCCATCGTAGAAAGGCCACCGTCTCAGCCTGCCATGCATGCGCGCAGCCGCCCGACGCAGCCTGGCGTGCATGCGCGCAGCCACCCGATGCAGCTTCATCACATCAGGGCAATTAGTGCAGCCTCGGGACGCGGCTTTACCGATCGACACGCCTTGATTCAGTGTGAAAAACGCATAGGGCTCCGGTGGGTCAAGATGGGAATGGGCCGGGTCACTGACCCGACCCAAAAGGTCGAGGCCAATTGGCCAAGTGGGTTGGCCTTAAATGATATACGGGTCAGTGGAGTCAGCACCGTGCGACCCGATGGGTCAGACGGGTCGACCCAGCAAATCGCTATGCCTAGTCACTGCTGGCCGCCCCCGAACATCTCTGCCGCCGCCGGCCGCCCCGAGCATCTCTGCCGCCACCGGTGTTTCTACTGCTCCTGGTGCGCCTCTCGTTCATCGTCTTGGTTGCCGTCGAGCTCGCCGTCCCGCAGTCCTGGTCGCCGTTGAGCTCGCCATCCCGGTCGCCGTCCTGTTCCTCTCCAACTTGTCCAGCTCGCCGTCCCGGTAGCCTTCCCGGTCTCCGGATTGTGCTCACTCTTGCCAGCGTCCTCCCCTTCCCAGCGCAATTGCAAGCCAAGCCAAGCACACGTGAGACTAGATAGTTCTGTTTTGGTCATGGTCAGTGCGTATATGTGTAGATTCTGTAGTAGGAGTTTCAGTTTAGTAGATTATGTAAACTACTATAGAATTCAGTGTAGATCTAGTAGGAGTTTCAGTGCGTATAAGGATTCTGCATAGGTGAGACTACAATAGCTTCAGTGCAGATTCTGTAGTAGTTTCAGTGTTGGTTCTGCAGTAGCTCTCAATAGGATTGTGCAGGAGTTTTTGTCAATCTCGTAGACTGGATACATGGAATTTTTTGGGTGCTATAAAGACCACTCCTTTCTTGCAGCTTGGTGGTGTACCATAGGCATTTTTTCAGGAGAATAAGTGTGAATTCGCTAAATTTTGGGTCGGACTCACCCAATGGGTCAGTGAGGCCACAAATTTCTAATGAAATGGGCCGACCCATGGCCTCACATATTGACCTTGGGGCCATGAGGCTAGGTCCAAGGCCAGGTCTAGGTCGGCCCTTTCCCATCTTGACCGGTGGGCTATTACTGCCATTATTAGCGGAGGCAGTGCTCCGATGAACGCATTCAAATGGGCACGTCGCACCACGGCTATTTAAACACCTCTCGTCTACATCTTCCTCTCAACTCGATCTCATCCATCTTCCTCTTCACCAAAAGCCAAAGCAAAAGCCAGATCCCGCCCAAGACAAGATGCAGTACTACGGCCCAACCTACCGTCTGCCGGCCACTGTGCCGGAGATGCAGTACCCCATCGGGGTCATCGTGGAGGACACCCTACGTGTGTGGGCCATCTCAAGGTGGAGGGGCTCGACGGAGCTGGCGAACTTCTTCCTCGATGCCGGCTACCGCCACCTCCCACGCGGCTCTCCGGTGATGTTCCGCGTGGAAGAGGTCCATGGCAACGGAGGCCTTGTGATTGGCCTCTCTACTCGCTTCACCAACCGCTTCGACGCCTACTTACTCCTCGGCAAAGTCTTCTGGTGTGGGTGCGAGTTCATCGCCTTCACCACCCACAACATCTTCACCAACTTTGACAACATCTTCCCCACCGCCAACAGCATGCACACTATCCCCTACAACACCAAGGACGAGGAGTGAACTTGGTGGTGGAGGGGTCAGGCCGTGTTAAGTGTTTCCCAATGTAGGGCTAAGTTATTTGTAAGGGCACTACTCTAAGCCCTAATATTAATATCTATCTATGTAATGTGCGTGTTCCCTATATATTAAGGGAATATATCAAGGTATATCTATCTATGTAATATGAACGAACTTGAATTTTATATTAGGGCCTTTATATTATCGTGATTGTCTATTGCTTGAGAGACTACAGTGGCGAATCTAGGAACAAAATGAAGGGTAGGCTAAAGTCAACTGCGAGAAAACTAAGCTCTCTTTTGAAAACACAAAAATTCTGGAGTTGAAATAAGTTTAAAAAAATGAAATGTCTTTGTAACACAAAAAGTGTGGAGTTGAAATAAGTTTCAAAAAAATGAAACTCACCTAGCAACAGAACAACAGAGAATTTCTCATGGCATATGTACTGATGCGAGATACATTCTGTTGACACCTGATTTTGGCACGATGCAAAATGCAGTAAAGCTGGACTCAAGCGAAAAGCTTGCCGGTTTTGAGTGCTTGCCGAAGACCCAAACAGAGGCAGGAGACGGCCCGGCAAGGAGGCGATTCGGCAAGGAGACGGCCCGGCAAGGAGGCGTTCCGGCAAGGAGACGGCCCAGCAAGGAGGCGACCCGGCAAGGAGACGGCCCAGCAAGGAGGCGATCCGGCAAGGAGACGGCTCGGCAAGGAGACGACCCGGCAAGATACCCTGATGATACTCCCAGGAAGGCGGCAGCTCGTCGAAGACCGGAGATGAAGATGGACGTGAGGAGACTGAAGCCAGCCCATCAAGACGGCCTCTGGAGCGGTACTACCGCCCTCCACAGCGGTACTACCGCTTGAGCGGTACTACCGCATATTACTACCGCACCAAGTTGCGCTTATGAAAATTCTTCTGGTATCCCGAGACCCCCAAGCGGTAGTAGAGCGGTACTCAGAGCGGTACTACCGCTTGAAGCGGTACTACCGTGCCCGGAAGCGGTACTACCGCTTGCCGGCACGCAGATTCGGGCAGATTTTGGAGAGTCCGAATTTGGCTAGTGTTTTTGATACTTTGGAAGGAAATCTGAATCCCTTGCTTGTACGGGAAGTCCAGCCGCCCTTTATATATGTTGGGGTGATGGCCGATTGAAAACAACACACAATCGAACAATCAAATCTACATCTTTTACCCTACTTTTATACCTCTCCCTTGTATCTTTCTTCTCGTTCTTCGTTTGTTCTTCGTGTTGAAGTGCGGCGAACCTCGAGGCCCTAGGGGCGAGCGAATCGTCCTAGGGCAGCCCATCGTCCATCCACGACTCCTGGCGGGTTCCATCCCGGAGAAGCGGTGCGTCGGGTCACAAAAGCGCCTGCCGGATTGTCTTGCGTACCACGCTTCCGGCAGGCCTCCCTCGACGTGAGCTGCGGTGCATCACCCCCGGCGTCGAGGGTAAGCGTGACGCGTTCGTGTGTCAACACACTTTTTGGCGACTCCGCTGGGGAAGAAAGATCAAGAATCATCATCAACCATGTCAAATCTTCCCCAGCCCTCAGAAGTTAGCGCCGATAACATCATTATGCCCGGTCTTGATGAGCTATCGGAGGAACATCGCCAGGTCTACGAAGCGCTCAAGAAACACCGTGAAGAGGCTTTTGAGGCGCTCAAGAAGAAGCGCGAGGAGGAGGATTTGGAGGCGTTTCTTTCAAGTTTCAAGAAGGACCGCCAAGGCAACATCACTCCGATTGGAGAAATCAGGTTACCTCCTCCCATTGATGAACAGGATGAAATCACTGTGAGCAAAGTTTTTTCTCCTGAGCAACTGGCTGTGATTGAAAGTCTTGTTAGTAAGGGTGATGTGATGGCGTACAATTCTTTCGTGGCAAATACCAATGCTCAGAAAAATATGCCGCCGTCATCTAGTCGTAATGTTGGTGTATCCATTAGCCCAGAAAAACCTAATCCAACTTTACCTATTTCATCGGCACCTCCCATGCAACAACAATACAATTGGCCGATGAATTTTTATCCTAGCCAAACCAATCAACTTGTGGCCGCACCTGCATACCCTAATCCTATTATGAGTGTGCCCAATTCGGCGTCTACGCCGAATTACTTTGTCACATCACCTATGAATACAAGCATGTTTGGTCTTCCGCCGAATTATGTTTCGGCGCCTACTCCACAAGTTGCATCACTAGCTAGTTCCCAAGTTGCTCCTATGTCATTGCCACAAGCATCTTCATCTACCTCGGATCCAATTTTAGGCAAATTAAGGGAAGATTTGCATAAGATGTTTCAAGAAACTTTCGGAAACGAGCCGAAAGTAAAGAGTCGTGTGTATCAAAAGCCTTATCCTGAACACTTCGACGCAGTTTTGTACCCTCCAGGTTATAAGGTTCCTGATTTTGTCAAATTTAGTGGAGAGGGCACAAGAACAACTTGGGAGCATGTGAGTCAGTATCTAGCACAGTTGGGTGAAGCAAGTTCCATAGAAGAATTGAAAGTGCGGTTATTTCCCTTATCTTTAACTGGCACCGCATTTTCATGGTTTGCTGCTCTGCCACCTGGCTCAATTCTCTTATGGTCGCAACTAGAGCAAAAGTTTCATGATCATTTTTATAGTGGCGACAATGAGCTTAAGTTATCGCATCTTACATCGGTTAGGCAAAAGCATGATGAATCGGTCACCGATTATGTCAAAAGATTTAGAGATATAAAAAACCGATGCTATAGCTTAGTGATAACCGAAAGAGACTTGGCGGATCTTGTCCTTAATGGTTTGAAAACTCACATTAAGGAGAGGCTAGAAAGTTATGAATTTTTAAATATTAACCAAGTCTTGCAGAAAGCTTTGGCTCAAGAAAGCCGAAGTAAAGAGATTCATAGGTCAACAACCGATCGTCCTAGAATGCATATGCTTGATTATAATGATGAATATTCGGACGATGAGGTTGATGTCTGTACACTGAATTTGTTTGGTCCTCAAAGGCCAAACCCTATGCATGCAATGCTCTTAAGCCGATTCGTAAGAATCGTGATGAGG
Organism: Elymus sibiricus; assembly: GCA_039707655.1. Lineage (NCBI taxonomy): Eukaryota > Viridiplantae > Streptophyta > Magnoliopsida > Poales > Poaceae > Elymus > Elymus sibiricus. The sequence goes on from CM077668.1 coordinate 156,167,208, forward strand.
AGATGAAATTTACTTTTGATATATCCAAGTGTGATAGAATATTTGATGCTCTCTTGCAAGAAAAGATGATTAGAATATCACACACCATACCGCCGTTTGAGGAGCTGAAACGGCGTGCTTATTGCAAATATCATAATTCATTTTCTCATGCTACTAATGCTTGCAATGTTTTTCGGAGACAGATACAATCGGCCATTAATGACGGACGATTGAGTTTTTCTGAGATGCAAGTTGATAGACAGCCCTTCCCAATGAATACCATGACTTTGGAGGGGAAGAAAATGTTAATTCGGCCTAACATAGCCGAATCAGCTAATAAAGACAATATTGTCATTGGTGAGCCCAGGAAGAACAAAGATGGCGACAAGATCTTGGGGAGGCAAGTCGTGCTTGAGAAGCAATCCGATGGTGGAGAGGTAATCAAGATCACCATAAAAAATCCTGCACTCGGGGGGCAACCGCAAGTACAAGAGGATACTCATGTTGAATTTATCAAGCCCAAGAATTCAGAAGTTGGCAAGTGTAAAAGGAGTGAAGCTAAGCACAAGCGAATCAAGCCAACTTTTGATATGTTGCTATCTAAATATGCAAGTCAAGCGACCGGTTCTAGCTCCAATCGGCCATCATATTCAAAACGTTCAAGATCACCTCCGAAGCAAGAGTTTCGACACTATGCAAGGCCATATGGGTCATGGGCACCGGCACCATGGATGTCGCCACCCCCCTATGCGCCATATTACATGGGAGACTTCAATGGAGGATGGGGGCAGCCCCCAATGGCTCCTTATGCTTTTCATATGGGGTGGACAACACCTAGAAGGCCTGCTCACAAAAAGCTTTATTATCCTACACAAGGCTGTTCAAGCCATGGTGCTAATCGGCCAACAAAAAATTCTCCAAGCGAAGCAGAATCTAGGGATCCCAAGTATATTCAACCTAAGTGGTGTCCTCCCGGTCTGTCCAAGACACAAAAAAGGAGATTACAACGTATGAGGAGCCGCGAGAAGGCGGGACATGAAGTAGAAGAGCAAAAGGACGAATTGTTCAATAAAATTCGGCCCGTGGCGCCCACAAAACAAGTGTGGAGGCCTAAACAAAAAGGAAACGCAGATGTCTCTACACTAGCTACAACAGCACCTACGCCACCAAAAAAGGATGATGCAGCCCTTATTACATCGTCCACGCCACCTGAAACATCCCCTTTTATTGAGGAAATTTTAAGTCCAATATACACATTGGGAGATGAAGATAAGATGGAGGATTTTGAATCTACGCCGGTTCGGGATGGTGGCAATCGACTTCAAGATATATACTTATCATCTTAAACACAAACATGGCCGATATATGTTTATCGCCCTAAGCACATATAAATGGCCGATGGAGTGTTGACATCGTCCTTAGAGCAAGCTCTATGCGAATTATTTTTCGGCACACAAGTTTTGCCGAAAAACAGGGGGGCATGTGTTGACACCTGATTTTGGCACGATGCAAAATGCAGTAAAGGTGGACTCAAGCGAAAAGCTTGCCGGTTTTGAGTGCTTGCCGAAGACCCAAACAGAGGCAGGAGACGGCCCGGCAAGTAGGCGATCCGGCAAGGAGACGGCCCGGCAAGGAGGCGTTCTGGCAAGGAGACGGCCCGGCAAGGAGGCGACCCGGCAAGGAGGCGATCCGGCAAGGAGACGGCTCGGCAAGGAGACGACCCGGCAAGGCGAACCGGCAAGATACCCTGATGATACTCCCGGGAAGGCGGCAGCTCGTCGAAGACCAGAGATCAAGATGGACGTGAGGAGACTGAAGCCAGCCCATCAAGACGGCCTCTGGAGCGGTACTACCGCCCTCCACAGCGGTACTACCGCTTGAGCGGCACTACCGCATATTACTACCGCACCAAGTTCCGCTTAGGAAAATTCTTCTGGTATCCCGAGACCCCCAAGCGGTAGTAGAGCGGTACTCAGAGCGGTACTACCGCTTGAAGCGGTACTACCGTGCCCGAAGCGGTACTACCGCTTGCCGGCACGCAGATTCGGGCAGATTTTGGAGAGTCCGAATTTGGCTAGTGTTTTTGATACTTTGGAAGGAAATCTGAATCCCTTGCTTGTACGGGAAGTCCAGCCGCCCTTTATATATGTTGGGGTGACGGCCGATTTAAAACAACACACAATCGAACAATCAAATCTACATATTTTACCCTACTTTTATCCCTCTCCCTTGTATCTATCTTCTCGTTCTTCATTCGTTCTTCGTGTTGAAGTGCGGCGAACCTCGAGGCCCTAGGGGCGAGCAAATCGACCTAGGGCAGCCCATCGTCCATCCGCGACTCCTGACGGGTTCCATCCCGGAGAAGCGGTGCGTCGGGTCTCAAAAGCGCCTGCCGGATTGTCTTGCGTACCGCGCTTCCGGCAGGCCTCCCTCGATGTGAGCTGCGGTGCATCACCCCCGGCGTCGAGGGTACGCGTGACGCGTTCGTGTGTCAACACATTCATTTGGAAACATTTTAGTTGAAGTTGATTTGAAAGATTATTTCATTCAAACTCCAATATTATTTTTAAACACGTTCATATAGTGGTTTCTACAGTTTGACCATTTTAAGTTGTTTTGTCAGGCTTGAAAGTACCATAGTTGGATAGAGAATATTTTTTTGATGATCCCTTTTTCATATGTCACTTATTTCTGTATGAATTATGGTTTCAAAGATAACGAATTTCATATTCTATAGCATTTTTTTGAATTTTCGATAAATTAATAATCCATTCATTACTTTTGTTACTCAAGGGTTATCTAGCTAGAGTCACTGATTCATGGCCCCAGTCAATGCTGGTTGGCTTAGGTCAACCCTTACATGTGGGGCCTACATGTTAGTGTCTCTGTAGCCACCGCGCCGCCGTGCAACACTGCGGCCACCGCGCCCCTCTCACCTAACCACCGGGTCCACGAGCCTCGCAGCGATGCCCTCTATCGCCCCACACCTTCAATCGACGTCGAACGCCACTGAGGACCACGCAATCGTCCTCCGACTCTGCCATGGCCGACGACGACATCATCGCCGATTTCGCCACCGTCCTGTATCCTCTGGCCTCCAAGACCTCACCATCGCGCTGTAGGGGATCACCCGCATTGAACCCCTCTCCCTGCGCTCATTTTCATGCTCCGAATCGACGTCCCACTGATGACCGTACGGTTGCCACCGCAGGGCTCGACGCCGTCGTCGTCTCCGGCGGTCCCTGCCCTAGTCCACCAATGCGCACAAGCAAGAGCCACCTGACAATGCTCTCCTCAGCTGCTATCGTGGCTCCAAGCGCAGACGCCGGCGCGTCTAGTGCTCACCGGCGTCATGCCGTCGTTGACGCTGTCGTTGACCCCTAGGCACTAACAGTGGGCCCCCTTCCCTATTTTAAGTGGACCTACCTGTCATAACTGGCCCACCTGTCAAAAAAAATTCATTGGCCCACTCGCCAGGAACACACCCAAGTAACAGTCAACGGGTTTGACCCAACAGAATCACTCTGTTTGGGCATTTGTGAGGCTAGGGCAGAGGAAGGAGGACAAAAGTGAGGAGCGTTAAGACGTCGGGGCAAAACTAAGTAGTACTAAGGAACCAGGGGCACGAAAATAGAAATCCCTTTTTAACCCGAATCCGACGTCGAACTTATACTCTACTATTTCCCTACTAGTTAAATTTATGGTAAAAATATAGCTTGAAATACGAGGGGTGTTAGTAAACCGAGACGGAAGTCGGAGTACTAGAGTAGAGGGTGGCACTGCAGGGGAGTCTCACCCCGATCGTGGTGCGGCACTAAAGATGTCATATCACATCACCCACCACTCCCAGCAATAAGTGCCCTGGTAAAATGAATGGACAAGCAACCATCATATCACTCCTGTGTTTATCACATTTCATCTCTCTGCATTTATTTTGTCCGGTTCATCTCTCCGCATTTAAGGTCCACACTCGATCCCTATGGAAAAAAATACTACTCCACGTAAGTCGGAATTCCAATTGCACGGCACAACTTCATAGGAAAAAAATACAACCGAAGGGTACAAAGCGGTTTGGGAGTAGTAGTACTTGCAAAAAAAAACTACTTATATAGTGCATATAGATCTTTTGAAAAGTCAAACTTTACAAACATTGACAAAGTTTATATAGAAAACTAACTATTTATATCTATAATACCAAATATATAAATTATGAAACTATGTCTTGTGATGAATCTAATGATATATGTTTGGCATTCTAGATGTAATTTTTTTCTCCAAAAATTGGGTCAAAGTTAGCTAGTGTCGGTACTAAAACCGGCAGATCTCAGGTAGGGGGCCCCGCGCTGTTGATCTTGTATCGATGGGTAACAGGGGACGAAGGAGACGATGTTTACCCAGGTTCGAGCCCTCTCGAGGAGGTAAACCCTACGCCCTGCTTTGATTGTATTGATGATTGAATATCGAGTACAAGGCTTGATCTACCTCGAGATCGTATGTTGTGGTCTAACCCTAAGGTGAATAATGAATGAATCTAATATTCCATGATCTATGGACTAGCCTAGCCTCAGCTTATATAATGTACCAGAGGCCTAGGATAACAGGAGTCCTAGTCGGCTACGTCGGTGGAGAGGAGTCATTGTCTTAATCACCAAGTTTTGTGGAATCTTCCTCGTATATGTCATGGGCTGCCCGAAATCGCCCATTAGTGAACCGCCATGGGGGCACTCGGCCCGACCCACCTGGTCGGGAGACGACGTGGTGAGCACCCCCTAGTCCAGGACACCATCAGTAGCCCCCTGAACCAGTCTTCAAGTTGGGGATGCTCCTCGGTTCTTCTGAATTGTTCTTCATCTTCAGTCGTCGGTCCTGAAACTAGTTCAACAAATCTTCCCATCTCTAATCTTGAGGATCGCCGAGGTGTGTCTGAAGAGTTCACACATTGGGTATCCGAGGAGCTCACATGTCAGGCGTCCGAGGAGCCCTTCTAAGTTCTCGGCCTTTATCAATGCCTTGTTATTTTGACGCCACACCTCAGGTTCAAAATTTTTCCCGTGCGGCGGTGTCCATTTGCAGCCGAGCTCCAACGCGGGACTGCATACGGGTATATTTTTGCAGCCGAGCTCCAACACCGTTCTGCATCTGAGGTGTCATAGATTACCTCGGTCTTGAAAAAATTGAAGGAGTTCAGCTAAGCTTAATGCGGGAAACGTTCTCTATGGAGCCAACCATTCGCATCTGAGCTTTATGCCGGAATGCTTCTGAGGTGGTGCACCACCTCGGCCGGGGGCTGATTTTTTGTGGATTTTTTCTATTGGTGCAATTTATTCTCTGCCGAGATGTATAACCAGTAGCCCTCAAGGTGTGTGCCGGCCTAAAATCCGGGATGCACCTGAAGGATAACAAAACCGCTGATCCCAGTAGCCCCTGAGACTCAGGTTGATTTGCGAAATCGGCCTGAGGATCAAATCCTTGCTCTGCAACATACTTTGGAATAGAAAAGCGGTGTGCATAGTTCCCGAGACTCAGGCTGGGTGCGGCCAACCAACCTGAGGATCATAATCTCCTCGGAAACTGTGTGGCACTTTTAAATTGACAGCATTGAATTGTCAATGCAGTAGCCCCTGAGACTTGGGTTGGGTAACATGGCCGACCCTAGGAACGTATCTCCTTGGGAACTAGTTCAATTGTTGTGTACGTTTTGACAACGCCTAGGTGCAACTTGGCAGGAAAGATGCCGAACTATGGGTCAGAAAAAAATTCCCGAGCAAAACCATCACGCAGAACACCTCGATCAAGACGATGTCCCGCCTCCTGAATGGAAAACATTAAATAGGTTAAAGGTGTCATAAGCTCAAAAAACCAAAAAACTTATGTGAAAACTTTACGTCTGAATTAAATCAAGTTGTTTGGTGCTAATCCGAAATTGGTCTTAAAATTAATTTGTGCTTCCGTCGTGCTTTAACATGATACATCCAATCTCCAGACTTCAAAGGGGTCAGCCTTCAGCTTCAATCTCCTATCCCGAAGGCGGAGTGCTTCTCAGGCCAGTTTAGCGAACTAAACTCGAGCGACTTTAGAGAGAAACCAGGCTATTCGGCTATTGACCACACACTCGCGTCGGAAAAAGGAGTAGTAGAAAAAGACTTTGCAATGACTAAGAAGAAAACACTTATTATATAGCGCCACATATAAATTTAAGAGCCCCCAGTTAACCTGGTTAAAGGAAGTTGTTTTTAATAAACAACGTTTTTGACAACCTAAATTTTTAACAAACAGCGTTTATTTAACATAAACATAATGCTTGGTTGAACCGAGTAAAAATTAAAAAAATTAAAAGTAAGTTGAGCATGAAAGCGACTTAGGTGGTTAATGTACTCGGTGTTGATGATACGGTCAAGGCTTGTGGCGGGACTAAGATGCCCATTGATCTCTGACAGATCTGACATGGTGCATAGTCCTCGGCCTGGCCGAGGTACTAGCCCCCAAGCCCGTCCCAAAGTGACCGAGCGAGGAGCTCGACTTGATAAAGTGGCGATGCAGTACGATCGATGTTTCGAGGCGAGCCCCCGGTCCAGCTGTCGTGACGAAGCTGGTCGGCGGGGTGATGATGAAGCCCCTGGATTATGTCGATGAAGCAATGGCGAAGCCCTTGGTCTAGCCAAGGTGACGGAGCAGGTCGGTAAGGTGATGTCGGAGCCCCCATGCCAGCCGAGGTGTCAAAGCAGGTCGGCGTGGTGGTCATCGGCTTGAAGAAGCGACGGTGCGGAGATGCCAACGGAGGTCAGAATTTGTGACGCGGTCAATGCCGACTTGATGAAGTGATGATCCGAGGTGTTGATGTGGTTTTGGTGTTTATTTGGCTCTTGTGCAATCCGTAGGGCGGCGATGTGGTTTTGGTGTTTATTTGGCTCTTGCCATGCCAAACTCTTGGTTGGCTCGCCGAGGTGATGATCCGAGGTGTTGATCGTCGGCTCGATGAAGCGACGACGCAGTCGATGTTGGTCGTAGGTCGGCATCCGTGGAGCAACATGGTCGGACTGGTTTGACACCGGCGTGACGGTGAAGATCGCGTCGAAAAAGGTTCAAAATTTGTGGGCATGTGCTTGAGAACAAAACACCAAACCCTAGAAAAAAATTTCCTTCAAAAAGGACGTCCGATATCCCGTTCATAAAAAAGTTGAACTCGGGTCGGATTCATTTTCGCGTAGAAAACAGATCCGAAAATTGATGCACTTCTTGGACTCGTCCCGGAGTTTGAATGGTCGGATCGAGCTGAAATTTTCAGGGGTTGTTGCAGTAGGAATTTCGCAGCCGATGAACGGTTGGATCTTCCAAAGGATGTCCGAGCTGGACGCTGGACTCCTCGCCTAAACTCATCCAAATTCCCGTCCAGATTCGATAGGGCTCCGGTATATCAGAGATTATCGGAGATTCGTCCGTCGGAACCTGATGAAATGAAACTTTACAGGGTTGTTGTAAACTCAATTCCTCACAATCCCTCCGAAGCAATCGTCAAAACAACGCTCGAGGGGGCGGGGATGGCGAACACGAATCCGATGTCCAGAAAAACTGCACGGTCACCCAAGGGCAATGTTGACATTGAGCCCTCGAGCTCCATGGATAATTGTCCCATGATCTTGATTGAGATCATAGTTGATGTTTATGAAAGCACTCGTCCGATCTTGATGATCCAACACGGAGCACAATTCTCGGTCCAGTCGAGGCGACCAGTCGAGTCGGCGACGAAGATGCCGACGTCGACAATGAAGCTCAGTTCCGATACGTAGATCGCACTAGAGCCGATCTGAATTCCCATTGAACTGTGACAAGCACCAAGTAGGACCTCAGCTCTCAATGGAGGAGGTGCGATCCGCTAACTGGAGATTCGGGCGTATAGATTACGCCATGAAGGTCTTGATCGTTAACCGAAGCTTCCATCGATCTTTACTTCGATCTTACAATGAGGCTATCAATGAAAGCACCAGTGTCGGTACTAAAACTGGCAGATCTCAGGTAGGGGCCCCGGGCTATTGATCTTGGATTGATGGGTAACAGGGGACGAAGGAGACGATGTTTACCCAGGTTTGAGCCCTCTCGAGGAGGTAAAACCCTACGTCCTGCTTTGATTGTATTGATGATTGAGTATCGAGTACAAGGCTTGATCTACCTCAAGATCGTTTGTTGTGGTCTAACCCTAAGGTGAATAATGAATGAATCTGATATTCCATGATCTATCGACTAGCCTCGCCTTGGCTTATATAATATACCAGAAGCCTAGGATAACAAGAGTCCTAGTCGGCTACGTTGGTGGAGAGGAGTCCTTGTCTTGATCACCAAGTCTTATGGAATCTTCCTCGTATATGTCATGTGCTGCCCGAAATGGCCCATTAGTGAACCGCCATGGGGGCCCTCGGCCCGACCCACCTAGTCGGGAGACGACGTGGTGAGCACCCCGGAGTCCAGGACACCATCAGCTAGGTTTGACTTTTTAAATGTTTATATGCACTACATTATGGAACGGAGGGTAGTAGTAGTAGGAGTATGTGCTACGTACGGTGTGCCAAAAGCCACTGCTCCCTCCCCAGTGCATAGGGCATGTTCCTAGATCGAATGGCTGAGCTGCGGGATTCTCTTGAATAGTAGCTAGCTGCTGCCTCCAGTCTGTTCTTGAACAATCGCAAGAGCTCTTGTCCGAAAAATTAGCATGCCTTCCGACAAGTGAGATACTAGTACTACGATAGAGAAAAAACTACAAAGAGATGGAAGCCAAAGTAAACAATCAAATGAGAATGGGTCCCACCATTTATAGCTCATCAGAAAACAATCAATGGAGTTTTCACTTCTCATTCTTGCATTTCTTTTGCATTGAATCATTTCACAAGGTTGTCTACTGTTTTTCTACTTTTACAAGAACCGCATCGTAATGTTCAAACGTGCATTTGCACATCTGTACATAATAGTAGTAGTATAGTATAGAAGCATAGATAGTATAGATATAGAGAGAGACTTGTACTATGATATACAGTCTAATGTACTAGAACTTCACGCTATGTGCATACTTACAAAGAGCAACATGCGTACTGATACAAAATGTTTCCAAACTTGTTCCTTTACATACTTAATTAAGGACGCTAATAAGTCTCGAATGTTTCAGGATTTATCATCTCCGTTCCAACACCATAGAAAACTACTAGTCCTACATACTAATGGGATCCCTAATACTAGCGGCATGACCTTATATGACACTAAATTACTCCTAATAAAAGACACGATGCTCCCAGGAGTGCTTGCGGCGCGCCACGAGTGCCCTCGTGCGCCGTCGTTTCCTAGCGCAGCGACACAACGCCTCTTCCTCGGCCTCGCAACTCGCGAGGTGATGTTTAGCGGCTTGCCGGCGGGCGAGCGTGATCTAACCGGTCTCGTAATACGGCACCAATAGGTACACCTCCTCTCTAGAAGCATGCACCCGATCGACGTACTGCCAAGCGTAGATGAGGCGCATGGAGCCGACTGCACTCAGGGATTTGGCCCGGGCGTCCTCCGCCACCCAGACGGCCCTCGCACGAGCCTTCTGCCAAATAGCAAATTGCCTGGCTCTCTCGGAGGCAACATAGGCATGCCAGGCAGCATCCCTCGTGGCGCGCTTCTCTTCCTCGGCCTTCTTCTCTGTCTCTCTTTTGGCGCGCTCCGCCAGAGGCTAAGCCTCCCACAACGCGACCTCCATTTCTTTCCAAAGCTCCTCCAAGTTGGGGGTCGGGGGGCTGGAGCGACGTCCTCCCTCGTAGCGGGGCACCAACGCGTCCTCCGATGCGCGTGGAGGCAAGTCGGGGAACACCGACGTGTCCACCTCGACACATGGCGGCGAGGGACGGAATGCCGATGCGTCCTCCTCGACTCGTGGCAGCGAGGAGCGGAATGCCGACGCGTCCTCCTCATTTTGTGGCGGCAAGGAACGGAACGCTGACGCGTGATATTTCGCGTGGGGCAGCGAGGGGCGCCTAGGGCTAGGGAGGGGGAATGCCATGGTGGTCGATGGGTAATTGAGAGGGAGGGCGAGGAGATAAAGGCAATGAATGTGAGCGTTCTTCCAAATGTCGTGGGAGGCGCATTATTTATAGTGAGCAATGCTACACCTACATAAGAAATGTTGCGTGATTAACGTAACAGCTGAGGTGGGCATTTTTTTTGGAGGAAATTAGGGGAGGGGGCCCACCGAGCTGAATTCAAGGGGAGGGGTGGAGATATTGCTGGTCACAACAGTTTAGGGTTAAGGTGATCTGCATTAGGCAGGAGGAGATTGGACGAGCGTGTGCAATGCTTTCCCTCGAAAACGAAACATAATTAAAGGAGAAGGGAGCGCGTTTGGAATAGATGCATGCCTCATTACTGCTTTCACATGGGAAGGAGAGGTGGGACTGCGGGAGGGAGATGGAGAGTCATGCATGCAAATTGTTTTCACACATGGAGAGGAAAAGATTTGGAGGTGAACGGGTTTCCAGGTAGGGCGAATGAGAAAAATGATTCGAGAGGGAGGTGGGTGCATGAGGCGGTTGAGGTAAACAAGGCGCAGTTTAATTAATCGCGATTGGGAGTGGGCTCTCATGCAAGACCCTAGCTATATGCGTACTCCTAGGCAAATGCAATAAATATGAAGAAAGAGATAGAGAGAGGTGGAAAAAAATAGTACTCTTATAGCCAACCTTATAGCTAACCTTGTTGTATGAGTGACTATAAGTGATGACTATACATGACATGGCAACATCATACTATAGCCTAACGCACCTGGACGGAGGAAGTAGTATCATGCATGCGAATTAGGCAAAAAAGATACAGTATGATATCGTATTATGTTAAATGATGTACCATTAGGATACTATGGACTACTCCAAATGATACTTACTTCTCACTGTGATGAGGATTACATAGCCCATCTATGTTGTCACGTTAATCATGTAACATTTCTTTACGTAGGTGTAGCAAATTGCTCATTTATAGCCAACATAAGTCTCAAAAGGGCACGAGCGGGGCGACGGTCGTGGGAGGCGCGACGCTTGAGGGAATTTACTCAATGTTACATACAGAGGCCGGCATGACGTGCGAACAAGCAGATGCTATACTGTCAGGCCTATGAAGTGGGTCCAGTAGACATGACATCTGGTGGGTCCCGTATAGTAGAAAACTCTTTGGGGGCATGCAGCCGTTTATCCACCGGGCAAGCCACTACCCCACGTCGTTCGCACGCCGTACTCGCCATTTTTACAATCAGAAAACCACTAGCAGTTCGCTCCCACTCGTCCAGTTCCTTTCACATTACAGCGGTTCGCTCCCACTCGTACCCGTCCTTTTACATTGCAGTAGTTCACTCCCACTCGTCCCGTCCTGTCATATTACAGCAGTTCCACTTCTCCTCACCCTCTTCCAAAATTCATGGCCTCCCAAATTTCCATGATCGTTAGTGAGTACAAGGTTAAAACCATCACCGGCGATGAGTATGACGTCATCTACACCAGTTCTACTGCGGAGGCGGTACAATGCATGCTTGAAAAGTCAGATGATGAGTGGGTCACTGGGCTAGATGTTGAGTACACCACAGTCCTGGGAAAAGAGAAGTTTTTAACGGAGGGTCAAAAGAAGAAGCCCTCCATGATCCAGGTTTGCGTACATAACTTGTGCTTGGTCTACCACATATGCCATGCCGGTGTTTGGTGCGAGGAATTTCAGTACTTCCTCAAGGAGAAAAGAGTCAAATTCATTACTGTAGACTTTAAGAATGACAAGGAAGTCCTGGGTCGGATAGGCCTCGTTGTAAACCAGCCCTTCGACCTCCAGAAGAAAGACCTGGTGCCCTCCGATCAGCCTTCACTGTTGACCTTGGCAGGAGCCATGATTGATCCTTCGTACGGTGAACAGAAAAAACCTGGGCATAAGTTTCATTATGCATGGGAGTTGAAGAAACTAGATGAAGATCACATCAAGTACGCAACAGTACTAGATGCCTACCATTGTTTAAATATCTACAAAGGTTGGATGAAGAGGCGGAGCCTAGTGTCCAGTTCAAGCAAAGAACTATTGAGGAAGAGGAAGAGGGACAAGGACGAAGTTGAGGACGTGGAGGAGGACGATGAGTGAGGTGGCAGTGTCGTTGCTCATGCTGGTTCTAATGAAGTGTCAACTGGATTAGTTGCTTAGTTTTATTTCAGGGGTGTGTTGTGCTGAGCCCCCAGCAGAACTATGTTATGTTGTTTCTCCTTACTTGAACTCTTTAGTATGTACTATTTCTTACAGTTCATCTTGTAGTTGGTACTACTACTCGTTTCTTCACATTCCTACTGTACTTAATAAGTACTAGTAGTATTATTTCCATCCGTCTAACTAGTTGGTACTATTCATCTGTACTACTCATTTCTTATCTTGTACTTAATAAGTAGTACACAATAGCTATAGCAATTTGGGTCAGTCGATTTGTGAAAGAAGAAGTTCGCCGTAGGGAAGGAAGAAGACGCCAGTGAAGCTACCCCACTATCTATATTTTGGTGGCAGGGTGCCCATGATCTATCTTAGGAGTGTTGGGTGTGGGATGCAGTTCACTGGAAAAATGGATCGTGCCTGGGGTTAGACGGATGGCGGGGGGGCAGCACGGCGGTGGAAGGCGGTCGAGGGGAGGGTGGGGCAGCGGCAGCAGGTGGTTAGGCCTGTGGCGGCTTGGTGGTTGAGAGAGAAGATGAACAGTGCGTCATTTTCGGAGGTTGAAAAAGCCCATCTGGCCATCCATGTTGCATCCAATGGCTCACAAGATTCGACTGACCCAAATTGTTCCTTCAAATTGGAGGATCCACGTGGCGTTCAAGGTCTCGAAGGTAGATTCCACGTCGGCACCCGGTTTGCGGCATCGGTGCGGGACTAATCGAACTCACGCTCCTCGCGGGCGCGACCGGCTTCCGCCGCGACAACCACCATGCAGGCCTCCTCCTCGTGGGCATAGACGCGGCTCCAGCTGCTCACATGCTTAGTAGCGCAACGACATCGCCCGGAGGGACTGCAGACGACGTGAGCGGGCGAGCCTGCGACTTCATGGCATAGGGATGGCGGAGATGCGGCGGTGATGGGCGAGAAATGGTCGGCCGGAGCACGCGGGCGACAGCATGCGCAACGGCGGCGGCGGCATATTGATGAGTGCGCGTATGGGAGCTTAGTTTAGTTTTTTATAGGGTTGGTCAAACTTAAAAGAACTCTGTACTACACATAAACATTAGACTGAGGCAACGCGTACCACATTAATTAGCACAACATCGATATGTAATCCTCTTCAAGCGCGTGCACCGCGGCTGCGCGGTTGATCGAACCGTGCGTCACGGTGTCGCGCTCGAAGGACATCCACCGAAACTTTTTGTGTGTGTGAAAACAATCCCCGAATATCATGCTACATTTTTTTGCTGGGAAAGTTCTTCGCACTACAATATTTCCTTATATTTGAATTTAGCTTCAGTTCATGCTTATTTGGATTTGGAGGTTTTAAGTGCACCCTAATAATATTTTTTGAGAGAGATTCTGTGTGCACACACGGAGAGAGAACGTGTGTATGTGTCTATATGTGTGTCCTGATGGAAGGGCAATGTGGAGACGGTGTGCGTGTGATAGAGAGGTGTGAATGTGCAAATGATCGTGTATGAGTGAGGCATAGAGAGATGTCGAGATATTGTGTATGCATGAGTGAACGGTCTTATGTTTGTGTTTGTGTCTCTGTGTGTGTGTGAGTGAGAGAGAGAAGCACTACTAGGAAAGGGCTTATAGGTGAACCCCAATGAGTGGCGGGCGTGTTGTGTCATCCGCCACTGCAGTATTGGAGAAGCAGCACTGACGGGGACCAGGATGCGCCCGCCATTGCTACACACGCAGCAGTGGCGGGCACTCCTCTGTTCCCGCCAAAGGTGAACTCCCTTCAAGATCCGCGCATAGTGGAAAACTCTAGTGGTGGCGGCTAGGATTACCCGCCACTGTCCTTTCAGTCGTCAGTGGCGGCCCCACCTTCGCGCCCGCCACACATGTCTTTGGGCAGCACGCGCCCGAATGTTTCAAAAATTCCCAAAATATGCTATGGCGGGCCCTCTGGGCCGCCCGCCAGCTCTCCTCCCAAACAAACTACGGCCACACTAAGTCAAATTCCTCCTCTTTGTTGCTCGCCCCCTTCGTCCCGCGCGGTGCGTATACTCCCGTGCGCCGTCAACTCTTCCCGGCCCGTCGTCGAGCCCGTCTGCCCTCTCCCGCCGTCGTCTCTTCCCCGTCATCGAGCCCGTCTGCCCCTCTCCCGTCGTCATCTCTTCCTCGTCGTCGAGCCCGTCTGCCCCTTGCTACTTGTAGTCTGCGTTGGTATTTCCCCGAAGAGGAGAGGATGATGCAGTACAATAGAGATAAGTATTTCCCTCAGTTAAGAACCAAGGTTATCAATCCAGTAGGAGAACCAAGAAAAATTCCGTTGAAACGCACCTGCACACACAAGAGCAAACACTTGCACCCAACGCAAATAAGAGGGTTGTCAATCCTCTTAGCGGTTACTTGCAAGGATTAAATCTTATAGAGGTAAATTGCTAAACTAAAATACTAATAAAAATAAAAGTAAATAAATTGCAGCAAGGTATTTTTGGGTTTTTAATATGATAAAGATAGACCCGGGGGCCATAGTTTTCACTAGAGTCCTCTCTCTCGAGCGCAGAAACATACGGTGGGTAAACAAATTACTGTTGGGTAATTGACAGAATAGCAAATAATTATGACGGATTCATGGCAATGATCATGTATATAGGCATCACGTCCGAGACAAGTAGACCGACTCCTGCCTGCATCTACTACTATTACTCCACCCATCGACCGCTATCCAGCATGGATCTACGGTATTAAGTATGAAACAGAGTAACGCCTTAAGCAAGATGACATGATGTAGAGAAGCAAATTCAAGCAATATGAACAAACCCCATCTTTTTATCCTTAATGGCAACAATACAAATACGTGTCATGTCCCCTTCTGTCACTGGGATTGAGCACCGCAAGATTGAACCCATCACAAAGCACCTCTCCCATTGCAAGATAAATCAATCTAGTAGGCCAAACTAAACTAATAGATCGGAGAGAAATACAAAGCTATAACAATCATGCATAAAAGAGTTGAGAGAAGACTCAAATATTTCTCATGAACAATCTGATCATAAACTCACAATTCATCGGATCCCAACAAACACACCGCAAAAGAAGATTACATCGGATAGAACTCCAAGAACATCAAGGAGAACATTGTATTGAAGATCAAAGAGAGAGAAGAAGCCATCTAGCTACTAGCTATGGACCTATAGGTCTGTGGTAAACTACTCACACATCATCGGAAGGGCAGCAAGGTTGATGTAGAAGCCCTCCGTGATCGATTCCCCCTCCGGCAGAGTACCGGAAAAGGCCTCCAGATGGGATCGTGGAAGAACAGAGGCTTGCGGTGGCAGAAATGTTATTTCTTCTGGCTCTCTGGGGGTTTCCCAATATTTGTGAATTTGTAGAAGTGGAATTAGGTCAAACGGAGTCACGTGGGCCCCCACAAGGTAGCACGGCGCCCCCCTGGGGCACGCCCTAGTGCCTTGTGGAGGTCTCGTGAGGCTTCTGGCCTCCTCCCGAAGCTTCCAAGGGTTCTTTTGTCCAGAAAAAAATCTCCAAAAAGTTTCGTGGCATTTGGACTTCATTTGGTACTGTTTCTCTGAAAAGCCAAAAACAAGCAGAAAACATCAACTGGCACTGGGCACTAGGTTAATAGGTTAGTCCCAAAAAATGATATATAATTGCATATAAAAACATCCAAGATTGATACTATAATAGCATGGAACAATCAAATATTATAGATACGTTGGAGACGTATCAAGCATCCCCAAGCTTAATTCCTGCTCGTCCTCGAGTAGGTAAATGATAAAAACAGAATTTTTGATGTGGAATGCTACCTATCATGTTTCATCATGTAATCTCTCTCTCTTACAGTATGAATAATAAGATCCAAGTGATTCAAAGCAATAGTCTATAATTTGATATAAAGACATCAATACTCAGGCATACTAATAAACAATCATGTCTTTCAAAATAAAAATGCAAAAGAACGTTATCCCTACAAAATCATATGACCCTGTCATGCTCCATCTTTGTCACACAAAGTATTTATCATGCACAACCCCGGTTTTAGCCAAGCAATTGGTTCATACTTTTTAACGCGCTTCAGCTTTTTCAACTCCCACGCAATACATGAGCGCAAGCCATGGATATAGCACTATGGGTGGAATAGAGTATGGTGATAGGGGATAAATAAGAGAAGTCAAAAATGGAGAAAGTCTCACATCAACGTGGCTAATCAACGGGCTATGGAGATGCCCATCAATTGATGTCAATGCGAGGAGTAGGGATTGCCATGCAACGGATGCACTAAGAGCTATAAGTGTATGAAAGCTCAACATGAAAACTAAGTGGGTGCATCCAACTTGCTTGCTCATGAAGACCTCGGGCATTTGAGGAAGCCCATCATCAGAACATACAAGCCAAGTTCTATAATGAAAAATTCCCACTAGTATATGAAAGTGACAAAATAGGAGACTCTCTATATGAAAAACATGGTGCTACTCTGAAGCACAAGTGTGGAAAAGGATAGTAACATTGCCCCTTCTCTCTTTTTCTCTCATTTATTTTTTTCTTTTCTTTTTCATGGCTCTTTTTCGCCTCTTTTTTTTCCTTTTTTTCTCTTTTTTATATATATTTCGTTCGGAGTCTCATCCCGACTTGTGGGGGAATCATGGTCTCCATCATCCTTTCCTCACTGGGACAATGCTCTAATAATGATGATCATCACACTTCTATTTACTTACAACTCAACATTACAACTCGATACTAGAACAAAAATATGACTCTATATGAATGCCTCTGGCAGTGTACCAGGATGTGCAATGATGCTAGTGTAACATGTATAAAAATGATGAACGGTGGCTGAGCCACGAATACTATGTCAGCTATATGATCATGCAAAGCAATATGACAATGATGATGTATGTCATAAAAACGAAACGTGGAAGTTGCATGGCAATATATCTCGGAATGGCTATGGAAATGCCATGATAGGTAGGTATGGTGGCTGTTTCGAGGAAGATATAAAGAGGCTTATGTGTGATAGAGCGTATCATATCACGGGGTTTGGATGCACCGGCGAAGTTTGCACAAACTCTCGATGTGAGAAAGGGCAATGCACGGTACCGAAGAAGCTAGCAAATTGCGTAAGGGTGAGAGTGCGCATAATCCATGGACTCACATTAGTCATAAAGAACTCACATACTTATTGCAAAAGTTTATTAGCCCTCAAAGCAAAGTACTACTACACATGCTCCTAGGGGGGAGGTTGGTAGGAGTTAACCATCACGCGCCCCCGACCGCCACGCAAAGGAAGACAATCAATAATAAATCATGCTCCAACTTCCTAGCATAACGACAGATCATACGTGCATGCTTCGGGAATCACAAACCTTAACACAATTATTCTTACTAAACCACAATTATCTACTAATACCTCCCACATATTACCATCTTAATATCGCAAAACTATTGCAAGGAATCAAGTTTATCATATTCAGTGATCTACATGAATTTTTTTAGAACATCCCTCTTGAATACCTATCATATCAGGACCAAATTCATAACATGTGCATATTACCATTGCTATCATGAGACTCTCAAAAATATATAAGTGAAGCATGAGAGTGCAACTATTTCTTTAAAATATAACCACCGCCGTGCTCTAAAAGATATAAGTGAAGCAATAGAGCAACTGCCTAGCTCAAAAGATATAAGTGAAGAACATAGAGTATTCTAACAAATCACGAAAAATGTGTGTCCCTCTCAAAAAGGTGTGTTCAGCAAAGATGATTGTGACAAACTAAAAAGCAAACAAACTATTTCACAAGACGCTCCAAGTAAAACACATATCATGTGATGAATAAAAATATAGCTCCAAGTGAGTTACCGATAGATTGTAGACGAAAGAGGGGATGCCTTCCGGGGCATCCCCCAACTTAGACGCTTGAGTCTTACTTGAATATTACCTTGGGGTGCCTTGGGCATCCCCAAGCTTAGGCTCTTTCAGCTCCTTATTCCTTTATCCATCGTAGTCTCACCCAAAACTAGAAAACTTCAGCACACAAAACTCAACAGAAACCTCGTGAGATCCGTTAGTATAACCAACAAATCTTAAACTTTAGGTACTGTAGTAAATTGATTCATATTTAATATTGGCATAATGCTACTGTACTACAACTTCTCCATGACTCATACCCCCCGATACGATCCATAGATTCATCAAAATAAGCAAACTATGCAACAAAAACAGAATCTGTCTAAAACAGAACAGTCTATAAAAATCAATTTAAAACCATACTTCTATAACTCCAAAAATTCTGAAAAATTAGGAAAACGTAAACAATTCATATACCAATACTGTGTAGAAATTTCAGATTTTTGTGACGCTCCAGTACAGAACCAAAATTCCAGCACTGGACGCAAAACTTTCTGTTTTCCAAACAGCATCAATTATACTATCATCAACATCATCCCAAAGGCATTACTTGGCACAAACACTAATTAAAACATAAAAATACAATAATAACATAGGCTATAATCGTGCAAACACACAAAACAGAAGGTAAAAGCAAAAATTTATTTTATTCATTGGGTTGCCTCCCAACAAGCACTATTGTTTTATGCCCCTAGCTAGGCATAATGCATAGTTTCAAGTGTTGTCATCCTTCATTTCTAAGTCCTCAATCACACATCCATTTTTTATAATAGATTTAACATAGGTGTTCCTCATCATCACACTTCTAGGCACAAAATCAAGAATTTTACTTTTATGGATAGGTTCCTTAATCATATCAATGAAATTGGGGTGCACGCTAATCATTTTAAGATCTTCGTTCCCTTTACTAGAAGTAGCACCCTTGACCTTAGGAACATATATAAACTTGCAATTTTTATTTGGAGGAGTCCTATCAATGTTTTTAGTGGAGGAAAAAGCGGAACCCAAGTTGTTGATAATTTCTTCTAGCTTATCAATTTTATAGGAGCTTTGGTCTATCCTTTCGTTAATTATTGGTTCCTTTTCCTTTAAAGCTTTTAAAGAAATCCCCACCTTGGAACCAAATTGAGTAATATGATTGTGAACCTTTTTATCTAAATTTCCCAGATGTTCGATAGTAGGCATTTTATTTTCTATAGATTCTAACCTTTGCATAACATGCTCCAAAGTCAATGCCGTTTCATTAATAATGATAGGGGTGAACCCACAAAATTTCCCATAGCATTGAGAGCATCCGAAGTGGGACACATCAAGAAATTCCCTCCGGTAATAGTGTCAAGAACAAATCTATACCAAGTAGTGATTCCCAGATAAAAATTTCGAAGAAGAACGGTAGTGGATTGCTTACGAGTTGATCTATTTTGAGCATTGCAAATCCTATACCAAGCATCCTTTAAATTCTTTCCTCCCCTTTGTTTAAAATTAAGTACTTCATTTTCAGGGGTAGTAGTAACGAGCGAAGAACTAGCCATAATGGTGAGGCAAGCAAGCAAACTAGCAAACAAGCAAACTAGCAAACAAGCAAATAAAATATTTTTGTGTTTTTGTAAAAAAAAATTAGAAGTGGGGGAAATGAAAACAAGAGGAAAATGCAAATAAAAGGTAAATAAAGTAAATGCAAGTGAATGATAATTTGTGTGAAGGTACTTGGTAATTTTGATGATGTCTCCCCGGCAACGGCGCCAGAAATTTTTCCTGCTACTTGTAGTCTGCGTTGGTATTTCCCCGAAGAGGAGAGGATGATGCAGTACAGTAGAGATAAGTATTTCCCCCATTTAAGAACCAAGGTTATCAATCCAGTAGGAGAACCAAGCAAAATTCCGTTGAAACGCACCTGCACACACAAGAGCAAACACTTGCACCCAACGCAAATAAGAGGGTTGTCAATCCTCTTAGCGGTTACTTGCAAGGATTAAATCTTATAGAGGTAAATTGCTAAACTAAAATACTAATAAAAATAAAAGTAAATAAATTGCAGCAAGGTATTTTTGGGTTTTTAATATGATAAAGATAGACCCTGGGGCCATAGTTTTCACTAGAGGCCTCTCTCTCGAGCGCAGAAACATACGGTGGGTAAACAAATTAATGTCGGGCAATTGACAGAATAGCAAATAATTATGATGGATTCATGGCAATGATCATGTATATAGGCATCATGTCCGAGACAAGTAGACCGACTCCTGCCTGCATCTACTACTATTACTGCACCCATCGACCGCTATCCTGCATGCATCTAGGGTATTAAGTATGAAACAGAGTAACGCCTTAAGCAAGATGACATGATGTAGAGAAGCAAATTCAAGCAATATGAATAAACCCCATCTTTTTATCCTTAATGGCAACAATACAAATATGTGTCATGTTCCCTTCTGTCACTGGGATTGAGCACCGCAAGATTGAACCCATCACAAAGCACCTCTCCCATTGCAAGATAAATCAATCTAGCAGGCCAAACTAAACCAATAGATCGGAGAGAAATACAAAGCTATAATAATCATGCATAAAAGAGTTCAGAGAAGACTCAAATATTTCTCATGAATAATCTGATCATAAACTCACAATTCATCGGATCCCAACAAACACACCGCAAAAGAAGATTACATCGGATAGAACTCCAAGAACATCAAGGAGAACATTGTATTGAAGATCAAAGAGAGAGAAGAAGCCATCTAGCTACTAGCTATGGACCCGTAGGTCTGTAGTAAACTACTCACACATCATCGGAAGGGCAGCAAGGTTGATGTAGAAGCCCTCCGTGATCGATTCCCCCTCCGGCAGAGTATCGGAAAAGGCCTCCAGATGGGATCACCGAAGAACAGAAGCTTGCGGCGGCAGAAAGGTTATTTATTCTGGCTCTCTGGGGGTTTCCCAATATTTGTGAATTTATAGAAGTGGAATTAGGTCAAACAGAGTCAGGTGGGCCCCCACAAGGCAACACGGCGCCCCCCCGGGGCGCGCCCTAGTGCCTTGTGGAGGCCTCGTGGGGCTTCTGGCCTCCTCCCGAAGCTTCCAAGGGTTCTTTTGTCCAGAAAAAATCTCCAAAAAGTTTCGTGGCATTTGGACTTCATTTGGTACTGTTTCTCTGAAAAGCCAAAAACAAGCAGAAAACAGCAACTGGCCCTGGGCACTAGGTTAATAGGTTAGTCCCAAAAAAATGATATATAATTGCCTATAAAAACATCCAAGATTGATTCTATAATAGCATGGAACAATCAAAAATTATAGATACATTGGAGACGTTTCACCCCTCTCCCGCTGGTATGCCCCAATCTCCCCCACTCTCCTCCTTCTAGTGTGCCGCCGCCACCGCCGCTAGGGCTATGGATAGGACGCCGCCACTGCCGAACCGCCGCTAGGGCTAGGGTTAGGGCGCCGGCCACCACCGGTAGGGTTAGTTCGCCACCGCAGCTTCCTAGGGACATGGTTAATTAGGGTGTATATATCCTTCATCCTATTAGAGTAGTGCTTCTCCGATTCTAAGACAAATTTGAGTAGTAGAATAGCACGCCTATGTCAAGTAGGTTGCGTGCACGTGTTTGATGTGTGCGCATACGTACATTCTTGTTAGAACTTTTGCTAAGAAAAAAAGCTTAAATATGACAAGTACATTGAAATGAGTGCTTAATGAACGTTCTATACATTATTTTCAGGGATCCAAAAATGAGTGCCAACGTTTTGGTGAAACGTTGATTAATTTCCGTTTCGCCAAATTTCTGGCACTCAAAATGTTCATTTTTTAGCAAAGGTCATGCCGAATTTTTCTGTTTGTTTTCACTCTTTGTTAATAATAATAAGTGCATCATATGATTAATAGGGATCATGGTGCTTCCATCATGCCAAATCTGCAAAAGTAGTTGTGCGGACAGCTTGGAAACTGCAAAGGAATTCGGGATCTTTTTGAACGAGGGGTTCCAAAAATCGGTGGTAATGGTCTTTTACTTCATCATACAATTATAACCATTTTGTAGTCATTTACTGTCATTAGCACTAATTTGGTTCGCATTTTGCTTTACTATTGCATAGTGTGTCCCATGCAACGTAAGGGTGAAATTTAACAGTGCAATAGGTGGTACTTTGCTATTCAAGGATGGTAAGGGGCGGTCATTTGAAGCTGAAGCGAAGAAAGGAAAGCATAAAACCATCATCTGTGGCAATGGATGGATGAAGTTCATTTCAAAAAATAAGCTGACTAGGGGAGAGTACATAGCATTTTACTTAGAAGGGTGGGTCAACAGGTTAAGGATTATCTATTTCTACAGCCGAGATGATGAGGATAGTGAGGATGATGAGGATAGTCATGATGATGAGGATGATGACGATAGTCATGATGATGAGGATATCCATGACAATGAGGATGATAGCAAAGAAGATGAAGATAGTCATGATGATGACGATGATGTTCTGTTCAATTCTCTAATTTTTTCTCAACGAATGAAGAAGCTTACGGACAATGAGAGGATCAATCTCTTGGCGATCCTACCACCAACAGAGAACTACATGGGGGTGCCCCTTGTGCACCATTTAACCAAGACAAACATCGTCAAACATGTCATGGTATATGCCGAACATCATCGGCTTTGCAGATCAGTTCCTTTCCTTCCATGTGTGCAATCCCTCTGAGTCGGGTCTTCGAAGGTTGCTTGGCCATTTTTGACCGTATGTTTCCCGGATTATACTTCGGTTTCTGAAGTGCATAAATAACTTAGCCCCAAAGGCCAGTCGCACAAGTGTGAACAGTGACCTCATCTGACAACTTTTGCTGAAGGGTCACAACCCCACGCCAGTTAAGAAAACTCGATTTGCGGTTCGAGGCGGTTTCCCTATTGGCACATCCCATCAATATGCAGATCGTGCCCTGTTTTTAAGGGATATGATCAATGATTTGTGTTACCCCATGCGCGCATGACGACATGATTATACGGAGAAATGGTGATGCCTGTGGCGCAGTAAAAGGACTCTTGGTCTTACAGTGACCCATAAAAGGGAGGCGGCCACCATTTTCTTTGCATGCTCTCACTTCCCCCTGCGCCAGTGCTTTCCCAATCTCCTGAGCTCCAGTGCCCAGATCTGATCTCACCTCCTAAGAACTTCCTCCAGCCACTCCCCTACTCCGGTCATGGCCGGCTCTGGGTCCAAGGGCAAGTGGGAGGCCTCCATCATCATAGAGAGCGCCATCCAGGAGCTGAAGAACGCGGGTTATCTTCCCGCCGATGTCGCTCACCGCGCTCCAGAAGAGGGCCAGGTCATCCCCACGCCGAATCATGGTGAGAGGGTGGTATTCCTCCCCCCACTTCATTCGGGGGCTAGGTTTTCCCCTCCACCCCTTTGTTAGGGGCTTGATGTTTTTCTACGGGCTAGATTTTCACGATCTTGCCCCGAACTCCTTCCTACACATCTCGGCCTTCATCATCATCTGCGAGGCCTTTCTTAGGATCCAGCCACACTTCGGCTTGTGGCTAAAAGTGTTCAACGTCAAGCCGAAGATTGTCGACGGCCAGCAAGCAGAATGCGGGGGGCGATGGTGAGCAAGCTTACCCGGGTTGAGTGGCCAGAGGGTACTTTTATCGAGACTGTCAAGATCTGGCAGAAAGAGTGGTTTTACATCACGGAGCTGCGAAACGCGGACTGGGTAGCGATTCCCGCCTTCAGATCTGGACCCCCTACGAGGCTCGTTTCATGGACCAAGAAGGGCCTAGACTGGGGGTCAGCCGAAGAGGTGGAGCTGCTGCCGAGCCGAATATCCAGGATGATCAAGCAGAAGGTTGAATTGCCCAATGTGATTCAGATCATGCTCCGCCACCACATCCTCCCCTCTCAAGACCGGGCTTCCCCCATGTGGGCCTACAAACCCGAAGACCGCGCCACCGTGCTCAGCTTCTACCGCACCACCCACGCCCAGATGTGGAAAGTGTTATTCAAGCCGTAGAAGGACTGGCCGGCTAAGGAGGAAGACATTGGCCTCGACGCCGAGAACCCCCCTCGCGAGGTATGACAAGTTTACTCTTATGCCAGGATGTTTCTTTTTGACAAAGCACTCAACTCTCTTTTCTCTCATCCACAGAACTGGCTGAAGAAGGCCAAGCAGATCAACAGCCCGGCCCCGCTACCCGAGGGCCCCAGGACGGCCTTGCTGACGGCCATGTTGGCCGAGGTGCCGTACAAGGTGCCGGAGAAGAAGGAGAAGAAGAAGGAGACTAGAGAAGGTCTTCGTTCCCGAGGACCTCTGGACAATGGATCCGGGGAAACCCATGCCCTCTCCGCCTCTGAGAGGGAGAAGGGACAGGAGGAGGACGGGGAGGAAAGCGACTCTCCCCAAGCAAGGAAGAGGGCGGCGTTCGAAGACGCTGAGGAGGATCAGCCTTCTCCCGCCCCGAAAAGACCACGCAAGGCCAAGGTGGTCTTGTCCGATAACAGTTCGGCTTCTGCCGAGCACTCCGAGGCCTCCGAAGAGGTTCCCCGGAAGGCCCGTCGGGTGAAACCACAGGCCCAAAGGTACGTATCTTAAGGTATACTCATCCATTTTTGGCCGAACTAGGCCTGCCATTGATCACGCGCTTGCTTCTAATATTTCAGCTTGCTGCGCGACCTCCCTACCGATCAAGTCTTGGAAGGGGACTCTCCGTCGGCCGCGCTGGCGGAGATTGGGACCGAATCACGCCCATCGCCTCCCCCGGTCGTTGAGGAGGCCGAAGAGGTTCTGTCACGGAGGACTCCTCCCGTGTCGACCACAGAAGGATGGGCCGACGTCGTTATGGCTGAGGTGCGTACCTCGGCCGCCGAAGATCAGGAGGGAAGAATCCCTCTAGTGAACGAAGAGGGGGAGCCCGGGCAATCCGAGCTCTCCCCAAAAATGGTTCCGGAGCCAACCATCCCAATCTCCACAGGGGGAGGGGCCGAGATGCCCCCGCCACCCCCGCCCGCTCCAAGGCAAGCCTCGACTGGGTGGTCGGATGAGATGGAGGAGGCTTTAACAAGCTCCTCTATCACCGAAGAGCACCGTGCCCTGATGGGCACGTTTTGCAAAGTCTTCGGTCCGTGGACAACGGACTAAAGGAGGCTTTCAACGGCCTCCTTACCGGCTTCAAGGTAAGCAATGTAATGACTTTTCCTTAGAAAATTTATTTTATATGATCTTGCAATCCATGCACAGTAGCCCCCGAGCCCTGTGTGAGTTTAAAAAAACTCATGCGGGGGTCGAATAATTTATAATATATAGATGAGATCAAAATGAGCAGTATCCTCCGAGACTCTGGCTGGTTGTAGGAAGCCGGTCAGGGGATCGAGAATCAGTAACTCGGGAAGCTAATGTGCTTAGTCTAATGTGCAGGCGTCATCCTTGGCGGCAGCTGCCAACGCCGAGGAGCTGGCCGAGCTGAATCGGAAGCTCAAGAGCTCCGAGGACGACCTCGATCTGCTAAATAAGCAGTTTGACAGGGCGCCAGGCAAGTCCGAGCTGAACTTTTTACGACAATGGTTATTTATGGAAGTTAGGAGGCTAATCCAAACGGAATGCTTCTGATATTATTACAGCTGCCACCGCCGAGGTCGAGAACCTCAAGGCCGAGCTTAAGAAAGCTCGGCAGGAAGCCGCGGAGCAGAGGGCTGCCGTCGAAGAAGCAGCCACCGAACTGGCCACGGTGAAAACCGCTTGCCAGAGGCACGAGGCCCGGGTGTCTGAGGTGCAACAAGAGCTCAAGGAGGCCATCACAAAATGTGAGGTCCTTGAGCAAAAAAGTAAGGAGCAGGCCACCGAACTGACCTCACTGAGGTCGGCGACGTCGGAAGCTCGGACGGAGGTGCGGGGCTACCAGGAGGAACTCTGCCAAGTCAAACTTATTGCGGATGGTAAGCCATACTTACTTCAAAGTGTCTTTGGTGGTAACAGGTTCGCTTTGCTCACGCGAGTATGGCGTTCCCCAGGCACCTTTGCGGACCTCCCGAGGAGTGCATCAGACGCAGGTGTGTACTTTGCGTCCCAGGAGGGTCGTACCGAGCAGAGGCTGTTTTGGGCGCAGTTCCAAGCACCCGAGCACCCTCCTCTCCTCAACAATCAGCTGAAGCAGCTGATGGAGTTGCATCGGATGGCGGAGCCGGCGATGAGGGACCTCTGTGTCAAACTGTGGCCTTCGGAGCCGCTGCCGAGCAGCTACTTCGGCTTGTTGCAGAGGTTGAGCGACGCCACGCCCCGGATTGATTTCTGGAAGTGCTCCGTATGCATTGAAGGAGCTCGGATGGCCTTCGACAAGACCATGGTGCATTGGCCGAGGATCAAGCCGACCGAGCTGGCCACCGGACCGCCTCCCCCTGGGAAGGAGCACAGGCGCCCCGAGTAGTACTTTCCCGTGGTGATGGATGGTGCTCGGGCGATAGAGGCCCAGTGCTCGAAGGCTGTAATTTATGAGTGAATTTACTTTCTTATATCCGAAGAATTTGAAACTTTTGTGCTTTATGATGCAACTGGTCGGCTTTGTATATAATGCCTTGTCTACTTATTTTGACTCCTGTGCGGCCGTTTAAACTGAAAGTTACCAGTCGTCGGCTTCAGCCCCCTAGTACATACTGCATGGGGTGTTTTTCCTTGACACCTTAACCCTTAGCCAATGTCTCGGTGCCCGGAGGCGGTTGTGTGTAGGAAAAACGAGGCAATCGGACTATGCGGCTTTAGTGCTTTCAGTTAGCCATAGGAGCTTGGCTGCGGGAGCTAGTGACTAGCCCCCAATGTGTGATATTCGGACGAACCAAGGTTGATGCCATTATCACTTGATTCCTGTGACAGCGAACCCTTCGTTTGACGCGGAATAACCTCCATCGATTTTTAGTTTAACACTTCTCATTGGATCGCCGACCTGTTCTCGCTTATTATGACAGTCAGTTTTCGGCTTTCTCCACTAAGGTGCTTAACTAGGCGAGCTAGAAGTCCAATCGCAGTGGTTCTCCCTTTACCCTCCTAGCCGAACAATGCGGAACATAAGAGGGTAAACACAGGAACCGGGCAACCCAACTATTGACCAAAGACATAATTCGGAACTGATTCATATAATGCAATATACAAGACGCCGAGCACATGTAATTAATTTGAGTGCCGGAGTGATGCTTGGGCAAGATTTATGGTCGAGCCCCCGGTCTATTAGCCGGTCGCATCTAAAAAAAGGAATGTATCATTATAGTTTACTTCGGCTTATAAGCGGAAAGGAAGACACAACACAAATGACTGCGGTATGACCGGAAGAGAATGGTCTTTATTTCCTTTAAATTCGTGACGCCCAACCGTACAATCCGAACTGCCGATGCAACTTTTATAGATACTTAAAAAAAACTTATCAGAGGAAAGGTTTACACAGGGCCTCCATGAGTGGTTTGACGTCCCTACTGCGCCCTGCTACACGTCTGCGCCTTTGCTCTTTGTGAAGCTTCCGTAGGTAACGTGCGATTGAGGTCACTGCTTGTATGCACGACGGAAATGATAGTGTTCGGCGGACGAGCCCTTGATAAAGGATTTTGAGAAGTTGCCGACGGGTATTAGCTTGACACTGATCAGGCCCTAGATGGTGCCTGTTGTTTGATCTTGATCCGAGAACATCATTGGTCATGACTTGTTCGAATCGAGCGCTTGACCCTTGCAACGTTTGCCCCCACAGATGCCCATGGAATTTTAAGCGCGAAATTATGTACCCGAGGTATGTATTTTGCGGCTAGGGAGGCCATACTGTGGGGCGTGTATCCCTATTTAGGGTGAGCGCAGGAGTGCTCCGGGACTGAGGCCGTAGCTCAAGCGCGCTTCCGTGCGTCCAGTGCCTTGATGGTGGGCAGGGCCTTCGATGCTTCTTTGGCGGCCTGGACTTCTGCTGCCAGAGCCGCTGTGTGTTCCTTGGTTCGGAGCGAGCGTTCGGTGTTACCGTTAATGGTAATGACACCCTTAAGTCCTGGCATTTTATGCTTCAGATATGCGTAGTGCGGGATGGCATTAAAGCGAGCGAATGTTGTTCGGCCGAGGAGTGCGTGGTAACCGCTGCGGAAAGGAACAATGTTGAAGATTAAGTCTTCACTGCGGAAGTTGTCGGGCGAGCCGAAGACTACTTCCAAGGTGACGGTTCCCGAGCAGCGTGCCTCGACGCCTGGGATTACTCCTTTAAAGGTAGTGTTGCTGGGTCTGATCCTTGACGGATCGATTCCCATCTTCCTCACTGTATCTGAATAAATCAGATTGAGGCTGCTGCCTCCATCCATAAGGACTCTTGTGAGGTGGTATCCATCCACTATTGGGTCGAGCACCAGAGCCGCCGTGCCTCCATGATGGATACTGATCGGATGGTCTCTCCGGTCGAAGGTGATCGGGCAAGCCGACCATGGGTTGTATTTCGGGGCCACCGGCTCTACGGCGTACACATCCCGAAGTGCATGCTTCCGCTCCTTCTTGGGTATATGTGTGACATAAATCATGTTCACAGTTTTTACCTTGGGAGGGAACTGCTTTTGGCCTCCATTGTTCGGCCTGCGAGGTTCGTCGTCATCCTCGCTGCGGGGGCCCTTGCCCGATTCCTCGGTTGTCAGCTTGTCGGCCTGCTTGATTACCCAACAGTTACGGTTGGTGTGGTTGGCGGGCTTGTCCGAGGTACCGAGGATCTGGCAGGGCCTATCCAGGATTTTGTCTAGCGCGGTTGGGCCGTCTCGGTTCCCTTTAGAGGGCTTCTTCTGTGGTCCCAATTTCGAGTTGCTGAACCCGGCGTTTACCGCCGCATCATCGGCTTCACTGCCGTTGTTTGTGTGCCGGCGCTTGTTATTCTTGTTGTGCCGGGGTTTCCCGTTCCCGTCCCGGACCTCTGAGGTGCCGGGGTCGTCGGGGTGGTTGCTTCTACGAGCTAACTGTCGTGGTATTCTCGCAGGGGGTGCCGCATCACGGCAGATGCCATAAGATGGCTTGAGGTGAGGGTAAGGCTGCTGTGGAGATCCGGGACGGGTTTGGGCAACTGTACACGGTGGTTTACCCAGGTTCGGGGCCCTCCGTGGGAGGTAACACCCCTACTCCTGCATGTCTGATGTATATGTGGAGTATATGGTTGTACATGGTTGCTCCTGGAGCTGTCTGGAGGAGAAAGAACAGAGCTCTGAGCTCTCCTATTCACCTGTGAGAGTGAGAACGAGAGGGAGAGTGAGAGCGTGGCTGGCCTTGTGGCCGTCTGTGCGTGAGGCCTCCCCTGGCGCTCCTTATAAAGGGGAGCCCAGGGGACAAGGGGTGGCCCACATGGCCACTACACTATTGGGGGGACACCAGACAGGTGAACAGTGCCAGCCGCTAAATCTACAGTGCCAGCCGCTAAATCTACAGTGCTCTACTGTAGAACGTGGCCGTCTTGTCCGCGCAGTCCGACGGGACGTTGTGGTTGACTTTGCCGGATTCCAGCCGGACGGGCTCCACCCGGACGGCTCCACCCGGACGGGCTCCAGCCGGATGTCTCTACCCGGACGGCTCCACCCGGACGGCCCCACCCGGACGGGCTCCACCCAAATAGCCAGGTCCAGGTCGCCAGCCGGACGGCTCTACCCGGATGGCTTCACCCGGATGGCTCCACCCGGACGGCTCCACCCGGATGAACAGTGCCAGGTGAACAGTGCCAGGTTCCAGCCAGCCAGGGGACACTCCCCTGGGAAAGTTTTGAAGTGTCGTTTCGCTGTCTTGGGCCTACCCGGGGGTCATCCCCCCGACAGTAGCCTCCAAGCCTCCGGGCGACTTGGAAAGTCGGGCGGAGGGTTTTCGCAGGTGTTGACGTAGCAGATATCGTCGATGACAGCCGGCTGCGGGCGGCAGCCGGCACGGCTTGCTTCCAATGGGGGCGCGCTAGCGCACCCACTGGGTGTAGCCTCCGAGCCTCCGGGCGACTCGAAGAGTCGGGCGGAGGGTATTTGCAGTTTGTTGCAGCAGATGGGCGCGGAGCGCCGCCGGGCGCGGACGCGAAGTCCGCCGGCAGGTGGGCGCGAGGTGCCGCCGGGCGCGGACGCGGAGTCCGCCGGCTAGCTGTTTCCAGTGGGGGCACGCCAGCGCACCCACTGGGTGTAGCCTCCGAGCCTCCGGGCGACTCGAAGAGTCGGGCGGAGGGTACTTGCTGTCGTTGGAGCAGACGGTGGCGTCGAGGATGCCGGTGGCAGCCGGCGCGGCGGGCCTGCAACCGGCGTGGCGTTTTCCCAGCGGGGCGTGCCGGCGCACCCACTGGGTGTAGCCTCCGAGCCTCCGGGCGGGGAGGGGGGTTCCCCACGGAAATGATCATGCGAAAGACAAAGTTAGTCGGTGCAGATATATCAAATATTTAGCTTTGGCAGCGCAAGTTTTATGCAGAGGGTGCCGAGTCGGTTTCATCCGAGCCCCCTTCAGTCTTTTTCATGTCCCCTCCGCCCTTTGGCTTTTGCTCTTGCCAGCCGGACAGCCGGGAGCTGGTCTGTAGCTAAGGCGAAGAGTGGGGCGTACAGTACTCGGACTCTGGGAGCAGATTCGACCGAGTAGATACTCATAAAGTAAACAACCGGGTCGCCCAGGCCGTTTTCTCCCCGGACGTCTTTCGCGTGGGCTGACCTCCAGCTTTTGCTCTTGCTAGCCGGACAGCCGCGGTGCGGTCTGTAGCTGAGACGAAGAGTGGGCCTTTGGTACTGTACACGCTACTAAGCCGTCTGCGGCGAAAACGAATGGGGCCAAACGGCAAGCCTCCGGGCCAAGACTAGTTGGCGCCGGGGTGAACAGCGAAGCAGCTGGAGAAAAAATGCGGAGATGGCCCCCGAGGGTCGCTCGGGGTTATTCGTTTTGTGCGCGGTCAAAGATATGCGGATGAGGAGCTCACATTGCTTTTGACGCAGACGGTGCGGAGGTGACGTGCGGCAGGCGGTCCGAGCCTCCGGGCGATCGAGGTGTGCCCCAGCCGGTCAGGCCCGACCGGCCAGGCATCGAAGCGGACGGGCGACCGGGCGTCGAAGCGGGCGCAGCCGGCGTCGAGGCGGACGGGCGGCCGGGCCGGCTACGCAGCCGGCCAGGCGCAGCCGGCCGGGCATAGAAGCGGGTGCAGCTGGCAGGCCCTTTCCTATCCGGCAGCATTTTTTTTTGAATGGGCAGCCGGCCCTTGACTTTTCCAACCGGCCACCACCTCTTTTTTATCTTCAGCGGGAACCTGGCCGCAGCAGGCGGCTGGAGCCGGGCAGAGACGGCACGCGCGCAGGCCGGTGGCGGCCGGCTGGGGCGGCCAGCCGGCGGACGGGCGCTGGGCAACGGGGGAGCCGGCGTCGCGGAGGAGGCTGAGCGCGGGGGCCGGTGTGGCCCGCCGCGGGATGGCGCGAGGCGGCGCGGGGAACGAGCGTGAGGCCGGGCCCGACCGCGCGGATCGTGGAGGAGGCCAGGCGCGGGGCGGGGCCGGCATCGGCTGGGGCGGCGAGCCGGCCGGGGCGCGCGGGCGGAGGCGCGGAGGCCTGGCAGGGGCGGCGCGCGGCCCAGGCGACTCGAGGGAGGAGCCGGCAGAGGCGATGCGGAGGGAGCCGGACCCGGCCAGGCTCGGGGCGGCGGCCGGGTCCGCAGGTGCGCGGGAGGAGGCCGGGCGCGGAGGAGCCGTCAGGCGCGGAGGCGGCCAGGCCGGCAGGCGCGGGAGCGGCGACGCGGAGGCGGCCAGGCCGGCAGGCGCGGGAGCGGCGACGCGGAGGCGGCCAGGCGCGGGCGCAGCGACGCGGGGACGCGGAGGGTGGAGCAGGCGACCCGTAGGGGTCGTGCAGGCGGTGGGGGCGCGGAGCCGGCTGCAGTGGCGGAGGGAAGCAGCGGAGGCGGCGGGAGGCGAGCCGGTGAGCGGCAAGCCGGCCACGGGGCGGGCAGAGCCGGTGAGCGGCAAGCCGGCCACGGGGCGGGCAGAGCCGGCGAGCGGCAAGCCGGCCACGGGGCGGAGCAGGCGCAGCCGAGCGCGGGAGGCGAGGCGGGCGCGTGGAGGCGAGGCAGGGCAGAGGCGTAGGCGGCGAGGGGCGACGCAGAGGAGCGGGAGCGGCGGGGCGGAGCAGCGACGGCTGCCCACTGGGTGTCTTCCTGGGACTTTTTTTTGTACTAATGTGAAAAAGAAAAAACGAGGGAGAGGCTGGAGCAGAGCGCGTGCGGAGACGAGGAGGCGTCCAGGAACGAGCGCGAGCTCGAGGCCGATGCGTCCAGGAAAACAAGGAGGCGTGCAGGAAGAGCTCGATCCAGAGGAAAAGATCCGCGGGAGCAAGGAGCGGACGCGCGGGCGTGCGGGAGCCGGAGCGAGGCGGCACGGTGGAGAGCGGACGCGCGACCGCGGCCGGAGTAGTGCGCGGAGGCACGCGAGCATGCCGCCTCTGGACGGCGGCGACGTCGCGGTAGTGGTGACGAAGAGGGTCCCGCCTGGACCATGATTCCAGTAGCAGCGAGCCCCACGGTGGGCGCCAACTGTCATGGTATTCTCGCAGGGGGTGCCGCGTCACGGCAGATGCCATAAGATGGCTTGAGGTGAGGGTAAGGCTGCTGTGGAGATCCGGGACGGGTTTGGGCAACTGTACACGGTGGTTTACCCAGGTTCGGAGCCCTCCGTGGGAGGTAACACCCCTACTCCTGCATGTCTGATGTATATGTGGAGTATATGGTTGTACATGGTTGCTCCTGGAGCTGTCTGGAGGAGGAAGAAGAGAGCTCTGAGCTCTCCTCTTCTCCTGTGAGAGTGAGAACGAGAGGGAGAGTGAGAGCGTGGCTGGCCTTGTGGCCGTCTGTGCGTGAGGCCTCCCCTGGTGCTCCTTATAAAGGGGAGCCCAGGGGACAAGGGGTGGCCCACATGGCCACTACATTATTGGGGGGACACCAGACAGGTGAACAGTGCCAGCCGCTAAATCTACAGTGCCAGCCGCTAAATCTACAGTGCTCTACTGTAGAACGTGGCCGTCTTGTCCGCGCAGTCCGACGGGACGTTGTGGTTGACTTCGCCGGATTCCAGCCGGATGGGCTCCACCCGGACGGCTCCACCCGGATGGCCCCACCCGGACAGGCTCCACCCAGACGGCCAGGTCTAGGTTGCCAGCCGGACGGCTCTACCCGGATGGCTTCACCCGGATGGCTCCACCCGGACGGCTCCACCCGGATGAACAGTGCCAGGTGAACAGTGTCAGGTTGCAGCCAGCCAGGGGACACTCCCCTGGCAAAGTTTTGAAGTGTCGTTTCGCCGTCTTGGGCCTACCCGGGGGTCATCCCCCCGACACTAACCAACTGTCTTCACCCGTGCAAAAGCGGGTCATTAGGGAGGTGAGGGCCGACATTGTTCTCGGCTTATCTTGGCCGAGCTGTCGAGCGAGCCATTCATCCCGAAAGATGTGCTTGAATGCAGCTATCGCCTCAGCATCCGGACAATCGACAATCTGGTTCTTCTTAGTCAAGAACCGATTCCGAAATTGCCTAGTTGACTCCCCGGGCTGTTGAACAACATGGCTCAAGTCGTCGGCATTCGGCGGCCGAACATAGGTGCCTTGAAAGTTGGCTCGGAAGGCGTCCTCGAGCTCTTCCCAGCTCCCGATGGAGTTTTCGGGTAGGCTATTCAACCAATGCCTTGCCGGTCCTTTAAGTTTTAATGGTAGATATTTAATGGCGTTGAGGTCATCTCCTCGGGCCATATGAATGTGGAGAAGGAAATCTTCGATCCACACAGCTGGGTCAGTTGTCCCAGCGGGAACTGATGCTGCATCACCTCATCTGTGAAACACATTGGGTGTGCGGCGCCCCTGACCCGGGCCACGTCGTGCCGGAGATCGGTTATCATCCGAGCACGATGCTTCTCCCGGGCTCTATCATTCCTGTCGCGCCAAGCTTGGTATCCGTCCCATCCAGCGGGCGTGTGTCCTCTGGATCCGTAGATGGATCTTGACTATGCCGCTCTGGCGTTTAAGTTGTGCCGCAGATCATATGGATCATCTGGTTGTACTGGCTCCTTGCCCGGCCGTCGAGGGAGCATAGGTGGGTTTTTGGCTTCACCGGTCGTCCTGTCCTATCCTCAAGGGGGGCGGTCGGGCTGGTTTGCCTGAGTTCACCTGGGGGGATGGGCTCAAGGGCCTCGTCATCGAATGACGGAAGAAGATGTCGCCGTGGGTAGCTTTTGTTTTGATCCTGATGCTGATTGCCGAAGCCTTCTTCAGCAGCTAGGACCATTGTCCACCTATCATTAAGGGTATCCTGTTCAGTTTTTAGCTGCTGCTGCTTTTTCCTCAGGCTTCGGGCGGTGGCTATGAGTTGCCGCTTGAACCTCTCCTGATCCAGGGGGTCTTCGGGGACGATGAAATCCTCGGGTTCGAGGCTGTCCTCCTCTTCGGAAGGAGGGAGGTAGTTGCTGTCCTCAGAATCATTGGGGTCCTCGGGTCACCCTGGTCCTCATGCCCTTCAGAAGCGTCACGGTGCAGTTCGAGGGTGGTGTTATCGCCGAGCTCGTCCATGTTATCCGGAGTGTCATCATCTCCGGTGCTGTTTGTGTCTGTATTCGTGTTGCTTTCCCTGCCCTTTCCCTGCCCCTTGGATCGCTTTCGTTGGCGTCGGCGTTTGGGTGGCTCCTCACCGGGGTCATCGCCATCCTTCTTGGGGGTGTTGACCATATAAACGTCGTAGGTGGAGGTGGCTGTCCACCTTCCCGTGTTGGGAGCGGCAGGGGGGCGGTATAGGACGTGACGTCGATATCCGCATCCATGTCGTCAGCCTCTTCGGAGGCGTAGTCCAGCATGTCGGTTAAATCGTCGACAATGGCTACTAAGTGGGTGGTGGGTGGGACGTAAAATTCCCTGTGGTTGGCCTCAAGTCCGATCTGATCATAGACCGAGGACGGGCCATTCGCGATACTCATCATCTGGATCCGATCTAACGTCTCATTTAACAGCGAGAGGTCTGCCGGATTCATCCTTCGACGTCTTTCGGAGTTAACCTCCGGTATGCCTGCGTCGGGGGCGGGTTCAGCCAAGGCTGACCCCTAGTTCTTGGACGCTGAGATCGGATCCGACCTCAAAGCTAGATCCAAGATAAAGGCCGACCCGGAGATGGGATCGGGGAGAAGATCCGAAGTCGAGGCCTCGGGATCTCTGGGCCCCTCAGGCAAAGCTGAGAACCCAGTAAAGATCAGATCGCCCCGAGAGTCGGTGACGTACTCCAGGTTACCGAACCTGATTTCCTGCTCGGGGGCGAAACTGTCAATCTGGTCAAGGCGACCGGTCGGGTTGGCGTGTAGAACAATGCTGCCAAACGCGAAGAGCTGGCCGGGAACGAAGATTTTCTGGTGCGGATGCCGTCGCCGATGACTAAGCGAGCCATTGATCCTTTGATGATCCCACAGTGGAACTCTCAATGAAAGCACCAATGTCGGTACTAAAACCAACAGATCTCGGGTAGGTGGTTCCGAACTATGGATCTTGGAGACAATGGGTAACAGGGAACGTAGAGACATCGTTTACCCAGGTTCGGGCCCTCTCGAGGAGGTAAAACCCTACGTCCTGCTTGGTTGTATTGATGTGTTTGTATGACAATTACAGGGTTGATCTACCTCGAGATCAGATGAACTAAACCCTTGGTGGGTATGATGACAATGACTCTGCCCTCTACGGACTAAACCCTCTGGTTTATATAGACACCAGGGGTACCTAGGGTTACATATGGTCGGTTGCCACCAGGGGATAATCATGCCGGCCGCGCT
Organism: Elymus sibiricus; assembly: GCA_039707655.1. Taxonomy (NCBI): domain Eukaryota; kingdom Viridiplantae; phylum Streptophyta; class Magnoliopsida; order Poales; family Poaceae; genus Elymus; species Elymus sibiricus. The sequence goes on from CM077668.1 coordinate 156,203,001, forward strand.
AAGCTTTACTTGGAGGAGACGCCAAGTCTTCGGAGGTTTCCTTCTGGAGCCCGGGGTCACCTGTAGTCCGACCTTCCTTCGACAGATTAGGAGCAGCCCATCAATACGGCCCACGAGGGACAGGCCAGCGGCCCGAGGACCCCTTAGTCCAGGACACCCTCAGGCCCCACAAGGCAACAGTACAAGACCCCCCAGGGCGCGTCGTGTTGCCTTGTGAGCTCCTCGTGAGGCTTCTGGTCCTTCCACGAAGCTTCGGGGGTCTCTTTTGGTCCAAAAAAATCGTCAAAAAGTTTTGTCTAATTCCGAGAACTTTTATTTCTGCACAAAAAACAACACCATGGGAGTTCTGCTGAAAACAACGTCAGTCCGGGTTAGTTCTAATCATATCATACCAAAACCATATAAAATTGTTATAAACATGGCATCAATACTTCATAAATTATAGATACGTTGGAGACGTATCAGCATCCCCAAGCTTAATTCCTGCTCGTCCTCGAGTAGGTAAATGATAAAATAAATAATTTATGAAGTGTGAATGCTAGCATAGTGCACAAGTTTGATCAATGATAATTTCAATCACTTTTCCTAGCATCATAACAGCAACTCTTTCTCATAAAACTCATCATGATAAAGTAGCAATCAATTCACATGTTATGGTTCAAACAATGCATTCTCTTGAAACTTAACAACCTATGTTCTTAGTCACCAAACAATTACAATTCAACTTATCTTCAACAGAGTCTAAGTAAGTGCTTCACATACTCAATTATCATATAGTCTTCTATGATTGCTAGTACTCAAAGCATATTTTTAGAACAAATGGCATCCATCGAACACAGAGAAAGATAGGGGCTTAATGTTTCGCCTCCCAACTCATTTATCGTAGAGATAATTGTCAACAATAATAAATCATGATCAAATATATTTGAATGGATATATGTGCCTGGATCTATCCCCACCACATGATGCTTGCCAACTATAGAATAGGTTGGAATAACAAGTTGACTCAACAAAAATAAATAGCATGAAAATAAATAACATAAAAGTAAATAGAATGCCCCTTCGTAGAGGGAAGCAGGGATTTGCAGAGGTGCCAGAGCTCATAGCTTAAAACAGAGATGAATACATTTTGAGTGGTGTGCCTTTCCTATCAATGTCACGATCGAGAGTTCTCAATATCTTCCATGCTAAACACATTATAGGCGGTTCCCAAGCGGAAAGGTAAATTTTACTCCCCATCAACCATTCAAACACAAGCCATGGCTAGCCAATCCTCGGGTGCCCTCCATACAATCAACTTTCCGGGGGAGTTTGTTTAATTATTTTGTTTTGCGGGACTGGGCATCCCAATTACCTCCCTCTCTCATGCAATGACAAGGGAATAAACACTCATCATGAGAATAACTCGCTTAACATGGAAGATACTGACCACCCACTGCCGCTTCATGAGCTGTACGGGCACACAAAACAGATGCTTATTTGAATGATTAGAGGTGGCACATGCAAATTTACTTGGAACGGCAGGGTAAAAGCATATATAGGTAGGTATGGTGGACACTCATGGAAGAAACTTGGCTCAAGGATTTTGGATGCACAAGTAGTATTCCCGCTTAGTACAGAAATTTAGGCTAGCAAAAGATTCTAAACAAGCACCACATGTTAGAGGATCCATAACAATATAACTTCTATGCAAATATACCCAACATAACTCATTACGTTGTCTTCCTTGTCCAACTTCAACTAATTTTCTCAAGCTTGAAAATAATTAATGGGTATTCACAATCATAAAAGATGTCCAAGATAATATATTTATATGTGAAAGTTCTCTTCCATATACTATCTTTCATGAATTGCTCGAATGACTAATATTGTGAGTGCCAAACTTCAATAGATTTTACTTTCTAAACCAAGTGTGAAATATTTCTAAGCATGAGACAAGCATATGAAGCACATCTAATTTCCACTTTATGATATTCAATTCATTCAACAATTTACTCTTCGGATATAAGTGAAGCACAAGAATAAATGACAAACTACTCCAAAAGATATAAGTGAAGATCAACGAGTAGTCAAACAATTAAGTAGCTATGTGAATACTCTCTCTCAATAAAGATTTCAGATCTTGATAATTTTATTCAAACATCAAACAAAATGAAAATAAAAGGACACTCCAAGAATAGCACATATAATGTGAACAAGTAAAAACTTACGCTAACCGATAGGTGTTGATGAAGAAAGGTGGGATGCCCACCGGGGCATCCCCAAGCTTAGTTGCTTGAGACTTCTTGGAATGTTATCTTGGGGTGCCTTGGGCATCCCCAATCTTGAGCTCTTTTGTCTCCTTAATTCCTCTCATATCATGGCTTCTCCTAAATCTTAAAAACTTCATCCACACAAAACTCAACAAGAACTCGTGAGATAAGTTAGTATAAATCAACTCAAAACCTTAACATTCTCTACTGTAACAAATCAATAAAATTATAATTAAAAATTGCATACTAAATGCCTCTGCATATTTAATACTCCTATCCACAAATAGAAATATTAAACAAGCAACATATGCAAACAATGCAACTATAACCGAAATCTGTCAAAACAGAACAGTCTGTAAAGGGGTAATAAAAATTAATACTTCCCTAACTCCGAAAATTCTGAAAATTACCACGTGATAGAGAACTCAAGCATTCTTGCTGTGTAAAAATTTCATATTTTTATCATGTTCTGACAATTCACAAAAATTTAGGACATAACAGAAAACTTTCTGTTTTCAAACAGCAACACATAAACTTGCAAACTGAGCATGGTAAAGGCTATAATTGGCATTTTATTGAACTAAAAGATACAAAACATGATTATTGATAACAGAAATCAAATCTCAACAAAAGGAAATGATGCTCCAAGCAAAACTCATATTATGTGACGAATAAAAATATAGCTCCAAGTGAGGTTACCGATAATGTTGAAGACGAAAGAGGGGATGCCTTCCGGGGCATCCCCAAGCTTAGACGCTTGAGTCTTCCTTGAATATTACCTTGGGGTGCCTTGGGCATCCCCAAGCTTAGGGTCTTTCCACTCCTTATTCTCCTCATATCGACATCTCACCCAAAACTTGAAAACTTCAATCACATAAAACTTAACGGAACCCCGTGAGATAGGTTAGTATGAAAATATATCATTCACTTTGGTACTGTCAAGAAAAGATTCATAATTGTTCTCACATAATACCTACTGTATTATATCATTTCCAGAATTTATATATCATAATATAATCCATGGAAACACTAAAACAAGTAAACTATGCAATAAAAACAGAATATGTCAAAAACAGAACAGCATGTAGTGAGTGAATTAAAAGGCATACTTCTGTACCTCCAAAAATTCTGAAAAATTAGGACAACGTAAAAATTTGCAACACAATAGTGTGTAAAAATTTCAGAATTTTATCACGCTCCAGTACAGAATAGAAATTCCAGCACTGGATGCAAAAGTTTCTGTTTTTGCACAGAATCAAATCAACAAGTATCCACACTATCCCAAAGGCTTTACTTGGCACATTATTGAAAGGAAACATATAAAACATGATTACTACAGTATCTTAATCATGTGAACACACAAAAACAGTAAGGGTAAATATTGGGTTGCGTCCCAACAAGCGCTTTTCTTTGAAGTCTTTTAGCTAGACATGATGATTTTAATGATGCACACATAAAAGTGAAGAATTGAAACATAATGGGAGCATCATGAGGCATATGAAAAGCACATTTAAGCCTAACCCACTTCCTATGCATAGGGATTTTGTGAGCAAACAATTTATGGGAGCAATAATCAACTAGCATAGGAAGGCAAAACAAGCATGACTTCAAAACTTTCAACATAAAGAGAGGAAACTTGATATTATTGCAACTCCTAAAAGCATATGATCCTCTCTCGTAATAATTTTCAGTAGCATCATGAATGAATTCAACAATATATCCATCACACAAAGCATTCCTTTCATGATCCACAAGCATAGAATTTTTACTACTCTCCACATAAGCAAATGTATTCTCATCAATAGTAGTGGGAGCAAATTCAAGGAAATAACTATCATATGAAACTTGATTGACATAACCAGATTGAACATTAAAATCATGATGACAAGTTTCATGGTTATTATTATTCTTTATTGCATACATGTCATCACAATAATCATCATAGATAGCAACTTTGTTGTCATAATCAATTGAAACCTCTTCCAAAATAGTGGAATCATCATTAAATAAAGTTGTGACCTCTCCAAATCCACTTTCATAATTATTAAAGTAAGATTGAACACCCTCCAAAATAGTGGGATCACTAATACCTAGAGTTGACACTCTTCCAAACCCACTTTCATTTATATAATCATCATAAATAGGAGGCATGCAATCATCATAATAAATTTGCTCATCAAAAATTGGGGGACTAAAAATATCATTTTCATCAAACATAGCATCCCCAAGCTTGTAGCTTTGCATATCATTAGCATCATGGATATTCATAGAAAGCATACTAACAACATTGCAATCATGCTCATCTTTCAAAGGACTCACATTAAACATTTTATTAAATTCTTCCTCTAACAATTGAGCACAATTATCAGATCCATCATTTTCAAGAAAGATATTATAAAGATGAAGCATTTGAGGCAACCTCAATTCCATTTTTTGTAGTTTTCTTTTATAAACCAAAGTAGTGATAAAACAAGAAACTAAAATATTCAATTGCAAGATCTAAAGATATACCTTCAAGCACTCACCTCCCCGGCAACGGCGCCAGAAAAGAGCTTGATGTCTACTACGCAACTTTTATTCTTGTAGACGTTATTGGGCCTCCAAGTGCAGAGTTTTGTAGGACAGTAGCAAATTTCCCTCAAGTGGTTGACCTAGGCATAGGATGAAGATGGTCTCTCTCAAACAACCCTGCAATCAAATACAAGAAATCTCTTGTGTCCCCAACACACCCAATACAATGGTAAGTTGTATAGGTGCACTAGTTCAGCGAAGAGATGGTAATACAAGTGTAGTATGGATAGTAGATATAGGTTTTTGTAATCTGAAAATAAAAAAATAGCAAGGTAGCAAGTAACAAAAGTGAGCACAAACGGTATTGCAATGCTTGAAAACAAGGCCTAGGGTTCATACTTTCACTAGTGCAATATCTCAACAATGCTAACATAATTGAATCATATAACAATCCCTCAACGTGCGATAAAGAATCACTCCAAAGTTCCTATTAGCGGAGAACATAAGATGAAATTGTTGTAGGGTACGAAACCACCTCAAAGTTATCCTTTCCAATCAATCTATTGAGCCATCCCTATAAGTGTCACAAACAACCCTAGAGTTCGTACTAAAATAACACCATATGATACGCATCAACCAACTCTAATGTCACCTAGATACTCCAATGTCACCACAAGTATCCGTGAGTTGATTATTCGATATGCATCAAAACAACTTTAGATTCATAATATTCAATCCACACAAAGAACTTCAAAGAGTGCCCCAAAGTTTCTATCAGAGAAAAGAAGATGAAAATGTGCAATCAACCCCTATGCCTAGATTACCCCAATGTCACCTCGGGAATCTGCAAGTTGATTACCAAAACATACATCAAGTGACTCAATAGAATACCCCATTGTCACCACGGGTATCCACATGCAAGACATACATCAAGTATTCTCAAATCTGAAATATTCAATCCGACAATAACGAAACCTCAAAGGGAAAGACTCAATTCATCACAAGAAGATAGAGAGGGAAGAAACACCATATGATCCAACTATATTAACAAAGCTCGCGATACATCAAGATCGTGCCAAATCAAGAACACGACAGAGAGAGAGAGAGATCAAACACATAGCTACTAGTACATACCCTCAGCCCCGAGGGTGAACTACTCCTTCCTCGTCATGGAGACCGCCGCGATGATGAAGATGGCCTACGGTGATGATTCCCCCCTCCGGCAGGGTGCCGAAATAGGGATCCAGATGGTATTTCTTTGGTACAGAGGCTTGCGGCGGCAGCATCAAAGTTCTAGGTTTATTTCTGGGGGTTTCTCTATTTATAGGATTTTTCAGTGTTGGAATCACGCGAAAAGGAGCTACGAGGGCCCCACAAGACAACAGCACACGACCCCCCCAGGGCGCGCCGTGTTGCCTTGTGAGCTCCTCATGAGGCTTCTGGTCCTTCCACGAATCTTCGGGGGTCTCTTTTGGTCCCAAAAAATTCGTCAAAAAGTTTCGTCCAATTCCGAGAACTTTTATTTCTGCACAAAAAACAACACCATGGTAGTTCTGCTGAAAACATCGTCAGTCCGGGTTAGTTCTAATCAAATCATATCAAAACCATATAAAATTATTATAAACATGGCATGAATACTTCATAAATTATAGATACGTTGGAGATGTATCAGGCACCTGCTCCTGCTGACAAGAAGAAAAACGACAAGACCTCCGACAAGGCCTCCGGGAAGCGCACCTCTTCAGAGTGTTGCGCACCCGTCGATGATATACTGGAGAGTTCTGTCGCCAAAAACAAGAAATCCAAAGCTACACCACCAGCAACCAAGAAGGTGTTCATAAAGGAGGACGGCACTGGCGGTACCTTCACCATCAGTTCCACCCTTGATAGCAAATAGGAAAGCGCGCTCGTTGCCTTCCTGCGGGCGAATGTCGATGTGTTTGCATGGCAACCATCTGACATCCCTGGCGTTCCTAGGGAGGTAATCGAGCAACACCTTGCTATCTGTCCTCATGCGCGGCCCGTCAAGTAGAAGGTCGGGAATCAAGCTTTGGAACGGCAACAGTTTATCGCCGAAGAAATTAAAAAGTTAGAAGTGGCAGGTTTGGTTAGAGGAGTACTTCATCCAACATGGTTGGCCAATCCAGTTGTTGTGCGCAAAGCAAATGGGAAATGGAGGCTCTGTATTGACTATACTGATATCAATAAAGCTTGTCCCAAGGATCCTTTCCCTTTGCCATGCATCGACCAGATTGTTGACTCCACTGCCGGTTGTGATTTACTCTCCTTCCTTGATGCAAATTCTGGCTATCATCAGATTTTCATGGCCAAGGAGGATGAGGAGAAAACCGCATTCATCACTCCATGTGGCACATACTGCTTCGTGTGTATGCCTTTCGGATTGAAGAGTGCTGGTTCAACATTTCCAAGAGCAGTCCAGATTGGTTTTGAGCCCCGGCTGCACAGGAATGTGGAAGCATATATGGATGATATAGTGGTCAAAACCAAGGACAAATCAACCCTCATTCAAGACTTAGAAGAAACATTTGCAAATTTGAGCAAGATTAATTTGAAGATCAACCCTGAGAAGTGTGTGTTTGGCGTCCCATCCGGCAAGCTTATCGGGTTCTTTGTGTCTCAATGAGGAATTGAAGCCAATCCCGACAAGATCAAAGCCATTGAGCAGATAGAAGCACCAAAGCGCGTCACGGATGCGCGGCGTCTTGCCGGCTGCGTAGCTGCTTTGAGCAGGTTCATCTCCAAATCTGTTGAGCGCGCCTTGCCATTTTTCAAGATTTTGAAAAAGGCAGGTCCAATGAAATGGACTCCGGAAGCGGAGGCCGCGCTGCAAGATTTGAAGAGGTACCTCTCCTCTCTGCCAACACTATTTGTGCCTAAACCACAAGAGCCGTTGTTGATGTACTTGGCGGCAACAAACCAAGTGGTAAGTGCAGCATTAGTGGTGGAGAGAGAAGCTGACGACGAAGAAGCAGCAGTTGCAAGCCCGTCAAATGACAAACCGGAATCTTCTCCGGCAGAGTCTGGTGCCGACAAGTCAGAAACAGCGCAAGCAAATGATGTAAGCCAACAAGTGGTGCCGAAGAAGAAAATGGTGCAGCGCCCGGTTTACTTTGTTAGTTCCCTTCTGCAAGGGGCTAGATCAAGGTACTCTGGCATGTAGAAGCTGCTTTTCGGCCTTCTCATGGCCTCGAGAAAGCTGTGCCATTACTTCCAAGAACATGAGATAACCGTCGTCACTCGCTTTCCATTGCAGCATATTTTGAGAAATCCAGATGCCACCGGCAGGATAGTGGAGTGGGCGTTGGAATTGTCAAGTTTTGCACTCAAGTTTGAAAGTACTTCAACCATTCAGAGCAGAGCCTTGGCGGAGTTCATTGCAGAATGGACACCAACGCAAGACGAAGAAATTCAAGCGACTTCTCTCCCCGGCAAAGAAACAACTAAAGAATGGATCATGTATTTTGACGGTGCCTTCTCGCTGCAAGGTGCCGGTGCCGGAGTGCTGCTTGTCGCACCCACCGGAGAGAATCTCAAATATGTGGTACAAATGCACTTTCCCAGGGAGAAAGCTACAAACAACATTGCTGAGTATGAAGGGCTCCTTGCCGGTCTTAGGATCGTAGTGGATCTCGGAATCAGAAAGTTGATTATCCGCGGTGACTCGCGGCTCGTTGTGAAGCAAGTCAATAAATATTATCAGAGCCCATTGATGGAAGCTTATGTGGAAGAAGTGAGGAAATTGGAAGAGCACTTTCTCGGATTACAAACAGAGCACATCCCTCGTGCAGAAAACAGCATTGCTGATGATTTGTCAAAGCGTGCCGCCCAAAAGCTACCTGTGGAACGGGGAACTTTTGTGCTCCATTTGACTCAACCCTCTGTGACACCATCAACACGGCCAAGTAAGATAAGAAAGTTGAACACCAGCAAGTACTTCTCGGCAGAGCTCCCGGAAGCCGCCGGCAAGGAAGTTGCCGGAGATAACACTGCACCTACTGGTGAGCAGCAGCCTCAAGCAGAATTTCAGGTTCTTGCCATCGAGGAAAGTGCTCCCGCAGAGAAGAGATGCCTTTAGTCCTTGTCGTCGAGCTGCAGGCTCCGGCATGGGCACAACGGATCGTCCATTTCCTTCAAACAGGAGAACTTCTCGATGACCAAGAAGAAGCTGAAAAAGTAGCCTGACAGTCAAGTATGTATCAGTTTGTTGATAACATTCTACACAGAAAGAGGCCAAATGGGGTGAGATCGAGGTGCATTTGTCGGGAAGATGGACTGAAGCTGTTAGCAGAGATACATGGAGGCATGTGTGGTTCTCACATAGGATCAAGGGCCCTTGTCGGCAAAGCTTTCCAGCAAGGCTTCTATTGGCCCACTGCTCTCCAGGATGCAACTGCACTAGTAACCAAGTGTGAAGCGTGTCAGTTTCATTCCAAGAATATACATCAGCTAGCTCAAGCCCTTCAAACAATCCCAGTCTCCTGGCCCTTCTCGGTCTGGGGGCTTGATATCTTGGGCCCCTTTCCCCGTGCTACCGGGGCTTTGAGTTCTTGTACGTTGCAATCGACAAGTTCACAAAGTGGCCTGAGGTAGAGGCAGTGAGGAAGGTGACAGCACAGTCAGCCGTCAAGTTCTTTAAAGGACTAGTTTGCCGTTTTGGTGTTCCCAACAGAATCATCACAGACAATGGCACACAGTTCACGAGCCGCACCTTCATGCAGTACATCCAAGACCTTGGAAGCAAGATCTGTTTTGCGTCTGTTGCTCACCCGAGAAGCAATGGCCAAGCAGAAAGGGCAAATGCTGAAGTGTTGCGAGGCCTCAAGACAAGAACTTTCAACAAGCTACGCGGGTGTGGAAGGCGATGGATTGATGAGTTGCCGGTGGTTCTTTGGTCACTCAGGACGACACCAAATTGAGCCACCGGCCAGACACCCTTCACCCTAGTCTATGGTGTAGAGGTGGTGCTCCCCACGGAACTCATGTACGGGTCACCTCGAGTGCTTGCCTATGATGAAGATGAGCAAGAGCAATTGCGGCAAGATGATGCCACACTCCTCGAGGAAGATCGTCTTCGAGCTGCTGTGCGAGCTGCACGCTACCAGCAAGCTTTGCGCCGCTACCATAGCCGCAAGGTTCATGCCTGAAGCCTTGAGAAAGGCGACCTTGTTCTTCGGCGCATCTAGTCTGCCAAGAAATCAAACAAGTTGACGCCAAAGTGGGAAGGCCCTTATCGGGTAGTGCGAGTCACCAGACCTGGCGCAGTCCGTCTGGAGACCAACGATGGCACTCCAGTGCAAAACTCATGGAACATTGAGCATCTTCGCAAGTTCTACCCATGAGGCGCGGTTGCCGGGCCCCCCAGTAACACCTTTTGTACGAGCCTTGTCGGCAAGACATGTAACCCTTTGTACAAAACCAGGCGCAGACCCTGTGCATAAGTGAAATAAAGCTAAGTGTTTCGCAACTCTTTGTTAAAGTACATTTTCACTTGTGTATGATTACAAGTGATGTTGTGTTACACTTTGCCTTGTATGAAATGGTTAACGAGCCGTCAAGGCATCCAACCACCTCTTTCTCTTCTTTCTTTTTCTCAAAGGACAGAAGGTTCCCTCACGTGCAAATTTCCCGAGGGGAGTGATGGTGTGGATACCACCAAATGACGTTCAAGTGATCATTTTTTACAACAAGAAGTAGAGCAAAGAAAAAGCTAAGTTGAAAAACTTTAAAATAAATTCTTTGTTGTAGTTGCAATCTTCCTTGAACGATTTTTGTCTTTGTAATGAGAAACCTACACGCTAAGGAACCTTGTCGTGATCGATTGCGCTCTTACTTTGTTTTGAGTCCGCTCAACAACTTAAGTAGCCGCATTGAGATCGTCAAAGGTAAACTTGCCGGCAGTGGCACTTCCGACAGGATGCTCAAGATCCGTTCCTCAAGCGCTCGCGGCAAGAATGTGCGCACCGGCAAGCCTCCAGCAAGCGTAGGGTATAAGAAATCATGCAAAGACAAGATAAAACAAGGAAAATAGCATACATCCATTCAAACAACATAAATTGCATTACATCACAAGCATAGTGCAGATCTAACTTAAGATTAAACTTGTCTTTTACATGATAAGCACTGGTGATGAATACAATGACAAGACTAATTCTAAAGATTGCCTTGATGCCTGGGAACAAGAAGGACTTTATCAGCTATTGGAGCGACAATCTTATCGATAGCTGTGACGTCAGTGTTCTGTGGCAAGCTTTTGAAGGCCCTGGAGAGATCAACATTAGGATTGCGATATGCAACCTTGAGGAGCACCTTATAATGGATGTCGCGGCCAAACTTCCGGGATTCATTGGCAAATGAAGCAGACCTGTCTTCATGATAAGTTTTCAAGGCATCAATGAGACCATCGAAGAATTTGGTCTGCCTGGCACTGGCAGCCTCCTTGTCGTTGACTGTGAAGCTCCAACTCTTCATATCCATGACGGCAAGTTGAGTGGTTATACCTTCAGCAATGTTGACAAGCCTATTAGTCCAGAGGGAGAGAACTTCTTGCAGCTGTGTGGACTTGTTTTCAGCATCTTCTCGCAAAGTCTCCTTTGTTTCAAGCTTTTCCGTCAAGATTATTTCCTTCTCCTTGGATGATTCAAGATCTTTTTCCAAAGTGGCAAGTTTGACTTTCAAATCTTCTACTGGTTTGGCGGCCGTCCTAAGATCTTGACTCTTGGATGTTAGCTGTGTCTGTAGCTCCCCTAGGGTATGAGCTGCCTTCTGTGCTTCATCTTTGAGGGTCTCGATCTCTTTATTGTTGCCGGCAAGATCTTCCTTTAGCTTGTTCACTTGTGATTCTATATCTGACTTGGCGGAAGTGGCAGCTGCAATTTCATCAGTGGCTTCCTTGAGCTTGGCGACACTTTCTCGAGCCTGGGTCTTGATGTATTCCTTGTGGTTCTTTTCTAGCTCTTGTGTCCTCTGCTCAAGGAGCTTTTCAATCTCTTCATCCTTGCCATGGAGTTTGGCGGCAAGGGCATCTTCCTGCGCGGCAAGATTCTTTTCTCTGGCGTTGAGCTGCATCCACTAGAACAGCGAGTTGCTATACAAACAGTTTTTACCCCCTTTCAGCGACAGAGTTTTAAACCATCGCCTTGCATGTGTGTGCGATAGGGGGGGGGTCCTTTCCACACGACCCGGAAACCATCCGCGAAAGGGCCTCTGGTCACACACGCGAGGCAAAAAGAGCTTGTGTGCGATCAGGTGAGCCATCGCAGACAATTATACTGTCCCAATCATTTCCGTTCGTATGTACATCCCACACAGTGAATCCAAGATAAACGTTTCCGTTCGTATATACATCCCACATAGTGAATCCCAGACAAACGTTTCCGTTCGTATATACAATGCACATAGTTTTTCGCATCACATCGTCTGTGATAGCGTTGCCATTGCAGACGATAGTAATAATTTTATCGTTTGTGTTATTGAATGCATCACGCGCGGTGTCTAGAAGAAACTGTGTGCCATAGGCTGTCCATCACACACACTTTTTATGTGGAAAACATTTGTGCAAGGTGGCCTAACACAAACAGTTGTCCAGAGGAAGTCGTGTGTGATTGTTCATTGATCCAACATGTTTACTTCCTATAAACTGTGTGGGTTGTCTGAGATCATCGCCCATGGTGTTGTCTCAATAACCGTTTGCACTAGAAAAACCCAATAAGCAGGCTAATTTGCCTATTATTATTAATCCATTTAGTAATCAAATTTACATTTCATAATAAACACACAATATATTTCATTTTCGTGTTACGGAACCAGGATTTCATAATTGAAATACATCAGAGTACAACATCATATAGCTTAAGCACTCACCCACACCATATAGGCATATAGCTAGCTACCCCATTACACAACCGCACCAAGTTTCACATGCAACATCTAAAACCTTTGGAAATTAGCATCATAGACGGTAGATAGACAGATGAATCTCATCTGGAAAACTGCTGAAGCGGAAGGCAAATATTGAGCCTTCAATGATGTTGAAGGTCCTTGCAACTTTAGGCCAGTGCCTGTGGATGATTGACCGCCCATCCTTCGTCGTCTCGAGGAAGACATCAATAGTGTACTGTGGGCGTTGTATGAACACCTTCCTCGCCTCTTGACCATACAGGTGGTTTGAGAGGTAATCATCTATGAATTGCTTTGGAAAGGCCTGAAAACAAAGATATGCATAAATATCTTCTCTGAATTTTGAAATGGCGCAAAGGAATAAAAAAACAAGGTACTCCCTCCGGTCCTTTTTACTCCGCGCATTAGATTTGTATCAAGTCAAACTTTGTAAAGTTTCACCAAATTTATTTTAAAAAATATCAACATCCACGATACCAAATATGTAAACTATTAAATTGTATTTCATAATGAATCTAAAAATTATGATTTTGCAGTTTGAATGTTGATGCATTTTTTTCTATAACTTTGGTCAAAGTAGAGATACTTTGACTTCGAACAAAACTTATATGAAGACTAAAAAGGACCAGAGGGAGTATAAGAGTTAGTACCATCCTGTAGTTCACTGATGTCTTCTTCATCGTGCAGACAAAGATCTTGTTGTTTTTCATCGCTAGTTTCTTTATCCTCACAATCTTTCTGAGTTTCTTGACTTGACTGATATTCATGGACATCTCATTTCCCCATATGCAAAATGGGTCGAACAGTGGGTCAAAACCTCTGACAGCAGGACCTACATGTGCAAGACCAAATTGTTAAAAACCTAAATACTAGAATGGTTCCTGCAATTGCACAATAATGTGCTATTAGACAAAGGATCATGCATGTGCGAACCTCGATGGTAAACCTCAGTGCCTCCCATTGTTTCCCTGCAACACATATAAGGTAGTTATTGATCAGGTTAAGTGAGGGTTGGCATACTATAAGTAAAATATGTTGATGAAAAACAAACACATTGCAGATTCAGCAGATTAATTTGAGCCACATGGAAAAGCCATTTATCCAAACCAAGCATGCTTAAGAACTAGGAAATATAGCAATTGTATATGTTTCTCATGTATTTAGTACAGCCGAATTCGATTTATTTCTCACGTGCATAACAATACAAAATTGTACCCACGACAATTGAACATCGCATTGCAGAATTGAACCAAACAGTTAACTAAGCACCGCAACAAATGAACCAAACAGTTAACTGAGCACCACATTACACAAGAGAACATAATACAAGATCAGACAGTTAACCAAACCTAGTATGCTTAACAACTTGGAAATATAGCAATTGTATTTGTATCTCATGTAATTTGTACAGCCAAATTCGATTATTTCTCACACGCAAGAGAATACAAAATTGCACCCACAAGAATTGAGCATCACATTGCAGAATTGAGCTAAACAGTTAACTGAACATGACAAAAAAATAACCAAACAGTTAACTCAGCACCACATTGCACAATATATAGAACATATACACTAGAGGATTAGATTGCATAGTAAGAGTACATAGGACCATTCACTAGAATTTGTAAAGGAAAGGCAGGAGCAGCACATGCAACATGTAAACCAAACATGCTTAACCGGCGTAGATAGCTAGCTGAACATAGGTCCTTGCAGTGAGCTAAAAAGACAAGCTACTCCTCATCGTCAGAGATATCGATGACGACGGGCTCCTTAGACTTGGAAGAGGGCGAGGCCTCCACATCATGGGTGCCCTCCTCGTAGTGGTGAGTCGCCTGAGCCGCTTCGGGCACCAACCTGCTGGCTCTGGAGTTGAGGTAAGCACGGGCACGCTGAGAAAACACCTCGTAGTCTTCGTCGAAGGCACCGATGGTGGCCTCGAGAAAACACCATGAACTGTCGTTTAAAGCAGCCAACCGCGTGGCGGCGTCCGCGCGCGAGGCATCGACGGTGGCCTCGACGGCGAGGTGATCCTCCAAGATTTGGGGGTCGGCACGCATGGCAGCCATCACGACCTCATCCGCGCGTGCGGCCGTGATTTGCTTCTCTGCTGCCAGATGCTCCTTGAGCTCCTGGCTATACTACGTGCATCATGGCTTAGGGCGGCGCTTATTTGGAGGATGGGTCGGTGATTTGGGTGGAAGGTATCGCGCCGGCGGTCGGGGCATGTGGGATGTAGAAGGAGGTGGAGGATGGGGGTCGAATGTGGATTACCTGACTAGATCGACGAGGCCGAGCAGCAGGAAGGCGCGTCGTTGGCGAGGCAGCGGCGCTGCAAGCAAGCAGTGAAGGTTTGAACTTGGAATGGAAGGCGGAAACAGGGGAAATGTGGCTTTTGGTAAGGAGGAGGGGGCCATGGGAGGTAGATATTTCCGCAGATGCCGAAATTTTTTGCTCCGCGCAGCGAAAAACTGGTGCGCGAAGTGTCATCAGACACGGTCCCTTATTCAGCACTATGTACAATATCTGATCATCACAAACGATTCATATGGCTTACCCCATGTGTGATGAGTTTGAACGTGCAAATTTTGGTTTGAATTTCCCTGGTTACAGTGGTCATCCACGTCATTGCATAATTTGGGTACACAAAAGAGCCTACAGCACACCCACACTTCTTAATCGAGCAAGTTCAGCAATTAAACAAAGCTAGCTGACCTAAACATTACTCTAACAAAAGACCCACACTCTAAACAAAGACTACTACTCCGCCTGGTGCTCGTCGATCTCCGCCGCCTCCTCTATGTCCAGCTCGCGCCCGACGATCTCCTGGGGAAGGGGCCCCATGGCATCCATCGCACCATACTCAGCAAGCATCTCGCCATCCGCGTCCGCCATCTCTTCAGAAAAGGCCGCCATGAGCTGGGCGTGGGCGGCCGCGGTCTGGGCTTGGACGGGCTCCATCACAGCAATGTATTCCACGAACGAACGAACGGTTGCTCGAACGCTCGGCGATTGCCAACTCTTCTGCCGTGGGTTGCCGACCGTTGTCGGAGAAGCTTCGTGTGATTTGTGTGGTGACCGCCAGGAGCTGGGCGTGG
The DNA here is from genome assembly GCA_039707655.1 of Elymus sibiricus. Classification (NCBI taxonomy): domain Eukaryota; kingdom Viridiplantae; phylum Streptophyta; class Magnoliopsida; order Poales; family Poaceae; genus Elymus; species Elymus sibiricus. Next base: position 156,218,776 of record CM077668.1, read on the forward strand.
GCGGCCTCGACATGGGCGCGGGCGGCCTCCATCAGGGCTAAGGCGGCCGCCACGGAACGGACAGCTGCTGTCCCGCTCTCGCCATTTGCTATCCCCGTCGCAGATGTTGCTGCCGCCATCTCAGCTGCAGTAGCGGTCGTGTCAGCTGCCGCAGCCGCCCGTTCACAGATTGCGGCTGCGCTCAAGCAGGTTGTGAGCAAGCTCATGGAGGTTGCGGCCGCGCTCTCGCCAGAGTGGGCCGCCGAAGTTGCCCTCACGACGCGGGTCCACGTCCCCATCTTTGACCGGCGACGATTGAACAGTGAAATGATATTTGGGGGGGGGCTAGTTTACTTGACGCGCCAGTTGTGGACTGTAGCCGACGAACCTTCTCGCTTAAGCCATATATGATGGTGCACCAAGATATTTTGTACTGCATCTCACACGGTTGATGATAATAAACTGTGTGTGATGTACTTGATTTTTTTGTCTTGATTTGAAATACGGAATGGGGTCACTGCGGCAAAGGATGGTGTTTGAATTGCTAGAACATTTGTCTGCAGTGAACATAAAACTATACGAGTGTCGTGTTAAAATTTGGAATTATTCGGGGTTCGTTTGGACATTTTTATACATTAACTGAGTTTTCTAGGTATTTTATGTGCGTAATTCAAATTTGAACTACATGCACATGCTCCAGTGCACCAAAATGGGTTGAAAAATCATATGTGTGTACTTGGGTGCATGCTTAGGTCCCATGCAAGAAATGGGAATGAATTTCAAACACCTCGGCATCGTGGCTCGGCCGCAAATGCTGAGATACTTGGTTTTGAAATTCTAGTAAATCCAAAACTCGTCTGAAATTCATGAAACTTGGCATGCTATCATGGAATGGCACCAACATGCTGTGGTAAAAAATTTGTCCCATTTGGGGCAGGTTTTGGTATAAGCTTCTCACAAACCAGAGCTTCTCACAAGAAGCCTCATAGTTCTGGTAGGGAACATGTCACCTTTGTGGACAAAACGACATTCGTTGCCTCTTCTTGCCTTGATTTTTTTCTAGAGGTAACATAGACCAATAGGAGTGTCGTGTTAAATTTTAGAATTATTCAGGGTTAGTTTGGATATTTTTATACATTAACTGAGTATTCTAGGCATTTTATGTGCACAATTCAAATTTGAACTACACGCACATGCTCCGGTGCACAAAAATGGGTTAAAAAATCATATATGTGTCCTTGGGTGCAGGCTTAGGTCCCATGCAAGAAATGGGAATGAATTCCAGACACCTCGGCATCGTTGCTCCACCACAAACATTGAGATACTTGGTTTTGAAATTCTTGTAAATCCAAAACTCGTCAGAAATTCATGAAACTTGGCATGCTATCATAGAATGGCACCAACATGTTGTGGTAAAAAAATTGTCCCATTTGGGGCAGGTTTTGGTATAAGCTTCTCACAAACTAGAGCTTCTCACAAGAAGCGTCATGGTTCCGGTGGGGAACGTGTCACCTTTGTGGACGAAATGACATTCATTGCCTCTTCTTGCCTTCATTTTTTTCTAGAGGCAACATAGACTAACAGGAGTGTCGTGTTAAAATTTGGAATTATTCGGGGTTCGTTTGGACATTTTTATACATTAACTGAGTTTTCTAGGCATTTTATGTGCATAATTCAAATTGGAACTACATGCACATGCTCCGGTGCACCAAAATGGGTTGAAAAATCATATGCGTGTCTTTGGGTGCATGCTTAGGTCCCATGTAAGAAATGGGAATGAATTTCAAACACCTCGGCATCGTGGCTCGGCCGCAAATGCTGAGATACTTTGTTTTGAAATTCTAGTAAATCCAAAGCTCGTCTGAAATTCATGAAACTTGGCATGCTATCATGGAATGGCACCAATATGCTGCGGTACAATTTTTGTCCCATTTGGGGTAGGTTTTGGTATAAGCTTCTCACAAACCAGAGCTTCTGACAAGAAGCCTCATGGTTCCGGTAGGGAACGTGTCACCTTTCCGGACTAAACGACATTCGTTGCCTCTTCTTGCCTTGATTTTTTTAGAGGTAACATAGACCAATAGGAGTGTCGTGTTAAATTTTGGAATTATTCGTGGTTTTTTTGGACATTTTTATACTTTAACTGAGTTTTCTAGTCATTTTATGTGCATAATTGAAATTTGAACTGCATGCACATGCTCCTGTGCACCAAAATGGGTTGAAAAATCATATATGTCTCCTTGGTTGCATGTTTAGGTCCCATGCAAGAAATGGGTATGAATTTCAAACACCTAGGCTCTTCGTGGCTCGGCCGCAAACTTGAGAATTTGGTTTTGAAATTCTAGTAAATCCAAAACTCGTCTGAAATTCATGACACTTGGCATGGTGTCATGGAATGGCACCAACATGCTGTGGTAAAAATATTGTCCCTTTTGGGTCCGGTTTTGGTATATGCTTCTCACACACCAGAGCTTGTCACATGAAGCCTCGTGGTTCCGGTAGGGAACGTGTGTCACCTTTGTGGACAAAACGACATTCGTTGCCTGTTCTCGCCTTGATTTTTTTTCTAGATGTAACATAGACCAATAGGAGTGTTGTGTTGAAAGTTGGAATTATTCGGGGTTGGTTTGGACATTTTTATACATTAACTAAGTTTTCTAGGCATTTTATGTGCATAATTCAAATTTGAACTGCATGCACATGCTCCTGTGCACCGAAATGGGTTGAAAAATCATATATGTGTCCTTGGGTGCATGTTTAGCTCCCATACAAGAAATGGGAATGAATTTCAAACACCCAGGCTTCATGGCTCGGCCGCAAACATTGAGAAACTTGGTTTTTAAATTCCTGTAAATCCAAAACTCCTCTGAAATTCATGAGACTTGGCATGGTGTCATGAAATGGCACCAACATGCTGTGGTAAAAAATTTGTCCAATGTGAGAGAAGGCACACACATTAACATCCAACAAATAGCTGTCACGTTATCATCACAAACGGTTGTACAGTATTATTTAAATTGTGGGCGTTCTACTGACCATTTACATGCCGCCACGCGTCCCACTTTTTTAATGGCAAGGTGGTGCCGTTCGGGCAGTTGTTTGAGTAGACGGGAGGCGTGCGAGCGAAGTCCGCAGCGCAGGCTGACCGGGAGGCGTGCGACCAGTCCTGCGCTGCGCAGGCTGACCGAGAGGCGTGCGACTAGTCCTCCTCTACGTAGGCTCACCGGGAGGCATGCGAGCAGTATGGTGCGCAGGCTCACCAGGAAGCGAGCCCTTTGACCACCATCGCCGCCCGCCTCGCTCTCAACTTCTCCATTAATAGTGCCCGACCCGTTGTTTAATAGGCGGCCTTACCGATCTCTCTTCGCCTCCCATTCCCCTCTCGCCTGAATCCTATCTTCCAGAGCTCCACCTACTACATGGCGCACAAGGATCATCTGCCACTAGTCTTTCGGTTTGGTGAAGTCGACTCCGAGCCGGAGGAGGTAGAAAATTAGGAGGAATGGGACCTCAGGGACATGGCCCTGAACGAGCTGGCCGCGACGGATGCTGCCCCCGCGCCCGTCCCAGCTCCCATCCTTGCACCCGCGCCAGCGACCATCCCCGTGGCATTGACGGGCTGGTCGCCAAGCACCATCACAGAGCTGGAACGTGAGTCGGTGTACGTACCAGCGCCAGCACCCCCACCTGTGCTCGTGCGCGCCCCAGCACCCACCGCGGCACCGGTCCCCGTGCGCTATCCTGTACCAGCCACGCCCATGCCTGTGCGCGCGCCTGCACCCACCGCGCCCCCCTCAGCATCATAAGACGCCGCCGTCGACCGCTACCTCGCAGCGCCGTGAGTCGCCGTCCCCCCGTGCCCCGCCCGTCGATCGCGCGATGAACGGCTCTTGGATTTGGAAGTCCATAACATTCTAGGATGGCTTGAAGACTTGAACAACGGCGTCCCGGACGATGACAACACTGGGGCAGCACGCCGCCGCCGCCGCCGCTGCAATTAGTTTTTTGTTTAATATTGTATCCCGATCGTATGAATGTAAAACCACAGTGTCACGGAATGAAATCTATGGTTTTGATCAACTTAATTAGCATTTTTTCTCTGAATGTACATACTTACCAAAGTAAAAAAAAACATCAATGTCTTTCTCTGAATAAAACACTCATCGCAAACGTTTCAGACTGAACACCCGTATGCAAAGCGAGAGCTGGGTTCCTTCGCAGCTAAGCCAAGGGAAAAATGTGGCGCGCAGGTTTTGTGCATATCTTCATCGCAAACGTTTCAGACTGAACACCCGTATGCAAAGCGAGAGCTGGGTTCCTTCGCAGCTAAGCAAATGGAAAATGTGGCGCGCATGTTTTGTGCATCTCTTCATCGCAAACGATTTTGCACGATGACCCATGTGCAACGACGTACAAACAATGTGGTAAGATTTGCATCTGTCATATTGGGTATATTTGCCATTTGTCAAAATGGGAAAATTGGCATTTGTCAATCTAGTAACATTGCCATTTGTCAACCTAGTAACACTGCCACTTGTGATCGTCAGAAAAAAAACACTGCCATTTGTCAAATTTTGCAGCTAAAAATTACTAGTACTGTAATTTTAGCAAATGAAATTCAGTAAGCATAGATTTCATTCATAGATTAAGCAGTCGTTCTTTATACAAACAGTTCAACTCGACAGCTGAACCGAACAAACTTTTACCCAATTGTTGCCAACCATGTACTGAAATATCTAGTTCAACTATATATACTAGCTAAATTTAAGTACGTAGTACAGTTCAACCATATCTATAGTCAGATGAACAGAACAAAATAGCCCCTAAATACTAGTACTACGGAGCGGCTTTGTACTACTTCCAGCAGCCTCTCCTCTGCCGAGCACGCTCAGTAAGAGGCCGAGGAGGAGGAGCCTACTGACGAGCTGGAGAAGCGGAATCCGGCGCCTGCCGCTGCTGCACCTTTAGTGATGCCCAGCTCGAACGCCCTCTGCCACTCCAGACGATCCCTCTCGAAGCGGTAGGATTCCTCGTATATCTCTGCATTCCGCGCCACTGCGGCGGCTTCTCCTGCGGCCACGGCGGTGGTAAGACGCTTGGCGTACTCGATCAGGCGCTCCTCCTCCTCCCGCAGGAACTCGATGTAGCACGCGGCAAGGTCGCTGATGCTTGTGCGGGCCTCCACATCCCGCCTTCAGGCTGCGATGGTGGAGCAGGTGATGACCCCGGCGGTCGACGGTGTGGTGGCGGCCACGGCGGCCGACGGTGGGGTGGCGGGCACCTCTCGCCTTTGGGTCGCGGTGGTGCAGCGGGTGATGGCCACGACGGCCGACGATGGGGTGGCGGCCACGATGGCCACCACCCGCCTTCGGGCCGCGGTGGCGGAGCGGTCGATGGCCCTGGTGGGCTTTGGTGGTGTGGCGGCCACGGCGGCCGACGGTGGGGTGGCGGCAACGGCGGCCGGCAACAGCTGCTGTCGAGTAGCGGCGGCGGAGCGTGTGGCGAGTGTTGTGCGCACACCCAACAGGGACGCCACGGGCAGTACACGCTGCCGGGGACTGCGTCGCCGCCGCGGTGTAGCCTCCCAGCTGGAGCTGTCCTTAGACGACGGCGGAGTGGCTAAGCGACGACGACGGACCGGTGCCATTGGTGATGGTGGGAGAAGCAGACGAGATAAGCTACGGGGAGGGAGGGGAAAATGCGATGCCAACTCGCCGGCCGTGACTGTTTATATAGTAGGCTGGTAAGCACTGGGGTTTTTCGGGATTTCGCCGAGTCGGGCGGGAAGCTTGCACGGTTCCGCACGGGAACCTGCGCGGTAGCATGGGAACGGGCTCACTGACGATTCATTGGCGCCTCTTCGAGCTAACGTTTGGCCAAAAGAACGCCTGTGTGGTGCTCAAGCTTGCGCTCTAAGCCTTCTGCAGCAGTGCGGTGACAAGACATGCGAGAGGAGGATGAAATGACATGTACACAAACGGTTAAAAAATGTTTGAGATTTATTTACCTAGCACACGGCCGCTCTCTACGTTGCATCGTGAACGATTGTTCGCCCACTGTGTGATGTGGAACGCGACGTAGTTTCACATCACGCCGCTGGCTCGCAACTGCCGACCGGCTTGTAGACGGCCATTCCCTGCGTGTTCAACTGCTCTATGCGTGTGGTTGCTCGCGGTTGAGGTGGCCGTGGCGCGCTCTGCTCGCGTCCTGCCGCGCGCTTTGCTTGCGTCCCACCGCCCGATCTACCCACGTCCCTCCGCGTGCGCTGCAAGCATTTCGGGCCGGCGCACAATCACGTACGTTCGGGGTGCCTTATGCATGCGGTTACGCCGGACGCGGCGCCACGACGCAGTTACGTGTGGCAAAAACTGCCTTGCGGACATGCCGAGAATCCCGGCCACCCGGCCCTCATTTATTCCCGCGGCCATTTACCTTCATCTCTCGCGCCCCATGACACAAAAAGCACACCCACGACGACGCATACAGAGAGGATATCCAGCGGCTCCAATGGCGCTCCCGGCTCCAATGGCGCTCCCAGTGGCTGACGACGATGACGGGCGGCAGTTCACCACGCCTCACATAGTGGACACCCACATGAGGGGAAGGACCTCTCGGTGGTGTACACCAACGAGCCGGTCTCGGTGGAGAGCTCCATCCACACTATGGAGCAGTTGCTTGCTGAGGACGAGTACCAAGTGGTCGGCTTCGACCTCGAGTTCACCGACGGTCGTACCGAGTATGATCAGAAGGTTGCCATCGCCCAGTTGTGCGTGCGCCATCACGTCCTCATCTACCACTACTCCCTGGCCACAAGACCTTGCGAGCGTTTCGCCAGGTTTATCAACAGCCCCGACTACATGTTCGCTATGGTGGACACCGTGAATGATCTAAAGGTGCTTGAGACTACGGGCTTGGCCTGCCAGAATCTTGTCGACATCCAAGGCCAGTACAGGGTCTAGGGCAGAAAGAAGGAGAAGGACTCCCCGGTTGACCTAGCCGTGGCCATCATCGACCCCTACTATAGAGGCATGAAGGATGAGTGCAAAAAGAACAAGGATGCCTGGCACGAGGCCTGTGTGTGGAGACTGGATGAAGAACACGTCAAGTACGCGGCCAAGGACGCGTACACAAGCTACGAGATGTACAGGTGAATCGTTGACATGAGGGAGTGCCTCCTTCCTATGGATGACGAGGGATCGAGGCACGAGTAGTGGCGGCAGCGTCACAAGAAGTAGATGATTAGATGATCGTTTCTCCTAGTTTAGAATGCATGTAATTGTTTATTGAGGTGTGTGTGAATGTTTTGTATAGTCACCTATGTAATTGGATGTTTAATTTGGTTATATATGTTGTTCTTCTGCAGACTGAGCAAATTACATCACAGAGGGACTAAACTAGGGAACCCATCGGTGATGATTTCATCAATCGCTGACAATTGTATACAAGCAAACGTTTGCCCACAACACACACGGGTTATTAGTAGGAATCATCCGTGTTGTTATCCATCTTCCCACACATTTCGGATTACTGACCTGTTTGTTGCGTATCACACACACCTTGTTAAGTTGAACCATTTTTGTTGTGTTGGGTAATCGCAAACAGTTCATCCGAGTGAACTGCATGCCGTGCATCGCACACACCTTGATCTGTCTGACTGTTTCTATTGTGTTGGATAATCACAAACAGTTCATCCAAGTGAACTGTATGCCGTGTATCGCACACACCTCGAACTGGCTGACCGTGTTTGTTGTTCTGGCTGATCACAAACAGTTCGTATGGACCAACTGTATGCCACGTATCGCACACGCATCTCTAATCTGAATCATTTTTGATGTCTCCGGCATGGCAAACAGTTCATATTATTGGCGACGGTTTTATTACTACACCGTTTGCGATGCATGAAGTGCACACAGTTTGGTCGCGAGGTCTCTGATTCATGTGTCGCATTAGCGGTCGCCTGCAGTAGTGATCTTGCGCTCTGCCAACTTACCGTCAAGAGCTGTTGCCTTCTCCTTGGCAGCGGCAAGCTTTTCCTCTTGCCTTCTGAGATTGCGAGATTGCTCATTATATCTCTTCCGCCTTCTCCTTTAACTTCTCTTCGGGTAGCCTCAAGGCTTTGTGCTCGTCTTGAAGTTTATCCCAACGTTTGCTGTAGCGATCTTGCACATCCTTGAAACCGGCAGCCATGGTTTTTAAGAAAGCAAGATCTGTCGCGCTGTCAGCAGCATTGTTAGCTTCAGTAATACTTTGGGAGAAGGGGATCAATATCTGAGCAATCTCGCCGTCAAAGTTTGGCCCTCCAGTACCAGACGAGCTAGGGGCTCCAGATCCTTGGTGAGGGGTGACAAGCGTCAAGGCATCCGTCAAGACTTGTGTGTTTGGCGCCACAAGATGATTATCATGATTCGATTCATCAACGCCAACCAGCACCATCTCTGTGTCTATCTGGATGGGGTCAGATGTGTTGCCGGAGGACTTCTCAAGTTCTCCGGTAGCTTCCCTAGCCTCCTCGACAACAGACTTGGCGGCCTCTTCGGCGGAAATCTTGGCAGCTTCATCAGCGGCGCTCTTTGCAATTTCTGCTACATCTGCAAGAATTTCCCCTTCTTTGGGAGAAGCTGGATCTGCAGGATAGTATAGAAGCAAGGAGCGGAAATAAATTCAATTTACAAGTCAAGTTCAAGAAAAAAAAAATTGGAGTGCTTAGAAGCAAGCGGATTACCTGTTGCTCCTTGTTGAGGAAGGGTGATTCCTTCCCCGGCAACCTCGGTTGTCGGCGCATGGTCATCGACAGTTTCGCTTGCCGGAACGATCTCAGTGCGGACAGGCTCATCAGCGGAGGCCCTTGCCGGCAAAGCGCTTTCCGGAACGATGGTTGACGGAGGAGCCAAGGCAGGATCCACCTCCAGGCACCCTTCTTCCTAGCGAACTTCTCCCGTCTCTTTGTCAGGCTCAGAAGAAGGAACGTCGGCGCCAGTGCTCGCAAGCGGGAACTACAACACTGCCTCGTGCTGGGAGCTGGGCTGGGGGCTGTAACAGCAACATCAGCAGATGCCGTTCCATGCCCAGTGCTTGTCGCTGGCTCGTGCTCCGTTGCAGCCTTGGTTCGTTTCGCCCAATGCACAAGTGTTTCTGTATCTCTGCAAAGACAAAGGAAATCAAGTCAGAATGACAGCCAAGGCAAAATCAAAATTTGACAAAAACAAATGGCTGTACTTACTCCTTGTCTTCGGATTCACTGAGGATGGAGAGGTCATATCTTACTGGTGGTGGCGATTCCCTGGCCCTCTTGATTGCCGGTGGAGACGAAGCTGCCAGTTGGGAATACCCAACTTCTCTTGCAACTTCTTGCCAGAAAGAAGCACGCCGAGCCCGGGGACGTCGAGTTGCTTGCCGGTGGACTTCTTGCTGCTGGCCAGTCTTAGTGGTCGTCTTCTTCACGGCGGGCCCTGTCCCTGATGGAGAAGGGCGTACTGGCTCTTGGCTGGCTATTTTCCGAAGAACGCGTCCCTTCTTCTTTGGACATTGGAGTTCTCCTTCCTCTTCGGATTCACCGGCAACTTCTTCCTCGGCAGGCTCCTCTTGATGCTCTTCGGCAACTTCTTCATCGGGATGTGCCTCCTCCTCTTCTTTAGTCGCCGCGGCCCGGGAACCACTAGCTTTGTTGGCTTTTAAGACTTCCTCGGCCCTACTAGCGATATACGCCAAATCCTCATCTCTAGTGGCCCGGATGAGATCCTTCTCTTCTCAGGTGGCTCTCTCCGTCAAGTTGGAAGCCCAGGCCATTTCATCTTCAAGTGAAGGTTGTTGCCAGTTAGCTTCAACTCCTTGAGCGTTGCAAGCTGGCATCATCACCAAGATGGAATCCTTGGTGGAATTAATGTGTAGTGGAACAACTTGGACCGGCAAGTGAAATTTGTTAGAAGTTCTGAATAGCTGATGGCAAAGGCTGATGTGCTGCATGACTGTCAGATTGTTACCCAGTCCTGGGTACAGCCGCATGATGTCAGCAGCATTCTGGTATTCCCATGTGTATCTCTGTCTCTTCTGTAGCGGTGCGATGTGTCGCCGGGGGAAATCGGCCCCTACCATCTCAATGGTTAGGCCGGCAACCTTGAGGCGGACGATTCGATTCAGTGCCGGGGAGAGTTTCTTGTCGCAGGCGGCATAGTCACTCCAGTCCTTGCCGCGCTCAATCTTCTCTGTCCGGAGCACACATAAGTTGGGGAAGTCCTTCTTCTTGATCCAGCACCACTCTGCCCGCCACTCTTCCCACTTCAGTTGCAGCATACCGGTAAGGTATTTCCCTTTGGCCTTGGCCCAAGGAATCCATGTCACGCTGTCGGAGAGCGCATTGCCCTCGATGCGGGGAATGAAGAAATTGCAGAAGAGAGCGACATTGGGGACAACTCCAACAAAATTCTCACACATATGGGCGAAGACTGACATGCAAGTCATGGTGTTCGGAGTAAAATCCAGAAGCCAGAACCCAAATGTGTACATCAACTCGGTGAAGAAATCAGAATAAGGGGGCACCAGACCGCAGTAGAAGTATGTGCAAAAGAATGGATATGCATGTCCGGAAATCTTGGTGTCAGCAGGAAGCACTACTGGAGCTGTATGATCCAGGGTGTCTCTCCCCCACATATATGCATATCTATCAATAAGAGTGTTCTTGTCCAGAGCCGGCGGTGAGAAAACTGCGTTCTCCCTCTGCCGCCGTTCCATGTCCACCTTCCTCTTTTCTGCTTTTGGATCGATGGGCTTGGCAGGTTTCTTCCCCTCTGTCTCGGCCTTCTTGGGTGCCATGCGCGCTCTGAAGAGAAAGGGAGGGTGGAAGAGATGCGAACCGGTGGCAGCGGTGGCGGCGGAATTTGTTCTAGCGAGAGAAGGAAGACGATGGAGCGAAGGGCATAGGTAAATGAGCAGCGCCTCCTCGCGGTTGCCTTTTTATGGGGAAGGCGTGGGGAGGCTGGCTCTTTACTGTTCAATGTGGCGGCGCTTTTTGCAGGCGCACTGCCACAAAACCGCCGCTCCAGCCCACCTCTCCTACGACTCGCATTAAATGCACGACGTGGGCATGCAAAAGGGAAATCATCATCACATATTAACGGCAGTAATTTTTCACCACATGTCTGTGCATTTGTTTGGGCCTAGCCCAACGACGCTTCGGACGCGCGTGTGGCCCAGGCCCAGGGGCTCCTGTTGGTGTATAAAATATGGGTATTTTATACCCTGACTTATGCACAGACGGTAGTTGCCTTCCTGATGGTCAGGGCTTGCCGGGAGACTACCAACATCAAGAATCAGGACTTGGTTGTAAAGCCATGGAGAAGATATCAAGACGCGCCATCGAGAAGTACTCAGCTAGTACTGAAGATGGAGGCAGCACTTGCCGGCAAGCTGAAGGCCCGACAAGCTCCGTGCCGGCAAGCCCTTATTACCCTTTCTTCGCTCCACCTCATCGGGAAGCTGGTCACTAATCGATGAGGTGTCGAGCGGGCAGGCGGTTTGGTGAGGCTTGTCGGGGCACGTGTCAGCATGCTGGAAGGAGAATTAGCTTTAATGACACCCATCCAGGAGGCGTGTCCAGATTATAGGAGGTAGCTGGGCAAGCGGTGCAGCAACCTTGCCGGGGCTCCTCCTCCACATGACACCTAACGGCGCATTTATTGCGTTTGTCCTAGTCCGGCAGAGTTAGGTATGATAGCACTATTGGCTATCTAATCAACATGTAAAGACTGTTTTGCCACTGTGGTTATCCCTTGATCTATAAAAGGAGGGCCAGGGCAACCTTTACAAGGGTCGACACTTTGCTCATTCTGCATGCGGTCGACACTTTGCTCATTCTGCATGCGTAGCTGCACTTCCCGCATCCTTGCCGGCAAGTAGCGCTCCTTGTACTTGAGGTCAAACACATCCAATACAACAAAGCAGGAGTAGGGTTTTACACCTCATGGTGGCCCGAACCTGGGTAAATTCCTTGAGTTGATTGTTGAATCTGCTCTTTGTGCTTGCGCATCCCCACAGTCAAACCACAAAGGGGCCTCGATGGTCCCATAGATCGTTGTATGCATGACAGGCACTCACAAAGAAAGAGGAGTCACCAGGAAGATCTCTGCCTCTACAGCTGCAAAGAGAGGTATTTCTTCAAAGAATCCAGGAGGATCTCAGCAGGCACCCATCTAGTCTAAGCCCAAGGCAGCAGGCAAGAGGAAGGAAAGGAAGCAAGTGGCTCATGTGGTGTTCAAACCCACATCTATGAGGAGAGATAATGCCACAGATGAAGAAGAGGAAGAGCAAGCAGCAAACCCACCTCCACCTAAGCAACAAAAGCTCATGGGAGATGCCATGAAGACTGCTACTTCTTCCAAGGCCAAGCCTACAGCTACCAAGCCCAAGAGAACCACAAGAAATGTGCCAGCAAGTGAGAAGAACAAGGCCCCAGTGCCTCAAGGAAATGATGATGATGATGATGAAGCCAGAGTGCTTAGGAAGCTAAGACCCAGACTGCCAGAACATAATGACACACATCCAGTTGCTGAAAACATGAAAGAAAGAAAGGATAATGGTTTGAGGAAGTGGTGGCAAGCTGATCCATATGCTGTGAGAAGGAAGACTGATGTAGATTATAGCTTTCACACCAAGGAACAACAGGATTTCTATGAGACAATTTTGCTAGACAAGAAGCCCATAGTTAGTGACATGAGATGGGTAGATTGGAAGTTCATTGATGCCAATGAAGATCATTTTCCTCATGTGCATGAGAGCTTCAAGATGATTGGTGTTGATGATTTCATTGGGAAGAAACTGACAGCTTGGAATGATGAGATGGTGATGCAATTCTACTCGACTGCTCATTTCTATCCAGACGGAAGGATTGTATGGATGACAGAAGGTATTAGGTATGAGTCCTCAGTTGAGGAATGGGCTACTTTGCTTGATGTGCCTGAGCCAGAGGAGCATGACATTGATGTGTATGCCAAGCGCAAACTGGATCATAACTCCATGGCCAACATGTACAAGGAAATTCCATTGGTTGATGTTGAGTCACACAAGCTAGGCTCAGTCTACCATCTGTTGGCAGGACTTGCTACCTCCAACACCATCATGAGGCATACATTGATGCCTAAGTCAGGAGATGAGAGGATGATCAGAGGACACTCCATAAATATGCTGCATCACATTGACCGCCCAGAGAGATTCAGGGTCATGGACCTTATTGTTGAAACTGTTACAAGGATTGATGCAGATCAGAAGAGGTCATGTGGTTTTGCTCCACACATCCAGGTGCTTATCAACTCCAAAGTTGGTAACAAGACCTACTTGCTTGACCGTGAGCACTTGCCACTTAGGCCTGAGTTTGAAGATAACACCGTGATGATGGATCCATCCCATCCTACTTCAGCTGCAGCACAAGCCAAGAAGGAAGCAAGAGCAGAAGCTACCAAGTCTGCACAGCCTAGAGCCACATCTGATCCGTTACTGAAGACGAAGGCCGACTAGATGAACTATCTTCTTCGAGCCACTCAGAGGATCGAGCAGAGCTTGGCAAACTTAGCTGCAAACTAGAATAGTCTTGAGAGGGTAATTGAGACTAAATTCTATGACCTGGACGTCAAGGTGACTGAGATGCAAACCACCATTGAGAGCTTGAAGAAGGAGGTGGATGATGCAAAGAATGCTAGTAGTGATGATGCGCAGCAACAGGGTACAGTACTTCCCACTACTACGCAGTTCAGGACCCAGCATAGGTCAGCAGCGATTCCAGACACTTCTAGAGCTACAGTCTCAGCTCCAGCTGCTACATCTTCTGTTGCTCCCTCTGCTGCTCCAATTGTTGCCACTCCTCCACCAGTCCCGCAGACTTCTTCAGAGGCATTTGCAGATGCTCTTTTCTCTACTCCGACATTGACGCACACTGGAGCTGCCAGCCAGAGGTCTTCACCGCCAGGAGCTGCCGGAGATCCTGTCTAGAGCGCCATTTAGCTCTATACCTATTCAATCTTTTTGGTACTTGTTGCCAAAGGGGGAGAATTTGTATAGATCATTAGAGCTTCGAGAGAGAGTGTTTTTCTTTTGTTTGTTTGATTTTCTTGAGAGTTTCTTGCTACAATTTGGTTTGTGTCACTTTGGTGCTACTTTGTCTTTTATGCTTGTGATACTACATTCCGTTATGCGTGTTTGATCATACGATGCTTCATGCTATGCAAATTGCTTATCATTATCGTTATCTATGTATGATCATTCACTTGTTGATTGGTGATGAGTGCTTGTGTTGTTGTATTCTTATCATTTTGAGCGCTCCACCAAGATGTATGTGACATGGAAGAGTGACCCATGATCCTAATCGATTGTGCATTTGCATTCAAACGCAAATTTTTAAATAATGCACAAATTTAGGGGGAACTCTTACTCATTCCATTGATTATATCATTTGTCGAAGCTTTGATCTATATGTTGTCATCAATTACCAAAAAGGGGGAGATTGAAAGTGCAACTAATCCCTGGGTGGTTTTGGTAATCAATAACAACATATACATCATTGATCTAACTCTTATTACTAGTGAATTTCAGAAAAGATCAATGATTGGCATGGCAAGGACTAATGGATGTGGACCCCTCAAAATGTCAAGAACAAGTTTGGCATCCACAAGACTCTTCATTTTCATTTTAGTGATCCAAGATCACATTGAGTCCCTTAGGAAAGCCAATACTATTAAAAGGGGATGAGGTGTTAATGATGAGGTTGTTGCTCAAAGTGCTTAGTGGTATTGCTCCAAAACCCTCAGTCATTCTTCCATGATCACATTTGTCCAAACCCCTAAACTTCTATCTCGGTCCCACCGAAACTACTTCATCCGGACTCACCGAGACTACTCATTCATATTGCCACTGCCAAACCCTAGCAATTCGGTTTCACCGAAAAGGATCTCGGTCCCACCGAGATGGCCTTGCCAAGTTTCTGTAATGCCATTATTTCACTTCGGAATCACCGAGTTGAAATAATCAGAATTTCTGAGACTGAGCTCTGCCCTAGCCATTGCACTTTCGGTCCCACCGAGTTGTTCCACTTCGGTCCCACCGAAAAGCCTAAAGTTCATACTTTTTACAATAATCGGTCTCACCGAGTTTGCCTTCGGTCCCACCGATTTTGGGTCAAAAGTGTGTAGCGGTTGGATTTTTGGTGAAGGCTATATATACCCCTCCACCACCACTTACTCTCTAAGAGAGCCATTAGAACGTGCCTACACTTCCACCATACATTTTCTGAGAGAGAACCACCTACTCATGTGTTGAGATCAAGAGATTCCAATCCAACCATTTGAACCTTGATTTCTAGCCTCTTCAAGTTGCTTTCCACTCCAATCCTTCTCCTACCCAAGCCAAATCTGTGAGAGAGAGATTGAGTGTTGAGGAGACTATCATTTGAAGCACAAGAGCAAGGAGTTCATCATCAACACACCGTCTATTACCTTTTGGAGAGTGGCATCTCCTAGATTGGTTAGGTGTCACTTGGGAGCCTCCAAGATCATGTGGAGTTGAACCAAGCAGTTTGTAAGGGTAAGGAGATCACCTACTTCATGAAGATCTACTTCGAGTGAGGCTAGTCCTTCGTGGACGGAAGCCATGGTGGAATAGGCAAGGTTGCTTCTTCGTGGACCCTTCGTGGGTGGAGCCCTCCGTGGACTCGCGCAACCGTTACCCTTCGTGGGTTGAAGTCTCCATCAACATGGACGTACGATAGCACCACCTATTAGAACCACGCCAAAAATCATCGTGTCTTCATTGTGTTTGAAATCTCCAAACCCCTCCTTTACTTACATGTGCAATGTTTTACTTTCCGCTGCTACACTCTTAGAATTGCATGTGTAGGGTGATACTTGACTTGGTGTATTTGCTAAAATCTGCCCACAACTAAAATTGGGAAAAGGATAGATTTTTATTTGGTCAAGTAGTCTAATCACTCCCTAATACGTCCCAAACATATCTACTTTTCCAAACACTTTTGCTCTAGTTTTGGACTCTAATTTGCATGATTTGAATGGAACTAACCCGGACTGACGCTGTTTTCAGCAGAATTGCCATGGTGTTATTTTTGTGCAGAAATAAAAGTTCTCGGATGGACCTAAAAATTTATGAAGAATTATTTCAGAATATATAAAAAATACTGGCGCAAAGATCCACCAGAGGGGGGGCCACCAGGCGCCACAAGCTTGGGGGGCGCGCCCACCCCCCAGGGCGCGCCTGGCAGGCTTGTGGGGCCCTGCCAACTCCGTTTACCCTAATTCCAGTGCTATAAGTACCTATTCATCAAGAAAAAATTAGAGAGAAAGAATCATCGCATTTTACGATACGGAGCCGCCGCCACCTCCTGTTCTTCATCGGGAGGGCTAATCTGGAGTCCGTTCGGGGCTCCGGAGAGGGGGATTCGACGCAGTCGTCATCATCAACCATCCTCCATCACTAATTTCATGATGCTCACCACCGTGCGTGAGTAATTTCTTCGTAGGCTTGCTGGACGGTGATGGGTTGGATGAGATTTACCATGTAATCAAGTCAATTTGTTAGGGCTTTGATTCCTAGTATCCACTATGTTCTGAGATTGATGTTGCTATGACTTTGCTATGCTTAATGCTTGTCACTAGGGCCCGAGTGCCATGATTTCAGATCTGAACCATGTTTTCATTAATATATTTGAGTTCTTGATCCTATCTTGCAAGTTATATGCACCTATTATGTTTTATGATCCGCATACTCCAAGGTGACAATAATTGGGATTCTTTCCGGTGATTGTTGTAGTTTGAGGAGTTCATGTATTCACTATGTGCTAATGCTTTGTTCCGCTTCTCTATTAAAAGGAGGCCTTAATATCCCTTAGATTTCCTTATGGAATCCGCTACCACGGGAGGGTAGGACAAAAGATGCCATGCAAGTTCTTACTATAAGCACGTATGACTATATACGGAATACATGCCTACATTACATTGATGAATTGGAGCTATTGTGTATCGCCCTAGGTTGTGACTGTTACATGATGAATGTCATCCAACATAATTATCCATCACCGATCCAATGCCTATGCTTTTCGCATATTGATCTTTGCTAAGTTACTTTCGTTGATGCTGCTGTTACAATCACTACAAAACTGCTACTGCTACTGTTACTGTTACTATTGTTACTGTTACTACTGCTATTGAAACTATCATACTATTGTGCCATTAAACACTTTGCTGCAGATATTTAGTTCTCCAGGTGTGGTTGAATTGACAACTCAACTGCTAATACTCGCAAATATTCTTTGGCCCCCCTTGTGTCGAATCAATAAATCTGGGTGAAATACTACCCGCGAAAACTATTGTGATCCCCTATACTTGTGGGTTATCAAGACCTTTTTCTGGCGTCGTTGCCGGGGAGCACAGCTCTATCTGTTGAGTCACTTGGGATTTATATCTGTTGATCACTATGAAGAATCTGAAAGACACTAAGACCAAGATCGTTCCCTCTATGACTAGAGGAGGTAAGGAACTGCTATCACACTCTGCACTTGATTCACCTTCTGTTTTGAGTAGGCTTGCGACACCACCACCTGCTATTCATTATGATATGTCGCAAGTTATTGATGATACTACTTCTGCTATGAATGAAACTATTGATGATGCTAGTACTATGCTTGATAATACTGTGCCACTTGGTGAATTTGTTGATGAACAAATTGCTAAAGCTAAAGGAATTGAAAATGTTGAAACTCTTGAAAATTATGATTCACCTATTATGCCTAGCTCTCCAACTAGAGTTGAAATGCCTGAAACATCTGATGGTTATGTTTTTGATAGGGAGATAGCTAGGGCAATTCTTGCTTGTAATGATAGAGATGTGGTTAGAAAATTGCTTGCTGAGTTGAAAGAAAAATCTATGAGGGAGAGAATGAAATATGATCCTAAGTTTGCTACCTCTCCCATATTTGTTACGGATAAGGATTATGAATTCTCTGTTGATCCTGAGTTAATTACTTTGGTTGAATCTGATCCTTTTCATGGTTATGAAACTGAAACTGTTGTGGCACACCTTACTAAGTTGAATGATATTGCCACCCTATTTGCTCATGAGGAAAAAATTCGCTACTACTATATTCTTAAGTTGTTTCCTTTCTCATTAAAGGGTGATGCTAAGAAATGGTTTAATACTCTTGCTCCTGGCTGTGTGCGTAGTCCCCAGGACATGATATATTATTTCTCTGAAAAATATTTCCCTGCTCATAAGAAACAAGCTGCTTTACAGGAAATATTTAACTTTGTGCAAATTAAAGAAGAGAATCTCCCTCAAGCTTGGGGGAGGCTTCTCCAACTACTTAATGCTCTGCCTGATCATCCTCTTAAGAAAAATGAAATACTTGATATCTTTTATAATGTACTAACCGATGCTTCTAGGGACTACCTAGATAGTTGTGCTGGTTGTGTTTTCAGGGAACGAACTGTTGGACAGGTTGAAGTGCTATTGAATAATATATTGAGAAATGCCGATGATTGGGAACTTCCTGAACCACCACCTAAGCCAACTCCGAAGAAGAGAGGTATTCTATTCCTCAATCCAGAAGATATGCAAGAAGCTAAGAAATCTATGAAGGAAAAGGGTATAAAAGCCGAAGATGTTAAGAATTTACCACCTATTGAAGAAATACATGGGCCCGACATCCCGACACGGGTAGTGGAGGTAAATTCTCTCACTAGATTTGATGAAGGTGATATTCCGTATAATAAATCTGCTAGTCAATGCCTATATGAATTTGATAATTACATCATTAAACAGGAGCACTTTAATATGTATGTTAGCAATCAACTAAAACGGAATGCCATCATGATTGAACGCTTGAGTGATTTAATGTTTAGAACTGCTAATGATGTTAAATGCTTGAGTAAACATGCTTCTATGGTCCAGACTCAGTTAGAACAAATTGCTAAGTCACAAAATGATTTTCTTGATGAGATGAATAATAAAAAGAATGATCATGCTGTTAGAGTTGTTACTAGAGGAGGTAGCATGACCCAGGATCCTCTATATCCTAAAGGGCATCCTAAAAGAATTGAACAAGATTCTCAAAGAAATAATATTGATGCACCTAGTCTATCTAAGAAGAAAAAGAAAAGGAAAAATGATAAAACTTTGCCTACTTCTAGTGAACCTGAGATAGAAAAACATCCTGAGAATCATAATGATGCTTCTATTTCCGATGCTGAGACACAATCTGGTAATGAACATACACCTAGTGATAATGATAATGATAAGGACAATGATAATGATAATGAAGATGTTCATGTTGATGCTCAACCAGATAATGATGTAGAAATAGAACCTGCTGTTGATCTTGATAACCCACCTTCTAAGAATAAAAGATATGATAAAAGACACTTTGTTGCTAGAAAACATGGAAACGAGAGAGAACCATGAGTTCAAAAACCTATGCCTTTCCCTACTAAACCATCTAAAAATAAGGATGATGAAGATTTTGAATGCTTTGTTGAAATGCTTAGACCTGTCTTTTTGCGCACTCGCTTGATTGATATGTTGAAAATGTCTCCCTATGCTAAATATATGAAAGATATTGTCACAAATAAAAGAAAGATACCTGAAGCTAAAATTTCCACCATGCTTGCAAATTATTCTTTTAAGGGTGGAATACCTAAGAAATTGGGGGATCCAGGAATACCTACTATACCATGCTCCATTAAAAGAAGTTATGTCAAAACCACTTTATGTGATTTGGGAGCTGGTGTTAGTGTTATGCCGTTTGATGACCCACAAGTATAGGGGATCAATCGTAGTCCTTTCGATAAGTAAGAGTGTCGAACCCAACGAGGAGCAGAAGGAAATGACAAGCGGTTTTCAGCAAGGTATCCCCTGCAAGTACTGAAAGTAGCGGTAATAGATAGTTTTGATAGCAAGATAATTCGTAATAAGTAACAAGTAGTAACGGTAACAAAAAGTGCAGCAAGGTGGCCCAATCCTTTTTATAGCAAAGGACAAGCTGGAACGAACTCGTATAATAAGCAAAGCGTTCTGGAGGACACATGGGAATTTCATCCAGTCACTTTCATCATGTTTGTTTGATTTGCGTTCGCTACTTTGATATGTGGGTGGACCGGTGCTTGGGTGTTGTTCTTACTTGAACAAACCTCCCACTTATGATTACCCCCTCTCGCAAGCATCCGCAACTTCGAAATAAGAATTAAGATAACTCTAACCATAGCATGAAACATATGGATCCAAATCAGCCCCTTACGGAATAGCGCATAAACTAGGGTTTAAGCTTCTATCACTCTAGCAACCCATCATCTAATTACTACTCCACAATGCCTTCCCTTACGCCCAAAGATGGTGAAGTGTCATGTAGTTGACGTTCACACGACACCACTAAAGGAAGCACAACATACATATCATCAAAATATCGAACGAATACCAAATTCACATGATTACTTATGACAAGACTTCTCCCATGTCCTCAAGAACAAAAGTAACTACTCACAAATCATATTCATGTTCAAGATCAGAGGGGTATTGAATAGCATTAAGGATCTGAACATATAATCTTCCACCAAATAAACCAACTAGCATCTACTACAAGATGTAATCAACACTACTAGCAACCCACAGGTACCAATCTGATGTTTTGAGACAAAGATTGAATACAAGAGATGAACTAGGGTTTGAGATGAGATGGTGCTGGTGAAGATGTTGATGAAGATTGGTCCTCCCACAATGAGAGGATCGTTGGTGATGTCAACGGCTTCGATTTCCCCCTCCCGGAGGGAAGTATCCCCGGCGGAATCGCTCCGCCAGAGAGCAAAATAGCTCCTGCCCAAGTTCCGCCTCGAGATGGCGGTGATTCGTCCCGAAAGTCTTCTCCTAATTTTTTTCTAGGGCAAATGGCTTCATATAGTGGAAGTAGGGGTCCAGAGGCCTGCCAGGGGCCCCACAAGCCAGGGGGCGCGCCCAGGGGGTAGGCCGCGCCCCCAGGCTTGTGGCTTCCTGGTGGGCCCCCTTCTATTGATTCTTTCGCCAGTATTTTTTTATATATTCCAAGATAAATCTCCGTATATTTCAAGGTCATTTGGTGTTGTGTAGAATAGCTAGCTCTGTTTCACCCCTTTCAGGTCCAGAATCCCAGCTGCCGGCATTCTCCCTCTTCATGTAAATCTTGCAAAATAAGAGACAAAAGGCATAAGAATTGTACCATAAAGTGAAATAATGATTAAAAAATAATAATTATTCATAGGAAATCATGATGCAAATTGGACGTATCAACTCCCCCAAGCTTAGACCTCGCTTGGCCTCAAGCGAAAGTCAAAATCGATAATCATGACCACATGTTTAGAGAAAGTGACATCGATAAAAATAAAATACGGACATGAAGCATCATGATCTTTATTATAACAGCAATATATCATCATAAAACTTCTCATGAAAAAGTGACAATTCATCCACAATGTTAAAGTATGAACCATAAACCAAATTGAAAACTAACAAACTATGATCTCAGTCACTGAAGCAATTGCAATTCATCATATTATCATAAAGAGTCTATGTAAGAGCTTTGTTTAGCAAGTTCACATACTCAACTATCATTTAGTCTTCTATGATTGCTGACACTCACGACATACTTATGGAGCAAAAGTTTCAGTCGAACACATAGAAAGATAGGGGCTTATAATTTCGCCTCCCAACGTATTTACCTCAAGGGTAATGTCAACAATAATAACTCATGATCACCTACATCCAACTGGATATATATGCATGGATCAATCCCCACCACATGATGCTTGCCAAGAGAGAAAAATAAAAACGGAATAGAGAAGAATACTATTGAATCTTGCATGAAAGTAAATACATAAAGTAAAAGATAGGCCCTTCGCAGAGGGAGGCAGAGGTTGTCATGCGCTTTTTGTTTTTGGATGTGCAAGCTCTTAATGTAAAGGAACGTCACTCTATATTGCCCCTTGTGATAGTGACCTTTATTATGCAGTCTGTCGCTTTTATTGCTCCACCATCACAAGATCGTACAAAGCTTATTTTCCCTTACAATAAAAGTTCATACATGTTTAGGAGCAATTTTTATTGCTTTGCACCAATGACAACTTACTTGAGGGATCTTATTCAATCCATAGGTAGATATGGTGGAGTCTCATGGCATGAAACTGGGTTTAAGGGTTTTTGGATGCACAAGTAGTATCTCTACTTAGTACAGGATTTTGGCTAGCAAAAGATAGGGGGCAAGCACCACATGTTAGATTATCCAAAGCAATATAACTTCTATGTGAATATAAGCAAACATAACCCATTACGTTGTCTTCCTTGTCCAACGTCAACTAATTGACATAGAATATTTGATGGGGGCTCACAATCATAAAAGATGTCCAAGATAGTGTATTTATATATGAGACCTCTCTTCCTTTATTACTTTTTCGTGAATTGCTACAATGACCAATGCTATGTTTGTCAACTTCCAACAAGTTTTATCAATTATACTTCTTTTATGTCAAGTCATCACTCCCCATGGGATTAGCATATGATTTTATTTTTATTCTTTATTTCTAAGATTGGATCATCAAAAGCAAAACACTCAACTCAAACTACTCTTTATTATATAACTTTCACACACGATTACATAGATAGATAGATCGCAAAGCAAGCACTCGAAACTAAATCATACTAAAACTTTATTCTTCTAAATCATGAAATAACTAAGGATCGAACTAAGATAGATAATGATGATCAAAAAGTGATGGTGATACGATACTGGGGCACCACCCCCAAGCTTGGCACAAGCCAAGGGTGGTGCCCATACCCATGTACTCAATTCCCCTTCTTGGGTGATGGTGGTGATGAACTGGTGGGCTTGTCCTCTGTCTTCCAAGGCATAGGCTCTCCATCATAAAAGGATGAACGTGTTTCCGGCGTCCCGAAATTTGCAGCTAAACTCATACCTTTGAACTTGGCCTCATACTCAAAATTCTGGTTTTGTAGATCATATATTTGGGCCTGAAGATAATCAATCCGATCATTGAGCTTGAAGATGATCTCCCCAATATTCTTGCCATCCACCTTGTGCTCACGGATGAATTCCATGATCATGGAGTGGTTAGCACAAAGTCCGCGCTCCACCATGCCCTGGCACTTGAAGATCTCCTGTTCCACCGCTTCCAGCCTGGCCTTCTCACTCCCGGTCTTCTTAGGTCCTTGAACGTCCCGAATGTGGAGCACCCCCTCACGCATCTCAATGGCTTGAGGGTGCTTCATCACCTCCGGTAGGTATGGGTTGATGACCTTCTCGTAGAACTTGTCCTTGGACGAGCTTGGAGACGCCATGGCGATCTAGATCTGTCAGAAAAATAGCCCGAAGCAAGAACAGAGGGGAAACTTGCGATGCGGTGGTCAAAACACCCGTGAGTATATATAATGAATTTTTCCCATGCAAAACAAGTAATATGGAAGAAAAACGGAGTCGGGAAAGTCCACGAGGGCGCCACATGCCTGGTAAGCGCGCCCTGGGGGGTAGGGCGCGCCCCCTAGGCTTGTCGCCTCCTCGTGCATTTTTCGGACTATTTATGATTGTCCTAATTTTTTATATATTCCAAAATGGATAGAAAGTACTTTTATGGAAGTTTTGGAGTCGGTTTACTTACCGTACCACATACCTACTCCTTTTCAGGCTTCTGGAGCGTTCCGGAAGATTTCTTCTATGTGCTCTTCCAGTGTAATTGTTTCAATAATATTAGTTTCAACATTAATGGGCATACCTGAGATATAATGTTTAATTCTTTGCCCATTAACCACTCTCGGATTATTGCCTTCGGAGTTGTTTTTTTTATGGCTCCGGAGCGATAAACTTCTTTGATGATATACGGTCCTTCCCATTTAGAGAGAAGTTTTCCTGCAAAAAAATCTTAAACGAGAATTGTATAACAGAACATGGTCACCTACATTGAATTCCCGTTTTTGAATTCTCTTATCATGCCATCTTTTAACTTTTTCTTTAAACAACTTGGCATTTTCATAAGCTTGGGTTCTCCATTCATCTAAAGAGCTAATATCAAATAACCTCTTTTCACCGGCAAGTTTAAAATCATAGTTAAGTTCTTTAATTGCCCAATATGCTTTATGTTCTAACTCAAGAGGTAAATGACATGCTTTTCCATAAACCATTTTATATGGCGACATACCCATAGGATTTTTATAAGCAGTTCTGTAAGCCCATAGTGCATCATCAAGTTTCTTAGACCAATTCTTTCTAGATCTATTAACGGTCTTTTGCAAAATCAATTTTATTTCTCTATTATTTAATTCAACTTGACCACTAGACTGAGGATGATAAGGAGATGCAATTCTATGGTTAACATCATATTTAGCAAGCAACTTACGAAAAGCACCATGAATAAAATGCGAACCACCATCAGTCATTAAATATCTAGGGACTCCAAACCTCGGGAATATAACTTCTTTAAGCATTTTAATGGAGGTGTTATGATCAGCACTACTAGTTGGAATTGCTTCTACCCACTTAGTATCGTAATCAACAACAACTAGAATATGAGTATACCCATTGGATTTAGGAAAAGGTCCCATATAATCAAAACCCCAAACATCAAATGGTTCAATAACAAGTGAATAATTCATAGGCATTTCCTGGCATCTACCAACATTACCAATTCTTTGACATTCATCAAAAGAAAGGACAAACTTACGAGCATCTTTGAAAAGAGTAGGCCAATAAAAACCAGATTGTAATACCTTGTGTGCAGTTCGGTCTCCCGCATGGTGTCCTCCATATGCCTCGGAGTGACACTTACATAGGATTTGTTCCTGTTCATGCTCAAGTACACAACGTCTAATAATACCATCTACTCCTTCTTTATATAAGTGTGGGTCATCCCAAAAGTAATGTCTTAAATCAAAGAAAAACTTTTTCTTTTGTTGGTATGTGAAACTAGGTGGTATATATTTAGCAACAATGTAATTAGCATAGTTTGCATACCAAGGAGTATTACGAGAATCATTTATCATAGCTAATTGTTCATCAGGAAAATCATCATTAATAGGAAGTGGGTCATCAAGAACATTTTCCATTCTAGACAAATTATCAGCTACGGGATTCTCAGCTCCCTTTCTATCAACAATATGCAAATCAAATTCTTGTAGCAAAAGAACCCACCTAATATGTCTAGGTTTAGCATCTTTCTTTTCCATAAGATATTTAATAGCAGCATGATCAGTGTGAATAGTAACCTTGGAATCAACAATGTAAGATCTGAATTTATCACATGCAAACACAACTGCTAAAAATTCTTTTTCAGTAGTAGCATAGTTTCTTTGAGCACTGTC
This sequence comes from Elymus sibiricus, assembly GCA_039707655.1. Taxonomy (NCBI): domain Eukaryota; kingdom Viridiplantae; phylum Streptophyta; class Magnoliopsida; order Poales; family Poaceae; genus Elymus; species Elymus sibiricus. The sequence continues at coordinate 156,244,132 of CM077668.1, forward strand.
TAGGGTTTTACTAGCATAATGAATAACATTCAATTTCTTATCAACTCTTTGTCCTAGAACAGCACCAACAGCATAATCACTAGCATCACACATAATTTCAAAGGGTAGGTTCCAATCAGGTGGTTGAACAATAGGTGCAGATATTAAGACTTTCTTAAGTATTTCAAAGGCTTCTACGCAATCATCATCAAAAACAAATGGCACATCTTTTTGCAAGAGATTACTAGGAGGCCTAGAAATTTTAGAGGAGTCTTTTATAAACCTTCTATAGAAACCAGCATGACCAAGAAAACTTCTTATACCTTTGATATCTTTGGGACACGGCATTTTCTCAATTGCTTCAACTTTAGCTTTATCAACTTCAATACCTCTTTCAGAAATTTTATGCCCAAGGACTATACCTTCATTCACCATAAAGTGGCACTTCTCCCAATTCAAGACAAGATTAGTTTCTTCACATCTCTGTAAAACTCGATCAAGGTTGCTTAAGCAATCATCAAAAGAAGTTCCGTAAATGGAAAAATCATCCATGAAAACCTCAACAATCTTTTCACAAAAGTCAGAGAATATATCAGTCATACATCTTTGAAAGGTCGTGGGTGCATTACATAAACCAAAAGGCATACAACGATAAGCATAAGTTCCAAAAGGACAAGTAAATGTGGTTTTCTCTTGATCTTCTGGTGATATAGGTATTTAAGAGAAACCAGAATAACCATCTAGGAAGCAAAAGTGTGTATGCTTAGATAATCTTTCTAACATTTGATCAATAAAAGGCAAGGGATAATGATCTTTCCTAGTAGCTTTATTTAATTTTCTGAAATCAATTACCATTCTATAACCGGTTACAATTCTTTGTGGGATAAGTTCGTTTTTATCATTAGGAACAACAGTAATACCTCCTTTCTTAGGAACACAATGAACAGGACTTACCCATCTACTATCAGCTATGGGATAAATTATACATGCCTCCAGAAGCTTTAATATTTCAGTTCTTACCACATCCTTCATTTTAGGATTCAATCTTCTTTGATGATCAACAACGGGTTTAGCATCTGGCTCCATATGAATTTTATGCTGACATAAAGTGGGACTAATGCCCTTAAGATCATCGAGAGTATATCCAATAGCAGCACGGTGCTTCTTCAGAGTTTTAAGTAATCTCTTTTCTTCATGCTCAGAAAGGTTAGCACTAATAATAACATGATATATCTTCTTTTCATCAAGATAAGCATACTTAAGTGTATCAGGTAATTGCTTTAATTCAAACACAGGATCACCCTTGGGTGGACGTGGATCTCCTAGGGTTTCAACAGGCAAATTATGTTTAAGGATAGGTGCTTGTTTAAAGAACAGCTCATCTATTTCATTTCTTTCTTTCATATGCATATCATTCTCATGGTCTAGCAAGTATTGTTCTAAAGGATCAGTAGGAGGCACAGCAATATAAGCAAGACCAATAATTTCATCATTACTAGGTAATTCTTTATCATGAGGTTGTCTACAAAACTTAGAGAAATTAAACTCATGAGACATCTCACCAAAATTAACACTGACAATTTCTTTAGTGCAATCAATCTTGGCATTAACAGTATTCAAGAAAGGTCTACCAAATATAATGGGGCAAAAATCATCTTGTGGTGATCCAAGAACAAGAAAATCAGTAGGGTATTTGATCTTACCACACAAGACTTCAACATCTCTAACAATCCCAAGTGGGGAAATAGTATCTCTATTTGCAAGCTTAATAGTAACATCAATATCTTCAATCTCAACAGGTGCAATATCATTCATGACTTCTTGATAAGAGTAAACAGAATAGCACTCACACTAGCACCAATATCACATAAACCATGATAGCAATGATCTCCAATTTTAACAGATATAATAGGCATGCCAAATACAGGTTTGTTTTTATCTTTAGTGTCTGGTTTAGCAATTGTAGTTGCTTCATCACAGAAATATATGACATGTCCATCAACATTATCAACCAAAAGATCTTTAACCATTGCAATATTAGGTTCAACTTTAATTTGTTCAGAAGGTGTAGGTGCTCTAATATTACTCTTATTAACCACAGTTGAAGCTTTAGCATGTTCCTTAATCCTAACAGGGAAAGGAGGTTTCTCAATATAAGCAGTAGGCACAACTGGATCAACATGGTAAACAATTGTTTCTTCTTTAACACTAACAGGTTCTCCATTCAATTCAATAGGTGGATGATATTTAAACCATTTCTCCTTAGGGAGATCAACATGAGCAGCAAAAGATTCACAAAAGGTAGCTACTATCTCAGAGTCAAGTCCATATTTAGTACTAAACTTATGAAAAGCATCGGTTTCCATAAAAGATTTAACACAATCAAACTCAAGATTTATACCTGACTCATTACCTTTGTCGATCTCCCTATCTTCAGAGTTACGCTTAATTATTTCTAGAAGATCCCATCTGAATTCTATAGTTTTCTTCATAAAGGAACCAGCAGAAGAAGTATCGAGCATGGATTGATCATTATGAGAAAGCCGAGCATAAAAGTTTTGAAGAATTATTTCTCTTGAGAACTCATGATTGGGGCATGTGTGCAACATATAATTAAGCCTCCCCCAAGCTTGAGCGATACTTTCTCCTTCACGAGGCCAAAAATTATATATATAATTCCGATCACGATGAACCAAATGCATAGGATAATTTTTTTGGTGGAATTCCAGCTTCAACCGGTTCCAGTCCCATGTTTCAGTATCATCACATAGCCTATACCATGTCAATGCCTTTCCCTCCAAAGATAAAGGGAATACTTTCTTCTTAACTCCATCTCCGGATAAACCTGAAGCTTAAACAATCCACAAATTTCATCCACATATATCAAGTGCATATCAGGATGTACCGTTCCATCTCCTGCATAAGGATTAGCTAGCAGTTTCTCTACCATACCCGAAGGAATTTCATAATAAAAATTTTCAGTAGGTTTAGTAGGTTGAGGAGCAACTCTTATTGCTTCCGGTCGAGGTGAAGATACCCCAAACAAGCCCCTTAAAGGATTACTTTCCATAGTGACAAGTGACAATAAATTTCAGCACGTAATATAAATGTTTCCTTACCAAATTCCACTCACCAAGGTGCTTCACTCCCCGGCAACGGTGCCAGAAAATATACTTGATGACCCACAAGTATAGGGGATCAATCGTAGTCCTTTCGACAAGTAAGAGTGTCGAACCCAACGAGGAGCAGAAGGAAATGACAAGCGGTTTTCAACAAGGTATTCTCTGCAAGTACTGAAAGTAGCGGTAACAGATACTTTTGATAGCAAGATAATTCGTAACAAGTTGAAAGCGCAGGTTAACTCCCAGAGGGGGGTGAATGGGAGATTTTTAGAAATTTGTCAAACTCCGAAGAATTTGACGAAAATCAGAGTGATGAAATAGAAATAGGAGTGAAATTAGATCGACACAGATGTAACTAGCATGCAAAGGAAATACATAGAAGTGAAGAACAAGTAGTCATACAAACAGACATGCATGAGGAAGATGAACTGAAGAAATGATATACAACATAATGAAAGTCCTCAGTTCAAATTCATCAGAAAAGTAGAGCACAACTTCTTCAGCAGCGGAAATGCGTAAAGGCAAAGGGGTGAGGAATTTGAAACCAGTTGAGCTCGATGAAGACACAGCGATTTGGTAGACTAGTTCCAGTTGCTGTATCAACTGTACGTCTGGTTGAGGCGGCTGAGTCTTACCTCAGAGGACATTTAGTCCTCACCGTATTCCTCTTGAGCTAAGGTCACTTAGACCTCGCCCAATCACTCGTGGTAAGTCTTCAAGGTAGACTTCCAAAACCTTCACAAACTTGTTCACCGGCACACCACAATTACTCTTGGGTGCTCAGAACATGATGCCTAACCGTCTGGAGGAATGACAGTCCTCAAAGGTAACAAGCGTCGGATCACACAGATCAACTTATTTAGTGATGCTCAGTCACTTTGGCTCTGGTTGGGTTTTTCCTCACTTGGGTTCTCACAAAGTCGTCAGAGGATGGGTTGCTCTCAAATGACAAGTGTCAAGTTCTCTCTACAGTAGCCAACCAACTAGTGGTTGTGGGGGCGGCTATTTATAGCCAGGAGGCAACCCGACATGAAATGTCATAAATGCCCTTCTCAGACATGACCGTTGTCAGGATAAGAATCCACTCGATAGCTGGCACGCGGCGCAGCAACGGTCGGAAATTAAGCTCTCAATTTCGTTGGGGCACTCTATTTCCTCACGATAGACAGATCGCACTGGCGAAATCCTAACTCCTCAGCCTGACCAAATTCGTCAGAGACCAGATGAACTTCGTCACTGTCACTGTCAAATTCGTCAGCAGTTCTGGAGATTTCCAAAGGCTTCACTCGAAGCGGCTGTAATGTGTATAGGTTTGAGCATCGCTTTGAAGTATGAAATATGTTTCACTTTGACCCCCTTTGACAGTACGGTTTTTCCTATGACTCAAATAAGAAGAAAAGAAACTATGAAAACAAAGTCTTCAAGCTTCCAAGTCTTCACATCAAATTCTTCATAGGTCGTACCAAATTCTTCACTTGAAGAAATACATTTTTAGGGGTCGACTTCCGTAGTTAAACCATGTTTTCAGGGACTATTCTTTCATGTGTACACTCACAAACTCATTAGTCCCTTAACTTATTTGTCTTCAATACTTCAAAACCACTAAGGGGACACTTGATGCACTTACAATCTGCCCCTTTTTGGTGATTGATGACAAATCAGTTAAGTTTTCAACGGGAATAAAATAGTGAAAGTGTAAGTACTGAATATGAAGACATTGGTTACAAGATATTGAGGAACTCCCCCTGAAGATGTGCATATGAAGAATTTGCTTTTGATTGCAAGTGCACATGGCAGGTTGAAATTGTGGAGATCTCCCCCTATATCTTGGAATCTGATCATGCATGATCATAGGATATTGAAGTATTTTCATGCATGATGAAAATTGGTGTCTGACGAAATGTAGCATGCATGTACACATAATATTGAGGAATTAGTGCATAAACATGCAAGTAGATAAATCATCACAGAGCAAAGTCAGACGACCAATAGTTTAAGTTACAACTCTCAAAGAGCAAATCGAATGAACACAAGAGTTGCAACTTCGCAAAATAAACCACCCCATAGTTTTATATGACCCGCTTGAAGACTTAACACTCAAATTTCTCCCCCTTTGTCATCACATGACCAAAAGGAGACAAAACTGAGGACTAACGCGCCCTGAAGAAGAAGATCATGGAGCAGTCGAGGGACCGCCAGCATTGTCATCGGGGTCGCATGTTGAAGGACCTGCAGTAGTGTCTTGAATGTCCTCATTTTTGCCAGTAGCTCGAGAGGGAGACACTGAGCTGGAAACCATCGGAGGAACTTGAACCTTCTTGAACTTCTTCTTGGGCGGATTGGCCCAATCAAAGTTCATTTGAAATTCCATTTCTTCAAGTTCTTCAGGGGTCTTCAAATGTGAGAGAATGGCCCAACTTCTGTCGAAGATCTCATGTAGATAATAATGATTTTTGCGCACAGAGTTTTGCATCACAGTCATATTGCCAAATATGACATGTAACTGACGCTTAACCCAGTCATGGTTGCGATCCACTTTCTGATGAAGGCTAATAAGAAGCTCATGATCAGTCATCACACGGGGAGCTACACCTTGAGGCTTTTGCTTAGAGGCATTTGCGTCAGTGTCTTGACTTGACGAGTCATATCCTGTGGATTGTGAGACGGGCTGACGAAATTGGCCATCAAGAGGTCGAACTCCTTCATCAATTACAGCCTTGCCTTTGCCAGGAACTGAAGCAATTGTGCTGGGAAGAATTTCCACATCTGGCATGAAACAAAGGTGATTTTGGCAATCTGCTTGATAGTTGATTGATGACCTTGTTCTGATGAATTTCATGATCCAAGGTGCATAAGGCATCAATTCAAATGGTGATTGAGCAACAGTCGCCAAAGTCCTCATGAAGAAATCATGGATGTCAATGGGAATCCCATGAATGATGTTGAATAGCAGGTTCTTCATGATGCCAACAACTTCTTCTGTTTCAGAATTGTGGCCTTTGATGGGACTGAGGGTTTTGGCCAAGATCCAATACACGGTACGAGGCACAAAAAGCAGATCCTTCACAAGGAAGGTAGTTCTCGGTGCTTCTCCTTCATTCAGTGGTTTCATCAGCACATTCATCAGATGATGTGGCAATTCAGGTTCTTCGTAGATTTTCCTTGCATCAGCAGAGGGCAGATCAACGGGAAGGGCTCGAAGTAATTCATCAGATGGAGCCTCGTAGTGTGTATTCTCACTCATCCAATCAATTGCCCATGAGTTAATATCATCAACTTCTCCTGACAGATGCAAAGTGGCATAAAACTGAAGAATAAGCTCTTCATTCCAGTCGCATACATCTATGACGAAACTGAGCAGACCAGCTTCATGAAGAATAGCCAAGACTGGCGTGAAGCATGGCAGCGATTCCATATCAACGTGAGGAATGTGACGATGTGGTAATACTTTGTTTTTGTCAAAGAGCAGCGAGGAGTAGTAATTCATCTGAGTGTTTGTCCAGAATCTTTGACGCCTTATCTTGGCCGAGTCATATGGAGACTCGCCGATGAAGAAATTCTTCTCTTCGAAGAAGGCAACATTACCAAATTTGGGCCTTCTGACGCTTTTGCCAGCTCTAGGCATTGAGGGCATAGGCTGAAGATTTATTTTTCTTGGCCTCAGATCCAGAATGGGCCTTGGTGAGCCTATTGAATCATTGGGATCTGTGAGGGCCAGAGATTTGTCAACTTCCTCAGCTGTTGCTTCCGGTACAGTTTCTGAATCGGCTGAGGGAGCTGGATCTTCTTGTTGAGGGGGTGGAGGTGCAATGTCATCAGTGTCCATTGGTTGAACAATTTCTTCAGCTGATGCAACTGGAATTTCTTCACTGATTGTCTGGAGCAATGGTTGTTGACTTTCAGACGCAGTTTGAATCTCCTCAATGATAGCTGGTGACAGAGGCACTTGAGTGAGGGGAGTGGCGAGAGGTGAGTTTGGGTGTGTGGCATCCCAGAAGTTATCATGTATCACTGGGGTAGTGGAACCCACATCCACGTCCTCATTAGTTTCTTCCTGGCTTCGATGAGAAGCCATTGGTCCTTCAGTCATCAGCACTGAGGGCGATGATACCAAGGGAAGTGAAGATTGTACTTCAACTTCGATTTCTTCATCCACCTGCTCTGTGGAAGCAGCAGAGTGGGTATCTGCATCGTCTTCAGGTGGGATTATATAATCCACACCAAAGGGAACAATCTAGAACTCTTCCATGTTTCTTGTTGAGGGTGCTGACAAGATTGGAATGGCAACAATTGGGACAGTTGAAGACATTGGTGCCATCTTCAACTTCTTCGCTGTCTCTTTTCAGCAGTCTTAGTCTTCTTCACTTCTGATGCAGAAGGAAATGTAATGAGCTTTAAAGCTGAAGACTGATCTGTCATTGCCGCTGAGGTGCTGGGTGGAGCAATTTCTTCAGATGCAACTGTTGCAGTTGCTCTGGTAGGTTCTTCAGGCACAACTGATGCAGTTGCCCTGGCTTGTTCTTGCGGAGGTGGTGAAGACATTGGTTCACTGGTCTGAGGGGGTTGCGGAGGAGCTGAGGAACTTGATGGAGGTGCTTGGCCAAACTTTGCAGCCTCCCTTCTGTTATGTTCATCAACCACTTTGTTAGAGGCGGTGACGAATCTGTCCTTCACTCCACAGCAGTGCTCAGCCTGTCGATCATATTCCTCAGACAGACATTGAATCTCAGTTTGCATCGCAACTACCTGCTGAGGGGATATGGTGAGCATGTGGTCCTTGAGCTCCTTCTGCTTTTTCCTCATCTCTTTTCTCACAAGTTTAGCTTGATCAATCTTGTGCTTCTCATTGAGGACGAAGGCAAACAAGACATGGCTTGGTCCAGGCGGCAGATTCAAATCATCAAGTGAAGTATCTGGTTTTTGACACCAAATATCAATGAAGTCAAGAATCTTCTTTGGACTCAGAAATGAGGGAACTGTGGTGTTCTTGGCACGAGCGGCCTCCTCTATTCTTCTCTATACATACTCTGCAAGTTCGTCTTCATCTGTCATGCCCTGTTCATCAGCCTGAGGCACTATAACCTTGCCCTTTGGGCTGGGCCTTGTACGACGGCCAGCAGTGGCCTTTTTCTTCAGCGGGGGCACATTTGAAGAAATATGCCCAGACGTGGAGGCACTTGATGCAGCGATTGTGGCTGTTTGAAAGCCTTCGGTTCATTGACATGATGCCAACACAACCGGCGTTGAAGCTCTTGCAGCAGCCATTGATGACTCTGTGGCTGGCGGAGGTGCTGAAGTAGTTGGAGCAGTAGGTGCCTTGGGTGTTGAAGCCTTTGATGATGACGGCTTTGCAGAAGATTTAGCCATTGAAGATTTTGGAGCTAAAGCTTTTGGCCATGAGGCCACATCAGCTGAGGGCTTAGGCTTTTGAGCCGACTTCTTCTGCATTGATTTCTTAGGTGCACTGGCACTGGAGCCTGCACCAGCATCTTGTGAAGCTTTTAATGCCCTGTTGAATTCTTCAACAGCCTTTTGAGCCTATTTCTGCAGTTTGGCCTGACGCTGAGCCCATTCTTTGGGGAATTCTTCACCCCTTTTGATGCTCGTGGGATCAGCTATTTGACCAGGAGCCAACTGTGATCTTTTGCACGGAGGCTTGACTGCGAAGTCCTTCATGTATTTGGAGGTGATGAAATTGTAGCTCCTCCACTGATAAGTCCAGTACCTCTTTATCTTTTGCATGCGCGTTTTGCGCTGCTCCTTGGTTTCCTTTCCATGAGTTTCTTCATCAGGAGTGCAATATCCTGCATATAGATCCTCAGGGATCTCGAAAGCTGTGTGTTCCTCTTTCCTCTTGCCTCCCTTCTGAGGCTTTTTGCCATCTATCATATTCTTCAACTGAGGGGTTTGAACTTTTGATGTTTCTGAAGAAGTCTGGAGATTTTCCTCAAGCAATGCTGCAAATGAATTAATTTGATGAGAACCAAGAGATTCGTCTGCAGACATGGGTACCTGTGAATAGAGTATAGTTGCGAGGAAATTGGGAAGAGTCACATGCGTTCTCAGAGATTTTCAAAATTAAACTAGTTGAGGAATATGACCCTTATCGTCTTGATGAAATTCACTAAGTGTTCTTGACTCAGATTCCTGGGCTGTACAGATTGAAGCAACTTGCACAACTAAGGAATCTATGAGTTGAGAGTGACTTAGGTGAAAACACCAAGACTGGCCAGAAGGAAGTGCTGAAGGTTTGGATAGAAGTGGTAAAAATAGCACTTGAAGAATTTGAGGCAGTAAATAGATCAAACTTGGGCAGTAAAAATAAATTTTAATTACCCCAAGGATGAACTCGATGAACTGGACGACGAGTCAAAGGAAATCGTCAGCTCAGATCTTTCGTGCCCTAACTTGGCGACGAAAGACAGCTACGGCAGCGGTGGAGGTGAAGAAATCCGTGACCGACGCGAGTACGACGTCGATGAAGTCGAGGCGGTGAAGCTCTTCCTCTCCGGCGACGATGAATTCCAGCGGCGGCGCTAGGGTTTTGAGAGCGACAGGGGCACGAGAGTGAATGAACTTAGGTTTGACGAGGTCAAGCCATTATATAGGCGCGGTGAAAACTGAGTGGTCCGAAACTTTTGGACGGATAAACCCCTGGCTCTTCGCATTTCTGTGACACGCGTCACACATGCATTTTGAGTGCGCTAATCCATGCGTCGGATGCGTGGGATGAGGTTACTGTGGCAACCGCCAAAAAATTGATTAGAAAATTTTAAAATGTGTTTGCAATTCCTTCAGCTTACAAGGACACAGTGAAGACTTTGAACGGTGTCAAGTAGAACACATATGAAGAGATTGTGAACAGATTGGTTTGAGTTTAGCATAGAGGGGTGAGGGTCCGATCACATTCACATAGATGGAAAATCAACTTGAAGAATTTGCAATATGTGAATGCTGTAGAGGACATGAAAAACTCAAATGTATATGAATAGGAAGAATTAACTCAGGTGATGAAGAACAACCACAAATGACGAATTTGAAATGTTTTGACGAAATTGCAAATGATGAAGAAAACTCAAATTTATGCAAGTCAAAAGTGGGTGGTGGCGTTACCCACCGTATAAGAACTATGATGATTTCAGACACCGCATACAATTGTCGTAGGGTTCTGAGAATCAAGTTCTTCATTAATTTCTTCACACTTAGAGGGTTAGTCTTCATTGATTGAAGAAAAACGTTACTTCATGTGTTGTGCATCAAAGTCATCAAAAATGCATAAGTGTTAGGATGTGTGTCCTTTTCAAAGGACATTCGAAGATTCTAGGATGTTTAGCTCACACCGCAACATGCAAAACCTTCTCTCATCCAAGGGCTTAGTGAAGATATCGGCAAGCTGGTCTTCAGTCTTCACGTGGTTGATGACGATGTCTCCCTTCAGCACATGATCACGAAAGAAAATGGTGACGAATCTCAATGTGCTTCGTCCTAGAGTGTTGCACTGGGTTGTGAGTGATCTTGATGGCACTCTCATTGTCGCCGTAGAGTGGCACTTTCTTCACGTTGACACCATAGTCCTTGAGGGTTTGCTTCATCCATAGTAACTGAGAGTAGCAGGCGCCAGCAGTAATGTACTCAGCCTCGGCAGTGGAAAGTGAGACGCAGTTCTGCTTCTTCGAGGACCAACATACAAGAGATCATCCAAGGAAATGACATGTGCCCGATGTTGACTTGCAATCCACACGATCTCCAGCATAATCAGAATCGGAATATCCAGCAAGATCAAATGATGAGCCCTTGGGATACCATAATCCAAGCGTTGGTGTGTGAGCTAAATATCAAAGAATTCATTTCACAGCCTGGTGGTGTGACTCCTTCAGTGATGCTTGAAAGCGGGCACACATGCAAATGCTAAGCATAATATCTGGCCTAGATGCACATAGGTAAAGCAGCAAACCGATGATGGAGCGATATACCTTCTGATCAAAATCTTTACCATTTTCGTCAGTGCAGAGTTGACCATTTGTTGGCATTGGTATCTTGAGGCCTTTGAAATCTTGCATGCCGAATTTCTTCAGGCAATCCTTGAGATATTTCTCCTGAGATATGAAGATGCCATTTCATTGTTGACGAATTTGAAGTCCGAGGAAGAATTTCAACTCCCCCATCATAGACATCTGATATTCTTCTTGTATCATATATGCAAATTCGTCACTGTATTTCTTGTTAGTGCAACCAAAGATAATATCATCAACATATATTTGGCATATGAACAGTTCACCATCATAATATTTTGTGAAAAGAGTAGGGTCAAGTGAACCGGGTTTGAAACTCTTTTTCTTCAGGAACTCCTTCAGTGTATCATACCAAGCCCTCGGGGCTTGCTTGAGGCCATAGAGAGCCTTGTTGAGTCTGAAGACTTTGTCAGGATGCTTTGGGTCCTCAAAACCTAGTGGTTGAGCAACATATACTTCTTCCTCAAGCTTACCATTGAGGAATGCACTTTTCACATCCATTTGATATAAGAGGATATCATGATGGTTAGCATAAGCAAGCAATATATGAATGGCTTCAAACCTAGCAACAGGTGCAAATGTTTCATTGAAATCAATACCCTCAACCTGTGTGTAGCCTTGAGCTACAAGATGGGCCTTATTCCTCACCACTTGGCCATTTCTGTCTTGTTTGTTGCGGTAGATCCACTTAGAGCTGATGATATTGTGCTTGCGTGGATCGGGACGCTTGACAAGCTCCCACACGTTGTTGAGCTGAAATTGATGCAATTCCTCTTGCATCGCTTGAATCCATTCCGGTTCAAGAAATGCTTCATCAACTTTGGTGGGCTCTGAAATAGAGACAAACGCATAATGCCCACAAAAGTTAGCTAGATGTGAAGCTCTTGAGCGAGTGAGGGGACCAGGTGCATTGATGTTGTCGAGGATCTTTTCAATCTGCACTTCATTCGCCACTCGTGGATGTGCTGGACGAGGGCCTTGATGTTGTTGTTGCCGTGCAGAATCCTCAGCATCATTTTCTTCAGGATTAGCAGTTTCTTCATGATGAGGGATAAGTACTTCTTCATCAGCTATTTCTTCACTGGGCACAATTTCACCAGTGCCCATCAGCTTGATAGATTCCTCAGGAGGCATTTCATCTAGCACAGGAGGCAGGTGCTCTCTTTGCGAGCCGTTAGTTTCATCGAACCGCACATCTACAGTTTCAACAACCTTGTGGTGGAAGGAGTTGAAGACTCTGTAGGTGTGCGAGTCCTTTCCGTAACCAAGCATAAAACCTTCATGTGCTTTCGGTGCAAATTTAGAACTGTGATGAGGATCTCTAATCCAGCATTTAGCACCAAAGACTTTGAAATAACTCACATTGGGTTTCTTGTCAGTGAGGAGCTCATATGAGGTCTTCTTGAGGAATTTGTGAAGATATACCCGGTTGATGATGTGACATGCAGTGTCAATTGCTTCAGGCCAGAAATGATGAAGTGTCTTGTATTCATCAAGCATAGTATGTGCCATCTCGATGAGGGTTCTGTTCTTGCGCTCCACGACTCCATTCCGCTGAGGCATGTAGGGAGCAGAGAGCTCATCAGTGATGCCAAGTTCATCAAGATAGTCGTCGAGGCCTGTGTTCTTGAATTCAGTGCCGTTGTCACTCCTGATGTGCTTGATCTTGAGACCATAATTCATCATGGCCCGATTGGAGAATCGTCTGAAGACATCCTGAACTTCAGTCTTGTAGGAAATGATGTGCACCCAGGTGTAACGAGAGTAGTCATCAACAATGACGAATCCGTAGAGAGATGCTGCATTGGTTAGTGTGGCATAATGTGTGGGACCAAACAAATCCATATGAAGTAATTCAAAGGGACGAGTAGTGGTCATGATTGTCTTAGCCGTATGCTTGGATCTGGTCATCTTTCCAGACTCACAAGCACCACACAAATGATCTTTGGCGAATTTGACGCCTTCGACGCCAATGATGTGCTTCTTCTTGATGAGTGTGCTCAAATTCCTCATGCCAGCGTGTCCAAGACGTCGATGCCATAGCCAGCACTCTAAAGCTTTTGCCAGAAGACACATGGCAGACTGAGGACCTAGTGAGAAATCTACAATATACAAATCACCTTTCCTAAAGCCTTCGAGGACTTTGGATTTGTCAGATTCCAACAACACAATGCATCTATATTTGCCAAAGATGACAATCATATCAAGATTACAAAGCATTGAGACAGACATGAGGTTGTATCCAAGGGACTCGACAAGCATAACCTTTTCCATATGTTGATCCTTTGAGATAGCAACCTTACCTAGACCCAATACCTTGCTTTTTCCTTTGTCAGCGTATGTGATATGCTTCAGATGAGATGGAGTAAGGGGAGCATCAGTGAGGAGATTCCTATCTCCAGTCATGTGATTTGTGTAGCCACTATCCAACACTACTAGAAAAAGCCCTATTAGTGGCGCACCTGTTTTCGTTAGTAATGGCGCACTATAGGTGCGCCACTATTAACACGCCACTAGTAACAGATAGTAATGGCGCACCTCTGGTGCGCCATTACTATTCCAGATAGTAATGGCGCACCTCTGGTGCGCCACTACTAACCCTTAGGTGCTCCACTGGTATTCCCTCTAGGTGCGCCACTAATAGCCTTATAGGTGCGCCACTAGTAATAAAGGAAGGTGCGCCACTAATAAGGGCTGAAATGCGCCACTAGTAATGTATTTGGAAAACAAAAAAAAATCCAAATTTACAAAAAACAACCTATAAGGAAAAATAATTTAAAAACAAAAAATGAAACAGAATCATAATTTTTATTATAGTAAGAGTATTACAATGTCTTTACAAGTATCCAATAAAAGAAAAATTACAAGGAAATAAAAGAAAACTCTAAAACTAAGAGCATTTGTGTAGAACTACTTAAACTGCTCTCGAGCTCAACTTTGGCCTCTGTGTTGACTCTTGATTCAGCCAATGCCTCAGCCTCTTTCGCTGCATTAAGAGCATTTGTTTAGAACTCCTTCTGAGCTGCAAGCTCAGTTTGATTTCTTTCTATTGTTTCTTGTAGAGCAACTTCTCAGTTGCTGCCTTGTCTCTTTTAATACTCTCAACCTTTGTCTCCTCAACCTGTGAAATCATAAATTAAGTGCATGAGTTCACATGTAAGCAAGCTGTACAGGGTATGCAAAGTACTGCTTAAATGAAAGCAGACAGCACCATGTGTCCGCACATGATCAAAACAGAGAAGAAAATACCACCTAAAAATGGGTCCAGAATCGATTTTGTATCATGCAAACAACAAAGGCAAATACTTACTATGTGCCATTAAAGCAGGTAAGAAGATAATTCAATTTGGATGAATTGATTAATTATAAAAAGTATATAATCCTTTACCTGGATCTTTGAGTTCAACCTTTGCTTTTCTTCTTCAAACTCACGAATCTAGCTTCAACCAAAAAAGGACAGCAGACTTGATTAACTTGAAAAGAAAAATATTTTAAAACAGTGTGGTGATGAGTTATATTCCATGCTTGTGCTCTCAGTTTCCGTATTGTAGCTTCTTGAGCAGCCTGCTTTCTCGATAGCTCTTCTCCTGTTTCATCATCATTGGTAAAAGATGTTAGTGCCAATCAATGCCAAAACAATTACATGTGGTCCATAGAGTGTATGTGGACTAAAGTAGTGAAGGAATGAATATCAGCAAAGTTACAATACACACATTAGGCCCATGTGTATGCCTACTTCCTAGGCTCCTAGCAGCCTATCACTGCAGCGGGGAGCACAGGACTATAGCTCCAACTTACAAATACCACAATAAACAGAAGATGAGAGACCCATATTGAAGAGGTAAATGTGATTCTCATTTACAAGATATGTTTGAAAAGTTTATGATGTCATTATTATCTATGATATGTAGCGACTGTAGGCAATAACATCTTTTCTAACACCAGTACATGATCATTGGAGTCACAATTGCAATGACCGTCACTGACAAAGGATACTCAACATGGTGGGCCATACTGTATGGTCACATTAATACATGAAATGGTTACAAGAAAATATTTCAAATGATAGAACTGCCAATTTCATATTTTTCTCAACATAATAACAGAATAACCTAACTAATGCAAAGTCAACAATTGTACACACATATGCATAAAAGAACAGGCACAAAAATGACAATTCTGCATACCTTCAGCCATGACCTGAGTGATAATCTCGTCCTTTTCTTTCAAAAGAGCAGCTGCATCACTTTTCTTATTTTGCTCTCTCCTTAATGTATCTCGTTCTTTGGTTAGTGCATACACCTACACATTGTGGCATGCACATTACAAACATTTCGCGAATAAGCCCAAGATAGTCTTGATGAACAAGAACACTGAGGAAAAATTATGTCCCGGAAACAGTAAACAAATAACATACAAACTTATGAGATTCTGGCTTTAGCATTTAATGATCCTCACTAATACAGCTCACTCTGATCTCTACTTTTACTATTCAACATTGTCTCAACTATCAGTAAATGAAAATATTAGAGTAAAATTTACACACAGAAGTAACAAAACTAAACAAATATAAGAATAAATACGTGGAATGTGCGGTGCATCCAACTAGTCAAAGGGTTCGGAACTAGAAACATTGCAGGAAAAAGCTCAAAGTGCACCTAAATAACTAATTGTTAAAGCACAAAAGACAATCTTCAATTACTCTGATTATTATCAATTTATCATAAAGAAGCAACAAAAAAGTGCCACTGGACGAAAAACATGCGGTTTTAATTACAACGTTGCACGTGGGCTGCATTATACACTATTTATGAACTCTCTCATCTTAGCAAATTTTTACACTTCTTAGTGGTTATTAATCCTAAGTTCTTAACTCTGATTGAGGTGTGCCCTATGTAATGATCAATTGACCATGGAAGCATTGAGTAAAAGGAGTAATGTCCCACCTTCCTTTCAAGAGTTGCTACACGTTGGTGATATTCATCCTTAAGCGCATTCATTTCTTCCTCAACCGACTTATTAGCCTATACAATATAAAACAAAAAAACAAAAATTGAAATCCAGGAAAGGCTAAAGTAACTATCTTGAGATTGGGGAACCTTACCCTTGTACACGACATATGACGGCATCTCTATGCACTAGACAAACAAAACGTTAGTAGCAATTCACAGATAATATATAAGCAATATATATGAACATCTCAACAACCTCACAAGAAATCTAGCCTCACATATATGAACATATATGAACATCTTCATATAAAGTGGATATGGAGAACTCCTTGCTAAGATAATATAATCAGCAGCAAGTGCCCGACTCAGGTCTGCTGCTGGTACATGGCGTACATTATTTCTTCACCCACTTTCCCACCCATATTAACATCCACTTGCCATCACCCATATTAATCTCCCAGCCTTATCTAAAGTTTCCTACCCAAACACACGGTACAAATTGATCCTAGATGTCATAGCATAATGATTCTTCATCCATAAGTCTAGTACAAACAAAAACTTGAAGAAAAATGAAGTACAAAACTTAAAAGACATTACCTCGAACACCTTGTGCGCAGCAGGGCGTCGGATCAGCAGCTACCAGACATGGGCATGTCTGGCGTGGGTTGGGGATGGGGGGATCACCGCTGATGTGTTCGTGGCGTGGACCACTTGCTCCTCCTCCTCCTCTCCGAGCTTGGATCTCCCCTTCTTCTTCACCGCGCCCACTGCAATCCCACCCCGAGATTGGGGACGAGCGAGGGAAGGCACGGAGTAGGGATGGCGCCGGTGCACGTCGGCGGCGGCGAGGGCCTGGGCGGCCTTGGGGAGGTCCGCGTACCCGTGGCGCCCGGCTGAGGTCGCGGCGGCGAAGGGCCGGCAGCTGTGGCGGCGGCTGTGGCCGTGAGAGACAGACCAGGGTGGGGGGCTGCGGTGGATCTGGCCGGCGACAGTGTTCGATGGGCAGGAGAGGGGAGGGAGGGGGTGGAGTCCGGCGGCGAGCTGGGAGGCGACAAGGTGGATGGCGGCACGATGTGGGAGGACGACGGGAGGAAAGGGATCGGGGTGGGAGACGAGGCAGGGGAGAGGGGAAGCTGTGTAGTGGGGGGGAGGGTTAACAATGGCGCACCTAGTAGGGGTGCGCCATACATACATATAGCAATGGCGCACCTTTACCTGGTGCGCCATACATGCCCGTATCTATAGCAATGGCGCACCTGGTGTGTGGTGCGCCATTACTAGTTTTGAAAAAAAAATTGAAAAAAAAATTGTTAGTAGTGGCGCACCGTGGGTGTGGTGCGCCATTACTAGTTAAAACTAGTAATGGCGCACCACACCCCGGTGCGCCACTAGTAAGTCTGGGGAGGGGGGTGTGCCCAGGAGAAACTTAGCAGTGGCGCAACACACACCAGGTGCGCCATTAGTAATATGGCCATTAATGGCGCACCCATATCTGGTGCGCCACTGCTATATAGCAGTGGCGCACCACATACATGGTGCGCCATTAATGTCCATATTAGCTATAGCCGTTTTTCTAGTAGTGCAAGACCCATTCAGTGGCTGAAGGTATATCATCCTGTAGAAGCATTAGTCTGACTTACAAGTTCATATACTTCAAAGTGAAGAATATGATGATGATCAATTTCGTCAGAAAATTTCATCAAGGAATAATACCTAGCAGCATATGGGATGTGTGAAATGAGTTATTCATTTCATCGTGATTAGCCTGCATCCCAACAGGCACTTTGTCAGGTCTTCAGCAAATTCATCAGACATTTCAGTTGTCTGAAGACCTGACCCTGCAGAAGAGATTAGTTCTTCTTCTTAACCACCCACATCTGAATGGGTGGCTAAGAAGCAATGTAACGAAGTGCATTAATGGAGAACTTAGGCATTGAAGAATATGCATTTCTCTTCATAGGAGGGTTATAGTACTCAAATGAATAAGCAGAGAAATTCTTCAATGATTTGTGAACATAGTGGTTTGAAGAATAATGCACATATTCATTAGATCTCTGTTTGTTTCCCTACATAACAGAGGCATTAGCATGACCATAAGTGGATCTTCATCCATTTGACGACTTTGATCCCTGTGAAGAATTTGCCCTGGGAGGTTTCTTCTTCATTGGTGGCGTCATGATGACATTCACCTGAAGATTTTCCAGAAGGCTTTTAGGAACCCAGATTTTCTTCACAGGTGGACCGTTCCTGTAGTTAGTACCAATGAATCTGGCAAAGACTTCACCATTCTGATTCTTGAACAGTTTATAGTTGGAATCTAATGACTCATCTGAAGAATTTGAAGAATCACAAGTATAGCCAGATAAAGTGGATGGATCTATTGGAGGTCCCTTAGCAGCAACCCATGTGGTTTTGGGATACTGCTCAGGTTTCCAATACGAACCATCAGCATTGATTTTTCTCTCAAAAGCAATACCCTCTTTCCTAGGGTTTCTGTGAAGAATTTGCTTTTTGAGCACGTCACATAGGGTTTGATGCCCTTTGAGGCTTTTGTACATGCTAGTGACATACAATTCCTTCAGCCCTGCATTTTCATCAATATCACCGGTGGCTTCCTCAAGTGAGGGGTTAGTGGACACCGTAGCAGTTGAAGCAATTGAAAGTATAGAAGCATTTGAACATTCAGCTGAAGAATTTGCATTATCACGTTCAAGGCATTTCAGGCATGGTGCATCAAATTCTTCCTGAGCGGTACTGATCTGTTGAGCGAGGAGTGAATCATTTTATTTTTGAAGATCATCATGAGATGCTCTCAGCTTCTCGAGATCTTGCTTCCTTTGAAGAAATTCATAGGACAGCTTCTCATGTTCGGCTAAGAGGGATACATGACGACTTTCAAGTTCGTCATATTGAGACTTAAGCCTTCTGAGATCCTCAGACAAAGCTTGACTACGATCCATTTCCTCGTCCAACAGGTCATCGCTTTTGTCTAGTAGTTTTTGAATCTTTTCCATGGCATGTTGTTGCTCAGTTGCAATTTTACCAAGTTTTTTATAGCTTGGTTTAGATTCACACTCAGAGTCGTCATCACTGGAAGTTTCAAAGTAAGCTTCTCGTGAGGTTACTTTTGCACCTCGTGCCATGAAGCAATAGGTGGGAGTGAAGTCATCAGCACAGTCATCACTGTTGGTGGAGATACCATTATCCTCAGAGTTGAAGATGGACTTGCTGACGTACTCAGTAACGAGTGCAAGGCTCACCACACATGTGTCTGACTCCTCCTCAGATTCCTCAGCTTGCTGATCATCAGATTCTTCTTCGGAATCCATTTCCTTCCCAATGAATGCACGAGCTCTGCTAGAACTAGTTTTCTTGTGAGATGAGGACTTTGATGAAGACTTTGAGGACTTCTTCTTTTTGCCATCAGATTCATCATCATCCGTGCTCTTCTTCTTCTTTTTCTTTAGCCATAGACAAGTTCTTTTGTTGTAGTCTCGAGCAGACGCTTCTCCAGTGTTCTTCGAGTCATACTTTGAAGATTTTCCAAAGCAGTTCTTCTTGGAAAACTTCTGGAACTTCTTCACGAGCATTGCCAGTTCTCTGCCAATTTCCTCAGCACCATCAGAACTGCTCTCATATTCCTCTTCTTCTTCAGATGAAGAGATAGCCTTGGCTTTTGCTTTTGCCTTCAGAGCGCGAGGATGACCATAGCTGGATCCATACATATCTCTCTTCTCTGCTTGCTGAAATTCATGTGTGTTGAGCCTCTCAAGAATGTCAGCAGGATCTAGCGACTTGTAGTCAGGGCGCTCTTGTATCATCAGTGCCAAAGTTTTGAAGGAACTGTCCAGAGACCTCAACAATTTCTTCACCACCTCATGATCGATGATGTCAGCAGCGCCAAGAGCCTGAAGCTCATTGGAGATATCAGTGAGGCGGTCAAAGGTTTGCTGCACATTTTCATTGTCGAGCCTCTTGAAACGATTGAAGAGATTGCGCAGAACATCAACTCGGGAGTCACGTTGTGTGCATACTCCCTCATTGACTTTGGAGAGCCGGTCCTAGATTAGCTTCGAAGTTTAAAAAGCACTCACTCTACCATACTGGCCATTGTTCAGATGACCACATATGATGTTCTTCGCTTGAGAGTCCAGTTGCTTGAATCGCTTCACGTCAGTGGAGTTGATGCTTGGAGCCACAGTAGGCACTCCATTCTCAACGACGAACCAGAGATCGTTGTCAATAGCCTCAAGATGCATTCGCATCTTGTTCTTCCAGTAGGGATAGTCTGTGCCATCGAAGATGGGGCACGCAGCGGATACCTTGATCATACCTGCGGTCGACATAACTAAAACTCCAGGTGGTTAAACCAAAATCACACAGAACAAGCGTGTACCTTGCTCTGATATCAATTGAAAGCGCAGGTTAACTCCCAGAGGGGGGGTGAATGGGACATTTTTAGAAATTCATCAAACTTCGAAGACTTAGACAAAAATCAGAGTGACGAAATAGAAACAGGAGTGAAACTAGATCGACACACATGTAACTAGCGTGCAAAGGAAATACATACAAGTGAAGAACAAGTAGTCATACAAGCAGACATGCATGAGGAAGATGAACTGAAGAAATGATATACAACATAATGAAAGTCCTCGGTTCAAATTCATCAGAAAAGTAGAGCACAAGTTCTTCAGCAGCAGAAATGCGTAAAGGTAAAGGGGTGAGGAATTTGAAACCAGTTGAGCTCGATGAAGACACAGTGATTTGGTAGACCAGTTCCAGTTGCTGTATCAACTGTATGTCTGGTTGAGGCGGCTGAGTCTTACCTCGGAGGACACTTTGTCCTCACCGTATTCCTCTTGAGCTAAGGTCACTTAGACCTCGCCCAATCACTCGTGGTAAGTCTTCAAGGTAGACTTCCAAAACCTTCACAAACTTGTTCATCGGCACACCACAATTACTCTTGGGTGCTCAGAACATGACACCTAACCATCCGGAGGAATGACAGTCCTCAAAGTTAACAAGCATTGGATCACCCAGATCAACTTCTTTAGTGATGCTCAGTCACTTTGGCTCTGGTTGGGTTTTTCCTCACTTGGGTTCTCACAAAGTCGTCAGAGGATGGGTTGCTCTCAAATGACAAGTGTCAAGTTCTCTCTAGAGCAGCCAACCAACTAGTGGTTGTGGGGGGCGGCTATTTATAGCCAGGAGGCAACCCGACATGAAATGTCATAAATGCCCTTCTCAGACATGACCATTGTCAGGATAAGAATCCACCCGACAGCTGGCACGCGGCGCAGCAACGGTCGGAAATTAAGCTCTCAATTTCGTCGGGGCACTCTATTTCCTCACGATAGGCAGATCGCACTGGCGAAATCCTAACTCCTCAGCCTGACCAAATTCGTCAGAGACCAGATGAACTTCGTCACTGTCACTGTCAAATTCGTCAGCTGTTTTGGAGATTTCCAAAGGCTTCACTCGAAGCGCTTGTAATGTGTATAGGTTTGAGCATCGCTTTGAAGTATGAAATATGTTTCACTTTGACCCCCTTTGACAGTATGGTTTTTCCTATGACTCAAATAAGAAGAAAAGAAACTATGAAAACAAAGTCTTGAAGCTTCCAAGTCTTCACATCAAATTCTTCATATGTCATACCAAATTCTTGAAGAAATACATTTTTAGGGGTCGACTTCCGTGGTTAAACCAAGTCTTCAGGGACTATTCTTTCCTGTGTACACTCACAAACTCATTAGTCCCTTAACTTATTTGTCTTCAATACTCCAAAACCACTAAGGGGGCACTTGATGCACTTACACAAGTAACAAGTAGTAACGGTAACAAAAAGTGTAGCAAGGTGGCCCAATCCTTTTTATAGCAAAGGACAAGCCAGAACAAACTCGTATAATAAGCAAAGCGTTCCCGAGGACACATGGGAATTTCATCTAGTCACTTTCATCATGTTTGTTTGATTTGCGTTCGCTACTTTGATAATTTGATATGTGGGTGGACTGGTGCTTGGGTGCTGTTCTTACTTGAACAAGTCTCCCACTTATGATTACCCCCTCTCGCAAGCATCCACAACTACGAAAGAATAATTAAGATAACTCTAACCATAGCATGAAACATATGGATCCAAATCAGCCCCTTACAGAATAGCGCATAAACTAGGGTTTAAGCTTCTGTCACTCTAGCAACCCATCATCTAATTACTACTCCACAATGCCTTCCCTTAGGCCCAAAGATGGTGAAGTGTCATGTAGTCGATGTTCACATGACACCACTAAAGGAAGCACAACATACATATCATCAAAATATCGAATGAATACCAAATTCACATGATTACTTATGACAAGACTTCTCCCATGTCCTCAAGAACAAAAGTAACTACTCACAAATCATATTCATGTTCAAGATCAGAGGGGTATTGAATAGCATTAAGCATCTGAACATATAATCTTCCACCAAATAAACCAACTAGCATCAACTACAAGATGTAATCAACACTACTAGCAACCCACAGGTACCAATCTAAGGTTTTGAGACAAAGATTGAATACAAGAGATGAACTAGGGTTTGAGATGAGATGGTGCAGGTGAAGATGTTGATGAAGATTGGTCCTCCCACGATGAGAGGATCGTTGGTGATGTCGATGGCTTCGATTTCCCCCTCCTGGAGGGAAGTATCCCCGGCGGAATCGCTCCGCCGGAGAGCAAAATAGCTCCTGCCCAAGTTCCGCCTCGAGATGGAGGCGCTTCGTCCTGAAAGTATTCTCCTGATTTTTTCTAGGGCAAATGGCTTTATATAGTGGAAGGAGGGGGCCAGAGGCCTGCCAGGGGCCCCACAAGCCAGGGGGCGCGCCCAGGGGGGTAGGTCGCGCCCCCTAGGCTTGTGGCTTCCTGGTGGGCCCCCTTCTGTTGATTCTTTTGCTAGTATTTTTTATATATTCCAAAATAAATCTCCGTAAATTTTCAGGTCATTTGGAGTTGTGTAGAATAGCTATCCCTGTTTCACCCCTTTCCGGTCCAGAATCCCAGCTGCCGGCATTCTCCCTCTTCATGTAAATCTTGCAAAATAAAAGAGAAAAGGCATAAGAATTGTACCATAAAGTGAAATAATGATTAAAAACATAATAATTATTCATAGGAAATCATGATGCAAATTGGACGTATCACCTTTCTCTTTATATAGAAGACTTGATTTGAATAAGCTCACACCTACTGAAATATCCTTGCAAATGGCTGATAAATCCACTGCTATACCTATTGGAATTTGCGAGGATGTTCCCGTTGTACTTGCAAATGTTACTATCTTGACTGACTTTGTTATACTTGATATGCCCGAGGACGACAATATGTCGATTATCCTTGGTAGACCCTTTTTGAATACTGCAGGGGCTGTTATTGATTGCAACAAAAGCAAGGTTACTTTTCATGTGAATGGAAATGAGCATACGGTTTATTTCCCGAAGAAACAAAGTTCAGTGAATGGTATCAATTGTATTGAAAAAGTTTTGACAATCACTATTGGAGGTTTTAAATTCCCTCTCCCTACTGTCAAAAAGAAATATGAAATTCTTATTGTTGGGGAAATTCATATCCCCGTTGAGGTAACTTAGTGTTATACAAAAATTCTTAGGTTTCATGTCACTCGGAAATAGTTTGTGTCGGGCCATTGGGAACCGGGGTATCCCGGCCCGTCTGCCTGCGGCCCAGGAGGAGACGCCTGGCGAAGGCCCAAGACACGGCCCATCCAAGGGCCCCGCGAAGCGAAGACATCTCCTGAGGCGCGGGCCTCCTGAGGACCCCCCCCCCCCCCTCGAGACACGCCCTGCCGGCACTTAGCCACGGCAGGGGCAGGAGCCCCGCGAGGCCCTCTCGCGAGGCTGCCTCCGGAGGCACCTCCCGAGAGAGGCGCCCGAGGCCATCTCGCCTAACATCAGCTGCGCGGTCCGTTGCCCATCACGTGGGTGACACGCGTGGCGACGAAGGGCGGCAGAAGGCCGTGCCAGCAGGCGCAGATAGAGAAGCTTTCCTCTTTGGTGACAAAGGGGGGCAGCCCCAGCTGCCCACCCCCAAAGCAAGTCACAAGGACTACCCGTTTGGTGATAGAAGACCAATGCAGCGAGGCGCGCAGGGTGGAGGTCACCACCGAGCCCACCGACGCATCATAGATCATGCTTTTGCAGGCGAAGACCGCCTTTAGTCAGGATAAGGCTGAGCACCTGTCCCCTTTCAAAGCCCGCCAAGTGTGGCAACCCTTCTCGCCTAGTTTTTGGGGGAAGAGGACCAAGGCGGCTATAAAAGGGGGGACAGCTGCCATTGTAGAGAGATCGATTCCTCTGCCTTCTACCTTGTACGTGAGAACATCTTCTTGCCCACGGCAATCCCAACACAAGCAGGAGTAGGGTTTTACATCGCAAGGTGGCCCAAACCTGGGTAACCATCGTGTCCCTTGTCGTGCTCCCGCATAGCGCTCTTGCCGTTGCCTCGCCGTGGTCACCTTTTGTTGGAGAGAGCTAGCATGCCCCCAGTGTTCGAACCTCTAGTTCCCCGGGGTCCAGACTCCGACATTTGGCGCGCCAGGTAGGGGGCCCGCTTGAGTTCTCTTCCACCTCCTTGCCGCAATGGCCAATGCTCGCCGTGAGCGCTACGCGTGCCGGTTTGTCAGGGTGGCCCAGACGGAGCCCGTCGCCCGCGACGACCGTCGACGCCGCGCCGCCGGCGCCGCCACCGACCCCGCTGCTAGGGAGCGGCAGGCGTCCTCCATCCACCCGTCCGTGCAGGCGGACGGCCACACCACCACGGCCTCGTCGCTTGCTCACCACGACGCGCCGGCCCCACAGGCCGCGCTGCTCATGGCGCGCGAGCTCCTACACTACCGTCCCACCAACGCCGGTTACGACGCATGGCTCGGCCGCATCACCGAGCTCGTCAACGCCGCAGGCGATGCCCCAGTGCCCTCTCACTAGCTCCGTCCTCTGCCGTCTCGCGCCGGGCACGTGGCACATGACGCGGCCCCTCCGCCCCCTCTGCATGGCATGGACGCCCGGCACCACCGCGACGCGCGGGCGCGTGAACCATCCCGCGGCGCATCCTCTCCGGACCATGGTGAGCCCCGCTGCCAGATCGTCTGGCACGCGCCACCCAACGCGCACGTGCTCCTCGAGCAGCAGCGCCAGCGCCAGGACAGGACCATCCAAGAAGTCGTGGTGGGTGGTCACCAGAACCGCGCCGCTCTCGCCGGCGGTGTCCCCTCCAGCTGCGTGGGCCGCCGCGCCTTCACCCGTGAGCTGCGCCGCGTGGTGTGGCCCACCAAGTTCAAGCCGGACCTGCCTCCACGCTATGACGGCACCCCCAACCCCATGGAGTTCCTGCAGCTCTACGCCATGAGCATTGAAGCGGCAAACGGTGACGACAATGTCATGGTGAACTGGTTTCCCATGGCCCTCAAGGACGGCCCGCGCTCGTGGCTCATGAACCCCCCTGAGGCGTCCATCTCTTCGTGGGGCGAGCTCTGCCGGCAGTTTGTCATCAACTTCAATGGCACACACGAGCGTTCCCTCACGATCAACGACTTGCGCGGTGTGCGCCAGCGCCCCGACAAGACCCTTCGCAAGTACATCCAGCGCTTCAGCCAAGTGCACAACAGGATCCCGCGTGCCTCCAAGGCTGCCATCGTCTCTGTGTTCACCAACGGTGTCAAGGACGTCCGCATGTGCGAGAAGCTCGCCATCAACGATGAGCTCGACTCCGTGCTCGAGTTGTTCGACCTCGCCGACAAGTGCGCCAAGGCCGAGGAAGGCTGCCTCTTTGTCCACAACGACCCCGACGCGGCGCCAGATGCCGCCAAAGCCAAGGCCAAGGACACCAAGCGCAAGGGCCCTGCTGTCCTCGTGGCGGAGCCCGAGCAGAAGCGCGACCGTGAGTGTGACGAGCCCAAAAGGGATAACCGCCCTCTCTGCGCCTACCAGAACTCATAGTCCCACAGCACTGAAGACTGCCACGAGCTCAAGTTGCTTCGCGATGAGCGCCTTGGCCGCCGCAGCGATCGCAACGACCGCGGCATCGGCCATGGAGGTGGCCATAACGGCGGCCGCTGGGGAGACAGCAACAGCAACGGCAACTTCCACCAGGGCTGGCGCGACCAACCTCACAAGGCCGCCTAGCGCGACCAGCCTCGTGAGGCTAATCTTTAGGCCAATGCTGCCCTTCCGCCACTGCCGCCGCCACCACGACGGAACGATGGCAACCAGCCTGACCAGGATGCTGGGGGCTACCAAGAGCCTCGCGGAGTGGCATGCATCCTAGGCGGAGCTCAGGCTCCCACATCCAACCGCCACTTCAAGTTGTTCTCTCGCGAGGTTAACGCTGCCCTCCCGAGGCCTGAAGCTTCTCGCCCCCTCAAGTGGTCGCAGTACCCAATCACCTTCGACTCCAATGATCACCCCAAGTCTTCAAGCGCTGCTGGCAGAGTCCCCATGCTGTGCACTCCCACCATTAGCAATGTCACCATCACTAAGACACCCATCGATGGAGGCGCCGGCCTCAATGTGATCTCCATCGAGACCTTTGAGCAGCTCCAAGTACCTTACGACCAGCTACTGCCCACCAGACCCTTCTCTGGAGTGACCGATGGCTCCACCATTCCTCTAGGCCAAGTGCGTCTCCCCGTCACCTTCGGCACCCGCAAGAACTACCATACCGAGCTCATTGACTTCGATGTGGCGCACATCGGCCTACCATACAACGCCATCTTAGGCTACCCAGCTCTCGCCAAGTTCATGGCGGCGATGCACCACGCCTACAACGTCCTCAAGATGCCGGGCTGCAGCGGCATCATCACCGTCTGCTGTGACGAGAAGGACGCAGTCCGCTCCCTCGAGAGCGCCTACAAGGCTGCCGCCACTGCCTACCTTGCCGACGAGGATGCCACCGAGCCTCATGAGGCCGCACCCACGAAGAAGAAGCAGCTGTTCTCTCAGGACCGCGCCGAGACGAAGAAGGTGTTGGTGGACGGCAGCGGCTCAGGCCCTGCCTTCACCATCGGCACCGGCCTCTCTCCTGCATAGGAAGACACGCTCGTCACCTTCCTCTGGGCAAATTCGGATGTGTTTGCTTGGACGGCATCTGATTTG
Source organism: Elymus sibiricus (assembly GCA_039707655.1). Taxonomy (NCBI): domain Eukaryota; kingdom Viridiplantae; phylum Streptophyta; class Magnoliopsida; order Poales; family Poaceae; genus Elymus; species Elymus sibiricus. Next base: position 156,271,331 of record CM077668.1, read on the forward strand.
TTCGGTGTGCCGAGGGAGGTGATCGAGCACCACTTAGCGGTGTGCCCCAACGCACGCCCCGTGAAACAGAAGGCAAGGCGCCAGGCACCAGAGAAGAAAGATTTCATCCTCAAGGAAGTTCAGAAGCTCCAAGAAGCTGGGGTCATCTGTGAGGTGCGCCACCCTGAGTGGCTCGCCAACCCCATCGTGGTGCCCAAGAAGTGCGGCAAGGAGCGCATGTGCGTCGACTTCACGAGCCTCAACAAGTTCTGCCCTCAAGATCCATTGCCGCTGCCCCGCATCGACCAGATCGTGGACTCCACCGCCGGGTGCGAGTTGCTATGCTTCCTAGATGCCTTCTCAGGCTACCACCAGATCAAGATGGCGGCCGAAGACGTGGAGAAAACAGCCTTCATCACCCCCTATGGCATATTCTGCTACATCTGCATGCCGTTCGGCCTCCGGAGCGCCGGAGCCACCTTCCAGAGGCTGATGCGCATCGCCTTGGGGCCCCAAATGGGAAGAAACGCCGAGGCTTACGTCGACGACATCGTTGTCAAGACTCGTGAGGCCCAGTCCCTCCTCTCAGACCTCCAGGAGACGTTCGACAACCTACGCAAGGTCAACCTCAAGCTCAACCCAGACAAGTGCGTCTTCGGAGTACCCTCCGGCAAGCTGCTCGGCTTCCTGGTCTCCCACAGTGGCATCGAGGCCAACCCCGAAAAGATCAAGGCTACCGAGAAAATGCGCCCTCCCCGGAGCCTCAAGGAGATGCAACGCCTGGCGGGATGCATGGCCTCCCTTGGGCGGTTCATCTCCAAGTTCGGCGAGCGAGCCCTGCCATTCTTCAAGCTCAAGAAGAGATCTGGCCCATTCAAGTGGACTCTCGAGGCTGATGCAGCCTTCGAAGACCTCAAGAGGTACCTCACGAGTCCGCCCATCATGGTCGCGCCACGCTCTCGCGAGCCCTTGCTGCTATACTTGGGGGCTACTCCCCAAACGGCCAGCGCGGCCTTGGTGGCAGTGCGAGAGGAGCGCGTCTGCATCCAGAAGAAGCCCGCTGAGGCCACATCAGCGCCTGCCGAGGGCTCTCCTCAAGAGGCCCCTGCTGAGCCACCTCGCGAGCCGCCTCATGAGCCCCCCGGGCCCCCTGAAGACCAAGCTGCTGCAACAACTACCCGCCTCGTCGAGCACCCCGAGTACTTTTTGTTAGTACGGTGCTGCGAGACACACGCGAGAGTTACCCCATGCAGCAGAAGCTCCTCCTCGCGCTCCTCGTCGCCTCCAAGAAGCTGCGCCACTACTTCCAGGGCCACCCCATCAAGGTGATCTCATCCTACCCCCTGGAGCAAGTCCTGTGCAGCCCCAACACCGCCGGCCACATCGCCAAATGGAACATCGAGCTGCAGGCCTTCGAACTAGAGTTCTGCACCACAAGGGTGATCAAGGGCGTAGCCTTGGCCGACTTCGTAGCAGAATGGACGGACCCACCCCAGGAGGAGCCTCGCGAGGCTGAATCCCTCTTGCCAGGGGACGAGGCACCTGGCAGATGGTCCATGCACTTTGATGGTGCCTTCTCCCGGCAGGGCGCGGGGGCTGGCGTTGTGCTCACCTCGCCAATGGGAGACATGCTCTACTACGCCGTCCAACTCTGCTTCAGGCGCGACGATAAGGTCTCCAACAACATCGCGGAGTACGAGGGCCTCATCGCCATCCTCAAGGCCGCCTTTGCCCTGGGCATCAAGCGCCTCACCATCAAGGGTGATTCTCAGCTCCTCGTCAACTTCTCCAACAAAAGCTACAAGCCTAAGGACGAGCACATGGCCGCCTACTTAGAAGAGGTATGTAAACTTGAGAAGCGTTTCCTTGGCTTGGAGCTGCAGCACATCCCTCGCAGCGGCAACAAGGAGGCCAATGACATCGCCAAGCGAGCATCCCGCCGCGAGCCCCAGAGCCCTGGCATCTTCGAGGAAAGGATCCTCAGGCCATCAGCTACACCACCTGTCGTGGGCGCCACACTGCTTCATGAACAACTCCCACCTGCACCGCCCAGGAGCGCGCCAGACTTCGGCCCGGCCTCAGGAGCCCGCCTATTGCTGGCGTTGAAGCCTCAAGCAGACAGTTGGGCCGCGGAGTTCAAGGCCTACTTGCTTCACGGCACCCTCCCAGAAAAGGACTTAGAAGCAGAGCACGTGGCCCGGCAGGCCACCGCTTACTGCTTGCAAGACGGCGAGTTGTACCTCAGGCGCCCCAATGCCGTCTCGCTGCGGTGCATCTCTGAAGAACAAGGGCGCGAGCTGCTTTGTGACACCCTGGTTTTTGGCAACTTTTTCTTTTTGAATCATTCTGGCTTTATTTGCATTTGGGTTGGATTTTGAACCTTTTCAGTTGACTTTGGACTTATGAATTCGTCTCAGTGATCCGGAGCCCTCAGCATCTTGCCAAAATCTTGTCACACACCATCTGGATCAATTTCCAATTCTTTATCTTTCCCAAATATTCATTTTCCTCCATTGGGGAAATATGTCATCACTATGGGTTACAAAGCAACCTATAGTTCTGGTGATCATAAAAAAACCAAATTAATCCCAGACCTTCTTGTCATCATCTACTACCACAATCTTCAAAAACATTTCATGGTCCAGTACAAAATTTTGTCCAGAAAACTCCATTTGCTCTCTGGACAGTACTGGTCATTTGTGAAGGAGCCCATATTTTCCCTACCCAGTTAATTCCCAAAAAATTCCCTGAGATATTGGGGAACCTATCTTGCCACAATATCCAAAAATATCATCTTGTCCAGTACAAATTTTCACCACCAATATTCTGCCAAGTTTCTGTCCAATTGGAACCTCTGTGAAGGAAGTACCAGCTAGAGGTATCCAATTGAGCTGAAATTTTTATGGCATCTTCTCCTCACCAAATAACCCTGCCACACCAAAATTCAGCTCCAGCAGATCAACCAGATGAGTGCTACAAGCTCATCTAGGTTTCTGGTTCAGTACAGCAGTTGTACATGAACTATATTCAATTCTTGATCAAATCTTCTCAAACTTGGCCAGCCCATAGTCCTTCCAAAGCAGAACACCCCAGACATCTCCATTGGCTCCATCCCCATCTCACCTCTCCTCTAGATCTCTCTCAAGTCTGCTGTTAGAAACTGTAGCTGAAGCTACACTTCACAGCAGAGTGAACCTAGTCGAACCAGAGGCATAGAGAGGCTAGATGATAAAAGGAGAAGGCACTGGACATGATGTGCTGGACTTGGACGGCCTCGAGACATCACTTCCCATGGTGAGCACGGTATTGGCATGCCAGTACGCGTGCTCTGCATCTCGCCGGCGATGGCCGAGGTCATTCCAGTGACCTCTCGCTGCCATTTCATGTCCTGAGGTGCCGACATAGCCGCTGCCGTCCACGTAGCCCTCTCCCGACTCTTCCCCTCGCCGAAATCGCCCTCGACGGCCGCCGCGGCACCCGGGCTCTATGCCGCCCGTGGCTGCACTGTGGTTTGCGGCGCGTCTTCTTCCTCCACTACCCGCCACTGGCCGCCTTAACTCTCCTGCTAGCTCCCGTCACTTCGCCCCACATCGCGACGGCCAGCTCACTGTCCTTGCGCCGGCGACATGGCCTGAACCTCGCCGCTTCCAGAGAACTCCCCCGAGCTCGCCTCCTCCTATAAATAGCCCTCCCCAGCCTCTCCCGAGCTCCTCACCCCACTCCTCCTCCTCCCAATCGCCCTCCCGAGCAGCGAGCCACGGCCGAGAGGCCCTCTGGCCTCGAACCTCGCCGGAGATCCGCCGCCACCCGAGCTCTGCATCCCCGCCGTTCCACTCTTCCCCGAGCTCAACCGACTCCTCCATCGAGCTCAGCTCATCCTCCTGGTCACGCCCGACCTCTTGCCCGAGCTAATCGCTGCTGGAACCGCCGTCTCCGACGACACCCGAACACCGCCGCCGCCGGAGAGGAAGGGGACGACGTCGTTCGGCCGTCTCTCGCGAAGCCTCGGGTACGTGCGCGTTCGTCTCAATGAGCTCTTTCGATTCCCGTAGTCGCCTGTCCTCGCCGCCGTCCATATCGCCGGCGACGATCGCCGGAGTCCCGCTCTCTCTCTGTTCCCTCCCCTCCCCCTTTAAACCTGACCGCGGGGCCCGCTTGTCAGCGACCCAGCCACGCGTGCCGAAGCGGTAAGTGGAGGCGCCCGGGGCAGAGTACGCCTTCGACGTGGCCTCTGCTGGTTTTTTCTATTTTCTATTTAAATTCCAGATTTTGACCAGAACTTTGACCCTTAATAACTTTTAAACCATAAGTCCAAATCAATTGATTCTTTTTGCTCTGAGTTTGTCTTGATCTCCTCTATTTGCTTGCAAATTTTGGTATTTTTCCCATGCACACAGAATTTCTGGTGCACAGAACAGTAATATGTGACATTTTCAATTGCATTTTAAAAATATTTTCAGAAGGAGATTCTTTTGGATTTGAAGCCCAGGAGTTTGCGGACAACCCAACAGAGCAAGGCAAGCCATGTCATCCATTGCATGAAGCATTTCAATAGTGTTGGTTATTTAATTGAATTTCATGCATTATTTTAATATGTGCTAAATTCCTAGTAAATTATTTAATTGCTTAGCTACTGCCATATTAAATTATTCCTGACATATATCCATACTGGTTAAATGCTTGGCAACACTAAACGTAGTTGGTTGATCAAGAGCCACCTACCCGGACTTTTCCGTGCAGCCACATTTGCCGGTATGGGACGGCCTTGACTTGGTCTGGCTTTGTGCTCTTTTATCGGTACCACCAAACTAGGGAGGGTTATGCGTGCGTGCTACCCTGATCAGTTAGACGACGATAATCCTGTGAGCCCAGTTGAGTTATTTGCCGGCGTCCCCGTTTGGGATAGTTAGTGTCCACGACGGTGGCAGGTGTCACGGGGTGACACAGGGGCCACCCAGGACATGACCCTGGGAGGGTATGATTGTCGGTAGTACGATAGAGGGGTCAGGGGTCAGGCAGGTTTCGTAGGAGCACCACCGGTCCACCCGAATGGGATCACGAGGCCATGTACTCCATGGTGTGGGTAAAGTGCGCAACCTCTGCAGAGTGTAAAACCTATTCGAATAGCCGCGTCGACGGTATTGGACAGTCCATTTAGGCCTCTCTAGGATGGTCAACCATAAGGGAAATAATGATGGAAGAACTTGTCTTATGTTCGGAAGTGCTCTGTGGATGGAGAGCATTCCGAGGGTTGTGGGACAACCCAGATGTGAGTAAGTTGGTACCAGTAAGTGAGCAATCTAAGCACTTAACTTGCTATTTGCCATGCTATTGTTTGCTGCATTGTTTTGGTTGCCATGAGCTTGCGAGTACATTCCAAGTACTCACCTGGCGTATCATGCCAGATGCAGGAGAAGCCGAGGACGGAGGTCCCGATGGTTCGTATTACGCTAACTAGGCCGTGTCCATGGCAGTGTCCCTGTGGATGGAGTTTCCCGCGCTATGTTCCGCTACGCCGTAGTCTACCCAGTAGTATCGAGGCCCTGCTATGTTCCATAAATAATGTAGATATTGTTCTCAGCACCTGCAGTGCTTCTGGCCTCGCTATCATGTAAATTATGAGCTTGTACTCGAGATATTTCAATAAAGTTCAATTCAGTTCTGATCCAAGTTGTTGTGTGTTTCCAGAAGACATGATCTCTGGGTTGGAAACACTGGTAAACCGGTCATCTGAGCCGGGGTGCCACAACGCTTGGTATCAGAGCCGCGTTGAGTGTAGGACACCCTAGTTAACCCTGCGCTAGAACCGCGATTAGTTTAGAGTCTTGGTGTGTCTTGCTTGCTGCATTTGCTTGTTGCATTTGATTGCCGCATTGCTTGGCATGCATATAGTTTTTATTGTGCTAACCGCTGGTTTGATGAGTGTAGATGGCACCAGTTCCATACCACTACAATCATGAGCCGGCACCGTTCACTTTTCCAGTACTGCTTCGTAACGTCTGGCTTCGGCTGTATCCCAACGGCGAAGACCCAGTGTACCAGGTGTTTCGAGAGAAGCTTGCTGGTTCAGTATTCGAGTATCACGCGGAAGCCTTTCTCACTACGAGTTCAGACATCGGCAGCTACTCCCGTTCTTCCAAGGGCGGAACTGCTTCTACTCCAGAGTTGGCGATCCAGTTTGCTGCGATGGAGGCTCTCACTGACTTGCGCTTCCACGAGGTCGAGATGCAAACTCATCCAGGTTTCTTTCACTATCCCACCCTGTCGCCTACGACAGGGCGAGTCCTTTTCGCACCTGTTGATCCGGCGAGTGATCGTGCTACTGGTGTTTTATCTCGTTATCTGAACGCCAGTTACCGTATGATCACTTCTCTAGCCGAGGAGCTGACTTCTACCCACGAGGCACTTGCGGCTGTTGCGGCAGCGCAGTCTCCTCCTCCACCTCCGTTTTTACCGGTGTATACTCCACCCATTCCACCTTCCGACACTCCTTCTAGTTCGTTCGGACCGCTAGGCTTTTCGTCTGGTAGCCGACGTGAGACCCCGTCAGAGTGGGCCTCACTCCTAGCAACTCCAGCTGCTCCGATGCTGCGGCGTCATGCTTCTTCTCCTTCAGAGGGAGAACCTTCCCGTAAGCGTCGTCGTGTTTCCTTTGATCCGGAGGCCGAGGTGCACATCATCAGCTCAGATTCCGAGACAGAGTCAGACGACGAGGAGTCTTCAGTTTACTAGTGTTCGTGCCATCGGCGTCACTAGAGCGGAGGCTTGAGTTTCAATGCATGCATCATAGCATCCCTGCATATGTCAACTGCCGTCTGAGCAGTCTAGTCATGATCATTCCCCTACTAGCTTGTCATGTATGATGTTGGGTTGCCTTGTATAATTATGTTGCTTTCTTCATTCGCTCTTTTTATTTGGCTTTTTCTGGTGTCATATTGCCCTGCTCTCCTTATGAATGTGGCTCATCGATTCGGTATTTTGCTATGGGAACAAAATTTAGGGTGAAGAGGTGTAGTAACCAAGGCGGCGATGGAACTCCTGTTCGTCGATCCGCTAGACAGGCAGGACAGTCACCAGAAGATTTACCACCTCCACCCCCATAGACACCAACCACTGATCAGATTATGAGAATGTTTGAAGAGAAAAGAAACCAAGATCTCATGGAATTTCTGAAAAGTATGCAGACTATGGTGGGTCAGAACAACCACAATGGGACGCACTCTAAGCTGTCTGATTTTCAGCGGACAAAGCCACCCAGTTTTGGTCAGGCTGTGGATCCGATGGAAGCTGATGACTGGCTGAGGACCATGGAAAAGAAACTAGACATAGCCCGCTGTGATGAGGCAGATAAGGTTCCTTTTGTTACACACTACCTGGAGGGACCAGCAGCCATATGGTGGGACAATACAAAAATGTTATGGCCTTCTGGAGAAGATATTTCTTGGGAAAAATTCAAGGAGGTATTCCGCAAATATCATATTCCTACTGGCATAATGAAGGTGAAGCAGAGGGAATTTTTGGCTCTTACTCAAGGGAACCTGTCAGTGGGTGAGTATCTGAACAAGTTCAATAATCTGGCACGGTACTCTCCCCATGACGTGTCCACCGAAGAAAGGAAAATTGACCGATTCCTAGGAGGGCTGAACCATACCTTCCGCTGTCAGCTTTGTATGCTGGACTTCCCTGACTTTCAGACTCTGGTAAACAAGGCCTTCATAGCTGAACGAGAGCATAAGTCAGGATATAATGATAACAAGCGGAAGTTTGAACCCAAGAAGGACAACCGTGAGCTGTTTGTGCAGAAGCCACGTATCTGGCAGCCATGTTCATCGGAGTACAAGCCTGCCTGGAACAATGGCAACAACAACAATAAGCCTGTCAGCCAGGATAAGACCTTCGGCAAACAGCCAGTGCTGGAGGATTGCCACCGCAACAACACATGCTTCACTTGCGGCCAGAGCGGGCACTATTCTAAGCAATGCCCCGCAAGAAATGGGAAGCCACCATCCGACTTCAAGCCACAAGTCAACAGTGTTGGACGCCGCCCCAATCCAAACTTCTATCGCGGCCAAGTCCATCATATCTCCGCCGAGGAAGCCCACGAAGCACCAGATGTGGTCCTTGGTATGTTTTCTGTTAACAACATACCTGCAATAATTTTATTTGATTCTGGGGCTTCTCATTCATTTATTTCGCAGAGTTTCGCCACCTTGCACAAATTTTCTCCTTCCCTTTTGGACAAAATCATTGTGGTGCAATCCCCTGGCTCCATGCTCAGAACAAATGTGATATACAAGAATCTGGAAATCTTGATACACGATGTGAAGTTTCAAGCCACTCTCGTTGCCATTGAATCCCCTGGACTGGATATAATACTGGGAATGGATTGGTTGGTACCACACCAGGTGTGTATCAACTGTGCCACCCGGAAAGTGACATTGGTTAACCCGGCAGGCCAAACAGTGCAATTCACTGCTAGCAGAGTAATGTCAAAGAAGGGAATGGCATTCAAAGCCACAGCTACAGACATAAGTCTGATTCCGGTAGTCAGTGAATTTCCGGACGTATTTCCAGAAGAGATACCGGGAATGCCACCTGATCATGAACTAGAGTTTGCCATTGAGGTTGTTCCCAGAACTGCCCCAATATACAAGAAGTATTACCGCATGCCTTCCCCAGAGTTGGTGGAATTGAAGAAACAGTTGGATGAATTATTACAGAAAGGGTATATTCGTCCAAGCACTTCACCTTGGGGATCACCCGTGTTGTTTGTCAAGAAGAAGGATGGCAGCCTACGAATGTGCGTAGACTACCGCCAGCTGAATGAGGTCACCATCAAAAATAAATATCCGCTTCCCCGCATTGATGATCTGTTCGACCAGTTGAACGGAGCCTGGGTATTTTCCAAGATTGACCTCCGAACGGGGTATCATCAGCTAAAAATCAGAAAAGAGGATATCCCCAAGACAGCCTTTACTACCAGATATGGTCTGTATGAGTTTACAGTCATGTCATTCGGGCTGACAAATGCTCCAGCATATTTCATGAGCATGATGAATAAGGTCTTCATGGACTTTCTGGATAAATTTGTGGTAGTATTCATCGATGATATTCTCATCTACTCCAGAGATGAAGAGGAGCACACACAACATCTCCGCACTGTCCTAGAAAGACTAAGGACCCATCGCCTGTACGCCAAATTCAGCAAATGCCAATTTTGGCTAAGAGAGGTGGGATTTCTGGGACATATTCTGTCAGAACATGGTGTGGCTGTCGACCCCAGTAAAGTGACTGCTGTATTAAACTGGAAGACACCAGCCACAGTAACGGAAGTCCGTAGCTTTCTGGGATTGGCAGGCTACTACCGTCGCTTCATCGAAGGCTTCTCAAAAATAGCCAAGCCCCTGACAGAACTGCTGAAGAAGAACCACAAGTTTGCCTGGACGGAAGAATGTGATAGCAGTTTCATGGAGCTAAAGACGAGGCTAACTACCGCCCCTGTCTTAGTTCTTCCAGACATTCACAAGAGCTTTGACATATACTGTGATGCTTCCAGGCGTGGAATCGGCTGCATTCTAATGCAAGAAGGAAAGGCTGTAGCATATGCATCCAGGCAGCTACGACCTCATGAAGAGAATTATCCCACTCATGACTTGGAATTGGCAGCCGTGGTTCATGCATTAAAAATTTGGAGGCATTATCTCATTGGACAGCGATGTGAGATATACACAGATCACAAGAGTCTCAAGTATATTTTCACTCAACCTGATCTCAATCTTAGGCAGAGAAGATGGCTTGAATTGGTCAAGGACTATGACATTGGAATTAATTATCATCCGAGGAAAGCCAATGTGGTCGCCGATGCCCTCAGCAGAAAGCAAGGTACCCTGAATGCACTCATGGAGGGAATGCATCCGAGGCTGCGAGAAGAATTTGCCAAGCTGAATATGGTGCTATGCGGCCCAATCAGCCCGGATACAATGGAAATTACTCCAACACTGATGGCAGAAATTAAGGCAGCTCAGAAATCAGACCAAGAAATACAAGAGATCAGCGAGCGCATTCCGCTAGGAAAGGCCAAGTCCTTCCGAATTGATGACCAGGACACTGTATGGTTTGAGAACAGAATATGTGTGCCTGATCAAGACAGCTTGAGACAGCAAATACTCAGAGAGGCACATGAATCTGCATATTCTATCCATCCGGGAGGAACAAAAATGTACCAGGACTTGCGAGAAACCTTTTGGTGGCCAGGAATGCGAAGGGACATCGCATACTATGTCGCATGCTGTGACATCTGCAATAGAGTCAAGGCTGAACATCAGAAACCCGCTGGGCTACTGCAACCTTTACCAGTTCCCTAGTGGAAATGGGATAACATATGCATGGACTTCATTGTCAGACTACCCAAGTCCACAAGAGGCCATGATGCTATCTGGGTCATCGTAGACATACTTACGAAAGTGGCTCACTTCCTTCCGGTAAAGACCACTTTCAACGCGAATCAGCTCGCACAGCTCTACATGTCCCGGATAGTCAGCCTTCATGGAGTACCCAAGTCTATCACGTCAGATAGAGGTTCCCTGTTTACCTCAACATTTTGGCTGCGACTGCATCAAGCCCTGGGCACTGTGCTAAAACATAGTACGGCATATCATCCACAGACAGATGGGCAGACAGAACGTGTCAATCAGATAGTGGAAGTTATGCTTCGGTCCTGTGCTCTCGCCCAAGGACCCAAATGGGAGGATAGTCTACCTTATGCAGAATTCTCCTACAATAACAGTTATCAGTCAAGTCTCAAGATGTCACCATTCGAAGCTCTGTACGGATGGAAATGCCGCACTCCTTTAAATTGGTCTCAGACAGGAGACAGCCATATCTTCGGCATAGATTTGATGCTCGAGGCTGAGGAACAAGTCAAGGAGATCCAGGAGCGTCTACGAGCAGCCAAGTCCCGTCAAAAGAGCTACTATGACCCGAAGCATCGAGAAATAACTTTTGAACCAGGAGACTATGCGTATCTCCGAGTTACCCCCATGAAAGGAATAAAGAGGTTTCACACCCGAGGAAAGCTTGCACCGAGATATATCGGATCCTTTCCAGTCATGGCTAGAAAAGGCAGAGTGGCATATCAGCTAGAGTTACCACCAGAGTTGTCTGACGTTCACGATGTTTTCCACATATCACAGTTGAGAAAGTGCATCGCACCTCTGATCAAACAGGCAGATATGAGTGAACTAGAATTGACCAAGGATTTGACCTACGAGGAAAGACCTGTCAGAATTTTGGATGAGATGGAAAGAACTACCAGGAGTAAGACCATCAGGTTTTACAAGGTGCTGTGGGATCACCATACTGAGGAAGAGGCTACCTGGGAAAGAGAGGATTTTCTGAGATCAGCATATCCGCACTTGTTCTCTGAGCAACCGAATCTCGAGGACGAGATTCATTCTAAGGGGGGTAGGTTTGTGACGCCCTGCTTTTTGGCAACTTTTTCTTTTCGAATCTTTCTGGCTTTATTTGCATTTGGGTTGGATTTCGAACCTTTTCAGTTGACTTTGGACTTATGAATTCCTCTCAGTGATCCAGAGCCCTCAGCATCTTGCCAAAATCTTGTCACTCACCATCTGGATCAATTTCCAATTCTTTATCTTTCCCAAATATTCATTTTCCTCCATTGGGGAAATCAGTCATCACTATGGGTTACAAAGCAACCTATAGTTCTGATGATCATAAAAATCCCAAATTAATCCCAGACCTTCTTGTCATCATCTACTCCCACAATCTTCAAAAACATTTCATGGTCAAGTACAAAATTTTGTCCAGAAAACTCCATTTGCTCTCTGGACAGTACTGGTCATTTGTGAAGGAGCCCATATTTTCCCTACCCAGTTAATTCCCAGAAAATTCCCTGAGATATTAGGGAACCTATCTTGCCACAATATCCAAAAATATCATCTTGTCCAGTACAAATTTTCACCACCAATATTCTGCCAAGTTTCTGTCCAATTGGAAGCTAGATGTATCCAATTGAGCTGAAATTTTTATGGCATCTTCTCCTCACCAAATAACCCTGCCACACCAAAATTCAGCTCCAGCAGATCAACCAGATGAGTGCTACAAGCTCATCTAGGTTTCTGGTTCAGTACAGCAGTTGTACATGAACTATATTCAATTCTTGATCAAATCTTCTCAAACTTGGCCAGCCCATAGTCCTTCCAAAGCAGAACACCCCAGACATCTCCATTGGCTCCATCCCCATCTCACCTCTCCTCTAGATCTCTCTCAAGTCTGCTATCAAAAACTGTAGCTGAAGCTACACTTCACAGCAGAGTGAACCTAGTTGAACCAGAGGCATAGAGAGGCTAGATGATCAAAGGAGAAGGCACTGGACATGATGCGCTGGACTTGGACGGCCTCGAGACATCACTTCCTGTGGTGAGCACGGTACTGGCATGCCAGTACGCGTGCTCTGCATCTCGCCGGCGACGGCCGAGGTCATTCCAGTGACCTCTCGTGGCCATTTCGTGTCCTCAGGTGCCGACATAGCCGCTGCCGTCCACGTAGCCCTCTCCCGACTCTTCCCCTCGCCGAAATCGCCCTCGACGGCCGCCGCGGCACCCGGGCACTGTGCCACCCGTGGCTGCACTGTGGTTTGCGGCGCGTCTTCTTCCTCCACTACCCGCCACTGGCCGCCTTAACTCCCCTGCTAGCTCCCGTCACTTCGCCCCACGTCGCGACGGCCAGCTCACCGTCCTTGCGCCGGCGACGTGGCCTGAACCTCGCCGCTTCCAGAGAACTCCCCCGAGCTCGCCTCCTCCTATAAATAGCCATCCCCAGCCTCTCCCGAGCTCCTCACCCCACTCCTCCTCCTCACAATCGCCCTCCCGAGCAGCGAGCCACGGCCGAGAGGCCCTCTGGCCTCGAACCTCGCCGGAGATCCGCCGCCACCCGAGCTCTGCATCCTCGCTATTCCACTCTTCCCCGAGCTCAACCGACTCCTCCATCGAGCTCAGCTCATCCTCCTGGTCACGCCCGACCTCTTGCCTGAGCTAATCGCTGCCGGAACCGCCGTCTCCGCCGCCACCCGAACGCCGCCGCCGTTGGATAGGAAGGGGACGACGCCGTCCGGCCGTCTCTCGCGAAGCCTCGGGTACGTGCGCGTTCGTCTCGATGAGCTCTTTCGATTCCCGTAGTCGCCTGTCCTCGCCGCCGTCCATATCGCCGGTGACGATCGCCGGAGTCCCGCTCTCTCTCTGTTCCCTTCCCTCCCCCTTTAAACCTGACCGTGGGGCCCGCTTGTCAGCGACCCAGCCGCGCGCGCCGAAGCGGTAAGTGGAGGCGCCCGGGGCAGAGTACGCCTTCGACGTGGCCTCTGCTGGTTTTTTCTATTTTCTATTTAAATTCCAGATTTTGACCAGATTTTGACCCTTAATAACTTTTAAACCATAAGTCCAAATCAATTGATTCTTTTTGCTCTGAGTTTGTCTTGATCTCCTCTATTTGCTTGCAAAATTTGGTATTTTTCCCATGCACACAGAATTTCTGGTGCACAGAACAGTAATATGTGACATTTTCGATTGCATTTTAAAAATATTTTCAGAAGGAGATTCTTTTTGATTTGAAGCCCAGGAGTTTGTGGACAACCCAACAGAGCAAGGCAAGCCATGTCATCCATTGCATGAAGCATTTCAATAGTGTTGGTTATTTAATTGAATTTCATGCATTATTTTAATATGTGCTAAATTCCTAGTAAATTATTTAATTGCTTAGCTACTGCCATATTAAATTATTCCTGACATATATCCATACTGGTTAAATGCTTGGCAACACTAAACGTAGTTGGTTGATCAAGAGCCACCTACCCGGACTTTTCCATGCAGCCACATTTGCCGGTATGGGACGGCCTTGACTTGGTCTGGCTTTGTGCTCTTTTATCGGTACCGCCAAACTAGGGAGGGTTATGCGTGCGTGCTGCCCTGATCAGGTAGATGACGATAATCCTGTGAGCCCAGTTGAGTTATTTGCCGGCGTCCCCGTTTGGGACAGTTAGTGGCCATGACGGTGGCAGGTGTCACGGGGTGACACAGGGGCCACCCAGGACATGACCCTGGGAGGGTATGATTGTCGGTGGTACGATAGAGGGGTCACGGGTCAGGCAGGTTTCGTTGGAGCACCACCGGTCCACCCGAATGGGATCACGAGGCCAGGTACTCCATGGTGTGGGTAAAGTGTGCAACCTTTGCAGAGTGTAAAACCTATTCGAATAGCCGCGTCGACGGTATTGGACAGTCCATTTAGGCCTCTCTAGGATGGTCAACCATAAGGGAAATAATGATGGAAGAACTTGTCTTATGTTCGGAAGTGCTCTGTGGATGGAGAGCATTCCGAGGGTTGTGGGACAACCCAGATGTGAGTAAGTTGGTACCAGTAAGTGAGCAATCTAAGCACTTAACTTGCTATTTGCCATGCTATTGTTTGCTGCATTGTTTTGGTTACCATGAGCTTGCGAGTACATTCCAAGTACTCACCTGGCATATCATGCCAGATGTAGGAGAAGCCGAGGACGGAGGTCCCGATGGTTCGTGCTACGCTAACTAGGCCGTGTCCACAGCAGTGTCCCTGTGGATGGAGTTTCCCGCGCTAGGTTCCGCTACGCCGTAGTCTACCCAGTAGTATCGAGGCCCTGCTATGTTCCATAAATAATGTAGATATTGTTCTCAGCACCTGCAGTACTTCTGGCCTCGCTATCATGTAAATTATGAGCTTGTAGTCGAGATATTTCAATAAAGTTCAGTTCAGTTCTGATCCAAGTTGTTGTGTGTTTCCAGAAGACATGATCTCTGGGTTGGAAACACTGGTAAACCGGTCCTCTGAGCCGGGGTGCCACATGCTTGCCGACATCCATGGAGGAGACTGCGGCCACCATTCCTCGTCACGCACCCTTGTCGGCAAGGTGTTCCACAGTGGTTTCTACTGGCCCTCCGCGCTCCACGACACCACCGAGCTGGTGCAATCCTGCGAGGCTTGTCAGCTCCACGCCAAGCAAATCCACCAGCCGGTGCAAGGCCTCCAGATGATTCCCCTCTCGTGGCCCTTTGTGGTCTGGGGGCTGGATATCTTAGGACCTTTCCCTCGCGCAGCTGGCAGCTACCACTACCTCTACGTCTCCATCGATAAGTTCACCAAGTGGGTGGAGGTCGAGCCAGTGCGCAAACGAAGTGGGGCTATACATGCCCCGGAGCCTCTCATTGCGTTCGCCTGATGGACCCGCGAGAGCTCCCGCCCATGTCTCAGTGGAAGCCCCATGCTCTGCGCTGGTGGAACAATCAAACCGCGATCATGCCCACGTCTCAATGGAAGCCCCATGCTCCGTGCTGGCGGAACGATCGAACCGCGATCATGCCCACGCCTAGTGGAAGCCCCATGCTCCGCGCTGGCGGAACAATCACTTGAGGGCGCCCCACGGGCTGCATCAACCTCACGCTGATCCGTGCCAACCATGGCAGCCATATCTCTTTTTGGTTGTGTAATGAACTTATTACTATGTCTCAGTAAAGCTCTATTTCCTAAGATATCTCATGTGTTGCTAAGTTGCTTGCCTCAGGAGCTGTGCACGCTCGCGACCTTCCTCCTGTGCATCTCACGAGCGGGGGCTGGACACGGTGCTTGTGCTCGGGTCAGTCCCAGCAGCGCTGCAAAACTCAAGCGATCGAGCTCTGGCTCGCGGGCCCGCTCCCGTGCACGCCACCTCACCAAGGTCCTTGGTGTCTTGTCTCCTCGCGTGATACCAACGAGCAAGCTAGCAAGCGCGCACCGCTCCCCCCGTTTTATGAAATCAATGTGAAGTTATCACAGGAACAAGGTACTCGAAAGGCCTCGCGAGCGCTGCCTCGCGAGGAGACTCACGACAAGATGCCTTCATAAACCCCCAGGGAACCTCACGAGCGCTGCCTCGCGAGCCAACCTATGGCGACACCTTCGCCAAGTGCCAGCGGGAGGCTTCATGAGTAGAAGCCTCGCGAGGCGCGCCACACAGCCACGACACGGCAATCAACACTCGCAAGAGCTAAGTACAAAAATACCTCACGAGCCGTTCACGGCGCCTCTCAAATTCCCTCTCCCCGTGGCCTCGCTGAGTGATGATGTTCTCTCCTTCATGCAAGCCGCTTGCATGTCAAAGGGGGACTCCTTGAGCATCGCGCCTCAGGAGTCCTTACTGCCTCTCAGTGCCCTACACCTCCTGGCCTTGTACAGGCAATGCGACCTGACATACCAGCGACAGCTGTAGCCCGCTCGGGGGCTGGGTCCTGACGACGTATAGCACAAAGGCAAACAAGGAAAGAGGAACAAGGCTCACGAGGAGCCCCACGAGAAAACATGCATCATGCCAAATCATAAGTACTTAAAACAAAAGGCATTGTTTTTACGCCCCCACGGGGCCACATCGATCTAATACAGGTAAACCAAGGAAGGAGACCTAGGAAGCCATGGCGTCATCGTCATCACCACCGTCACCTTCGTCGTCGTCTTCCTCAACCCCGCTGGAGCTCTCGCTGCTGTCGTGAGAGAACTTCACGAGCAGGGTGTCCACATGGTCCTCCATCGCCTTCCCAAGGCCATCGCGGAGCTCCTCGGGCACGGGGGCTATCACCCTGTTGAAATCGAAATTGGGATCGGCATGGAGAAGGTGGCTGAAGATGCGCGTCGCCGCCTGGAAGAAGAGGTCGCGGCATTCCTCCTCGATGGTGTCGGTCACCTTGTTGGCACCAGCCTCGAGCTTCTCCACAAGCTTGGTGAAGAAATCAAGGTAGCTGGCGTCGTGGGCCTCGATGGGGCCTTCAAGCCTCTCCTTCAGATGGCCTCCAGGGCGTGGCGGGCCCGAAACTGGAGGGAGCGGAACATCTTGGCGCGCTCATGCTGTCGCCCCCGCGCCCGATCCGCCTCCAACCTTGCCTGCTCGACGACGTTGGAGACGTCGCCCACCTGCTTCTGAAGAGAGGCTAGCTCCGCCTCGGCGGTGTCCTTGGCCTGCAGCGCGGTCTTCCGCCAGTTCTCCACCTCCGTCAGAAGCTCCTTGAGGGCCTCGACCTCCTTCTAAAGTCTCTCGCGCTTCTCCGTGAAGCGGTCCTCCTGGAACTTCAGCTTCTTGCTATGATCTGTAACAAGCACTAAGCGGTTCCTCTCGATCTTCGCATCGGCGTCCGCCTGGAGCTTCTTCTCCTTGGCCTCCAGCTTGGCGTTGGCAGCCTTCATGCGTGCGGTATAGGCGTCCTGGGCAGGGGCCACCTGGTGGTCCAGCATCTCCAGGCGCTCGCACTCCATGGCCTGCTCGGTCGTTGTCCGCGCGGGCTGCCGCTCGCGGATGCCAAGGTCGGCTTCCCGAGCCACGAGCTCCTGCTCGCGGGAAGTGACGGCCTTCTCCCACACCTGGAACAGCTCCTCCTGCACGGCGTGCTGCCCCCGCAGCACCCTCGTGCGGGCCTTCGCCTCCTCACAACGTTTCTTGGCCACGTCTGGCTCCCAGAGGGCAGTCTCAAAGACCTCCTTCGCCACGGCGGCGGACTTCTTGTGCTTCTTCTGCGCGACCTTATTCTGGCGGTGGCCCAGCTTGACGGCGACGTTGAGCCGGCACCACCCCTCGGCGAGGCGCAGGCGCTCCTCGGTGAGGTGCCCCTTGCCCTTGTGGTCCGCCAGCCGCTCCCAGACGGGCGCTAGCCTCGGGTCGGTGAGCTTCTCGTGCTCCCACCCCGAGCTCTTCACGGACGGGTCATCGGCTGCATCAGCAGCTGGTTGCGCACACGCATGTCCATGTAGATCCAGCGTTGCTGGTAGCCTTCCACCTTCTTCGGGATCTTCAGGCTGATGATGTCGTTCTCCATTGCCTTGACGGCGAGGAACGAGGTGCAGGCGGAG
Organism: Elymus sibiricus; assembly: GCA_039707655.1. NCBI lineage: Eukaryota > Viridiplantae > Streptophyta > Magnoliopsida > Poales > Poaceae > Elymus > Elymus sibiricus. The sequence goes on from CM077668.1 coordinate 156,289,229, forward strand.
CGGTGGTTCGCCGCGGAGATCCACAGGCTGAAAAAGTGGCGAAAGAGCACCACCGAGGGCATTATGCCCACGAAGGCCTCGTAGTAGAAGGCGAAGATGGCGAGGAGGAAGATGGAGTTGGGCTGAAGATGGAGGGCTTGGATCTGGTAGTGGGTGAGGATGGCGTTGAAGAAGTCCGAGAACGGCGGCACCAGGCCGGCGTAGACGCTGTGGACGAAGAAGGGGAAGGTCGTCGCCTCCAGATCTCGCCGCGCGCGTGCACCCGGAAAGATCTCCATCACCCCATTCTCGTTCTGGACGCTGGTGACCATCGAGAGCACCTTGTCCCTCCCGATTCATGATGATGGAGCGCTGCAGGGCCGGCTCCACGGCCGGCGCGCTCGGCGCCGCGGCCGCCGCCTTGCCCTTCTTGCCGGCGGGCGCCATTGTTGCGCGGTGGAGCTTGGGAGGCAAAGAAAGAAGGAGTAATGCTCGGGGGAAGGAGGCGCGAGAGATCAGGAGTTGGAGGAAGCAGCAGAAAGGAAGCAATGATGGCCTACGCCCCACGCGGGCGGGCTTTATGGCAGGAGCAGCTGGTTACCGAGGAGAAGTGGGGAAGTGGGGGCATCCCACGTCCCGTCGTGCGCCATGCGTCAAGCCTGGGCCTTGCAGTCTGTTAGGGCCCACGGCGTTTCGCTCCCAACGGGCAGGAACGTGCGCGCCACGGGCCCGAGGGCTACTGTCAGGCCATTGGGAACCGGGGTATCCCGGCTCGTCTGCCTGCGGCCCAGGAGGAGACGCCTGGCGAAGGCCCAAGACACGGCCCATCCAAGGGCCCCATGAAGCGAAGACATCTCCTGAGGCGCGGGCCTCCTGAGGACCCCCCCCTCGAGACACCCCCTGCCGGCACTTAGCCACGGCAGGGGCAGGAGCCCCGCGAGGCCCTCTCGTGAGGCTGCCTCCCGAGGCGCCTCCCGAGCCAGGCGCCCAAGGCCATCTCGCCTGACGTCAGCTACGTGGTACGTTGCCCATCACGTGGGTGACGCGTGTGGCGATGATGGGTGGCAGAAGGCCGTGCCAGCAGGCGCAGATAGAGAAGCTTTCCTCTTTGGTGACAAAGGGGGGCAGCCCCAGCTGCCCACCCCCAAAGCAAGTCCCAAGGACTGCCCGTTTGGTGATAGAAGACCGATGCAGCGAGCCGCGCAGGGTGGAGGTCACCACCGAGCCCACCGATGCGTCACAGATCATGCTTTTGCAGGCGAAGACCGCCTTTAGTCTGGATAAGACTGAGCACCTGTCCCCTTTCAAAGCCCGCCAAGTGTGGCAACCCTTCCCGCCTAGTTTTTGGGGGAAGAGGACCAAGGCGGCTATAAAAGGGGGGAGAGCTGCCATTGTAGAGAGATCGATTCCTCTGCCTTCTACCTTGTACATGAGAACATCTTCTTGCCCACAGCAATCCCAATACAAGCAGGAGTAGGGTTTTACACTGCAAGGTGGCCCAAACCTGGGTAACCGTCGTGTCCCCTGTCGTGCTCCCGCGTAGCGCTCTCACTGTTGCCTCGTCGTGGTCACCTTTGGTTGGAGAGAGCTAGCGTGCCCCCAGTGTTCGAACCTCTAGTTCCCCGGGGTCTAGACTCTGACAGTTTGTTAATAAGACTTGATCAACCTTATTAATGGATTCTTTTTGAGGTGCATGTGGTCGATGAATTTAGTAAGCACAACTTTCTGTACCCACCTTTTGCTCTCTGTTATTTTTAGTAGAATAAAATAAAATGCTATGATTATCCTATTTTCTGAATTTTCCGTTCAATAAAAAAAGGCCCAAAAATAAAAGTTCTCAGAATGCCATGAAAATTTAGTATGATTTTTTCCAGAATATTTATGAATTTTTGGCACTGAACACACCCCAGGGGGGGTGGACCTGTGAGCCACAAGCCCACAGGGCGCGCCCACCCCCCGGGCGCGCCCTGGTGCCTCGTGGGCCCCCTATGGCACCTCTTTGCGTGATTCCAACGCTGAAAATCATATATATTCATAAACCCCCGAAAGTTAACCTAGATGAGTTTTTACACCGCTGCAAGCCTCTGTACCTCCACGATCTCATCTACAGCCCTTTAACGGCACCCTGCTGGAGGGGGGAAAGCATCACCGGAGGCCATCTTTGTCGTGGATTTGTCACGGCAGATGTCCTAGCGTAAGGACTTAGTCGTGAGGCCAACGCATCTAACTGGTAGCATGAGAGGGGTTGAGCGGGACGAGAGACGCGGAGTTTTTACCCAGGTTCGGCCCCTCCGATGGAGGTAAAAGCCTGCGTCCTGCTTTGTGTCTATATTGATGATGACGATGATCTCGGTTACAAGGGTGCGGAGTCGCTACCTCTAATCTCGAGAACCTCTAATCTGACTATCTCTTCTGACCTGTCTCTCTAAGACCTGTCTATGGAGACGTCTAAAACTTAACCCTCTTCGGGTGACCCGCCCCTCCTTATATAAGTTGAAGGGGCGGTTTACATGTAGAGTCTAAGTCGGATTGAGACTTAACTTACTATGACTTCCCATCGCGGGCTTCTCTTCATGGGCTTCTGAGTCCCGGGCTTTTTAACCCACACCGGGCGGCTTACAACCAGGGCTTATCTTCAAGACTCCTCTTCAGGGACTCGTCTCCGGGAGTTAACTCTCTCCGGGTCATAACTGTCTGACTCATGACTGTCTGACGGGTCATAACTGTCTGCCAGGTCATAACTGTCTGCCGGGTTATAACTGTCTGCCGGGTTAACTGTCTGTCGGGTTAGCTGTCTGCCGGGTTAGCTGTCTGCCGGGTTAACTGTCTGCCGGGTTACAATTGTGTGCCGGGTTAGCTGTCTGCCGGGTTACAATTGTGTGCCGGGTTAGAACTGTAACCGGGTCATAATCATTCCGGGTCATACCGCGGGGTATATCCCCGACATTAGCCCCCAGGTTAGCTTGAATTTATTCATGGTAACCTCCTGAAATAAGAATATGTAAAGGGACCAGTTCACTCAAAAATACCAGTTGATCAGCTCCTGAAAATTCTGAAACTCTGTCATATCAATATACTGACGCTGGCTTCTTTGAAGAAAAAATAACCCTTATTATCAACTTCCTTGGCTTGATAAATTTGCTTGGTTCCTCATAACTAAGTATTTGAAGACATATCTTCCTCATATCCATATTACCTATAGCCCCCAAGTCTTAAGAAGGGAAACGTAGTGATAGCCTTAAGACTTGCTTCATATTACCTGGATTGCTCATCTGAGTCACCAGTCATAAATTGAATGTTCCACATATGTAGCCCCCAAGTACCGGGTTGTCTTGCCTGCAGCAACCTGGGACTTGTAACTGTCTTATACCTTATAAAGCTTCAGCTGGTGTAGCCCCCAAGGACCGGCTCATCAGCATGTGATGGGCCGGGTCTTCAATTTGGACCTTTATAATCTGCTTGAACAGCTGAATACTGTAGCCCCCAAGTGCCGGGTTGCATGCCTGCAGCGACTTGGGACTTTTTAGAAAATTTGATCTGAGCGGTGTAGCCCCCAAGTGCCGGGTCAGTAAGAAGTACTGGGCTGGGACTTAGAAAAATATTGACAGGCTGGCTCATCTCCTTGAGATAACAAGGTCTTGTTGACAATGTAATGATTTGAAAACCAGCTTGCATTAGCCCCCAAGTGCCGTGATGCATGCTTGCAGCGACATGGGACTTTGCATACTTGATATAAACTGGACTTGAATAATGTAGCCCCCAAGTGCCGGGTCGTCTGCCTGCGGCGACTCGGGACTGCGTGAGAATAATATGACTCGTCATAATTTATTGAATGAATCCTTGACCGTGGTTGTAATATAACCCGGAATGAATATCCTGGAATAATTCCTTTGTCTTTGATATGAAATCCCTGCCTGCAGTTGCGGTGCAACCCGGCAAATATTTGGAGAAATCCATGAGTGTTGTAGTATACTACAGAGCACAGGTTGAAGAAACCCAATAGTCGGTCAATTAAATGACACGGCATTATATCTGATAGGGCGGCTCATCTTAAGAGACAAGACCTGCAAAAATAAACAAGACAAAATATATTCTGCATTGTTGTAAGGGCGGCTTGAAAAAGCACAACCCGGAGATGTTAAAATCTTGTATAGCCTTGCTTCTTCTTTCATAATCTTGCTCTGACCCGGTTTGGCAAACCGGCATGATATGTATGTATGATGTAATGCATGATGTAATGTATGATGTAATGTATGATGTAATGTATGATGCAATGTCTGATGTTCTTGCTTTGCCTTTATTTTCAAAAATTCATATGATGGTTCTTCTGGGCGGACTCGATGCTTGAACTCATACCAGTGCAGGGTCTCTAACGAGAGTGGGCGTCAACTCCTTTGAGCGGCTCAGGGTCTCTAGGCGAGATTAACTGATAAGAGCGCAACGAACCAGAAAGAGACACTACGGGGTGAATACCCCTAAAGCCCATAAGCTACTTCTCACGTGACATAAATCCGTCGTTTGAACCTCCAGGGTATGACGGGCCACTTGGCGGAGAGTACGTAGCAGATGAGAGAGTTTACCTTGCTAGCTGTAAGAGGCCCTCGCAGGGGGTAAGTTTATAACTCGTTGCACCCCTGAGAAAGCGGCAGCTGCTTACAGGCAGGTATAACCCGGTCTTGCGGATCAAAAAAGGGGGTAAGTTCACAACTCGCTGCACCCCTAGTGATCTTTGTTGACGGAGTCAACGTTTGGGTCCACGACCCGCCTTACAGTGGCTGAAGAGCCTGATCGAGAGGGTTGAAGCTTCACCCGGTTGGTTGAAAGCCCCCAAACGACCTTGTTGACGGAGTCAACGTTTTGGGTCTACGCCCCGCCTTACAGTGGTTGAAGAGCCTGATCAAGAGGGTTGAACCTTAACCCGGTGGGTTGAAAGCCCCCAAACGACCTTGTTGATGATATCAACTTGTGCACCGCCTTGTAAGCCACCGTCATGTGGACCGCCAACTAGTAAGCCGCCGTCTTGTTTACTATTATGGCTGAAGAGCCGATCAAGAGGGTGAGCGAGCTAAACCCGGCGGGTTGGAAGCCCCCAAATGACCTTGTTGAAGCATCAACATTGTTGCAGCATCATGTAAGCCGCCATCTTGTATGAAGAAACAGCAGAAGCCCCCAAGCTGAACGGTGCATCATGGCAGCTCGTCTTCTTGGGTAACCTTTAATCCTTCCGCCAATAATGTACTAGCCCCCGGGATCGGGTTAACTTCCTTGCAATAACCCGGGGTTCTTATTGAAAACGACCAAATATGTCTCGCCATGTCTGTAGCCCCCGAGTCTTAAGTTAACTCGAAGAGGCGGCTTGAGATTCTCCATACTTGACAGTGGCGGGTTATAGACGATCCCGTATGAATTGCCTCGATAATCCGGTCGACGATTTGTCCCGGCTGGTTGTTGAAGTTAACCAAACTGCAGTGGCGGCGACTTGTGTGCCTGTCCGTTTGGGCGGCTCGTATAGACGAATACTGCACCGATATGCTGTAGATCAGACTGCGGGCGGCGTCTTGCGCGCGTCCGTTGGGTGGCTCGTACAGGCGAGCATTGCACCGATATGTTGATGTAGATCAGACAGCGAGCGGCGTCTTGCGCTCGTCCGTTGGGCGGCTCGTACTGGCGTATGCAGCCCCTGGCGTGTTGATGTAGACGTAGAAGTCGGCCGCGGTCGCGAGAGACGGCCACGACATTTGTAAGCCGGTGCGGTCGCGAGAGACGGCCACAACGTTGTAAACCGGCGCGGACGGGTGACTCGGCCGCGGGTGTTTGTAAGCCGGCGCGGACGTATGAGTCGCCCGCGGGTTGATGTAGACCGGACCATAGTAGCGGCGGCTTGCATACGTTTGCTGAGTAGTTTGTGCAAGGAGGCGCGGTCCCGGCGACTTGAGGTGGATCGGACCGCAGGTGGTTTCCGCGCTTCTGTTGGACAACTTGTACGGGCGGGTGCTGACGTGAGCTTTGTACCCGCAGTACGACGGTCACTTTGTCAGTCCTTCATAAAGACATCGCAGACGAGAGTAATTGTTCTCGAAGGGATAAAAATGCATCAACAAAAATTGACTGGGTTGACTTCACCTGATACGTTTTGTCGGAAATTATTAGCCGCGGAATTAATGATGACTGCGGTTGATTTGTTGAAGTAGACCGCGGACGAGTCAGGGATGCACGTAATAACTGGCGTGTGTGCTTTGATGAATTTCGAGCTGACCGCACCCTTTTTTTTTTGGTAATAAGTGCCCAGGCCCCTTCTTTCCCTCTGCTGCTGTCGTTTTCTTCGGATAGCAGAGGAGCATGCGGGCTCTCGGGGGCGGTCAGGTGGAGCAAGGTGAGGCCGGCTGCTCGGAGCGGTGGCTCGCGTCGCGACAGGGGCGGCTCGTCCGCGCGCAGGTGAGGCGGGTTGAGGCCATAGTGTCGCGCGGTAGAAGGTGGGGGCAGAGCCGACCCGGAAGGCGGTCCAAGGCGAGCCGGCGCCGGCCGAAACGGGCGGGTCGCGACTACGGCGACTCGGGCGCGGACAGTGGGGGACACGCGCGCAAGGCACGGACGGATGCGGATGGAGTAGAGGCGAGGCGCGGCTCGGCCGACGGCGTGCGGGACGCTCGAGGAGGCGGAGCCCGTGCTTAGGGGCGGAGTGACGAGCTGGCGTGGAGCAGGCGGTGGAGAGGCGCCGACGGAGCGGCGCAAGGCGGCTTGGCGCCTCAGCGGAGGAAGGGCGAGGGCACCCCGAATGCGTGCGACGCGGCTGAGCGGAGAGGTGGAGCCGGCGCTCGTTGGTGCGTGGATGCAGAGTCGGGCGGGCGTGCGGGGGACCCGGCCACTGGATGGGAACCGGCCGTGGAGAAAGAGGCGGCGAAGCGGCTCGGAGGCGGGAGGAGACGCGCCGTCGGCTCGGCTGAAGGCGGCGGTTCTCGGGGCCAGCGGAGGTAAGGCGTGCCAGCGGCTCCGAGGCAGATGGAGGCTCGTCGGCGCGCAGGCTTGCTGCGGCGGCTCGGTGATGGAGGCGAGGGTCGCGGCAGCGTCTGCGGCCCGGGCGGCTCGGCGTGGCAAGGCGGCTTAGAGGCGACGGCGGCTCAGAGGCGGAGGAGCAGTCCGGCTATGCGTGATGCTTGCGCGGAGTGGGAGGAGCCGCGGGGCGGAGCGGCGGTGGAGGTAGAACCGGCGACTGGACGCGGGCGAGGCCACACAGAGCCGGCCCGCGCAGGTGAGCTTACGCGGGGGCCGCCCGGTGCGATGGCGTGTGTAGGCGGGTGGCTAAGGCGAGGCCGCAACGGAGGCGAGCCGGCGGTCGGGGCGAGGCGCGCGGCAGTGCGGCAGCGGGTCCCGGGCGGCGGCTCAGAGGCGCCGGTCTGCGGCGGCAGCTCAGCCATGGCAGAGGCGGAGCGCAGCCAGGCGAGGGAGGGCTGGCCGCAGTGGCAAGACGCTGCGGGTGACTGCAGCGGCGAGGCGGATGGCCTGCTCAAGGCCAGGCGAGGTGAGGCGCCGCGGAGGCGAAGTCGGGGCGGCTCGGATGCACCCCGGCGATTCGAGCTTGGCTCGGGGCGAGACGAGGCGCCGCGGCGACAGAGGTGGGTCTATCCGGGCAGCTCAGTGGCGACTTGCGGCGGCTTGAAGGCGACACGGGCAAGAGAGCCATGGTGGAGGCAGATTCCGGCGGCTCGAGAGGAACCACGGTCGCGGCGACCGGCTAAGTCAGGCTGCAACGGTGGAAGTGATGACGGAGGCTCGGCGCGACTGTTGTTTTGGGCGGGTCTGCGCGACGAGGGCTTGGTAGCAGAGGTGAGGCAAGTGGGCGAGAAGGTGGCGAGCCGTGGAGGTCACGGGCCGAGGCGGATCGCTCAGGCCCCAGCAGCGTAGAAGTGACCACGGCGGCTCAATGACGGTGGCGGCTCTTTGACGGATTGGAGTCAGAGGCGGATTCCAAGCGAGTCACGGGTCGTGGTTGTTTCTCCGAGTCATGGCAGGTTTGACCCGTCCATGTCCGGGTCTTCCTCCAGGTCCTTTGATTTTGTTTGTTTGATGGATGCTGCCCAAGAAAAATTTCTGATCTTGATCTAGTTAACCCAAAGCTGTTGTAGATCCTTCCAAAAACCGGTCTTCTCTTCCTCCAGAAAAGAAACGAGGACAGCGGCTGTTGTAATGAAGGCCGGCGTCTCATCGCGAATCGGCAAGATAAAGCGGGTTACTCGGTGGTAATGGCGGCTCTCCGAGGCTATGTCAGAGGGGTGTGACGCCGGGTCAGATCGGCGCTGCTGTAAACCCTTCCAGGCCGGTTCTTCTTCATCCGGAAAATTGCGAACTTCTCGACCCCTGAGAAAGATCCCTTCAAGAACTCAACACCACCGTGCGCCAGCCCCACGGTGGGCGCCAATTGTCGTGGATTTGTCACGGCAGATGTCCTAGCGTAAGGACTTAGTCGTGAGGCCAACGCATCTAACTGGTAGCTTGAGAGGGGTTGAGCGGGACGAGAGACGTGGAGTTTTTACCCAGGTTTGGCCCCTCCGATGGAGGTAAAAGCCTACGTCCTGCTTTGTGTCTATATTGATGATGACGATGATCTCGGTTACAAGGGTGCGGAGTCGCTACCTCTAATCTCGAGAACCTCTAATCTGACTATCTCTTCTGACCTGTCTCTCTAAGACCTGTCTATGGAGACGTCTAAAACTTAACCCTCTTCGGGTGACCCGCCCCTCCTTATATAAGTTGAAGGGGCGGTTTACATGTAGAGTCTAAGTCGGATTGAGACTTAACTTACTATGACTTCCCATCGCGGGCTTCTCTTCATGGGCTTCTGAGTCCCGGGCTTTTTAACCCACACCGGGCGGCTTACAACCAGGGCTTATCTTCAAGACTCCTCTTCAGGGACTCGTCTCCGGGAGTTAACTCTCTCCGGGTCATAACTGTCTGACTCATGACTGTCTGACGGGTCATAACTGTCTGCCAGGTCATAACTGTCTGCCGGGTTATAACTGTCTGCCGGGTTAACTGTCTGCCGGGTTAGCTGTCTGCCGGGTTAGCTGTCTGCCGGGTTAACTGTCTGCCGGGTTACAATTGTGTGCCGGGTTAGCTGTCTGCCGGGTTACAATTGTGTGCCGGGTTAGAACTGTAACCGGGTCATAATCATTCCGGGTCATACCGCGGGGTATATCCCCGACAATCTTCATCATCCCGGTGGTCTCCATGATGAGGAGGGAGTAGTTCACCCTTGGGGCTGAGGGTTTGTACCAGTAGCTATGTGTTTGATCTCTCTCTCTCGTGTTCTTGATTTGGCACGATCTTGATGTATCACGAGCTTTGTTAATATAGTTGGATCATATGGTGTTTCTTACCTCTCTATCCTTGTTGTGATGAATCGAATCTTTTCCCTTTGAGGTTTCGTTATTGTCGGATTGAATATTTCAGATTTGAGAACACTTGATGTATGTCTTGCATATGAATACACGTCGTGACAATGGGGTATTATATTGATTCACTTGATATATGTTTTGGCACTCAACTCGCGGATTCCCGAGGTTACATTGGGGTAATCTATGCATAGGGGTTGATGCACGTTTTCATTATCTTTTCTCCGATAGAAACTTTGGGGTGCTCCTTGGAGTTCTTTGTGTGGATTGAATATTATGATTATGAAGTTGTTTGATGCATATCGTATAATCAACTCACGGATACTTGTGGTGACATTGGAGTATCTAGGTGACATTAGAGTTGGTTGATGTGTATCATATGGTGTTATTTTAGTACGAACTCTAGGGCTGTTTGTGACACTTATAGGAATAGCTCAATAGATTGATCGGAAAGGATAACTTTGAGGTGGTTTCGTACCCTACAAACAATATCTATCTTATGTTCTCTGCTAATAGGAACTTGGGAGTGATTCTTTATCGCACGTTGAGGGATGGTTATATGATCCAATTATGTTAGCATTGTTGAGAGATTGCACTAGTGAAAGTATGAACCCTAGGCCTTGTTTCTAAGCATTGTAATACCATTTATGCTCACTTTTGTTACTTGCTACCTTGCTGTTTTTTATTGTTCACGCTACAAAAACCTATATCTACTATCCATACTACACTTGTATCACCATCTCTTCGCCGAACTAGTGCACCTATACAATTTACCATTGTATTGGGTGTGTTGGGGACACAAGAGACTCTTTGTTATTTGGTTGCAGGGTTGTTTGAGAGAGACTATCTTCATCCTACACCTCCCACGGATTGATAAACCTTAGGTCATCCACTTGAGGGAAAATTGCTACTGTCCTACAAAACTCTGCGCTTGGAGGCCCAACACGAGCCTACAAGAATAAGCTGTGTAGTAGACATCACGCGCCTATGGAACAGTGACACGTGGCATGGCCCAAAATAGGCCCATTTAGCTAAAAAGGCCGGCCCAGTATAAATAAGCTGGCCGGCCCATTTACGGCCTACTTTCATCTGGCCCATTTACAAAAATGGCCCATACGAGATATGCCAATTCGGCCCGTCACTAGCCCGTTAACGATTTGACACCATTGCGGCCCATCATCTGTTCCAGCCCGTTAACAACCCGCTATGTCTTTGGGCTCATTTGACGGCCGAGGTTCTTTCGGCCTGTTAGAGGCCCATTATAGAGATGGGCCAATTTCCAGGTTGTATGTCTTTTGGCCCGTTATAGGCCCATTATAGGCATGGGCCAATTTCCTGGCGGTACGTATTTCGGCCTTTTAGCGGCCCATTAGGGATTTGGGCCAACTTCCAGCCTGGTGTATCTTTCGGCCTGTAATGGCCCACACCGTAGTTGGGCCATTTACATTCCGACCTGACCTTCGGCCTCTTAGTGGCCCATGTTCTCCATGGCCCAATTCCAGCCTGACATTTCTTTCGGCCTGTTAAAGGCCCGTTTTGTATATGGGCCCACTTATGGCCCGAATGGCTTTCGGCCTGTTAACGGCCCGACCTCGATATGGGCCAAGTAGTAATTTTGATCTATTTCGGCCTGATATGGGCCCGTAGGCCCGTTTCCACTGTTGGTGCCCAATCGAGCTTTCGGCCTGCTAACGGCCCGTCAACTAATTGGGCCTACCTTAGATTTGGGCCTCCTAAGGGCCCGTCAACTAATTAGGCCTACCTTTCATTTGGGCATGCTAACGGCCCGTCAACTAATTGGGCCTACCTTACATTTGGGCTTGCTAAATTTTCTGCATGGCTACCGGCCCATTGAATGACAGGGCCAAATACAGTCCATCAAAGGCCCACGAAGATTTAGGCCCAGCTATTACTTTGAGCCCATTACGAGGAACAATTATGGACTGTGGCAGAGCCCATCTAGTAACTGCAGGCCCACTACGGGTCCATTACAGGCCCTGAGCCATTCCCCTAGAAGAAGGGCCCACGTCGCTTTGTTCCAGTTATTAATTTCACTGCATATTTTGGCTTGTTGGCCGCCAGTTGAGGTTTCGGCCCAGAAAGCTCGGGTGCAACCCTGCGCTAAGCAAACATACGCATAAAAGGAAAAACGTAGCACATCGAAGCATATATTACAGGAAATTACATCCACTGGGAAATCAAAGATTGATGCCAGTACAAATAAATGAACAGAGCTTAACGATCGACAACCTCACAATCTGCAACCTCGGCGCAGATGACGCCCATAAGCATGTGAGCAAGTTCTTTCTTCTTTGTTATACTGACACTGAAATCATCGATCAGTTGTTGTTGTGCAAGAATGTGTACCTCTGATTCCTCCATGATTTCCATCATTGCTTCAGCCAGTAATTGGTTCACAAACGTACATCTTTTCCGTTGGATTCGAGACAGAGGAAACTGAACAGATTCATATGGGGATTTTGGCAGGCTTGTATCAATGATAGTGGAAAGTGTCTCGACCACTGCATCATAACTTAAATTAGAGGGGGAACTGAATAGATTAATCAATAGTTATTGCCATATTACCTTCACAAGATTTATTGGAGAGAAAAAATGGGGTTGCCTTGCTGTCTTGAGACTTTGTCGTATTATTATCAGCAGCCTGCACCAAATCATTGGCCAGGTCAGTTCATACTTAATAGGAAAGCAACATTGACACAATGAACATTTGGGCAACCAGACCACACCAGCCTACACTGAATTAACACAACATGGCACTGCTATCATCAGCCAGGTAAGTTAATAGGAAAGCAACATTGACACAATGAACGATTGGGTAAACAGACCACACCACTAGATTTTAGTAATGTGCAATATATGAGATAGTACAATCATGCAGCTCAATATGCAAAACTACCAGGCAGTTTCCCTTACAAAAATCTACATCAGCGCCTTAATTATACATTTTGCTACAAGTAAATTTAGATCATATAATTGGTGTAGGGTACTAAAGGTTGGATTCACGCCCATGCTACTTAAAAAACTACATACTGATGTAAAATTATAGTGATATACAACAGGTAATTACATGAGCATTGGAGCGCAGAGCATTGCTGCAAGATACTTTCCTAGACCACAATCCCAGTTTAGAACGTTTGTTGTCCTTTAAGCATATTTTCTACAACAAAGATGCGTAAGACAGATGTAGAATATATAAGATCAAATGTTATCTGAATACTATAAAATTTCATGATGGGCGGATATGCACACGCTTCCTAGCAAGGAGTTGACATGTTTTTGTTGAACTGGAGCTGACTTGTTCTTTGACCACTAGAATTTATTATCTGGAGGACTTGGGTTTCTCTGTGCTGGAGCAATTCCGATGAACACTTGAGTTTGGTTACTATCTCCTGGAGTTTGGATCTTTTGCAAAGAACTTGTTTGTACCCCTTCAGATTCTAACATAGCCCTCTTCTGCTTACATGCCTTGTACAGAAGAAGGTGCTTCAGTTATAAAACATGCTATGGCAGAGAGATGGAATAGGTACTGAAGAATAGAAAGGCATAACATATTGACATGTACTCCCTCCATCCGGAAATAAATGGATGTGTCTAGACGTATTGTAGTCCTAGATACATCCATTTTTATGCATTTCTGCCACAAGTAATACAGATGGAGGGAGTATGATGTACTCCCCCCGTAAAGAAATATAATAGTGTTTAGATCACTGTTTCTTTACAGAGGAGTATAAGCTAAGGATAAGACAGGACAACAGAGTAAAAGAAATAGTCATTGAATGTAAAATTGTATGATAGCTGGAATAGGTACAGAAAAACAGCAAGGTAGCATATTCACATGTCTGATGGGCAAACTAAGATCACATTGCAACAAAACAGTAGAACAGCACTTCAATGTAAAAAACCATGGTATGGTAGACGGATGGAGTACATACTGACGAACAACAATGCATGAGATATTCAGAAGGATGATGTCCAAACTAAGCAGATGGCATTGCAGCAGAGTAGAATGACAGTACTTGAATTTGAAAAGATGTTATCATGAATGGAATAGGTACAGCCAAACTAGAAGGCATGACATATTCACATGTATGATCAACGGGCTAAGCACATGGCATTGCAACAGAGTAGATGCATTGCAAGACATTATATGCATAATGCTACCCATATCACGGGTCAAGTTAGAGAAAAGACCTTCTGGGGTGAATAGGAATCATTATCTCTCTACAACTCTTATGAAGAACTACATTTGACTGTTCCATCATATTGAATATCATTAACGTCGAGTATGTTGGCCGTTGCATTGCTCTGCGAGTTTATTTTTGGATTTGTTCTTATATTCAATATCACTGCGTGCAATAATATCTGACATGCATGGAAAACAACTAGTAGTGAGATTATGTAATGAGTGCCTGTAGGAGACGACATAAATAGTAGGAGTCAACTTAAATAGCAGCAACAGGTTGATACCTCAAAGACTAAAGAGAGAGCACACATGATAGCTACACAATATATACTGTTTGTACTCGAGATTAACTAAATGGCACACAAAAGTACTACAGAACAACAGCATAGGTAATACTAGAAAGGGTATAATCACCAGCCTATGGGATAGCTTTGGCTGAGGGACGATAACTATGGAACAACGTTAACTCCTGCACAAGTCTCTTATCTGAAGTAAGACTAAGAGATCAACATGAATGTACAGTGACAAGTGATAATCTATTTTCCATGCTTAGATGAAGAACAAAAGCAATAAATACCGCACACAAGTAAGATGAGGATACAACCTATCTTGCCGCCCTCCGTAGGAGTGAGCATCATCTGCTGAATCGTCGATGGCGCTGCGGTTGTTGTGGATGTCCATGTCTGGCTGGCACATTCGAGGCAGGGAACTCTTGAGTGGGGAGTATAGCTCCCATCTGGTGCATGCTTCCCTTGTTGGAGCAGCTCCGGTGAGAAGGAAGATGGTGTGGCTGAAGATGCAGAAAACACACAATGTTAAGACGGGGGCTACTGCTGGTCCCCAGCAGATGCTCCGCTATGGTCCATCCAACGCTCCACTCCAGTGGCCGCCACCCAACTACGGCCGACGCCCCACTCCGGCAGATGACCCCTCGTTCCCCCTCCCCTCCTCCTAGGCCGTGGCCATGAGGTGCTGTTGCGGGATGAGCTCATCCAACAAGGTGAGGATCTCCTCTGATTTTTTGCCAAATTTTCATTCTGATCTGCTATATGATGAATTGCTATGAGCTGCTGCTGCTATATGATGAATTGCTGTGAGCTACTACTGCTGCTATATGATGAATTGCTATGAGTTGCTGATGCTGCTGCTACTGCTATATGATGAATTGCTATGAGCTGCTGCTGCTATATGATGAATTGCTATGAGATGCTGCTGCTGCTATATGATGAACTGCTATGAGCTGCTGCTGCTGCTGCTGCTGCTATATGATGAATTGCTATGAGCTGCTACTGCTGCTATATGATGAGTTGCTATGAGTTGTTGTTGCTGCTGCTATATGATGAATTGCTATGAGCTGCTGCTGCTGCTATATGATGAATTGCTATGAGCTACTGCTGCTGCTGCTGTATGATGCTTTCAGGTGGTGCTGCTATATGATAAAAACCAGCCACTTGCACCATGGAATTTTGATAGATAACGATTAATCATATAAATTTAGGCAATTATCCTCTGTTTGGAAGGCATTGACCAAATAGATTGTGCCAAGTAGAATGTATCTTTGTATTTGCATTTTGAACAAATAATGATGGTCTGTTTTCCTATTATATTAATTACTACAATGGGTTCAATTCATGATGTTTGCAAGTCAAATTTATTTTCAAATGGGCAGCAAAATGGCAAAATATAATGCAATAGACTTTTCACTGATCATACAACAGATAAACTAAAAAAGCAGGCAATGAAAAGAACTGGTTGGCTTATTATCTCGAGGTTACATTCACATGAGCTTATTTTCATAGGATAACTCAAAATAACTGGCCCTAAGAACCCTGGCCAACAGCAATGCCAAACAAATAACATCACGATGATTGCAATGGGGTCACTTACCATACCACGCTGTATAGACTCACCACTGCCCCTCATTTTTTTTGCGATGTTCCATGAAAATGCACCATACATTTTGTACTAAGAAATCTTGTACTTTTTCATTGCTGCGCCCCATCTGCAAGTTGACACAGCTAATTTGAGACATCTCTACATGATAATACATTGCATATCCCTTGCACATAATTAAACCATAAATTAACAATTGTGTGCGTCGCATAAACTACCCATGACTCTGTGTACTGGACTTGCAGGCACTCTAAGGGAGCCTAATTTAGTGCACTGGCATTCCTTCATGCCACCTACGACATTGTGTAATGTATGACATCTATATCTCTAATTTAGCAACCAGTAGTGGTAATCATTGGCTACACAAAGGGATTACTGGCAGAAAATCCTAGCAAAGCACGCTGGCAGGCACACAACAATACAAGAGAGAGACGCACTTACAAGATCATAGCAATGCTTCAGTCCAAGAGTTTGGTTGACCAAGGTGTTAGATCCAGAAGAAACATTGTCCTTGTGGCTCTTGCCAGCTCCATAACATGTAACAACGACCTGTTAGTATATTTGAAGTACATCTGGAAGGTGATGCTGGATGGGTTTAAAGGTGACAAGTACCTAGGTCGTGGCGGCTGCTTGGCATCTTGCCAGACGGTGGGAACCAGGTTAGAAACGTCAAGGGTGATGACGCTGCGGTGGCTGTCGGGGTCCAGTAAGGAGATCTAGGACCATGGATGAGGGCGTCGGTGAAGCTGCTCCGGTGGTAGGGTTGAGGATGGTGTCGACGATGTGGATCTACGGCCGTGGACAAGGGCGTCGGTGAAGCTGCTCCGGTGGTAGGGTTGAGGATGGTGTCGAGGATGCGTATCTGCGACCGTGGACGAGGGCGTCGGGAAGCTGCTCCGGTAGGGTGGAGGATCATGTGGACGATGCGGATCTGAGGTCATGGATTTGGGCGTCGGCGAAGCGGCTCCGTTTGGGTTGAGGATGGTGTCGGCGAAGCGGCTCCGGTAGGGTTGAGGATGGTGTCGACGAAGCGGATCTGAGGCCGTCGACGGGGGCATTGGTGAGGCGGCTCCGGGGGTGTGGACGAAGCGGATTCGGTGTGGTGTAGGAAGGAGCCGCTGCAGATGCGCTGCGGTTGATGAGAGCACCAGCGAAACAGATCCGGCATGGTGGACAAGGCCGGCACTGAATGGGCTGTGGTACAGTGGTGGATGAGCAGTCTACGGTTTCTAGGGGAGGTGGGAGGGGTAGATGCGGCCTCAGAAGCAGATCCGGCTAGGTGGACGACGCCGGCAGTGAATAGGCTCTGGTATGCCGGTGGATGAGCAGTCTAGGGTTTCGAGAGGGAAGGGGGTAGAATCACCGATGAAGTACGGACGGCGTGCTGTAAGATGCACTGGTGCTGTGGAGTAGTCGTTTTTGCGGGAGGGGAGAGGAAATGGAGGTGCCGTGTGGTGGGGGGAGCGGAAGTTACCAAAGTAACCCCGACCTATTATGAAATGAGGGTCGAGTTATTCTCCTTGCACCAAGGACAAAAGGGGAATTTCGCATGCTCCAGACTAGGCCGCGGAAATTTTAGAAGTATAGGCGGGAGATTTTGCCGCCCGCGGGATCATTCGTATCCAGTTTCAACTAATTTTGGACAGAGCTAGCGGGAAGCTGGTGATGCGCGATTGTGTTCACGGTGCACACGTCAGCAATAACCCGGATGATGCACCGATAAAACTTGTTACGATCACACGGGCGCGGCCGATCGTACGGGTGTAACTGAGGCGCGTTCATAAAAAAGGGAGCAAATGCTCAGCCTATGTATTTCTCGTGTAAATATGTAATTTTGTGCCATTGGTTTTTTATTTTAAACACAATGCATTGACGTGTTAATTTCAATTATTTTGTACAGCAACAAATGGATAATATAGATGCGCAAAAGAAATGGATATTATAGTCCGCTACTTAAAAGTGTTACCTCATATGATTACATGGCATCCATTTCATAAATTGCAGTACCCGTTGAATTCATATATGAATATTATGTATATTGCTTCATAATAGAACCTTAATTCATCCAAAACTAATGAATTTGAATGCAACACTAACAATGGTGCATGTACATGATAACTACAGTGGTTGTTTGAAGAAATATCACTATAACTTTGGCATGCACGATTGAAAAATGCTATTTGAAAAAAAAGAGTACAACTTATGCGATATGTGATTGTCCAATCTTTATAGCGTTGAATCGATATTGTATCTTCGGCGATGATACGAAGTAGATATTGATTATGTTCAAGAGAGGCACGTCCCCGACCGTTAGATAGTGATACGTGAATGAATTGTGCAATCTCTCTCACACACATACAAATCTCCCTTCTTCGTGGGCATCTCAATCACACACGCGCGCTCCGTCTATTTCTCTCCCTCCGTTAAGGTTAGAAATCGTCTTTCTACCTCGTCCTACAAGTCTCTCACACAAAAACACACGCACTCTCTCTCTCTCTCTCTCTCTCTCTCTCTGTCGAACACCCCCACCCCTTTAATTCCGCCCACTCACCGCCACTCATGTCTCAAAGTATAAGTACGTCTCGCACACATATCCCTAATTAAGGTTAACTTGAGTCCCCGGAACGATATGAATCCATACAATGGGATTCCAGTTGGGCACCTTTTGTCTTGAGATTTCGAGAAGAGTTCGCTCTCTCTCTCTCTCTCTCTCACACACACACACACACATTGTTTCTCTCTTCATTTATTTCGGGCATTTGCATGCACACACGCTAGTTTATCTCCCTAATGTTTTAGGCATGCCTCGCACACATGCTATCTACCTATCCCCTAATATAGGTCTGTAACACACAAACTCTCTCTCTCTAAGTGTCTCTGGCACCCTCCCCCCTCCCAACACTGGCAGGACCAGGGTGACACCTCGATCTTGATCTTAATCTATCTACTGTGTTCTCTCTCAGACACACACACACTCGCTAGTTGTGTCTCTGTGCCTAGCACACGCACACTCTCGATATGCCTTTCTCTCGCTCTCTCCCGCCCCCCGCCCCTCCCAACAAAGACAGGAGCAGGGTGATACCTCGATCTTGATCTTAATCTATCTATTGACTTCTCTCTCAAACAAACACACTCTTGCTAGTTGTGTCTCTGTGCCTCGCACACACACTCTCGATACGTCTTTCTCTCCGTAGCCCCTTTAGATATGTAGATTTCTTGGTGGTCGTTGATGGTGCGGCCGGAGTCGCGCGTGCAGAGGTGCAATGACGATGACGCCGAATTGCAGCCTCGATGATGCTTTTCTCTTCGACAACATGTATGCGTTCTTGTGTGTGTAGCCAGCTCGCCCATTGTGCCTTGTTTTTTCGGGCCTCATGTGATGGTTTTCGCCTGGTTTTCTATTAGTTAACCGGGCAACTCTTTTCTTTGTTATTAATGAATGCGAGATCCTTCGGGGCAGACATAAAATATATCACTTTAAACCAATTATCACAGTAACTATATAAAAAGGCAGACATCTCTTGCTTGTTCGAGGAAGAACATCAGGTGGAGTGGTTAGCGCCCGATGTTTGAAACGCGTTGACCTGAGTTCGAATCCTGTCAGAAACTTTAGTTTCTTATATGTTTTTATATATACTTCTTTTCTCTACCTTACTGATAGTGGAACCCACGGATAAAACGAGAGCGGGCACCTTGCAACGTAGGCGGATTTAACAAAGAGTACTTAGAATACAAGTTTATCTTTTTAAGGATTGATTTGTTTCATTTTTTAACTTTTTGTACGAATCTGTACCCGCCGTGCAAGTTCATGTACTGTACATGCAATTAACTTTTTGTTTTCCGAATCATACATGCAATTAAGTAACAGGGATTTGATGTGACTATAATTTCCAGCATAAGGGCATCTCCAACGGCAACCAGCAAATTTCCTCCCGCATCCGTTCGCGAACACGACGACATCCAACGCTAGCCGCATACATTTTGACAACAACTCAAACCAGCTGGACGAAATTCGTGCAAACACGGCCGGATTTCATATAAACATGACAGATTTCAGATAAAAATGCCGGATTTTCATATAAACATGATGAATTTCTTTACATTTACATCAACTAAGCAGTGCTAGTCCGGCTCTGGATCTATAATTAAAACCTAATCTAAATAGTCGCCCGCGGATCCCTTTGTCTTCCTCATGTCCGGCAGCCCGACCAAGACACTTGCGGGATCGACGAAGGTCCACGTAGTAGAAGAACCGGCAAGACACCGGCTGCGAACACCGTTGTCGCCTCGGCGGTGGCCTTCATGGGACCCAAGCGGCGGCGGCCTCCCGTGTTCTACTTCTCCTCGATGATGGCAGCGGACGCGGATGCGCTGGCCACCAACGCATCGCTCTCCATGCACCCGGCTTCTGTCTCTACCTGCATGGCGCGGCCGCAGGCACGGGAGGCACGGCCATAGGCACGGGAGGCGCGGTCGCAGACACGCGAGCGACGACGCCCGTGCCGGCGTGGACCAACTCGCCACTCCTCATCGAGCTAGCCTGGAGCGGCGAGTTGCTGAACCAAGCGCTGGCTTGGGGCGGCAACTGGCTCCGTCGGGCTAGGCGAGGGAGGTGGAGCAGCGAGCTGCCTCGCTCATATCCGGCGGGCTCGGCGGGCCACCCAGCCGGCTTGTATGCCGGAGAACTTTTCCCCAGAAGCCATCGGAAGAGTGGAGAAAATGGTGAAGGAGGAGATGGGGGAGCGGCGGAGGGGTGTGATTCTGGCCCGTTGTCTGGCCTCAGTTAAAATAGAGGGCGGACGGGAGGAGCTCGGCCGGCGTTGCATTTAATGCCGGCCTACTCGTGTGGTTGGAGTAGGTTTCTAGGCTTCCACGCGGGTTTAATGGAGGCGTTTGAATGCAGCGAGGAGGCGTGTTCAGCCTGGCGTGCAGCGGGCGGCGCCCTCGGGAGTAGTACTTTTTTTTTGAGAAACGAAGGATAAACTAGTAAACCAGGATAGTTCCCGATACGGTTTGAATGCAGACGAGGGAGAGGGTAGCGGTTCCCTAAACGTTGAACGGCCAATGACAATGATGCATCCTCCTTCAATTAGCATGCTGAGGGAAGTAATTAATGGGAGAAGCAGAACGGAGGCAGCACGATGTGAATGCGACGTAGTTTGCACTCATATAAAGGCACCCCTCCACTCCAATGCATCTACCAGATCGTACGCACCTACGCACCTACACTAAGCGCAACAGTGCTCACTCCAATTCCCATACCAAGTGACTAGAAGCCAGACCCATGGCGGCAAAGTGCGCGAGCGGCCTGCGGTTGTGCCAGATGATCTGAGACGCCGGCCTGCTGCATGGCACCGTGGATCGTCTCACGCCGGTGCTTTGGACCGGCTGGTTAATAGCCCACTTCGACGCCAGCTACGACTCTCAGTTGGACAAGATGATCGTCGACACCATCAACAAGTTCACCGTCGTCAAGAAGCTCGCGGACGACATTGCCGTACTCCTCCAGCCCGCGCGCCCAGGCTCCTCGTTGCCTGCAACCCTAATCGGCCTCCATGGTGAGAACCTCCTTCAAGCACTGGTGGCCCTGCGACTGCCCGCCGACGTGACGAAGAATGTCCACCTCGAGGTCGCGCTCGCCGCGAGGCGCCTCGCCCTGCAAGCATTCATCGACCTACACATCCACGTATACGATCAAGTCATGCACATAGGCCTCCACAAGGCCAGTGAGGACGCTGCGATGTTGGCCTTCCTCAACCGGCTGGAAGCCTTGGACGCCTTTGTTCAGAAGCACCTTGACCTCGCCACAAAAGTCGCTGCTCCTCAGCCGCCAGTCGGTGGCCTGGTGCACTGAGTCGAGGAGGAGGAGGTCGTTGATGGATGCATCTTTCTTCTTGCCTCATGTAACCACCACCGCGATCGCGTCATCGTGGCCTTAATTCTTATTGTATCGCATTCTCATTCCAGTCGATAAAGACATGTGTGATACCTTTGCTCACATTTGGCGTCAATTATATGCATCGTAGTACCTCCGTCCTGGCCCGCTGGTCAACGCGCATTGGCTAGGCATATAGTATCACTAACATGTGGGACCGCATGTGAGGAAACCGATGATGTGCCAAACTGGCTAACTCCCCCGCATAGACTAGCCATAGTGGAGAGTAACATACACTAGTAACATACACGCTGCCCTAGGCTATGTTACCACCTCCATAGTGGGTAGTAACGTATGTGTGGTGTCATGCAAAGTTTCATTTATTAGGTTATAGACTCATATTGTCTTGGAACATGTGATGTTACGGTAACTAGCTATGTTACTCAATTTACCTCTCTCCTCATTAACTCATTGCCACATAGACAAATCTGCTGAGTTGGAACCGATGTTACTCTTGAAGTTACTCCCACTATGGCCAGTCTTATCGCGCGGGAAAAGCCCCACCCTGGCGTTTTCAATCGTCATTTCTATCTATCGATCGCGCCAAGGAGGAGAACCAAATGTTACAATTTATATTTCAAAAAAAAAGTTACAATTCATACTCCATCTGTTTCTTTTTAGTTTGCATATAAAGTTTGGTCAAAGTCAAGCTTTGTAAAGTTTGACTAACTTTATATTAAAAAATATCAACATTCACAATGTGAAATCAATATAGTTTTAAAATGAAAAGCCTGCCGTGTTCGAGTCGCACGCCCACATGGTCGGGACTCGGGAGTACTCCACGGTCGGTCCGGCATGCCGCATAGCTAGGGAAGGTGTGTTGCCTAGCATTTTCACTATCATGTGGGACCGCAGTTGAGCAAACCGACTATCGGCAAACCCCCACCCCTCCTGCCGCGCATCGGCTGAGTTTGAATTGGAAGAAAGAAACGAGGAGGGGAAGAGCGCTGTTGCACGGACGCCAAGAAATTTGGTGTCAGATGGGAGTCATGTCGATAGAGTAGGAGCACTCCGTACTAGTTTGTACTAGTACAACTGTACAACTACTACTGTACAAAGTTATACTAGTACAAGAGTACTAGTACTCCCGTACGTGCACGACACAGCTTCGTAGGAACAAAAAAATTGGGGCAAGATATTGTTTCAAGTGATTTCTCTCTTTCTCAGTCAATGTACTATTATGAATAATATGATGTGGGGGGCACCCATGAAGCCACGTGGCACATCTGGAGGTCTTGTTGCGAGCTTCTTGTGTGGATTGATCACACTGTCGCGCTGCTGGATCGAGAAGAATGTGTCTTTGTACAATTAGGTTATAGTAGATCCGAATCCCAGCCATCTGGACCATTGGATCAACATCAATCAACGGTTTATATCGTATACGTGCAAATGCACGCATTGACTACACAAAAATAATTAATATATAATATATAATACATAATACATAATACGGCATATTAGGTTTCTCTAAAGTCAAACTTTGTATACTTTCAGCAAGTTTGTAGAAAAATATATTAACATATACACAACCAAATATATATCATTTGATTCATCGTTGCATATATTTTCACATCATGTAAATTTGTTACTGTGTTTTCTACAAACTTGGTCAAGGTTTATAAAGTTTGACTACAGTCAAAGCTATATGCGGAGTAAATAATAACGGAAGGAGTAGTACAGATATAGATATAGAAATAAAAAAATCTAGTACTATAGTTTATATATATAGATATATAGCTACCTTTTTTCTATATTAAAACTCGCGTTTTCGTTTAGACATTGTTTAGCTTCGCTATAATTTGCATCTGCGAGATGTGTATGACTAATGCCTTGTTCGGATCGTCTATTAGGAACCCCACCATTATCCTTGATTAATTCATATTAGAAATTTAGATTGCATTATCTTAGTTCTTGTCGGTTCTTCGGTTGCTTGCTGGAACTCGATCTCGTTATTCATGTTGATCGTGCATACGGCAATATCAGTGACCATGGGAGATTGGTTTAATTAGCGATTGTCGATTCGTATCATCGCGTACGATGTAGTTGGATCGTCAATGTCAAAATCCACCAAATCAATAGTTATGCCCACTCTCATCGAATGATTGGGCCGCCATCACATGGCTACCAGCTAGACAATTCCTTCTGTGAAACATATACATGAACACCCATCTCAGTATCTAGGTCCATGCCTCCCTCTCTCTCTCTCTCTCTCTCTCGGAACACACACACCTCTCCACACAATCCATGTCTATTGGTCTCTCTCCCATCCCATCAAAAAATAGGCACACCGCCATTCTCTCCTTCTCTCGGCCCCTATCTATGTAGTTAGGTCTCCGTGTGACACACAAGGAATGCTCTCTATCTCTACTCTCTTTCTCTCCCACACATAACCTTACCCCTCCCCCCCTCCAGGTGAGCTATGTTGACGACCTCTATCTAGCTCTCACACACGAAAACAGACGATGTTTGTGTGTCCTTCATTGCACACACACTATCGCTCGCCCAATATCCCCGCCCCTGTAACCTTGTAGATCCCCTCTATGTTTATATCCTGTAACAGCTTGACATTACACGCACCCCCCTCACTCTCTCTTTCTCTCACGCACACGCACACACCCTCTTCCTCCCTTTCGGACACCCCTCTCTCTCCGACACACGCACACAGTCTTTCAAACACGCATATGCCCCCCTCTCTCTCTTGTGCTCACGCACACGCACACATGCACCCACTTCCTCCCTTTCGGGCACTCCTCTCTCCGTGACACACACATAGTCTGTCAAACACACATATGCCCCCTTCTCTCTTTCTCTCACGCACACGCACATACCCTCTTCCCCCCTCTGGGACACTCCTCTCTCTCCGGTAAACACACACACACATCAGTCTTTCGAACACGCATATGCCCCCCCCCCTCTTTCTCTCACGCACATGCACACACCCTCTTCCTCCCTTTCGGACACTCCTCTCTTTCCGACACACACACGGTCTTTCGAACATGCATATGCCCCTCTCTCTTTAGGTCTCGCTGCCACACCCCCCCCCCCGGATCTTATATTCTCTCTATATCTAGCTATCTCTCGCAATAATACATGGATAGTCTAAATTGGAATCAAGCAAAGGACCACACTTCTCTTGATTCTCTCTTGGAAAACTGAGCTCCAATTACAAAAAGCGAATCCACTCTCAAACATAATATATGAACATAGGGTGAAATCTTCCACACAAATGTTTGTTGCGTGCATGCATGTCAATGATATGGATGTAGTACTACTCGTACATCCACGCTAGCCCAACTCACACAAATTACATCAAAACCCTTCTCAAAATATCGTGTACATGTGATGTTTATTGTACTACTCCTACTAGCCAGCCCCTGACACGTTCCAACATATTGTGCTACTTTAGATTCTATTTTTCTCGGTCAGACGATGTGTAAGTGTAACCACGAAAAGGTCAACCCCCGCCCCCATTGGTACTGTAGCTCCAAGCTCCCATAAGGACACAACACCCATTGGAGCATGCCGCCGTTGCCAAAGTGGATGGCGCCACGGCCTGGGAAGACGACGGAGTCTCCGACCTTGCCAAGGTGGAGCACACCCTCGACGGTCGCGAGTAGCGCGCCCTCACTGGCAACGCGCCCACGTGGAGCACAATGTGATCCAGCGGCTCGCCCTCATCGGCCACGAGGGGAAGCACGTGCTCCAGTAGCACGCCCTGGTCGGTCACGAGGAGGTGCATCACATCCTTGCCGCTCACAAGATGGACGAGTACGTTCTCCAGCAGCATGCCGGCGAGCATCGCATCCTCGCTGCTCTCGACATGAACGAGTGCGTGCTCCGGCAGCTCGCCCGCGAACATCGCATCCTCGCCACTCAGGTGCACGAGCGTGTTCTCCAAAAGCACGGTCGCGAGCATGGCATCCTCGCAGCTCACGCGGTGGATGAGCGCGTGCTCCAGACAGTACCCTAGGAGTCGGGACGTGAGCACCGCGCCCCCGGTGACGAGGAGTACTTCATGGTGGCCATCGCGGTTCAGGAAAATCCCGTGACTCTGCCGCACCAGGGAGGAGCGCGAGCTCTAGTGGGTGCTCGAGGAGTCCCGCGCCGATATGCAGGTGGCGGCTGACATGCAAGATTATCCTTCGAGCTCTCCTCCTCCTACGATAACTCCAGCGCGCCCGTCCTACGTCCTCTGCCTCGGCTCCGGCGGACCTTTGGAGTTTAGTTGTATGGAACATGAATATTTGGATTAATCATACGACTACTTAAAAAGAATGTCATTTCTAACAAAATGTGAAGGATTAAGACTAATGCAGAAAACAACCTATGACTAACAGGCATGAATAGATGATGTGGCAGCATTGCATGCTGGAGAGTAACGCAATATATTGCAATTTATGGATTGCATGCATGCCTAGCTTATGTGGCATGGTTACATGGCTAGGAAAGAAAATATATATTGCGTTGTATAGATATTTAGGAATAGAAGATACTATCCACATGCACACTTGCTCTCGAGCATATAAAGATCTTTAGAGTGCACTCCAATATTTTTTCAGAGGCTTAGGTGCACCGGATGCCGTGCCACGTCACAAAATGTTAGAAAAAAATAAGAAACAAATCTCGAGTTTGGCACAAGTGGGAAAATAGCTGGTGCTACCGCACCTTATATGCTACCGTGATATGGACGCACCAGGGCCATTAGATCTATGATCCAATGGACAACATCTCAGGATGTGGACTAAAGCGCCATTTCGAAAATGTTTGGGCGTTTTATGCAAAACTCGCACTAACCGATGCCGGCCACTCGATCCACGATCCAATGGCTCAGAATCTTGTATGAAGGTAGGATTTAAAGGTGTGGTAGACGAGCACGGTGGGGTGCAGATCTTGACGCACGCGGCGGAGGGGTGGTGGGGCTGTGAGGGGGTGAGGCGCACGTCGAGGGACGTGGTGTCGTGGGTTAAAGCGGCGTCGTGGGAATCGCGTGTGGCAGTGGTGGAAACATGATGGTCGCCATAGTTCAGCGTCCATGGACAAGCTGTCATGTCATCTGACACATGCATTGCATACTGATCATTGCAAGGAGTAGGAGAGAAAACTAGGCGGATAAATACTTCATTATATTCAAGCGGACCTAGGCTACTACATTTGTTCGAAAGACATGCACACCAGCGAAATAGTTCATCTATCCATATATACAGAGAGGAAATATTTTTTAGGAACAAGAGAGGAAATAGTTCATCCATCTATAGTGCCCTGCTGCTTCTTCTTATTCTTCTTCTCATTTTCTGTGGGGGACGGCTTCGCTACAAGCTCCTTCAACCTTGCAGCTATCTCGAAACTCACATGGGCATCGAGGGCTGCATACTTTATCCGCTCGTAGGTCAATGGATAAATCTCCCATCTGGACGTGCTTAATTCCAGTGTCTCGTCGCCCTTGTCAAGCTTTGTCCCGAGTACAAAATTTGCTACATCGAATAAGGATGGTGTTTGTTTGTCACAACCCTCTACAGGAATTTTGGATTGTAGGTCGGCGGTCTTTTTCACATCAAGGTTGTACGGCGCCAGCTTTTTTTTGTCCCCTTCGATGGCTGCTCCACAGAAGAATATGTCCTCCCGAGACAAGAAATCGTGGAGCTCACCTAGTATGGAGGGCGCGTGCATGATGTGATACACCAAAACATCATCTCCGAGGCACAGCTGAAGGACGGCGGCGCGTTGAATCTCCCCAGTGACACACGTGGTGTACTCTGCGTCGAGACCAACGATCTTCATCTCCACATTTTCGAGGGAGTTGGATACATTGCTGATCCACTCCCGAACAACCCTTGCGTGGTCAGTGACGGTGACGGCTATCCTCAACAAGCCTTCGCTGATCACATGTTTGACACTAAAAACCTGCATACGGATCTCTTTCTCCATTTGGAACCGCCGGACCGGAGGGCTATGGTTTGGAGTATTAGGATTAGGTGGCTAAACAGAGTGGAAGAAGATGGTGGTTAAACAGAGTGGAAGAAGATGATTATTTAAAGGGGTTTCGGAGGTATGTGAAGAGGTTAAAACAGTGTGAATCCAGTGGGGTTTGAATGCAAACAAAGGAGAGGTGAAGAAGCCGAGGAAAATTGGTTCCCGGTTGAGAATTAATGGAGAAGTGGCATGCAGGCAGTTGATTAGACGGCTAGGTACACCGGCCTGCAAAACGAAAAGCCTATGCGAGTAGGTGCCGGTTCGGATGGTCAAAATATTATTCATCCGGTCCTCACAGTGAAGTGACAAGACCCTGCGCCCGAGGTGACATTAGTCCAGGCGGCGTGTTCGGGTTACCAAAGTCAGCCTCACCCTATGCAGTCACTGTCACCGCCGCTGTATAGCATGCATGCCTCGCGTCGTCTCCCTCTCCCCTAGCACCACTCCATCTCCACCTCCATGTCCATCTCGCCGGAGATCCTGAGGTCACTCTTCTTCATCTCACAGTGCCCCCGCCGCCCCGCGTACCCTCGCCTCGCTCGCGTCCCCCAGTACCACTATTCTTCTCGCTAGCCGCTCCAGCACTTAGAGCCTTCTCCCTTGTAAATTGAGCCCCAAAAAACCCCGACCTTCCAAACTCCACCATGGCCGAACCCGAACCAGGCATTATCTGTATGAGCCGCGGCTGGAGCGATCTCCCCAGGGACATCCTCCACCTCTGTTGTTTGCGTATGGATATGTCCAGTGTCGTGCGGCTGGCTGCATGCTCGAGGGACCTGCATGCGGCCATCGTCGAAGCGAGGCCTGAGATTTTCAAGACACCCTGCTTGCTGCTATCTGATGTTGTGAGATGGCATGCTCACAACTATGCTCACCATGATACGGTTGCGCACATCATGCCCCTCGACTTCGATCCGACCACCATCACCCGAAACTTCTTGTCAGGTATGTACTGGGTCGGCATGAACTCTCACTGGATGGCTGCCGTCGGAGAATACCGGAACAACAAGTGGGTGCTCGTGAACGTCCACACCTCCTATGAGACTATCCTTCCTCCCTTGGATCATATAGGGATTTGCCGTCGGGGCCCACTTCCTGTAGATTACCAAGTCAACTGGACGGACCTTGTTTTGCTGAAGGTTGTAATCTGCCAAGTGCCCATGGCAAATGGGAATTACACAGACTTTAAGCTAATTGCCTTGTTCGATCGTGGAGTCGCCTATCTTTGCGGCGGTGCCGACTGTAAGTGGACACTAGTCCCCTCGAAGAGCTGCATCGATGGTGATCCACAGTTCTGTGATGCTATTGAACACAATGGCATCATCTATGCGATCGACAATGCAGATGGCACCACGTATTGCTGGGACGCCTCCTGTAAGTTGTTTTCATCTGATTTTAATGATAACGCCATGACGTCATGACATTGTTTGAACTTTTGTGATGATTGGCATATCCCTGTTACAGCAGAATTTGAGTAGAAGTGTAGAACTATGGCAATGTATTAGAGACGCCGTAAATCAGGAAATAAAATAGGGAGATTTGGAAGTCCAAATGGTAATCTCTATATTTGGAAGTAGTTAAATCATGTGATTGTGACCATGTCTATACAGCCAATTTGTACCCTTGAATAATCAAACGGTTAGGAAGATATGGATATTCTCCTAACTTTATAGTAATCTTTATACTACTAAATATGAGTGTGTATCAATAGCCATGTTAGTTTCCTCATTTTCATGATTTAGAAACATGCATAACATGGTTGGTTTCATCTAACCATACATTAGTAGGGAAGTAAAAGTGCATATGGAAAACTCTATACTTGGAAGTCATGAAATCCTGTCATGCTTACCATGTCTACATGCCTATATTCGCCCTTCAGCAATCAATGGCTAGAATATTATCCTCACAAAAAATTTGCACACTGAACATGAGTATATAACAATGCATGGTGTGTTAGTTTCCTCTGAAGAACTTATTTGTGAGAACAGAACATGACTACATAACATGCATGGCTATATTAGTTTCCTCTGAAGAATCGACTGCGAGATAACATGAGTATAACCATAACCATGCATGGTACTACTATATTTTTGACCCTAGTATACATTTCCCTCTATTTTCCTCTCAATTCCAATAGGGACAGATCAATGTTGTTTCTTACATTATCCTACTCATACTCTGAAGAATGTTGATCTTACATTAACAATGTCTATCCTTTTTGTCTCCTTTTTGATATGTTGCAGTGTCCATATGGCTCCTGCCCTTTGTAATCACACCACCTTTGCCGAAAACAGGGAAGCACAACTGGTTCCTCGCTCAATCAGACGACGGCAAAAGACTGATGATCATTTGCACGCATCAGCCGGCAAGTTTATATTGCAAAAACCCTACTGTGTACAAGCAGTGTGAAATACATGAGTATCCGGAGAGTGGTTGTTACGTCTATGAGCAGGATACCAGCTTGTTGGGGCCTTCAGGATTTTTGACTTGGAGGCGGGTAAACATCCTTGGTTCACACTCTCTGTTTCTCGGACTCAGTTATCCGATTAACAAGAAGATCACCTTCAAGGATCCTGATGGCAGAGAGGCGCTGTTTGCTAGGGAAAATTGTGTGTACACGGTGAACCAGTCTATGGGATCACCCGCCCCTGATTGTCAACGATACAGCATGCAGCCAAAAGAAGGTGAGAATGAGAAAGGCATCTGGGTTAACTTTGATCCTTGGACGTCTCAACACTGAAAGGCAGTGATGTGGTTCAAGCCTTGAGGTTCGTAGGTAATGGGGCTGTTGCGTCGAAAGGGTGGAGTCCTGGTGTATACGAGTCACTGGTGGCTGAAGGGGAGCTGCAAATTATTATGGCGCTGGATCATCCCTCTTCGAATGACTTGCTGTCTTAGCTGCTTGTTCTGGATGGGTGATGTTCTCTTTTGTTATCCAGACTCCTTG
Organism: Elymus sibiricus; assembly: GCA_039707655.1. Lineage (NCBI taxonomy): Eukaryota > Viridiplantae > Streptophyta > Magnoliopsida > Poales > Poaceae > Elymus > Elymus sibiricus. Next base: position 156,319,546 of record CM077668.1, read on the forward strand.
TAATTTGGTCATCCTTGTCTATGTCACTCTTACTATGTACTAGTTCGCTCTATTTAGAACTTGTGATTTGTGTCTGGATGTGTCTGGATCACGAGAGTCTGAGCGCTTCAGATGGGTGCATTTTGGTGGTTTATAGCAAGAGTTGTGAACTTTCATGTCTCGCTCCTTATGTCAGTAGTAGATGCTAGTCAGTGTTTGCATGTTGTATATATCGTTATTTCGAACTATTTTTTTTTTCAAACTGCTGATGTGCTAAATGGAGGCATCACCATTCTCTAGTGTTCAGTGTATATATCCTTTTTTTCAAGTTGTAATTTGAGCTCAGTGACTTTTCGATTATGTACACTTATTTGGGCCATGTGAGGTGTCATTGAATATGGGCCGAGTAGTAACGCAATGCCAAACAGGCCAATTATGAACTCTGGTGTCGGGCGCTAAAAAAATATATTAGTCCGACATGTGGGCGCCACCGGTGTTTTCATGCGCTTGAGCGGCAAGAGCGTACTGGCGCGCGTTCGAAATTCATGCTACCTTTTCATCCCTAATCCCCCGCCCCTCCCCCACCTCTAGAATCTCGATTCCTACTCCAGTTCCCCCAAATCCGCCTCCTCAACTCCCTGTACTCAAGCGCACTATCATGTCGCCGGTCAATGAGGATCTCCCAACCAAAGATCCTGAGGTCCGTCCTGCCTTCAGGCGCTGCGTGCTGTCGCTCAACAGTGGCATGGCGGCGCTTGACGACCAGTTTGCCGGCAAAGTGCTGATGGTAACCATCAACGGCGACTGGCCTCCCGTCTTGCCAGACGACCTGGTCAAAGCTCTTGGCATTGTGCACGGCATCCAAATAAGTGACTTGCTCGTCGAAGTCTGTCCGCCACCGGCTGATTTTTTGTCAGGTTCCAGACAACTTTCGACTACAGTCGTGTGTTCGAATCTTCCCAGCGTTTGTTCTGCGATGGTGCGCTGCTGAGCTTCGATCGGTGGCACCCAGGATGGGGCTCAGTGCCCTCTGAGCTTGAGTTTTCAACAAAGCTTACCTTCCACGGCATGCCTCGACGGGCTTGGAACAGCGAGTCCATGAATGAGCTTATCAACAACCTAGGAGGTGAGCTCTTAAGTATGTTTGTTCCTCCAGACAGCTGGGCTCTGACGGTTATGGCATGGATGAAGAAGCTGTCCACCATACCGAAGGTGATTGGTGTTGAGATACCGGTGCAGGAACCAGGGTTGTACTATTCGTCGCCACCAAGGCCGCCGCGGACCACGTTAGGTATGTACCTGTATCGAGTCTTCGTGCATGTCGAAGAAGTGGTCAATCCATCAATCGAAGTCCTGCCGCCGCGGCTGGTGGTGGGGTCCGTCGACGACGTCCATTACAGGAGTCAACATTAGACTTTCCCCGTGTTGCTTGGAACGATGGATGGCACAAGGCCTACTCCATCGTGCGGCGGAGGCCACTGCTTCTTTGGGAGAAGAGGCTGGGCTGGCTTCCTGGATGTGCTCTAATTTGAGGTAATATATGAATCTTCTCAGTTACTACTTATATTCGAGCTATAGGTGTCTAGCTCTAATGTGATACATTTGATTATGACCTGTTCTATTTTTGTACCTAATTTTCTTTTTTGGAATGGGTGTACGCCAACTTAATGTGCTAGCAGAACTTATTATGTTTGTCTATCTGTTTTCTTTGCACAGCATTCAAGATATTTCCATGTCATTGATCAAAACGATGAACGGTGATGTACGAGTTTGTTGGTTTCAAGATAGCCCTACCCGTAGCGATCCACTGCTTCCACCCCTATTGTGCCGCCCGCGTGAAATTTTTGTATGCAAGCTCAATGTGCTATGATGTTGTATATGATTGTGTCAACTATATAAGTTTGTACCAAGCATCAGCAATGCATATGGCTGAAAGATGTATGCACGAGCATCGACCAATCAGTTTCTCTCTCTCTCCCTCTAACAAGTGGGGGGGCTGCATTATTTCTTCCCTCGTGACAGCTTTTAATTAGGTTTCACTGGACTCTACATTTTTTCTCAACTTAAAATTTGAGTTCAGTGACATTAAAAAAATGTACACAAGCCTTGTTTGGGCCATTTCAGGCGTCGTTGAATGTGGGAGTACATACGTAAAGTTGTATTGTACTACACAGGCCTTGTTCGTTGAACATCAGCAATGCAACTGGGCCGAAAGACACGTGCTAGCCCAGGTTTTCTTTTGAACTAAAATAAGTGCAGCCCAGCCTATGGTTTTTTTATTAAAAAAATGCACAACTCAGTTCTATTTTTATACAAGAATGCCAAGCCCAACATAAAGTTTTTCAATAAAATTCCTAGCTCAGAATTAATTTGTTATAGGAAATGCTCTGTCCAGACCAACATGTTTTTCCATGCATCCCAGAAAATGGGTCTATTTCTACTAAAAGCAAATGGGTTGTAAACTAATAGATATAATAAATGGGCTGCATGTCCGCAATATTATTTTTTCACCCATCCCAGTAAATAGGTGTATTCGAACAAATAATCAAATGGGCCGTAGATTCTCAGAAATAGTAAATAAGCTATTATTTTTTCACCCAGCCCAGGAAATCGATGTATTGGATAACAAAATCAAATGGGATGTAAAAACTAAATAAATGGGCTGCATGTCCGCAAGAGCTTTCAAAGCTGACTTTGTTGGCCCACACCGAGGAGTTCTCAAAAAAAATCCCACGAGGACGAAGCCTGCGCAAGGCGTTGTCCATTTAGTCAACAAAATGATTTAATGGTCAAAAAAAAGTCAACAAACTTTTCTGACAATTGTAGCCGTTGGATTGACATCCGACGGCCATCCTGCTTCTTCAATCTCTGATCTTGTTGCTCCAGCGGCCAAAAGCCCAAAACCATCGCCAGCGGGAGCGCCTGCTTCTGCCTCCCGTGGCCGGCTGTGCTGCCGCACATGCCTTGCCGCCCCACCCTACTCCCACCGGTGGCCAGGTCATACCTGTACTCACCCACACCTTCTGTTATTCTCCGACGACGGTAGCCTCACACCGCAGCCGAACCAGTCAACCCTCGTACTCCCCTCCCCGTGGGCATCCACTATCGAGTCTTCCCCGGCTCTGGGTCGTTCCCACCCTTAGCCTAGCCGTCGTCCACCGCGTTGGTGCTCTCGGCATGGCATCATCAACGCGGTCAATGAACGACAGCCATCGGAAGGGGACTGTATGTGGAGAGGCAGACAACCGAGACCCACGAGGTCCATGGTCGCACGCCCCGAAGTGCCTCTTATCACGCGCAAAAAAAATGATTCCTCCCCCTGACAGCTTGGACCCACCAGCTACATCTTCGCACGCAAAGAAGTGCCTCCTTATTACGCGCAAAAAAATGACTTGTCCCCCCTGACATCCGGGACCCACCAGCTACATCTTCGCACACAAGGAAGTACCTCCTTATTATGCAAAAAATACATGATTCCGCCCCCTGACAGCTGGGACCCACCAGCTATATCTTTGCACAGAAGGAAGTGCCTCCTTATTAAGCGAAAAAAAGATTCCTCCCAATGACAACTGGGACCCACCGGATTTGGAGGCTAACTTGTGGGCCTACTAAGTTGACGCGTACGTAGGGCTTTGTCAATTTAGTCAACAAACGATTGTAGCAGCGGTGACTGTTCAATGTTAATCCAATGGCCGTGATGCTTCTTCAATCTCTGATCTTCTTGCTCCAGCCGCCCAAACCAGCGCCGGCGGGACCGCCTGCTCCTGCCTCCCGTAGCCGGCTGTGCTGCCGCACAGGCCTCACCGCCCCACCCTACTTCCACCGCTGGCCAGGCCTTCCCTCTACTCAACCACATCCCCTGTTATTCTCCGACGATGGCAGCCTCACACCGCAGCCGAACCAGTCAACCCTCGTACTCCCCTCCGCGTGGGCATCCACTGCCATGTCTTCCCCAGCTCCACATCGTTCCCTTCCTAGGCCTCGCCGTCGTCCACCGCCTTGGTGTTCTCGGCGCGGCATAGTCAACGTGGTTAATGAACGGCAGCCATCAGAAGAGGACTGTATGCGGTGAGGCTGACAACTGGACCCACCAGATACATCTTCGCACGCAAGGAAGTGCCTCCTTATTATGCGCAAAAAATGATTCCCCCCTTATAGCTGGGACCCAGCTGTTATGTCTTCGCACGCAAGGAAGTGCCTCCTTATCCTCCCTGACAGCTGGGACCCACCCAGTCGAAGCGTACGTAGCGTTGTCTGTCTGGACGCGAACGTGTATGTACATACTGGTCAATCGGTCTCTCTGCAATGATGAACGATGGGCGTGTAAGGAGCGGCACGTGTCGTAGTAGAGCCCCCGACGTAGCAATTCAAGCAGCCCCGTCTAAATCATGTACATGTACGTACAGCCACACGGCAAAAAATATGGGCACGTACGCACATATATACGGGCGGGGTCTCGAACGCGCACTCGCGCATACGTATAGCCAGGGCTCATGTACATGGAGAGGCAACGGACGGCAGCAACGGCATCATGTTCATCGGCAGCCAACCGACTGGGTCACAACAGAGGAAACAGCGTCGTGTTCATCGGGAGCCAAGCGACTGGGTTGGAACACGTCCTGTTCATCGGGGGCCAACTGGCTTGGACGAAACAGCCGAAACGGGGTGCTGTTCATCGACCCCCCACCGGCTGGGTGTCTCGCGTACCACAAAACAAAGGAAACGACCTTCTGTTCGAGCGCCTACGGTCGAAATGGGGTCCTGTTCATCAGCTGGGGGTCTGGCGTACTGCAAAACGGAGGAAACGGACTTCTGTTCGAGCGCCTAAGGTCGAAACGGGGTCCTGTTGATCAGGAGGGGTGTGGCGTACCGCAAAACGGAGGAAACGGACTTCTCCCCAACTGCCTACGGTCGAAACAAGGCTCCTGTTCATCGGGAGGGGTGTGGCGTATCGCAAAACGGGACTCCATGGGCTACTGTTCATCCACGGTCGACCTCCTCCAGCCTCCACCAGCTACTGTTCATCCACCGTCGACTTCCTCCAGCCTCCACCGGCTACTGTTCATCCAGCCTCCACGGGGTCCTGTTCATCCACCCCCAACCGGCTGGCTTTCTCGGGGTCCTGTTCATCCAGCGCCAACCACCTTCACACGGCTAGGGTACTGTTCATCCACAGCCAACCCACCGGCTGGGGTGGGGCGTACGAGCGGGCGGCAGCAACGGGAACTGTTCATCCACAGCCAACCAACCGGCTAGGTCAACTCACCACGTCTCGCGCAAAGGGCTCGATCGATGCGTCTCGACTCGTTCTACGTATCGCGCGCGCGGTAGCAACGGGCACTGTTCATCGAGAGGCAACCCAACCGGCTACGTCTCACACGTACGGGGGCTCGACCGGCTTCAGTTAGCAGTGAAGGAATCGCTCGGGTTTAGTTAGCAGTAAAGGAATCGCTCGGGTTCAGTTAGCAGCGAAGGGATCAATCGGCTTCAGTACGTAGCTAGTGCGATCGCTCGGGTTCAGTAAGCGAACGCCTCGCTCGGGTTCAGTTAGCGAACGCCTCGCACAAACGCACGCGTACGAGAGAAATGCGCAAACCACACTGCATCGCTCGGCCCCGACCACCCACCGTAACCGGGAATTCCCCGAAAATTTCCTCGGCCTCACTTCTACCACAATTTTTTACATCATGGACGGCCCAAAGAATGTCATGCGGCTGCGTCTCCGGCCCGCCCAGGACGAAACGCCCATTTTTTGTCATAGAAGTAGGAGCCCACCACATCTATGATGATACGTGTTTTTGTCACAATTATTGTCATAGAAGTGTGACAACCATGACAGAAAAAGTTTTCGTTCGGGCCATAATGTCACGGATATGTCTTTTTTTTGTAGTGCTTTGCCGATCACTTGGACAGGGGTTTCCGCCCTCCGGGTTCCAAATTCTTCCGTGAGATCCTTCATTACTTCGATATCAGGCCACAAGACCTCGCCCCCAACTCAGTTCTCAACTTAAGCATCTTCCAAGTCTTCTGTGAAGTATATCTTCAGATCGAGCCAACTGTCAGTCTTTTCCAAGAGTTATTTTATTGCAACCGCCAGACTGAGTACAAAGGAGGGCTGAGTCTGGAGTGTGGAGGAGTCACGATTCAGCGAAGAAGGAACTCTGCATTCCCTGACATGGCACTGGCGAGTCATCCCAAAATCTGGCACAAAACTTGGTTTTACTGCAAGGACACATCTCCGGATCAACAACATCAATTGCCGGGTTATGGACCAGAATGGCTTGACGCCGCAAAGAACTTTCTGGCTTATGAGTCTATAGAAGAGAGGAAAGCACTGGAGCCCTTGTACTCCAAAATTAATGCTTTGATCGCTCATGGTCTCTCTGGGGTCGATCTGACCCGGTGCTGGATGACCTGGCAGATTCAGTCCCTCAGTCTCAGGGGCCGACTCATGCATGAATACACGGGCAAGTCGGACGACGACTTGCGCTTTAATGAGCATAACTTGTCCTCCAGTGACCTAATGAAGGCCATCAAGAAACTTCTTGGTGAGACTCGCGGCAAGATCGCAATTGTGGGCCTTGCCCCCTTCTTCGCCGGCAACCCGACTCCCGATGAAGTCGCCTTTTCATTTCCACACTTAAGTACTTGTGCAATTTTATTCTTGCTTTATCTGATATGCCAGCTCATACTTCCTTAGGAGAACTCTGAGTGGTGGAAAACAGGGCCTGAAACCCCCACTCCACCTAAGGACCGGAACCAAGAAGAGGTGGAAGAAGATGAAGATGATGAGGTAGAACTTGACTCCCTTGGTGGCCTTCATAATGAACTTACTGACGCCAACACTTCTCAGGAACAGGCTGAGACCAGTAGAGTCGGCGAAGCAGAGGTAAACCCCTCTACTACTGATTTCGAAACACATGGTCAAAGAAGAACCCGACAGGCGGTCCGTAAGGTACCCTTCTCACATCCAGCAGCTTACTTAGACAGAACCTTATCTTTGAAGAAAACGCAGCATGCCGAGAGCCTAAAGCGGAAGACCCGGAGCAGCTTGGGCGAGCTTTCTGATGGTCTTTCGTATGAGAGATATCCACGCCGAGCTCGTCTTCAAGTGCCAACAAGCCCTACCCTTAGTCATTCACAAGTCGACACTTTTAAGCAGCCGTTCGATCATGCTGACTCGGCTTATCAAACTTCTCCTTCGTCCAATGAGTCAAGCGCCAACCAATTGCTGGCTTTCACCATCAACCGTGGGTAAGTTTTTATAAGAATCTTGTCAACTCATAACATATTCCCTTTATTCACTGATCACCATATTTTCGTTGATCCAGAGCCAAAGCCTTTGTCAAGAAGAAGGCCGGTGATCCATCTACCACTGCCACAAATACTGAGATGGAAATCCCATCCCATGATGCCGTGGCAACTGACCCAACAACTCAAAATGAGCCGGCTGCTCAAGATGAGCTGGCACAACAAAACAACATGGCTGATCATGATGAAATGGCGGGTCAGAATGATCAAATGGATCAAGACCAAGTTCCCCCTGAATGTACTGATGTGGAAAGGTAGAGAAATGACCCGGCTGCAGAAGAGGTGGTCAAGATGGCATAGGACGACATGGTGGTTACTGGTGAACATCGTGGCCCAGCTCCTAAATCTTCGACTGCTTTGACGAAGATTGTCGCCAAGGGTGAGTCCCCAAGCCGGGAAAGAGGTAAGACTGACATTCACTTCCAGTAATTGGAAGACCTGGACATGAACTCCCTTCACCAAGGTTATTTAACCCGGCTATCTGAGAGCCGGGAAACTGAAAGTGCCATGGTTAATCTTCTGAAGAGAAAATATGAGGTATAATTGTTGTCCCCTTTCTTATATACTTGTGTAGCCCCCAAGTCTTAAGCTTGGAAATGCAATGATAACTTAGGACTTGTCTAAATTAGGGTCGTTAAAAGATCCAGGTCTTAGCTATAGCCCCCAAGTGCCAGGTCACATTTTGATAGTGTGTTGGGACTTGTCCTTGCAAGATTGGTAGGAGCAATATGTAGCCCTCAAGGGCCGGCTCATCATTATGTGATGGGCCGGGTCTTCAATTGAATCTAACCACTCAGTTAAACTGCTGAATCTTGTAGCCCTCATGTGCCGGGTCAATCGCCTGCGGCAACTCGGGTCTTTATAAATTGCCGTAACTTTGAATTCAGTAATGTAGCCCCCAAGTGCCGGGTTGCCGGCCTGCGGTGACATGGGACTTTATTTGGACAGAGTATAAACCATGTGTTGTTCTTGCAGGAAATGCTAAGCCAAGCTGACTCAAAGATTGCCGACTTGACGAAGGAGGTGAAGACTGAGAAAAGGTTGCGAGAGACGGCTGAAAAGCTATCTTCCGACTTTCAAGAATCACTGTTAAAGTGCACAGATACCTTGGAGAAGACCAAGACTGCTTTTGCTGACGAAAAAGCCGCCTTACAGAAACGTGCAGAAGAGGCCGAGTCGCAACTTGAGCTGATGAAGCAAGAGCTCACCTCCCTGAAAGATCACATCACCCAGATGTGCATAGCTATCTTTGGTAAGTGTGCTCTTTCCCTTTTATCAACTCACCACTTTATCAACTCGCCCCTAATGTTTGTCATGTTTATTGACAGGTAAAAGAAGCCATAATGTGATGGGGCTTCCACTAGTCAAACTTCAAGCCATCTATAAGTTTCTGGAGCAGTTGTATGTGGGAGGAGCATATTGCATAATGGAAGTGAAGAACGCAAAGGCTCCACTACAGAGGATCATGGATATGCTCAAGGAATTTTCTACGATCCCAGAGTGGATCCATGAATTGAAGAAGTCGGCTTGCAGGCAAGGGGTAATGAGTGCACTTGCTTTGGCGAAGGCATACCACCCAGAGATGCAGCCGGCTCTCCTCGCCGACGGGTTCCCAGAGCTTAATGCCGATAACTCTGAATTCTCTGAAGTGGATTACATGCGTTGCGTGCGTGAGACCCGGCATGCAGCTACAAGAGCTGCTGACAACTTGGATCTGAAGAAATTCCAGGTCGGCTATACTGAAGCTGGGAAGCGGATGAGCATACCATAACCGCAACCTTTCAAACTCATCCCTCCATGTAAGCAAGCCTTTGCCTCAGAAACCAGCACTTCTGATGTGATTAGAGAAGATATGGTATTTGAAGCTTTGTCTTCAATTTAGTGGGTGGCAGAAAGCCCCCAGACCGAAGGAGCTGACACTGAGAAAGAGCCGGCGAGCGTCGACCCTGCTACAACCGGAGCAGAAGAGGACCAGGCCCATGCCAACCCGAAAAATCTAACACCCGGGTCTCAGCCATTAACTGTTATTCCGCCGGCATGAATATGTGAAAACAATGTTGATGTGTAACCCAAATGGGGTTTATAATATTTTTTGATCTGAAACTCCGTAGAGCTGCCAATGCCATCGAGCACCTAGTATGTCACTTTGGAACTGATGATGTCTTGTGACAAAAGAAACTTGGCCGTGGTTGCAGTGCAACCCGGAATTTTATGCTTGTATGTGACTTCTCAAGTATTGCTTTGTCCTGGAGATGATTCCTAAGCTGGTGTGCATTGCAACCCGGCTCATATCGTTTGAATAGAAATCATACTTCCTTGGAATATATAATTCGTAGGATAATGTATGAGACCCAGCCTTTCTTAAGAAAAGGCCGGCTTCTGCAAAAAAGAGAGGATATATACTGATAATAATTTGAAGACAAGTTAGAATTTGAAGTACTTGATAAAAGAAAAGACACAATATATAGTAAAGTAAACTTTAAATGAAAAAGCTAGCTTTCGAGGCTCGAGTCTGAAATTTGCTTTCCTGTGGAAGCAGGCTTTGTAGCCTCTTTTGGTTTGTCCTAGCTATCTGTAAACCGGTTCTCACGTGACTTAAGCCGGTGTTTTAACTTTGATGAGTTTAGGGTCAACACTGTCCCTAATAGGCATCAATGTGATTGACTCATCAAATGTATAACTGGGTCACCTTGTTGTGAGTAACATCAAGCTGATAGGCAGGTATAACCAAGTATTATGATGGCATATGCCAGGTTAAAAGGGTTGTTAATAGCTAAACTCGATGAGTTGGAAGCCCCCAAGTAACCAATGATCAAAAAATAAAGACTCAACACACAACTTTTGAGGTAAAACGACAAACTCCAGGGTCCAGAGATGCCGGCTTTATTTCATTGATTATCATATGTATATACATGAGAAAAACTGAAAATACAACTAAGTACTTTTAAGTATAATATGGTCGAAGATGTGCAATGTTCCAGGGCCGGGTGCCCTCCTCTTTAGAGGTACGTGACTTATTTGCTTCACGTATGTCAACAAGGTAATATGACCCATTGCTGAGATTCTTGCTGATGATGAAGGGCCCTTCCCAAGGAGGGGAGAGCTTATGCATCCTTGTCTGGTCTTGTATCAGGCGGAGCACTAAGTCACCCTACTGAAAGGTATGGCTTCGGACTCTACGGCTATGATAGTGTCACAGCCCTAGAATATTGAGTGTAATTAGTTGCATTTAGAATAATCCCATGTTTAAATTAAAAGGAAATTTGAAATGGGGATGATCAAACCCTAGCACCAAACAAAATCAACTAGGTTCTAATAAAATCTTTTCAATGAACCCAAAATGCCCTTCAAAAATGTTCATGATTTAGGGGAAAAGGTGTAAACCCTAACCATAAATGGCGCACATTTTTATAGGATATTTATGGCCTTTCAATTAATCCATTACTTATTTGAATTGGGGCTATAAATTCTTATAAATAACCTTATCGCTCCAATAATTCTGAAAGTTTTTGTGTGGCACTGGTTTAATCCTTTTAGTCCACATAATAAATTCTAGTAGCAACAAAAATGGTTTGGTTTGAAAACCAAAATCAAAACAAACTGAATAAATAGAAAACAGAAACATAAAATAGAAAAGAGAGACAGATAAGCTTACCTGGCCCAGCAACCGGCCTAGTCCACCAGAGCCCAGGCGCCAGTCGTCTTCTTCCTTTGCCAGGAGGACGACAGCGTGTCGCACGCACAGGAGGCGAAGCCATCTCCTGCTTGCCACCTCCCGGCCATCCCCGAGCCTATTCTCTTGCCTGGAGACGCCCTAGAACCCCCTCTCACTTCTCCACTCCTCTCTGGCTCTCTCCCTCTCCTCTAGCGCAGAATCCGAGCACCCCCGAGAGCAACAGCCGGCCGCCGCAGCTCGCCCGCGTGCCCACCGTTGACGTAGCGCCGCTACATAGTGTCCCCGAGCTCCGTCATGACGCGAAGCATCTTCACGCATACAGACACGTCCAGAAGATCTCTGAGATGATGCCATCGCCACCTTCTTCTCCGCCTCGGCCGCTACCTGTCTTCGGCCGATTCGTCGCCTTCAGTGGCCCCCCGGATACCCCGAGCTGCTCTACGCACCCGCTGTGAGGCCCTGCTCTTTTCCCCCATGTCCTCGCCGTCTATTTCATCTCGTAGCGCCGTTCCCAGAGATCTCGAGCGCCGCAGTCCACCATGGCCGGCGAAGTCGAGGCCTCCGTGCTCTTCTGGACCAGCCAGTGAGTCCCGCATTCTCTGGGAACACCCAGGATCCCAGCGCACAAGCCAGCGCATTGTTTAGGCGCTCTAGCACTGTGCCCGCTTGTGGCGCCCCGCCTGAATACCACTGTAGCCAGACGGTCGCCGCACACGCCAGCCCAGGAAGTCACACTGGCATGCGCTTTTACAACAAGTATCATGAACACAGGCATTTCTATTAATGGATATATAAGTCATTACATGGTATCTTACAAAGGTGATGGCAGCGGAAAAGCTCTATCTAAGGCAGCATGGTCTTGGTGCGGCTCCAATCCACACGAATCTGAATGGGTTACTCTTCTAGCCCGCGAACACTCCGGCTTCTCGTTAGTGGACGTCCAATCCTTAGGTGAACCTGGCCACATTGAAGGCCACTGAGTACTTTTGAATGAACTCGCAAGCAAACCAAATAACATATACACCAAGCAATGCAATCCATGGCATTCAAGCATGCATTTATTATTAGAGCGATGTTTTCTATCATGGCATAGCACATCTGTTTAGCAATATAATTATTAAAATAAATCCAGTGAGGTAAAGCATAATGATAAATGCAATTGATCAAGTTCATTTACAGGATCCTTCCAGACCCAAGTCCTTACGGTCATCCGACCATCTCTCTCGTAGCCATCCCAGGGCTAACATCTCATAATCCTGTCATCATCTGATGTCCATGCATCTGTGTTGTACATCTGACAAAGCTTACCTTATCTAGTTCATTCTTAGCAATCATTCGGTTAACTCCTCCATACTCGACACAGTCCAAATAGTGTGACCTAATACAAACTGTGTCCCATGATCGAGGATGCGGCAATTCGAATAGATTTACACTCTGCAGAGGTTGTGCACTTTAACCACACTATGGAGCTCCTGGCCTCGTACCTTAGTACCTGTTCCCATTCGGGTGGACCGGTGCTGCTCCAACAAAACTTGTTTATTGTCTGGCACTCTTATGGCCCCACCGACAATCATACCCCTTCCGGGTCACATCCTGGGTGGCCCCTGTGTCACTCCTGACACCTGCCACCGTCATGGCCAAACTAAACTGTCCCAAACGGGGACCTCTGCACATAAAACTAAACTGGGCTCACAGGATTATCTCCGCCTACCGGGACAGGGTAGCACGCACGCATAATCCCACTCTTTGCTGGTACCGATAAAAGGCAAGATAATAGACCAAGCTAGGGCCTTCTAAAAGCACATTTGCTCCCTTGGTGGTTTCGGTAATTTATGCCAACATACATGGTGTTGGACTAATGTTTCTATCTAGTAAATTTCAGATAAGTTCAGCATTGGCATGGCAAGGACTAGGAATGTGGACCCTTCAAAATGCTAAGGACATGAATTGCCAAAAGCTCAAGACTCTACATTTTTGGTTTAGTGATCCAAGATCACATTGAGTCCATAGGAAAGCCAATACTATTAAAAGCGGATGAGGTTTTGATAATGATCTATTTGCTCAAGTGCTCAATGATATTGCTCCAAAATCCTCAGCCACTTCCTTCATCCAAATATGTCCAAGCCCTACATTCCAACTCGGCCCCACCGAAATTTCCTATCCGGAGCCACCGAGTTCATTTGGACTTAGCCACTGCCAAACCCTAACAAATCGGATCCACCGATATGGATTTCGGTCCCACCGAGATGGCCTTGCCAACTCTCTATTACTTGTTGCAATTATTTTGGTCCCACTAAGAATTGCAATCGGTACCACCGAGATGGCTTGCCAACTCGCTGTTGCCTTATTGCTTCACTTCGGTCCCACCGAGATGATGCAATCGGTGCCACCGAGACGAGGTTTGCCCTAGCCATTGCACATCGGTCCCTCCGAGATGTTCCATCTGGTCCCACCGAAACTTCAAACGTTCATATATTTGCTCAAGTCGGTCTCACCGAGATTCTTGTTTCGATCCCACCGATTTTGGTCAAATGTGTGTAACGGTTGAATTTTGTGTGGAGGCTATATATACCCCTCCACCCCCTCTCCCAAGGAAGAGAGCCATTAGAACATGCCTATACTTCCACCATACATTTTCTGAGAGAGAACCACCTACTCATGTGTTGAGATCAAGACATTCCAATCCAACCATTTGAACCTTGATTTCTAGCCTTTCCCAAGTTGCTTTCCACTCAAATCTTTCTTCCACTATAGCCAAATCTGCGAGGAAGTTCTTGAGTGTTGGGGATACTGTCATTTGAAGCACAAGAGCAAGGAGTTCATCATCAACAGACCATCTATTACCTTTTGGAGAGTGGTGTCTCCTAGATTGGTTAGGTGTCACTTGGGAGCCTCCAAGATCATGTGGAGTTGAACCAAGGAGTTTGTAAGGGCAAGGAGAACGCCTACTTCGTGAAGATCTACCCCGAGTGAGGCTAGTCCTTCGTGGACGTAAGCCATGGTAGAATAGGCAAGGTTGCTTCTTCGTGGACCCTTTGTGGGTGGAGCCCTCCGTGGACTCGCGCAGCCGTTACCCTCCGTGGGTTGAAGCCTCCATCAACGTGGACGTACGATAGCACCACCTATCGGAACCACGCCAAAAACCACCGTGTCTTCATTGCGTTTGATCTGCCATACTCTACCCCTTTACTTTCCGTACACTTGCATGCTTTACTATTTCCGCTGCTCAATCTCTAGACTTGCATGTGTAGAAAGTTTTGGTGTTATCTTAACTTGTGCCAAAATCTGCTAAGTTCCAAGAGAAACTAAAAAATGCACCTTTGGTTGGTTAAGTGTCTATTCACCCCCCCTCTAGACCTATCTCCTTGATCCCACAATTGGTATCAGAGCTTTGGTCTCCATAGCTTTGGTTTAATCACCATTGGAGGGAGATGGATGTGTCTACTTTGGGGATTCTTAGACGTAGAGTGCCTATTCTCAGTGGGGAGTATTACAACGTTTGGAAGAATGAGATGCTTGATAACTTTGATGAATTTAACTTGAGCAAGTATATTCATAATCCTTATGTGCCTCCTATTGATCCCTTGCATCCTACTCATGAAGAGGAAATTGACATGCTTCGTAATCTTAGAACCGTCAATCTTATCATTAGAGGATTACCTAAAGTTGTGCTTCGTTGTATGCAAAACTTTGGATGTGCTTATACCCTATGGCATGACTTGGAAAAGTGATATCCCGATTACTCTTTAAAGAATCTTGATGAGATTCTTCATAAGATTATTGCTTTTCACAAGATGAGTCCTAATGATCCTAACTTTGATGATTGCTTGTTTGAGCTTCGTGATCTTATGCGTGCTAAAGGAGATGTTGGAACTATTAGTAACATTATCACAGAAGCTATTAGAATTCATAAACTTGAACATTGTCATGATCATGAAACTAATGAATTCATTGCCCTAGGTGATGATCATATACATGTTGATGACGATGATGTTGAGCATGGCTATTATGATGAAGACGAAGATTTTTATATGGAATTTGAGAAGACCATGAGGAATCTTAGTCTTATGGCAAATCTTTGAGATTACATGGCCGGAGGAAAAGAGTGGATTCTTGATAGTGGATGTACCGATCACATGACCGGAGATAGAGACATGTTTCGTGAGCTTGCTAAAAATGATGGTCCACGCAAGTATGTGACTTTTGGAGACAACTCCAAGGGTAAGGTACTTGGCCTTGGTAAGGTGGCCATATCCAATGATAGTTCCATACAAAATGTTATGCTTGTTGAATCACTTGGCTACAATCTTCTTTCCGTATCTAGACTAGCCGACTTTGGTTTCAATGTTCTATTTACCGAAGTAGATTTCCAAGTGTTTCGTCGAGATAATCATAATATGGTCTTTACCGGCATTCGTAGAGGTCATCTATACATTGTTGATTTCACTAAGAGAGCTCAACCTCACACATGTTTAATTGCTAAATCATCTAAAGGTTGGTTATGGCATAGGAGACTTGGACATGTTGGCATGCGTAACCTTGATAAACTTGTTAAAGGAGATCACATTCTTGTGTGAAAGATATTATATTTGACAAGGATCGACTTTGTAGTGCTTGTCAAGCAGGAAAACAAGTTGGAGGAAAACATCCCATGAAGAACATTATGACCACGAGGAGACCACTCGAGCTACTCCATACGGATCTTTTTGGTCTCAACTCCTATAAGAGTCTTGGTGGTAACTCTTTCGGTTTGGTCATTGTTGATGATTTTTCCAGATTTACGTGGGTGTTCTTTCTCGATGACAAATCGCAGGTACAAAAGATCTTCAAGAACTTCACAAGAAAGACCCAAAATCAATTTGAAGTGAAGATCAAGAAGGTTCGGAGTGACAATGGAACGGAGTTCAAGAACGCAAATGTGGACACCTTTCTTGATGAGGAGGGTATTTCACATGAGTTCTCGGCTACGTACACACCTCAACAAAATGGAGTTGTTGAGAGGAAGAATCGGACTCTTATTGAGATGGCAAGAAAAATGCTTGATGAATACAAGACGCCAAAACACTTTTGGGCGGAAGCGGTTGAAACAGCTTGTCATGCAACAAACCGACTCTACCTCCACAAGCTTCTTGGAAAAACGGCGTATGAACTGCTCACCGGTAACAAACCACAAGTTGGATACTTTCGAGTATTTTGCTCAAAATGTTACATTCTTGATAAGCATCGTCGTTCAAAGTTTGCTCCTAAATCTCATGAAGGTTTTCTACTTGGTTATGGATCGAACTCTCACACTTACCGTGTCTACAACAACTTCACTCGAAAAGTTGAAGAGACGGTAGATGTGAAGTTTGATGAGACTAACGGCTCGCAAGTCGAGCAATTGCCAATTGATGTAGGAGATCAAGAACCATCGGATGCAATCCAAGACTTATCCATTGGCAAGATTCGCCCCGTGGAAGTAAAGGAGAGTACCTCATCTATTCAAGTGGAAGCCCCAACTTCACATCATGGTGAACAACAAGATGATATGGAGGCATCCACAAGTGGAACACGTCAAGATGATGGGAATGAGGAAGTGGGACAAGATGATGCACCTCAACCTCCTTCTCCACCACCTCAAGCAAACGACAACAACAACGATGAGGAAGACAATGATGATGATGAGGAAGCCTCACCACAACCCAAGCAAAAGCTACCTCGAGTTAGAGCAAGGATCGACAAGAATCATCCCGTTGAACAAATACTTGGAGATATCCAATCCGGGAGAATCACTCGCTCTAAATCTCGTTTAGCTAACTTTTGTGAGCATTACTCATTCATCTCTAGTGTTGAACCTTTGAAGGTAGAAGAAGCTCTTGAGGACCCCGATTGGGTGAATGCAATGCATGAGGAGCTACACAACTTTGAGAGGAACCAAGTTTGGACATTGGTTTTGAAGCCTAAAGATGAGCAAAACATCATCGGAACCAAATGGGTGTTTCGGAATAAGCAAGATGAAGATGGACAAGTTGTACGCAACAAGGCTCGTCTCGTAGCACAAGGTTATACACAAATCGAAGGTATGGACTATGGTGAGACCTATGCCCCCGTTGCTAGACTTGAGTCCATTCGCATTTTACTTGCTTATGCCAATCACCATGATATCACTCTTTACCAAATGGATATTAAAAGTGCTTTCTTAAATGGTGAAATTGAGGAGGAAGTGTATGGCAAACAACCTCCCGGCTTTGTTAATCCCAAGAAACCTAATCATGTCTACAAACTTCGTAAAGCTCTTTATGGTCTTAAACAAGCTCCTAGAGCTTGGTACAAATGCTTGACAAAGTTTCTTCTTGAAAAATGTTTTGAGATTGGGAAGATTGATTCAACCTTGTTCACTAAGAGGGTTAAAGGAGAATTATTTGTTTGCCAAATTTATGTTGATGATATTATCTTTGGATCTACTAACCCCTCTTTTAGTGAAAAGTTTGGAAGGTTGATGTTGGAAAAGTATGAGATGTCTATGATGTGTGAACTCAAATTCTTTCTTGGTTTGCAAATCAAGCAAACTAAGGAGGGCACCTTTGTTTCTCAAACAAAGTATACCAAGGACTTATTCAAGAAGTTCAACATGCAAGAAAGTAAAGGTATGAAAACCCCCATGCCCAAGAGTGGACATCTTGACTTGACCAAGGATGGCAAACCGGTTGATCAAAAGGTTTATCGATCTATGATTGGTTCATTGCTATATCTATGTGCCTCCCATCCCGGCATTATGCTAAGTGTGTGCATGCGTGCACGGTACCAAGCGGCACCAAAAGAGTGCCACCTTAAGGCGGTGAAAAGAATTGTGAGATACTTGTTATATACACCAAACTTTGGCATATGGTATCCCAAAGGATCTTCTTTTAATCTTGTTGGCTATTCCGATTCGGATTATGCCGGAGACAAGGTTGATAGAAAATCCACTTCGGGTACATGTCAATTTCTTGGTAGATCTCTTGTGTCTTGGTCCTCCAAGAAACAAAACTCGGTATCTCAATCTACCGCCAAAGCGGAATACATTGCAGCGGGATCATGTTGTGCTCAATTACTATGGATGACTCAAACTCTTAAAGATTATGGTGTGCATGTGAGACATGTACCATTAATATGTGACAATGAGAGTGCTATTAAGATTGCACACAATCCCGTGCAACATTCTTGAACTAAGCATATTGAGGTTCGTCATCATTTCATTCGAGACCATGTTGAGAAAGGTGGCATTGACCGTAAACATGTTCGAACCAACAAGCAATTGTCGGACATCTTTACCAAACCTCTTGATGAAAAGGTGTTTTGTCACTTGAGGAGTGAGTTGAACATCATTGATGCTTCAAATGTGAACTAGAGGTTCACTTGGATGCATACAAGGGCATGAGCATTCTTGACTAACCCATGATACTTCCATGATCATATTATATCTTGGACATTTTGCTCCCTTGTATTGTATCTAACCTTTTGTAGGTACTTGGACAAGCTTCATATCACAAGATTGCATCTCACTCTTATCTTGAGCAATCTTGTATAACTCAAGTATCAACAATTGTTGGTGGAACAAGGAACAAG
This sequence comes from Elymus sibiricus, assembly GCA_039707655.1. Lineage (NCBI taxonomy): Eukaryota > Viridiplantae > Streptophyta > Magnoliopsida > Poales > Poaceae > Elymus > Elymus sibiricus. The sequence continues at coordinate 156,338,099 of CM077668.1, forward strand.
ACAACCTAAACATATCCTTTGACAACTTTTGAGATATGCTTCATTCTTGTCATTTTGGATATACATGTTGTTCCTTGCAAATCTAACCCATGTAGGAAGATGAACTACAAATGATAGGATCGCTCCCAACTTCAACTCATGAGCATCCACTTCAAGTTCAACCACATGATGGACATCACCACCAAATCCCAATGTAAGTTCTCACATTTTAGAGAAGCTTTACTCAAAGTCATGAGCCAAAGCAACTCAACAAGATGTGAATACATTGAAATGCTTAAAGGAAAAATGGCAACCCCATTTTGAGCTTAAACGACGAGTGTGACCTATGATCAAGTGTTCTCACTTGACTCCTAAGTCAATATACTCTAACATAGGTGACCTAGTCACCGACCCCTCTAGATGAATTTCTCTAGTGTTTCGTTTGCATTTCTGTTTTTGCTAGGGTGTTTCCTCTTTATTAAAAGAAACTTCATCTAGATGTTTCTTTGTTTCTTTATTTCCTTTCTATGTTTCTTTTTTTTTTTGGCTAGACTCGCAGCTAATTCATTGCAAATCTTTGTGAGAATTCCTTTGCCTAGTGAGCTGAGTTGACAGATGTTTCTCTGCACCAAACTCGGTTCCACCGAATTGATTCAATTTGGAGTCACCGACTTTGCTGCTCTAAGGAGATTTCTGTCAAATATTTTCTGAGTCCTTCTGATCCAGCTCCACTCAATGATTCTTATCCTCTACTTGCATCTAGAGCTACTCAGTGGCTAGATGTGTTTCTCAAGGACCAAACTCACTTGACCAATAATCTTGAAGTCCCTTCTTGGAAATTGATGTCAAAGGGGGAGAGAGAAATACATCAAAGCTTATTTTCTTTGTAAAAAGGAGAGAGAGATGCATCTTACAAGAGGAGAGAATGTTACATGTTTCTAAGAGGGGAGAAGCATGATTAGTTTGTTCTTTTGTTGCTTTAATTTTCTCACCCTACCTGCTCTCAATATCCAATGTCAGATTCAGGGGGAGAGGAAGTTATTTAAGGGGAGACAGTTTTTTTGGGGGACATGTCTGCTTCAAAGAAGTACTCACCAAGTGATACTCTCTTCCACATGTCATCCCAATCTTGGTTTCTTGATTGATCTTGTGTCTTTTCTTGAAGAAATTATCTTGTGTTATCTAACCCTGTTTTCTCGAGTGTATTTCTTCAGGTACTTGATCAAGAACTTTGAGGTAAGTATATGCATCACACTCATGAGCATCCTGACTTCTTGTTTTGCACATATTGTTTGCAAGAAGATAATCATGAACATGTGGATACCTAAATGTCATATCTGTTGCTCTGATGCATATAGCCAAGATACATGTTACATGTGTATGACTTTCACTTTGTGTTTCTACTCTTCATAAGCTACTATCATTTACTAGATGCACATCGTTAGGGGGAACTTATACATGTTACATGTTTTTCTTCAAAGCTTTAGTTCATTCTCATTTACATCTTCACTTGAAGCTTTGATGTATGTTGTCATCAATTACCAAAAAGGGGGAGATTGAAAGCACATTTGCTCCCTTCGAGGTTTTAGTAATTTATGCCAACATACATGGTGTTGGACTAATGTTTCTATCTAGTAAATTTCAGATAAGTTCAGCATTGGCATGGCAAGGACTAGGAATGTGGACCCTTCAAAATGCTAAGGACATGGATTGGCAAAAGCTCAAGACTCTACATTTTTGGTTTAGTGATCCAAGATCACATTGAGTCCATAGGAAAGCCAATACTATTAAAAGGGGATGAGGTCTTGATAATGATCTATTTGCTCAAGTGCTCAATGATATTGCTCCAAAATCCTCAGCCACTTCCTTTGTCCAAATATGTCCAAACCCTACATTCCAACTCGGCCCCACCGAAATTTCCTATCCGGAGCCACCGAGTTCATTTGGACTTAGCCACTGCCAAACCCTAACAAATCAGATCCACCGATATGGATCTCGGTCCCACCGAGATGGCCTTGCCAACTCTCTGTTACTTGTTGCAATTATTTCGGTCCCACCAAGAATTGCAATCGGTACCACCGAGATGGCTTGCCAACTCTTTGTTGCCTTATTGCTTCACTTCGGTCCCACTGAGATGATGCAATCGGTGCCACCGAGACGAGGTTTTCCCTAGCCATTGCACATCGGTCCCTCCGAGATGTTCCATCCGGTCCCACCGAAACTTCAAACGTTCATATCTTTGCCCAAGTCGGTCTCACCGAGATTCTTGTTTCGGTCCCACCGATTTTGGTCAAATGTGTGTAACGGTTGGATTTTGTGTGGAGGCTATATATACCCCTCCACCCCCTCTCCCAAGGAAGAGAGCCATCAGAACGTGTCTATACTTCCACCATACATTTTCTGAGAGAGAACCACCTACTCATGTGTTGAGATCAAGACATTCCAATCCAACCATTTGAACCTTGATTTCTAGCCTTTCCCAAGTTGCTTTCCACTCAAATCTTTCTTCCACTATAGCCAAATCTGTGAGGAAGTTCTTGAGTGTTGGGGAGACTATCATTTGAACTACAAGAGCAAGGAGTTCATCATCAACACACCGTCTATTACCTTTTGGAGAGTGGTGTCTCCTAGATTGGTTAGGTGTTACTTGGGAGCCTCCAAGATCATGTGGAGTTGAACCAAGGAGTTTGTAAGGGCAAGGAGATCACCTACTTCGTGAAGATCTACCCCGAGTGAGGCTAGTCCTTCATGGACGTAAGCCATGGTGGAATAGGCAAGGTTGCTTCTTCATGGACCCTTTATGGGTGGGGCCCTCCGTGGACTCGCGCAGCCGTTACCCTCCGTGGGTTGAAGCCTCCATCAACGTGGACGTACGATAGCACCACCTATCGGAACCACGCCAAAAACCACCGTGTCTTCATTGCGTTTGATCTTCCATACTCCACCCCTTTACTTTTCGTACACTTGCATGCTTTACTATTTCCGCTGCTCAATATCTAGACTTGCATGTGTAGAAAGTTTTGGTGTTATCTTAACTTGTGCCAAAATCTGCTAAGTTCCAAGAGAAACTAAAAACTGCACCTTTGGTTGGTTAAGTGTCTATTCACCCCCCCCCTAGACCTATCTCCTCGATCCCACACCTTCCCATAAAGGCAAATGTGGTTGCACTAATGAACTCGGTTCGGTGGCACTATGAATCCATCCAGCCGACGGAGGAGGTTGTCATTATTAAGCCACATTCTTTATCATTGCAATAACAGTAACAATGCATGATGTAACAACTATGGGAACATAACAAACTATCTCCATATAATATCACAATGAGTCATTAGTGAAACAATGTTTAAATGACAAGTTTATCACTTTACAAGTTTTAGTTGTAGGTTACGATCATCCGAACCCTTGCATGAAACCGGCAAATAAACCAGTAGCCACCCGAACGGTCTTTACAACTCAGATCTGGGATGTTACTGGAATAACTCAACCCTGGCTCAAGACGGCTGAAATGCAGCTCAGAGCATGAGACGGTGTTGATAAAAATAATGTAGCGGTTCCCTAAGACGGCCGAAGAACAGCTCAGAGCATGGGGTCACCGCTACAAAAAGAAACTCAACAGCTGCCCGAGACGGCCGAAAAGCAGCTCAGAACACGGGACAATTGTTGAAAAGAGAAATATAAAGTCGGCATCCACCCAGGACGGCCGGAAGCAGCTCAGAACACAGGCGTGGTGCTGTCACCAAAGAAAGGTAAGCAAGGGTTCATCAGAATCATCTACAGTTTGCCCTTATGCCTACAAGCATATACATATTAATTTAAACACACAAGAATAACACAGAGCAATGCTTTAGGGCATATATCAGATGGTCGGCTTGCCTGGGAGTGAAGGAATACTCCGGAAAGAGGTGCGATCATCTCGCTGAAAAATTTGCCGGAAAAGATTCTCTCTCGGAGGGGCTGAATATAGGGCAGGGGCAAAATGGTCATTTTTAGAATGTGTCAACATGGTGAAAGTGATACCATCAGAACGGGCTCAATGAATAGAGAACGTGGGCTTTGGAATCACCTGATTCGGAGTTGTGAGCAAAAAGTTATAAGGGTTTTTCTGCCAGGGACCTATCTGTAAGAAAAATAATCACAGAGGGGTCCTTGACAGCACGGCCGGTCGCGCACTCCAGAGAACTGCGCTTTCCCACAGGGAAAATGTAAACGTGACGAGGCGCTTCCACTTATCCACGTTGGACAGCGGCTGCTGTCACCGACACGCGGGGACCGCCGGTGCCCTTTCTCTCTCATGCCCTCCTTCTTCTCCCTCCCGACTGGACAGAGGAGGGGCGAGGCCAGTCGCGCGCCGGCGACGATTCCCGGCGGCTCGGGCCTCCTCCGGCGGCGCTATGGCCACCGGCTTGCTCAGCGGGATGCATCGCATCCATTCAGGTGGGGAACGGTCCGCGGGAGAGGCAGGGTCGAGCGCAGCCTCGAGGCCAGCGGACGGCGGTGATGGGTGATGATGGGCCCACAGCTACGGTGCTCCGGCGGACGAGGGGACGGGCGGGGACCTCCGGTGAGCTTGGGTGGCCATGCCGGAGTGGTCTATGTGGAGAGAGGGGGCGGTGGGCTTGAATTTTTACCGAGGCCGAGCGGCGGCCATGGCGGCGATGGGAGAGAAATCGAGCACTTTGGCTCAACCCATTCGGCCTAGGAGGGAGCAGGGAGGGTTCTGAGAGTGAGGGGAGGGGGTGGTGAGTTCGAAGGGCTCCGGGACGGCCTATATATAGGCGGCCGAGGCAAGCGGATGAGCACGGCCGCCGTGGCATGCCTATCGCCGTCTTGGCGCTTCCAGCGAGGTGGTAGGCGCCCGGTGGTGCCGACCTGTGACGAGCGTCAGAGGGAGGAGATGGCTCAGGGTGGAAGACGCCAACGGGAGAAGAGGACAACAGCGGATCACGGGCGGACAGTGGCCATGGTGGCGCTGCCGTGGCGTGAGGAGGAAGAAAGAGGAAGGGGACGCTACTGGAGAGGGGGTACGTGGACTCCGCGAGGCCGTTAGACATGCTCAGACAAGCGGAGGCCGGCTAGAGGTGACCTCCCCAAGGGGTCCCGTGCACAGAGCGCATGCTTCTACATGCCGTCCGCGTGGTCACCAAGGGATGTCGTGTTCTGGTGCGCGCCTACCGCCCAGACCTTGTCCCATGAATGAGTCAATGACCAGACATATGCTAGGAGTGGCTGGAATCAAATGGACGGCCATGAGCTGAGAGATTTGACCAGAAACTGTTTCTGATCAGAAACTTGGATGGACATTTCTGGAGAAATGGCTGGAGGGTTTGAGCTAGATCTTTGTCACAATGGAATGTGGTAGAAGGATGTAGATGCTGGCAAAATTTGAAGTCATTTGGACCTTGTTTGCATGCATTTCCTTCACAATGCAAAATTTGGTCCATAAACTAGGTTTTGATGCTGTCCTCAAATGGATTAATGAATTTGGCTCAAATTTGGTGGAATGTGATGATTTAGGAGCATAAAGGTACTGGTAAAATTTCATACCATTTGGGTACACCAAAATGGTACTTCCTTCACAGAGCTAGAATCTGGACTGAAGCTAGATGGAATTTTTGGGAGAAAATGGCTAGATAAAATGATATGAATTTTTGCATCCTCACATCATATAGGGAATGTGAGGTCCTAGATTAATTTCAAGAATCATGGAGCAATATTAAATATGGTTGCTTCACAATCTCAAAATGGGTCTAAAAACAAGAACTGGATGATGCTCTCAAACTTTGAACTGTGGAACTTGGGTTCTTGATGGAAATGGTGAAGATATGGATAGTAGAAGCTCCACAAATTATTTGGGATTTTTCCTGGCTACCAAAATGGTAGCTCCTTTGGAAAGTGCCCAAAATGCAATATTGGCTTTAAATAGGAAAATGCAATTTCCCTTATTTAATTATGGCCAATATTTTTATGGGAGCTCAATATGATCACAAAGAATATCTCCACAAGATTTCATGAACTTTGGAGATGGATCGATATTTTTCTGGATTTAATTCCTTTAAACAGCAGAAAAAGGAATTGATTTTAAATGAAAAATATTGCAAATGACTTGGCAATATTTTTACATATCCAGGGTTTATAGATGATAGGGTGATCACTGGGAAAAGTTTGGGAGGCAACAGATCAAAGGAAATTGGGGTTCCTTTGGAACTACAGGAATTAGGGTTTCCCTTCCGGTAACTCGGAAGGTAGGGTTTCGGCGGCAAAATCCTGGGAATATATCTTGGGTGGCCAAGTTGGGTTGGAGAGAATCTCTGGTTGGATAGGAAAGGAAAGGCTAAATGACCATCTTCATATACCCAAGAGCGAGAGAAAATCTGATAACACCCAAAAAAGACGGGAGTCCAATCCCGCGAAGGAAAAAAAACAAGGAGCGAAAACCAGGGTCTCACAAACCTATCCCCTTTAAGAAAATCTCGTCCTCGAGATTTCTGGGTTTACCTTCCGGCGGAGGGGGACATACGTGTGTGCGACTTGGATCCATCAGTTGTCTTGTCTTCGTCGGTTCACTGGCCTTTTAACTACCTCTTCTGATGGCTCAGGTGTTGTCTTTCCACACAGCTACATTGAATCCTTCTCTTTCCTGGCAGATGTACCTTTTGTCCTGGTGGTCTGTTGTCTAGGGTTGGTGGGTAAAGGGTAGTATCGACAAATAGCTTGGTTTCCATGGCCTGGAGCTAGGTGCTTCAGGTTTGGGTGCGATACTCCGTACCCTGACTGTCACGGGTGAGGCATCCTTTCTTGGTGCATGGTATTGCATGCATACATCCACTATTCCTCATGAGTATCTATGGACAATTGTCCCTGTGTCTTGCTCAGGATAAATCCTTAGTCTGGCTATGGGTTCTATATGGGTGCTTTCTTCTGCATTCGGGCTTTGTCCTCAGGGGATCCCCAACTAAAATGTCAGGCATGATCACAAAGTAATCATAGACAGTAATCTCTTATCATGGCATCTATGAACTATCGATGCTGATGTGCATGTGCTTTCAGCTATTCTATCTGAATATCTTGTTTCCATGTGAACTCAGATAGTTACACTTTGTCGCTTGTTGAGATGGCTCTGCCTTATATACCCTCTGTAGTCCTTGTTATGACCACTGAGCTGAACATAGTATGGCTAGCATCCGGTGTATTTTTCGGAGCATAGCCTCTTATCTTTGTTGATGGCCCATGCTCATGAGGAGTACAACATGCTTGCTGCATTGTTGTGGCCGTATATGCAAGAGTCTGACAAGGATTGGCAATATCACCTTGTCTGTGAAGCTTTACTTTTATTGACCGTCACGGAAGTTGTGTATCCGAAACTTCCTTGTTATTGAGGGTTCCTTTTTGTGGACCCGTCATGACCTGCCAACATGGCTCCTTGGTCATATCATAACTTACTCTTGCATATCTCGTAGGGATTGCTGCGTTCATATCCTTCTTTGAACTATGGGGCCAATGTTTCTCTGAACACAGCCATTCCCGTGTACGAGTGGCTCGCATGAACTGATCCACTAGACTGCATGCTCACAACATATGCAGGGGTAGGATAAATCCTTTCATAACCACTGAGTTCCGAGGCGGACGTGTGTCTGGACTAGTTCGTACTTCTGACAAGATTGTTGTGGCACGATGGCGTGTTGAAGAAGGCTGAATTCCTTACGCTCGAAGCTTTTGCCAGGGTAGGGTGTTGAAAAAGGCTGGGTATCGTACCCCAGAAGCTTTTCCTCATGTTGCCTACTGAGGAAGGTTGAGTGCCTTATGCCGGAAGCTTTCCGCGGTAGCGGGCTGAGGAAGATTGGAGTACCGTATCCCAGAAGATTTCCCCCCTAGTGGCATAGCGAGGAAGATTAAGAGTCTTGCATCGTAAGCTCTTCTCGATAGCTTGCGGAGGAAGGCTGGGTTTCTTATAACAGAAGTCTTTCATTGTGATATGCGGTCTGAAGGCCATGTATACCTTTAAGGCTTCCGTTGCTGGTTACTTGTTTGAAAAGAGTTGTCCGTCCACCCATCCTGCTGATTACTGGATCTATGGCCGATTCTGACTTCCTTCTGGAGTATCCAAAATTCACCCATAGTGGAACCAGAACTTGGTACAGGCCACACCTTGACTGAAGATATCCTGTTGGTCATGCACACCGCTTGTCCTTCTGCTGGTCTGCTCATTGTTGCTGTAAAGGTTGCACAACTGATGCAGACTTCATGTTGATAATTTATCCGGGATACTAGATGTTGCGGGTAGTGAGCAGTTGGTGGGTATTTCCATTCGGTTTGGCTGAACTCCCAGGTATTTGAAATTCCCACGGATTCTGGGCAGTCGTGAATTTATTCAAGTATTCTTGGCGAACCTTGTTCCCTTTGCCCAAATTTTTTTTGTATATGCACCGATGAATTCCAAAGTATGCTTGGAAATTTGTATCAACATACCAGAGTTCTGTTGTTGCTCTCAGCTCATTCGCATTCTTGAAATATGTCTTCTGTGGGTAATAAATGATCATTGTGTCCATTGAGAAAAGACTCAAGGTTCACCCCACTGACTGAAATAATCCTTGTGTCGAGGACGGAATAATTTGTCCATGTTGGTGTCCATCCCTGTTAGCTCATCTGACTGTTCCTTAGGGGTCATCTGTTCTGAGGCAAACTCTCTCAGGTATATTTTGGCCTTATCTATTGCACGCGGAGTCTGCTTCTGACCCATTCTTTATTCTTGACAGATCCGGTGGTAGTGTTCTGAATATCAGGCAGTTGGCTTGGCTTGACTCTTACTGAATTTGGATTATTGGGTATTATCCAAGTTGTGGGTTGGTCTTCTTTGGTAGCTCTTGCGGATGGATCCAGTTGGAGCAAAAGAACGGAATTGACAAAAGAAGCAAGAACCAAAAATACCAAGAAGCGAACAAAGCTCAAATTTTGCGGACTTTACACGCGTGGCCAAAGATTCACTAGTCTAACTAGCCTAGCACACTCGATGCACCTCTAAGGACTTAGAAGCAAAACCACACAATGCTCCTGGTAGCAATTAGGGTCAAGCTCCTACTACTTCCTTAGGGAACATCAAACTTGATGCATGACCATAACCAAAGTGGCTTAGTCAACGATCCTAGGGTTATCGGGAAAAGATGGAATTTATAAGCATTTCCCAAAGGAAACTAGATTTGAGGAGAGAAATGCCATGGTTAGCAAGCAGGGTGGGAATATCTGGTTTACCTAGGGGTTCAGGGCTCACGGGTCATTGCCGGGAGCGGACATTTCACACCGGAGGCAAAGGCCACGAGAGTTGAGGTCTGACATGGGGCAAAGCCTATGGGTTGCCTTATGATCAGCAGTAGCCGTGCCGATTTGGCAAAGATGGCTGATATCCATCGGGCCTTGCTACTGAGCACAAGACAATGAAGTCCAGCTAGGGTAACCAACAGTCAGCCGTGCTGCTCTGATACCATCCGTTGTGGCGCCCCGCCTGAATACCACTGTAGCCAGACGGTCATCGCACATGCCAGCCCAGGAAGTCACACTGGCATGCGCTTTTACAACAAGTATCATGAACACAGGCATTTCTATTAATGGATATATAAGTCTTTACATGGTATCTTACAAAGGTGATGGCAGCGGAAAAGCTCTATCTAAGGCAGCATGGTCTTGGTGCGGCTCCAATCCACAGGGATCTGAATGGGTTACTCTTCTAGCCCACGAACGCTCCGGCTTCTCGCTAGTGGACGTCGGATCCTTAGGTGAACCTGGTCACATTGAAGGCCGCTGAGTACTTTTGAATGTACTCGCAAGCAAACCAAATAACATATACACCAAGCAATGCAATCCATGGCATTCAAGCATGCATTTATTATTAGAGCGATGTTTTCTATCATGGCATAGCACATCTGTTTAGCAATATAATTATTAAAATAAATCCAGTGAGGTAAAGCATAATGATAAATGCAATTGATCAAGTTCATTTACAGGATCCTTCCGGACCCAAGTCCTTACGGTCATCTGACCATCTATCTCGTAGCCATCCCGGGGCAAACATCTCATAATCCTGTCATCATCTGATGTCCATGCATTTGTGCTGTACATCTGACAAAGCTTACCTTATCTGGTTCGTTCTTAGCAATCATTCGGTTAACACCTCCAACCTCGACACAGACCAAATAGTGTGACCTAATACGAACTGTGTCCCATGACCGAGGACGCGTCTATTCGAATAGATTTGCACTCTGCAGAGGTTGCGCACTTTACCCACACTATGGAGCTCCTGGCCTCGTACCTTAGTACATGTTCCCATTCGGGTGTACCGGTGCTGCTCCAACAAAACTTGTCTATTGTCTGGCACTCTTATGGCCCTATCGACAATCATACCCCTTCCGGGTCACGTCCTGGGTGGCCCCTGTGTCACTCCTGACACTTGCCACCGTCGTGGCCAAACTAAACTGTCCCAAACGGGGACCTCTGCACATAAAACTAAACTGGGCTCACAGGATTATCACCGCCTACCGGGCCAGGGTAGCACGCACGCATAATCCCCCCCTCTTTGGTGGTACCGATAAGAGGCAAGACAATAGACCAAGCTAGGGCCTTCCCATAAAGGCAAATGTGGCTGCACTGATGAGCTCAGTTCGGTGGCACTATGACTCGATCCAGCCGACGGAGGAGGTTGTCATTATTAAGCCACATTCTTTATCATTGCAATAACAGTAACAATGCATGATGTAACAACTATGGGAACATAACAAACTATCTCCATATAATATCACAATGAGTCATTAGTGAAACAATGTTTAAATGGCAAGTTTATCACTTTACAAGTTTTAGTTGTAGGTTACGATCATCCGAACCCTTGCATGAAACCGGCAAATAAACCAGTAGCCACCAGAACGGTCTTTACAACTCAGATCTGGGATGTTACTGGAATAGCTCAACCCCAGCTCAAGATGGCTAAAAAGCAGCTTAGAGCATGAGACGGTGTTGATTAAAATAATGTAGCGGTTCCCTAAGACGGCCGAAGAACAGCTCAGAGCATGGGGTCACCGCTACAAAAAGAAACTCAACAGCTGCCCGAGACGGCTGAAAAGCAGCTCAGAACACGGGACAGTTGTTGAAAAGAGAAATATAAAGTCGGCATCCACCCCGGACGGCTGGAAGCAGCTCAGAACACAGGCGTGGTGCTGTCACCAAAGAAAGGTAAGCAAGGGTTCATCAGAATCATCTACAGTTTGCCCTTATGCCTACGAGCATATACATATTAATTTAAACACGCAAGAATAACACAGAGCAATGCTTTAGGGCATATATCAGATGGTCGGCTTGCCTGGGGGTGAAGGAATACTTCGGAAAGAGGTGCGATCATCTCGCTGAAAAATTTGCCAGAAAAGATTCTCTCTCGGAGGGGCTGAATATAGGGCAGGGGCAAAATGGTCATTTTTAGAATGTGTCAACATGGTGAAAGTGATACCATCGGAACGGGCTCGACGAATAGAGAACGTGGGCTTTGGAATCACCTGATTCGGAGTTGTGAGCAAAAAGTTATAAGGGTTTTTCTGCCAGGGACCTATCTATAAGAAAAATAATCACAGAGGGGTCCTTGACAGCACGGCCGGTCGCGCACTCCAGAGAAATGCGCTTTCCCACAGGGAAAACGTAAACGCGCCGAGGCGCTTCCACTTATCCACGCAGGACAGTGGCTGCTGTCACCGACACGCGGGGCCCGCCGGTGCCCTTTCTCTCTCCTGCCCTCCTTCTTCTCCCCCTCCCCGACTGGACAGAGGAGGGGCGACGCCAGTCGCGCGCCGGCGACGATTCTCGGCGGCTCGGGCCTCCTTCGGCGGCGCTCCGGCCACCGGCTTGCTTAGCGGGATGAATCGCATCCATTCAGGTGGGGAACGGTCCGCGGGAGAGGCAGGGTCGAGCGCAGCCTCGAGGCCAGCGGACGGTGGCGATGGGCGATGATGGGCCCGCAGCTACGGTGCTCTGGCGGACGAGGGGACTGGCGGGGATCTCCCGTGAGCTTGGGTGGCCGTGCTGGAGTGGTCCGTGTGGAGAGGGGGCGGTGGGCTCGAATTTTTACCGAGGCCGAGCGACGGCCATGGCGGCGAGGGGAGAGAAATCGAGCACTTTGGCTCAACCCATTCGGCCTAGGAGGGAGCAAGGAGGGTTCTGAGAGTGAGGGGAGGGGGTGGTGAGCTCGAAGGGCTCCGGGACGGCCTATATATAGGCGGCCGAGGCAAGCGGATGAGCACGGCCGCCGTGGCGTGCCTATCGCCGTCCTGGCGCTTCCGGCGAGGTGGCATGCGCCCGGTGGTGCCGACCCGACGAGCGTTAGAGGGGGGGACAACTCGGGGTGGAAGAGGCCAATGGGAGAAGAGGACAACGGCAGATCACGGGCGGACAGTGGCCATGGCGGCGCTGCCGTGGCGTGAGGAGGCAGAAGGAGGAGGGGGAAGCTACTGGAGAGGGGGTACGTGGACTCCGCGAGGCCGTTAGACATGCTCAGACAAGCGGAGCCCGACTGGAGGTGACCTCCCCAAGGGGTCCGGTGCATAGAGCGCGTGCTTCTGCACGTCGTCCGCGTGGTCACCACGGTCATGTCGTGTTCTGGTGCGCGCCTGCCGCCCAGACCTTGTCCAATGAATGAGTCAATGACCAGACAGATGCTAGGAGTGGCTGGAATCAAATGGACAGCCATGAGCTGAGAGATTTGACCAGAAACTATTTTTTATCAGAAACTTGGATGGACATTTCTAGAGAAATGGCTAGAGGGTTTGAGCTAGATCTTTGTCACAATGGAATGTGGTAGAAGGATGTAGATGCTGGCAAAATTTGAAGTCATTTGGACCTTGTTTGCATGCACTTCCTTCACAATGCAAAATTTGGTCCATAAACTAGGTTTGGATGCTGTGCTCAAATGGCTTAATGAATTTGGCTCAAATTTGGTGGAGAGTGATGATTTAGGAGCATAAAGGTACTGGTAAAATTTCATACCATTTGGGTAGACCAAAATGGTACTTCCTTCACAGAGCTAGAATCTGGACTGAAGCTGGATGGAATTTTTGGGAGAAAATGGCCAGATAAAATGATATGCATTTTTGCATGCTCACATCATATAGGGAATGTGAGGTCCTGGATTAATTTCAAGAATCATGGAGCAATATTAAATATGGTTGCTTCACAATCTCAAAATGGGTCTAGAAACAAGAACTGGATGATGCTCTCAAACTTTGAACTGTGGAACTTGGGTTCTTGATGGAAATGGTGAAGATATGGATAGTAGAAGCTCCACAAATTATTTGGGATTTTTCCTGGCTACCAAAATGGTAGCTCCTTTGGAAAGTGCCCAAAATGCAATATTGGCTTTAAATAGGAAAATGCAATTTCCCTTATTTAATTATGGCTAATATTTTTATGGGAGCTCAATATGATCACAAAGAATATCTCCACAAGTTTTCATGAACTTTGGAGATGGATAGATATTTTTCTGAATTTAATTCCTTTAAATAGCAGAAAAAGGAATTAATTTTAAATGAAAAATATTGCAAATGACTTGGCAATATTTTTACATATCCAGGATTTATAGATGATAGGGTGATCACTGGGAAAAGTTTGGGAGGCAACAGATGAAAGGAAATTGGGGTTCCTTTGTAATTGCAGGAATTAGGGTTTCCCTTCCGGTAACTCGGAAGGTAGGGTTTCGGCGGCAAAATCCTGGGAATATATCTTGGGTGGCCAAGTTGGGTTGGAGAGAATCTCTGGTTGGATAGGAAAGGCAAGGCTAAATGACCATCTTCATATACCGAAGAGCGAGAGAAAATCCGATAACACCGAAAAAAAGACGGGAGTCCAATCCCGCGAAGGAAAAAAAACAAGGAGCGAATACCAGGGTGTCACACCGCTCGAGCCCGAACTCCGTCTGCCGCGGAGGTCAACGCCGGTGTCGATTCCGACATCCCCGCGACACGCCACCTGCACCACTAGATCCACCGCACCACGGGCTCTCCAGCGCGCCTAGCCGCGCAAGCAGCCATTGTCGGAAACGGCCGACCGACGATCGCCATCGCGCCGGATTAGCGTTGATGATAGCCGCTGATGTGGCAATGTTAGCTAGCGCTAATGACCGGTTAATTACCCTCTGGCCCGATGAAAGGTGGGCCCCTGTGGTTAATTGTCCCCGGGTTTTGTTTCTGTTTAGCTTAGTGTTAATCACAGTGGCCCCACATGTTAGCTTTGACTTGGCCACGTCAGCGTTGACTTGGCCCCACTGGTCAGTGACTGCACTGCTTTGTGCTGACGTCATAAAGCTTTTTCCGGGTTTAAAATAAATCAGAAATGATTTATTAATTCCAGAAAATGTTTAAAACTTTGAAAAAACATAGAAAATCAACCATAACTCAGACGAAAATAATTTATATATGAAAAATGTTCAAAAAAATATGAAGAATCTGTTTATGCCATGTTCATGCATATTTGAGCAAGTTAACATCACCAACTAGGACAATTCATGATTATGGAATATATGGTAACTAGTTTTGGAGTTGGAATTTGCTATATGTTTGAATTCCACTTCAATTAATATAACTAACTGTTGCACTAGGTCAATTTTGTACCTTAACATGTCATGGTCATACATCATATTTGTTACATTGCATTGATTGTGTTCTTTTTTGTTTGTCGGTGTTTGTTCTTTCTCGGTAGCAAACGATTTCGACGTAGTGACTGTTGACACTGATGAAGTGCAGTATCATCTTCAGAAGTGCCAGGCAAGCAAACCCCCTTGGTCATGCCAATACAATCCTACTCTCTCGCTCCTCCTCTCTTTATTGCTTTAGGACAACAATGATTCAACTGTTACTTGTTTCAGTAGTTGAACCCATTTCTCTGCATGACCTGTCATTGTCACAGTAAATAGCTAAACCTTCCTAGCATGATTAGGAGTTGCTTGAGCCATGTTGTGACTTTATCCATGCCATGCTTGTTATTGCTTAGAGTTGTGTCGGGTTTGATTCATCTGAGATGAATTGGAATGGTTATGAACATGTCCTACTGTTGAGAGCTAAGTATGTGAACACGATTTGGTAAAGGTGGCGATGAGAGACCATGTAGGAGTACATGGTGGGTTGTCTCATTGAGACCGTCCTTAAGAACTGAGTTCTGTGTATGTTATCCAAGACTAGATACTACCACACATTGGGATCCTTAATTGACTCTCTTAGCTTATTAATTGCCTCGATCTCTGTCCAGGAGTTGCAACTAGTTTCTGGTGTTTATAGGTTGTGCTATTTGTCTACCAAGTGGCACCCGGTACAGGTGGGCTTGGGACAGACTAGGCACCGTGGCCCGGTGTACCAAGTGTAGTACCATCCGTCGAGGTGGACTTGGGAACCCTGCACACATCGTTTGGGGCCGTGATGGAAACTTCGGCCGGACTTCCCTTGCGGGTTCAGCCTCAGATAGGCGATAAATCTGGACTAGAGTCTTGCGTGGTTAGTCAGGTTGTGGCCGACACCCTCGCCAGGCTTCCGCTTGAAGGTTGCCGAGATACATGACATGTATATGGTGGTAAGTGGTGAGAGCGTGTGTGAGGAAGTACACCCCTGTAGGGTAAAATGATCTATTCGAATAGCCGCGTCCGCGGATATGGACTACATGGAGACTTATATGGTTCATAGACAACTTTAAGTGGATACTTTAAAATGCGCAAGATAAGCGTGAGTGCTATGGATGGCCTTCTTGTTGGGAGACGGGACAGGATCCATAGTGGTGTATTGATGTGGTGATTAGTGGACTCGTGCGTGCTTTCTCACCTCAAAGAAAATACTGGTAGTCATAGTACAGGATAGCCACTGAGTCAAAGCTGGCTTGCTGCAGTTAAACCCCACAACCCCCTTTATTGATACCCGATGCATATGTAGATAGTTCTGATGTAAGTCTTGCTAAGTACCTTTGTACTCATGGTTGCTGAATTTATGTTTTTGCAGAGGAGACTTCAGTCTCACTAGTAGTTCCACGTGAAGTTTGACGTTGATCGAGTAGCTTGGGAATCCCAGACAGAGGTCTGGTTCCTATGGAGGGTCTTGTAGATAGTCAGGCTTCTCAGCCTTTTTCTTTTGTAGTTGTCTGTACTCAGACATGTTTATGCTTCCGTTGCTTGTATGCTTTGTATGATGAGTCATGTGAACCCTGTTTGTAATATCATGCTATGTATGGCTCTTTCGAGCCTTATAAATACTTTGAGTCGTAGAGTTTTGTTGTGATGCCATGTTGTATCTACACATATCATGCATATTGTGTGTATGTCTGAAATGCATTGGTATCACTACAAAAAAAGGCACATCCGTGACATTATGGCCCGAACAAAAAGTTTTCTGTCATGGTTGTGACAGTTCTATGACAATAATTGTGACAAAAACACGTATCATCATAGATGTGGTGGGCTCCTACTTCTATGACAAAAAATTATGACAGAAAATGGGCTTTTCGTCCTGGGCGGGCCGGAGACACACCCGCATGACATTCTTTGGGCCGTCCATGACGTAAAAAATCATGGTAGAAGTGAGGGTGAGAAATTTTTTGGGGAGTTCTTGGGTACGGTGGGTGGTTGGGGCCGAGCGATGCAGTGTGGTTTGCACGTTTCTCTCGTACGCGCGCGTGTGTGGGAGGCGTTCGCTAACTGAACCCGAGCGAGGCGTTGGCTTACTGAACCCGAGCGATCGCACTAGCTACATACTGAAACAGATCGATCCATTCGCTGCTAACTGAACCCAAGTGATTCCTTCGCTGCTAACTGAACCCAAGCGATTCCTTCGCTCCTAACTGAAGCTGGTCGAGCCCCTGTACGTGCGAGATGTAGCCGGTGTTGGGTTGTATCTCGATGAACAGTGCTCATTGCTGCCGCGCGCGCGATACGTAGAACGAGTCGAGACGCATCGATCGAGCCCCTTGCGCGAGACGTGGTGAGTTGACCTAGCCAGTTGGTTGGCTGTGGATGAACAGTTCCCGTTGCTGCCGCCCGCTCGTATGCCCCACCCCAGCCAGTGGGTTGGCTATGGATGAACAGTACCCTGGCTGTGTGAAGGTGTTTGGCGCTGGATGAACAGGACCCCGAGGAGGCCGCCACACCCCAGCCGGTTGGGGGTGGATGAACAGGACCCCATGGAGGCTGGATGAATAGTAGCCGGTGGAGGCTGGAGGAAGTCGACGGTGAATGAACAATAGGTGGTGGAGGCTGAGGAGGTCGACCGTGGATGAACAGTAGCCGTGGAGTCCCATTTTGCGGTACGCCACACCCCTCCCGATGAACAGGACCCCATTTCGACTGTAGGCGCTCGAAGAGAAGTCCGTTTCCTCTGTTTTACGGTACGCCACACCCCTCCCGATCAACAGGACCCCGTTTCGACCGTAGGCGGTTGAATAGACCAGGTTTATTTCTCACACCTACGAAAATAAAACTTTGGGAGTAGCTTGGTTACACTACAAAAAAAAGACATCCGTGAAATTATGGCCCGAACGAAAACTTTTTGTCATGGTTGTGACACTTCTATGACAATAATTGTGACAAAAACACGTATCTCATAGATGTGGTGGGCTCCTACTTCTATGACAAAAAATTATGACAGAAAATGGGCTTTTCGTCTTGGGCGGGCCGGAGATGCACCCGCATGACATTCTTTGGGCCGTCCATGACGTAAAAAATCATGGTAGAAGTGAGGGCGAGGAAATTTTCGGGGAGTTCCCAGTTACGGTGGGTGGTCAGGGCCGAGCGATGCAGTGTGGTTTGTGCGTTTCTCTCGTACGCGCGTGTGTGTGCGAGACGTTCGCTAACTGAACCCGAGCGAGGCGTTCGCTTACTGACCCCGAGCGATCGATTGATCCCTCGCACTACTACACGTACTGAACCCGAGCGATCGATCCCACTGCGTACTGAAGCCGAGCGATCCCTTCACTACTAACTGAACCCGAGCAATCCCTTCGCTGCTAACTGAACCCGAGGATTCCTTCGCGGCTAACTGAACTCGGTCGATCCTTCTCGCTGCTTACTGAAGCCGATCGAGCCCCCGTGTGAGACGCAGCCAGCCGGTGTTGGGTTGCCTCTCGATGAACAGTGCCTGTTGCTGCCGCGCGTGCGATACACGTAGACACGAGTCGAGACGCATCGATCGAGCCGATTGGTTGGGTGTGGATGAACAGTTCCCGTTGTTGCTGCCCACTCGTACGCCCCACCCCAGCCGGTGGGTTGGCTATGGATGAACAGTACCCTGGCCGTGTGAAGGTGGTTGGCGCTGGATGAACAAGACCCAGAGGAGGCCGCCACACACCCCAGCTGGTTGGGGTGGATGAACAGGACCCTGTGGAGGCTGGAGGAACAGTAGCCGGTGGAGGCTGGAGGAAATCGACGGTGGATGAACAGTAGCTGGTGGAGGTTGGAGGGAGGTCGACCGTGGATGAATAGTAGGCCGTGGAGTCTGATAACCCAAAAGTATAGGGGGATCAATTGTAGCTTTTTCGATAAATAAGAGTGTCGAACCCAACGAGGAGCTAAAGGTAGAATTAATATTTCCTTCAAGTTCTATCGACCACCGATACAACTCTACGCGCACTAAACGTTCGCTTTACCTAGAACAAGTATGAAACAATTTTGCGGGTGCAAGGATAAGACTAGAAGTACTTAACGAGAATAAAACTAGGAGTAATTTGTGAGATAATAAAAGTTAGTTGTTTAGTAGAAAGCTTTTTGTAACACAAGACAAAGATTTGTCCATAGGCAATCGATAACTAGACCGGTAATCATTATTGCAATTTTATATGAGGGAGAGGCATGAGCTAACATACTTTCCATACTTGGATCATATGCACTTATGATTGGAACTCTAGCAAGCATCCACAACTACCAAAGATCATTAAGGTAAAACCCAACCATAGCATTAAGTATCAAGTCCCCTTTACTCCCATACGCAACAACCCCCTTACTCGGGTGTAAGCTTCTGTCACTCTAGCCGCCCACCATAAGAGAATTATGAACGTATTGCAAACCCTACAGCGGGAATCCCTCACGCTTGCGCGACACGGAGGGCACCATAGGACAGCACCAAAATAAAACATACAACTCAAACCAATCACGATCATCAATCAACCCTTAGGACAAAAAGAATCTACTCAAACATCATAGGATGGCCACAAATCATTGGATAATAATATGTAGCATTAAGCACCATGTTTAAGTAGAGATTACAGCATGAAAAGAGAGATTACACCGCTGCATAGAGGGGGAGAGAGTTGGTGTTGACGGCGGCGAAGTTGTTGGTGTAGATCGCCGTCACGATGTTTCCCCCGGCGGCGCTCTGGCGCCACCAGAAGAGAGGGGGGAGAGCCCCTTCCTTCTTCTTCTTGCTTGGCCTCCCCCCTAGATGGGAGGAGAGTTCCCCCACTGGTCCATGGCTACCATGGCGGCGGAGGGGCGGGAGCCCCTTCGAGATTGGATCTCTCTCTCTGTTCTCTTCTGTTTCGCGTTCCTGTTTTCTGGCCTTTCACCGTTTCTTAAATTCCCAGAGATCCGTAACACCGATTGCTCTGAAATTTTAACACGATTTTTTTCTGGATATTAGCTTCCTTGCGGCCGAAGAAGAGCCCCAACCGACTTACGGTGTGCCCACGAGGCACCACCACGCGCCAGGGGGGGCCGTGCCATGGTGGCTTGTGGAGGCCGTGGGCCTCCGTTTGGGTTGATTCCACCTCCAAAAAATCACATATATTCCAAAATAATTCTCTGTAAAATTTTATTGCATTTGGACTTCGTTTGATATGGATTTTGTGTGAAACAAAAAACAAGCAGAAAACAGGAACTGGCACTGGGCACTGGATCAATATGTTAGTCCCAAAAATAATATAAAATGTTGCCAAAAATATGTGAAAGTTGTAGAATATTGGCATGAAACAATCAAAAATTATAGATACGACAGAGACGTATCAGCATCCCCAAGCTTAATTCCTGCTCGTCCTCGAGTAGGTAAATGATAAAAAAGATAATTTTTGATGTGGAATGCTGCCTAACATAATCTTGATCATATAATCAAATCATGGCATGAATATTAAGACACGAGTGATTCAAAGCAATAGTCTATAATTTGATATAAAGACATCAATACTCAAGCATACTAACAAACAACCATGTCTTTCAAAATATCAATGCTAAAGAAAGTTATCCCTAGCCCATTATGCTCAGTCATTGATCCATTCGTGAAACACACTCAACATTAACTACACCCAATGCACAAGTATGACAATAGTGCTCTCCAGTTGGTGCTTTATAAGAGAAGATGGCGACTCAATAAAAATAAAAATGCATAAAAGTAAAATAGATAGGCCCTTCGCAGAGGGAAGCAGAGATTTGCAGAGGTGCCAGAGCTCAAAGCTTAAAACACAAAGATAAAATTATTTTGAGAGGCATGCTTTTCCTGTCAACGAAAACGACCGAGAGTTCCCAACATCTTCCATGCTAGACACATTATAGGTGGTTCCCAAACAAAAAATAAAATTCATTTCCTTTCCACCATTCTTTCACAATCCATGGCTAGCCATATCCACGGGTGCCTTCCATACCAACACTTTCCAAGGAATTTTATTATTATTATTTTTGATTCATTGTGGGACAGGGCATCCCTATTACCTGCCACTCTCTCGTGCAATGACAAGTGAATAAACACTCATCTTGAGAATAACCCGCCTAGCATGAAAGATATTAGCCACCCCCTGCCGCCATATGAGCGGTACGGGCACACAAAACAGAAATTTATTTTGAATAATTAGAGTTGGCACATGCAAATTTACTTGGAACGGCATGGAAATACCGCATATAGGTAGGTATGGTGGACTCATTTGGCACAACTTTAGGTTTAAGGAGTTGGATGCACAAGCAGTATTCCCGCTAGTACAAGTGAAGGCTAGCAAATAGATTGAGAAGCAACCAACCAAAAAACAAAAATGGTCATAAACATGCATTGAACATAACTAACACTGAATAATGCACCATAAGTAGGATGTAACTTCGTTGCATAACTATTGACTTTATGTGCATGCGTAGGGAATCACAAACCTTAACACCAATATTCTTACTAAACCACAATCATTCACTAATACACCCACATATTACCATCTTAATATCGCAAAACTATTGTAAGGAATCAAACATATCATATTCAGTGATCTACAAGTTTTATGTAGGATTTTATGACTAACCATGTGAATGACCAATTCCTGTTGACTCTCTAAATAGATATAAGTGAAGCAAGAGAGTTTAATTCTTTCTACAAAAGATCACGCTCTAATAAATATAAGTGAAGCTAAAGAGCATTCTACAAATAATGGTTTTCTATATGAAGAGAAACAGGCATCCAAACTTCAAATGATATAAGTGAAGCACATGAAGCATTCTATAAAGCCATACTCAAAAGATATAAGTGAAGTGCATGAAGCATTCTATAAATCAACCAAGGACTATCTCATACCAGCATGGTGCATAAAATAAAAGGGAAAAATAAACACAAAAGACGCTCCAAGAATTTACGCATATCAAGTGAACAAAACAAAAACCGAGACATACCGATAATTGTTGAATAAAGATGGGATGCCTTCCGGGGCATCCCCAAGCTTAGATGCTTGAGTCTCCTTGAATATTTACTTGGGGTTCCTTGGGAATCCCCAAGCTTGAGCTCTTGCCTCTCCTCATTCTTCTCATATCAATACCTCCTCGATCTTCGAACACTTCATCCACACAAAACTTAACCGAACTTTTTATTAGAGGGGTTAGTACATATAACATCAAATCCCATCATGTCCTGCTGTAACATTATTGTATAATTATAATCAAACATTACCCACCGTATGCTATCACAATTCTATGGATCCCAAGTCAACGGGGCTCAACAAGATTTCAAACATACGCAAATAACGAAACTATAACAGCAATCTGTGAAAACAGGACAGTCTGTAAAGATGCAGATGGTACATATACTTATGTAACTCAAAAAATTCTTAAAATTAGGAAAAAATAAACAATTTGCATAGGAGTACTATGTAAAAATTTCAGAATTTTTGCACGTTCCAGTAAAAAATGTAAATTCATGCACTACAGCAAAAGTTTCTGTTTTTGCACCGCACACACCAAACAAGCAATTTAAACATCCTAACGGTAAATCTTGGCACATTATTTTTATAATACAATCGATTTCTACAAGGGGATAATTATTTTTGTTGAAAAGTTTCTGTAATCAAGGTTCACAAAGTTTCCATGGGCATGAACAAAGTTCAAGGCTAGCCCCCACTTCCACATTGCTCATCTGTCTCACTTTCACTTTTCTTTTTGTAAAAGTTTTAGGCTCCCCTCTATATTTTTTTGTTTTTAAACTTTTTTAAAAGCACACAACAGAAATAAATGACTCTCTAAAACTTCCGGGTTGTCTCCCTGGCAGCGCTTTCTTTAAAGCCATTAAGCTAGGCATAAAGTGCTCAAGTAATCGATCCACCCGGATCCCAAGGTATATCAAAGCCAATTTTAATTAACAATGATTTATAATTTAGTAGTGAGCACAAAGCAACATATATCATGCAATGACGAAGTCTAACTCTCTTCCTATGCATCGGCATGTCATAAAAGAACAATTCATGCACATCAAGTAAAGGCTAATGCATAGTATAAATAGTTTCTTGCAATTTTATCGTATTGAAAACATAGAGAGGCGGAGATGTAGTTCCTCTCTCATAATAATTGCAATTAGAAGCAGCAAACACATGCATATTATATCCATCAAAATCATCATGTGCAATGGTAAAACGCAACCCATCCATATAATCCTCAATAAGCGCAAACTTCTCCGATATAGTGTAGTTGGGACAATTCAAAAAGTAATAGGACTATCATGTGTGGGTGTAATAGCAACAATTTCATGTTTAACATAAGGAACTATAGCAAGTTCATCTCCATAAGCATAATTCAAATTGGCATCATGGCCACAAGCATAGCAAGCATCAAGTTCATCAAAAAGGGATATTTCAAATGAATCAAAGGGATCATAGCAATCATCATAGCATTCATCCTTCGGTAAGCACGAAGGGAAATTAAACAATGTATGAGATAAAGAGTTACTCTCATCAGAAGGTGGGCACGGGTGATCAATCCGCTCTTCCTCCTTTTGTTCTTCGCTCTCCTCCTCAATTTTTTCATCTAATGAGCTCACAGTGTCATCAATTTCTTCTTCCATAGATTCCTGCAAAATATTAGTCTCTTTTTGGACAGCGGAGGTGTCCTCAATATATTGTTTAAAATAAGCATTAGAAGCATAGTTTTCATAGCAATATTTAAGTATGGCAAAATTTTCAGATTTGTAAAGAGTAGCATCACACTTTTCAATCAAACAAGCAATTTCATAAGCACCCTTAAAAGCAACAAATTTTTCAATTTGTTCAATATCATAATAACTATAAACACCTTTAGCATAAGAAGATAAGAATCCATTATCACTAAACTCACATTGATAGGGAAGGTGTTTCTTAGGGTCTTCAGAACAACAAGTAAAATCATATATTTCGCATAAATTCCAAGAATAGCAATGCAAAGTATTATTTTGATGCCATAAAAGTTTCCCTTTTTGAGATAAGCGGTGTTGCACAAAATATGCATGCTCATTTAATGATTTTCCCTCAACTAAGCTTGTTGGGTTTTCAGCACGAGCACATAGGGATCGAAGATGATCCAAGTAGAAAGCTTCAGCAGTATGATAGATTTTGGGTTGTTCTTCAACCATTGGGTTAGCAAGTACAACTATTTTTTTTGGTATTTTACGTTTCCTACCCATAACTAAAGATAAAAAACAAGAGCACAAAATAAAAACTACTTAGTGATAAAGCAAACAAGCACACACGAGAATATCAACCCCACGCTATTGCTCCCCGGCAACGGCGCCAGAAAAAGGTCTTGATAACCCACAAGTATAGGGGATCAATTGTAGCTTTTTTGATAAATAAGAGTGTCAAACCCAACGAGGAGCTAGAGGTAGAATTAATATTCCCTTCAAGTTCTATCAACCACCGATACACCTCTACGCGCATTTAATGTTTGCTTTACCTAGAACAAGTATGAAACTATTTTGCAGGTGCAAGGATAAGACTAGAAGTACTTAAGGAGAATAAAACTAGGAGTAATTTGCAAGATAATAAAAGTTAGTTGTTTAGTAGAAAGCTTTTTGTAACACAAGAGAAAGATTTGTCCATAGGCAATCGATAACTAGACCGGTAATCATTATTGCAATTTTATATGAGGGACAGGCATGAGCTAACATACTTTCCGTACTTGGATCATATGCACTTATGATTGGAACTCTAGCAGGCATCCGCAACTACCAAAGATCATTAAGGTAAAACCCAACCATAGCATTAAGTATC
Organism: Elymus sibiricus; assembly: GCA_039707655.1. NCBI lineage: Eukaryota > Viridiplantae > Streptophyta > Magnoliopsida > Poales > Poaceae > Elymus > Elymus sibiricus. The sequence continues at coordinate 156,362,534 of CM077668.1, forward strand.
AAGTCCCCTTTACTCCCATACGCAACAACCCCCTTACTCGGGTGTAAGCTTCTGTCACTCTAGCCGCCCACCATAAGAGAATTATGAACGTATTGCAAACCCTACAGCGGGAATCCCTCACGCTTGCGTGACATGGAGGGCACCATAGGACAGCACCAAAATAAAACATACAACTCAAACCAATCACGATCATCAATCAACCCATAGGACAAAAAGAATCTACTCAAACATCATAGGATGGCCACAAATCATTGGATAATAATATGTAGCATTAAGCACCATGTTTAAGTAGAGATTACATCGGGAAAAGATAGGTTACACCACTGCATAGAGGGGGAGAGAGTTGGTGTTGACGGCGGCGAAGTTGTTGGTATAGATCGCCGTCATGATGTTTCCCCCGGCGGCGCTCCGGCGCCACCGGAAGAGAGGGGGAGAGAGCCCCCCTCCTTCTTCTTCTTGCTTGGCCTCCCCCTAGATGGGAGGAGAGTTCCCCCTCTGGTCCATGGCTGCCTTGGCGGCGGAGGGGCAGGAGCCCCTCCGAGATTGGATCTCTCTCTCTGTTCTCTTCTGTTTCGCGTTCCTATTTTCTGGCCTTTCACCGTTTCTTAAATTCCCGGAGATCCGTAACTCCGATTGCGCTGAAATTTTAACATGCTTTTTTCCGGATATTAGCTTCCTTGCGGCCGAAGAAGAGCCCCAACCGACTTACGGTGTGCCCACGAGGCACCACCGCGCGCCAGGGGGGCCCGTGCCATGGTGGCTTGTGGAGGCCGTGGGCCTCCGTTTGCGTTGATTCCACCTCCTAAAAATCACATATATTCCAAAATAATTCTCCGTAAAATTTTATTGCATTTGGACTTCATTTGATATGGATTTTCTGTGAAACAAAAAACAAGCAAAAAACAGGAACTGACATTGGGCACTGGATCAATATGTTAGTCCCCAAAATAATATAAAATGTTGCCAAAAATATGTAAAAGTTGTAGAATATTGGCATGAAACAATAAAAAATTATAGATACGACGGAGACGTATCAGAGTCCCGTTTTGCAGTACGTCACACCCCTCCCGATGAATAGGACCCCCGTTTCGACCGTAGGCAGTTGGGGAGAAGTCCGTTTCCTCCATGTTGCGGTACGCCAGAACCCTCCCGATCAACAGGACCCCGTTTCGACCGTAGGCGCTCGAACAGAAGTCCGTTTCATCCGTTTTGCGGTACGCCAGACCCCCAGCCGATGAATAGGACCCCGTTTCGACCGTAGGCAGTCGAACAGAAGGTCGTTTCCTCCGTTTTGCGGTACGCCAGACCCCGAGTCAATGAACAGGACCCTGTTTTGGCTGTTCCGTCCAAGCCGGTTGGCTCCCGATGAATAAGACACGTTCCGACCCAGTCGTTTGGCTCCCGATGAACACGACGCTGTTTCCTGTGTTCCGACCCAGCCGGTTGGCTGCCGATGAACAGGAAGCCGTTGCTGCCGTCTGTTGCCTCTCTCCATGTACACGAGCCCTGGCCGTACGTATGCGCGATTACGCGTTTGATACCCCACCCGTATATATACGTACGTGGCCATATTTTTTGTTGTGTGGTTGTACGTACGTGTACATGATTTAGACTTGGCTGCCTGAACTGCTACGTCGGGGGCTCTACTACAACACATGCCGCTCCTTACACGCCCACGGTTCATCGTTGCAGAGAGACCGATCGACCAGTATGTACGTACACGTTCGCGACCAGACAGACAACGCTACGTACGCTTCGACCGGGTGGGTCCCAGCTGTCAGGGAGGATTAGGAGGCACTTCCTTGCGTGCAAAGATATAGCTGCTGTGTCCCAGCTGTCAGGGGGGAGGAATCATTTTTTTTGCGCGTAATAAGGAGGCTCTTCCTTGCGTGCGAAGATGTTGCTGGTGGGTCCCAGCTGTCAGGGGGAGGAAACATTTTTTTCCGCGTAATAAGGAGGCATTTCCTTGCGTGCGACCATGGACCTCGTGGGTCCCAGCTGTCACCCTCTCCACATACAGTCCTCTTCGATGGATGTCGTTCGTTGACCGCGTTGACGACACCGTACCGAGTGCGGCAAGGCGGTGGACGACGGCGAGGCCTAGGAAGGGAACGACCCGGAGCCGTGGAAGACAAGGCAGTGGTTGCCCACGCGGAGTGAAGTACGAGGGTTTACTGGTTCGGCTGCGGTGTGAGGCTGCCGTCGCCGGAGAATAACAGAAGGTGTGGGTGAGTAGAGGGATGGCCTGGCCAGCGGTGGGAGTAGGGTTTGGCGGTGAGGCCTGCGCGGCAGCACAGCCGGCCACGGGAGGCAGGAGCAGGCGGTCCCGCCGGCGCTGGTTTGGGCGGCTGGAGCAAGAAGATCAGAGATTGAAGAAGCAGCACGGCCGTTGGATTAATATCTATCGGTCAGTGCTGCTAGAATCGTTTGTTGACTAAGTTCACAAAGCCCTGCGTACGCATCAACTTGGTAGGCCCACAAGTCAGCCTCCAAATCAGGTGGGTCCCAGCTAACAGGGGGAGCAATCATTTTTCTTGCGCGTCATAAGGAGGCACTTCCTTGCGTGCGACCATGGACCTCGTGGGTCCTAGCTGTCAGCCTCTTCACATACAGTCCTCTTCTGATGGTTGCCGTTCGTTGACTGCGTTGACGATGCTGTGCCGAGAGCACCAAGGCGGTGGACAACGGCAAGGCCTAGTAAGGGAATGACCCGGAGACGAGGAAGAGTTGGCAGTTGTTGCCCACACGGAGAGGAGTACGAGGGTTTACTGGTTCGGTTGCGGTGTGAGGCTGCCGTCGCCGGAGAATAACAGGAGATGTGGGTGAGTAGAGGGATGGCCTGGCCAGCGATGGGAGTAGGGTGGGGTGGTGAGGCCTGCGTGGCAGCACAGCCGGCCACGGGAGGCGGGAGAAGGCGGTCCAGCCAGCGCTGGTTTGGGCAGCTGGAGCAAGAAGATCAGAGATTGAAGAAGTAGCACGGCCGTTGAATTAACATCCAACGGTCACTGCTGCTAGAATCGTTTGTTGACTAAGTTGACAAAGCCCTGCGTATGCGTCAACTTAGTAGGCCCAAGTCAGCCTCCAAATCTGTGGCAAACATCATACATCACATTTGCCATTATTTTTAATAATTTACAACCCATTTGCTCTTTCTTAAGGATTTTTTTTGCAGCACATATTCTTTTTGTTAGCATTACAGCCAATATTCTGGCCACGGTTAAAAATTTCAATGAAATTTTGCATATTTTGGTGGGCTCCGAACTATTTTTAATCCCGATGTTTCGAGTCTGATTCAGACTAATTTGAAAAATAAAATTATATTAATTATAATCCAATGATATTTTCACCGCAGAAAAATCCAACGAAATTTAAAATTTCAAAATCCGGATGAAACGAAATTTGAAACTAATTACCAGTTGCTGTGTTTTGTAAAATTTACAGCCCATTTCTTATTGCTTATAGGCCATTTTCTCTTTTTAGGGAAATAGGCCATTTTGTGGGCAAGCCAAATGCATCCCTCCTTGTCTTGAAAGATTTGAAGCCCAGCAGGGCTGAGAAAAGCAAGTAGGCCTCGGTTGGGTATTGTGCAAAAGAAAATAGAACTGGGCTAGCCGTTTCAAGACAGAAAACAAAACTGGGCTGGTGATGTGGTAAACATAAAATAAAAGACCGGTCATTGAAATTTTCGAACTATTTTTAATCCCAAAATTTCGAGCCCGATAAAAACAAAATTTAAAATATATTTAAATTATGTTAAAATCCAATGAAATATGAAATATGAAAACAATAAAATAAAATTCAAAATTTGAAACTAATTGCCCATTTGATGTTTTTTTATATATCTACACCCCATTTCATATTACTCACAAAATTTACAGCCTTTTTTTATGGCCAGGCCGAATGTATCCCTCGTCGTCTTGAAAGATTTGCAGCCCAGCAGGGCGGGTAAAAGGAAATCGGCATGTGTAGGGTATTGTGCAAAAAAAAGGTGCGCTAGTCATTTTCACAGACAAAAAAAAACTGTTGGGCTCGTCATGTTGTAAATAAAGCCTGGGCTAGACGGGCCATAGATGCCGCACAGCCCAGTTGATACCCTGCTCCGTCTCAATAACAACAACAACAACAACAAACTGCTCGAGCTGCTGGGTCCTAGGTGTCAGCCGCTCCTTGTGCAATTCTTTCGTTTATTGACTACATTGACAATGTCGTAGGTCCCGGATGTCAGGAAACCATTAGGAGGAAGCATGCTTTTCATGTAATAAGGAGGAACTTGCTTGCGTATGGCTATGGACCTGGGGGTCCCTACTATCATCCTCTCCACGTACAGTCCTCACCGATTCCTGTCGTTTGTTGACAGTCGCTCGTTGTGCAATTCTCTCTTTTATTGACTATGTTGACAATGGGGTGGGACCAAGATGTCGGGAAACCATTAGGAGGAAGCATTTTTTTGGCTTGTAATAAGGAGGCACTTGCTTGCGTACTGCCATGACCCTGGTGGGTCCCTACTGTCATCCTCTCCACGTACAATCATCTCCTGATTCCTCTCGGTTGTTGACCATGTTGACAACGCCAGAAGGCGGTGCCGCGGCGAGGGAACCAAAGCAGAGGACGACGGCGAGGCCTTAGACAGGAACGAAAAGGAGCCGTGGAAGATGCGGCAGTGTGGTCGGAAACGGAGGGGAGTACGAGGGTTGGTGCGGGGTGGGGATGTCGTCGCCGGAAAATAACAGGAGGTGGGGGTGGGTGGGTGAGGGGTGTAGAGGGATGGCCTGGCACCGGTTAGGGTACGGTGGGACAGCAATGCGTGCGCAGCTACGCAGCAAGCCACGGAAGGCGGGAGCAGGTGATCCCGCCGGCGTTGTTTTGGTTTGGGTGGCTGGAGCCTGGAGGAAGAAGACAAGAGATTGAAAAAGCATGACAGACGTTGGATTGACATCCAATGGCTTAGGGTGCCACAATCGTTTGTTGACTAAGTTGACAAAGCCTTGTGTACGTGTCAACCTAGTAGGCCCACAAGTCAGCCGCTTAATCCGTGGCAGACAAATACAGCCCATTTAAAAATATAACAGCCCATTCCAAACGTTCAATCGGAAAGTTCAACATTCAGAGCAAAGTAACATGACTGATTCAGAGATAGAGTACTGAACTTCCACGTTGACAACCATCATAGCCAACTTAACTATCTACTCCCACTAATACTCGAGTTTAGAACAACTAACATACTCTTAGCTAACTAGACGATGCCGCCCGCCATCTGCGGCACACGCTAAACGCCGGCACCAACATCCTCCTCCTCGCCTTGGACTTGGTAGAGGTGCGATAGGGCGCGTTGCTCGCGCCCGTTGGCCCTTTCCATGCCGGCGTGGTCCACCGAAGCTTCGGCTTCTAAGCGGGAAACCCACTTGACGAGCTGGTAGTAAAATTCAGCGTCGCGCACGCGTGCGTGCCCGACAGCCTCTAGGGCTATTCGCCGGGCGCCGGCCTCCACGTAGTCGGCCCAGTTGCGCGCGCTCTGCACGCGACGCAGAGCGGCGGTGCGCCGCTCCTCCTCCATGCTCTGCTGGCGGCGCAAATCGGCAGTACGCTGCTCCTCCGCCATGCGGTCGTGCTCCAAGGCATCCTCATACTCCGCATTGCCATCTAAAGACCGCCAAAATGCCTCCTCCCTCCGTCTACCTTCCCGTGAAAACCGAACACTAACTCCGGCGGTGAGCGCCTCTAGCATCGCCCATTCATGCTACGCGGGGGCATGACGGATGTGGCGAGAGTGAGGGCAAGTGGCGAGCGACGTGTGGCCTGGGGTCTTGTGAGGATAGGGTGCGTTGGGTGAAGGTGCCACCGGGAACCAGTAATTATAGGCGGACGGTAGGTAAACCAGTGTGTCGCGGGAAACACGAAGGTCATCGGAATTCAATGCATAAGCAGGCATGGCTTTTAGCGCGCCAGCTTGCCGTGGAAAACTAGAAAAACTGAAATTATGACTGTGCCGAACTCCCGTCCCGTCCCGTCAGTGCTGGGTCGCACATCGGCACAACGGTCAAATGAGTGCACTCGATTCATCCAGATGAGGTACGTGCGTGATCCGCTGGTTATTCGTGTAGCATCGAGTCGGTCTGCGCGAGCTACTGGGTCCCTGGTGTCAGCCGCTCGTTGGGCAATTCTCTCGTTTATTGACTACGTTGCCAATGGCGTGGGACCCAGATGTCAAACCATTAGGAGGAAGCATTTTTTTGGCTTGTTATAAGGAGGCACTTGCTTGCGTACTGCCAATGTTTGAGGGTTCGGTGGGGCGGCAATGCGTGGGCGGAGGCGCAGCCACCCGTGGGAGGCGGGAGCAGGCGAGAACCATGGCGTGGTTTCGTTTGGGCGTCTGGAGGAAGAAGACAAGAGATAGAAGAAACATGACAGATGTTGGATGTCAATCCAACGGTTGGCAGGCATAATTGTTTGTTGACTAAGTCGACACCACCTTGGATAGGCTTTTTGCTTGTGGGTCCCAAATGTCAGAATCCAAATCTATCACGGCCATGTAGCCTTTCTTATTAGGAATTACAACCCATTTGGTGTGCTAGCTCAAAATAAGTTTGTGGGTGCTGGCGGGCGCTAAGCGCTTGGGTTCTGTAATACACAATGAGATCAAGTAGCCGGCGAGAGTGATGTTATTTCCCTTTGTTGGGATTTGTTACAATATTTCCCTCTTAATTAAAGAAATGGCAAGCCATTAGCATTTTTCAAAGAAAATATGACAGCCACAGCCGAGTTGAAATGGTCAACAACATCAAACTCGAGCTTAATTACAAATTGTACAAAAGCACGAGGGTAATTGTTCATCAGGTTTAGACTAAACCCAGATTGAAAAGGGCAACAACATCTAACTCCACCACTGTTTTTGAAAGCTGTCACTATCAAATGGATCGGTCAGATCCATAAAATGAGCATCCTGGGTCGTAAAACATAATGGAATATGACCACAAGATGATGTAAAAAGAAGCCTGGCTCGTTCAGAAGCCCTTTTGTCCACCTGAAAGTCCTTTTTTTGCTCTTCGACATATCCATCCGTCAAAACTTTGTTCTTAATATATTTAAGCCTGATGGATAATAGTTCTCTCGCATTCAGCAGGAAGAATGTGACAAATCAAGTGTTTGCATGGGTGGCTACATATCCTTCCAGCGTTATTGTCTTCAAACGAATGTGATGAGAACTGAGAAAATCCCGGTGCTTACGATGCCACCGATTGGTTATACCTTTTGTACCCCGTCCTGCTGCCTAAATAGACATGAAAATTGAAAACAGATAAGGTCTAAAAAAAGAGTATGTGGAAAGAGCAACAACTGAACGGTTAATTCTAGTACACTATATATGGGCTTCCAATGTGCGTGAAATCATCACCTTTATATACAACTTCTCTAGGCATGGAAAGCATCGCAACAAGCCAATAATCTTGTTCAGATCAAAAGTATTCATACTGATATATAAGATCTTGACAGAATCCAGCACCATTGATAGGCTATCCATGGACAAACTCTTCATTGAGCATATAGAACATAATATTAGTACAAAAAGTGTACTCCAAGATGATATAAAACTTATGCGCACAAATGAAAAATGCAGCTTATGATTACAAAAGTGTAGATGATAATATACAGTACCTGGATAACTGTGGAGCCAAACACCATCTTGAAATGATCATAGAGATCATGAATTACACCCAAGGTCTCCAGTTTAGGCGCAGAGACGACAGTTATTTGCGAAGGTGAATAACAAGAATCAAGGATCAACCTTTGAAGTGAAGGGGCATCTTCGATGATGAGCTCCCCTACGTCAAAAGAAATTCCAATTATTACAAGGTTAGGCGACTTTATTCGGAAACAACCAATTTTAACTGTCAAAACAAGCACTAAGCACACCAGGGCAGGGCAACTGGATTGGATGATGCTGTGCTGTGAGGCCTCCGACATACGAACCAACACAAGTGAAAGTTTTTTGAGAGGTTGGAGTCGAAGCTTTTGTACCAGATTGTCAGGTAGTCTGCACAGGGCAAAGGTGGCAGTGTGGAGAGAGGAGGAAAACCGCGATATGCACATCGGTGGCGACGGGTCAAATATATGGCGTTCGGTTCATGGTATGTCAGTTTCGTAAGAATAATAGAACTCAAGCATCTGGAGTTTGCGGAAATCAGGGGATGTCAGCCAGGCGTTCACCATGCGGGGCACGTGCAGGTAGCACGCCGGGATGCAGAGGCGGTGAACGGAGCCCCCGTGGGAGGAGATGATGGCTCCGGGGAGTTCAAAATCATCAACAAGAGATAGGCCATGACGGTCGAGATTAAGAGGCGCGGCTCGCCATAGAGGGCGCCACCGAGATGCGAGGACTTGGGTGCGGCAACAATCCTTGGTGGGGAGAAGCAAGATGATCTCACCAAGGATGGCGTCCGGGAGATCGCTGATGCGGTCCGCCCAAGATTCTTCGGGTTCCTCAGATACGGGCGGGGGGGGGGGCTCGCCGCTGCTCCCCACGCTGCCGGGTGCGGGATCTACAATCGGCGTCGCCGCTGGCAGGAGCCTCATCTTCTTGGCGCTGGGGCCAGCCGACTCCATTTTCCTTGCGGGCGTCGCATCGAGCTCACGGATTTGAGCAGAGTAACGAATGACGAGCCTAGTTGTGGTGCGAGTGAGGAAGAAGGGGAGCTGGGGTTTTTTGTAGCAGTGAGGAAGAAGGGGAGCTGGGGTTTTCTGTAGGAGTGAGGTGAGGAATTTGGGGGTACAACCGGAGGGGGAGACGAGTCGAGCGAGCGGACGTGAGGTGGGAGTGAGGAGGAAGAAGAGCAGCCGGGTTTTTTTGGGGGGCGGTGCAGTGGGGGCGCCTCTTCTTATGTAAAATAAGGGCTTTTGAATTGATTTTATTAATTAGGGTGGATGGGCTATTTTGTCTTGGGCCCAGAAAAACAATTACTACTAGTAATACAATGGGGACACTCTACCACTCTCCAGAAAAATAATTACTCAATCCTAAAAAAAACAATTACTCCTATAGTACAGTGGAGACACTACCGCTTCTGGCTCCTCGTCGGTCGTCGAAACGGCTCCCGCTACTGCCGTTTTACTTTGGTTCGCCGACATGCGGGCCATGCAGTGCGCGGGCCCAAATGGCATCCACCAAATTAGAAGGCGGTATGCAGGCGCAGAGTCACCCCGGTCGTAGCGCGGCAGTAATGAGCCGTCATATCACAAAACCCCACCTCCCCGCAGTAAGTTGGTCGGACAAAGCAACCATCATTTCACTCTTCGCTGAATCCGCTTCTCCCTCGTCTTCTTCAAGAAAGCCACCACTCGCTTCCGCCATTGTTCTTCTCTCCCAACGAAGGGAAGGTGAGCGCATCCGTGATGTTGGTATATTTTCTTTCCAAAAAAAATCTTTTGCAAAGCAGTAACTGATCCTCACTCCCTTTTTTATGTCATTGTCATTGCGATTGTGTTTTCCTTTTGGTTGTCTTCTATTTGTCAGTTTCATTATAGATCATGGAGAACCGGGCAAAGATCTGCCGATGTTGGAGCAGACGCGACAGGCTGATCCCCACGAGATAGAGAGCTCCAAGAAGATGAAGGCCACCACCGAGCCGACCCCAGATGCGCTCACGGCCACTTCTGAGATGGTCAACGCCACGTTTGAGGTTACAACCCCCGTGGCCGTGCAGGAGCAGTTTTCCCTCGGCAAGATGGACCCCTTCGAGGATGTGTCCCCCCCCCACTGAGCTGCCCAAGGTGATTTTCTTCTTTGGCGATCTTGATTGTGGTTTTTCATCTAAGTATGAGGTGATAAATAATGCAAGATTTATTAGCTCCAATGCCATGCTACCTTCCTTGTCATGCATACTTTTGACTCTACATGGTGGTTTAAATAACTTGTGTTTTTTATATTGGAAAGTAATTCAAAATTCATTTCTGTTTCAATTAGAGCCCTGATGCAGACAAGGATTGTGTGGTTGTACATGTCACTCGCTATGAGGTGGATGACCTGAATATACGCACTGGGAAAACAAAGTTCTTAGGTTGTTCGATCCTGGAAGCCATTTGCACTTATACCGAAGACGAAATGTATTCCAGCCACAGTGTTGCCAGGCGTGTTGTCCAGGGTGTACTGAAGCACAACAAGTTCACAGCTACTCCTTCGTTTGTGAGGCATAATGTTCTTGTCAAGCTTATCCATGAAGATGATGTGGCATGCCTCGACAAACAAGTTTATGAGTGGAAAGGCCACAAGGTTATCTTCAAGAAGGTTGACAGGATTGAGCCGCTGTCGGACGTCCTCGAGGATGTTCATGGCAAGGTCCGTCTTGTGTCCATCCCCAATTAGATCGATGGCATGAAATAGTTGGCCCAGTTAGTGTTTCAAAGTAGCTTGGATTATGTTTAATTACCCGAACCTTGCGTATTATAGAGCCCTCTTGGGGTAGTACTCTGTTTGAATCCCTCTATGGGAACTGCTGCTACTTTTGTGTGCCCGTGAATCATGTGAGAACCCTCGTAAGTGTTGCCAAAACAGATGCATCCTCACGAGTTCTTTCATGTAATATGGCATTGTAAGACATAAGTTGCCACTGTTTACCAAACGAGCAGTGTGTGTTTGATGAAATACTTGTTTGACAACTCTTGGTGCGCTGAAGTATACATAGTGTAGGTAATGCACTGTTGGTGCTACCCCACTTGTAAGCACAGTTGGTGCAAACATGGCACATTGGCGCAGATTGCTTCAACACTAGATCGACCAGCTCACACTCATACTCTGCTGTCTGACATATAAGCAACTACGAATCTAGTTACAGTGGTTGATGCAGTTAATTGAGGCCACAATATAGATTCCAAATGTTAACACGCTAGTCCAGCATTCATGTTAAACATTCACAATAAACTCGGCTGCATAAAATACTTGAAAATAATAAGTTTAGCTTTTTATACATCTCAATGATTCATAGAACATAACATTTCTTTTAGAAGTTGACAGCAAAAGACAAAGTTGTGAGAAGGTTTACAAATCAGGAAAAATCAAGCCAGGCTTCTCTGAGCAAAGGGCCTCCCTAGGCAAGCTTTAATTTCCTAGGGTTCACTCTGGTTTTTCTTGTTGCCACCATCCAGGGTTAGGTTCTCTCGTTCTAGAATAACAAATTATAATTGTGTTCTCAGTTGGAATATTTAACTGAACCTTGAAGTGGATTGACCATCTGAACTTCTTGTGCAGTTCCACTAAATTTAGGCACCGCTATTTGCAGAAATAAGCAGACTGCAATGCCTCTTTTACGCGCACCTAACCCCAAAACCTCTGTGTAGCCATGCAAGCTCATCCTCGGGCCATCCTTAAATTGGGAGTGAGTGTAGTTCACGACGCGGATGCACTGCTTGTTTTCTCCGCCACACATGACAGGCTCGTTCCTGCACTGCAATCAGGAAGTCCACGTACGAATCAACTTCTTTTAGCTTCCGTTGGTCATTCTAGCTAGTTATGAATGTAGGAATACCTGGAATACAGGTGGCTAGAGGACGGCAGGTAGGAACAACCATCTGATTTTGTGCATTCTACTAAAATTGAGGTGTGTGCTTATGATTGCACAAATAGACACGATATGGAGATAGACATCCCTGTTTGCACAAATATGTAATATGGTTATTTAAGCAGTGGCAGTTATTTGCAGTGGCATATGATTAACAACATCATCTCTTGTGTTATGAATGGCATTACATTGACAGTATGAAAAAGTGCCATTAAGTAAGAAGTAGCATCACATCACATCAACACTGGCACTAGATTAACATGCAGAGCAACATCACTAGTATTACTGTCATGAGAGTAGCACATGGTCAGTAGCTCCGTGCACGGTGCAATCAAATTTGCGCAGTTCCAATGGGATGAAGCAATGTTAGCGGTGTGAGATTTAAGTGTAACTGGCAAAACAGAATTCATGGGAAATAAAGCAAGACAAAAGCACTTCATAAAATGGTGGTGTCATTGCTTCAATTTATCGATGGCACTAGACTGACAACAGCATTACTTAGAAGTGACATTAGGCTAACAGTGGCATTGCTTCATTTTTCCTCCGATATTAGATAAACGGTAGCGATAAGGGCAAAGGGACAGCAGGGGCATAAAGTGGTGAAGCAGATCTGGTTGTCGAGAGCGGCAAACATTCAGGCAACATGTCTGCATTTATCCAATTTTTTATCTCCTCGGCGACCTTTTCCTATGTGAGCACAGAAAATCTAGACCTGCTCGTTCTCAGTTGCGTTGTCCCCCCAACACCCCCTCACTTTCTTCCCTTTTTTGACCAAGAGACCGGTCTGGCCAATATCTTACCAGTACTTCCCCCCACGCTTCGCTATCCACCCCACTTTCTTCCCCTTTTCAACCAAGAGACCGGTTGGGTAGCCAGTCTCTACTACTATCCCCCTTTTCTTTCCTCTTTGAACCAAGTCCTAGATTCATGCTACAGCTTTCCCCCCCTTTCTTCCCTTTTGAACAAAGTCCTAGATTCGACTGCATGAAGTAGGTTTAGCTCTAATAATAATAAAAATTTAGGTGGCGTTGGAATAGCCGAAGGAAGTAGAAAAAGATCCACATGCAGCCACGTGGTGAGCTAGGGCAGTAGAGCAAGGCCGGTTTTGAAGGAAGTTATACCTGCAGGTCGTCCGGATGTGGCTAGGAGGGCGGCGGGAGGCCGGATCTGCCCACAATACGGCAGGGAGGAAGAAGGGGTCGGAGGCCCTCCCGAGCCGGCGCTGTGTCGGACAGAACGGAACGGGCCGCCGATCGGGACGCGCCGGCAACTGTGGGTCTCCTCCCTTGCCGCCGACGACCGCGTGAACGTTGCATCTTCTCCGCTTCGCCGGCGGAGGGGATCTGGCTGGAACTGTGACCAGTGGTGAGCAGAGAGAGGGTGTGGCCACCGCTGTCTTGTTTACATCTGGAGAGGATGAGAGAGTGAATGAGAGCAACACTAGTAAAGCAAGCGCTGAAGCTCCTGCTTATATATATAGTGGAGTGATTTTCTTGTAGCAATCGTTTTTAAAATGAATACGCGCGAACCACTATTTTCATTTAACGTTCCAGTAAAAAAACTCAATCAATAACGCACCACCGCGTCCAGGTCGCACTATGTACACGTGTGGTCTCCGACCCTCCATGAAGTTGAAAACTGCACGGGTCAAATTGTCACTTGGGATGCCTCTTTGTAAATAAATGCGCTCGTACGTGTACCCGCGCGTGGGTGTTAGAGAACTGGCGCGTGCGTGCGCCACTTCTCTTGGTGTACTACATACTCCACCTAGAGTAAGATGTATACGTGTGTGACGTTTGAGTTACAAAAATAATAATATGTGTGACGTCTTTTATTTTTTAGAAGTTCTTAGGGAAGGGTGTGAAGAGCACATATATGTGTGTCACGTCTAACTACAGAGTACAGATAGATGGTGTGTGCGAGAAGTCTCGGGAGAGTCGTGAGGTGCATGTGTGCGTGTGTGAGAGGGAGGGTTAATGTGTCAATGCAATGCGTGTGTCCGTAAATCATATCTGGCGAACGTTCACCACAAGCCGTTTCATGGCGAACGCCCAAAGAACCGTCAGATCTGCATCTGACAGTGGCAGTTTTGCCATGGCATTTGACAGAACAGCCACTCCTCCGACACATAAAATTTCCACGTGAGCGTTCCCAACTGCCATATGCTCCCTCCGTTCCAAAATATTGTGCATATAGCTTTATTGAAAATTCAAACCTCACGAACTTTTACCGAGTTTTCATAGAACAACATGCACATATAGAAAACCCAGCATATATCATTTCATTCATCATCGAGAGATATCTATAGAGATGGGGGAGGAATGTACGAGTGTGTCTTCGATAAAGAGGGGCCGTATGTGTGTGTTTGTTGTGAGAGAGAGCGAGAGACATCGTAGGATTGAGTCCTCTAACTAAGGAGAGAGAAAAAACGACCGGGATCAGTAGAGAGATGAAATATAGTGTGTTCCTTCATTAAAAGAACCGGGCAAATATTTTGCTGAGTTCTAAACTCGGCAATGTCCCATCAAGTAAGGACTCGACACGTAGCACTGCTCTATTGCCGAGTGCCACACTTCGCCAAGTTTGTTAGCCGAGTCTCCGTTAGCCGACACTCGGCAAAGGAAGACCGCCGTATCACCTACAACAATTTCAAGCCTCCTTTGGTGTGGAGGAATATTATAGGAATTCTATATGATCGGATTTTTATAGGAATTTTTTCCTTTAGAGCCATTTGGTTCATAGGAATGGATTCCTATACTCCACATTTAAGAGGAAAATAAACATTAAGACTCAATGGAAAAATTCATATGATGTGAACCAAATGACATCTCTTTTCCTATCCCTACTCAAAGGATTTGAGATACATGTCGGCCTCCTCTGGTTCATAGGATAGGAATATCATAGGAATAGAAAAAACATAGGAAGTGAGATGACATGCATCTCAATTCCAATAGAGAAAGAAATGTCATTTGATGCATTGGATAGGATTTTTTCCGTTGAGTCTAGGGTAATGGTTTTTTTCCTTTAAAATGTGAAGGACTGGTTCTTATCCTACATAGGATTAGGAATCCATTCCTACAAACCACAGAGCTCCATAGGAATTTTTCCTTTGAAAATCCTATACTATGAAATTCCTACAAACCAAAGGAGGCCGTACGTCATCTCTTTTCCTACAACTTTCATACTCCTATAATATTCCTACCCTGTGAACCGAAGGAGGCCGCGGGTATATCAAAATGCGGGACCCACACGTCACTGCCTTTGGGTCGAAGCCGCGTCCACAATTTTTTGTACTCCCCTGCTCCGTCCAGCTTACTGCGGGCAAGGTGGGGCTTTGTGATTTGACGCCTCATTGCTCATTTACTAGTACTGCGGTGCTACGACCGGGGTGCCCCCCCCCCCCCGCTGTTCCAAACTTTGGTGCATGGCACATGGACCAGGATGGTGGATGTCCCACATGTCGGTGAAAGGTGTGCTGTTACTGTGTCACCATGATCAATGCTAGACTCACGGGGAGGATTTTTACAGACTTTACGGAGTAGCAAACGTGGAGGATTAGGATTGGATTTAGGGGGTGGGAAGGGGCCCACCCCCCTGAAAATCAGGGGGGTCTAGTTTGATTAATTGGAAGATGCCCGTATTAGCCCCGTAAAGGCCCGCGAGTGCAGCATTTTTGGTGTCGCCATTTCGTGTGCGGATTGACCCTGCGGACTTGCGACGCGAACGCGAAAGCCGTGCTGGAAGTGTGCCGCCGTTTCGTTTTGAACTGTAAAGCGTACCACTTGGTTTTGCTTCTTGGTGCGATATATACAAATCTCGATTATATTGATCTAAAAGTAGATATCCAGATTAGTAAAAAGGAGGTGCTTTTGCCGAGCGGTGGGCGGGGGAGCTTGGCCTGTCGGTTTGCTAACATGCGGTCACACATGTCAGTGATGTACCAAGCCGATGCGCGTCCCTCATGAAAAATCAAAACAATGGCAGAAGCAACACGTGGTTTTCTTGAAGAAGATGATGGAGAAGCGGATTCAGCGAAGAGTGAAATGATGGTTGGAAAGGTGCGGCTTTGTGATTTGACGCCTCATTGCTCATTAGTACTACTGCGGCGCCACGATCGGGGTGCGTCCCCCTGCTGTTCTGCACTATTATTTGGTGCATGGCACGTGGACCCGAATGCTAGATGTCCCACATGTTGGCGAACGGAAGCAGAACATTTATGAAAGCGAGCGTCTCCACTCTTACGACGGAGGAGTACAAGACACGACATCCCAGTGTACTATAGTAGTACGTAGTACTAGTAGTCTTGTAACACTTGGTTTTGCTGCTTCGCGCGATCCGTTGATACAAAACCCGATTAAAAAAGCGAGTGCGGGTCATTTCCCGCGTGGTAGGCAGGGGAGTTTGGCATAGTCGGTTTGACAGAGAGAGCGGGAGAATGATGTGAAATGCTTGAATGTGTAGTGGGCGATAATCCACTTCTGAGCCCAGGCTCATCTACACCCGCGCTGAAGAAAAAAATCAAAACAAATACTAGAAAATTTCAAAAAATTCCAATTCTTTTTTGCATGGTAGTTAATATGATGCGTGAGGTCTGCTCCAATTTTCAAATCATTTGGACATCTGAGACCCGATTTGTCTTTTTTGCCGAGAGCTGCTCAGATGTCCGAACGACTTGAAAATTGGAGTGGACCTCACGCATCAAATTTTCTACCATGCAAAAAAAAAAACTGGAATCTTATGTTTTTTTTAATTTTTTGTGATTTTTTTCCGACCGGGTGCAGATGAGCCTGGGCACCGAATAGCCTTTCTTTCTTTTTTGAAGTGGGCCCTTTCAGATCACTAGATGATACTAGCCCGCACGTTGTTGAGTACATTTCAATGCAATTTTAATGTACATGCAACATGAATAATTGAAATAACAATATGTTCCGCCCCGCCGCTCAACGCCCATTACCAAGGCATATGAGTAACTGCATGTGAGCAAACCGACGATTGGCCAAGCTGGCAAACTCCCCCTCTTATCGCGCGGGAAAAGCCCCGCCCTAGCGTTTTCAATCGTTATTTGTGTCTATCGTCGCTCCAAGGAGCAAAACCAAATGTTACAACTTACGAGTTCAAAATGAAAAGCCTGCCGCATTCGCGTCGCACCTCCACACGGTCGGTCCGGCACGCCGCTCAAGCTAGGGAACGCGTGTTGTCTTGCATTTTCACTGACATCTGGGACTGTTGTTGAGCAAACCAACTATCGACAAACCCTCACCCTGCCCGCCGCGCGTCGGCTGAGTTTAGAGGAACAAGGAGGGAGAAGTGCTAGCTATAGCACGGATTCCAAGAAAATTGGTGTCCGATGGGACTCGTACTGGTTTGTACTCTACTACCACTGTACTACTCCTGCTCCTACTACTCTACACTAGTAGTACTAGTGCTAGTACAAACTAATATGAGGCCATTCAATCGTGTCCCGGCAAAATACCCCGGACACTGATTATTCGTTGATATTTAAATTTGTTTTCACACAGCAAAATATACCTGAAAACAACAACACACAGCAAAATTTCGCGACAAATGAGGGATTTGAATGTGCTGGGCGGGGTGGGGCAGGAATCTACACTACTGTTAAAAGAGCAAACATAAATGGGAGTGGCTAGGTCTCAGTCGACTAAGACTTAACCAAGTCTCAGTCAAGTGATATAGTGTGTAAGAAGAAAAAAGAAAAAATGAAAAAGAAATTTTTGTACGAATCTCCATGCAAAACCAAAGGAAGATAGTATCGACTGAGACATAACGAAGTCTCAGTCGACTGAGACTTAACAAAACTGAACATAAATCCCCCAAAGCCACACAACAAACTGTACACAGGATAAAAAAGACCCTCTGATCAAATTAACTTAAACACATTCTACTATCTATATTACGTCAATTATATGTCATTCAGATCAACGTCTCAGATCCAATGTTCTGCAGAGCAGACGCCGTCGTCTACATCGTGCGAGCCCTTCGCGTCTCCCAATCCCGGCGGCCTCGCCCGCAACTCCGTGTTTTTCGGATCGTGACTTCTTTCTCTAGATAGGCCCCAGATCGAGAAACCTTGAGCCGCCGCTCCTCCCTTCCCCTCCTCCCGTGCGCTTCCCACTGATCCGCCCCAAGTAGACCCCGTCACCGGTCGCTGCCCGCGCTCCTGCAAGCCGCCGACGACCTCCTCTGCCGGTCAGCCGCGCCCAACTCCCTCCTCCTCCCTTCTCCCCCTCTCCTCACTAATCTCTCTCCTCTCTCTTCGTTCCCACGCCGCAGGACGCCATGGCCATGGACCCTCGCGACTGCCAGTCTTCCTCCCGACCAGATCGACGACGGCGATGACCGGATCTGCCCCGCTGCCGTCCGTTTCCAAGGGACTTCAGCGGATGGGGTTTGTTCCTCTCAGCCTCCACCACCTGCGGGCTCGACAGTGATTGGACCTGCTCAGCATGCGGGATTTCGTCCTCTCCTGGCGAGGCGGTCGTGTCTTGCCTGCCGCGCCCTCACTGTCGAGTCTTTTTCCTCGGCGCGCCGTCCTGCAGTAGCTCCGTCGCCTTTTATATCACCGTGTGCCACTTCCCGTTCGCGTGAACCATCCAAGTGGGTAGGTTTGGTTCTGATCTTAAATTCTTTCCCCATTCAAAATTTCCTTGATTTTGTTCAGATTGAAATTTGGGCTGTGTTTCCTTGAAAGCCCGATTTCACCTGGTGAGAGCTGTTGACATCTCAGTTTAAAGCTCATATCTGTTAGGTTCGAAACTGAAATTTATCAGAGGAAGTTATGTGTGTTTGCAAGCCTGCAACACCCGTTGCATTTTTCTTCAGCATGACCAACAACTCCACCTCTGAAGTTAACCATGGCCAGCTACCCAAGATATCGCCCAGATGCTTGACGGATAGCGTCACCGCGCGCATGATTTCGAGGTAGCCAGTTACCAGTTGCTGGATGGCATCAGGGTCGGCAAGCACATTTGCTCAAGTTTCCACCTCGCCTAGCATCCGCCCCACCTCCCCAGCCAACTCAGCCGCCCCCTCCATGTCGAGCCCCTGTGCTGGTGGTGGACAAGGTTTGCAAGAGGCAACTTGATTTCTTTAGCTTTATTTGTTTCACAGACAGGTGATGCTTTTTCTATATTATGGATGGATTCTTGGTAGCCATCATGGATTACTGCTAAGTAGGTAATCGAATATTAAATAAGTAAATATTCTGCACAGTATAGTACTGATAACATGGTGTTAGCCCGACGAGGTTTTAGAACGCAAATAAAACTGATCTCCATTAGGATGTTTTCCCCAAATGAGGTATTGGCCCCCCTCAATTGAGTTGTTTGTGTTGATCTCTATGGTTATTTTTTGCTTAAAGCCTATATTAGTCGAATTTAATTGGTTTGTACAGTTACACCCACAGATTACACCATTCAATGAGTTCGATTTGGGGCAGGATCAATGTTGTCGTTGTTCTGTTCCATGATTCCTACCATTTTTTGTTTCATCAAAGGTGGTCACATTTAGATTCAGATTTTTCTAATTACATTCAGATTTTTTAGTTAATGATGAGATGTTTAGCCATCCTCCCTGGGGCTCCAATCTGTGAGTATGTTGGTGTGTTGAGGAGGACTGAAGAAGTGGAGGGTTTGCTACAGAACAACTACATATTTGACATTGATTGTCTTCAAACTATGAAGGGTTTAGATGGACGGGAGGTACTAATTGTTTCACTTCAAGCTTTCATTTCGCTTACGCATCATTTGTCTCATTGCTCGGTTTCTTAGTTTGCCTCTGAAAAATGAATGTTTGTAAATGATTTGTTTCCACTCTTGTACAGAAAAGGGCAGGGTCTGATATGCATATGCCATCACTTCACATTGAAAACGATTCCGAGGCACCACCGGCACCGGAGTACTGCATCGATGCTGGCTCCGTTGGAAGTTTCGCAAGGTTCATAAACCACAGCTGCAACCCTAACCTCTTCGCCCAATGTGTCCTAAACAATCACCACGACGTCAAGCTAGAAAAGGTGATGCTTTTTGCTGCCGACACGATACTTCCACTTCAGGTGAATTGATTTATGTTGCATCTCAACAATTTCTACAGGTAAAACTCTATAGCTTCTCTTGAGTTCTAACTGGTATACGTGCTTTGCTGGAGCTTTGCTACGACTATGGCTATGTCTTGAACAACGTCGTTTCGTCAAGCTGCCATGCTACTGTGGTGCCCCAGACTGCCAGAAGTGACTCTACTAGCGGATCTTTTCTGTTTGGGGGATTATATGTAGTATTGGGGGTATGAATGCAGCAATGCCTGTTGTGTATATGACAAGCATGACATCCTATAATTATTAACGAAAGAAGCGCGTTCTCTTTTTGTGCACGGTAGATGAAATGATGGACACGCTAATTATAGTTAGTAAACGAAGTTTGTCTGGGTGACATGCCTGTGGGTCATGATGGCATGACATTTTGTAAACAACTGGTTCATATAAGTTGATGGAAGATTTACTCGATCTTTAGACATTTACATGGTCAGCATCCAGCTTTTGAAGTACCTCTGTTCATATTTTAGCATATTTGTTCTTTTTGTTACCAGGACATCGACAGCTGCGACGTCAGGAACTCCCTCGCAATTGCCAAATACGTCACTGAAATTTACAACTTCTACAGACGGACCAAGGTAATTATCTGCTTGGAACCCCGTCAAAGTTATTTACAGAGTTCTGATCTGGTACGGCAATAATAATCTCATTGCCAAATTCTCTGTGCTGTAGGAGTTGAGTTGTGAGCCCCCCACCTACATGACACACCAAACTGATATCAATGAGAAAAGGCGTAGTATTCTGATTGACTGGTTGATTGAGGTAAGGATTCCATTCGATGCTCGGTGTATTCGGCAAAGTAGTCTTATCTTAGTATTCTCTGGAATGTAAAGTTCTTACAAACCCCAATGTTTCATTGTCCAATGCAGGTGCAGTACAAGCTTGAGCTACTGGGCGAAACACTATTCCTTGCTGTCAACATCATTGATAGATCAATGCATAGAAAAACATGTCTCGAGTTTTCTCTTGAATGGAACCTGCAAGTTTCTCAACTGTTTAGTGAAGCTTACCTTGAAAAGAATTATAAGTACTACAGGAAGGAGAGGAAGACAATGACAGTTCATTGGAATATGGATTTAGAGAGGATATATGTGGGTTTAGCTCTCTGTAATTACATATTAGTTTCCTTGCTGATGCTATTGCTCATGTTATAAAACTGGCCTACATCGCACACATGGTTTCCAGCAAAGAAAACAGTGTCATGATTTATAAACTACGCTTGTGTAATATTTTAGTGCTTAAAACAAAAGAAACCATTTTATCACTCCTGCTTTCCACAAGAAAGAGAAACAAGAACTTCCACCATAATCTTGTCTTTATACTTCTTGTCTTCCTACTTACTTTTACTGACCAAGAAAAATAAACTATAAATGAATCTTTTCAGAAAATAGCTAAAGATCCTTTTCAGTTTGAAATGCACAACTCCCAACTTGTCTTTTACTTCTGTTCTGTGCATGTACAAGATGATCTATAAAGGAATCTTTTCAGAAAATAGATATGATCCTTTTCAGTTTGACATAAACTATAAAGGAATATTTTCAGAAAATAGATAAAAGACCCTGCTGAATGGTGCTTGTACATACTGGAATTGTAGGCAAAACAAAGTGATGGATGGTCTACAAGATGATCCGGATGAATTCATCTCCAGGGTAAAAGAGCCAACCGTCGTGCATGCTGTTTGGCTGGAAATAATATTGCCTTTAAAATGTATGAGTGCATTCTTGGCATCTGACGTTGCCAAACCTGACATTCATGCTTGTTAAGAACTATAAGAATATGATAGTATGAGAGACATGTAGGCAAGGTGTATTTGATTAGGAGTAGATGTATCTCTGAAAAATGAATTAGTCGAGACATGCGTTGCACGTGCAAGCTTACTAGTTAACGTAGAGGCTCGGTTTGTATTTTTTGACGAAATGCAGAGGCTCGGGTTTTGGCACCAAACCGGAAATTTTGCAAATATTTGTCACGCACCGGAAGGCATGCCAACTGCATGTGGTTGTCTGGTGGCGTGTGCGGTAGACTTGAATGCTTGTGACCAAGCACCCCGCTCCAGCACATGGTGGTACCACCTGCAGCAATGCTGAGGTGGCATATAACTAAATGAAGAAAGAGAGAGTTGAGTATCATATCAGATACCCTATCATAATAAACATATTTAGGAATAATAGTTATGATACTAACCACTACAAGCAGCCTTTATATCACAGAGAAGATTAATACTATTAACAATTCATGTCCTTAACAAAGGGTGCAATGATGACTGCAGCTTATCGCTTCTGGACGACCCGGCTATTTGAGTCGGTCGACCAGCTCCTCACGCGGCGAGGTGGGACTAAACATCCGAAACCCGCCGGCCCAATACGGATGTGAAAATCGTAATTACAAATTGCACTCAGTTGACCGGTCAAAAAGTCTATGTGACACTCTGTCGACTGGTCAAACTGGCCACGTGGCTTGCGGGTCCCACCTATCAGTTGGTAAAAAAAATATTACGCAAG
Organism: Elymus sibiricus; assembly: GCA_039707655.1. NCBI lineage: Eukaryota > Viridiplantae > Streptophyta > Magnoliopsida > Poales > Poaceae > Elymus > Elymus sibiricus. The sequence goes on from CM077668.1 coordinate 156,384,688, forward strand.
CGCGTGAGGGGTCAAACCTGTGACCCCGCGGAACTGGCCCTTGCGCGCGAACCATCCTGGCTGTGTATATGTGTGCATGCACGTGTAGGTTGAGCACTTGAGCGTGAGCGTGTGTGTTACGTCTTGTGTTGTGTGCATGCATGCGTGCGTGTGTTTGTGCGAGTGTTGCGTGCGTGCATGTGTACGTGTGAGTGTTGCATGCATGCTTGAGTGCGTGTGTTCGTGCGAGTGTTGCGTGCGTGCAGGTGTACGTGTGAGTGTTGCATGCATGCTTGACTGCGTGTGTTCGTGCGAATGTTGCGTGCGTGCATGTGTACGTGAGTATAGCATGCATGCATGCGGGGGTTGCGTGCGTGTTTGTCCGCATGTGTGATGTGTGTGTATTCACCACAGTAGCTCCTGTGTATTAAAAGGCCGGCTCAGCATATCATCACTAGGCGACCTTATTCGCTGTGGTTATCGCGCGCGGGCTACCAACCTGAGGTCTCGACTTCGAATCCCCACCGAGCACTAATTTATTACCATTTGTTTCTTTCTTATACCCGCTGATAGGTGGGCCCTACGTTAGGGAGATAATGTGCGCTTCTGATGCAACACTAGTTGCGTCACGTGGACTGTTTGACTGGTCAATTGATCGTGTCATCAACAAAATACGTAGCTGTACGGTGAGCCAGTGATTGTATAATCACCACAAAATGTATATGCTGACCGTATCGTGCTTTCGTTTCAAATACAATGACCGTCAGTGTCACCATCAAAATACGGAGCTGTACGGTGAGCTAGTGACCATATAATCACTAGAAAATGTATATGTTGACCGTAATGAGCGCATTCTAAATCCAGAGACCGTATTGCGCTTTCGCTTGAAATACAATGACCGTCACGCGTGAATGTGTATGGGGGCATACTTTTAGAGGGCCGAGAGATAGTTTGTGTGCGTACGTGAAAAGGGCGTAGAGAGAGGGGGTGTGCGATGGAGAGAGTGAGAGTGAGAGAGAGAGAGAGAGAGAGAGAGATGCCCTTTGTTCTCTTTATTGTGACTAATTTTATAGGATAAAAATGTAAACATTCACAATACAGAACAAATATCATTGGATGCACCATGCAATTAACTTTCATATATAACTTTGTAGTATTGTATATGTAGATTTTCTTAAATATTTGTTTTGTCACAATCTGTGTAGTTTCAATTCAAAACAAATCTTGTATGCGGAGTAAAAGTGAACGGATGCCTTTTTTAGATCATTGGGAGCACATGATAATGAGATGTAACATGCGTGAATGTGTGGTTGACGTATTTTGGAGGGCCTGGAAAGGGTATGTGTACGTATTCGAGAGAGGCGTGGATACGAGGGGGGGGGGTGCGATGGGAGAAAGGGAAAGCACGAGAGATGAGAGAGAGAGAGAGAGGGAGAGAGGGAGAGAGAGAGAGAGAGAGAGAGAGACGAATAGGATGTCTCAACGAGAGATGGTGAGTTTGTGTATGCAGAGGAGAAGGGGAGAGAGGCATGAGCAGAAATAGTGTGTGTGTTGGTATGTGTGGGTGTGAGAATATAGTGAGACCTATGGGGGTAGAGAGTGTGCGAGGTGTGGTGGTGGCACATCGTTTTTTGGTCTGGTGGGTCGAGGTGAGGACCCCTGGGTCGGTTCCGTCCTGCGCCACATAGGTCGGCCCGAGACGCGTTATACGAAGACTGACTTGACGTACAAGACGAAGATACCAGAGCCGTGGAAGACTCTATCTCCACTGACGAAGCGGACTACGATTTGTAACCCTAGGCCCCGGGTATGTTATATAGGCCGGGGGCCTAGTTCGTCGATAGTATATATACACACAATCCCTTGGTATTGACATGTACTTTGTACACACCCCAATCAAAGTATACACGACCAGTAGTAGGGTATTTCCTCGATCGCAAGGTCCCTGACTTGGGAAAATCTTTGCCTCTTATCACCATCCACTTTAACCATCAGGGATATCCTACCGAATGATCTGATGGAATCATATCTGTCAACTAGTAAGAGAGGTGGAGACAATGCGTGCGAGAGAGGACTAAAGAGAGTGTGTGTGTGCGGGAGACACGAGGCAGAGATATGTACAGAGGGGGGGGGGGGGGGGGGGCGGCGGAGACCATGCGTGCGCATGCATGTGAGAGAAATAGTGTTTATGACTGAGATTAGTGAAAAGAGTCGTAGATAGTAGTAAGAGAGAGAGGGAGATATATAGAGAGTGTGTGTGTGAGACACTTTCGGGAGAGAGGGTGAGCATCTGTGAGAGAGAAAGGCCGATGGATATATAGTGTGTGCACGTATGCGTGAGAGAGAAAGATAGCGCGCGTGTGAGGAGGGGTCGAGGGAGAGTGCATCTACGCGTAAAGGACTGTTCTACCCATTAAATTAAAATTAAAATTGTATTTAAAAAATTGGATGAGATCATGAAATTTGCAATTCACGTATGAACGAACATTGGTCTAGAAAACACCCATACTCTATTGAATTCGAGCATGTGTATGCTATTATTTCACATTATTGATCCATATATAGTTAGTAGTTTGAAATTCAGACAATGCATGGCTCTTGCAATTCATATATAAACGTGAGTACACTCTGCGGTCAGTGTCAAGCACATTAAACATAAGAAACATACATGGTATACATTTCAAATTGCTAGCGACGAACTAGAATACATTTTGAATTCAACATAAAAGTGGTTTCAAATATTCGAATTCATAGGAAGTACATTCAACTATTTGAATTCGAGATAATGACTTTTGTAAATCACATCTAAAAGGGGCATCAATCTTTGTTGATAATACATAGTCATGTACAAAATAGATTCAAGTTTACCTCCTCCATTCCAAAATAATCGTAGTTATAGGATTTTCAAGAGTCAATTTTTTTTAAAAGAATCGCATAATTTAATGAGGTTTTTAAACATACAAGGTCAAATATAATGAGGTCTAATTAGGAAAGTTCAACTGAAGAGTACTGTAAACGTGAATGCTTCTGGTTCAAAATTTTGAACGAAGCGCCAAAAGATCCTCTCCTCGCCCGAAACCGCGCGAGACCAATGTTTGGTAGAAGGAAATTACCATCCTAACTCTGACCCGTGAAGCCTACCGGCCCGACGTCCACAAGTCTAAACCAGGGTAGGTTTGTAACTTCATCGAGATGCCACACAACCGCCTCCGAAAAACATTCATATACAGCGGGCGCCTAAACACCGATGCGCTCGGCCGAAATCACTCCCGCCCACTATTTTGGATACGTGAGATTACCGTCCTACCCCCGACCCGCAGCATGTCCGAAATTTTAGATGGGGGCAAAGTTTGTAACTTTCCCCAAATTTCAAACAAGCGTGTCCCGGAAACATGGTTCCCCCTTAGCTTCCCCCCTCCCCCGTCCGATTCCCCATTTGTACTCCATGGGCACCAAAACTCCCTCTCCACCAGCCTTGAAACCCCAGCCTCCTCCGTCCGCCACCCCATCGCACCGATCCACCGCCGGCCTCCTCCATCACGCCGGAGCCGATACCCCGATGTTGTCGTCCACCGCAACCTCAACCGCAGCGCCCTCCATGACTTAGCAGTTGAAGCCGAGGCAGAGCTGCCTCCACGACGCGGACGTGCGCCGTACCCGAGCCACTTCAACCCCTTCGTCCTGCGCCTCACCGCTGCCACTCCAACGTCGCAACCGTCCACCGCACCGGAGCTGTTCCCGCTACGCCGTCGTTCGCCGCCTCGGATCTACTTCCCCGCCGCCGACAGAGGGCCACCGCACCACACTCAACTACTTGGCCATGGGTTCATCCAAGGCTCCACCGTCCTCCACAACATCTTGTTTCCAGCGAACCACAAGAAGATCTTCGAAAAAACAGAAGGAGGACACAACATCGCCAGCCGATATTGGTACTCCTCTTCCCTTATTCTTGCAAATCTCTCGCACGGTATTCATGCCACGAAGGAAACTAGTTGACCGCTTCTTACTACACATTCTTCCTGATACTAGATGTTCCAAGTAACTCGCGATGCACAAGGTTTCCCCCCATTTACTATTTCACTTTAGCTAGACGTCCGTCGCCTGCCTGGATTTGAATTCAGTGTCAGTTGATTTCCAATTAAAGGAAGCACCACCCACGGAGGCACGCGGAGCACCTAGTCCGCTTGTTCACCGGGGAAGCAGCGCCTCGATGTCTATCTTAGAGGTGTGTGTGGCGCAGGAGCTGCTGGCGCCCGATCTGGAGGTTCGCCAGGCTTAAAGGGATGGCCGGGGGTGCTGCCAAGCATGGCGGTGGGGTGAGGTCGAGGGGAGGCCGTGGCGGCGGAGGCAGGGGTCTGGACCTGTGGTCGCTGGCGGTTCGAGGAAGATCGTCAATGGTGGCTGGCGGGAGGTAGATGAAGGCCATCTGCCCGTTCCTTGTAGATCGGACAGTGCAGAAAAAATCGGCTAACCTATTTGTTTTCAGTCAATTGTTATTTTCATAGGACCACATGTGGTGGTTTGCTGGAGGATTACCTGCACTTCCCAGCCATCCTTGTGCTCATATTTCAAAAGCCTAGAATCTAAGTTCGTGTGCCATGCATGTTGTAGAGCTATCATATGTCTGCCGTCATTTATTTTTGACCCACCTACTATCTGATACTTTTACACTGTACTACTTGTGCACAAAGCCACAAACTACACCCATACTCTCTCACTATTGTTTTATTACGCATGGGTATTTCAGAATCTCAAGCACAATATTCTAAAAAGAAAACAGAGCAGTCGCTCTAGTCTGCATCGAGGATTGGAAAGAAGCGGTTTGACGCTCTAATGAAGAGTGTAGTGTCATTCGATGAAGACTGTCAATGTAGCTCTGTAGTTGATGACTCCATTCGCCATACACCATCATCGCAGGTGCTTGCTTTAACTTCGGTGTCATATGTGGTTGCATGTTGCATATGGTGTCTACCTTGTATTGCTTCTAAATTGGTTAAATTGCATCTGCTTAGTCATATACTATGAATATGACATGCCTTCCTATTTTTGGTACATACTGCATCTGTCTATTAACCATGTTCTTACATCAAACTAATGTTCTTGTGTATCCCTCATCAATCACTTATGATGAGACAGGCACACCCGTGGGTTAGTGTGAGACGCGCTACTCTTTTAAAGAGTGCAATGTCATCCTCCCCACATGATTCTCAACAAACAGCAAGGCTAGATGAAGATAGTCAACGTAGCTCTGTAGTTGGTGACCGCATTTCCCCTACACCACCATCGCAGGTGCTTGCTCTAACTTGGCAGTGTGATATGTGGTTGCATGTTGCATATGGTGTCTAGCTTGTAATTCTTCTAATTTGGTTAAATTGCATCTGCTTAGTTTACACATTATAGCTGTGAATATGACATGCCTTCCGGTTTTTGGTACATAGTGCATCTGTCTATTAACCATGTTCTTACATCAAACTAATGTTCTTGTGTATCCCCCATCAATCACTTATGATGGGACAGTCACACCCGTGGGTTAGTGTGAGATACGCTACTCTTTTAAAGAGTGCAGTTTCATGCTCCCGACATGATTCTCAAGAAACAGGAAGGCAAGATGAAGATAGTCAACGTAGCTCTGTAGTTGATGACCACATTTCCCCTACACCAGCATCGCAGGTGCTTGCTGTAACTTGGCAGTGTGATATGTGGTCGCATGTTAAGTATGGTGTCTAGCTTGTATTGCTTCTAATTAGGGTAAATTGCATCTACTTAGTTTACACATTATACCTGTGAATATGACATGCCTTCCTGTTTTTGGTACATACTACATCTATCTATTAACCATGTTCTTACATGAAACTATTGTTCTTGTGTATCCCACATCAATCACTTATGATGAGACACCTTGGTTCGTTGCATATTGCATATGATTTCTAGCATGCATTTATGTATTGCTTCTAATTTGTTGAAATACCCTTATTAGCCCGCCCTTTTAATTTGGCAGAGTGATATTGGTTGCATCTTTCATATGGTGTCTAGCTTGCATTGCTTCTAAATAGTTGAAATGCCTTCTGCTTAGTTCACACATCATAGGTGTGAATATGCAATGCTGTCCTTTTTTTCGTACATATTCCATCCTCCTATCTTGCGGTTGCCTTACATCAAAGTAGTGTTCATTAGTATCATGCATCAATGAGTTCTGAAAAGCAATTTTTATTCCTTTTTCTTGTGGGTTTGACTTTACAAGGCAAAATCAAAAAAGAGGAAGGAAGGGGATGACGGTGGTCCTCTGCAGCAACGTAAACGGACCATCTCTACACATTCTCCTTGTACTTCTAGTGCATTACAAGTTCCAAGTCTCATCTCCCCTACTCCACCATCCTAGGTGCTTGCTCTAACTTGGCAGTGTGATATCTGGTTGCATGTTGCATATGGTGTCTAGCTTGTATTGCTTCTAATTAGGGTAAAATGCATCTGTTTAGCTTACACATTATACATGTGAATATGACACGCCTTCCTGTTTCTGGCACATACTATATCTGTCTATCACACCATGTTCTTACATCAAAGTACTACTGTTGTGTATGCTGCATCAATCACTTACGATGAGACACCTTTAACTTGGCAGTGTGATATTCGTTGCATCTTGCATTGATTTCTAACTTGTACCGCTTCTAATTTTTTGAAATTCCACTTATGACAAGACACTTTTAACTTGGCAGAGTGATATTGGTTGCATCTTTCATATGGTGTCTAGCTTGCATTGCTTCAAATTTCTTGAAAATCCTTCTGCTTAGTTGGCACATCACAGGTGTGTGTTGGAAATATGCCCTAGAGGCAATAATAAATTAGTTATTATCATATTTCCCCGTTCATGATAATAGTTTATTATTCATGCTAGAATTGTATTGACCGGAAACTAAATACATGTGTGGATAATAGACAAATACTATGTCCCTAGTATGCCTCTACTAGACTAGCTCGTTGATCAAAAGATGGTCAAGGTTTCCTGACCATGGACATGAGTTGTCATTTGATAACGGGATCACATCATTAGGAGAATGATGTGATGGACATGACCCAACCGTCAGCATAGCATATGATCGTTCAGTTTAATGCTATTGCTTTCACTATGTCAAATACACGTTCCTCTGACCATGAGATCATGCAACTCCCGGATACCGTAGGAATACTTTGGGTGTATCAAACGTCACAACGTAACTGGGTGATTATAAAGGTACACTACAGGTATATCCAAAAGTGTTTGTTGAGTTGGCATGGATCGAGATTGGGATTTGTCACTCCGACTATCGGAGAGGTATCTCTGGGCCCTCTCGGTAATACAGCATCACAGAAGCCTTGCAAGCACCGTGACTAAAGAGTTAGTTGCAAGATGATGTATTACGGAACGAGTAAAGAGACTTGCCGGTAACGAGATTGAACTAGGTATTGGATACCGACGATCGAATCTCGGGCAAGTAACATACCGCCAAACAAAGGGAACAACGTATGTTGACATATGAGGTTCACCGATAAAGATCTTCGTGGAATATGTAGGAACCAATATGAGCATCCAGGTTCCGCTGTTGGTTATTGACCGGAGAGTCGTCTCGGTCATGTCTACATCATTCCCGAACCCGTATGGTCCGCACACTTAAGGTTCGATGACGATTTAGTATTATATGAGTTATGTGATTTGTGGCCGAAGTTTGTTCGGAGTCCCGGATGAGATCACGGACATGATGAGGAGTCTCGAAATGGTCGAGAGGTAAAGATTCATATATTGGAAGGCTATATTTGGACGTCGGAAAGGTTCCGAGTGATTCGGGTACTTTTCGGAGTACCGGGGAGTTACGGGAATTCACCGGGAGAAGTAATGGGCCTTATTGGGCCATACGGGAAAAGGAGAGGCAGGCCACGTGAGGAGGCGCGCCCCCCCCCTTGCCCAAAGCGAATTGGACTAGGGGAGGGGGCGCATCCCCCTCTTTCCTTTCCCTCTCCCTTCCCCCTTTCCTACTCCGTATGGGAGGTGGAATCCTACTAGGACTAAGGAGTCCTAGTAGCCTCCTCCCTCCCTCCTTTATATATGGAGGAGGGGCACCCCTTGGAGACACACAATTATCCCATAGCCGTGTGCGGTGCTCCGATCTCCGTTTTCCACCTCGGTCATATTTTCGGAGAGCTTAGGCGAAGCCCTGCCGGAATCACTTCACCGTCACCGTCGCCACGCCGTTGTGCTGACGGAACTCATCTAGTTCCTCGACGTCTTGCTGGATCAAGAAGGCGAGGATTGTCACCGAGCTGCACGTGTGTAGAACTCGGAGGTGCCGTACGTTCGGTACTCGATCGGTGGAGCTCGAAGGATTGTTCGACTACATCAACCGCGTTGTGAGACGCTTCCGCTAACGGTCTACGAGGGTACGTAGACACACTCTCCCCTCTCGTAGCGATGCATCTCCATGGATAGATCTTGCGTGAGCATAGGAAATTTTTGAAATTCATGCTTCGTTCCCCAACAGTGGAATCAGAGCCTGGTCTATGCGTAGATGTGATTTGCACGAGTAGAACACAAGTGAGTTGTGGGCGTGGGTGTATACATATTGCTTGCCGTTACTAGTTGTTACTTGATTCGGCGGTATTGTGAGATGAAGCGGCCCGGACCGACATTACGCGTACTTTTACGCGAGACAGGTTTCACCGCTACGTGCACTCGTTGCATAAAGGTAACTGGCGGGTGTCTGTCTCTCTCACTTTAGTTGAATCGGTTTCAATGAAGAGGGTTCTTTTAGAAGATGAAAAAGCAATCACTACACCACGTTGTGGTTTTGCGTAGGTAAGAACAGTTCTTGCAAACCCGTAGCAGCCACGTAAAACTTGCAACAACAAAGTAGAGGACGTCTAACTTGTTTTTGCAGGGTATGCTGGTGATGTGATATGGCCAAGACATGATGTGATATAAGTTGTTGTATGAGATGATCATGTTTTGTAAGTTATCAGGCAACCGGCAGGAGCCTTATGGTTGTCTCTTTATTGTATGCAATGCCAACGCTATGTAATTGCTTTACTTTACCGCTATGAGTTAGCAGTAGTAGTAGTAGTAGTAGCAATAGTCGGCGAGACGACCACGACGCTATGATGGAGATCAAGGTGTCACGACGCTACGATGGAGATCAAGGTGTCACGACGCTACGATAGAGATCAAGGTGTCAACCCGGTGACGATGGAGATCATGACAGTGCTTTGCTGATGGAGATCAAAAGCACAAGACGATGATGGCCATATCATGTCACATATATTGAATTGCATGTGATGTTAATCCTTTTATGCATCTTATTTTGCTTAGGACGACGGTAGCATTATAAGATGATCCCTTCACTAAATTTCAAGATAAGTGTTCTCCCCTAGTATGCACCGTTGCGAAGGTTCGACGCTTCTAAACACCACGTGATGATCGGGTGTGATGGATTCTTTCGTTCGCATACAATGGGTGTAAGCCAGTTTTACACACGCAGAATACTTGGGTTAAACTTGACGAGCCTAGCATATACAGATATGGCCTCGGAACACAAGAGACCGAAAGGTCGAACATGAGTCATATAGTAGATATGATCAACATGAAAGATGTTCACCATTGATAACTAATCCACCTCACGTGATGATCGGACGTGGTTTAGTTGATGTGGATCATGTTACACTTAGACAACTTGAGGGATGTTAATCTAAGTGGGAGTTCTTAAGTAATTTGATTAATTGAACTTCAATTATCATGAACATAGTCTAAATAATCTTTGCAATTTATGTTGTAGATCAATAGAGCGCGCTGTAGTTCCCCTGTTTTTATTATGTTCCTAGAGAAAACGAAGTTGAAAGTTGATGGAAGCAACTATGCGGACTAGGTCCGTGATCTGAGGATTGTCCTCACTGCTGCACAGAAGGCTTATGTCCTTAATGCACCGCTCAGTGAAATACCCCTACGGCTTCGTCTGAGGACGTTATGAACGTCTGGCAGACAAGAAAAGATGACTACTCGATAGTTCAGTGCGCCATACTTTACGGCTTAGAACAGGAGCTCCAAATATGTTTTGAGCAACACAGAGCATATGAGATGTTCCAAGAGCTGAAAATTTGTTTTTCAAGCTCACACCCGGGTCGAGAGGTATGACACCTTCGACAAGTTCTATAGCTACAAGATGGAGGAGAACAGCTCCATTAGTGAGCATGTACTCAGAATGTCTGAGTACTTCAAACACTTGAATCAAGTGGGAGTTAGACTTCCGAATAAAGTGGTGATTGATAGAGTTCTCTAGTCACTATCACTAAGCTACTGGATCTTCGTGATGAACTATAAACATGCAAGGGATAGAAGATCCTTAAGCTATTCGCGATGCTACAAGCTGCGGATGTAGAAATCAAAAAGGGAGCATCAAGTGTTGATGGTTAATAAGACCACTAGTTTCAAGAAGGGCAAGGGAAAGAAAAGGGAACTTCAAGAAGAACGGTAAAACAGTTGCTGCTCACGCGAAGAAACCCAAGGCTGAACCAAACCCGAGACTTAGTGCTCCCATTGCAAAGGGAAATGTCACAAGGAGCGGAACTTCCCCAAAGTAACTGGCAGATAATAAGACTGGCAATGTCAACAAAGATATTTTATATACACGTTATTGATATGTACCTTACTAGTACTCGTAGGAGCACCTGGGTATTTGATACTTGTTCAGTTGCTTGCAACTTGAAACATGGAGCTTCGGAATAAACGAGGGCTAGCTAAAGAACGAGGTGACGATGTGCATTGGAAGTGTCTCCAAGGTTGATGTGATCACCATCGCCACGCTCTCTCTACCTTCAGGATTAGTGATGAACCTAAATAATTGTTATTTGGTGCTTGCGTTAAGCATGAACATTATATCTGATAGTGTTTATTGCAAGACGGTTATTCAATTTCAGAGAATAATTGTTATTCTATTTGGATAATATCATTGATGATCATGCACTTAAAATGAAAGGTTTATTGAATCTTGATCGTAGTAATACATATGTTCATAACACGAATGCCAAAAGATAATGATAGTACCACATATTTGTGGCACTGCCGCTTAGGTCATATTGGTGTAAAACGCATGAAGAAACTCCATACAGATGGACTTTTGGAATCACTTGATTATGAATCATTTGAGACGTGCGAACCATGCCTCATGGGCAAGATGACTAAGACTCCGTTCTCCGGAACAATGGAGCGAGCAACAGACTTGTTGGAAATAATACATACCGATGTATGCGGTCCGATGAGTGTTGAGGCGCGCGGTGGATATCGTTATGTTCTCACGTTCACAGATGATTTGAGTAGATATGGCTATGTCTACTTGATGAAGCATAAGTCTGAAACATTTGAAAAGTTCAAAGAATTTCAGAGTGAAGTAGAGAATCATCGTAACAAGAAAATAAAGTACTTACGATCTGATCGTGGAGGAGAATATTTGAGTTACGAGTTTGGCAATCACTTAAGACAATGTGGAATTGTTTCACAGCTCACGCCACCTGGAACACCACAGCGTAATGGTGTGTCCGAACGTCGTAATCGTACTCTATTAGATATGGTGCGTTCTATGATGTCTCTTACCGATTTGCCACTATCATTTTGGGGTTATGCATTAATGACAGCTGCATTCACTTTAAATAGGGCACCGTCTAAATCCGTTGAGACGACACCATATGAACTATGGTTTGGAAAGAAACCTAAGCTGTCGTTTCTGAAAGTTTGGGGCTGCGATGCTTATGTCAAAAGGCTTCAGCCTGATAAGCTTGAACCCAAAGCGGATAAGTGCGTCTTCATAGGATACCCAAAGGAGACCGTTGGGTACACCTTCTACCACAGATCCGAAGGCAAAGTATTCTTTGCTAAGAATGGATCCTTTCTAGAGAAGGAGTTTCTCTCGAAAGAAGTGAGTGGGAGGAAAGTAGAACTTGATGAGGTAATTGTACCTCCTCTGGATAGTAGTACGCCACAGAAAGAAATTTCTGTGACACCGACACAGACCAGAGAGGAAGTAGATGATGATGATCATGAAGCTTCGGATCAAGTTGCTACAGAACCTCGTAGGTCAACCAGGACACGCTCCGCACCAGATTGGTACGGCAATCCTGTCTTGGAGGTCATGTTGTTAGACAACGGTGAACCTACGAACTATGAAGAAACGATGGCGAGCCCGGATTCCGACAAATGGCTTGAGGCCATGAAATCCGAGATTAGATCCATGTATGAAAACAAAGTGTGGACTTTGGTAGACTTGCCTGATGAACGGCGAGCTATTAAAAATAAATGGATCTTTAAGAAGAAGACGGACGCTGATGGTAATGTCACCGTCTATAAAGCACGACTTGTTGCTAAAGGTTATCGACAAGTTCAAGGAGTTGACTATGATGAGACTTTCTCACCCGTAGCGATGCTAAAGTCTGTCAGAATTATGTTAGCAATTGCCGCATTTTATGATTATGAAATCTAGCAAATGGACGTCAAAACGGCATTCCTTTACGGATTCCTTAAGGAAGAATTGTATATGATACAGCCAGAAGGTTTTGTTGATCCTAAAGGCGCTAACAAAATATGCAAGCTCCAGCGATCCATCTATGGACTGGTGCAAGCATCTCGGAGCTGGAATACTCGCTTTGATGAAGTGATCAAAGCGTTTGGGTTTATACAAAGTTTATGGAGAAACTTGTATTTACAAGAAAGTGAGTGGGAGCTCTATAACATTTCTAATAAGTATATGTGATTGGAAATGATGTAGAATTTCTGGAAAGCATAAAGAATTAATTGAAAGGAGTTTTTCAATAAAAACCTGTTTTTGAGTTATCCACGGTTTGGGCATCGAGATCTATAGAGATAGATCAAGACACCTGATAAAAGATTTTCACACACCTTGATGAGATTTTGAAGAAGTTCAAAATGGATCAAGTCAAAAGAAATAAGTTCTTGGCTGGTGTGAAGTGGAGTAAGACTTGAAGATCTAGGTAAAGGTTGTTTACATGTTAGGCATCAAAAATCTATAGAGATAGATTGAGACGCCTCATATGACTTTCACAAAACATATACCTTGACAAGATTTTGAAGAACTTCAAAATGGATCAGTCAAAGAAGGAGTTCTTGACTGTGGTGAAAGGTGTGAAGTTGAGTAAGACTCAAATCTCGACCACGGCAAAATAAATAGAATGGATGAAGGTTATCCCCTATGCCTCGGCCGTAGGTTCTATAAAGTATGCCAAGCTGTGTGCCTTGCCATGTGTCTGGCAAAAGAGGTACCAAAGTGATCCAAGAGTAGATCACTAGACAGCGGTCAAATTATCCTTAAGATGACTAAGGAAGAATTTCTCAGGAATAGAGATGATAAAGAGTTCGTCGTAAGGGGTTACGTCGATGCAAGCTTTAAACACTGATCCGAAAGACTATGAGTCTCAGACCGGATAAGTATAGTGGGGAAATCTTTTGGAGTAGCTCCAAAGAGAGTGTGGTAGCAGCATCTACATATAACATAGAGATTTGCCAAGAACACACGGATCTGAATATTGCAGACCCGTTGACTAAAACCTCTCTCACAAGCAAAACATGATCAGCTTTAGAACTGATTAAGTGTTAATTACATGGAGATGTAATCTAGATTATTGATTCTAGTGCAAGTAGGAGACTGTTGGAAATATGCCCTAGAGGCAATAATAAATTAGTTATTATCATATTTCCCCGTTCATGGTAATAGTTTATTATTCATGCTAGAATTGTATTGACCGGAAACTAAATACATGTGTGGATAATAGACAAATACTATGTCCCTAGTATGCCTCTACTAGACTAGCTCGTTGATCAAAAGATGGTCAAGGTTTCCTGACCATGGACATGAGTTGTCATTTGATAACGGGATCACATCATTAGGAGAATGATGTGATGGACATGACCCAACCGTCAGCATAGCATATGATCGTTCAGTTTAATGCTATTGCTTTCACTATGTCAAATACACGTTCCTCTGACCATGAGATCATGCAACTCCCGGATACCGTAGGAATACTTTGGGTGTATCAAACGTCACAACGTAACTGGGTGATTATAAAGGTACACTATAGGTATCTCCAAAAGTGTTTGTTGAGTTGGCATAGATCGAGATTGGGATTTGTCACTCCGACTATCGGAGAGGTATCTCTGGGCCCTCTCGGTAATACAGCATCACAGAAGCCTTGCAAGCACCGTGACTAAAGAGTTAGTTGCAAGATGATGTATTACGGAACGAGTAAAGAGACTTGCCGGTAACGAGATTGAACTAGGTATTGGATACCGATGATCGAATCTCGGGCAAGTAACATACCGCCAGACAAAGGGAACAACGTATGTTGACATATGAGGTTCACCGATAAAGATCTTCGTGGAATATGTAGGAACCAATATGAGCATCCAGGTTCCGCTGTTGGTTATTGACCGGAGAGTCGTCTCGGTCATATCTACATCATTCCCGAACCCGTAGGGTCCGCACACTTAAGGTTCGATGACGATTTAGTATTATATGAGTTATGTGATTTGTGGCCGAAGTTTGTTCGGAGTCCCGGATGAGATCACGGACATGACGAGGAGTCTCGAAATGGTCGAGAGGTAAAGATTCATATATTGGAAGGCTATATTCGGACGTCGGAAAGGTTCCGAGTGATTCGGGTATTTTTCGGAGTACCGGGGAGTTACGGGAATTCACCGGGAGAAGTAATGGGCCTTATTGGGCCATACGGGAAAAGGAGAGGCAGGCCACGTGAGGAGGCGCGCCCCCCCCCCCCCCCTTGCCCAAACCGAATTGGACTAGGGGAGGGGGCGCAGCCCCCTCTTTCCTTTCCCTCTTCCTTCCCCCTTTCCTACTCCGTATGGGAGGTGGAATCCTACTAGGACTAAGGAGTCCTAGTAGCCTCCTCCCTCCCTCCTTTATATATGGAGGAGGGGCACCCCTTGGAGACACACAATTGTCCCATAGCCGTGTGCGGTGCCCCGATCTCCGTTTTCCACCTCGGTCATATTTTCGGAGAGCTTAGGCGAAGCCCTGCCGGAATCACTTCACCGTCACCGTCGCCACGCCGTTGTGCTGACGGAACTCATCTACTTCCTCGACGTCTTGCTGGATCAAGAAGGCGAGGATCGTCACCGAGCTGCACTTGTGTAGAACTCGGAGGTGCCGTACGTTCGGTACTCGATCGGTGGAGCTCGAAGGATTGTTCGACTACATCAACCGCGTTGTGAGACGCTTCCGCTAACGGTCTACGAGGGTACGTAGACACACTCTCCCCTCTCGTAGCGATGCATCTCCATGGATAGATCTTGCGTGAGCGTAGGAAATTTTTGAAATTCATGCTTCGTTCCCCAACAGTGTGAATATGTCATGCGGTCCTGTTGTCGTACATATTCCATCCTCATATCATGTGTTTGCCTTACATAAAAGTATTGTTCGTCAGTCATTCATGCATGAATGAGTTCTGAAGAGCGAATTTTATTCCTTTTTCTTGTCGGTTGACTTCACAATGCAAAATCAATACAACGGAAGGAAATTAGTAAGGCAGTGGATGATGGTGGTCCTTCCGAGCAACTGAAATAGAGGGTCTCTACAGATTCTACTCAGCTATCCTCCCAACAAGATTCGCAAGACAATGCAGGGCTAGACAGTCAACGTAGTTGTGTAGATGATGAACACATCTCCCCTACTCCACCATCACAGGTGCTTGCTCTAACTTGGCACTGTTATATGTGGTTGCATGTTGCGTATGATGTCTAGTTTGTATTGCTTCTAATTTTGTTGATTTGCATCTGCTTAGTTTACACATTATACTTGTGAATATGACACGTGTTCCTGTTTCTAGAACATACTAAATCTGTCTATCGCACCATGTTCTTACATCAAAGTACTGTTGTGTATCCTGCAACAATCACTTACCATAAGACACATTTAACCTGGGAGTGTGATATACGTTGCATCTTGCATTGTCTTCTAGCTTGTACTGCTTCTAATTTGTTGAAATGGCACTTATGATGAGGCACTTTTAAGAGTGATATTGATTGCATGTTCATATGGTGCCTAGCTTTCATTTCTTCTAATTTGTTGAAATGTCTTCTGCTTAGTGTTTTTCATACATATTCCATCCTCCTATCATAGGTGTGAATATGCAATGTTGTCCTTTTTTTCGTACATACTCTGTCCTCCTATCATGCGCTTGCCTTACATCAAAGTAGTCTTCGTCTGTATCATGCATCAATGAGTTATGCAGAGCCAATTTTATTCCTTTTCTTGTGGTTTTAACTTCAGAAGGCAATATAAAAAAAGAGGAAGGAAAAGAGTAAGTTAGGGGATGTTGGTGGTCCTCCGGACCAACGCAAACGGAGGCTCTCTAGATTTGCCACTGCTACTGCTACTACAGTTGAAGTTCCAAGTCTATACGATGACTCCATCTCCCCTACTCCACCATCACAGGTGCTTGCTCTAACTTGAAAGTGTGACAATTGGTTGCGTGTTGCATATGGTGTATAGCTTGCATTTCTTCTAATTTGATTAAATTGCACCTGCTGAGTTTATACATTATACATGTGAATATGACATGCCTTTCTGTATCTAGAATACACTGCATCTATCTATCACACCATGTTCTTACATCAAAGTACTGCTGTTGTGTATCCTGCATCAATCAGTTATGATGAGACACCTTTAACTTGGCAGTGTGCTATTGGTTGCATCTTGCATTGATTTCTAGCTTGTACTGCTTCTAATTTTTCGAAATTCCACTTATGATGAGACACTTTTAACTTGGCAGAGTGATATTGGTTGCATCTTTCATATGGTGTCTAGCTTGCATTGCTTCTAATTTCTTGAAAATCCTTCTACTTAGTTGACACATCATAGGTGTGAATATGTCATGCCGTCCTGTTTTTCGTACATATTCCATCCTCCTCATACGGTTGTCTTACATCAAAGTATTGCTCGTCTGTATCATGCATCAATGAGTTCTGAAGAGCGAATTTTATTGTTTTGTGTTGTGGCTACGGCTTGACATGGCAAAGTCAAAAAAGAGCAAGGAAAAGTGTATGGTAGGGGATGCTGTTAGTCGTTGGGTGCAACGAAAATGGAGCTTCCCTCGAGATTCTGCTGGTACTTATAGTGCATAAGAAGGTCAAAGTCCGCCGGCTAAATCTACAAACACAGTATCCCCTGCCCCACCAGCTGCAACACCTCCTTCCACAGTACCGACATCTCAACGAGTTACTCGTTCGAATGCTCCGCAAGTGGCATGTTCCCAAGCTGCCTTCCCACCTAACACTACTTCTGAAGCACTGCTGACACTACAGGACTTGGCAAGATCAGATGAACCTCATGAGCATGAACACCAAGACGGTACGTGACCGAGTCAAGTTGCAGTTGCTTGCTCCTTTATATGTACTCTCACAGTTTGATGTGCACTAACAATTTCCATATTCATTGTTGAACTAGCACCTTGAAGCAAGAGGAAACAGACATCAGGGATAATGCTTGACAGGTTAACAAAATCTAAAGGAGGAAGAATGGAGATCCATTTTGAGGTAGGTTTAAAAAGGCCATGTGATGCTACAGAGTCAGCCAAGTTAGTATCAGAGGCAGCCATTGCCGTTAGGTGTCATGCATGTATCCTGCCAACGTGGATCCAGTACAGGAATGAAAAAGACGAAACCCAGTTTAACACCTTCCTTGACCATTTATCTATAAGTAATGTTATTCATCGCAATTTGTAATAATGTCTTGCTCTGTCCCATACTTTCTAGGTTGCTCCTAATGAGACTCCCATTCTTTTTTCAACAGATGATGTCGGAGTCTAGGATCTGCGTCCAAGAAACTTCTCCAAGAACTTAGGATTCGAACTCTGGGGGACTTTGCTTGGCGACCTACGACACGACGGCAACTACGGCGGGATCACGACGGGCTCACTGGCTCTCACCGGACATGAAGGGGACGCGCGAGCTACCCAGGTTCGGGCCACCGTGCGGTGTAATACCCTACTCCTGCCTGTGTTGGATTACTCTGTAATGGAGTGCTTGTGCTCGAGATACACGAGGTGTGGGGGAGAATGAATCGATCCCCTTACATGGAAGCAGCCCTGCCCCTTTTGTAGTGCCTTGGTCCTCTTCCCCGAAAATATGAGCAGGAAAGGGTGGCCACAGGGCGGCCATTCAAAGGGGGACAGGCGCGCAGGTCTATCCTGACTGAAGGCGGTCTCCGCCTGATAAAGTAGTCTTCGTGACGCGCAGGTGGGCTTGGCGATGACCTTCGTGACGCGCAGGTGGGCTCCTGTGGCCCTTGAAATCCTGCACCAGGGAAATTGCCAAGTTTTCGCAGGTAATGTAATGGGGCGCACTCGCGAGGCCGCCTGTGGGTGTTACGCGAGGAGGCAAGAGCACCAAGGACCTGGTGAGGTGACGTGCACGGGAGCCGGCCTGCGAGCCAGAGCTCAGTCACTTGTGTTTTGCAGCACTGCTGGGACTGACCCGAGCACATGCACCGTGCCCAGCCCCCGCTCGCGTGAGACACACGGGGGGAGATCGTGAGCGCGCCTCCCGAGGCCAATTCAGCTGCAAGGACACCGGTTGCTATTAGGAAGTAGGCTTTACTGATGCATGAAATAGATTCATTACACAACAGAAAAGATACGCGCTGCCGTGTTCGACACGGGTCAGCTTTGAGGATGTGATGGCCGTAGGCCCCTCAAGTAAGTAGGCCGTCAGCGCGGAGCATGGGGTATCCGCCAGCGCGGAGCATGGGGCTTCCACGAGAGTGGGAAGGAGCTCCCGCGTGCCGAAGGCAGCGCCAGTAGAGGGAGGTCCGGAGCGTGTACAGCTTCATGTCGTTCGTATCCGTGGGGTCACGGATAGAACTTGTGGAGATGTTGGATGTTCCATGTGTTTGGTACCGGAACACCCTCCTCCGTTTCGAGCCGTGCCGCGCCGGGCCAGGAGATGTGCGTGACCCTGAAAGGGCCCTCCCACATGGGTGAGAGTTTGTGGAGTCCCTCTCTGGAGAGGATCCGGCGCAGGACAAGGTCGCCTGCCTCGAGGGTGCGGGGGCATATGTTGCGGCTGTGATAGCGACGCAATGCCTGCTGGTACCTTGCCGCGCGAAGGGCGGCTTGGCGGCGCGCTCCCTTGAGGAAAAGCAGGTCATCCTCCCGCAGGCCGCCTTGACGAGATTCGTCGAAGGCCAAGACCCGCGGGGACCGGTGCTTCACCTCGGCTGGGAGGACCGCTTCTGCCCCGTAGACGAGGAAGAAAGGCATCTCGCCGGTGGGCTTGGTCGCCGTGGTGCGGATGGACCACAACACTGACGGGAGCTCATCCAGCCAGCCCTTGCCACAGGCCGCGAGCTGCTTCTTGAAGCTCCTGGTCTTGAGGCCCTTGAGGACCTCGGCGTTGGCACGCTCGGCCTGGCCGTTGCTTCGAGGGTGTGCCATGGAGGCGAAGCAGATCTGCGTGCCGATGCTGGCGCAGTAGGTCTTGAATTGGCCGCTGGTGAACTACGTGCCGTTGTCTGTGATGATGCGGTTGGGGACGCCAAAGCGGCACACCAGGCCCTTGATGAACTTGACCGCTGATCCTGTCAGAATGGTCCAGATAGGCTCCACCTCCGCCCATTTGGTGAACTTGTCGATGGCGACGTAGAGGTACCGGTAGCCACCAGCCGTGCGAGGGAAGGGCCCGAGGATATCCAGCCCCCAGACCATGAAGGGCCATGGGAGAGGGATGGTCTGGAGCCCTTGCACCGGCTGGTGGATCTGCTTGGCATGGAACTGGCAGGCCTCGCATGCCTGGACCAGCTCTGAGGCATCCTCGAGCGCTGTGGGCCAGTAGAAACCACTGCGGAATGCCTTACCTCCGAGAGTGCGTGAGGACGAGTGGTGGCCGTAGTCTCCTCCGTGGATGTCGGCAAGCAGCTCACGCCCTTGCTCCTTGGAGATGCACCGCAACGCGACCCCATTTGGGTGGTGGCGGTACAGGTCACCCTCCTGCAAGTGGTAGAGCACAGCCTGGCAGACCACACGCTCTGCTTCTGCATCGATCTCTGGGAGGGCGCCGCATGTCAGGTAGGCCTTGATCTCTGTGATCCAGCTTTCGGGCTCCGGCTTGAGCGCCAGCAGCAGGCGAGCGCCTGAAGATGGTCCGCAGTCTGGTGCGCCCATGGGTGGTGCGGGAGGGAGCTCCTCATGAGACGCCGTGAGGCTGGCGATCGGAGGCGCCGCTGAAGGCTTCAGGAGTTGCTCCTCGAAGACGCCGGGGCTCTGGGGCTCGTGGCAAGAAGCGTGCTTGGCGATTTCGTCCGCTTCGCTGTTGTTGCCACGAGGGATGTGCTGTAGCTCCATGCCCATGAAGCGCTTCTCGAGCTTGCTTACCTCCTCCAGGTAGGCCGCCATGTGCTCGTCCTTCGGCTTGTACTTCTTGTTGGAGAAATTAACGAGGAGCTGCGAGTCGCCCTTGATGATGATGCGCCTGACTCCAAGCGCGATGGCGACCTTGAGCCCGGCAATGAGTCCCTCATATTCGGCGATGTTGTTGGAGACCTTGTCGGTGCGCCCAAAGCAGAGTTGCACTACATAGTAAAGCTTGTCACCTGTGGGTGTAGTGAGGACCACCCCAGCCCTGGCGCCCTGGCGCGCGAAGGCCCCATCGAAGTGCATGCTCCATCCTCCGGAGGTAGCCTCCTCGGGCAAGGACTCCTCCTCCTGGGGCTTGCCCTGATGCGTGTCCGTCTACTCCACTGCGAAGTCCGCCAAGGCCGCGCCCTTGATGGTCCTGGTGGTGAGGAACTCCAGCTCAAAAGGCTGTAGCTCGATGTTCCATTCGGCGACGCGGCCGGCGGCATTTGGGCTCCGCAGGACTTGCTCCAGCGGGTAGGAGGAGATCACTCTGACTGGGTGACCCTGGAATTAGTTGCGCAGCTTCCTGGAGGCCACGAGGAGCGCCAGGAGGAGCTTCTACTGCATGGGGTATCATTCACACGCGTCTCGCAGCACCGTACTGACGAAGTAGACGGGGTGCTCGACGAGGCATGTGACCGTGGTATCCAAGTCGTGCTCACCGAGGAGCTCAGGCTACTGCGCCGCGGAGGCCTCCGGAGGCGGCGCCACGGGGGCCTCCAGAGGCTGAGCTCCAGAGTCCTCCTGAGGGTGCGTTGGGGCCTCCTGAGGGGGGCCCTCGGCAGGCGCCGGCAAGGCCTTGAGGGGCTCCAGCGATGTCTCCATGGGGGCGGCATCCACAGGTACAGGCTCGGCAGGCTTCTTCTTGACGCAGACTCGCTCCTCCCGCTCTGCCACAAGGGCCGCGCTGGCCATTTGGGGAGTGGCCGCCAAGTACAACTGCAGGCGCTCGCGTGGGCGTGGGGCGACCATGACGGGAGGGCTTGTGAGGTATCTTTTGAGATCCTCGAAGGCAGCGTCGGCCTCGGGGGTCCACTTGAAGGGGCCAGACCTCTTCATGAGCTTGAAGAAAGGCAAAGCCCACTCGCCGAACTTGGATATGAAGCGACCGAGCGAGGCCATGCACCCCACCAGGTGCTGCATCTCCTTGAGGTTGCGGGGCGGCCGCATTTCCTCGATAGCCCTAATCTTCTCAGGGTTTGCCTCGATGCCGCGATGGGAGACCAGGAAACCAAGGAGCTTGCCGGAAGGGGCACCGAAGACGCACTTGGTGGGGTTGAGCTTGAGGTTGACCTTGCATAGGTTGGTGAAGGTTTCTCTCAGGTCCTCGATGAGGGTGCGCGCCTCGCGCGTTTTGATGACAATGTCGTCGACATATGCCTCCGCGTTTCTCCCCATCTGGCACCCTAGGCAGATGCGCATCAGCCTCTGGAAGGTAGCCCCCGCACTCTTCAGGCCAAAGGGCATGCACACGTAGCAGAACACTCCGCATGGGGTGATGAAGGCGGTCTTTTCCTCATCCTCTTTGCCATCTTGATTTGATGATAGCCTGAGAAGGTGTCCAGGAAGCAGAGCAGATCGCACCCAGTGGTGGAGTCTACTATCTGGTCGATCCTGGGCAGCGGGAAGTGGTCCTTGGGGCAGGCCTTGTTGAGGTTGGTAAAGTTGACGCACATACGCTTGCCGCCGTGCGGCTTGGCGACGACAACGGGGTTGGCGATCCACTCTGGGTGGAGCAATTCGCGGATGATTCCGGCGTCTTGGAGTTTCTCGACCTCCCCAATGACGAAGTCCTGCTTCTCGGGCGCCTGGCGCCGTACCTTCTGCTTGACGGGGCACGCGTTGGGGCACACCGCCAAGTGGTGCTCGATCACCTCCCTTGGCACGCCGGGCATGTCTGAGGCTGTCCAAGCGAACATATCAGCATTCGCCCGGAGGAAGTCGACGAGGGCACCCTCCTGCTCGGGGGGAAGGCAGCTGCCGATGGTGAGGAAGGGGCCCGCGCTGTTCCCATCCAGCGGCACTTTCTTGGTGTCGGCCCACTCCTGGGAGAACATCAGCTTCTTCTTCGCGGGCGCCGGCTCGGCAAGCTCAGGGGCGTCCTCCTCAGCCAGGGATGCGGCGGCGGCCGCCTTGTAGGCGCGTGCGAGGGTGCGCACCACGTCCTTTTCATCGCAACGGACAGTGAGGGTGCCGTCGCTGCCGGGCAACTTGACGAGGCCGTAGGCGTGGTGCGTCGCGGCCATGAACTTGGAGAGCGCCAGGTAGCCCAAGATGGCGTTGTACGGCAGGCCGATGCGAGCCACATCGAAGACGATGAACTCCGTACGATAGTTCTTGCGGGTGCCCAAGGTGATGGGAAGACGCACCTGCCCCTGGGGGGCAGTGGAGCCGCCAGTGACGTATGAGAAGGGCCTGGTGGGCGCCATGCGCCCACATGACGCCTGGAGCATCTCGAAAGCCTCCACAAAGAGCACATTGAGGCCAGCGCCGTCATCGATGAGCGTCTTGGTGACGGCCACACCGCCAATGGTAGGAGTACACAACAAAGGGACAGCTCCCATAGCCCTGGTGGACTTGGGGTGATCGCTGGCGTCGAAGGCGATGGGAAACTCAGACCACTTGAGGTGGCCGGCGGGCTCGGGCGCCGGAAGGGCCGCGCTTACTTCGCGCGAGAAGCGCTTGAGGTGGTGGCTAGACGGAGGGGCCTGGGCCCCTCCCAGGATGCAGGCCACCCCGCGGTGCCCTTGGGAGCCCCCGCTGGTGACAGTGCCCTTGGTCGGAGCCGCACGGCCCCCGCGCTCCCCTGCGGCAACGCCGCGAGGGACGCGGCGAACGATTCAGCGGCGGCCGGCGACGCCGTCCAGTGGGGACGAGCCGTGGGACAACTCAGAGGCGCACGCCGCGTGGTGCCACCCGGCCGCGCCGCGGCCCGAAGAAAAAGGAGGACGAGGAGCGGCCCGCCCCGGTCGCTCGACGCGCCGTGGTGGAGCAGGCAAGGAGCGAGGGGGCGCCTGGCCGCCGCTGGCGGCGGAGACGAGCTTGGTGATGCGCTCGAGCCAGGCGTCGCGACCGTCCTTGGCGGGGCGACATCGCAGCAGCCCTTGCGCCATGAGCAGCACGACGCGCGGAGCGGGAGGGCCGTGACCTGTGGGCGAGGATGCGGTGGAGGAGAGGCCACGCTCCTGCTCACTCGCCGACGGGCGGATGGAGGAGAACGCCCGCCCCCCAACAAGCTCGGTGGTGGTGCAAGGGCGCCGCCCAGGGGCACCTCGTATGGCAGGCGCCGCGTGGACCCAGGCGGCGGCTCGACGCGCGACACGCTCCCGGCGAGTGGCGACGCCGTCCATGTCGCGGCTGACGTCGAGGTCGGAGGCGCGAAGACGGCAAGTCCCCCTACCTGGCGCGCCAAATGTCGGAGTCTAGGATCTGTGTCCAAGAAACTTCTCCAAGAACTTAGGATTCGAACTCTGGGGGACTTTGCTTTGCGACCTATGACGCGACGGCAACTACGGCGGGATCACAACGGTCTCACTGGCTCTCACCGGACACGAAGGGGATGCGCGAGCTACCCAGGTTCGGGCCACCGTGCGGTGTAATACCCTACTCCTGCCTGTGTTGGATTACTCTGTAATGGAGAGCTTGTGCTCGAGATACATGAGGTGTGGGGGAGAATGAATCGATCCCCTTACATGGAAGCGGCCTTGCCCCTTTTGTAGTGCCTTGGTCCTCTTCCCCGAAAATATGAGCGGGAAAGGGTGGCCACAGGGCGGCAATTCAAAGGGGGATAGGCGCGCAAGTCTATCCTGACTAAAGGCGGTCTCCGCCTGATAAAGTAGTCTTCGTGACGCGTAGGTGGGCTTGGCGATGACCTCCGTCCTGGCGCGCCGATCCGTCCTGATCTTCTATCACCAAAGAGGAAACCCTTTGGGACTTGCTTTGGGGGAGGCAGATGCCACTGCTCCCTTATCACCAGAATGGAAGTTGGGCTCGGTCACGCCCCGCTGTCCTTATCCTGACAGCGGGTCGCCACCCATGTGCTGGGCACGGAGCCCCGCGGCTGGCGCTGTACTTCATGCCCCGCGAAGCGGCCTCGCGAGGGGTTGCCTCACGAGGCGATCTGGGGCTTGTCGGCCTCACCAGGGCTTGGCCTAGCGGCGAGGGGCCTCGCGAGGCTTGCCTCCTCGCGAGGCGGCTCCCTCTTGGGCAACGATGCCAGGGCCACCTTGCCGGGGCCAGCCCACGCGTCGTCTCCTGGGCCAGAAGCAGACGGGCCGTGGGACCCTGGTTCCCACTGGGCCGACAGATGAGGTTCAAGTTGGATCCGAAAGATGATGCATCCAAACAAGCATGCACTCATGTTTTTCAGTTTGCTCTGCGACAGTATCGGTATCACCTTAGAAAAACTCACTTTGAAGGCAAGGCTAACAATGAAATCGCCCAAACATCTCCAGTAGAATATATTACGGACGAAGACTGGACAGCCCTTGTTAAACACTGGTCTGACCCGAAGTATCAGGTAGGGTATATGTATGTGATCAGATCACACATTGAACTCGTATTTACGTATGTGCCTTACAAGTCTATCTTCTTCTAGGCTAACTGTTTGAAGAACCAGACCAATCGTTCTAAAGTGAAATTCCAATAGACAATAGGATCTCGTAGCTATATTGCACACTGCGAGGGTCTTGTAAATAGCTACTATTTCCTCCTTTTTGTTTTGCTATATTATCGTATCTATATTGACTTGTTCCAATTACAGAGGAAAGCCCGTGCGGGCCAAAAAGAACCTGAACCAAATGCAGTGCAAATCTTCAAGGATTGTCACACCAGCAAGATGAAGGGCATGACTACACTAGTCCAAGCCGCTGTTGCAAGTCCTTACTCCTCATGCCTTTGAACTGCTTGTTACTGTGACGTGTTCATTTAACTGCTTGGTTTGCAGCCAATGTCAGTTACTCTGTTCACTTTTATACATAGTTGTCTTAATGTATCATTTCACCTTACATGGTTTAAAAGAAAGGAAGGATATTCTTTTGGTCTTGATCTATAATCTAGTTGTGATGTTCACGTGTCCACACAATGATACAATAGCCTGTTTGTTTGATATATGTTTGCCCGTGATATGAATGATGTCATACTATGTTCATCGTATTTTAAACCGTGTCTCTTTATCCTTAGATAGATGTCAATAAATGTGAGGAAATAGACAATACATTAGGCATGCTACATGGACATATGTTCCGAACGTGATTTTATTATGTACTTACCACTGAAATACATGCTAAAGTATTACAGTGGTTCACCAAAATAAGTTATGTATGTCTCATTAGTAACTTCTTATCTGATACACTAATCTACAAAATTCAAACTTTTAGCAAGCTATGGAACAAATGATTGAACAACCACAACCTCCTGAAGGTGACAAGGCTACCACTGGCACAATGTCACCTCTTGCTGCAGTGCGTCAGTATCTCTCCACTAACAGTGCAAAAAGCACCTTCCTGAGTAATTCTGGGTTGGTTGTTAAGGTAACCTCATCTAAACCGCCTACTGAACAAAATCCTCCGACTAGACAGAGTGATATATTTGTGCTCCAGACACAAGTCCAATCCCTAATGGAGGTCATTTCTGAAACAAGAATAGTGGTTGACAAATGTCGTCAAGATATGAATGGTTTTGAAACCAGACTATCGGACATTTGCTTCATTGTTCAAGAGGAATGGCGCAAAAAAAGGGGAAGGTCATGTTGTTCCATCAGATTCTACAGCCTGAAACATTACCACTCTGCTGAAATGATCTCTGCTTCTATACATCTCATGGTGCATTTATCTGCAAGGACTGTAAACTTTTATGCCAACAGGCCTTTTGTTGTATGGTTGTAATTTATTTTGTTGCGATACAACATTTATCCTGCTGCCAAAGGCCGTAGAGATTAGCAATCTATTTTTGTATAGTGTAGGTTTATTCTTAGTAATATATTCGGCATCATCGGTCTCCTTTAGGCCGAAAGCATCATAGGAGCCCAAAGGGCCAATATTCGTCCGGTCCACAACTAGAATGGAGCTAAAAACGATTACGGGCCATATTCCGTATTTAGCCCACATAAAATAACTGGGCCGAAATCAGCGTAAGCTCTGCTTATTTCTGATTGTTCCATTGGTAGGCCCGTGACCATAGTGGGCCATTAACAGGCCTAAACATAATATGGGCCCATTGTATTAACGGGCCATTAACATGTCTAAATATCAATGCAGGCCTTATTTGGCCCATAAATGACACGGGTCGTTAACAGGCCGAATCGCAGATTGGGCCTTCATTGGGCCAGTATATATCTAGGGCTTGTAGCAGGCCGAAAGATGATTGGGCCTAAAATGTGCCAAATAGCCCATTGGTCATTAGCAGGCCAAAATTTAGCTCAGCCCAAGGTGGCCCATTTACATGCCGGATCGTTAACAGGCCGAAAGTCAGCATGGGCCGTAATTGCACCGACCTACTACACGGGCCTTTAGCAAGCCGAAAGTGCTGGCGGGCTGGATTTGTGTCATCGAGAATATGGGCCGTTAATAGGCCCGAAGTGACGTCGAGCTACATATGGCCCATGGGTTGCGTCGGCCATTAACAGGCCGAAAGTCAGCACGGGCCGTAATTGCACCGACCTACTACACGGGCCTTTAACAAGCCGAAAGTGCTGGCGGGCTGGATTTGTGTCATCGAGGATATGGGCCATTAAGAGGCTCGAAGTGACGTCGGGCTACATATGGCCCATGGGTTGCATCGGCCGTTAACAGGCCGAAAGTCAGACCGGGCCGAAAATGGCCCAGTTCCATCACGGTCAGTTTATGGGCCAAAAGTTTCATAGGGCCACATATGGGCAAAAATGTAGCAGGACCTTAAACAGGCCGAAAACACATCGAGCCGTAATTGGGCCCAAATACAAAGCGGACTGTAAACGGGCCAGAAGTGACCATGGGCCGCAATGATGAGAAATCCACAATGGGCCGGTGACGGGCCGATTTGACACTATTCAAACGGGCCTTACCTGCAAATGGGCCGTGTGCAACCAGGCCGTTAATGGGCCAGCTCGCTAACTTTGACTGGGCCGGCCCTTTTAACCTAAATGGGCCACTGTTGGGCCGTGCCACGTGTCGACGTATCATAGGCGTCTCTCGTCCAATGAATGGATGACATCTGTCGCAACGCAGAGCTGACACGTGGATCCGCCCGCGAATGAGAAATTTACGCGAGGAAAATCACCATTGGTCACGGCTGCTAACGGGTTATTGGATCCAAATGTGACACCCTGGTTTTGGCAACTTTTTCTTTTTATTTTTTTTCTGGTTTATTTGCCATCTATTGGTTTTTGAGCCAAATCATTTGACTTTGGACTTGAGGATTCCTTGGATTTCACCCTAAGTGATCCAATACCCTCAACACCTTGCCACAATCTTGCCTCATACCCTCTGACCCAAAACCCTAATTTCCATTCTCTCAAAATAATTCCATTATCCCTTTGGATATGCTTACTCTCACTATGGGTTGTGAAGCAACCTATAGCTCCGTTGATCAGAAAAATCCCAAATTAATACCACACCTTCTTGTCATCATCTACTCCCACAATCTCCAAAAATATTTCATTGGCCAGTACAAAATTTTGTCTAGAATATTCATTTTTCCTTCTGGACAGAAATGACCCTTTGTGAAGCAACTCATACTTCTAGGCCCCAGATAATTCTCAAATAATTCCCTGAGGTACTAGGGGTCATATCTTGCCACAATATCCAGGAGTATCTCCTAGTCCAGTACAAATTTCCAGCAAAAATATTCTGCCAAACTTCTGGTCATTTCAGTCCTTTGTGAAGGAAGTGCTATCTAGAGATGTCCATTTGCTCTGAAATTTTTATAGCATCTTCTACCCACCAAATAACCTCCCAATGCCCAATTTCAGCTTTAGGAGCCAACCCATGTGAGTGCAACAACCTCATCAAGTTTCTGGACCAGTAAAGTAGTTTACACATGAACCATGTTCAAAACTTGATGAAAGTTTCTCAAAGTTTGCCAACATGTAGTCCTTCTAACATAGATCACACCAGACAATTCCATTGGCTCCATTCACAACTCATCTTCTCCAGATCCCTCCCAAGTTACTAACATGAAACTGTTGTCGATGCTACCACTCAGCTCAGTCTGTATCTAGTCGACTCAGTGGCACAGGGAGGCTGTATGAGATAAGGTCGACGCGTTGGACAAAGTGTGACAGCCTTGCGTGGCCTCTAGGTGCCAGCAGCCGTGGTGAGCACGACGATGACATGCCTGTGCATGCGCTCTGAGCGCTGTCAGCCACGGGTCTCGTCGGAGAGAGACACCCGCATGGCCGTACCTTGTCCGCGCTCGCCGACGACCTCTCCGTCGTCCACCTGGCCGCCCTGGAGTCTTCGCCTCGCCGGAGAAGCCCTTGCCAGCCGCCACCGAGCACCGCACTGTTGCGCCCGTGCGGCCACAGTAGGGTGAGCTGGCCGTCTCCTTCCCCGCGAGTCGTCGCGTTGCCCATTTAATGCTCTGCCCTCCTCCATCACGCCGCCTGCGCCGCGCCAGCCAGCTAGCCGTCCTCGCTCCTGCGACGTGGCCGTGGCGCCGCCCGACTCTAGAAGCCCCCTCCCCGCCTATAAATAGGCCGTCCGACCTCTCCCAACTCCTCACCGCCCTCCCTCCACCTCCAATCGCCCCCCAGTGCGCCGAGCCAAGGTCGGGAGGCCCTCTGGCCTCGTAGCTCGCCGAAGCTCTGCCGCCAAGCAAGCTCCGCCACTCCTCGCGCTACACTCCACCCCAGCCTCGACCGACTCCACCCCCGAGCTCAGCAAGTTCCCCCGACCCGGAATCGCCAACTCCGACGACACCCGAGCGCAGCCGCCGTCGGAGAAGAAGAGAGCGACGCCGTTAGGCCGTCCCCGGAGACGCTGCTGGTACAGGGAGGACCGCCATCGAGCGCTCGTCCCATCCCCGCAGTCGCCTGACCTCGCCGCCGTCGCTATTGCCGGTGATCACCATCGATGAGCCGCCTCACTACTATTTTCTCTCTCTCTCTCTCTCTCTCTCTCTCTCTCTCTCTCTCTCTCTCTCTATTTAAACCCAGCCCGGCCCCACCCGTCAGCCTCCTACCTCGCGCGCCGAAGCGGTATGAGTGGAAGCGTACTCCTGGAGTACGTCTTCGATGTGGCCGCTGGAGATTTTTCTGTTTTCCAGTTTAATTCATTTTTAATCCAAATTTTGACCAGAAACTTTGACCGTCTCTAACTTTTTATCCACAAGTCGAAATCAATTGATTCTTTTTGCATTAGTTTTGTCTTGAGCCCCTCTATTTTCTGACCAAATTTGGTATTTTTCCATTGTTCACAGAATTTTTGTAAACAAAAAGGCTTTATGTGACATTTTCTTTTGCCATTTAAAAATCCTTTCAGAGGGAAACTACTGTGGAATTGAAGACCAGGAGTTTGTTGAACCCACACTTGAGCAAGGCAAGCCACATCATCCATTGCATAAGGCATAGCAATAGTATTGTCTTAATATTGAATTATTTTGCATTTAATTCCATTTAAATATGCCATATGTCATATTGTTTAAGTAATGCTTGAATCTTGCTATACTAGTTCATCTATTTAATGTAGCTAAGATAACCAGCAACTTTACATGTTAAATTCACTTTAATGGTTGATCAAGTGCCACCGACCTGGACTTACCCGTGCAGCCACATTTGCCGGAATGGGACGACCTTGACTTGGTCTGACCGCGTGCTCTTTTACCGGTACCACCAAAGAGGGGAGGTTATGCGTGCGTGCTGCCCTGATCAGGTAGGCGACGATAACCTTGTGAGCCCAAGTTGAGTTATTTGCCGGCATCCCCGTTTGGGACAGTTTAGTTGGCCATGATGGTGGCAGGTGTCAGGAGTGACACAGGGACCACCCAGGGCATGACTCGGACGGGGAATGATTGTCGGTGGTACGATAGAGGAGTTACGGGTTAGACAAGTTTCGTTGGACGAATGTCCATGGTGTGGGTAAAGTGCGCAACCTCTGCATTGTGTAAGAATCCATTCGAATAGCCGCGTCCATGGTATTGGACACAATCCGTATTAGGTCACACTATGTGGTCAACTGTAACCATGATAATAATGATGGAAGAACTCGTCTCATGCTCGGAAGTGACCGATGGGTCACGAATGTTCCGGGGGTCACGTGTGAACCCGGAAGAGAGTAAGTTGGCAACTGTAAGTGAGCATCTTAAAGCTTTAACATAATCATTGCCATGTTGTTGTTTGCTGCACTATTTTGGTTGTTGTGAGCTTGCGAGTACATTCCAAGTACTCACCTGGCGTATCATGCCAGTTGCAGGAGAAGCCGGTGACGGAGACCCCGAAGGTTCGTGCTACGCTAACTAGGTCATGTCCCAGCAGTGTCCCTATGGGATGGAGTTTCCCACTCGATGTTCCGCTACGCCGTAGATTTTCCAATAGTGCTGAGGCCCTTGGTGTTTCATAAATAATGTAGATACTATCATAGCACGAGTAGTGCTTCTGGCCTCGTTATCCAATGTAATATCCAAGCTTGTACCCGTACCATATCAATAAAGATCAGTTCAGTTCTGTTCCAAGTTGTTGTGTGTTTCCAGAAGACATGATCTCTGGGTTGGGAACACAAGGTAAACCAGTCCTCTAAGCTGGGGTACCACAACGCTTGGTATCAGAGCCGTGCTGACTGTAGGACACCCTAGTTAACCCCGCGCTAGAACTCAATTAGTGTAGAGTCTCGGTGTGTGTTTTGCTTGCTGCATTGGCTTGTTGCATAGCATGTATCTCAATTCATTTGTTTTACTAACCGCTGGTCTGATGAGTGTAGATGGCACCAGTTCTGTACCACTACAACCATGAGCCGGCACCGTTCACCATTCTAGTACTGCTTTGCAGCGTCTGGCTTCGACTGTATCCCAACGGCGAAGACCCAGTGTACCAGGTGTTCCGAGAGCAGCTTGCGGATTCGGTGTTTGAGTATCACGCTGAGGCTTTCCTGACTGCGAGCTCCGAGATCGGCAGCTACTCCCGCTCTTCCAAGGGCGGAACTGCTTCTACTCCCGATCTGGTGATCCAGTTTGCTGCGATGGAGGCTCTCACTGATTTGCGCTTTCACGAGGTCGGGATGCAGAAACACCCAGGTTTCTTTCACTACCCCACTCTGTCGCCTACGACAGGGCGAGTCCTTTTTGCACCTGTTGATCCGGCGAGTGATCGTGCTACTGGTGTTTTATCTCGTTATCTGAACGCCAGTTACCATATGATCATTTCCCCGGCCGAGGAGTTGACCCGTGTCCAAGAGGCACTTGCAGCTGCTACGGCAGCACAGTCTCCTCCTCCTCCTGAGTTCTCACCTATGTATACACCGCCCGTTCCACCTCCATGTATGCCCGAGACTCCTTCTAGCTCGTTCGGACCACCAGGCTTTTCGTCTGGTAGCCGATGTGAGACCCTGGCTGAGTGGGCCTCACTCTTAGCCACTCCAGCTGCTCCGATGCTGAGGCATCGTGCTTTCTCTTCTTCAGAGGGGGAACCTTCCCGTCAGCGTCGTCGTGTTTCCTTTGATCCGGAGGCCGAGATTCACATCATCAGCTCCGATTCCAAGTCAGGATCAGACGACGAGGAGTCTTCAGTCTGCCAGTGTCCGTGTCACCCGCGCTACTAGAGTGGATGCTTGAGTTTCAGCATGTGTATGCATCATAGCATCTTTGCATATGTCAACTGCCGTATGTGCAGTACCAGTCATGATAACCCCTACTAGCTTGTCATGTATGATGTTGGGTTGCCTTGTATAATTATGATGCTTTTCTCGCTTTTTCCTCGATTTTATTTTCCTGGTGTCATCCTGCCATTTTTCCCTATGGATGTTGCTCATCAATTCGGTACTTTGCAATGGGAATGGATATAGGATGAAGAGGTGTAGCAATCAAGGCGGCGATGGAACTCCGATCCGTCGATCTGCCAGACAAGCGGGACAATCGCTAGAAGATTTGCCACCTCCTCCACCACAACCACCGAGCACTGATCAGATCATGAGGATGTTCGAAGAGAAAATAAACCAGGATCTCATGGAGTTTCTGAAGAGTATGCAGGCTGTGGTAGGCCAGAATCAGAACAATGGGACACATTCTAAGTTATCTGATTTTCAGCGGACCAAGCCACCTAGTTTTGACCAAGCTTTTGATCCGATGGAAGCCGATGACTGGCTGAGGACCATGGAAAAGAAGCTAGAAATAGCACGATGTGATGAGTCAGACAAGGTTCCTTTTGTTACTCACTACCTGGAAGGGCCGGCAGCCATATGGTGGGATAATACAAAAATGGTGTGGCCTCCTGGGGAAGACATTTCCTGGGAGAAATTCAAGGAAGTATTTCGCAGGTATCATATCCCCACCGGCATCATGAAGGTGAAGTAGAGGGAATTCCTTGCTCTTACTCAGGGAAGTATGTCAGTTGGTGAGTATCTAAATAAATTCAATAATCTGGCACGATACTCCACCCATGATGTGTCCACTGAAGAAAGGAAGATAGACCGATTTCTAGGAGGACTCAACCATGCCCTCCGATGTCAGCTCTGCATGCTGGATTTTCCGGACTTTCAGACTCTGGTCAACAAAGCTTTCATAGCTGAAAGGGAGCATAAGTCTGGATATGATGACCGCAAGCGTAAGTTTGAGCCTAAGAAGGACACCCATGTGCAGTTCGTACAGAAGCCGCGTATATGGCAACCAGCCCAGTCTGAGTACAAGCCCACCTAGAATGGTGGCAACAGTAACAACAAGCCAGGTAACCAGGACAAGACAATTGGCAAGCAACCTGTGATGGAAGATTGCCGCCGTAACAACACTTGCTTCACTTGTGGGCAAGGTGGGCATTATTCAAAGCAGTGCCCCACAAGAGCTGGAAAGCCACCATCCGACTTCAAGCCACAAGTCAACACTATCGGACCCCGCCCCAATCAGCACTTCTGCCGTGGCCAAGTCCATCATATCTCCGCTGAGGAAGCCCACGAAGCACCAGATGTGGTCCTTGGTATGTTTTCTATTAACGACATACCTGCAATAATTTTATTTGATTCCGGAGCTTCCCATTTGTTTATTTCGCGGAGTTTTGCCACCAGACACAAATTTTCCCCTTCTCTTTTGGACAAAATCATGGTGATACAATCCCCTGGCTCCATGCTCAGAACAAATGTGATATACAAGGATTTGGAAATCTTGATACACGAAGTTAAGTTTCCAGCCACCCTTGTTGCCATCGAATCCCCTGGATTGGACATAATACTAGGGATGGATTGATTGACACCGCATCAAGTCTGCATCAATTGTGCCACCAGAACCGTGACATTGGTTAACCCGGCAGGACAGACAGTTCAGTTTGTCGCCAGCAGAGTGATGTCAAAGAAAGGAATGGCATTCAAGAGCACCGTTACGGATATGAATTTGATCCCGGTGGTCAGTGAATTTCCGGATGTGTTTCCTGAGGAACTACTGGGGATGCCACCCGACCGGGAATTGGAATTTGCCATTGATGTTGTTCCTGGAACTGCTCCAATCTACAAGAAGTACTACCGCATGCCGTCCCCAGAGCTGGTGGAAGTAAAGAAGTAGTTGGATGAATTGTTACAAAAAGGGTACATTCGCCCAAGCATCTCGCCATGGGGATCGCCTGCACTGTTTGTTAAGAAGAAGGATGGCAGTCTACGAATGTGTGTGGACTATCGCCAATTGAATGAGGTCACCATCAAAAATAAGTACCCACTTCCCCGCATTGATGACTTGTTTGATTAGTTGAATGGGGCCTGTGTATTTTTGAAGATTGACCTCCGAACGGGGTATCACCAGTTGAAAATCAGGAAAGAGGATATCCCCAAGACAACCTTCACCACTCGATATGGTCTGTATGAATTTACAGTCATGTCGTTTGGGCTGACTAATGCTCCAGCTTATTTCATGAGCATGATGAACAAAGTTTTCATGGACTTTCTGGACAAGTTTGTAGTGGTGTTCATCGATGATATTCTTATATACTCAAAGGATGAAGAGGAGCACAAGCAACATCTTCGTGCTATTCTGGAAAGATTAAGAACCCATCGCTTGTATGCCAAGTTCAGTAAATGTGAATTTTGGCTAAAAGAGGTGGGATTTCTGGGGCACATTCTGTCAGAACAAGGTGTGGCCGTCGACCCCAGCAAAGTGACTGCGGTGTTAAATTGGAAGACACCAGCCTCGGTAACGAAAGTTCGTAGTTTCCTGGGGTTGGCGGGCTACTACCGTCGTTTCATTGAAGGCTTCTCTAAGATAGCCAAGCCACTGACAGAATTGTTGAAGAAAAATCACAAGTTTGTCTGGACGGAAGAATGCGATAGCAGCTTTATAGAGCTAAAGACAAGGCTAACTACGGCCCCTGTCTTAATTCTTCCAGATATTCACAAGAGTTTTGACATATATTGTGATGCTTCCAGGCGTGGAATCGGCTGCGTATTAATGCAAGAAGGAAAGGTTGTAGCATATGCATCCAGACAGCTACGACCCCATGAAGAGAATTACCCCACTCATGACTTGGAATTGGCAGCCGTGGCCCATGCCTTGAAAATTTGGAGGCACTATCTCATTGGGCAGCGCTGTGAGATATACACAGATCACAAGAGTCTCAAGTATATCTTCACACAACCCGATCTCAACCTCAGACAAAGAAGATGGCTTGAACTGGTCAAGGACTATGACCTTGGAATCAATTACCATCCGGGAAAAGCCAATGTGGTCGCAGATGCCCTTAGCAGAAAACCAGGCACGGTGAATGCAATAATGGAGGGTATACATCCAAGGTTACAAGAAGATTTTGCCAAGCTCAACTTGATACTTTGTGGCCCAATTAGCTCGAATACATTGGAAATTACTCTAACACTTGTGGAAGAAATTAAGGAAGTTCAGAAAACGGATGAGGGCATACAGGAAATCAAGGACAACGTATAGCAAGGGAAGGCCAAATCCTTCCGTGTTGACGAGCAAGGGATGTTATGGTTTGACAGCCAAATATGCGTGCCCGACCAGGAAAATCTGAGACAACAAATATTGCGAGAGGCACATGAGTCCGCATATTCTATTCACCCAGGAGGAACAAAAATGTATCAAGACCTAAGAGAGACCTTTTGGTGGCCAGGAATGCGAAGAGATATTGCATACTATGTCGCGTGTTGTGACATATGCAATAGAGTCAAGGCTGAGCACCAGAAACCAGCTGGACTGTTATAGCCCTTACAAGTTCCCCAGTGAAAATGGGATGATATATGCATGGACTTCATTGTTGGACTACCCAAGTCAACAAGAGGCCATGATGCCATATGGGTTATCGTGGATATACTTACCAAAGTGGCTCATTTCATTCCAGTAAAGACTACTTTCCGGGACGATCAACTTGCACAGCTCTATATGTCTCGGATAGTCAGCCTTCATGGAGTGCCCAAGTCTATCACATCGGATAGAGGATCCTTATTCACCTCAGCATTTTGGCTACATTTACATCAGGCCCTGGGCACCATGTTGAAGCATAGCACGGCATATCACCCATAGACGGACGGGCAGACTGAACGAGTGAACCAGATATTGGAAGATATGCTTCGGTCTTGTGCCCTCACCTATGGACCCAAGTGGGAAGATAGTCTACCCTATGTGTAATTTTCCTACAACAACA
Source organism: Elymus sibiricus (assembly GCA_039707655.1). Taxonomy (NCBI): domain Eukaryota; kingdom Viridiplantae; phylum Streptophyta; class Magnoliopsida; order Poales; family Poaceae; genus Elymus; species Elymus sibiricus. Next base: position 156,420,860 of record CM077668.1, read on the forward strand.
GTTACTAGTGAAGTCTCAAGATGTCACCATTTGAGGCACTGTATGGGCGGAAATGTCGCACTCCTTTAAATTGGTCACAGACAGGAGACAGCCGTATCTTTGGCATGGATTTAATGCTCGAGGCTGATAAGCAAGTCAAGGACATTCAAGAGCGTCTTTGAGCAGCTAAGTCCCGTCAGAAGAGTTACTATGATCCCAAGCACCGGGAAGTAACTTTTGAGCCCGGGGAGTATGCTTACCTTCGAGTCACTCCTATGAAAGGTGTAAAGAGGTTTCATACTCGAGGAAAGCTCGCACCCAAATATATTGGTCCTTTTCCAGTAATTGCTAGAAGAGGCAGAGTGGCATATCAGTTGGAGTTACCACCGGAACTGTCCGAAGTGCATGATGTCTTTCACATATCACAGCTAAGAAAGTGTATTGCACCTCCGATCAAACAGGCAGATATGAGTGAATTAGAACTGACCAAAGATTTGACTTATGAGGAGAAACCAGTCAGAATTCTGGATGAGATGGAAAGAACCACCAGGAGCAAGGTGATTAGATTTTACAAGGTACTATGGGATCACCATACTTAAGAAGAAGCTACCTGGGAAAGAGAGGATTTCCTGAGATCAGCATATCCATATTTGTTCTCTAAGCAACCGAATCTCAAGGACGAGATTCATCCTAAGGGGGGGGGGGAGGTTTGTGACACCCTGGTTTTGGCAACTTTTTCTTTTTAATTTTTTTCTGGTTTATTTGCCATCTGTTGGTTTTTGAGCCAAATCATTTGACTTTGGACTTGAGGATTCCTTGGATTTCACCCTAAGTCATCCAATACCCTCAACACCTTGCCACAATCTTGCCTCATACCCTCTGACCAAAACCCCTAATTTCCATTCTCTCAAAATAATTCCATTATCCCTTTGGATATGCTTACTCTCACTATGGGTTGTTAAGCAACCTATAGCTCTGCTGATCAGAAAAATCCCAAATTAATACCACACCTTCTTGTCATCATCTACTCCCACAATCTCCAAAAATATTTCATTGGCCAGTACAGAATTTTGTCCAGAATATTCATTTTTCCTTCTAGACAGAAATGACCCTTTGTGAAGCAACTCGTACTTCCAGGCCTCAGATAATTCTCAAATAATTCCCTGAGGTACTAGGGGTCATATCTTGCCACAATATCTAGGAGTATCTCCTAGTCCAGTACAAATTTCCAGCAAAAATATTCTGCCAAACTTCTGGTCATTTCAGTCCTTTGTGAAGGAAGTGCTATCTAGAGATGTCCATTTGCTCTGAAATTTTTATAGCATCTTCTACCCACCAAATAACCTCCCAATACCCAATTTCAGCTTCAGGAGCCAACCCATGTGAGTGCAACAACCTCATCAAGTTTCTAGACCAGTAAAGTGGTTTACACGTGAACCATGTTCAAAACTTGATGAAAGTTTTTCAAATTTTGCCAGCATGTAGTCCTTCTAACATAGATCACACCAGACAATTCCATTGGCTCCATTCACAACTCATCTTCTCTCCAGATCCCTCCCAAGTTACTGACAGGAAACTGTTGTCGATGCTACCACTCAGCTCAGTCTGTATCTAGTCGACTCAGTGGCATAGGAAGGCTGTGTGAGATAAGGTTAACGCGTTGGACAAAGTGTGACAGCCTTGCGTGGCCTCCAGGTGCCAGCAACCGTGGTGAGCATGACGAAGGCATGCCTGTGCACGCGCTTTGAGCGCCGTCAGCCACGGGTCTCTTCGGAGCGAGACACCCACGTGGCCATACCTTGTCCGCGCGCACTGACGACCTCTCCGCCGTCCACCTGGCTGCCCTGGAGTCTTCGCCTCGCCGGAGAAGCCCTCGCCGGCCGCCATCGAGCACCGCACTGTTGCGCCCGTGCGGCCATAGTAGGGTGAGATGGCCGTCTCCTTCCCTGCGAGTCGTCGCCTTGCCCATTTAATGCTCTGCCCTCCTCCATCACGTCGCCCGCGCCGCGCCAGCCAGCTAGCCGTCCTCGCTCCGGTGATGTGGCCGTGGCGCCGCCCGACTCCAGAAGCCCCCTCCCCGCCTATAAATAGGCCGCCCGACCTCTCCCAGCTCCTCATCGCCCTCCCTCCACCTCCAATCACCCCCCAGTGCGCCGAGCCAAGGCCGGGAGGCCCTCTGGCCTCGTAGCTCACCGGAGCTCTGCCGCCAAGCAAGCTCTGCCACTCCTCGCGCTACGCTCCACCCCAGCCTCAACCGACTCCACCCCCGAGCTCAGCAAGTTCCCCTAACCCTGCCCGACCTCTCCCCTGGCCGGAACGTCGCCGGAATCGCCAACTCCGATGATTCCCGAGAGCAGCCGCCGCCGGAGAAGAAGAGAGCGACGCCGTTAGGCCGTCCCCGGAGACGATACTGGTACAGGGAGGACTGCCATCAAGCGCTCGTTCCATCCCCGCAGTCGCCTGACCTTGCCGTCGTCGCTATCGCCGATGATCGCCGTCGGTGAGCCGCCTCACTACTGTTCTCTCTCTCTCTCTCTCTCTCTCTCTCTCTCTCTCTCTCTCTCTCTCTTTCTCTATTTAAACCCAGCCCGGCCCCACCTGTCAGCCTCCTACCTCGCGCGCCGAAGCGGTATTAGTGGAAGTGTACTCCTGGAGTACGTCTTCGACGTGGCCGCTGGAGATTTTTCTGTTTTCCAGTTTAATTCATTTTTAATCCAAATTTTGACCAGAAACTTTGACCGTCTCTAACTTTTTATCCACAAGTCCAAATCAATTGATTCTTTTTGCGTTTGTTTTGTCTGAGCCCCTCTATTTTCTGACCAAATTTGGTATTTTTCCATTGTTCACAGAATTTTTGGTAAACAAAAAGGCTTTATGTGACATTTTCTTTTGCCATTTAAAAATCTTTTCAGAGGGAAACTACTGTGGAATTGAAGACCAGGAGTTTGTTGAACCCTCACTTGAGCAAGGCAAGCCACATCATCCCTTGCATAAGGTATAGCAATAGTATTGGCTTAATATTGAATTATTTTGCATTTAATTCCATTTAAATATGCCATATGTCATATTGTTTAAGTAATGCTTGAATCTTGCTATACTAGTTCATCTACTTAATGTAGCTAAGATAACCAGCAACTTTACATGTTAAATTCACTTTAATGGTTGATCAAGTGCCACCGACCCGGACTTACCCGTGCAGCCACATCTACCGGAATGGGACGGCCTTGACTTGGTCTGACCGCGTGCTCTTTTACCGGTACCACCAAAGAGGGGAGGTTATGCGTGCGTGCTGCCCTGATCAGGTAGGCGACGATAACCTTGTGAGCCCAAGTTGAGTTATTTCCCGGCGTCCCCGTTTGGGACAGTTTAGTTAGCCACGACGGTGGCAGGTGTCAGGAGTGACACAGGGGCCACCCAAGGCATGACTCGGACGGGGAATGATTGTCGGTGGTACGATAAAGGAGTTACGGGTTAGACAAGTTTTGTTGGACGAATGTCCATGGCGTGGGTAAAGTGCGCAACCTCTGCAGAGTGTAAGAATCTATTCGAATAGCCACGTCCACGGTATTGGACACAGTCTGTATTAGGTCACACTGTGTGGTCAACCGTAACCATGATAATAATGATGGAAGAACTCTTCTCATGCTCGGAAGTGACCGATGGGTCACGAATGTTCCGGGGGTCACGTGTGAACCCGGAAGAGAGTAAGTTGGCAACTGTAAGTGAGCATCTTAAAGCTTTAACATAATCATTGCCATGCTGTTGTTTGCTGCACTGTTTTGGTTGCTGTGAGCTTGCGAGTACATTCCAAGTACTCACCTGGCGTATCATGCCAGTTGCAGGAGAAGCCGGTGACGGAGACCCCGAAGGTTCGTGCTACGCTAACTAGGTCGTGTCCCAGCAGTGTCCCTATGGGATGGAGTTTCCCACTCGATGTTCCGCTACACCGTAGATTTTCCAGTAGTGCTAAGGCCCTTGGTGTTTCATAAATAATGTAGATACTGTCATAGCACGAGTGGTGCTTCTGGCCTCGTTATCCAATGTAATATCCAAGCTTGTACCCATACCATATCAATAAAGATCAGTTCAGTTCTGTTCCAAGTTGTTGTGTGTTTCCAGAAGACATGATCTCTGTGTTGGGAACACAAGGTAAACCGGTCCTCTGAGCCGGGGTGCCACACCAAACCCGCACCCTATAGCTTAACGGCGACCCATTACGGTGGATGCCACGTGTCGGTCACACTTGACAAAAACACTTCCCTGACGCGACATTTATCATCATGGAAGTGGACAAGCCCAGGTATTGTCATGGAACACTTCTACGACAGCACAGGTATGACTATCTTGATTCTGTCATAAAATTGTCACGGATGTACATGCATGACAGAAAACTTGACCTACTGTGACAAAAATGTTTCATCACGGAAGTGTTTTTTTTGTAGTGATTGTACTGCATGCCGACCCCGCTGGCCATCTCGGCCAAGTGGAGAACCTTTCTCCAGGCCAAGCCCTCTAGTTTGGCAATCTGGAATATGTCGCGGACTCAAGCGGCAAACTCGTCTTCTTGGGCTGGGTATCAGATCGGCCCGAGGACACTATGGACGTCATCGCCCGCGAGCCAGACTCGAACTTGGAGCAGGCCCACGATGATATCCGTTCTCTGGACCTGGCTTCAAGCTCGGATCCGAACATCACTCCGCTAGTTCAGGCATTGAGCCCCTCCAGCGAAATTTCTGAGGCGGCATCATGCCATGCCTCGGCTCGACTGCAGGTCGGCTCCCCTACCGTCAAGAGATGGGAGAAGTCGATCTTTCTGCCCTAAATGAGATGTTGAACCGGATACAAAATCTCAGCCTCTCGGAGGGCCAGACCTCGGTCTACAACCGGATCGAGGGCAAATCCAAAGGCACTGTCGTGGTATTCTCGCGGGGGGCGTGCGATTCACGGCAGATGCCATGGGATGGCTTGAGGTGGGGTTACAGGAGGACACCGGTGGGTTCCGGAGGCGAGGTTGGCACGCGCTAGTGCGGGACACAAGACGTACCCAGGTTCGGGGCCCTCTGGGGAGGTAACACCCCTAGTCCTACCGAATGTAGTATGGGAAGCACAAGGGCTACAAGGTTGCTCCTAGAGCTGTGTTTGAGTGGGTGTGTGTGTGTGCTACGATTGGAACTTAACTGAGATCAGCCCCCCTGCATGGAGGCCTCCCTGAGGGTCTTATAGGTCGACCCCCAGGGTTACCATGGGTAAATTACATGGGCGTGGGGCCCTGGTGTCATCGTCCAGGACCCGGCGGTGGGGCCGCCGGGTCGCCGGGTCCGCCGGGTACGCCGGGTTCGCCGGGTGCGCCGGGTCCGCCGGCAGCGCGGCACTGTGGCAGCTCTTGTCATTCGTCAGAGGGCGGTCGGCGCTTCCTAGTAACAGGGTTGCGCCGCCCGGACATCGCCCGCCCCGGGCGGGGGCACAGGGAATGCTGTCGCCTCGCCCGCCGGGGCCGGTGTAAAGGAGAGGGCGCTGTTGCCTTGCGTGTGTCGTCGTGAGGGCTTGCCCCCTAGCGGCCAGCCGGCATGGGCCAGCCGGCCAGCCGGGTCGCCACGCCAGGCCGGCTCGCGCTGGGGAGCCGGCGTGCAGGCTAGCCGGACTGAGGGGCTCGGCCTGCCCCGATGTTTTGAAAAGAAAGGGGATCCGGGCTTCGTTGCCTACCCGGGGGTCATCCCCCCGACAGTAGTCCCCGAAGCTGTGAAGGTTCGCCGGCTTCAGGCAGGGGGCCTTCGCAGCTTACCCCCTTGTGGAGCCGGTTTGCTGATGAAGAGCCGGAGTCCGGCCGAGCGGCTTCGCCCGGCCGCGTGCCGGCAATGCGGCAGCGGACGCCGGGGACACCCGCTGGGGGCCGGCTTCCGTAAGCCGGGTAGCGGCACCCCGGCCTGGGCGGGAAACGGAAACGTCCGTCGGACAAGTCTTGCTTTGCACGACGATTTGCGCCCGCCGCAGCTTGGCAGGCTGCCACATGCCACCTCGCGGCGGGCAAGGCCTGCCAGCCCACGCGCGCGACGGGACGGGACTGTGGACCTGGCCCGCCACGACGCGCCCTCGGCCCACGCGTGAGGGATTTATTGTGGCGGCCGTTGGCGATTGTGCTTCCCCGCGCAGTTAATGTGCGTGGGGAACGTGCGCACAAAGTGCGGGGGAGTGGGGATCGTGGGCGCAGACGATCCCACTCCCCCACGATTTCTCCTAGTTATAAATGAGAAGGGAGGGGATGTGCGACGGAGACGCTCGCGCTCGAACCCCTGCCCCTTGCTCCTCTTCCGCTTCCTCTTCTTCTCCGTCGTGACCGAGCGAGGCGCTGCCGCCACCCCGCGCCTCGCCCACGCCTGCTGCCGCGCACCGCGACCCGAAGCCCGCAGCGCGCCGCTCTTTCTCCCTCTTCTTCTCTTCATCGCCGAATCTCGACGCCCGCAGAAAACCCTCCCCAATGGCGTTGCCGAAAGGTTCTTGGGAGGGCTCCATCACGACGGAGCATAACATCCGGTACCTCCGCCGCACGAAGCGGCTGCCGCCGGCGGAGGCGTTGCTCGCGCGCGCGCCGGGCTCGGAGAGGGTGCCACAGCCGCGGGAGGGCGAGCACGTGTTCTTGTTTTTGCATTTCGAGCGCGGGCTCGGCCTCCCCGCGAGTCTCTTCTTCCGCCCGTGGCTCGACTTCTTCGGGCTGCAGCCGCATCATCTCGGCGCCAACGCCGTGCTGCAGGTTGCCGGCTTCGCCACGCTCTGCGAAGGCTATCTCGGGATGCTGCCGACTGTGGAGCTGTGGGCGAAGATGTTCTTCCTCAAGCAGCAGGGGGCGTCAGCCGGCGTCATGTCCGACTGCGGCGCAGCGGTGGTCACTGGCCGGGTGAACGGGCCGTTTCCCAAGCTGCCGCTTGAGGACTCGGCCAAGAAGTGGCAGATGAAGTTTTTCTACGTCCGGAACGCCGACCCGGCGGTGGACGTCATCAACCTTCCACCGTTCGTCGACGTGCCGCCACTCGAGAAGCCGAACTGGGGTTACTGCCCCAAGAAGCCGCCGTAGGAGATGGTGAACATCTGCGACTGGGTCGGGGAGCTGACGGACCGTGAGGGGCTGAAGCCGGTCGACCTCATCGTGGCCTTCATCGCCCGCCGGGTGCTGCCGCTGCAGTGCTGGGCACACCAGATCTGCGACATGAGCGGCCGGCACGACCCGACCCGGATGTCGACCAAGGAGCTGTTGCCGGCCAGGATCACCCAGCGGGTGAACTACATCTCCAAGGCCGGGTTGAAGGCGGAGGGGTGGAGCTTCGGGAAGGAGCCCTACCACCGGGAGAACCCGGCGCCGGCGGTGAGTCCCTGGTCTTTATATTTTGTAGCTTCGACGTTATTCTTGTGTCCTGACGCCGTGGGAGGGCCGCAGCTATTCGCCAGCCAGCGGAATCACGACGGGCCGAATGCCCAGATCCTGCTGGCCGACCTGCCCGACTCAGATGTGGAGGATGCCGGCGCCGAGGCGGAGGAGGGGGCGGTCGAGGCGCGCCTGGCCGACGCCGCAGCCGGCGGGTCGCGGAATGCGGGTAAGTCTCTGCCCCCAGATCTACTGTGAGACTGGCCAGACGACGAGGAGGAGTGCCTGACCGGTGCCCATGGTGCAGCGCCCTCGGCCGGGGAGGGCGCCAGCGTCGACCCCCCAAGGCGGCTGCGGAAGGCGGCCGGCGCCGGGCCGGCCCGCGCGGCGTCGTCTGTCAGCCGGCCGCATGGGAAGGAGGTGGTCGAGGCGAGGCCGACCGCGAAACGCCCGGCGGCGGGGCCGGCGCGCGAGAGGGCCATCGTCAAGAAGAAGTGCCGGCTCGCCCCGTCCGTGGGGCAGAAGCGGGAGGTCCCGACGGTCATCGGGTAAGTATTTCTTGTCTTATTTCTGATCCTTGCTTGTTGAATCAGTGGGGGCGCACCAGCGCACCCACTGGGTGTAGCCCCCGAGGTTCGGCCGGGCTACGAAGCAGCCGGGTCGAATCTTATAGCTTGTCTCTTTCTTGCTTGTGACTTCGTCGTGATAAATCTGCCGCGTATAGGTCGGCTCTTGACTTGGCGGTGGCGGCGACAGAGGCCACGGCGGGCGAGGCCGTCTGGAGGAAGACCCGGAGCAGCGCCATCGAACGCGAGCCGGGCCGGACCGCGGAGGAGGACCTCGAGGCCCGCCAATCCGGCCAAAATCTCGACGCGGCGACGCGCGCTGCCTGGCGGGACCGGGAGGAGGCCTCGGCCCGGGCGTGGGAGACGGCTTCCGTGAAGCGGGCCAGGATCACTATGGACCCGGCTTGGCCGGAGATGGAGAGGGGCTCAGCGCCTGTGGCGACGATCATTGAGCCGCAGCCGGAGGGAGCGGGCGAGCCGGAGAGGCGGGCGAAGCCGGCCGACGGCGAGTCGGACGTCGATGACAATATCGTCGTGGACACGCCGCCCCGGGCCGTCCCGGCAGGAGGAGGCGAAGGCGGTGGAGAGAGGCGCGAGGCGGATTCCGCGCCGTCCGGCCAGGCACAGCCGACGCCGTCCCCGGAAACCGCGACCGGGGACGCCGGTACCCTGGTGGTCGTGCCGCCCCAAGCCGCCACGAACCCCGAGCGGCCGGGTGGAAGCGGATCCGGCACCGGGACCGCACTCCAGCAGCTGTGGGCGAGCTCCGGCGAGGTCGTGGTCGGGCCGCGAACCCGGGAGGATGACGCGGCGGACGCCTTGCGCTCGCAGTTTCGCGGTAGGGGCGAGCGCCTGCAGGCCTTCTTCCGGGAGGAGTAGGACCGGGCGCGGCAGCTGGAGCAGGCGTTCGCGGTAAGTTTTTTTCTTCTGTGCTTGTCTTGATTGCTGAATCAGTGGGGGCGCGCCAGCGCACCCACTGGGTGTAGCCCCCGAGGTTCGGCCGGGCTGCGAAGCAGCCGGGTTGAATCTTATAGCTTGTCTTTTAAATCATTCTTCTACCTTCTGTCTGCGCGCATCATCTGTACGACCTGCGGGCCAGCGCGTACAACTGGCTTCGGGAGCGGTTCCGCGAGGCCAAGAACCAGCTCGCCGCCAAGGAGGAGGAGCTACGCCGGGTTCAAGGTACGTCTTGCATGCCTTCAGTGGGTGCGCGCCAGCACACCCACTGGGTGTAGCCCCCGAGATTTGGGTCGGACTGCGGAGCAGCCGGGTCGAATCTTTAGAGCTTTGTCTTTTTCTTCTAATCTTTGGTTCCGGCATCTGACCGGGAACCCTGTCGCGCAGCTGACGCGGCCGAGGTGCCTGGCCTCCGAGGTCGGCTTGCCGAAGCCGGCGAGCAGCGCGATCGTGCCGTCGCCGACCGCGACCGGCTCCAGGCCGAGGTGGACCGGCTGGTGGCCGAGAAGGCCAAGACGGAGGAGGCCCACCAGGCAGAACTGGGCCGGCTGGCGGAGGAGCGCGGCAAGGCGGCCGAGGAGCTGGCAGACGCCGGCAGGAGGATCGCCCAGCTCGAGAAGGATCTCGAGGCCCAGGTGCGCGCGTCGGCCATACGGGAGAACGGGATGCTGGGCGAGGCGCAGCACCTCGATGAGGCCTTCTCCCGTGAGTGCTATCTTTTGCTTCGTCCGGCCGGCCTAACCGGCCAGTTATTTTCTTTTGTCTGATTTGTTTCCTTCCTTGGCAGGAGTCTTCCCCGAGACGCAGGAGGCGGCCGATGCGGCCGTGTACGCCCACCGGGCGGAGCAGCGTGGGCTAGGGGCGGACATCGACGCTTACGCCGCCTGGTCCTTCTTGGAGCTCGTCCTCGCCGGCGAGGCCCGTCTTCGAGCCATGGAGGGGCACATGCACCGGCTGTTCGAGGCCGGGCTGAGCATGGTGGGCAGCCTTTGGCCGGGCGCTGTGACGCCGGACAGCGTCACCCGGCTGGCGCGGTGGCTGGAAGCCGGCGTTGAGTGACTCGGCGCGTGGAGGGCGTCCGCGGGCCGGTGCGGAGATGGCGCTGCGCTTCGTCATGTCCTGGTATCCGGGCGTGGACCTCGACCGCCTGGTGGCGCAGCGGGCCGGCGCGGAGGAGGACTTGGCAGCGCGGGCGCAGCGGATCGCTGGGCGGGCCAACTACCTGGCATCGTTCGCCCCGCACGACGAGTTCGTCGTCGAGCGGACAGAAGATGGCGAGGAGCTCCCTGCCGACGAGCTCGGCTTGCTGCTCAACGACCCAGACGGCAGCTCGGCCGAGACGGGTGCCTATGCCGATGACGAGGCCGACCCGGACGACGTCGCCACGATCGAGAAGACGGCGGAGAGCGCTGGACCCGACCCGGCGGCCGCGTCCACCTTGGCTGAGACGACGCCGGCCGGAGACGACGCGGGTGCCACTTAGGATTGCTTTTCCTTTTTATCTTTCATGTGCTCAAATTTTGTCAGGTAGCAGGTCCACCCACTGGGGGTGTAGTTCCATGTAATGAACTCGTGGCCGAAGGCCCATGCTGTATATAAATTTTGCATGCGATTTCACTTTTTGCTGTTCGGCCTTGGGCCTTTTCTTGCTTGTCTGTTCTTCGAGCGTTCTTCCCGCTAGCCGGACAGCCGGGTTGCGGACTGTGGCTAGGACGGGGATTCGGCTTTGAGAGCGGACGCACAATACTTAGGCTTTTTCGGACGTTGAGCGCGAGCGAAACACCCACTGGGCCGGCTGGCGGCAGGCGGCGAAGCCGCCTGGCGCACAGCCGGTCGTGCGGCGAACTAGCGAGTGAGGGAGGGTTGTGCCGGGCTGGCCGAGCCGGGCCCTCCTCCTTAGCTTTTCTAGCGTGACGACGCTTTCGGCCTTTAGCTCTTGCCGACCGGACAGCCGGGAGCCGGCTGTGGCTAGCGAAGAGAGGGCTTTGGCGGTTCATACGCTGCGAAATGGACTTAAGGAGAAATGGCCAGGCGCGGTCTAGCCGGCTAGCCCCCGAGCCCCCGAGCCGGCTATGCCGACTCAGCGGGGGAATTAAAAAACAGGGGAGTGTGTAGACACAGAGTAAAACGGAAATGGGAGCCCCCGAGCCGGCTGCGCCGACTCGGCGGGAGAAACGAAAATGGGGGAGCTGCCTGCTTTCATTAAGTCCAAAAGATGGTGATACATACATACATGAGTTTAACTGTAAAACGGACGGAGGAGCTCCACGTTCCAGGGCCGGCTGGACTCCTCGCCGGCTGCGTCTCGCTTGCGCTTGTTCGGCTTCTGGGAGTCGATGAGGTAGTACGCGTTTCGGTCGGAGAGAGCCTTGCTGACGATGAAGGGGCCCTCCCAGGGGGAGGCCAGCTTGTGCTGGTCGGCTGTTCGCTGGACGAGCCGGAGCACAAGGTCGCCTTCGCGGAACGTGAGGGGCTTGATTTTCTTGCTGTGGTAGTGGCGCAGGCCTTGTTGGTAGATGGCTGACCGGCCGAGGGCCAGGAGGCGTGCCTCCTCGAGCAGGTCGACGCCGTCTTCGCGTGCTTCTTTTGCTTCGGCTTCAGTGTACATGGTCACCCGGGGCGAATCGAACTCGACGTCGGTTGGAATGATTGCTTTGGCTCCGTAGACGAGGAAGAACGGGGTGAACCCGGTGGAGCGGTTTGGTGTCGTCCGGAGACTCCAGAGGACGGCCGGCAGCTCGTCGAGCCAGCTGCCGGGTGAGCGCACGAGAGGCTCGACGAGTCGCGGCTTGATGCCGGTTAGGATGAGGCCATTCGCCCGCTCGACCTGGCCGTTCGACTGGGGATGTGCGACGGAGGCCAAGTCGAGCCGAATGCCGGATGCAGAGTAGTAGTGGGCCAGCGCGCCCTTGGCAAAATTGGTGCCGTTGTCGGTGATGATGCTGTGGGGGACGCCGTTGGGAACCGCGATATATTTGATGGATCGGACAGCCGTGGGCCCGTCGAGCTTCTTGATCGGTCTCGCCTCGATCCACTTGGTGAACTTGTCGATGGCGACCAGCAGATGTGTCATGCCGCCTCGGGCGGTCTTGAAGGGTCCCACCATGTCGAGTCCCCAGACGGCGAAGGGCCATGTGATCGAAATGGTTTGGAGGGCTGAAGCCGGCTGGTGGCTGCGCTTGCTGAAGCGCTGGCAGCCCTCGCACTTGAGGACCAGCTCTTCGGCGTCTTCCAGGGCCGTGGGCCAGTAGAAACCGTGCCGGAATGCTTTGGCCACCAGGGATCTCGAGGCGGCGTGGTGCCCGCACTCGCCCTGGTGGATGTCGAGGAGGATCTCGATCCCCTTGCTCTGTTCGACGTAGCGCTGGAACACGCCCGTCGTGCTGCACTTGACGAGCTCGTGGTTGATGATGCTGTAGGCGGACGCGCGCCGCTGCACTTGCCGGGCTTCGGTCTCGTCGATGGGAAGGTCGCCATCTTCCAGGAAGGCGAGGATCGGCTGAGCCCACGATGGCGCCGTCACCACTGTGAAGACGGCCGCCGGGATGGGATCCGGGACGGCAGCCCCCGAGCCGGAGCCGGCAGTCCCCGAGCTTGGGCCGGCAGCCCCCGAGCCGGAGCCGGCAGTCCCCGGGCTGGAGCCGGCAGCCCCCGAGCCGGAGACGGCAGTCCCCGAGCCGGAGCTAGCAGTCCCCGAGCTTGGGCCGGGAACCCCAGGGTCGGGTGGGGGCGCGCTGGGGTCGTCCGGGACGAAGATGGACTCCGACTCGGGAGACGGCTTGATGGACGGCTTCCGCAGGTGCTCGAGGGAGACGCCGGACGGGATGGCTTGCCGGGTGGAGCCCACTTTGGCCAGGGCGTCGGCCGCTTCGTTGTCGGCGCGTGGGACGTGGAGGAACTCGCAGCCGTCGAACCCGCCGGAGAGTTGCTGGACCAGGAAGCGGTAGCTGGCCAGGTTGGCGTCTTTGGCGTCCCAGTTGCCAAAAACTTGCTGCACCACCAGGTCCGAGTCGCTGTAGCAGAGGATGCACCGGATGCCGATCTCCCTGGCCAGCCGGAGGCCGTGCACGAGAGCTTCGTACTCGGCGACGTTGTTGGAGGCGGCGAAGTGGATCTGCAGTACGTACCGCAACCGGTCGTTCTTGGGGGAAGACAGCACGATGCCGGCTCCCAAGCCGTTGCGCATCTTGGAGCCATCGAAATGCATGCGCCAGTGAGTCGACTCGGGCGCCGGCGGCAGGTACTGGGTCTCGGTCCAGTCGACGAGGAAGTCGGCCAGCGCTTGGGACTTGATGGTGGTGCGCGGCTCGTAGAGGATCGTGTGGCCGGCTAGCTCGATGGCCCACTTGGCCACCCGGCCAGAGGCATCCCGGCAGCCCATGATCTCGCCGATGGGGGCCGTGCTCACCACGGTAATGGTATGCTCCTGGAAGTATTGCCTCAGCTTCTTGGCGGCGAAGTACACGCCGTAGCACATCTTCTGGTAGTGGGGGTAGTTCTGCTTGGAGGCGGAAAGCACCTCACTTAGGTTGTACACCGGACGCTGGACCGGCTGCAGCTTGCCCTCCTCAGGGCGCTCGACGACCAGCACCGTGCTGACCGCGCGGGAGGTGGGGGCGATGTACAACATGAGTGGCTCTTTCTCAGCCAGCGCGGCCAGGACGGGTGCGGTGGACAACATGCGCTTGAGGTCGCGAAAAGCTTCGTCCGCCTGGTTGCTCCACTCGAACGCCGTCGTCTTTTTCATCAGCTGATACAGGGGCAGGGCCCTCTCCCCCAGCCGGCTGACGAACCGGCTAAGAGAGGCCAAGCAGCCGGTGAACTTCTGGACGTCGCGCAGCCGGGTCGGCTTGCGCATGCGCTCGAGTGCCTTGATCTTCTCCGGGTTGGCCTCGATGCCGCGCGCCGAGACGAGGAAGCCGAGTAGCTGGCCAGCCGGCACGCCAAAGACGCATTTCTCCGGGTTGAGCTTGATCTGGAACCGGCGCAGGTTGGCGAAGGTCTCCTTGAGGTCGGCTAGGAGCGTGAGGTGCTGCTTGGTCTTCACCACGATGTTGTCGACGTAGACGTGCACATTTCTGCCGAGCTGGGACAGCAGGCATTTCTGCATGCAGCGCTGGAAGGTGGCGCCGGCGTTCTTCAGGCCGAACGACATGGTGATGTAGCAATACGCCCCAAAGGGCGTGATGAAGGACGTCTTGAGGGCGTCGGCCGGGTCCAGCTTGATCTGGTGGTAGCCGGAGTAGGCGTCCAGGAAGGACAGGAGCTCGCAGCCGGCTGTGGAGTCGATGACTTGGTCGATCTGGGGCAGAGCGAACGGGTCTTTGGGGCATGCCTTATTCAGGCTGGTGTAGTCAATGCACATGCGCCAGGTGCCATTTTTCTTCAGGACGAGGACCGGATTGGCCAGCCACTCGGGGTGGAATACTTCCATGATGAACCCGGCTTTGAGCAGCCGGGCGATCTCTTCACCGATGGTTCTTCGCTTCTCCTCGGAGAAGCGGCGTAGCGGCTGTCGGACAGGCTTGGCGTCCTTGCGGACGTGTAGTTTGTGCTCGGCGAATTCCCTCGGGACACCCGGCATGTCTTTGGGAGACCATGCAAAGATATCCTGATTCTCACGGAGGAAATCGACGAGCTCGCCTTCCTATTTGCCGTCGAGGCCAGTGCCCACGACGACGTACTTGCTGGAGCTGGGGTCGGCCGGGTCGAGCGGGACCCGCTTCGTGTCCTTGGCCGGCTTGAAGGAGGCCTCGTCGGCGGCCTGCTTGGGCGGAGCCGGCATGGCCGACTGCGCGTTAGCCAGCGCCACGATCCGGTCGAGCTGGCGCCTCTCCTCGGCGATGACCAGCGACTCGGCCAGCTGGGAGCCGGCTTTGGCGCACTCGAGGGACTTCTTGTAGTCGCCGACGATGGTGATGAGGCCCTTGGGACCCGGCATCTTCAACTTCAGGTTGGCGTAGTGGGGGACCGCCATGAATTTGGCCATCGCAGGCCGGCCGAGCAGCGCGTGGTAGGGGCTGGCCAGGTCGACCACCTCGAACTAGATCGGCTCACGGCGGAAGTGGCTGCTGGAGCCGAACAGGACGTCAAGCCGGATCCGGCCGATCGGAGAGCAGGAGAGACCCGGCACGATGCCGTGGAACACCGTCCGGGTCGGCTCCAGCTGTCGTGCCTCGATGCCGCGCTTGGTCATGGTGTCACAGTACAGGATGTTGATGCTGCTGCCGCCGTCGATCAGCACCCGCGAAAACCGGCAGGTGCGTTTCTCGGAGACGAGGGTGGGGTCGAGCACGAGGGCGTAGCCACCCGGCGTGGGCATGACGGCCGGATGTTCCTCCCGGGTCCAGCTCACCGGCCGGTCGAACCAATGCATGTACTGGGGAACCGGGGGGACGACAACGTTCACCTCAGCCATGTGCTTGCGCTTGGCGTGCTTGTCACCCCCCTCGCTGGTGAAGACGACGTAGGACGTGTTCGGGCGCGGGAAAGGGTTGTCGGCGAGGGCACCGGGTGGCGGCGGAGGCGGCGGGAGCGGCGGCTGCTGTGGGCCGGAAGGTTGCCCTTCAACAGGCGCTGCGTGAAACTGCACTGCCGGAGCGTGTGCGTCGACGGCTTCGTGCCGCTGTGGTTCTTGCAGGGGGCGTCGAGCATCTGCTCAAAAGTCAGCTTGGGCTGCCAGGCGGCCTTGCTGGTGCGCGGGCGCTGGCTGGGGCCTTGCTCAGCCGGCTGCTCCCCTTCCACCACGGCGACTTGCCGGTTGTCATAGCAGGGCGCTTGCTGGTCGTTCCAGCGCTTGCCATTGTTGTTGTTGTCCTGCCGGCGTAGGTTGTTGTCGCCAGCCGGCTTGGGGGGAGCCGACTGGGCCGGGAGGAGCTTGCCGTCTGCGTCGATGGTGATCTTCACATTCATCGCGGAGTCGGCCGTAGCGTACTTGTCCGCCGCAGCCATGAGCTCCGCCAGGGTCTCCGGCTCGTCGCACACCAGCCGGTGCTTGACCAGAGTGCCGTCTAGGCACCCGTCGATGAAGTATTGGATGGCCTGGACCTCGTGGACGCCTTCGCAGGAGTTGCGGAGCTCCGTCCACCGCGTGACGAAATCGCGCAAGGGTTCACCCGGCTTCTGGACGCACATGGAGAGCTGACGAGGCTTGCCGGGTCGCTTATAGGTGCTGGTGAAGTTGCGGATGAACGCGTCTTCGAAATCCAGCCAGGAGTTCACGCTGCCGGCTCGCAGGCTGTTAAGCCATGTCCGGGCCGAACCGAACAGCATGAGGGGGACGTATCGCACGGCCACGCGCCGGTTGCCGCCGGCTATGCCGACAGCTGTGGTGTAGTCGGTCAGCCAGTCCTCCGGCTTGGTGGCGCCGGTGTACTTTGGGGAGTCGTGGGGCAGCGAGAAGCCATTGGGGAAGGGCTCCCCGCGAATGCGGGGGCCAAAGCACGCCGGACCAACAGAGCTTTCCTCCTCCAGGACCGTGGAGCGTGCCAGTCGGTCGATGCGGTGACGGGCGTCGCTTTCGTCGTAGGGCTCACGGGGGCCGAGTCGGTCGGCCACGGGACCGCAGGGACCGATTCGGCCGGCCACGGGACCGCGGGACGCAGGGGCTTCCGGGGCCGGCTCGGGCTGCCGAGCCCGCCGTACGGGGGGCTCCGGCTGCTGAACCCGGCCGTCGCCGGCCGTCTCGCCAGCGTTGCCGTCTCCAGTGGTGGTGGCGCGGTTGTGCCGGCTCCGACCGGACCGGTGCCGGCCAGAGCGGCTCGCGCTAGTGGCGTGCGAGGACGTCTGCCGAGCGTCCCGGAGAGCCCTCCCCGGGTCTCCGGTTTTTCCTGAGGCGGAGGCGGATGGCTGGGCCGGGTCGAAGCGCTGCTGCTGCTCGTTTGCCGCGGCGATGAGGTCGCGGATTCGCTGCTGCTGCTGCAGGAGCTCCTCGCCCTCCAGGAATTCGAGATCCGCCATGGCCGCTTGTGATGCGTGCATGTTCTTGATGGGGGTGTCGTAGACGGGCCGGCCTGTGCCTAGCGCACGGCCGATTGCGCCCCCACGGATCCGCACCTCCGCGACTCGGCTGGGCTCGGCGGCGGCCGGCGTGAAACCGTGGGCGCTGTCGTACTCTCGCTGGGTGGACTCCAGCTGGCGCCGCGTTGCCGCGAGCTCCGTGGCCTCGGCCAGTAGCTGCTCACGGTCCTCGTTGAGCTGAGCCGCTGCAGCAGCCGTGTCGGCGTCGGGCGTGATGGGGGCTTGCAGACTCCGGATTGTCTCGCGGAGCGGGTTGGCCCGGCGTGGCGGAGCCGCAGCCGCGGCGGCCTTCTCCTTGGCGTGCGGGGAGCTGGAGCTGGCGCCGATGGTCAGCACTTCCGCGCGGACGCAGAGAGCCGCGACATCGTCGGAGACGGCGCAGCCAACGGGGACGGGCGAGCCGGCGAAGTTGCACACTTCGCTGGGAAACACGTCGGGGACGAGCACGACGAAGACGCGCAACGCGCCGAAAGGGACGACGAGGCAGCCTGCGGGACAGGCGGCATCCGCGTCCGGTGCAGCGGCGCAGCCGTCCGGGTTGATCGTGCGAGGCGCGCGGACCAACCCGTGCATGATGCGCTCGCCGGAGCTGGTGAAGGGCCTCGTCCGGAACTTGACTCCGGCCGGCGCCGCGAGCAGCCCCACGGTGGGCGCCAACTGTCGTGGTATTCTCGCGGGGGGTGTGCGATTCACGGCAGATGCCATGGGATGGCTTGAGGTGGGGTTACAGGAGGACACCGGTGGGTTCCGGAGGCGAGGTTGGCACGCGCTAGTGCGGGACACAAGACGTACCCAGGTTCGGGGCCCTCTGGGGAGGTAACACCCCTAGTCCTACCGAATGGAGTATGGGAAGCACAAGGGCTACAAGGTTGCTCCTGGAGCTGTGTTTGAGTGGGTGTGTGTGTGTGCTACGATTGGAACTTAACTGAGATCAGCCCCCCTGCATGGAGGCCTCCCTGAGGGTCTTATAGGTCGACCCCCAGGGTTACAATGGGTAAATTACATGGGCGTGGGGCCCTGGTGTCATCGTCCAGGACCCGGCGGTGGGGCCGCCGGGTCGCCGGGTCCGCCGGGTGCGCCGGGTACGCCGGGTTCGCCGGGTCCACCGGGAGCGCCGGGTCCGCCGGGCGCGGGTCCGGCCGGCAGCGTGGCACTGTGGCAGGTCTTGTCGTTCGTCAGAGGCCGGTCGGCGCCGCCTAGTAACAGGGTTGCGCCGCCCGGACACCGCCCGCCCCGGGCGGGGGCACAGGGAATGCTGTCGTCTCGCCCGCCGGGGCCGGTATAAAGGAGAGGGCGCTGTTGCCTTGCTTTTGTCGTCGTGAGGGCTTGCCCCCTAGCGGCCAGCCGGCATGGGCCAGCCGGCCAGCCGGGTCGCCACGCCAGGCCGGCTCGCGCTGGGGAGCCGGCATGCAGGCTAGCCGGACTGAGGGGCTCGGCCTGCCCCGATGTTTTGAAAAGAAAGGGGATCCAGGCTCCGTTGCCTACCCGGGGGTCATCCCCCCGACAGGCATGGAAAATTTCGTCCCACCCACCACCACAAAGTCGCTACTGTTGAGGATTTAACCCACGTACCAGACCACGTCTCGGAAAAACACATCAACTCAGACGAAATTGCTAATGATCCATCGCATCGCACACCATCGCCGACCGCTGATGTGGCCGAAAGCCGGGCGGTTGCTGATACCTCCTTTTAGTGATTTGGTAAAGGAACATAAAGTATCCTGCACCTATTTCCCCACAGGTGACCCTGGGTTATCGAACCCACGAGAGGAAGGCTCCCTTGAAGCGATGGTCTCTAGCAAGCTTTCATTAAAGAAATAATTCCAACTTTTGACCGGATCAATCAAGCTAGTTGTGATGAAACACTTATAATAAAAATAGGTAGTATGATGTCTTAATGCTTACAACCATGTATTTGCATTTGGATCAAATATGGTCTTAATTTGTGCGCTGGAAGTCACCCATCGAGATGTGGTTGTTACGGACCGAAGTGGGGGATGTGTCCAAATAACATCTTGACCGGCACGAGTCCTGCATCAAGAATCCGTTGTCCTACCGCAGGCCCTATCCGTCGAATGGGGTTGCATCGATAATTAAGATTAAAATAATCAGACAAGAGCTTTGGGCATTTAATGACTACACCTCATGAATCCCCAACGATTGGATCCGTGTTACCTTACTAAACCCTTCTGTCATTGGTGCTCAGAATAACACTTCATGTTCTCCCTGCCCTTAGCCTCTCCGTGGCCCGATCTCCATGATCCTGGGTACCTGCAGGGATGAAGATCGTGGACGAGACAAGAGACATCTACGGAACAATTTTATTTCACACATACGGGACGTTAATTCAAAGCACTTCCATTGATCCCTACAACAAATACAGAGGGTTGCAAGGCCTATGCCTCAACCCATACCTTACCAAACTAATCACACATGAAGATCATATCGCAAGAAGAACACATCTTGAATATTGAATGATTGATAATATGTCTTACAGTGGATGCCTTGTGCGAAGCACGATTACAAGTATGATCTAGCGAGGAAGCACTATGGTGGTGATGGCGGCCATGGAGATGGAAATGGCAGCGGCTAGGGTTGATGAGAGGGGATGAAGATGTCTCTGTTCTGGCTTCTCTCGCGGATGTTCTGTTGACATTTTGACGTGGTCCCCCTTATAAAAGTTGTTCAGGTGGATGAGGCACCTCAGAATTCACGCCATATGACCGATCATACGAGCACTCGCGGTCATATGGAATGTCCTCTTTTGTGCTGTCTTCGCTGGTGCGCCTCCTGATGATTTCTTCTATCTCCATTTCCACTCCTTTCCATGTTCACACGTGATTTCTTCCCTTTTTAGCCCATTTCCTGTGGAAACACATCAAATACATGATTTTTGGAATCCTTTGCATTCATTAGTCATTAGTAGCAATATCGGAGCAAATATCTCGGTTTTAATGAAATATGTCAGTTTAAACAAAGGGTGAATGATTGTAAAAATATCACTCATCAACTCCCCCAAGCTTAAACTTGATCGTCCTTGAGCAACATAGAGAGAAATCCGAATCATAAGGAACTCAATTGTTTAAACCGAAATAACAAGAAGGTTTTGATTCACTTACGATCAGTACGCCTAGATTGCCCTCCGCTTCTTGACCTGAAAACTTATTGTAGTTGTAGCGGTGGCATGGTTATTGTGCACGTGATAGTGAAGCAAAGATAATCAACACAAACTTTTGATCTACTAGATAAAATAACTTTGCAACACTCAATTCTATTTATTCTAGACAACACTTGCTTGCCGGGAATGCATAGAAGAGTTTTTCTTTGATGGAGCCATAAAACATAAATTAGGGAGAGGAAGGCATGTAGAAAAACATGATGCTAGAGTCCTAAAAAACATACCCACAATTATCTCATCCTTGTCGGAATCGGGGCTCCGGGGACCCTGGTTCGAACTCTGGGGCGTGCTCATTTCTATTCGCTCCGCGGTGACCACGGCGAAACTACGGCGAGAGCGCACGGAGCACAGGGCACGACAGGGGACACAACAGCTACCCAGGTTCGGGCCACCTTGCGGTGTAAAACCCAACTCCTGCTTTGTGTTTGGATTATGGTCGGCAAGAAGGTTCTCGCGTACAAGATTGAAGACGAAGGATTGATCCTCCCTCTACGGTGGCAGCACTGCCCCTTTTATAGCCGCCTTGGTCCTCTTCCCCGAAAATGTTGGCGGGAAGGGTTGCCACATACAACGGCAATTTGAAAGGGGACAGGCGCCCAGGCTTATCCTGACTAAATTTGGTCTTCGCCTACAAAAGCGCTATCCAAGACGCACCGGTGGGCTCAATGATGACCTCCGCCATGCGCGCCTTGCTGTCTTGGTCTTCCTTCACCAAACGGGCAGTCCTTGGGACTTGCTTTGGAGGTGGGCAGCTAGTGCTGCCCCTTTAGCACTAAAGAGGAAATCCTCTCTGTCCGCGCCTGCTCGTACGGTTCCAGCCGCGGCTTGTCTCCAAGCGCGTCACCCACATGGTGGACGCTGGACCGCGTGACCGGCGCCAGGCGATGCCCGCCTCGGGTGGCCTCGGGAGGCTGCCTCGCGAGGGGGCCTCGCGAGGCCTCCTGCTACTGCTGTTGCTGCTAAGTCTTGGTCGACCGCTTTGTGCGGGGGGCGGGGGGGGGGGGGGGGGGGGGTCCTCGCGAGGCAGGCGCCTCGCAAGGTGTCTTGCTTCGTGGTGATCATGACTGGGCCGCCTCTTGGGCCTTCGCCAGGTGTCGCGTCCTGGGCCGCAGGCAGATGGGCCATGGTACCCCGGTTCCCACTGGCCCGACAGTAGCCCCCGGGCTCGTGGCGCGCACGTTCCCGCCCATTGGGAGCGAAACGGCACGGGACCTCATAGACCGCGGGGCCCAGGTTCGACGCATGGCGCACGATGGGACGTGGGACACCCCCACTTCCTCCACTACTCCTCGGTAACCGCCCACGCTGACATAAAGCAGACCGCGCGCGGCGTAGAGCATCATTGCCTTCCTTCGCACTCCTCGCCTCCTAGCGCCTGATTCCTCGCATCTCCTTCCTCGCACACTGCTCCTTCTCCTTCTCGCCCCCAAAGCTCCACCACGTAGCAATGGCGCCCGCCGACGAGAGGAAAGCCGGCGGCCGCGGCCCCAAGCGCGCCGGCCTTGGAGCCGGCTCTGCAGCGCTCCATCACCGCCAACCAGGAGGGCCTGGATAAGGTGATGCCGATGACCACCGCCACCACCCACGAGGAGGGGGCGACGGTGATCTGGCCGGGCTCGCACCCTCTGTGCGACCTGATGGCGACGACCTTCCTCCTCTTCATCCACAACGTCTACGCCAGCCTGGTGCCGCCGTTCTCAGATTTCTTCAACGCCATATTGTCCCCCTACTAGATCCACAAACTCCGTCTTCCTCCTCTCCACCTTCTCCTTCTTCTGCGAGGCCTTCATGGGCATGATGCCCTAGGTGGTGCTCTTCCGTCACTTCTTCAGTCTGCGGATGTCCGCGGCGAATCATCGCTCCACGTGCGCCTCATTCCTTGCCGTCAAGGGGACGGAGGAGGACTCCATCAACCTGAAGATCATGAGGAAGGTGGAGGGCAATCGGCAGTGCTAGATCTATGTGGACGCGCGCCAGCACAGCCCGCTGCTGATGATCCCGACGGACCCCACCATGAAGAGGTCCGGCTGGGAGCACAAGAAGCACACCGACCCAAGGCTGGCGCCCTTGTGGGGGCGGCTGGCCGAGCTAAAGGAAGGCGGACTCACGGGGCCCATGGTGGTGAAGGAGTTCTTGCGGTGCCGCATCGTGCCGCTCCAGAGGCGCTCGCACCCGGTGTGGAAAATCACCGGACAGAACGACCCCATGAGGCTGAGCGTCGACAACCTGCCGGCGGAGGTGTTGGAGGAGATCATGCAGATCCTGATTGGCGGCGGCGCGAAGGATCAGCCCCGGGATGCGCTCCTGCTGTACCGCTACCAGAACAAGGACGAGTTGGTTGATGAGATGCCAGCCTTCAACCAGTGGGGCCTGCTGCCGGTGGGCTTCGAGGGGCCCTACGATAACCCATTCATGGTGGTCCCTAGCTCGGGAGACCGCGATGACGCCGAGGCCTACGCCAGCGCCGTAGAGGAGAGCGACGGCGGGCCGACCCCGCAGAGCCACCACCAGCTCATCTGCAACCTCGAGGATGACGACGACGACAGCGACGCCCAATTTAGGGTTGTACCCTCCCGGCCTGTCGGCGCAGGAGGCAAAGGAAGTACCAGCGCATCGGCCGACGAGCCGCGTGTGGAGGAGACTGACGCTGGTGGCGGGGGCACCGAGCCCCCCGCGGAGAAGGCTAGCGCGAGCAGCGGGGCAACCGAGCCCCCCACCGAGAAGGACGGCACCAAGGACGGGGCGGCCGAGCCTCAGGAGGCAGCCTCGCGGGGGAACCTCGCGAGGGGAACAGCGGAAGTCGCCCGCCGCTGGTCTTGAAGAAGAGGAAGTGGGTCTCGAATTACGAGTATGTCTCTGCTCTCTTTCCTTTATGCCTTTCCTTCTTCCTCCCGAGATCTGGGCTGAGCTCGCGCTCGCGTAGGAGGCCCATGAAGAAGAAGAAGCCCAAGACCCCTGGCTCGAAGCAGGCCCCGACGCCCACCACAAGCACCGGAGGGCGCGTGGAAGCCACCCGCTGCCCCGAAGCCAAAACGGGGCGCACGGAGGTGGTGGAGGAGTAGGTGGCTCCTCTGGAGCCGCACGTCGACGCGGCTCCGAAGGCGAAGGGAGATGAGCCTCGGGAGGCGGCCTCCGGAGGAGGGGCCGCACCTCCCGAAGCGCCCGCTGCAGAAGGGGACGCAACAATGGAGGAGGCTGAAACGCCAGCTCCCCCACCGAGCACCTCCCTCGAGAAGGAGGCAACAGACACTAGAGGCGCCACGGTGAGCCCCCAGCCCTTGCCCGTGCGCGAGGTTTCCGCCGCAGGCGCAACAAGCCCGCGAAGCACGCCGCCGTGGTAAGAGGAGGAGGAGACTATGGCAAGCCCCCCACTCCTGACGAATGACGCCAGGACTTCCCAGGCTGTGATGGTGGAGGGCGGCGAGGAGCCGGACCCGGACTGGGCCCTGGCGCTCGTGAGTAGCCACACCCTACTCAAGCGCGGGGTTCTGCGAAACGCCCGGGTAGCTCTAGGCCAGCTCAAGGCAGAATTCCTGGCGGGGAGACACGCCTTGCCGAGGAATGCCTGCGTCTTGCTGAAGGGTGGCACCAACTTGACGTCGCCATCAAGCTAGGCCAGCGCCAAGACGAGGCCACGCGGGAGAAGTGGGAGAAGGCCGCCGTTGAGGCGAAGGAGATCTTCGAGAACGCCCTGAGGGAGGCCGACGCGGCCGACAAGCATCGCGAGGAGGCAGAGGCTCGCACAAAGGAGCTCCAGGAGCAGCACACCGCACAGGCGCAGCTGTTCCAGACGCGGGAAGGCGCCATCACCACCCGCGAGGAGGAGCTTGTGGTCCGCGCGGCGGACCTCGCGATCTGCGAGCGGGAGCTCGCGAGAACGACTTCCGAGCAGGCCGCGGAGCACGAGCGCCTGGAGACGCTGGACCGCCAGGTGGCCGCCACCCAGGCCTCCTAAACCAGTGCATGGAGAGGGCCAATGCCTAGCTGGAGGCTAAAGAGAAGAAGATATAGGAGGACGCCGACGCAAAGATAGAGAAGAACCACCTGGTGCTTGTTGCGAAGCACAACAAGAAGTTGAAGGCCCAGGAGGACCGCTTCAAGAAGAAGCGGGCGGAGCTCCAGAAGGAGATCGACGGCCTCCAGGAGGTGCTCACGGAGGTGGAGGCCTGGCGGAAGACCGCGCTGAAGGCCAAGGCCAACGCCGAGGAGGAGCCGGCCTCCCTCCAATAGCAGGTGGGCGGCACCTCCAATGTCGTCGAGCAGGCGAGGCTGGAGGCGGATCAGGCGCGGGGGCGGCAGCACGAGCGCGCCAAGATGTTCCACTCCCTCTAGCTCCGGGCTCGCGGTGCCTTGAGCACCATCTGCCAGGAGAGGCTCGGGGGCCCCCTCGAGACCCAGGACGCCAGCTACCTTGACTTCTTCACCAAGCTCGTGGAGCGGCTCAAGGTGGGGGCCAAGCGGGTGACTGGTATCATCGAGGATGAGTGCCGCGACCTCCTCAGCCAGGCGGCGACACGCATCTTCAGCCATCTCCTCCACGCCGACGCCAACTTCGACTTCGACAGGGTGATAGCCCCTGTCCCTGAGGAGCTCCGTGACGGCCTCGGGAAGGCGGTGGAGGACCACGTGGATGCCCTACTTGCGAAGTTCTCCCACCGCAGCAGCGAGAGCTCCAACGGTGTTGAAGAAGGCGAAGGTGATGACGACGAAGGCGATGACGGCGGTGATGATAACGGCGCGTCCTCTTAGGCTTTTTCTCTTTTGTTTGCCTGTATCAGACCGACGTTGCCCCGCGGGGGCGTGAAAACAATGTCTTTTGCGTTTAAGTACTTGATGATTTGCTGTAAATTGTGTTCCTCGTGAGGCCCTCTCGTGAGGCATGTTTTCCACTTTTTTGCATGCCTTGGTGCTCTACGTCGTCAGGACCCAGCCCCCGAGCGGGCACGACCGTCGCTGGTATGTTAGGATGCGTGCCTAGACAAGGCCAGAGGGTGTAGGACTCGGAGGGGCGGTAAGAGCTCCTGAGGCACGATACTCAGGGAGCCCCCCTTTGACGTGCAAGCAGCTTGCGCAAAGGAGAAAACAACAACACTTAGTGAGGTTGTGGGGAGAGGAGAGCAGCATTGAGAGCGACTCGCGAGGTGTTTTTAGACTTAGCTTTTTCGCGGAGTGGGGCGCCTGCCGTGTCGTGGCTGCGGAGTATGCCTCGTGAGGCGCTTGCTCACGAGGTCTCCTGTTGGCACTTGGTGAGGATGGCCGCAGCGGGCCGTCTCGCGAGGCAGCTCTCGCGAGGCCTCCTGCAGGCTTCGTCAAGAGACAATTCGTCATGGGTTACCTCACGAGGCAGCGCTCACGAGGCCTTCTGTGTGCCTTGTTCCTGTGACAACGACATATCGATAGGTTTCACAAAAGGGGGAGCAGTGCACGCTTGCTAGCTTGCTCCTGGGCGTCACACGAGGAGACAAGGCACCAAGGACCTTGGTGAGGTAGCGTGCACGGGAGCAGGCCCGCGAGCCAGAGCTCAGTCAATTGGGTTGCGGCGCTGCTGGGACTGACCCGAGCACAGGCACACCGTGTCCAGCCCCCGCTTGCGTGATGCGCAGGAGAAAGGTTGCGAGCACGCATGGCTCCTGAAGCAGACAACTTACCAAAGATATATAATATCTTGGGAAATAAAGCTTTACTGCAACATAATAATAAGGTTCATTACACTGCCAAAAAAAGATGCGGCTGCCGTGTCTGGCACGGGTCAGCTTGAGGTTGGTGCAACCACATGGCGCCCTCAGTTTCACATCCAAAAGAGAAGAGGCTATCGTGACGGACACGAGACAGCGTGAGGATGGTGCAGCCAGGCGGCGCCCTCAGTTCGATCGTTCCGCCAGCGCTGAGCATGGGGATTCCACTGGGTTGTGGAAAGGAGCTCTCGCGGGCCCATTAGGCTGACGCAAGCAGAGCTCTGGAGCGTGTACAGCTCCATTTCGTTCGTACACGTGAGGACATGGCTAGAACTTGCGGAGGTGTTGGATGTTCCATGTGTTGGGCACAGGAACACCCTCCTCCGTCTCCAGCCGAGCGGCGCTAGGCTGGGAGACATGTGCCACCCAGAAGGGGCCTTCCCACATGGGTGAGAGCTTGTGGAATCCTTCTCTGGAGAGGATCCTTCGCAGGATGAGGTCGCCTATTTTGAGAGTGCGTGGGCGTATGTTGCGGCTGTGATAGCGATGCAAAGCCTGCTGGTATCGGGCAGCGCGTAGAGCGGCCTAGCGACTAGCTTCCTCAAGGAGCAGCATGTCGGCCTCTCGTGAGGCGTCCTAATGAGCCTCGTTGAAGGCAAGGACTTGCGGAGAGCCGTGCTTGAGCTCATACGGGAGGACTGCTCGGCGTTAGCACGCTCAGCCTGGCCGTTGCTTCGCGGGTGCGCCATAGAGGCGTAACAGATCTGTGTGCTGAGGCTAGCGCAGTATGACTTGAAGAGGCCGCTGATGAACTGCGAGCCGTTGTCAGTGATGATGCGGTTGGGGACGCCAAAGTAGCTCACGAGGCCCTTGATGAACTTGATGGCTGAGGCTGCCGGGATGGTGCGGACTGGCTCGACCTCCGCCCACTTGGTGAACTTGTCGATGGCGACGTAGAGGTAGCGGTAGCCGCCTGCCGTGCGAGGGAAGGGGCCCAAGATGTCCAGCCCCCAGACCGCAAAGGGTCACGAGAGTGGGATCATCTGGAGGCCTTGCACCGGCTGGTGGATTTGCTTGGCGTGGTATTGGCAGGCTTCGCAGGATTGGACCAGCTCGGTGGCGTCTTGAAGCGCCGTGGGCCAGTAGAAGCCGCTACGGAACACCTTGCCAGCGAGGGTGCGTGACGAGGAGTGGTGGCCACAGTCTCCACCGTGGATGTCGGCAAGTAGCTCGCGACCTTGTTCTTTGGAGATGCACCGCAGCGAGATGCCATTGGGGCGAGCCACGCACTCTGCCTCTGAGTCCTACTCCGGGAGGGTGCCGCTCTGCAAGTAGGCCTTGAACTCCGCAACCCAGCTGTTCGCTTGAGGCTCCAGCGTGAGCAGCAAGTGAGCGCCCGAAGATGGGCCGCAATCAGGTGCGCCTGTGGGTGGTGCGGGGGGGAGTTCCTCATGAGGCGCCGTGGCGCTCACGGTAGGTGGTGCGGCTGATGGCCTCAGGAGCCTTTCTTCGAAGACGCGAGGGTTCTGCGGCTTGCGACGAGATGCCCACTTGGCGATGTCGTCCGCCTCTTTGTTGCTGCTGTGAGGGACGTGCTGGAGCTCCAGGCCAAGGAAGCGCTTTTCGAGCTTGCGAACTTCCTCCAAGTAGGCGGCCATGTGCTCGTCCTTGGGCTTGTAGCTTTTGTTGGAGAAGTTGATGAGGAGCTGAGAGTCGCCCTTGATGATGATGCGCTAGATACCCAGAGCAGAGGCAGCCTTGAGCCCAGCGATGAGGCCTTCGTACTCTACGATGTTGTTGGAGACCTTGTCATCATGCTTGAAGCAGAGTTGGACGGCATAGCGGAGCTTGTCTCCTGCTGGCGAGGTGAGCATGATGCCAGCTCCCGCGCCCTGACGCGAGAATGCGCCGTCGAAGTGCATGGTCCAGCCGCCAGGTGCCTCGTCTCCAGGCAGGAGGGATTTGTCCTCGTGAAGCTCATCTTGCTGAGGGTCCGTCCATTCCGCTACGAAGTCCGCCAAGGCTGCGCCGTTGATCACGCGTGTGGTGCAGAATTCCAGCTCGAAGGCCTGCAGCTCGATGTTCCACTCGGCGACGCAGCCCGCGGCGTTGGGGCTGCGAATACTTGCTCCAGTGGGTAGGACGTGATCACCTTGATGGGATGGCCCTGGAAGTAGTGGCGCAGCTTCCTGGAGGCGACGAGGAGCGTGAGGAGGAGCTTCTGCTGCATGGGGTAGCGCTCGCGCGCATCCCGCACCACCATGCTGACGAAGTACACAGGATGCTCGACGAGGCGCGTGGTCGTGGTAGCATCTTGCTCTCCGGAGGGCCTTGGGGGCTCATGAGGCTTGGGGGGCTCAGGAGGCGGCTCGTGCGGCAGCTCGACAGGAGTCTCCTGAGGAGGGCCCTCGGCAGGCGATGGCGCGGCCTCAGGACGCGCCGATGTGGCCTTGGGAGGCTTCTTCTGGATGCAGACGCGCTTCTCTCGTACATCCACCAAGGCCGCGCTGGCCGTCTGGGGGTGGCTGCCAAGTACAGGAGCAAGGGCTCGCGAGAGCGTGGCACGACCATGATGGGTGGGCTCGTGAGGTACCTCTTGAGGTCTTCGAAGGCAGCGTCAGCCTCAGGAGTCAACTTGAAGGGGCCGGATCTCTTCATGAGCTTGAAGAATGGCAGGGCTCGGTCGTCGAACTTGGAGATGAAGCGCCCCAGCGAGGCCACGCATCCCGCGAGGTGCTGCATTTGCTTGAGGTTCTGGGGAGGGCGCATCTTCTCGATGGCCTTGATCTTCTTGGGGTTCTCCTCGATGCTGCGGTGGGAGACCAGGAAGCTGAGCAGCTTGCCGGAAGGGACTCCAAAGACGCACTTCTCAGGATTGAGCTTGAGGTTGACCTTGCGCAGGTTGTTGAATGTTTCCTCGAGGTCCGCAAGGAGGGACCAGGCCTCACGAGTCTTGACAACGATATCATCGATGTAGGCTTCCGCTTTCCTTCCCATCTGAGGCCCCAGGGTGATGCGCATCAGCCTTTGGAAAGTGGCTCCAGAACACCTCAGGTCGAAGGGCATGCAGATGTAGCAATATATCCCGCATGGGGTGATGAAGGCCCTCTTCTCCACATCTTCTGTCACCATCTTGATCTGGTGGTAGCCTAAGAAGGCATCTAGGAAGCACAACAACTCACACCTGGCGGTGGAGTCCACGATCTGGTCGATGCGAGGCAGTGGGAAGGGATCTTGAGGGTAGGCCTTGGTGAGGCTCATGAAGTCGACGCACATTCGCTCCTTGCCGCACTTCTTGGGCACTACGACTGGGTTGGCGAGCCATTCGGGATGGCGCACCTCGCGGATGACTCCCGCTTCTTGTAGCTTCTAGAATTCTTTGACGATGAACTCTTGCTTCTCTCGCGCCTGGCGTCGTGCCTTCTGTTTCACGGGGCGTGCGTTGGGGCACACAGCTAAGTGTTGCTCGATCACCTCCCTCGGCACACCGGACAAGTCAGATGCTGTCCAAGCAAACACATCCACATTTGCCCGAAGGAAGGTGACGAGCGCGCCTTCCTATGCAGGAGAGAGGCCCGTGCCGATGGTGAAGGCAGGGCCTGGGCCGCTGCCATCCACCGACACCTTCTTCGTCTCGGTGCGCGCCTGAGAGAACAGTTGCTTCTTCTTCGCGGGTGCGGCCTCAGGAGGCTCGACGTCATCTTCATCAACAGGGTGGGCGGTGGCGGTAGCCGTGTAGGCGCTCAAGAGGAAGCGGACTGCGTCCTTCTCATCGCAGCGGACGGTGATGATGTTGCTGCAGCCCGGCATCTTGAGGACATTGTAGGCGTGATGGGTCACGGCCATGAATTTGGCGAGCGCAGGGTAGCCCAAGATGGCGTTGTACGCCAGGCCGATGTGCGCCACATCGAAGTCGATGAGCTCAGTGCGGTAGTTCTTGCGGGTGCCGAAGGTGACGGGTAGGCGCACCTGCCCCAGAGGCAGCGTGGAGCCATCGATGGCGCCTGAGAAGGGCCTCATCGGCGTCAGCTGCTCGTAGGGTACTTGGAGCTTCTCGAAGGTCTTGATGGATATTACGTTGAGTCCTGCGCCTCCGCCGACGAGCGTCTTGGTGACAGCGATGTTGCTGATGGTGGGGGTGCACAGCATGGGGATCACGCCCACTGCTTCTGTGGACTTGGGGTGGTCCTTGGAGTCGAAGGAGATGGCGTACTGCGACCACTTGAGGGGCTGAGAAGCCTCCGGCCTCGGGAGGGCAGCATTCACCTCGCGAGCGAACTGCTTGAAGTGGTGGTTGGACGGGGGAGCCTGGACCCCGCCAAGGATGCAAGCCACCTCACGAGGCTCATGATAGCCCCCGGCGCCATCGTCAGGCTGGTCACCGTTGTTCCTTCGGGGCGGTGGCGGCGGCGGTGGCAGAGCAGCGTTGGCCTGAGGATTGGCCTGCCGCAGCTGGTCGCGCCAGCCCTGCCTGAAGTTGCCATTGCCGTTGTTGCCGCGGTCGCCCCAGCGGTTGTTGCTGCAGCTGCCTCCGCGGCTAGCGCCTCGATCGTTGCGGCTGCCACGCCCATCCTGGCGGCTCTCGCGAAGCAGCTTGAGTTCGTGGCAGTCTTCGGTGTTGTGGGACAACATGTCGTGGTAGGCGCAGTACGGGCGGCCATCCTTCTTGGGTATGTCGCGGTCACGGCCGCGCTTCTGCTCAGGCTCTGCTGCGAGCACGGCAGGGCCCTTGCACTTGGCGTCCTTGCTATTGGCCCTGGCGGCGTCTGGCGCCTGATCCGGGTCGTTGTGGATGAAGAGTCGGCCCTCCTCGGCCTTGGTGCACTGGTCAGCGAGGTCGAAGAGCTCAACCATGGTGTCGAGCTCGTCGTTGATGGTGAGCTTCTCGCGCATCTGGACGTCCGTGATGCCATTGGAGAATGCAGAGATGATGGCGGCGTCGGAAGCGCGCGGAATCTTGTTGCACACTTGACTGAAGCGCTGCATGTACTTGCGGAGGGTCTCGTCAGGGCGCTGGCACACGGCACGCAAGTCGTTGAGTGTGAGGGGGCGCTTGTGTGTGCCCTTGAAGTTGGTGACGAACTGCTTGCACAGCTCGGCCCATGAAGAGATGGACACCTCAGGAAGGTTCATGAGCCAAGAGCGCATCGTGTCCTTGAGGGCCATGGGGAACCAGTTCGCCATGACCTTGTCGTCCCCGTTCGCTGCCTCGATGCTCAGAGTGTAGAGCTACATGAACTCCATGGGGTTGGGGGTGCCATTGTAGCGAGGCAGTAGGTCTGGCTTGAACTTCGTTGGCCACACGACACGGCGCAGCTCACGGGTGAAGGGGCGGCAGCCCCCGATGATGGAAGTGACGCCACCTGTGAGGGTGGCACAATTCTGGCGATCGGCAGCCGCGACCTCTGATACGTCTCCAATGTATCTATAATTTATGAAGTATTCATGCCATGTTTATTATAGTTTTGTATGATTTTGGTGCACTTTTATATGATTTTTATGGACTAACATATTGACCTAGTGCCCAATGCCAGTTGTTGTTTTCTGCTTGTTTTTGGTTTTCCAGAAAATCCATATCAAATGAAGTTCAAATGCAGCGAAACTTTTTGACGATTTTTTCTGGAAGGAAACAGACCCAGGAAGCTTTGGGGGAGGAGCAGAAGACCCACAGGGGCCCCACAAGCCACCTGGGCGCGCCACCCCCCCGGGGCGCGCCGTGGTGCCTCGTGGGCCCCCTGTGGCCTTTCTTCGCGTGATTCCAACGCCAAAAATTCTTATAAATACCAAAACCCCCATAAATAACCCTAGAACTTGGACTCCGCCGCCGCAAGCCTCTGTACCTCCACGATCTCATCTACAACCCTTTTTCGGCACCCTGCCAGAGGGGGGAATAATCACCGAAGGCCATCTTCATCATCCCGGCGGTCTCCATGATGAGGAGGGAGTAGTTCACCCTCGGGGCTGAGGGTATGTACTAGTAACTATGTGTTTGATCTCTCTCTCTCGTGTTCTTGATATGGCACGAACTTGATGTACCACGAGCTTTGTTAATATAGTTGGATCATATGGTGTTTCTCCCTCTCTATCTTGTTGTGATGAATTGAATTTTTACCTTTGAGGTTTCACTATTATCGGATTGAACACTTTTATGGATTCGAGAACACTTGATGTATGTCTTGCATATGAATACCCGTGGTGACAATGGGGTATTATATTGATTCACTTGATGTATGTTTTGGCAATCAACTCGCGGATTCCCGAGGTGACATTGGGGCAATCTATGCATAGGGGTTGATGCACGTTTTCGTCCTACTTTCTCTGGTAGAAATCTTGGGGCACTATCGAATAATCAACTCATGGATACTTGTGGTGACATTGGAGTATCTAGGTGACATTAGAGTTGGTTGATGCATATCATATGGTGTTATTTTAGTACGAACTCTAGGGTTGTTTGTGACACTTATAGGAATAGCTCAATAGATTGATCGGAAAGAATAACTTTGAGGTGGTTTCGTATCCTACAAAAATTTCTATCTTATGTTCTCCGCTAATAGGAACTTTGGAGTGATTCTTTATCGCACGTTGAGGGATTGTTATATGATCCAATTATGTTAGCATTGTTGAGAGATTGCACTAGTGAAAGTATGAACCCTAGGCCTTGTTTTCAAGCATTGCAATACCATTTATGCTCCATTTTATCACTTGCTACCTTGCTGTTTTTTTATTTTCAGATTACAAAAACCTATATCTACTATCCATACTACACTTGTATCACCATCTCTTCGCCGAACTAGTGTACCTATACAATTTGCCATTGTATTCGGTGTGTTGGGGACACAAGAGATTTCTTGTATTCGATTGCAGGGTTGTTTGAGAGAGACCATCTTCATCCTACGTGTTGGTGCAATATTTGCCCTCTTGTGTTTTGGAGATTGTTGACAGAAACAGGCATGGGCTGATTTGTTTGCTAGTGCACACAGGGAGAAATAGTCCATGCAGTACCGAAGAGAATGCTGTCTCCGGTGTCAAGTTCGAGGAACTTCACCGAAGAATATCTGCACAGCAAAGAAGAATGAGCTACATTCGTTGAAGTCATGTAGGCGAGAAGATTGATGTGAAGGAGTTAACCCCTCGAAATTTATTGCTGATGCGAAGCAATTGGTTCGGTGATTCCGTCCGAAGAAAGTGACTGCGGCTGAGAAGATTGAAGACGAAGTGAAGACGTAGCATTTATTTCGTTGTTTCTCTTCTCTTTATTGAGTCATAGGACCACCGTACTACTAAGAGGGGTGTAGCATTTGAAGCTTTGATTCTCTGATGCTAAACCCAAATCCTACGGAGGTTGTGAGAGAAATCTCTTTGTGTTCCGAGCAAATACTTGCCAGCAAGAGACTGTGATCTTCTTCGCTGTGAGAGATTTGTCTCTGACCGAGGAGTTAGCATTACTTGTCCTCAAGTAATGTTACCGTTGCTCTTAAAATCCGACCGTTGTGAACGTGTCGGTTGGCCATTGGCTGGACCGCGTGTCCAATTTGGTCTTTTCCCATCAAGGAAGGCTGCGGCTATAAATAGCCACCCCGCACCGGCGTTGTCCGGTGGCTGCTCCGTGTGATTCTGAGAAGATTATTGAGCAACCCCCTCTCCTGAGTGATTTGAGTTTAAAATCCACCGAGAGAAAACCCCAGAGCCAAAAAATTAGATAGTGGTTCAGCATCACTCGAATCTAAGTCCAGTACGCTCCGCCTATTACTCTTGAGAGCTGCGCACTCTCTAGACGGCTAGGTGTCGGCTCGAGTGTTGAAGAGTTGTTGTCTTCACCGAGCAAGATCTTCAGCAACCAAGAGTCATTTTGGTTTGCGAAGAAGTCTGTCGAAGGTTTGGAGATCGCCGACAAGTATCTACCATGAGTAAAATCAACTGGAGTCTGATCAGCTCTGAGTTGAAGGAGAATAGGGCGAAGAGAGTTTATCTTTTGTGTTAAATCACAACCCCTCCAACCAGACATAGTCCTTTGGCAGAAGGGCGAACTGGTCTACCAAATTCATCTGTCGCCATCGAGCACCACTGGTTCATTCTACTTTACTGCATTTCCTTCAGCAGTTTACTTTCGTGCTCTGTGTCGATAGTTTATCTGATCTATAATAGTTCGTTACTTATCTCTCGCATTCTCATCATTCATTTCTGTCGTCTAAGTCTAATTTATATCTCTTCGCAATTCCGCATGTTAGCATGATTTCATTCAGTGCTGCATCCATTCACCTCGTCACTATCCTCCCTGCATTTCCTTCGCAGTTCATACCTAGTTTTCCCTCATGCTACTGCATTTGTTCATATATTGCATTACCATCATAATTGTCAAACCTGTGATATTCTATGCTTGAACTATTATTGCTTCCTACATCGATAGATATGTTCCTCAATAGCGAGCTGGATTAAGCACATTTCTATCGAACCTTATTTCCGCTGCTGTGTTTGGGATTGGTTCAAAACATTCGCAAGAATTTTTGAATCTCCCATTCACCCCCCTCTTGTCGATATACTCTCGGTCCTAACACTACGCCTCCCACGGATTGATAAACCTTAGGTCATCCACTTGAGGGAAAATTGCTACTGTCCTACAAAACTCTGCGCTTGGAGGCCCAACACGAGTCTACAAGAATAAGTTGTGTAGTAGACATCAAGCTCTTTTCTGGCGCCGTTGCCGGGGAGGTGAGTGCTTGAAGGTATATCTTTAGATCTTACAATTGAATCTTTTAGTTTCTTGTTTTATCACTAGTTTGGTTTTATAAAAAGAAAACTACAAAAAAATGGAATTGAGGTTGCCTCATATTATTCGTCTTTATAATGTTTTTCTTTAAAATGATGGAGCGGAAAATTGTGCTCAATTGATAGAAGAAGAATTCAATAAAATGTTTGGCATAAAATCTTTGAATGATGAGCATGATTGCAATGTTGTTAGTATGAATTCTTTGAATACCCATGATGCTAATGATATGCAAAGCTACAAGCTTGGGGATGCTATGTTTGATGAAGATGATATTTTTGGCCCCCCATGTTTTGATGAGAAATTTATTATGATGATTGCATGCCTCCTATTTATGATGATTATTGTAATGACATGTATGCTATAAAGAATAATGATAACCATGAAACTTGTCATCATGATTTTAATGTTCAATTTGATTATGCCAACCAAGTATCATATGATAGTTATTTCATTGAATTTGCTCCCACTATTATGAATGAGAAGAAAATTGCTTATGTGGAGAGTAGTAAATTTTTTATGTTTGTGGATCATGAAAAGAATGCTTTATGTGAAAGTTATATTGTTGAATTCATTCATGATGCCACTGAAAATTATTATGAGAGAGGAACATATTCTTTTAGGTGTTGCAATAATATCAAGTTTCCTCTCTATGTGTTGAAAGTTTTGAAGTCATGCTTGTTTTGCCTTCCTATGCTAGTTGATTCTTGCTCCCATAAGTTGTTTGCTCACAAAATCCCTGTGCATAGGAAGTGGGTTAGGCTTAAATGTGCTTGCCATGTGATTCATGATGCTCCCTTGCATGTTACAATTACTACTTTTATGTGAGCATCATTGAAATCATCATGCCTAGCTAAAAGGCATTAAAGAAAAGAGCTCGTTGGGAGACAACCCAATATTTACCCCTACTGTTTTTGTGTGTTCACATGATTAAGATACTGTATTAATCATATTTTATATGTTTTCTTTCAATAATGTGCCAAGTAAAGCCTTTGGGATAGTGTGGATACTTGTTGATTTGATTCTGTGCAAAAACAGAAACTTTTTCGTTAAGTTCTGGAATTTCTATTCTGTACTGGAGAGTGAGAAAATTCTGACATTTTTACAAAGTATTTGGCTACAAATTTTGTACGTTTTCCTAAATTTTCAGAATTTTTGGAGGTACAGAAGTATGGTTTTTAAATCTCTCACTACATGTTGTTTTGTTTTTGACAGATTCTGTTTTCAATGCATAGTTTGCTTGTTTTATAGTTTCTATGGCTTATATTGGTCAATATAAATTGTGGAAATGATAGACTACAGTAGGAATTATGTGAGAACAATTATGAATCTTGTCTTGAAAGTACCTAAGTGGATGATTTTTTTTTTATCATACTAACCTATCTCACGAAGTTCCGTTAAGTTTTGTGTGATTGAAGTTTTCAAGTTTTGGGTGAGATATCGATATGAGGAGAATAAGGAGTGACAAGACCCTAAGCTTGGGGATGTAAAAGGCACCCCAAGGTAATATCCAAGGAAGACTCGAGCGTCTAAGCTTGGGGATGCCCCGGATGGCATCCCCTCTTTCGTCTTCAACATTATCAGTATACCTCACTTGGAGCTATATTTTTATTCGTCACATAATATGAGTTTTGCTTGGAGCGTCATTTTATTTTGGTTGGGTTTGCTTGCTGTTATCAATAATCATGTTTTGTATCTTTTAGTTCAATAAAATGCCAATTATAGCCTTTACCACGCCCAGTTTGCAAGTTCATGTGTTGCTGTTTGAAAACAGAAAGTTTTCTGTTATGTCCAGAATATTCCTGAATAGTCAGAACGTGATAAAAATCTGAAATTTTTACACAGTAAGCATGCATGAGTTCTCTGTCCATGGTAATTTTTCAGAATTTTTGGAGTTAGGGAAGTATGGATTCTTATTTACCCTTTACAGACTGTTCTGTTTTGGCAGATTTCGGTTATAGTTGCATTGTTTGCATATGTTGCTTGTTTAATGTTTCTATTTGTGGATAGGAGTATTAAATATGGAGAGGCATTTAGTATGCAATTTTTAATTATAATAATAGTGATTTTTTACAGTATAGAATGTTAAGGTTTTGAGCTGATTTATACTAACTTATCTCACGAGTTCTTGTTAAGTTTTTGTGTGGATGAAGTTTTTAAGATTTAGGAGAAGCCATGATATGAGAGGAATTAAGGAGACATAAGAGCTCAAGCTTGGGCTTGCCCAAGGCACCCCAAGATAACATTCCGAGAAGTCTCAAGTAACTAAGCTTGGGGATGCCCCGTTAGGCATCCCACCTTTCTTCATCAACACCTATCGGTTAGCCTAAATTTTTACTTGTTCACATGATATGTGCTATTCTTGGAGTGTGCTTTTATTTTCATTTTGTTTGCTGTTTGAATAAAATTATCAAGATCTGAAATATTTATTTTGAGAGAGCCTTCACATAGCTACTTAATTGTTTGACTACTCATTGTTCTTCACTTATATCTTTTGGAGTAGTTTGTCATTTACTCTTGTGCTTCACTTATATCCTAAGAGTAAATTGTTGAATGAATTGAATATCATAAAGTTGAAATTATATGTGCTTCATATGCTTGTATCATGTCTAGTAGTAGTTTCACATTTGGGTTAGAAAGTGAAATCTATTGAAGCTTGACAATCACAATATTAGTCATACAAGCAATTCATGAATGATTAGTATAAGGAAGAGAACTTTCACATATAAATATATTATCTTGGACATCTTTTATGATTGTGAATACCCATTAATTATTTTCAAACTTGAGCAAATTAGTTGAAGTTGGACAAGGAAGACAACGTAATGAGTTATGTTTGGGTATATTTGCATAGAAGTTATATTGTTATGGATCCTCCAACATGTGGTGCTTGCTTAGGATCTTTTGCTAGCCAAAATTCGTACTAAGTAGAGATACTACTTGTGCATCCAAAAACCCTTAAACCTAGTTTCTTCCCATGAGTGTCCACCATATCTACCTATGGATTGAATAAGATCCTTCAAGTAAGTTGTCATCGGTGCAAAAAGCAATAAAAATTGCTCCTAAAATATGTATTATCTTTTATTGCAAGGGAAAATAAGCGTTGTACGAACTTGTGATGGTAAAGAAATAAAAGCGACGGACTGCATAATAAAGGTTGCTACCACAAGGGGCAATATAACGTGACGTTCCTTTGCATTAAGGGCTTGCACATCCAAAAATCAAAAGCGCATGACAACCTCTGCTTCCCTCTGTGAAGGGCCTATCTTTTACTTTATGTATTTACTTTTATACAAGAGTCAATAGTATTGCTTCTCATTTCAACCTTAATTATTCTCTAGTTGGCAAGCATCATGTGGTGGGGAAAGATCCAGGCACATATGGCCAGTCAAATATATTTGATCATAAATTATTATTGTTGACAATTATCTCTATGATAAATGAGTTGGGAGGTGAAAATTAAGCCCCTATCTTTCTCTG
This sequence comes from Elymus sibiricus, assembly GCA_039707655.1. NCBI lineage: Eukaryota > Viridiplantae > Streptophyta > Magnoliopsida > Poales > Poaceae > Elymus > Elymus sibiricus. The sequence goes on from CM077668.1 coordinate 156,458,835, forward strand.
TGTTCGATGGATGCCATTTGTTCTAAAAATATGCTTTGAGTACTAGCAATCATAGAAGACTAAATGATAATTGAGTATGTTGAGCTCTTACTTAGACTTTGTTGAAGATAGTTGAATTGCAATTGTTTGGTGACTAAGAGCATAGGTTGTTAAGTTTCAAGAGAATGCATTGTTTGAACCATAACATGTGAATTGATTGCTACTTTATCAATATGAGTTTTATGAGAAAGAGTTGCTGTTATGATGCTAGGAAAAGTGATTGAAATTATCGTTGATCAAACTTATGCACTATGATAGCATTCACACTTCATAAATTATTTCTTTTATCATTTACCTACTCGACGACGAGCAGTAATTAAGCTTGGGGATGCTGATACGTCTCCAACGTATCTATAATTTATGAAGTATTCATGCCATGTTTATTATAGTTTTGTATGATTTTGGTGCACTTTTATATGGAATTTATATGATTTTTATGGACTAACATATTGACCTAGTGCCCAGTGCCAGTTGTTGTTTTCTGCTTGTTTTTGGTTTTCCAGAAAATCCATATCAAATGAAGTCCAAATGCAACGAAACTTTTTAACGATTTTTTCTGGAAGGAAACAGACCCAGGAAGCTTCGGGGGAGCAGCAGAAGACCCACAGGGGCCCCACAAGCCCCCTGGGTGCGCCACCCCCCCGGGGCGCACTGTGGTGCCTCGTGGGCCCCCTGTGGCCCTTCTTTGCGTGATTCCAACGCCAAAAATTCTTATAAATACCAAAACCCCCATAAATAACCCTAGAACTTGGACTCCACCACCACAAGCCTCTGTACCTCCATGATCGAATCTACAGCCCTTTTCCGGCACCCTGCCGGAGGGGGGAATCATCACTGGAGGCCATCTTCATCATTCCGGTGGTCTCCATGACGAGGAAGGAGTAGTTCACCCTCGGGGCTAAGGGTATGTACTAGTAGCTATGTGTTTGATCTCTCTCTCTCTCTCTCTCTCTCTCTCTTGTGTTCTTGATATGGCATGATCTTGATGTACCGCGAGTTTTGTTAATATAGTTGGATCATATGGTGTTTCTCCCTCTCTATCTTGTTGTGATGAATTGAATTTTTACCTTTGAGGTTTCACTATTATCGGATTGAATACTTTTATGGATTCGAGAACACTTGATGTATGTCTTGCATATGAATACCCGTGGTGACAATGGGGTATTATATTGATTCACTTGATGTATGTTTTGGCACTCAACTCACGGATTCCCGAGGTAACATTGGGGTAATCTATGCATAGGGGTTGATGCACGTTTTCGTCCTACATTCTCCGGTAGAAATCTTGGGGCACTCTTTGAAGTTCTTTGTGTGGATTGAATATTATGAATCTGAAGTTGTTTGATGCATATCGAATAATCAACTCATGGATACTTGTGGTGACATTGGAGTATCTAGGTGACATTAGAGTTGGTTGATGCGTATCATATGGTGTTATTTTAGTATGAACTCTATGGCTGTTTGTGACACTTATAGGAATAGCTCAATAGATTGATCGGAAAGAATAACTTTGAGGTGGGTTCTTACCCTACAAAAAATTCTATCTTATGTTCTCCGCTAATAGGAACTTTGGAGTGATTCTTTATCGCACATTGAGGGATTGTTATATGATCCAATTATGTTAGCATTGTTGAGAGATTGCACTAGTGAAAGTATGAACCCTAGGCCTTGTTTTCAAGCATTGCAATACCGTTTATGCTCCGTTTTATCACTTGCTACCTTGCTGTTTTTTTTATTTTCAGATTACAAAAACCTATATCTACTATCCATACTACACTTGTATCACCATATCTTCGCCGAACTAGTGCACCTATACAATTTGCCATTGTATTGGGTGTGTTGGGGACACAAGAGATTTCTTGTATTTGATTGCAGGGTTGTTTGAGAGAGACCATCTTCATCCTACGCCTCCCACGGATTGATAAACCTTAGGTCATCCACTTGAAGGAAAATTGCTATTGTCCTACAAAACTCTGCGCTTGGAGGCCCAACACGAGTCTACAAGAATAAGTTGTGTAGTAGACATCAACCTCCTGGATGGTGTGGTCCTGGCGCTGGCCCTGCTGCTCGAGGAGCACGCGCCTGACGATTTGGCAGCTCTCGTTGTCGGGGTCCAGCGAAGACGCGTTGCGGGATGGCTCCCGCGCCCGCGCGCCGCGGTGGCGCCCGGCATCCCCGTTCGACGGAGGAGGCGGTGGAGGTGCGCAATGTGCCACGTCTCAGGCGCGCGGCGACGGAGGGCGGAGCGAGTGAGAGGCCGCAGGGGCGTCTCCGGTGGCGTTTATGAGCTCGGTGATGCGGCCAAGCCAGGCGTCATAGCCGGCTTCAGTGGGACGGTAGCGCAGGAGCTCGCGCATCATGAGCAGCGCGGCCTGCGGGCCCGGCGGCTCGCGGCGGGCGAGCGAGGATGTGGTGGCGGTGTGGCCGGCCGCCGCCACGGACGTATGGAGGAAGGAGGCCTGCTGCTCCCTAGCAGCAGGGTCGGTCGCGGCACCGGCGCGGCGACGGCGGTTGTCATGGGTGATCGGCTCCGTCTGGGCCACCCTGTCCGCCTGGCGCTCCGCACGCTCACGACGAGCGTCGGCCATGGCGAGGTTGAGGCGTGGCGACGAAACAGAAGCACGCCCCCTACCTGGCGCGCCAAACGTCAGAATCGGGCCTCTGGGGACCTTGGTTCGAACTCTAGGGCATGCTTGTTTCTATTCACTCCGCGGTGACCACGGCGAGACTACGGCGAGAGCGCACGGAGCACAGGGCACGACAGGGGACACAGTAGCTACCCAGGTTCGGGCCACCTTGCGGTGTAAAACCCTACTCCTGCTTTGTGTTTGGATTATGGTCGGCAAGAAGGTTCTCGCGTACAAGATTGAAGACAAAGGATCGATCCTCCCTCTACGGTGGCAGCACTGCCCCATTTATAGCAGCCTTGGTCCTCTTCCGCCGAACACGTTGGCAGGACGGGTTGCCACATACTATGGCAATTTGAAAGGGGACAGGTGCCCAGGCTTATCCTGACTAAAGTTGGTCTTCGCCTGCAAAAGCGTTATCCAAGACACGCCGGTGGGCTCGGTGATGACCTCCGCCCTGTGCGCCTTGCTGTATTGGTCTTCTTTCACCAAACAGGCAGTCCTCGGGACTTGCTTTGGAGGTGGGCAGCAGGTGCTGCCCCTTTAGCACCAAAGAGGAAATCCTCTCTGTCCACGCCTGCTGGTACGGTTCCTGCCGCGGCTTGTCTCCAAGCTCGTCACCCACGTGGTAGACGCTGGTGTCGGAGCCGGGACTCCGGAGATCTAGAGGTTCGAACACTGGGGGTGAGCTAGTTCTTTCCGACCAAGGGTGACCACGGCGAGGCTACGGCGAGAGCACTACGCGGGAGCACGACAGGGGGCACGACGGTTACCCTGGTTCGGGCCACCTTGCGGTGTAAAACCCTACTCCTGCTTGTGTTTGGATTGCTGTGTGCAAGAAGGTATCTCGCGTACAAGGTTGGAAGCAGAGGAATCGATCCCCTGTACAATGCCAGCGCTGCCCCCTTTTATAGCCGCCTTGGTCCTCTTCCCCAAAAAACTTAGGCGGGAAGGGTTGCCACACTTGGCGGGTTTGAAAGGGGACAGGCGCCCAGTCTATCCTGACAAAAGATGATCTTCGCCTGCAAAAGCATGATCTATGACGCGCTGGTGGGCTCGGTGGTGACCTCCGCCCTGCGTGCCTTGCTATCTCGGTCTTCTATCACCAAACGGGCAGTCTTTGGGACTCGCTTTGGAGATGGGCAAATGGGGTTGCCCCCTTAGCACCAAAGAGGAAATCTTCTCTGTCCGCGCCCGCTGGCGCGGCCTCTGCCGCCCTTCGTTGCTACGCGCGTCACCCACATGGTGGGCACAATGCCGCGCGGCCGACGTCAGGTAAGATGGCTTCGGGCGCCCGTCTCGGGAGGCAGCCTCGCGAGGCCTCGACCGCCCCCCGCGGCTAAGTGTTGGCGGCTCGTGCCTTGAGGTGGGGTCCTCAGGAGGCCGGCGCCTTGGGAGATGTCTTAGCTTCGCGGCGCCCGTAGATGGGCCGCATCTTGGGCCTTCACCAGGCGTCGCTTCCTGGGCCGCAGGCAGACGGGCCAAGGTACCCTGGTTCCCATTTGCCCGACAGTAGCCCTCGGGCCCGCGGTGCGCACGTTCTCGCTCATTGGGAGCGAAACGGCGCGGGCCCTGACAGACTGCGGGGCCCAAGCTCGACGCGTGGCGCATGACGGGACATGGAACGCCCCCACTTCCCCACTCCACCTCGGTAACCACCTGCGCCTGCCATAAAGCCTGCCCACACGGGGCGCAGGCCATCATTGCTCCCTTTCTGCCTTCTCCTCTAGTGCCTGATCTCTCGCGCCTCCTTCCCCGAGCGCTGCTCCTTCCTCTCTCGCTTCCCAAGCTCCTCCGCGTAGTAATGGCGCCCACCGACAAGAAGGACAAGGCGGCGGCCGCGGCGCCAAGCGCGCCGACTGTGGAGCCGGCCCTGCAGACCTCCATCATCATGAATCGAGAGGGCCTGGACAAGGTGCTGTCGATGGTCGCTGGCGACCAGAACAAGAACGGGGCAACGAAGATCTGGCCGGGCGCACGCGCGACGCGATCTGGAGGCGACGACGTTCCCCTTCTTCATCCACAACGTCTACGCCGGCCTGGTGCCACCATTCTCAGACTTCTTCAACGCCATCCTCACCCACTACCAGGTCCAAGCTCTCCACCTTCAGCCCAACTCCATCTTCCTCCTCGCCATCTTTGCCTTCTACTGTGAGGCCTTCATGGGCGTGATGCCCTCGGTGCCGCTCTTCCGCCACTTCTTCAGCCTGCGGATTTCTGCGGTGAACCACCGCTCCGTGTGCGCCTTGTTCCTCGCCGTCAAGGCGACGGAGAACGACATCATCAACCTGAAGATCCCGAAGATGGTAGAAGGCTACCGGCAGCTCTGGATCTACATGGACGCGTGCCACCGCAACCAGTTGCTGATGGAGCCGACGGCCCCTGCCGTGAAGAGATCGGGGTGGGAGCACGAGAAGCTCACCGACCTGAGGCTGGCGCTCATCTGGGAGCGGTTGGCGGACCACAAGGCGGTGCGCCTCACGGGGGCGATGGTCGTAAGGAGTTCCTACTGCGGCGCATAGCGCCACTCCAGCTGCGCTCACGCCCGGTGTGGAAAATCACCGGCTCGAGGGACCCCATGCGGCTGAGCATCGCCAGCCTAAAGTCAGAGGTGGTGGATGGGATCATGCATATCATGCTCGGCAGCACCGCGGAGGACCCGCCCCGAGACATGCTCCCGCTGTACCGCTACAAGGGAACCCAGGAGCTAGTCGCGGAGATGCAGGTCTTTGACGAGTGGGGCCTTGTGCCGGATGGCCACGAGGGGCCTCATGAGAACCCGATCGTGGTGGTCCCCGGCTCGGGGGACATCGACGACTCCGACGCCTCGGGCGGCGACGCGGAGGAGAGCGACGGTGGCCCCGCCACGCGGACTTGCCGCCAGCTGATCCGTGATCTCGAGGACGACGATGATGACGACGATGATGCCTGGTTCAGGGTTGAGCCCTCCCGGCCTACCGAGGTGGGCGATGACGGGAGCTCCAGCATGGCGGCGGGCGAGCCGTGCGTGGAGGAGATGGATGCCAGCGGCGGGGGCATCTTGCCCCCCGCGGAGGACGCTGGCGCGGGCGGAGGGACACCCGAGCCCCCCGCCGAGAAGGACGACGCCGAGGACCGGGCCGGTGGCCCTCAGAAGGGCGCCTCAGGAGCAGGTCTTAGGAGGAGGCCTCGCGAGGGCGACAGTGAGGACCGCCCGCCATCGGCCCTGAAGAAAAGGAAGTGGGTTGCTGGGTTGCCAATGATGAGTAAGTGTCTCTCTTACCTATTCCATCTTGTGTTTGCCCCGCAGCTTGGGGCTGAGCCTCCGCCTCGCGCAGGGCATCCACAAAGAAGGAGAAGAAGAAGAAGACGACGAAGAGGACCCCTGTCTTGGAGGGGGCCCCGGCGTCTGACACGGGCGCCGAGGGGCGAGAAGAGGCCACCCGCCGCTCCGAGGCCGGAACAGAGCGCGTGGAGGCAGAGAAGGAGCAAGCGGTCCCTCTAGAGCCGCGGGTGGACACAACTCCTGAAGCTGGGGGCACCGAGCCTCGGGAGGCGGCCTTCGAAGTTGGCGCCACAGCTCCTGAGGTGCCCCCCGCGGGGGCAGACCTGGAGATGGGGGAGGCAGAGATACCAACTCCTCCGCCGAGCGCCGCAGACGCCGGGGGCGCTCCAAGCAGCCCCTAGCACTCACCGACGCGTGAGGCTCCCGCTGCGGGCGCAACCATCCCACAGGGCACGCCGCCGGGGCAGGAGGAGGTGGAGGCTACGGCGAGCCCCCCACTCCGGACGAACAACGCGGGGCCTTCCCAGGCCGTGACGGTGGAGGGCGGTGAGGAGTCAGACCCTGCCTGGGCCCTGACGCTCATGCACAACCGCACCCTGCTCTGGCGCGGGGTCCTGCGGACTACGAGGGGAGCTCTGGGCCAGCTCGAGGCGGAGTTCTAGGAGGCTGAGGGGCGCCTCACCGAGGGGCACCTGCGCCTCGCCGAGGGGTGGCGTCGGCTCGACGTTGCCGTCAAGCTGGGCCGGCGCCAGGAGAAGGTCGCGCAAGAGAAGCTCAAGGAGTCAGCCACTGAGGCGAAGGAGGTCTTCGAAAGTGCCCTCCGGGAGGCTGACGTGGCCGAGAAGCGCCGCGAGGAGGCTGAGGCCCATGCGAGCGTGCTCGAGGAGCGGAGTGCCGTGGAGGAGCGGCGGTTCTAGGCGCGGGAGAAGGCCGTCACTTCCCGCGAGGAGGAGCTCGCGGCTCGAGAGGCCGACCTTGCTATTGGCGAGCGGGAGCTCACGCGGACGACGACAGAGCAGGCCACGGAGCGCGAGCGCCTGGAGATGCTGGACCGCCAGGTGGCCGCCGCCCAGGACGCCTACACCGCACACATGGAGGCCGCCAACGCCTAATTGGAGGCCAAGGAGATGAAGCTCCAGGAGGACGCCGACGCGAGGATAGAGAGGAGCCGCCTGGCGCTTGTTGCAGATCACAGCAAGAAGCTGAAGTTCTAGGAGGACCGCTTCACGGAGAAGCACGAACTACTTGAGAAGGAGGTCGAGGCCCTCAAGGAGCTCCTTACAGAGGCGAGGAACCGGCGGAAGACCGTGTTACAGTCCAAGGCCGACACCGATGCAGAGCTGGCCTCCCTTCAGAAGCAGGTGGGCGACGTCTCCAATCTCGTCGAGCAGGCGAGGCTGGAGGCGGCAGCACGAGCGCGCCAAGATGTTCCGCTCCCTCGGGCTTCGGGTCCGCGGTGCCCTGGCCGTTATCTGCAAGGAGAGGCTCGAGGGCCCCTGTGAGACCCATGACGCCAGCTACCTCGACTTCTTCACCAAGCTCGTGGAGCGGCTTGAGGTTGGAGCAAAGAGGGTGAGCAGCATCATCGAGGATGAGTGTCACGACCTCCTCTTCCAGGCTGCGACGCGGATCTTCAGCCATCTTCTCCGCGCTGACCCCAGCTTTGACTTCGACAGGGTGATAGCCCCCATGCCTGAAGAGCTCCGCGACAGCCTTGGGAAGGCGATGGAGGACCATGTGGACGCAGCGAGAGCTCCAGCGGGGTTGGGGGACACGACGATGAAGGCGACGACGGCGATGATGACGCCGCGGCTTCCTAGGTCCCCTTCTTTGGTTTACCTGTATCAGATTGACGTGGCCCCGTGGGGGCGTAAAAGTGATGCCTTTTGTTTTAAGTACTGTATAATTTGTCATGATGCATGTTTCCTCGTGAGGCTCTCTCGTGAGGCCTATTTCTCTTTCCTTGTTTGCCTTCGTGCTCTACGTCGTCAGGACCCAGCCCCTGAGTGGGCTACAGCCGTCGTCGGTATGCCAGGTCGTGTTGCCTGGAAAAGGCCAGGAAGTGTAGGGCACTGAGAGGCGGTAAGGACTCCTGAGGCGCGATGCTCGAGGAGTCCCCCTTTGACGTGCAAGCAGCTTGTGCAGAGGAGAGAACATCAGCACTCAGCGAGGTCGCGGGGAGAGGAAACTTGAGAGGCGCCGCGGGCGGCTCGTGAGGTATCTTTGTACTTAGCTCTTGCACGTGTCGATCGCCGTGTCGTCGCTGCGGGGCGCGCCTCGCGAGGTCTCCTGCTCGTGAGGCCTCCCGCTAGCACTTGGCAGAGATGGTCGCCGCAGGTTGGCTCGCGAGGCTCCCCGGGGGTTTATGAAGGCGTCTTGTCGTGAGTCGCCTTGCGAGGCAGTGCTCGCGAGGCCTTTGAGTGCCTTATTCCTGTGATAACTTCGCATTGATTTCATAAAACGAGGGGGGGAGCAGTGCGCGCTTGCTATCTTGCTCGTGGGTATCACGCGAGGAGACGAGACACCAAGGACCTTGGTGAGGTGGCGTGCGCGGGAGCAGGCCCGCAAGCCAGAGCTCGATCACTTAGGTTTTTGCAGCGCTGCTGGGACTGACCCGAGCACAGGCACCATGTCCAGCCCCCGCTCGTGAGATATGTAGGAGGAAGGTCGCGAGCGTGTACAACTCCTGAGGCAAGCAACTTAGCAACACATAAGATATCTTGGGAAATAGAGCTTTACTGAAACATAGTAATAAGTTCATTACACAACCAAAAAGAGAGGTGGCTGCCATGTTCGGCACGGATCAACGTGAGGTTGGTGCAGCTCGTGGGGCGCCCTCAGGTGATTGTTCTGCCAGCGCGGAGCATGGGGCTTGCACTAGGCGTGGGCATGATCGCGGTTCGATCGTTCCGCCAGCGCGGAGCATGGGGCTTCCACTGAGACATGGGCGGGAGCTCTCGTGGGCCTATCAGGCGAACGCAATGAGAGGCTCTAGGGCGTGTACAACCCCACTTCGTTCATACATGTGAGGGTCACGGGTAGAACTTGCGGAGGTGTTGGATGTTCCAGGCGTTAGGCACAGGAACTCCGTCCTCTGTCTCCAGCCAGGCAGCGCCGGGCCTGGAGACATGAGCAACCCTGAAAGGGCCTTCCCACATGGGTGAGAGCTTGTGGAGTCCCTCTCTGGAGAGGATCCTTCTTAGGACGAGGTCACCGACTTCAAGGGTGCGTGGGCGTATGTTGCGGCTATGATAGCGACGCAAAGCCTGCTGGAATCTGGCGGCGCGGAAGGCGGCCTGGCGACGTGTTTCTTCAAGAAGCAACAGGTCGGCCTCTTGCGAGGCATCCTGACGAGCCTCGTCGAAGGCAAGGACTCACGGAGAGCCGTGCCGAAGCTCAGACGAGAGGTCTGCTTCGGCTCCGTAGACGAGGAAGAAGGGAGTCTCGCCTGTGGGCTTGGTTGCCGTTGTGCGGATAGACCACATCACGGACTGTAGCTCGTCAAGCCAGCCTTTGCCGCAGGCTTCGAGCTTCTTCTTGAAGCTTCTCGTCTTGAGGCCCTTAAGGACCTCGGCGTTGGCACGCTCGGCCTGGCCATTGCTTCGAGGGTGCGCCACAGAGGCGTAGCAGATCCGCGTGCCGAGGCTGGCGCAGTATGACTTGAAGAAGCCGCTTGTGAACTGGGTGCCGTTGTGAGTGATGATGCGGTTGGGGACGCCGAAGCGGCTCACGAGGCCCTTGATGAACTTGACGGCAGAGCCTGCCGGGATGGTGGGCACGGGCTTGACCTCCGCCCATTTGGTGAACTTGTCGATGGCGACGTAGAGGTAGTGGTAGCCGCCAGCTGCGCGAGGGAAGGGCCCCAAGATATCCAGCCCCCAGACCGCGAAGGGCCACGAGAGGGGAATCATCTAGAGGCCTTGCGCCGGCTGGTGGATTTGCTTGGAGTGGAATTGACAAGCTTCGCAGGATTGGACCAGCTCGGTGGCGTCGTGGAGCGCGGTGGGCCAGTAGAAGCCGCTGCGGAACACCTTGCCGGCAAGAGTGCGCGACGAGGAGTGATGGCCGCAGTCTCCTCCATGGATGTCGGCGAGCAGCTCGCGCCCTTGATCTTCAGAGATGCACCACAGCGAGACACCATTGGGGCGCCTGCGGTACAGCTCGCTGTCTTGCAAGCAGTAAGCGGTGGCCTGGCGAGCCACGTGCTCTGCCTCTGAGTCTTTCTCTGGACGTGTGCCATGAAGTAGGTAGGCCTTGAACTCCGTGGCCTAGCTGTCCGCTTGGGGCTTGAGCGCCAGTAGCAGGCGGGCTCCTGAGGCTGGGCCGCAATCTGGTGCGCCCGTGGGTGGTGCGGGCAGGAGCTCCTCGTGAACCAGCATGGTGCTCGCGGCTGGTGGAGTAGCAGATGGCCTGAGGAGCCTTTCTTCGAAGATGCCAGGGCTCTGGGGCTCGCGGCGAGATGCTCGCTTGGCGATGTCATCGGCCTCCTTGTTGCCACTGCGAGGAACGTGCTATAGCTCCAGGCCAAGGAAACGCTTCTCGAGTTTACGTACCTCTTCTAAGTAGGCGGCCATGTGCTCGTCCTTGGGCTTGTAGCTTTTGTTGGAGAAGTTGATGAGGAGCTGCGAATCACCGTTGATGGTGAGGCGCTTGATGCCCAGGGCAGAGGTGGCCTTTAGTCCGGCGATAAGGCCCTCGTACTCCGTGATGTTGTTGGAGACCTTGTCGTCGCACCTGAAGCAGAGTTGGACGGCATAGTAGAGCTTGTCTCCCGTTGGCGAGGTGAGCACAATGCCATCCCCCGCGCCCTACCGGGAGAAGGTGCCATCGAAGTGCATGGACCAGCCACCAGGCGCTTCGTCCCCAGGCAAGGAGGATTCAGCCTCACGAGGTTCCTCCTGGGGCAGGTCCGTCCATTCTGCCACGAAGTCAGCCAGGGCTGCGCCCTTGATCACCCTTGTGGTGCAGAATTCCAGCTCGAAGGCTTGTAGCTCGATGCTCCACTCGGCGACACGGCCAGCGGTGTTGGGGCTGTGGAAGACTTGCTCCAGGGGGTAAGTGTCGGGCCCATGGAACCCAGGGTATCCAGACCCGTCTGCCTTCGGCCCAGGGCGCAACGCCTGGCATGGGCCCAGCGGGCCGCCATCACCAAGCATCTCGTCAAGATACCTCCTGAGGCCCTGGACTCCTGAGGCCCCCTCCTCAGGGAGTAGCAAGTAACCTTCAGCATCGCCATCAACGGCCTCGCGAGGCCCTCTCACGAGGCACCTTCCCGAGTTGGTCTCGCGAGGCGGCTTCCCGAGGCGGCCTCCTGAGGCCCCCTCCTGCAGGCGCTCGCGGCGAAAGCCGCTCGGCGTGTTGCGCAGTCTTGGAGCTCATCACGTGGGTGACGCGCGTGGCAACGAGCAGCAGCAGAGGCCGCGCCAGCAGGCGCGGATGCAGATGTTTTCCTCTTTTGTGTTAAGGAAGCAGAGCCAGCTATCTACTCTCCAAAGCAACCCCAAAGGTTGCCCGATCGGCGAAGGAAGACCAAGACGACGGGCGCGCAGGGCGGAGGTCATCACCGAGCCCACCGGCGCGTCATGGATCATGCTTTGGCAGGCGAAGACCACCTTTAGTCAGGATAACCTGAGCGCCTGTCCCCTTTCAAATTGGCCGAGTGTGGCAACCCTTCCCGCCGGAGTTTTGAGGGGGAAGAGGACCAAGGCTAGTATAAAAGGGACAGTGCTGCCACCATAGGAAAGGGGATCACATTGTCTTCAACCTTGTACGCGAGAGCTCGCTCTCCCACAGTAATCCAAGCACACAAGCAGGAGTAGGGTCTTACACCGCAAGGTGGCCCGAACCTGGGTAAACCGCTGAGTCCCAGTTCCATCCCACGCTAGCGCGCTCTCGTCGTAGCCTCGCCGCAACATTGCGGTGGTAGGAGACGAAGTAGTAGAACGAGCTCACCCCAGTGTTCAAACCTTTGGGTCCCCGGAGCCCGACTTCCGACATTTGGCGCGCCAGGTAGGGGGTGAGCTGCTGTTCTTCTGCTTCGCCCTCAGCTCCACCAGCCCCATGGCCAACGCACGTCGCGAGCGCGCCGAGCGCAGGGCTGGCCGCGTGGCCCAGACAGAGCCGGTGGCCCGCGGCAATCGCCGCCGCCACGACCCCGAGGCCGCCGCCGCCACCGACCCCGCTGCCCGCGAGCAGCAGGCCTCCTCCCTGCACCCCTCCGTGCGGGCGGATGGCCACACCACCACGGCCTCCTCCCTCGCCAACCGAGGGCCACCGAACCCGCAGGCCGCACTGCTCATGGCGCGCGAGCTGCTCCGCTACCGTCCTGATGACGCTGGCTACGACGCCTGGCTTGGTCACATCACTGAGCTCGTCAACGTCGCCGGGGACGCTTCGGCGCCTTCTCACTCGCTCCGCCCTCCGCCGTCTCGCGCTGGGGACCTGGCGCACGGTGCTCCCCTGCCGCCTCCTCTGCGTGACGAGCGTGCCGGGCCCCAGCGCAGCGCGCGATCGCGCGAGCTGTCCCGCGGCGCGTCTTCTCCGGACCACTGCGAGCCCAGCTGCCAGATCATCCGCCGAGCGGATGCTCCTCGAGCGCCAGCGCCAGCGCCAGGACCAGGCCGTTCAAGACGTTGCAGCGGCCGGGCGTCAAAACCGCGCCGCCCTCGCCGGTGGCATCCCCTCAAGCGGCGTGGGCTGCCGTGCCGTCACCCGCGAGCTGCGTCGCGTGGTCTGGCCTGCGAAGTTCAAGCCTGAGCTGCCTCCGCGCTACGACGGCACCCCCAACCCCACGGAGTTCCTCCAGCTCTACGCGCTGAGTGTCGAGGCGGCGAACGGCGACGACAAGGTCATGGCGAACTGGTTCCCCATGGCCCTCAAGGACGGCCCGCGCTCCTGGCTCATGAACCTCCCCGAGGCTTCCATCTCGTCGTGGGCCGAGCTCTGCAGCCAGTTCATCGCCAACTTCAAGGGCACGCAGGACCGCTCCCTCACCATCAACGACCTGCGGCGTGTTCGACAGCGCCCAGACGAGACCCTTCGCAAGTACATCCAGCGCTTCAGTCAGGTGCGCAATAAGATCCCGCGCGCCTCCGATGCGGCCGTCATCTCCGCGTTCTCCACCGGCGTCACGGACATTAAGATGCGCGAGAAGCTCGCCATCAACGGTGAGCTCGACTCCGTGCTCGAGCTGCTCGACCTCGCCGACAAGTGCGCCAAGGCTGAAGAAGGCCGCCTCTTCGTCCACAACGACCCCGACGCGGCGCTCGACGGCACCAAGGCCAAGAGCAAAGACGTCAAGCGCAAGGGCCCCGCCGTGCTTGCGGCGGAGCCCGAGCAGAAGCGCGGCCGCGACGTCGACGAGCCAAGGAAGGACAACCGGCCACTCTGCGCCTTTCACAACGTCCGCTCCCACAGCACCAAAGACTGCCATGAGCTCAAGCTGCTTCGCGACGAGCGCCAGGTCCGCCGTGACGACCGCGACGCCGGCCGCGGAGGTGGCCGCGGCGGCAACCGCTGGGACAGCCGCAACAACAATAGCAACTACCGCCAGGGCTGGCGCGACCAGCCTCGTGAGGCGAATCCTCAGGCTAATGCCGCTCTCCTGCCGCTGCCTCTGCCGCCTCGGAGGAACGACGTCGGCCAGCCTGACGAGGGCGCTGGGGGCTACCAAGAGCCTCGCGCGGTCGTCGCCTGCATGCTTGGTGGGTCCCAGGCCCCCGCGTCCATGCGCCACTTCAAGCAACTCTCTCGCGAGGTGTACGCCGCCCTCTTGAGGCCTGAGGTCGCGCAGCCCCTCAAGTGGTTGCAGTACGCCATCACCTTCGACTCCAAGGACCACCCCAAGTCCACGGCCTCCACAGGCGCGCTCCCCATGCTGTGCACTCCCACCATCAGCAACGTCGCGGTCACCAAGACCCTCATCGATGGGGGTGCCGGCCTCAACGTGCTCTCCATCGAAACCTTCGAGACGCTCCAGGTGCCCTACGACCAGCTGATGCCGACCAGGCCCTTCTCCGGAGTGACCGACGGCTCCACCATTCCGCTGGGGCAGGTGCGCCTCCCCGTCACCTTCGGCACCCACAAGAACTACCACACCGAGCTCATCGACTTCGACGTGGCGCACATCGGCTTGCCCTACAATGCCATCTTGGGCTACCCAGCTCTCACCAAGTTCATGGCGGCCACTCATCACGCCTACAACGTCCTCAAGATGCCCGGCTGCAGTGGCATCATCACCGTCGCCTGCGACAAAAAGGACGCGGCCAGCACCCTCGAGCGCGCCTACAAGGCTGCCGCTGTCGCGCACCCAGCCGACGAGGATGCGGCCGAGCCTTCCGAGGCCGTGCCCGCGAAGAAGAAGCAGCTGTTCTCTCAGGACCGCGCCGACACGAAGAAGGTGTCGGTGGACGGCAGCGGCTCCGGCCCCGCCTTCACCATCGGCACAGGCCTCCCTCCTGCATAGGAAAGCGCGCTCGTCACCTTCCTTCGGGTAAACTCGGATGTTTTCGCTTGGAAAGCATCCGACTTGTCCGGTGTGCCGAGGGAGGTGATCGAGCACCACTTAGCGGTGTGCCCCAATGCACGCCCGGTCAAGCAGAAAGCGCGGCGCCAGGCGCCAGAGAAGCAAGAGTTCATCGTCAATGAAGTTCAGAAGCTCCAAGAAGACGGAGTCGTTCGCGAGGTGCGCCATCCCGAATGGCTCGCCAACCCAATCGTCGTCCCCAAGAAGGGCGGCAAGGAGCGCATGTGCGTCGACTTCACCAGCCTCAACAAGTTCTGCCCTCAGGATCCATTTCCGCTGCCCCGCATCGATCAGATCGTGGATTCCACCGCCGGGTGCGATCTGCTATGTTTCCTGGACGCCTTCTCAGGCTATCATCAGATCAAGATGGCGGCCGAAGACGTGGAGAAGACGGCCTTCATCACCCCCTGCGGCGTATTTTGTTACGTCTGCATGCCTTTCGGTTTAAGGAGCGCGGGCGCCACCTTCCAGCGGCTAATGCGCATCACCCTGGGGCCTCAGATGGGGAGGAACGCCGAGGCCTACGTTGACGACATCGTGGTCAAATCTCGCGAGGCTGGATCCCTCACCGCGGACCTCCAGGAGACATTTGCCAACCTGCGCAAGGTTAACCTCAAGCTCAACCCGGAGAAGTGCGTCTTCGGAGTCCCCTCCAGCAAGCTCCTCCGCTTCCTAGTCTCGCATCGGGGCATCGAGGCCAACCCAGAGAAGATCAAGGCCATCGAGAAAATGCGCCCTCCCCGGAAATGCAGCGCCCTCAAGGAAATGCAGCGCCTGGCGGGGTGTATGGCGTCCTTAGGGCGTTTCATCTCCAAGTTTGGCGAACGAGCCCTGCCCTTCTTCAAGCTCCTGAAGAGGTCCGGCTCCTTCAAGTGGACTCCTGAAGCAGATGCCGCCTTTGAAGCCCTCAAGAGGTATCTCACAAGCCCACCCATCATGGTCGCGCCGCGCTCTCGCGAGCCCTTGCTCCTGTACTTGGTGGCTACCCCCCAAACGGCCAGCGCAGCGTTGGTGGCGGTGCGGGAAGAGCGCGTCAATGCCAAAGAAAAGCCCTCGGCGCCCCTTCAGGCTCACGAGACCGTTGAGCCTCGCGGGCCCCCGGGGCCTCTCGAGCCTCCAGAGTCTCACAAGGCCGCCGCACCTCGCGAGCCTCCTGAGCCTCGCGAGGTTCCCGAGCCTTCCGAGGCATCTGGGGGGCAAGCTGTCATGACAGCTACGCGCCTCGTCGAGCACCCTGTGTACTTCGTCAGCACAGTGCTAAGGGACGCGCGCGAGCGCTACCCCATGCAGCAGAAGCTTCTCCTCGCGCTCCTCGTCGCCTCCAGAAAGCTACGCCACTACTTTCAGGGTCACCCCATCAAGGTCATTTCCTCCTACCCCTTGGAGCAAGTTCTGCGCAGCCCCAACGCCGCCGGCCGCGTCGCCGAATGGAACATCGAGCTGCAAGCCTTCCAACTGGAGTTCTCCACCACCAGAGTCATCAAAGGCGCGGCCCTGGCCCACTTCATGGTAGAATGGACGGACACGTACGAAGACGAGCCTCGCGAGGCCCAGTCCCTCCTGCCAGGGGATGAGGCACCTGGCAGATGGGCCATGCACTTCGACGGCGCCTTCTCTTGTCAGGGCGCAGGGGCTGGGGTCATGCTTACCTCGCCCACAGGAGACAGGCTCTACTACGCTGTGCAGATCTGCTTCAGGCACACCGACAAGGTCTCCAACAACATCGCAGAGTATGAGGGCCTCATCGCCGGCCTCAAGGCCGCGTTCGCCCTAGGCATCAAGTGTCTGACTATCAAGGGCGATTTGTAACTCCTCGTCAACTTCTCCAACAAAAGCTACAAGCCCAAGGACGAGCACATGGCCGCCTACCTAGAAGAGGTACGTAAACTTGAGAAGCCCTTTCTTGGCCTGGAGCTGCAGCACATCCACCGCGGCAGCAACAAAGAGGCCGACGACATCGCCAAGCGAGCGTCGCGCCGCGAGCCCCAGAGCCCTGGCATCTTTGAGGAAAGGCTCTTCAAGCCATCCGCCACACCCCCAGCCACGAGCACGGCGCTCCTGCGCGAGGAACTACCGCCCGCGCCACCCACGGGCGCGCCAGACTGTGGCCCGGCCTCGGGAGCCTGCCTGCTACTGGCGCTCGAGCCTCAGGCAGATAGCTGGGCCGCGGAGCTCAAGGCGTAGTTGGTTCGCGGCACCTTGCCGGAGGAGGACTCAGATGCGGAGCGCGTGGCCCGGCAGGCCACCGCCTACTGCATACAAGATGGCGAGCTGTACCGAAGGCGCCCCAATGGCGTCTCGTTGCGATGCATCTCTGAAGAGCAAGGGCGCGAGTTGCTGGCTGATATACATGGAGGAGACTGTGGCCACCACTCTTCATCGCGCACCCTCGTCGGTAAGGTTTTCCGCAGCGGCTTTTACTGGCCCACTGCTCTGCGTGACGCTACCGCACTGGTCCAAGCCTGCGAGGCCTACCAATTCCATGCCAAGCAGATCCACCAGCCGGTGCAGGGCCTCCAGACGATCCCCTTCTCATTGCCCTTCGCGGTCTGGGGGCTGGACATCCTGGGGCCTTTCCCTCGCGCGGCAAGTGGTTATCGCTACCTCTACGTCGCCATCGACAAGTTCACCAAGTGGGCGGAGGTCGAGCCGGTGCGCACCATCCCGGCAGGCTCTGCCGTCAAGTTCATCAAGGGCCTCGTGAGCCGCTTTGGAGTTCCCAATCGCATCATCAACGACAATGGCTCCCAGTTCACAAGCGGCCTCTTCAAGTCCTACTGCGCCAGCCTCGGCACGCAGATCTGCTACGCCTCGGTGGCGCACCCGCGAAGCAATGGTCAGGCCGAGCGCGCCAACGCCGAGGTCCTCAAGGGCCTCAAGACAAGGAGCTTCAAGAAGAAACTAGAGGCTTGCGGCAAGGGCTGGCTCGACGAGCTGCAGTCCGTGCTGTGGTCCATCCGCACGACGGCAAGCAAGCCTACTGGCGAGATGCCTTTCTTCCTCGTCTACGGCGCTGAGGCGGTCCTCCCACTAGAGCTTAAGCACGGCTCCCCGCGAGTCCTCGCCTTCGACGAGGCACGTCAGGATGGCTCGCGGGAGACCGATCCGCTGCTCCTCGAGGAGGGCCGCCGTCAGGCCGCCCTTCGTGCCGCGAGGTACCAGCAGGCCTTGCGCCGCTACCACAGCCGCCACATCCACCCTCGCACTCTTTAGGTCGGTGACCTCGTCCTGCGCAGGATCCTCTCTAGAGAGGGACTTCACAAACTCTCACCTATGTGGGAAGGCCCTTTCAGGGTTACTCATGTCTCCAGGCCCGGCTCAGCTCGGCTGGAGACGGAGGACGGAGTTCCTGTGCCTAACGCCTGGAACATCCAACACCTCCGCAAGTTCTACGCGTGACCCTCACGCGTACGAACGAAATGGGGCTGTACACGCCCCGGAGCCTCTCATTGCGTTCGCCTGATGGGCCCGCGAGAGCTCCCGCCCACGTCTCAGTGGAAGCCCCATGCTCCGCGCTGGCGGAACGATTGAACCGCGATCATGCCCACGCCTAGTGGAAGCCCCATGCTCCGCGCTGGCGGAATAATCACTTGAGGGCGCCCCACGGGCCGCACCAACCTCACGCTGATCCGTGCCGAATATGGCAATCATATCTCTTTTTGGTTGTGTAATGAACTTATTACTATGTTTCAGCAAAGCTCTATTTTCCTAAGATATCTAATGCATTGCTAAGTTGCTTGACTCAGGAGCTGTGCACGCTCGCGACCTTCCCTCATGATCCTCACGCGAGCGCGGGCTGGACACGGTGCCTGCGCTCGGGTCAGTCCCAGCAGCACTGAAAAACCCAAGCAACCGGGCTCTGGCTCGCGGGCCTGCCCCGTACACACCACCCCACCAAGGTCCTTGGTGTCCTGTCTCCTCGCGTAATACCCATGAGCGAATCAACGAGCGCGCAGTGTCGTTAAGTGCTCTGCGTACAACTATCTCAGGAGCAGATCCCTTGAAAGATCTCATGAGGTAGCACCCTCGGAGCCTCAGGAAGCCAGCAGGCCCCGCCTCGGGAGCTAACCCCCGGCGGCCGACCCGACAGAAGACCTCGCGGGTGGCCCCTCTCGAATCGGCCTCGCGAGGCGAGGGCGCCTCGAACACCGAGCTTCGCGAGCACGCCTCGCGAGCCGCGCGAGCCCCTCGTGAGCCGTGGCTCACCTGACATCGCTCTCCGCCAAAAGCTAAGTGTGACTGCCTCATGAGACGCCCTCACCTTCACTCAAGCTCTCTCCCCTCGCGATCCCGCTGGGCGCTAGTGTTTTTCTTCTGCGTAAGCCGCTTGCACGCCAAAGGGGGGCTCCCTGAGCATCGCGCCTCAGGAGCCCTCACTAGCTCACGGTGCCCCTCACCTCCTGGCCTTGTGCCGGCATCGCGACCGGACATACCAGCGGCGGCTGAGGCTCGCCCGGGGGCTGGGCCCTGACGGCATAGAGCGCTGAGGCGAGCAAAAAAAAAACCAGCCTCACGAGAGGACTTCGGGAGAGAATGCATGCAACCCCATGTCACCAAAGCATTAAGTTAAACTTAAGGAGTTGCTGTTTCACGCCCCCGCGGGGTTACATTGGTTCAATGTAGGGAAATGAAAATGAAAAGAAAGAAGGGGCCTAGGCGAGGCGCCGTCACCCCCAAGACTCCAGCGCGGGCGCCACGCGCGTTCCCAAGAAGGCGCTGCAGGCAAGTGCGGCTCCGTCACCGTGCGCGCGGTGTCCCGGATCCGGAGTCGTCGCCACGCGCGCCTAGTCGGAGTCCTCGTCCTCGCTCTTGACGCGGGGAGAGGCATCGTCGCTTCTGCCCCCGCCAGAGGGGGCAGCACCGCCGGAGGAGCCGTCTTCACTGGAGGAGCCGCTGTAGCTGTCCTCGCTCTCCGCACAGCACTCCAGGCGGCTACCGGAGAGCCCGAAGATCTTCACGAAGAGCGTGGTGGCCCCGTCGTACTTGAACTAGAGGACGTGCCCCCGCTTTAGGCCGCGGGCATGGGCGAACGACTTCCACCCCTGCCTCAGGAACATGAAGCCCGAGGCGGTGAGCTCCGTCGCCACCCAGGAGGGGCCATTGCAGCAACCGTCGGCCTGCACCCACAGGCCCAAGGGTGCGCGGCCTGCCATCGCCGCCACGAAGGAGTCCGGGAGCCGGAGCCAGGTGCAGGGGCTGCGGTGCATGTTCACGATGAACTCATGCGTCGCCTCCGCCGAGTGGCTCCCCACCTGGGGTGGAAGCGCGGCCGCTCCGCCGCGGCCGCCTCGGCCTTGCGCGCCTCGCCCGCCGCGCCCGTGCGCGCCGCCCCTTCCTCGGTTGCTGGGCCCTGTGCCGGCGGCTGTCGAGGATCGACCACGCCCCCGGGGCTGGACCTGCGGTGTGGCGGCGGAAGTGCGGCCGCGCCCTCGTCCTCTCGCCATTTCTTCGGCAGTTCTAGCAAGGAGACGAAGGAAGCTGGAGGAAGAAGAGGATGGATGGGGGCTCCGGTTCTCCCTTTCCCCCTTTTTTATCTCGGCGCGGGGCTCCCCTCGTCGCTCCGCCTTCTCCAGCGGCAGATTTATGTCAGCGCGATAGTTCCCGAGGCGTCGCGGGGAAGTGGGGGCCTCGCCCGTCACGTCGTGCGCCACGCGTCATGCCTGGCCGCAGGCGGTTAGGGACCACGCCGTTTCGCCCCTCTGTAGGCGGGAACGTGCGCGCCGCGGGCCCGGGGGCTACTGTCGGGCCCATGGAACCCAGGGTATCCAGACCCGTCTGCCTTCGGCCCAGAGCGCAACGCCTGGCATGGGCCCAGCGGGCCGCCATCACCAAGCATCTCGTCAAGATACATCCTGAGGCCCTGGACTCCTGAGGCCCCCTCCTCAGGGAGTAGCAAGTAACCTTCAGCATCGCCATCAACGGCCTCGCGAGGCCCTCTCACGAGGCGCCTTCCCGAGTTGGTATCGCGAGGCGGCTTCCCGAGGCGGCCTCCTGAGGCCCCCCCCCCCCCCCCCCGCAGGCGCTCGCGGCGAAAGCCGCTCGACGTGTCGCGCGGTCCTGGAGCTCATCACGTGGGTGACGCGCGCGGCGACGAGCAGCAGCAGCGCAGATGTTTTCCTCTTTTGTGTTAAGGAAGCAGAGCCAGCTATCTACTCTCCAAAGCAACCCCAAAGGTTGCCCGATCGGCGAAGGAAGACCAAGACGACGGGCGCGCAGGGCGGAGGTCATCACCGAGCCCACCGGCGCGTCATGGATCATGCTTTGGCAGGCGAAGACCACCTTTAGTCAGGATAACCTGAGTGCCTGTCCCCTTTCAAATTGGCCGAGTGTGGCAACCCTTCCCGCCAGAGTTTTGAGGGGGAAGAGGACCAAGGCTAGTATAAAAGGGACAGTGCTGCCACCGTAGGAAAGGGGATCACATTGTCTTCAACCTTGTACGCGAGAGCTCGCTCTCCCACAGTAATCCAAGCACACAAGCAGGAGTAGGGTCTTACACCGCAAGGTGGCCCGAACCTGGGTAAACCGCTGAGTCCCAGTTCCATCCCACGCTAGCACGCTCTCGTCGTAGCCTCGCCGCAACATTGCCGTGGTAGGAGACGAAGTAGTAGAACGAGCTCACCCCAGTGTTCGAACCTTTGGGTCCCTGGAGCCTGACTTCCGACAGTAAGATGAGATCACCTTGATGGGATGGCCCTGGAAGTAGTGGCGCAACTTCCTAGAGGTGACGAGGAGCACAAGGAGGAGCTTCTGCTGCATGGGGTAATGCTCGCGCGCATCTCGCAGCACCGTGCTGATGAAGTATACGGGGTGCTCGATGAGGCGAGTAGTTGTTGCAGTAGCTTGGTCTTCAGGGGGCCCGAGGGGCTCATGAGGCTCAGGAGGCTCGGGAGGCGGCTCGCGAGGCGGCTCGCAAGGCGGCTCGCTGGGGGCCTCCTGGGGCGAGGATTCGGCAGGTGATGGCGCGGCCTCGGGAGGTGGTGGCGTGGCAGGCCTCTTCTGCACGGGGACGCACTCTTCTCGAACTGCCACCAGAGCCGCGCTGGCCGTCTGGGGAGTACTGCCAAGTATAGGAGCAAGGGTTCGCGAGAGCATGGCACGACCATGATGGGCGGGCTCGTGAGGTACCTCTTGAGGTCTTCGAAGGCAGCGTCGGCCTCGGGAGTCCACTTGAAGGGGCCGGATCTCTTCATGAGTTTGAAGAACGGCAGGGCTCGCTCGCCGAACTTGGAGATGAATCGTCCAAGAGAGGCCAGGCATCCCGACAGGCGCAGCATCTCCTTGAGGTTCTGGGGAGGGCGCATCTTCTCGATGGCCTTGATCTTCTCGGGATTGGCCTCGATGCCATGGTGGGAGACCAGGAAGCCGAGCAGCTTGCCGGAGGGGACTCCGAAGACGCACTTGTCTAGGTTGAGCTTGAGGTGGACCTTGAGCAGGTTGTCGAATGTCTCCTGGAGGTCCGCGAGGAGGGACCAGGCCTCGTGGGTCTTGACGACGATGTCATCGACGTAGGCCTCGGCGTTCCTTCCCATCTGGGCCCCCAAGGCGATGCGCATCAGCCTCTGGAAGGTGGCTCCGGCGCTCCTAAGGCCGAAGGGCATGCAGATGTAGGAGAATGTGCCGCAGGGGGTGATGAAGGCCGTTTTCTCCACATCTTCGCCCGCCATCTTAATCTGGTGATAGCCTGAGAAGGCATCTAGGAAGCATAGCAACTTGCACCCAGCGGTGGAGTCCACGATCTGGTCAATGCGGGGCAGCGGAAATGGATCTTGAGGGCAGAACTTGTTGAGGCTCGTGAAGTCGACGCACATGCATTCCTTGCCGCACTTCTTGGGTACGACGACGGGGTTGGCGAGCCATTTGGCATGGCGCACCTCGCGAATGACTCCAGCTTCTTGGAGCTTCTAAACTTCCTTGACGATGAAATCTTGCTTCTCTAGTGCCTGGTGCCGTGCCTTCTGTTTCACGGGGCGTGCGTTGGGGCACACCGCTAAGTGGTGCTCGATCACCTCCCTCGGCACACCGGATAAATCAGATGCCGTCCAGGCAAACACATCCGGGTTTGCCTGAAGGAAGGTGATGAGCGCGTCTTCCTATGCTGGGGAGAGGCCCGTGCCGATGGTGAAGGCAGGGCCTGAGCCGCTGCCGTCCACCGACACCTTCTTCGTCTCGGCGCGGTCCTGAGAGAACAGTTGCTTCTTCTTCGCGGGTGCGGCCTCATGGGGCTCGGGAGCATCCTCGTCGGCAGGGTAAGCGATGGCGGAGGCCTTGTAGGTGCTCTCAAGGGAGCAGACTGCATCCTTCTCGTTGCAGCAGACGGTCATGATGCCGCTGCAGCCCGGCATCTTGAGGATGGTGTAGGAGTGGTGTGTCGCCGCCATGAACTTGGCGAGGACTGGGTAGCCCAGGATGGCGTTGTATGGTAGACCAATATGCGCCACATCGAAGTCGATGAGCTCAGTATGGCAGTTCTTGTGGGTGCCAAAGGTGACAGGGATGCGCACTTGCCCTAGAGGGATGGTAGAGCCATCAGTCACTCCGGAGAAGGGCCTGGTCGGCATCAGCTAACCATAGGGCACTTGGAGTGTCTCGAAGGTCTCGATGGAGATCACATTGAGGCCGGCGCCTCCGTCGATGAGTGTCTTGGTGACGGCGACGTTGCTGATGGTGGGGGTGCACAGCATGGGGACCATGCCCGCAGCGCTTGAAGACTTGGGGTGATCGTTGGAGTCGAAGGTGATGGCGTATTGGGACCATTTGAGGGGGCGATAAGCTTCAGGCCTCGGGAGGGCAGCGTTCACCTCGCGAGAGAACAGCTTGAAGTGGCGGTTGGACGCGGAAGCCTGAGCTCCGCCTAGGATGCAGGCCACTCTGCGACGCTCTTGGTAGCCCCCGGCATCTTGGTCGGGCTGGTTGCCATCATTCCATCGCGGGGGCGGTGGCAACGGCGGAAGGGCAGCATTGGCCTGAGGGTTGGCCTCGCGAGGCTGGTCGCGCCAGCCCTGGCGGAAGTTGCCGTTGTTGTTGCGGTCTCCCCAGCGGCCACCGTTACGGCCAACTCCACGGCCGGTGCCGCGGTCGTTGCGGTTGCCGCGGCAGCCAAGGCGCTCATCGCGAAGCAGCTTGAGCTCATGGCAGTCCTCAGCGCTGTGGGAGTGCGAGTTATAGTAGGCGCAGAGAGGGCGGCTAACCCTCTTGGGCTCGTCACGCTCCCGACCGCGCTTCTGCTCGGGTTCCGCCGCGAGCACGGCAGGGCCCTTGCGCTTGGTGTCCTTGTTCTTGGCCTTGGCGGTGTCTGGCACTGCGTCGTGGTCGTTGTGGACGAAGAGGCGGCCTTCCTTGGCCTTTGCGCACTTGTCCACGAGGTCGAACAACTCGAGCAAGGAGTCGAGCTTGTCATTGATGGCGAGCTTCTCGCGCATCCGGACATCCGTGGCGCCGTTGGAGAACGCGGAGACGATGGCGGCCTCGGAGGCACGCGGGATCTTGTTGCGCACTTGGCTGAAGCGCTGGATGTACTTGCGAAGGGTCTCGTCGGGGCGCTGGCGCACGCCGCGCACGTCGTTGAGCATGAGGGAGCGCTCGTGCATGCCCTTGAAGTTGGCGACGAATTCCTGGTAGAGCTCGCCCCACGAAGAGATGGACGCCTCAGGGAGGTTCATGAGCCAGGAGCGCGGGCCGTCCTTGAGCGCCATGGGGAACCAGTTCGCCATGACCTTGTCGTCGCCGTTCACTGCCTCGATGCTCAGGGCGTAGAGCTGCAGGAACTTTGCGGGGTTGGGGGTTTCGTCATAGCGCGGAGGCAGGTCCAGCTTGAACTTGGTTGGCCACACCACGCGGCGCAGGTCGCGGGTGAAGGCGCGGCAGCCCACGCAGCTGGAGGGGACACCGCCGGCGAGGGCGGCACGGTTCTGGTGACCGGCCGCCGCGACTTCCTAGACGGTCATGTCTTGGCGCTGCTACTGCTGCTCGAGGAGCACGCGCGTGTCAGGAGGCGCGCGCCGGATGATCTGGCAGCTGGGCTCGCCATGGTCCGGAGAGGACGCGCCGCGGGATGGCTCGCGCGCCCGCGCGTCACGGTGGCGCCGGGCGTCCTCGCCATGCAGAGGAGGCGGAGGAGGGGCATCGTGCGCCATGTCCCCGGTGTGAGACGGTGGAGGACTGAGCGAGTGAGAGGGCACCAGGGCATTGCCTGCTGTGCTGACAAGCTCGGTGATGCGGCCGAGCCAGGCGTCATATCCGGCGTCGGTGGGGCGGTAGTGCAGGAGCTCGCGCGCCATGAGCAGTGGCCTGCGGGGCCAGCGCGTCGCGGCGAGCGAGCAACGAGGCCGTAGCGGTGTGGCCATCTACCTACACAGACGGGTGGAGGGAGGAAGCCTGCTGCCCTCTCGCAGCGGGGTCGGTGACAGTGCCAGCGGCGTGGCGTTGGCGGTCGTCGCGGGCAACGGGCTCTGTCTGGGCCACCCTGGCGGCCCGGCGCGTGTAGCGCTCATGGCGAGCGTCGGCCATGACGGCGAGGAAACAGAAAGAAATGATGCCGCCCCCTACCTGGCGCACCAAATGTCGGAGTCGGGACTCCAGAGATCTAGAGGTTCGAATAATGGGGGCGAGCTAGTTCTTTCCGACCAAGGGTGACCACGGCGAGGCTACGGCGAGAGCACTACGCGGGAGCACGACAGGGGGCATGACAGTTACCCAGGTTCGGGCCACCTTGCGGTGTAAAACCCTACTCCTGCCTGTGTTTGGATTGCTGTGTGCAAGAAGGTATCTCGCGTACAAGGTTGGAAGCAGAGGAATCGATCCCCTCTACAATGGCAGCGCTGCCCCCTTTTATAGCCACCTTGGTCCTCTTCCCCCAAAAACTTAGGCGGGAAGGGTTGCCACACTTGGCGGGTTTGAAAGGGGACAGGCGCCCAGTCTATCCTGACTAAAGATGGTCTTCGCCTGCAAAAGCATTATCTATGACACGCTGGTGGGCTCGGTGGTGACCTCCACCCTGCGTGCCTTGTTGTCTCGGTCTTTTATCACTAAACGGGCAGTCTTTGGGACTCGCTTTGGAGATGGGCAAATGGGGTTGCCCCCTTAGCACCAAAGAGGAAATCTTCTCTGTCCGTGCCCGCTGGAGCGGCCTCTACCGCCCTTCGTCGCTACGCGTGTCACCCACGTGGTGGGCACAGTGCCGCATGGCTGACGTCAGGTAAGATGGCTTCGGGTGCCCGGCTCGGGAGGCGCCTCGGGAGGCAGCCTCGCGAGGCCTCGACCGCCCCCGCGGCTAAGTGTTGGCGGCTCGTGCCTTGAGGTGGGGTCCTCAGGAGGCCGGCACCTCGGGAGATGTCTTCGCTTCGCGGCGCCCGTAGATGGGCCGCGTCTTGGGCCTTAGCCAAGCGTTGCTTCCTAGGCCGCAGGCAGATGGGCCAAGGTACCCTGGTTCCCAATGGCCCGACAGCTGGACCGCGCGACCAGCGCCAGGCGACGCCCGCCTCGGGTGGCCTTGGGAGGCCGCCTCGCGAGGCCTCCTGCTGCTGCTGTTGCTGCTAAGTCTTGGTCAACCGCTCCGTGCGGGAGGGGTGGTCCTCGTGAGGCAGGCGCCTCGCGAGGTGTCTTGCTTCGTGGCGATCGTGACTGGGCCGCCTCTTGGGCCTTCTCCAAGTATCGCGTCCTGGGCCGCAGGCAGACGGGCCGTGGTACCCCGGTTCCCACTGGCTCGATAATCCTCAAGGCTCTCAAGCAATTTATATTTCAATCATTGTTTGCTGAAACTTTGGTTGTCACGTGAAGGGATTATGCCAAATAAGTGATTATGCATAGAGTTTTGCTGTGGCATAATTTTTGGGAACTATGGACCTCTGATATATGTCTCTTTCGAGCTTGTTTGATTAGTCCCCTTTATTTACCACATAAACACCCATTCAAGAGAAAGCCGAATAATATCCGTTTGTAGTGTTGCCACTACGTACGGTAACAAACTCATAGCCAAAATCCGAGCCATAGCTCTAGTGGGCCATTCATTGGCCAGCGGTGTCCTCAGCATAACATCAAGAAAGGTGACGAAGCCACATTTACGCACGTACACGTGCATATGCAGGGCCATGGCACTAGCGAGAAGGTGAAGCACCATGTAAGAGATACAACTTAGGTTTTTGGCATAATCTCATTCACCCTTCAACAAAGTTCCTCTAGACAATTTAATCCACAAGTGCTATCAAGTCTATTAAAATTAACATATGGGGTGGGCATTTCTAACAGCATCTTCTCTACAATTTTTCTCAACAACCAAGTCTTTGAAGACTTTCTCTTGTGCATGGTTATTCTTCGTTAAGATTATTTCATTCAAAAACAGTCCCACGACAAGTCTTGGTTATCTAGACTAAACAGAACAAAGGCTACAAAACTATTTTAGCTACTAGAACAAAACCTTTGTTTTAACTATCAAGACTCACTCCCTCATGCACATATCACACATACTACTACTACATCTACTCTAAGTATTTCAAGTGCAAAAGACGGGAGTCATAGGACATACCTTCACGGTAGTGAATTTACACACTTCTCTTCCTTATTCTTGCATTCCTCATTGTTCGGCGTAGATCAACTCCTCTGGAAAAAAAATACAAACAAACTCCAAGGGGTAAAAAGAATAAGAAAAAAGCAAAGCTTATTCTATTTTTTTGGTTTTTGGGTTTTTGAAAACTAACTTGCAAACGAAAAATCGCAAAGGCAAAAAGAAAAACGAAAGGAAATAAAAAGCAAAGTGTTGGAACAGACCAACACAAGTGTTTTGAAACTCATCGAGCTTAAGTACAACCTCATTACAATTTATTCAAATACCGCCACATCTTGATGTAGACATGGAGATGACCTCCCCCAAGCTTAAGCTTTTGCAAGCCGAAACCGACGGGATCATTGTGGCGGTTTTGGTCGGGAGCCCATCCTTGGCTCCAGTTGGAGAAGCTTGAATTCATGTAGGCGGACGTGCCTCGAAGGGACTCGGCGAGGCTGCTCATATCATTGATAGAGCCCTGGCGACTGTAGCAGTCCGCATAGGTGGTGTAGACTTCTTATTGTGGCTGCTCCTCTTCTTCATCGGTGGCGAGTTCTTCTTCATCTACTTGTTCAAGTTCCGGGCCTTCTTGGTCAAAAGCTGCATCTCCTGCTTGTGGAACATAGTGCAATTGTCCATGTTCTATGGCATAGGAGTAGGCAACAAGTATGCCACTCCTGGAATTCTGATGCAATGACGACCACGGCTAACTACAGTCGTGTGTCTGACAATCTTTGGGATCAAAGAGATCCCTTTGCGGTTCGACTTGGGAATCAATGTATGCAAAGAGCAGATCCAGCAATGCAAACACACAGAGTTTACCGAGGTTCGGGCTGCCGTGAGGCATAAAACCCTACTCCTGCTTTGGTGTATATATGTGGAAATACAAGTTACAAGAGAGCGCAGCTTGCCGGCAAGGTGCGCGGGAAGTGCAACTACTTAGTGTAATTGTGCAAAGTGTCGACCTTTGTTAAGGTAGCCATTGTCCTCCTTTTATAGAATAAGGGGTCACCATAGTGGCAAAATGGTAATTACATGAGGTGGATAGTGGCTACAGTGCTAAATACCTAACTCTGATGTGTTAGGACAAAAGTATTTATTGCGCCGTTAGGTGTCATGCTGAGGTTAACCCCGGCAAGGATATGCCTCTCCTTCTGTGCCGTCGGCCCAACTACCTTCTATCGCCTTGACACGCCTCTGGGACGGGTGTCAATAAAGTTGATCTTCAGGCGGCGAGCTGACACGTGTCCCGACAAGCCTCACCTAACTGCCTGCCTACTCGACACCTATTGACAAGCGACTAGCTGGTCGCTGAGGTGGAGCGGTGGAGATGCAAAAGGGGGCTTGCCGGCACAGAGCTTGTCGGGCTGTCTCTTGCCGGTGCGTAGCATGCCGGCAACTGCAGTCTTGATCTTCAGTACTTCCTTAGTACTTCTCAATGACCTGCCTCGAGGTCTTCTTTACTGTTTTGTTAACCAAGTCTTGAGTGCTAATAATAGCTATCCTCCAGCAAGGACCTTGCCATCGGGAAGGCTGCTACTGTCTGTGCATAAGTCAAGGGTACAAAACACCCATGTTTTAGTACACCGACAGGAGCCCCCGGGCCTGGGCCACACACGCGTGAAAGGCGCTATTGGGCTAGGCCCAAAACAATGCACAGACACACGTGGTGGAGAATAACCGTTGTAATCATCACTTTTACTGCACGCCCATGACGCGCATTAAATGCGGGACGTGGGAGAGGTGGAAAGAAATGGCAAATTGGGGTCATGCGCCTGAAAAAGCGCAGACACATTGGACAGTGAAGAGCCAGTCCCCGTGCCTTCCTCGTAAAAAGGCATCTGCGAGGGTGCTACTCATCCACTTCCTCCATTCCCAATCTTGCCGCCGCTGTCGTCTTCTTCCTCGCGCAGGACCAAAGTTCATCACTTCCACCGCCGCGCCGCGCCATCGCCCTCCCCCATCCAATCCTCCTCTAGAAACCACCATGGCTCCGAAGAAAGTAGATCAAGAGGCGGAGAAGAAGAAGGAGGCGACCGCCGCGATGCGGAGGAAGAATGTCGTCTTCCCGCTGGCACTGTCAGCCAACGATCTCATCGACTAGTATTCGTATGTGTGGTCAGGCGAGACGAAGGATCATCCAGCCACAGAAGTTCTGCTCGGAACTGCGCCTGCCACTGCTGACAAGTACAAGTTCTTTGCTGGCTACTTCTATTGCGGTTTGTGTCCTCCATTCTCAGATTTCTTTGATGAAATCATGCAGTCATATGGATTTAAGCTGCTTGATTTCGGCCCCAACGCCATCACTTGCATGTCAATCTTTGCACATTTCTGTGAGAATTTTGTTGGAGTAGTCCCTAAAGTGCCCTTGTTTTGCCATTTCTTCATCCCTCGGATTGAGAGTGGAGATGCTCTCTCTGGTAGCATCACTTGGATCCCAAGGACAGGGATGAAGAAGCATTACCTTGACGGCAAGCTTCACACGAAATGGAACGAGTGGAGAGCAGATTGGTGTTGAATCAAGCAAGAGCACTTCCCGGCCTACTGCACTGATAGGACCAGGAAGATTGAGAGGGGCCAACACTGGAGCGAGATAGGCCCTAACGACGACAAGCTTCGTCTCGCGCTGGACAGAATAGCGAGGCTGAAGGCTGCCAATCTGACCACTGAAATGGTTGGCGGAGATTTCACTTGTCGCCGTATAGCTCCACTGCAGCAGAGGGGAGGCAGATTGGCTCGGGAATACAAGAGTCCCACCGACACAATGAGATTGTATCCTGGCCTCCACAACAACCTGACAGTCATGGAGCACTACTGGTTGATTTGCCAGCTTTTCAACAAGGGTTGCACTTTTGCCTTGCTGGAAGGAGTGATTCCCTTGTGCAACAACACCGCCAAAGATTCAATCTTGGCGATGATGCCGACAGGCAACGCCAAAGGAGTCTTGGTGGACTGGATTGTGCCCAAGCGAGACGAGGTGGTGGCCTGGTTCAATAACTTGGTGGAAACACCAGTTAGAAAGGAGGATGACATGGTCCACCCCACCAAGAACGATGAGTTTGAGTTCATTACCGCAAGGGCAGAGGAGTTGAAGAAGGCGCGTTCCAAAGGTGTTGCCACTGACACCGAAGAGGACGAGCGCGCCGAAGAGCGTGAAGTTGAAGAAGAAGAACATGCAGAAAAGCAAGGATGTGGAGAAGGGCATGCCGAGGAGCAAGTAGAGGAGGAGGGAAAGGAGGAAGAGCCCCTTGCTCCTCCTGCTCATACTAAAGTGACAACTTCGAAGAAGACCGTCAAGAAGAGGACGACACGCACCGAGCCGACAAGCGATGAGCTTGCCGGAGCAGACGCGGTCGCCAAGGTTACCCGACAACAAGGTGTCCGGCAACAACCTTCTCAATGCCCAGCTTCTTAGCGATAGCCACCTCGACGCACTTCTTCCTGGCAGCCAACTCCATCAACCACAGACGAAGCGGGGGCTTCACAGCCCCCGGCTTCGTTGAGGACGAATGTCACAGCCCTAGAATTTGTGTGTAATTAGTGGCATTGCATCCATGCATCATGGTTAAGTTCAAATGAATTTGAAATGGGGGATGTTCAAACCCTAGCACCAAATGAAAATCAACTAGGATCAAAATAAAATATTTTCAATGAATCCACAATGCCTTTTAGAAAAGTTCATCATTTTTGGGAAAGGTGCAAACCACTGCTAAAAATGATGCACACATTTTTGGAACATTTATGGATTTTTGAATTAACCCATAGTGTATTTGAATTGGGGCATTTAAATCCTATAAATATTTTAAATGCTCCAACAATTCTGAAAACAGCTGAGGGTCTCTGAAATAATTCAGTCACTGCCCACAAATATTTTCAGGATTTATAAAGTTGATTTGGTATTAAAACTAAATCAAAAACAAACTGCAGAAATAGAAAACAGAAAGAAAAACAGAAAAACAAAGAGGAGAGAGAGTACCTGTTCCGGCCCAGCACTGTAGCTGGCCTGCCCAGCCCGCAGCGCAGCGCCAGCCATCTTCAAGCTCGCGCCAGAAGGACTGGGCGCGTGCCCAACACGCGCACGCGCCGTGCGCGACACCTTCTGCTTGCCTCCCCCGCCACGTCGACGCGCCGGATAGCATCGTGGGAGCCGTCTGGATCGAGCCCTTCTCTCCATTCGCCCCCTCGCTCCCTCCCTCGCCTTTCCCCGCCTTGGCCGAAGGCCTCGACCTCATGCCGCCGTCGCGCTCGTAGCCATCGCCGTCCCCTTGTCCTCTAGCCGTGTCAGGGAGCTCCGCCGTCGTCCACCTCATCGACCCAACCGATCCACGCGCCCGGACGAGCACCGCAGCGTCGTCATCTTCATCGTCATCACCCTTCGGCCGCCGAGATCACTGTCACCGCCCAGCTCGCTCCGACCCTTTCCCGAGCCCGCTGACCCGCTCTCCGTCTCTCCTGTGAGCTGCTGCGTCTCCCCCTCTCCTATCTCTGTCATTTGCACGCCCTAGCTAGCCTCACCGCCGAGCCCGAGAGCTCATCCCCGCCGGCCATGTTGCCGCCGTCACAGCAGCCTCCAAAGCTTGATTCTGAGCGCATCACTGTGCTTAGAACGCTCCCAGGAGCCTAACTCAACCACCAGGTCCTCCCCTCGTGCACCACATCGTCGTTCTCGTCGACGCCCGAACTCGGTTCCGTCGAGCTCGGTCCACCCCGCTCCCTCCCGTTGCCACCGCTGGATGCGCACGAGTGCCAGGAACCCACAGAGCCTCTCCGCGCGGCATTTGGTCGCCGGGCGGCAAAACCCGACGCGCTCCGCCGTGTTCGGCCTCACCGGCGTTCAGCCACCGGCATGATGACGTGGCCGTCATTAGCGCCTAACTAACCACCCTGTTTAGTTTAACACGAGACACTGACAGCTGGGCCCCATGCCCTTAATTAACCACAGTTTAATTTCCGTTTAGTTTTAATTAATCGCAGTGGCCCCACGCGTCAACATTGACCGTGTTGACGTGGCCTTTGACCGGGCCCACATGTCAGTGACCCTGGCCAGCAGTGTGTCACTGACCAGTGGGACCCACTGGTCAGGTTTTACCCAGAACGGCCCAGTTGACCCGCTGAGGCTAGGTTGACATCATGCTGACGTCATAATGATTTTCTGGCGTTTTTATATTTCAGAAATGATTTATAAATTCCAGAAAATTGCTTAAACTTAGACAAATCACAGAAAATCAACCGTAGCTCAGAATGAAATAATTTATATATGAAAAAATTTCAGAAAAATATGAAGAATCCGTTTATGGCATTTTCATGCATGTCTGAAAAACTTAAAGCTTCTGTATATGACAATTTGATTAAATGGAATTTGAAATGCCTTATGTGGAGTTTGAATTTGAATCTGGGGTTCAAACCAACTTCATTTAAATTGTTGCTAGTTGCACTAGCCCAAATCATAGCATATTGCCATGTCATGATCATGCATCATATTGTTGCATTGCATTGATTGTGTTTCTTCCTGTTTGTCGGTGTTTGTCCCCTCTCGGTAGCAGACGATTCCGACGTAGTAACCGTTGACACAGATGAAGTGCAGTACCATCTTCAGAAGTGCCAGGCAAGCAAACCCCCATTGAGCATTCCGATACAATCCCACTCTCTCGCTCTTGCTCTCTTCTACTGCATTAGGACAACAACAATTCAAATGTTACTTGTTGCGGTAGTTGAACCCATTCCTCTGCATGACCTTTCTTTGCCACAGTAAATAGTTGAAACACACTAGCATGAGTAGGAGTTGTTTGAGCCATGATGTGCCTACTCATTCATGCGTGCTTGTCATGCCTACTATGCTTAGAGTTGTGTCAGGTCTGATTCATCTGGGATGGATTGGAATGGTGGTGTACATGTCCTACTGTGTGAGAGCTAAGTGTGTGAACACCATTTGGTAAAGGTAGCGATGAGAGGCCATGTAGGAGTACATGGTGGGTTGTCTCATTGAAACCGTCCTTAAGAACTGAGTTCCGTGTTTGTGATCCAAGAACAATTACTACCACACATTGGGCTCGAAACCAATGACCCCTCTCGGCTTATTAATCGCCTTGATCTCTGTCCAGGAGTTGCAACTAGTTTCTGGTGTTTGTAGGTAGTGCTAGTAGTCTACCAGGTGGCACCTGGTACAGGTGGGCTTGGGACAAACTAGGCACCGTGGCCCGGTGTACCAAGTGGCACCCGGATGGTGGACTTGGGAACCCTGCACACATCGTTTGGGGCCGAAGTGGAAACCTCGGCCGGACTTCTTTGCGGATGGAACTCAAATAGGCGATAAACCTGGACTAGAGACTTGTGTGGTTAGTCAGGTCGTGGCCGACACCCTCACCAAGCTTCCGCTTGAAGGTTGCCGTGATACATGACGTGTACATGGCGGTAAGTGGGGAAAGCGTGTGTGAAGAAGTACACCCCTGCAGGGTAATATGATCTATTCGAATAGCCGCGTCCGCGGATATGGACTACTTGGAAGACTTATATGGTTCATAGATAACTTAAAGTGGACACTCTAAAATGCGCAATATAAGTGTGAGTGTTGTGGATGGCCTTCTCGTAGGGAGACGGGAGCAGATCCATAGTGGTGTATCGATATGGTGAATATGTGGACTCGTGTGCGCTTTCTCACCTCAAAGAAGTGACTGGTAGTCGTAGTACAGGATAGTCACTGAGTCAAAGCTGGCTTGCTGCAGTTAAACTGCACAACCCCTTTGTTGATACTGATGCATAAGTAGATAGTTCTGATGTAAGTCTTGCTGAGTACCTTTGTACTCACGGTTGCTTATCTATGTTTTTGCAGAGGAGACGTTAGTCTCACTAGTGCTTTCAACGACAAGTTCAATGTTGACCGATTAGCTTGGGAATCCCAGACAGAGGTCTGGTTCCTATGGAGGGTCTTGTAGATAGAAAGGCTTTCTAGCCTTCTTTCTTTTCAGCTGTCTGTACTCAGACAGGTTTATGCTTCCGTTGCATGTATGGCTTTGTATGTTGGGTCATGAGACCCATGGTTGTAATATCATGTTATGTATGGCTCTTCAGAGCCTCTTAAAGAAATACTTTGAGTCGTAGAGTTATGTTGTGATGCCATGTTGTATTTACACATATCGAGTATATTGTGTGTATGTTTGAAATGCACTGGTATGTGTGGGATCCGACACCTAGTTGTTTATTCTTGGTAGCCTTCCTTATGGGGAAATGCCTCCTAGTGCTTCCATCCAGAACACATGGATTGACCGGCATGTGTCCTTCTTTGCTCCTGTGTCTGTCCCTACGGGGAAATGTCACGCGGTGTTCCTTTAAGTCCTTGTAGCTTGCTACGACTTGGGTTCATATACCGATGACC
Organism: Elymus sibiricus; assembly: GCA_039707655.1. Lineage (NCBI taxonomy): Eukaryota > Viridiplantae > Streptophyta > Magnoliopsida > Poales > Poaceae > Elymus > Elymus sibiricus. Next base: position 156,493,200 of record CM077668.1, read on the forward strand.
GACACGTGCATTGCTGGGTCATGTATGCCTGTCCCTGTAAGTTTGTGCCACCTTGGTTTACGACTAGTCATGTCGGCCCGGGTTCTCTGTCATATGGATGCTAGCATCACAATCATATACGTGAGCCAAAAGACGCAAACGGTCCCGGCCAAGGTAAAGGTGGCAGCCGTGGGTTACCATGCGTGAGGCCGCAAAGTGATATGATGTGTCTTATGCTAGATCGGTGTGACTTAGGATCGGGGTCCTGACAACTTTGGTATCAGAGCCTGACTGCCTGTAGGATTACCAAGCCGAATTGGTCGAAGTCGGGTCTAAAACTGCTTTAGTTATATAAGGGAATTGATTGTGGAAGGGAACGCATGGCTCTTTTACTCTTTATCCTCGTGTCCTTCTGATTCTGAGTCACCTTCTTCTTTTCTACGGGGTTAAGAAATTAGGCTTACTCATCTATCTGTTAGGATGATGAGTTACTATGCTGCAGACTCATAGGAAAGGTGTTGTCCTCTCGGATCGATGTTTCCATAAGAATTCAGTTGTTGTGTAGTCAGTTGTCTTGCAGGTTGTCTCATTTTTCATGCCCGTACAGCCGTTATGCTGTCCGAGGTATCCAATGTCTCAAAATAATCTGATGCATTTGCAAATCTTTTCTCCCTGTTTCCAATGTCCTTTTGGGCCAGAATAACCACACTAATCGCCGAGTTGAGGTACTCCGTTGCCTCGACATATTTGTCGAAGCTATCAGGAAACTAGGATATCTTAGGGAACCACCCAGAGGTTCAGCCTTTGTGTTGTATCCCCAGTGTGATAATTCTGGCCATCATTTTCGAGAGCATCTCGTGATGTTATTTAGTTAGAAGGTATTCCATTTCTGGGTTCTTGAACCCAAGATTCATTCTACTTACTTCATGTTGATAGTGTTTGCTCGATCCTTTAGGATATTAGTAACCTTCATGATAGTCTTCAAGGTCCGTGGTATATCGTTCTTCCAATACCATGAACTAGTCATGGTAGACATTCCCCTTGAACCAAAAGATCACAACAATTCTATAATTGTGACTCTGCTAATCCTATCTTTCTGCATGGGTTATCCGAAAGAAATATGTTGAACTTGTTCGACGTGCTGATCTATGCATCCACAACTCAGAAAAAATGTGTTCCTTTGAGTTGTCCCTTTTTAGTTGTATTCCGCGGATCAAGAAAGCCAATCCAGCTTCTGGTCTATTCTACCTAGGAGTGTTACCCCCTTTGTGTCAGGGATATCTGTTGTGTGTGTGTGTGTGTGTGTGTGTGTGTTGAAGAAATATGATATCTTCACCGATCGACCTTCACGTTCAGTTGTTGGATTTATTGTCTTACCAATCTTTGATTTGAGTATGGGCTATCGTCAAATCAAATCAGACCCACCGATTCCCGTAATGTTGTTCTTCTCGTGGTTGTTCCCTCGAGCATACATCATTATATCTTTTGGTCTGACCAATGCTATCACCTTGTTCACATAGTTGTGGAATTCCATCTTCTTGGAAACCTTGATGAGTTGTTGCTGAGCCCATCGGCAACATCCTTATCTTCTCCATGATCCGTGTTGAACATTAAGCTAGTGTTGGAAACTTTTGAAAGCATTTCTTCATGCCAGTTCATGAAGAATATGTTTTGGTGAAAGAAGTGACTTCCTCTAATTCACGTGTATTTGATGTAAGTTGCCACGTGAATTCGAGAAGGCTTGTTTTTGCTTCCTATGTAATCATCCCAAGTCAGTTATGCATGTGCGAAGTATTCTATGGTCTGATAGACTGATCATCTTCATTCCATATGTATTCCCTAGCACACCAAGCCACTGATTGATTTGTTCCAGGAGAAGAAGTTCCGCTTAAGAGCATGCCTTATGCACGGACTTCGATATCCTCGATGATGGTTCCTAATCAGAACTCAGTAGTGCTTTCTTGTAAGACTTCCATGTGGGCATGATTGTCCTAGACATTCTGTTCACATGTATATTGCAAACCAGCTCACATTTTGGAGCTTGCTTTCGTAGTTCATTTCCTGAGGATCTCGCAACGTCATCTCACCGATTTGTGTTGCACCCTTTCTATTCAGACATGCTGAGTCTATAGCATCCTGTCACCAATCAGATCTGAATCGCAGGCAGATATGATGGTTGGAAAATCTCCCAAGAATTATAATATTGGTCTTTCTCAAACGGTAGAGTGATGTTGTGACTAACACACTTCTCCGGAAGACCTGTTGTTGTCGTATCTTGTTCAGCAAGATTAGCCACTCCCCATGAGGATTTCGTATGGTTTATTTTAGAAGTTGATCCTTATTTATTCTTGTACTTCCGAAGTCTGACCTTTACTTGATGTTCTAGATGTTACGCTAGTACATCAAGGAGAACATTGAAGCGGAGTGCTAAATGTCTCTCGGTCGATCATCCAGATTTTGCTTCCTTGGCCTCGCTAAGGTAAAATCTGAGAAAGTGTTATCTTTCTTTGCATCTGCATCCTCCATCATTATTCATCATGGTAGTATGAAGTGTTGCCAGGATCTTGGCATAGATGTTGGTAAAACCCTAATGAATATGGAAATGCTCAAGTTCTTGAGAGCACACTCAGGCACTAGGTTTTATCGTCGGCATTAGTTGGAATGTGCCCTCAGTTTTTTTTGAATATTCTATAGCCATTCAAACAGTGGAATCACTCTCTACTGTTGAGCCTTCTCCCAGTTACTAGAATCATTCCCAGCATTTGCATTTTGTTCCCATCTTGCACCGCCATTGTGCCATTTTCCCATGGGCAGCCCGTCTCAGTAATTGCTGCTTAGGATCATCTTCAAAAGTGGTCCTACCATGGGTCCCATCCATTTCCGATGATAAGCAAAAAAAGCATCCATTGCGTTGTCTTCAACAAGGTAGCCCACATCATCCATTCTAGTTTGTGTATGCCATTCTTTTGAACTCCTTCAAACGATCAATTGTGAATTGCCTTAGGCTGGTATAGAGAGTTTCAATGATCTATGTGTCAAAAGTAATTCTTTTTGCCACTTAAGGGAATAATTCTACGAGTCACCTCCCCTAGGGTGCCCCGTTATGGAATCATGGCAATTTATCTCCTCACTACTTAGAAACCCATGCACCATCTTAGTTAAGCATGGAATTGTTGCCTACCAAAATTGAACCTTCTTCATCTGTTTCTTTCCATCCCTCTCAATGTGTGTTTCTGTCTCAGCTCAAGAGATGTTCTCACGTCTCACTCCATGAGTTGATCGTGAGTTGCTCGATCTTCATGAAGATCGATTCTCGTAGAGTTCTCCCTGTCCCTTTTGTCGTCGTGTTTGGATGAAGATCTCGAAAGCAAAGGCTTGAAGATCAAGATGATGCAATGGTCAGCATCCTCAAGAAGTGCAAATTCGATCATGAAGACTGTGTCAGTTCCGTGTCCCCCTTCCTCTTACCCTACGTCTTGAATCTCGGGACGAGATTCTTGTTTTGTGGGGGTGAGTTGTCACAGCCCTAGAATTTGTTTGTAATTAGTGGCATTGCATCCATGCATCATGGTTAAGTTCAAATGAATTTGAAATGGGGGATGTTCAAACCCTAGCACCAAATGAAAATCAACTAGGATCAAAATAAAATATTTTCAATGAATCCACAATGCCTTTCAGAAAAGTTCATCATTTTTGGGAAAGGTGCAAACCTCTGCTAAAAATGATGCACACATTTTTGGAACATTTCTGGATTTTTGAATTAACCCATAGTGTATTTGAATTGGGGCATTTAAATCCTATAAATATTTTAAATGCTCCAACAATTCTGAAAACAGCCGAGGGTCTCTGAAATAATTCAGTCACTGCCCACAAATATTTTCAGGATTTATAAAGTTGATTTGGTATTAAAACTAAATCAAAAACAAACTGCAGAAATAGAAAACAGAAAGAAAAACAGAAAAACAAAGAGGAGAGAGAGAGCACTGTAGCTGGCCGGCCCAGCCCGCAGCGCAGCGCCAGTCATCTTCTAGCTTGCACCAGAAGGACTGGGCGCGTGCCCGACGCGCGCACACGCCGTGCGTGACACCTCCTGCTTGCCTCCCCCGCCACGTCGACGCGCCGGATAGCGTCGTGGGAGCCATCTGGATCGAGCCCTCCTCTGCATTCGCCCCCTCGCTCCCTCTCTCACCTTTCCCCACCTTGGCCGAAGGCCTCGACCTCGCGCCACCGTCGCGCTCATAGCCATCGCCGCCCCCTCGTCCTCTAGACGTGTCAGGGAGCTCCGCCGTCGTCCACCTCATCGACCCAGCCGATCCATGCGCCCGGATGAGCACGGCAGCGTCGCCATCTTCATCGTCATCACCCTTCGGTCGCCGAGATCGCCGTCGCCGCCCAGCTCACTCCGGCCCTTCCCCGAGCCCGCTGACCCACTCTCCGTCTCTCCTGTGAGCTGCTGCGTCTCCCCCCCTCTCCTATCTCTGCCGTTTGCACGCCCTAGCTAGCCTCACCGCCGAGCCCGAGAGCTCATCTCCGCCGGCCATGTCGCCGCCGTCACAGCAGCCTCCGGAGCTCGATTCTGAGCGCGTCACCGTGCTTAGAACGCTTCCAGGAGCCTAACTCAACCACCAGGTCCTCCCCTCGTGCACCACATCGTCGTTCTCGTCGACGCCCGAACTCCGGCCGCCGCCATGAGCTCGGTTCCAGCGAGCTCGATCCACCCCGTTCCCTCCCGTTGCCACCGCTAGATGCGCACAAGCGCCAGGAACCCACAGAGCCTCTTCGAGCGACGTTTGGTCGCCGGGCGGCAAAACCCGACGCGCTCCGCCGCGTTCGGCCTCACCAGCGTTCAGCCGTCGGCCTGATGACGTGGCCGTCATTAGCGCCTAACTAACCACCCTGTTTAGTTTAACACGAGACACTGACAGCTGGGCCCCACGCCCTTAATTAACCACAGTTTAATTTCCATTTAGTTTTAATTAATCGCAGTGGCCCCACGCGTCAGCATTGACCGTGCTGACGTGGCCTTTGACCGGGCCCACATGTCAGTGACCCTGGCCAGCACTGTGTCACTGACCAATGGGACCCACTGGTCAGGTTTGACCCAGAACGGCCCAGTTGACCTGCTAACGTTAGGTTGACATCATGCTGATGTCATAATGATTTTCTGGCATTTTTATATTTCAGAAATGATTTATAAATTCCAGAAAATTGCTTAAACTTAGAAAAATCACAGAAAATCAACCGTAGCTCAGAATGAAATAATTTATATATGAAAAATTATTAGAAAAATATGAAGAATCCGTTTATGGCATTTTCATGCATGTCTGAACAACTTAAAGCTGCTGTATATGACAATTTGATTAAATGGCATTTGAAATGCCTTATGTGGAGTTTGAATTTGAATCCGGAGTTCAAACCAACTTCATTTAAATTGTTGATAGTTGCACTAGCCCAAATCACAGCATATTGCCATGTCATGATCATGCATCATATTGTTGCATTGCATTGATTGTGTTTCTTCCTGTTTGTTGGTGTTTGCCCTTCTCGGTAGCAGACGATTCCGACGTAGTGACCGTTGACACCGATGAAGTGCAGTATCATCTTCAGAAGTGCCAGGCAAGCAAACCCCCATTGAGCATTCCGATACAATCCCACCCTCTCGCTCTTGCTCTCTTTTACTGCATTAGGACAACAAGGATTCAACTGTTACTTGTTGTGGAAGTTGAACCCATTCCTCTGCATGACCTGTCTTTGCCACAGTAAATAGTTGAAACCCACTAGCATGTGTAGGAGTTGTTTGATCCATGATGTGCCTACTCATTCATGCTTGCTAGTCATGTTACTATGCTTAGAGTTGTGTCTGGTATGATTCATCTGGGATGGATTGGAATGGTGGTGAACATGTCCTACTGTGTGAGAGCTAAGTGTGTGAACACGATTTGGTAAAGGTAGCGATGAGAGGCCATGTAGGAGTACATGGTGGGTTGTCTCATTGAAACCGTCCTTAGGAACTGAGTTCCATGTTTGTGATCCAAGAACAATTACTACCACACATTGGGCTCGAAACCAATGACCCCTCTCGGCTTATTAATCGCCTTGATCTTTGTCCAGGAGTTGCAACTAGTTTCTGGTGTTTGTAGGTAGTGCCAGTAGTCTACCAGGTGGCACCCGGTACAGGTGGGCTTGGGATAGACTAGGCACCGTGGCCCGGTGTACCAAGTGGCACCCAGATGGTGGAGTTGGGAATCCTGCACACATCGTTTGGGGCTGTAGTGGAAACCTCGGCCGGACTTTCTTGCGGATGGAACTCAAATAGGCGATAAACCTGGACTAGAGACTTGTGTGGTTAGTCAGGTCGTGGCCGACACCCTCGCCAGGCTTTCGCTTGAAGGTTGCCGAGATACATGAGGTGTACATGGCGGTAAGTGGGGAAAGCGTGTGTGAAGAAGTACACCCCTGCAGGGTAATATGATCTATTCGAATAGCCGCGTCCGCGGATATGGACTACTTGGAAGACTTATATGGTTCATAGATAACTTGAAGTGGATACTCTAAAATGCGCAAGATAAGTGTGAGTGCTGTGGATGGCCTTCTCGTAGGGAGACGGGAGCGGATCCATAGTGGTGTATCGATATGGTGAATATGTGGACTCGTGTGCGCTTTCTCACCTCAAAGAAGTGACTGGTAGTCGTAGTACAGGATAGCCACTGAGTCAAAGCTGGCTTGCTGCAGTTAAACTCCACAACCCCTTTGTTGATACTGATGCATAAGTAGATAGTTCTGATGTAAGTCTTGCTGAGTACCTTTGTACTCACGGTCGCTTATCTATGTTTTTGCAGAGGAGACGTTAGTCTCACTAGTGCTTTCAACGACAACTTCGATGCTGACCGATTAGCTTGGGAATCCCAGATAGAGGTCTGGTTCCTATGGAGGGTCTTGTAGATAGACAGGCTTTCTAGCCTTCTTTCTTTTCAGCTATCTATACTCAGACAGGTTTATGCTTCCGTTGCTTGTATGACTTTGTATGTTGGGTCATGAGACCCATGGTTGTAATATCATGTTATGTATGGCTCTTCAGAGCCTCTTAAAGAAATACTTTGAGTCGTAGAGTTATGTTGTGATGCCATGTTGTATCTACGCATATCAAGCATATTGTGTGTATGTTTGAAATGCACTGGTATGTGTGGGATCCGACACCTAGTTGTTTATTCTTGGTAGCCTTCCTTATGGGGAAATGCCTCCTAGTGCTTCCATCCGAAACCCATGGATTGACCGGCATGTGTCCTTCTTTGCTCCTGTGTCTGTCCCTATAGGGAAATGTCACGCGGTGTTCTTTTAAGTCCTTGTAGCTTGCTACGACTTGGGTTCATACGCTGATGACCGACACATTCATTGCTTGGTCATGTATGCCTATCCCTGTAAGTTTGTGCCACCTTGGTTTACGACTAGTCATGTCGGCCCGGGTTCTCTGTCATATGGATGCTAGCATCACAATCATATACGTGAGCCAAAAGACGCAAACGGTCCCGGCCAAGGTAAAGGCGGTAGCCGTGGGTTACCGTGCGTGAGGCCGCAAAGTGATATGATGTGTCTTATGCTAGATCGGTGTGACTTAGGATCGGGGTCCTGACAACGAAGCACGCCAGGATGCCACCACCGCCTCCTACAACCTTTGGTGCTGGAAATGAGGTCGTCTGGGACATCTCCGTTCTCAGGGACCGCGAGGAAGACGAGTAAGTGCTTCTTTCTTTCTTCATCAACTCTTGATTTTTTTTGTAGATGTTGATTGACTTATTTGTTTTGATCTTGCAGAGACGCGGAGCCGCTGGTGCACATGCTTCGGAAGAAGCCAAGGACTGCTGATGAAGGGGAACCAGCGACAAGCGCTAGGCGGGACACATCATCTCCAGATGCTGTGATCATCAGCCCCCGGCCCAGCCCCCAGTGTGAGGCCACCGTCTAGTACCAGCTGGCAAGCACCAGTGCGGACACCATCATCTCTGAAGCCGACAAGGGGGTGGAGGAGCAATGATAAGAGGCTGACCCCTTGATGACGCATCCAACATCCACCATCCCGGAGAGTAGCTTGCCGGCAAGGATCTCCGTCGACGAACCCGTCCACGCTGATGACGTGCCGGCAAGGGAGGCTACCGGCAGCCACGCAATGAAAACTAATGTTGCCGGAGAAGGAACCATTCCCCCTCAACAGATACACCAAGGTAATCCTTTTCCCTTGAACATTTCTCTTCCGCTGCCGGTTTTGTCTTGTTTTCTTGCATTTGATCTTGTTTTTGAATTCGATTTTCCATCTCCTCCATCTTCCCAGATCCACCCCTGTCCGAAGACATGGAAGTTGATGTCTACGTTGAGGGCATTGCGAAGAACACCGCAGACGAGGCCACCAAGATCGCCACTGAAGAAGCCGACAAGGCCGCAGCAGAAGAGGGTGCCAAGGTTGCCGCTGAAGAGGCTATCCGGAGCACTGCGAAAGAGGCTGACAAGAGATTTGCAGAGGAGGCCACCAAGGTGACTTCAAATGAAGCCGTCGAGGCCACTGGTGGTGATTCCGCCCCAGGAGCGCCAAGCGCTGGCGCAGATGTGAAAATGGGAGCGGCCGACAACACCATGCCGGCGTCTTGCGGCCAAGCATCAACATCTGAGACTCCTCCAACCAGAAACTTCTTGATGTTCCTTGAGCCGCAGCCAAATCCTGAAGCCCCCAGCTCGTTGGGTGCCAGAGTTCTTGAGACTGTGGATGATGAAGTTGTCATCCCCATGGCGTGAAGCACAAAAGATGTAGGCGCCGCCAATGACGATGCTGAAGTTCTTGCATTCCTCTAGGCCATGGGAGACGGTTTCAAGGCTGTCCAAGAGCGTTACAACAAATGTTGGGAGAAGCTCCGAACTTGGCAAACCGTCATGGAAATGGCAGAGGAGAAGCTCAGGGAGAAAATTGAAGGGGCCTACATGTGGTATGAGGAGAAGATGCAAAACATCAAGGACCACGAGGCCAGACTTGCTGCTGAAAGAAATGCTTTTGTCTTGGAGAAGGCTGACGCTGAAATGAAGCAGCATGAAGCCGAGAAGCAAATAGTAGATTTCAACGGCAAGCTGATTCAACTCCAAGCCCAGCTCAACTCTCAAGAAGACCTTGCCACTCGGGAAGCAGCACTGGCCGACAAGCTTCGCGCCAAGGAGGACGAGATTCAAACTCTTCTCTCCCAGAGGACCCAAGAGCTAGAGCAGGGCCACAAGGAGACCATTGAAGCTCAGGCTCGGGATCACGCCGGCAAACTGAAGGAAGCTGTTGACGCTGCCAAAGCTGTCGAGGCCGTCAAGGTGGACTTGGAGCTCAAAGTGAAGAAACTTGAAGAGGAGCTTGCCGTCTGCAACAAGAACATCTTCATTCTCCAAGAATCAGCGCAGAAGGCAACTCACACCTTGGCGGAGCTGCAAACTTTGCTATCATCCTAGACCAAAGAGCTCAGCGTTGCATCCGACGCCAAGGCCGATTTACAGCTAAAGCTCTCCACCTTGGAAAAATATCTTGAAGACGCCAAGACCAGGGAGAAGATCTTGGTGGAGGAGCTTGAACAGGAGCGTACCTTGTTGGTAGATGCTGAGGAGAAGTTCGACCAATTGAAGGGGCCCCTCTCACTCCGGACCAACAAGCTCGTTGACATCTCAGAATGCCTCACTGTGCAACTGGCCACCATGGGTATGAGGAACTAGGGTTTCACTGTCAACGAGATGGAGGCCACGAGCGTCAGGTTGACGCTGTTCTTCGAAGGTCTCATCGATGCATTGAACTCACACCACAAGGAATGGGCCGCTTCATTCGCCAGTGAATCCCGCCAGCTTTGCCAGGACGTGCTCTTCAAGGTGCTTGTCAAGATTGTGCACTGCAACCCTGGCATCAACATCTCCAAGGCCTTCATGAGCTTGCCATAAGGGACAGACACCAGCGCCGCCGAGAAGCTTGTGGCTCCGATCGCCGACAGAGTTGGCCAGATCTCCAGGACCCAGGGCCAGCTCAAAAACTAGCTCCTTCGCGATTTCTTTCTGCGAGTGCAGTTCATGTACAAAAGACAATTTATCTTAAGTTAGATCTGCACTACTTTTGATGTAATATATCTTATGACTGAATGAATGTGTGCTTCCTTCCTTATGTGATTCTACCTTTGTATTTATCTTTACCCTACGCTTGCCGGAAACTTGCCGGTGCGCACACCCGTGCCGTTAGCGCTTGAGGAACGGATCCTTAGCAGCTTGCCGGAGGTGCCGCTTCCCGGCAAGATAACACTTATCGGTTTTGACGTAGCTAACTTATCCTGCTGAGCGGACTTGAAACAGAAATAAGAGCGCGACCAACCCCGACAAGGTTCCTTCACGTGCAGGTTTTTCATACAAAGACAAAAATCGTTCAAGGAAAAGTAGCAACTACAACAAAGAAATTTATTCAAAGTTTTGCAACTTAGCTTTCTTTGTTATGCTTCTTGTACTTGATGATAACTTGAACGGCATTTGGTATCTATACCTTCACTCCCCCCGGGAAACTTGCACGCGAGGAACTCTTCTGTCCTTTGAGAAAAAGAAAGAGAAGAGGAGGATAGAAACCTTGATGGTTCATTAATCATCTCATACAAGACAAAAATGTAACACAACATTGCATGCAATATACATAGATAAATATGTACTTTGACAAAGAGTTGTGAAACACTTAGCTTTATTCAACTACGCACGGATTCTGCGCCCGGCTCTGTACAAAGGATTACATGCCTTGCCGGCCTACTTGTACAAAAGTGGTTGCTGGGCTGCCCGGCAACCACGCCTCACAGGTAGAACTTGCGAAGATGCTCAATATTCCATGAGTTAAGCACAGGAGTGCCATCTTCGGTCTCTAGACAGACTGAGCCAGGTCTAGTGACTCGTACCACCCGATAAGGGCCTTCCCACTTCGGCGTCAACTTGTTTACACCCTCCGTGGACTGGATCCGATGAAGAACACGGTAACCTTCCTCAAGCTTCCTGGCATGCACTTTGCGGCTATGGTAGCGGTGCAAAGCTTGCTGGTAACGTGCAACACGTACAGCAGCCCAGAAATGGTCCTCCTCAAGGAGCGTGGCATCATCTTGCCGCAGCTCTTCTTGATCTTCTTCATCAAAAGCCAAGACTCAAGGTGATCATATCTGAGTTCCGTGTGGAGCACCACTTCTGCACCATATACAAGGGAGAAGGGTGTCTGGCCGGTAGCTCGATTTGGTGTCTCCGTCTGAAGAACCTCTCTGCTTGCTCTACTTGGTCAGCCTCTTGTCGTTGCTCCTCCACCCCCTTGTCGGCTTCAGAGATGATGGTGTCAGCACTGGTGCTTGCCAGCGGGTACTGGACGGTGGCCTCACGCTGGGGGTTGGGCTGGGGGCTGACGATCACAGCATCTGGAGATGTTGTGTCCCGTCCAACGCTTGTCAATGGGTCCCCTTCATCAGTAGTCCTCGGCTCTCCTCATCTCTTCAAGATCAAAACAAACAAGTCAATCAACATCTACAAAAAAATCAAGAGTTGATGAAGAAAGATAGAAGCACTTACTCGTCTTCCTCGCGGTCGCTGAGAACGGAGAGGTCCCAGATGACCTCATTTCCGGCACCAGAGGTTGTAGGAGGCGGTGGTGGCGTCCTGGCGCTCTTCGTCCTCAACGAAGCTGGGGGCTGTGAAGCCCCCGCTTCGTCTGTGGTTGATGGAGTTGGCTGTCGGGAAGAAGTGTGTCGAGGTGGCTGTTGCTAAGAAGCTGGGCGTCGAGAAGGTTGTTGTCGGACACCTTGTTGTCGGGTAACCTTGGCGGCTGCGTCTGCTCCGGTGATACGTCTCCAACGTATCTATAATTTATGAAGTATTCATGCCATGTTTATTATAATTTTGTATGATTTTGGTACACTTTTATATGGATTTTATATGATTTTTATGGACTAACATATTGACCTAGTGCCCAGTGCCAGTTGCTGTTTTCTGCTTGTTTTTGGTTTTCCAGAAAATCCATATCAAATGAAGTCCAAATGCAGCGAAACTTTTTGACGACTTTTTCTGGAAGGAAACAGACCCAGGAAGCTTCGGGGGAGCAGCAGAAGACCCACAGGGGCCTCACAAGCCACCTGGGCGCACCAACCCCCCTGGGGCACGCCGTGGTGCCTCTTGGGCCCCCTGTGGCACTTCTTCGCGTGATTCCAACGCCAAAAATTCTAATAAATACCAAAACTCCCAGAAATAACCCTAGAACTTGGACTCCGCTGCCGCAAGCCTCTGTACCTCCACGATTTCATCTACAGCCCTTTTCCGGCACCCTGCCGGAGGGGGGAATCATCACCGGAGGCCATCTTCATCATCCCGACGGTCTCCATGACGAGGAGGGAGTAGTTCACCCTCGGGGCTGAGGGTATGTACTAGTAGCTATGTGTTTGATCTCTCTCTCTCTCTCGTGTTCTTGATTTGGCATGATCTTGATGTACCGCGAGCTTTGTTAATATAGTTGGATCATATGGTGTTTCTCACTCTCTATCTTGTTGTGATGAATTGAGTTTTTACCTTTGAGGTTTCACTATTATCGGATTAAATACTTTTATGGATTTGAGAACACTTGATGTATGTCTTGCATATGAATACCCGTGGTGACAATGGGGTATTATATTGATTCACTTGATGTATGTTTTGGCACTCAACTCGTGGATTCCTGAGGTGACATTGGGGTAATCTATGCATAGGGGTTGATGCACGATTTCGTCCTACTTTGTCCTGTAGAAATCTTGGGGCACTCTTTGAAGTTCTTTGTGTGGATTGAATATTATGAATCTGAAGTTGTTTGATGCACATCGAATAATCAACTCACGGATACTTGTGGTGACATAGGAGTATCTAGGTGACATTTGAGTTGGTTGATGCGTGTCATATGGTGTTATTTTAGTACGAACTCTAGGGCTGTTTGTGACACTTATAGGAATGGCTCAATAGATTGATCGGAAATAATAACTTTGAGGTGGTTTCATCTTATGTTCTTCGTGAATAGGAACTTTGGAGTGATTCTTTGTCGCACATTGAGGGATTGTTATATGATCCAATTATGTTAGCATTGTTGAGAGATTGCACTAGCAAAAGTATGAACCCTAGGCCTTGTTTTCAAGCATTGCAATACCGTTTATGCTCACTTTTGTTACTTGCTACCTTGCTGTTTTATATTTTCAGATTACAAAAACCTATATCTACTATCCATACTACACTTGTATCACCATCTCTTCGCCGAACTAGTGCACCTATACAATTTACCATTGTATTGGGTGTGTTGGGGACACAACAGATTTCTTGTATTTGATTGCAGGCTTGTTTGAGAGAGACCATCTTCATCCTACACCTCCCACGGATTGATAAACCTTAGGTCATGCACTTGAGGGAAATTTGCTACTGTCCTACAAAACTCTGTGCTTGGAGGCCCAACACAAGTCTACAAGAATAAAGTTGCGTAGTAGACATCAAGCTCTTTTCTGGCGCCGTTGCCGGGGAGGTGAGTGCTTGAAGGTATATCTTTAGATCTTGCAATCGAATCTTTTAGTTTCTTGTTTTATCACTAGTTTGGTTTATAAAAGAAAACTACAAAAAAATGGAATTGAGGTTGCCTCATATTATTCATCTTTATAATGTCTTTCTTGAAAATGATGGAGCGGAAAATTGTGCTCAATTGATAGAAGAAGATTTCAATAAAATGTTTGGCATAAAATCTTTGAATGATGAGCATGGTTGCAATGTTGCTAGTATGAATTCTTTGAATATCCATGATGCTAATGATATGCAAAGCCATAAGCTTGGGGATGCTATGTTTGATGAAGATGATGTTTTTAGTCCCCCAAGTTTTGATGAGAATATTTATTATGATGATTGCATGCCTCCTATTTATGATGATTATTATGATGACTTGTTTGCTATAAAGAATAATGATAACCATGAAACTTGTCATCATGATTTTAATTTTCAATTGGATTATGCCAATCAAGTATCTCATGATAGTTATTTTGTTGAGTTTGCTCCCACTATTATGAATGAGAAGAAAATTGCTTATGTGGAGAGTAATAAAATTTCTATGCTTGTAGATCATGGAAAGAATGCTTTATGTGATAGTTATATTGTTGAATTCATCCATGATGCTACTGAAAATTATTATGAGAGAGGAACATATGCTTTTAGGAGTTGCAATAACATCAAGTTTCCTCTCTATGTGTTGAAAGTTTCGAAGTTATACTTGTTTTGCCTTCCTATGCTAGTTGATTCTTGCTCCTATAAATTGTTTGCTCGCAAAATCCCTATGCATAGGAAGTGGGTTAGTCTTAAATGTTCTTGTCATATGATTCATGATGCTCTATTTGTGTTTCAATTCTTCACTTTTTATGTGAGCATCATTAAAATCAACATGCCTAGCTAAAAGGCTTTAAAGAGAAGCGCTTGTTGGGAGGCAACCCAACACTTATACCTACTTTTTTTTTGTATTCACATGATTAATATACTGTAGTGATCATGTTTTATATGTTTTCTTTAAATAATGTGCCAAGTAAAGCCTTTGGGATAGTGTGGATGCTTGTTGATTCGATTCTGTGCAAAAACAGAAACTTTTGCGTCCAGTGCTCTAATTTCTCTTCTATACTGGAGCATGAGAAAATTCTGAAATTTTACACAGTATTGGGATTCAAATTTTTTACGTTTTTCTAATTTTTCAGAATTTTTGGATGTACAGAAGTATGGTTTCTAATTCGCTCACTACATGCTGTTCTGTTTTTGACAGATTCTGTTTTCAATGTATAGTTTGCTTGTTTTAGTGTTTTCATAACTTATATTGAGTAATATAAATTGTGGAAATGATAGAATACAGTAGGAATTATGTGAGAACAATTATGAATCTTGTCTTGACAGTACCTAAGTGGATGATTTCTTTTTATCATACTAACCTATCTCACGAAGTTCCGTTAAGTTTTGTGTGATTGAGGTTTTCAAGTTTTGGGTGAGATATCGATATGAGGAGAATAAGGAGTGGCAAGACCCTAAGATTGGGGATTCCCAAGGCACCCCAAGTTAATATTCAAGGAATACTCAAGTGTCTAAGCTTGGGGATGCCCCGGAAGGCATCCCCTCTTTCGTCTTCAACACTATCGGTAACCTCACTCGGAGCTATATTTTTATTCGTCACATAATATGAGTTTTGCTTGGAGCGTCATTTTATTTTGTTGAGATTTTCTTGCTGTTATCAATAATCATGTTTTGTATCTTTTAGTTCAATAAAATGCCAATTATAGCCTTTACCATGATCAGTTTGCAAGTTTATGTGTTGCTGTTTGAAAACAGAAAGTTTTCTGTTATGTTCAGAATATTCTTGAATAGTCAGAACATGATAAAAATCTGAAATTTTTACACAGTAAGAATGCATGAGTTCTCTGTCATGTAGTAATTTTTCAGAATTTTTGGAGCTAGGGAATTATGGATTCTTATTCCCCTTTTACAGACTGTTCTATTTTGGCAGGTGCTGTTATAGTTGCATTGTTTGCATATGTTTGCGTGTTTAATGTTTCTATTTGTGGATAGGAGTATTAAAAATGAAGATGCATTTAGTATGCAATGTTTAATTATAATTTTTGTGATTTGCTACAGTAGAGAATGTTAGGGTTTTGAGTTGATTTATACTAACTTATCTCACGAGTTCTTGTTGAGTTTTGTGTGGATGAAGTTTTTAAGATTTAGGAGAAGCCATGATATGAGAGGAATTAAGGAGACACAAGAGCTCAAGCTTGGGGATGCCCAAGTAACCCCAAGATAACATTCTAAGAAGTCTCAAGCAACTAAGCTTGGGGATGCCCCGGTTGGCATCCCACCTTTCTTCATCAACACCTATCGGTTAGCCTAAATTTTTATTTGTTCACATGATATGTGCTATTCTTGCAGTGTCCTTTTATTTTCATTTTGTTTGTTGTTTGAATAAAATTATCAAGATCTGAAATCTTAAATGAGAGAGAGTCCTCACATAGCTACCTATTTACTTAACTACTCATTTGATCTTCACGTATATCTTTTTGGAGTAGTTTGTCATTTACTCTTGTGCTTCACTTATATCCTAAGAGTAAATTATTGAATGAATTGAATATCATAAAGTTGAAATTATATGTGCCTCATATGCTTGTATCATGTCTAGTAGTAGTTTCACATTTGGGTTAGAAAGTAAAATCTATTGAAGCTTGACAATCACAATATTGGTCATACAAGCAATTCATGAATGATTAGTATAAGGAAGAGAACTTTCACATATAAATATATTATCTTGGACATCTTTTATGATTGTGAATACCCATTAATTATTTTCAAACTTGAGAAAATTAGTTGAAGTTGGACAAGGAAGACAATGTAATGAGTTATGTTTGGGTATATTTGCATAGAAGTTATATTGTTATGGATCCTCTAACATGTGGTGCTTGCTTAGGATCTTTTGCTAGCCAAAAATTCGTACTAAGTAGAGATACTACTTGTGCATCCAAAAACCCTTAAACCCAGTTTCTTGCCATGAGTGTCCACCATATCTACCTATGGATTGAATAAGATCCTTCAAGTAAGTTGTCATCGATGCAAAAAGCAATAAAAATTGCTCCTAAAATATGTATGATCTTTTATTGCAAGGGAAAATAAGCGTTGTACGAACTTGTGATGGTAAAGAAATAAAAGCGACGGACTGCATAATAAAGGTTGCTATCACAAGGGGCAATATAACGTGATGTTCCTTTGCAATAAGGGCTTGTACATCCAAAAATCAAAAGCGCATGACAACCTCTGCTTCCCTCTGCGAAGGGCCTATCTTTTACTTTATGTATTTACTTTTATGCAAAGAGTCAATAGTATTCCTTCTCATTTCAACCTCAATTATTCTCTAGTTCGCAACTATCATGTGGTGGGGAAAGATCCAGGCATATATGGCCAGTCAAATATATTTGATCATGGTTTATTATTGTTGACAATTATCTCTATGATAAATAACTTGGGAGGCGAAACACTAAGCCCCTATCTTTCTCTGTGTTCGATGGATGCCATTTGCTCTAAAAATATGCTTTGAGTACTAGCAATCATAGAAGACTATATGATAATTGAGTATGTGGAGCTCTTACTTAGACTTTGTTGAAATTAAGTTGAATTGCAATTGTTCGGTGACTAAGAACATAGGTTGTTAAGTTTCAAGAGAATGCATTGTTTGAACCATAACATGTGAATTGATTGCTACTTTATCATGATGAGTTTTATGAGAAAGAATTGTTGTTATGATGCTAGGAAAAGTGATTGAAATTATCATTGATCAAACTTATGCACTATGCTAGCATTCACACTTCATAAATTATTTCTTTTATTATTTACCTACTCGAGGACGAGCAGGAATTAAGCTTGGGGATGCTGATACGTCTCCAACGTATCTATAATTTATGAAGTATTCATGCCATGTTTATTATAGTTTTGTATGATTTTGGTGCACTTTTATATGGATTTTATATGATTTTTATGGACTAACATATTGACCTAGTGCACAGTGCCAGTTGCTGTTTTCTGCTTGTTTTTGGTTTTCTAGAAAATCCATATCAAATGAAGTCCAAATGCAGCGAAACTTTTTGACGATTTTTTCTTGAAGGAAACAGACCCAGGAAGCTTTGGGCGAGCAGCATAAGACCCACAGGGGCCCCACAAGCCACCTGGGCGCGCCACCCCCCCGGGGCGTGCCGTGGTGCCTCATGGGCCCCCTGTGGCCCTTCTTCGCATGATTCCAACGCCAAAAATTCTTATAAATACCAAAACCCCGAGAAATAACCCTAGAACTTGGACTCCGCCACCGCAAGCCTCCGTACCTCCATGATCTCATCTACAACCCTTTTCCGGCACCCTGCCGGAGGGGGGAATAATCACCGGAGGCCATCTTCATCATCCCGGTGGTCTCCATGACGAGGAGGGAGTAGTTCACCCTCGGGGCTGAGGGTATGTACTAGTAGCTATGTGTTTGATCTCTCTCTCTCTCTCTCTCTCTCTCTCTCTCTCGTGTTCTTGATTTGGCACGATCTTGATGTACCGCGAGCTTTGTTAATATAGTTGGATCATATGGTGTTTCTCCCTCTCTATCTTGTTGTGATGAATTGAGTTTTTACCTTTGAGGTTTCACTATTATCGGATTGAATACTTTTATGGATTTGAGAACACTTGATGTATGTCTTGCATATGAATACCCGTGGTGACAATGGGGTATTATATTGATTCACTTGATGTATGTTTTGGCACTCAACTCGTGGATTCCTGAGGTGACATTGGGGTAATCTATGCATAGGGGTTGATGCACGATTTCGTCCTACTTTGTCCGGTAGAAATCTTGGGGCACTCTTTGAAGTTCTTTGTGTGGATTGAATATTATGAATCTGAAGTTGTTTGATGCACATCGAATAATCAACTCACGGATACTTGTGGTGACATAGGAGTATCTAGGTGACATTAGAGTTGGTTGATGCGTGTCATATGGTGTTATTTTAGTACGAACTCTAGGGCTGTTTGTGACACCTATAGGAATGGCTCAATAGATTGATCGGAAAGAATAACTTTGAGGTGGTTTCATCTTATGTTCTCCGTGAATAGGAACTTTGGAGTGATTCTTTGTCGCACATTGAGGGATTGTTATATGATCCAATTATGTTAGCATTGTTGAGAGATTGCACTAGCGAAAGTATGAACCCTAGGCCTTCTTTTCAAGCATTGCAATACCGTTTATGCTCACTTTTGTTACTTGCTATGTTGTTGTTTTTATATTTTCAGATTACAAAACCTATATCTACTATCCATACTACACTTGTATCACCATCTCTTCGCCGAACTAGTGCACCTATACAATTTACCATTGTATTGGGTGTGTTGGGGACACAAGAAATTTCTTGTATTTGATTGCAGGCTTGTTTGAGAGAGACCATCTTCATCCTACACCTCCCACGGATTGATAAACCTTAGGTCATCCCCTTGAGGGAAATTTGCTATTGTCCTACAAAACTATGCGCTTGGAGGCCCAACACGAGTCTACAAGAATAAAGTTGCGTAGTAGACATCATCCGGCAAGCTCATCGCTTGTCGGCTCGATGCGTGTCGTCCTCTTCTTGACGGTCTCCTTTGAAGTTGTCACTTTAGTATGAGCAGGAGGAGCAAGGGGCTCTTCCTCCTTTCACTCCTCCTCTACTTGCTCCTTGGCATGCCTTCTCCACCTCCTTGCTTTTCTGCAAATTCTTCTTCTTCAAATTCACGCTCTTCGGCACGCTCGTCCTCTTCGGTGTCAGTGGCAACACCTTTGGAACGCACCTTCTTCAACTCCTCTGCCCTTGCGGCGATGAATTCAAACTCATCGTTCTTGGTGGGGTGGACCTGTCGGGCCATTGGGATCCAGGGTACCATGTCCCATCTGCCTGCGGCCCAGGAGACGATGCTTGGCAAAGGCCCAAGACGCGACCCATCCAAGGGCGCCGCAGGGCGAAGACATCTCGCGAGGCACCAGACTCCTGAGGACCCCTCCTCAAGACATGAGCTACCAACACTTAGCCGCAGCAGCGGCAGAAGCCTCGCGAGGCCCTCTCGCGAGGCGGCCTCCCGAGGCAGCCCCTCGAGGTGGGCGCCCGAGGCCATCCGGCCTAACGACAGCCGCGCGGTCCAGTGCCCCCCCACGTGGGTGACGCGCATGGCGACGAACGGCTGTAGAGGCCGCGCCAGCGGGCACAGACAGAGAGGCTTTCCTCTTTGGTGCTAAAGGGACAGCCCCAGCTGCCCACCTCCAAAGCGAGTGCCAAGGATTGCCCGTTTGGTGAAAGAGGACCAAGACAGCAAGGCGCGCAGGGCGGAGGTCACCACCGAGCCCACCGGCACGTCATGGATCATGCTTTTGCAGGCGAAGACCACCTTTTGTCACGATAACCTGAGCGCTTGTCCCCTTTCAAAAACCCGCCAAGTGTGGCAACCCTTCCCGCCTAGATTTTCAGGGGAAGAGGACCAGGGTGGCTATAAAAGGGGGCAGTGCTGCCATTGTAGGGGGGTCGATTCCTTCTTCTCCTACCTTGTACGCGAGAACACCTTCTTGCACACTGCAATCCCAAACCACAAGCAGGAGTAGGGTTTTACACCGCAAGGTGGCCCGAACCTGGGTAACCGTCGTGTCCCCTATCGTGCTCCGCGCTAGCGCTCTCGCCGTAGCCTCGCCGTGGTCACCCTTGGTCAGAAAGAACTAGCTCGCCCCCATTGTTCGAACCTTTGGGTCCCCGGAGCCCCGATTCTGACATTTGGCGCGCCAGGTAGGGGGCCGCTTCAGTTCTTCCCACTTCCTCACCACCATGGCCGACGCCCGTCGCGAGCGTTACGCGCACCGAGCTGCCAGGGTGGCCCAGACGGAGCCCGTCGCCCGTGACTATCGTCAACGCCGCGCCGCCGGCGCCACCACCGACCCCGCTGCGAGGGAGCAACAGGCTTCTTCCCTCAACCCGTCCGTGCAGGCGGACGACCACACCGCCATGGCCTCTTTGCTTGCCCGGCGTGATGCGCCGGCCCCGCAGGCCGCGCTGCTCATAACGCACGAGATCCTGAGCTACCGCCCCACCGACGCCGGCTACGACGCCTGGCTCGGCCGCATCACCGAGCTCGTCAACGCCACGGGAGATCAGCTCCAGTGCCTTCCCACTTGATGGGGTCACCTACCACCGGTAGGGACAAGGACCTGACATCTAGGGCCCACCTAAGGCCCACACTATTATTCAGAGACCCCTGGGTCACAAGTGCAACCGGATGCACACTACAAAGGATTCACTCGAACCGGATGCACATACATCACTTGGACATACGTTTACTCCCCAGTCGGCCAGACAAGATCACTCGGACACAGGAGACGCATGGACGGCGTGGAGCTACAACGGTCGAGTAGTCTTCAATTAGACTTTAAGCATAGTTATGGCTACCGTTACCAGTAACTGCCATAGTCATGGTTGTGTTAAACAGTGTTAAACGACATTAACCGCTGTATTTATTGTGATTAATGCCCGACGACATGGTGGCTGAGAGGTTGCGGAGCACTCCTATATAAGCCGCCCTCTCCCTCTGTTGCAAGGGTTAAGCACTCATTGTAATCAGATACCCCCAGAGAAAACAAGCCTTAGGGCACGAGACGTAGGGCTTTTACCTCCTCCGAGAGGGGCCTGAACTCGCTAAATCTGAGTGTTACACCTATGATGTAGCTAGGCTCTGCTCCTCATTCGTACGCCCAGTACTTACTGTCAGACTAGTAACCACGACAGTTGGCGCCCACCATGGGGCTGAGCGTCTAGCGACTTTAGCAGTTCAGGTGAAATTCCATCATCGTCATGTTAGTCGGTGGCGAGATCCGTTTCGGAGCTCTTAGCTTCATCGCCGATGACTCAGTGTGGCTCCCGAAGGCCCCGCTGGACGTGGAGTCGTTGCCCATCTGTGGCGCGGCTCACTTCCGCGCATCTTCATTCAGAGTTCTCCTTCGACAGCCATCGGTTTCGTACCGAGTGGCTTCCGTCCTTCCAGCTGGACGTCATCGCAAGCGCTGCGGACGCTCGCGGCTCCAGTGCTGGATCATGCACGCGGTGGCCGTCCAGGGCGCAGCGGAGCACGTGGTGGCTCTTGACCCTGACGAGCCCGCCCTAGACCTCTTCGCTAAGCCCCACAAGGACTCTGTCAGCGAGTCCTTGTGCGAGAGCGTAGAGTCCACCGCCAAGGTTGTCATGGCCGGCACAGAGCCGCGCGGCCCTCCGGGTTATTCTGCGATGGGCACGTGGGCACTTCACGCGGGAACAACAAGGACGGTCATGCGAGCGACCGTTTACCTCACCACGATCCTTACGTCCCGCAGGCTCTCACTCGGGAGCAGAGTGATGAGCTCCGGCGGATAAACGAACAAGCTCTGCACAGTCTCGTCACTAGGACGACTCCTGAGGCCCTGGCCATGGAGTCGCCGCATTTGGCCACTCTGGCCGAACGAGACCGCCTAGAGCGGCTGCAGAGGGAGTTGGATGATCACACTTGCCAACAACCCAGTTCCAGTCAGCACAAGCGCCGGCTGTTCCCGAGTGATCAACCTCGGAAGTACCAGGTGCTGAACACTCCCTTGCAGAATCTGGCGGCGGCTACCAGGATCGCTGATTCCATTCAGCCCTCCGATTCTGCAACCGGGGAAGGGATCCAACAGATCCAAGCACTCCTGAAGACGGCCCTGTCGCAGAATGCGGCAGTATCGCAGTCCCGCAATCGCATCCACAACGCATCAGTGCGTGCCAAGGCTGTCCAGTTGGCTCATAGCCCGCTAGGTTTAGGAAGACGCCGAGCGTCGCCTTCTTCCCGAGACCATCACGGGGAGTGGAGGCGCGACCGAGTCATTTCACCCCAGCGATATGATGATTACGATCGAACCCGGATGCCCCCTCCGCGGGACGTCCCATACGGGCGCCAGCCCTATGGTGACAAGCGTTCTCCCGGGAATGATCGCAGGCCGAGTCCCTCGTATCATCAGGGTAACCTCCGGGACCCCCAGTTCAATGCGAGATCTGTCCTCACTCAGAACTTGGTCGACAGAGGGCGGGCCCTGAGGGAAGGGCTTGACGCCGATGTTCCGAGTGGTTCCGCACCCTCCGGACCCGAGTGTTTCAGCCATTACATTCGAGCAGCAGATATCCCGCACAACTTCAGGTTGGCGGCCGGCATCAGCAAGTTCACTGGGGAGTCGAAGCCAGAGATTTGGTTGGAGGACTACCGAGTGGCCGTTCAGATCGGCGATGGCAATGACAGTATGGCTATGAAGCATTTGCCACTGATGCTTGAGGGGTCGGCCAGAGCGTGGCTCAACCAGTTGGCACCCGGCAGCATATACTATTGGGATGATCTAGCCCGAGTCTTCATCAAAACTTTCGAGGGCACTTACAAGCGCCCGGGTGGATTGTCAGAACTGCAACATTGCGTTCAGAAGTAAAATGAAACTCTCCAAGAGTACATCCAGCGATGGACCACCCTTCATAACGCGGTGGAAAACGTCTCTGAACACCAGGCGATCTGCGCCTTCCAGGCTGGCGTCAGGTACCGTGAGTTGGCCCTAAAGTTCAGCCGCACCGAGATCCCTACTCTCAGTCGGGCGATGGAAATAGCCAACCGATACGCCAACGGCAAAGAGGAAGACCGACTGAGGAGCGGCAAGGGCCGCGCAGGAGATGCGAATCAGTCGGACAACAACAAGAACAAGAAGCAGAAGCGCAAAGCCGAGGCAGCCAACAATGCGGAGGCTGCAGCTCTGGCTGGCCAAAGCAAAGGCAAAGGCCCACCGAAAGAGAAGAAGAAGTGGGCCGGCAAAAAGAAAGCCGCCCCAAAAAATGACATCCTTGATCAGCCCTGTCAGATTCACATGAAGAAAGATGAGGAAGGTAACTTGATCCTGCCAAAGCATACCACTCGGGAGTGCCGGCTACTCAAGCAAGAGATGCATCAAGACCCCTTCGAGGGGAAGGATGAGGACGAAGATGACGATGGGGATAAAGGCACCTCTGGGTACCCCCATGTCGAGAAGGTTCTCATGATTTTTGCTGACGTTGAAAGCAAGAGTCGCCTCAAGGTGATTAACCGAGAGGTCAACATGGCAGTTCCGACTGTCACCAAGCTCCTAGACTGGGCCCAGTCCCCTGTCACCTTCGATCAGTCGGATCACCCAGCTCACATACTGTCGGGCCATTGGGAACCAGGGTACCCTGGCCCGTCTGCCTGTGGCCCAGGAAACGACGCCCGATGAAGGCCCAAGACGCGGCCCATCTGAGGACCCCGCGAAGCGAAGACATCTCCTGAGGCTCCGGCCTCTTGAGGACCCCTCCTCAAGACACGTCCTGCCGGCACTTAGCCGCGGCTGGAGCAGGAGCCTCACGAGGCCCTCTCACGATGCTGCCTCCCGAGGCGCCCTCCCGAGCCGGGCACCCGAGGCCATCTCGCCTGACGTCGGCCGCGCGGTCCTTTGCCCATCACGTGGGTGATGCGCGTAGCGACGAAGGGCGGCAGAGGCAGTGCCAGCGGGCGCGGATAGAGAAGCTTTCCTCTTTGGTGATAAAGGGGCAACCCCAGCTGCCCACCTCCAAAGCAAGTCCCAAGGACTGCCCGTTTGGTGATAGAAGACTGAGACAGCAAGGCACGCAGGGCGGAGGTCATCGCCGAGCCCATCGGCGCGTCATGGATCATGCTTTTGTAGGCGAAGACCGCCTTTAGTCAGGATAGACTGAGCACCTGTCCCCTTTCAAAACCCGCCAAGTGTGGCAACCCTTCCCGCCTAGTTTTTGGGGGAAGAGGACCAAGGCGGCTATAAAAGGGGGCAGAGCTGCCATTATAGGGGATCGATTCCCCTTCCTTCTGCCTTGTACGTGAGAACACCTTCTTGCTCACAGCAATCCCAACACAAGCAGGAGTAGGGTTTTACACCGCAAGGTGGCCCGAACCTGGGTAACCGTCGCGTCCCCTGTCGTGCTCCCACGTAGCGCTCTCGCCGTGGTCGCCTTTGGTTGGAAAGAGCTAGCGTGCCCCCAGTGTTCGAACCCCTAGTTCACCGGAGTCCAGGCTCCGACATTTGGCGCACCAGGTAGGGGGCTCGCTCGAGTTCTCTTCCACCTCCTCGCCGCCATGGCCGACGCCCGCCGCGAGCGCTACACGCGCCGAGCTGCCAGGGTGGCCCAGACGGAGCCCGTCGCCCGCGACGACCGTCGATGCCGCGCCGCCGGCGCTGCTACCGACCCCGCTACAAGGGAGCAGCATGCTTCTTCCCTCCACCCGTCCGTGCAGGCGGACGACCACACCGCCACGGCCTCATCGCTCGCTCACCGCGATGCGCCGGCCCCGCAGGCCGTGCTGCTCATGGCGCGCGATCTCCTGCGCTACCGCCCCACCAACGCCGGCTACGACGCCTGGCTTGGCCGCATCACCGAGCTCGTCAACGCCGCAGGCGACGCCCCGGTGCCCTCTCACTCGCTCCATCTTCCACCGTCTCGCGCCGGGGATGTGGCGCATGACGCGCCCCCTCCGCCTCCTCTGCATGGCGAGGACGCCCGGCGCTACCGCGACACGCGGGCGCGCGAACCATCCCACGGTGCGTCCTCTCCGGACCACGGCGAGCCCAGTTGCAAGATCGTTCGGCGCACGCCTCCTGACGTGCGCGTGCTCCTCGAGCAGCAGCGCCAGCGCCAAGACAGGACCGTCCAAGAAGTTGCGGCCACCGGCCGTCAGAACCGCGCCGCCCTCATCGGCGGCGTCCCCTCTAGCTGCGTGGGCTGCCGTGCCTTCACCCGCGAGCTGCGTCGCGTGGTGTGGCTCGCCAAGTTCAAGCCAGACCTGCCTCAGCACTACGGCGGCACCCCCAACCCCACGGAGTTCCTGCGGCTCTATGCCCTGAGCATCGAGGCAGTGAACGGTGACAACATGGTCATGGCGAACTGGTTTCCCATGGCCCTCAAGGATGGCCCGCGCTCGTGGCTCATGAACCTCCCCGAGGCGTCCATCTCTTTGTGGGGCGAGCTCTGCCGGCAGTTCGTCGCCAACTTCAAGGGCATGCACCAGCGTTCCCTCACGCTCAACGACTTGCGCAGCGTGCGCCAGCGTCCCGACAAGACCCTCCGCAAGTACATCTAGCGCTTCAGCCAAGTGCGCAACAGGATCCCGCACGCCTCCAAGGCCGCCATCGTCTCCGCGTTCACCAACAGCGTCAAGGACGTCCGCATGCGCAAGAAGCTCGCCATCAACGACGAGCTCGACTCCGTGCTCGAGTTGTTCGACCTCGCTGACAAGTGCGCCAAGGCCGAAGAAGGCCACCTCTTCATCCACAACGACCCCGACGCGGCGCCGGATGCTGCCAAGGCCAAGATCAAGGACACCAAGCGCAAGGGCCCTGCCGTCCTCACGGCGGAGCCCGAGCAAAAGTGCGGCCGTGAGCGCGACGAGCCCAAAAGAGATAACCGCCCTCTCTGCGCCTAGCACAACTCGCACTCCCACAACACTGAGGACTGCCACGAGCCCAAGCTGCTTCGCGACGAGCGCCTTGCCGCCGCAGCGACCGACCACGGCACCGGTCGTGGAGGTGGCCGTAACGGCGACCGCTGGAGAGACCACAACGGCAATGACAACTACCGCCAGGGCTGGCGTGACCAGCCTCGCGAGGCCACCTGGCGCGACCAGCCTCGTGAGGCCAACCCTCAGGTCAATGCTGCCCTTCCACCACTGCCGCCACCGCCGCGACAGAATGATGGCAACCAGCCCGACCAAGACGCCGGGGGCTATCAAGAGCCTCATGGAGTGGCCTGCATCCTAGGCGGAGCTCAGGCTCTCGCATCCAACCGCCACTTCAAGCTGTTCTCTCGCGAGGTGAACATTGCCCTCCCATGGCTGAAGGCTTCTCACCCCCTCAAGTGGTCCCAATACCCGATCACCTTCGACTCCAACGATCACCCAAAGTCTTCAAGTGCTGCTGATACGGTCCCCATGCTGTGCACCCCCACCATCAGCAACGTCGCTGTCACCAAGACACTCATCGACGGAGGTGCCGGCCTCAATGTCATCTCCATCGAGACCTTCAAGCAGCTCCAAGTGCCTTACGACCAGCTGTTGCCAACCAGGCCCTTCTCCGGAGTGAGCGATGGCTCCACCATTCCTCTGGGCCAAGTGCGTCTCCCCATCACCTTTGGCACCCGCAAGAACTACCATACTGAGCTCATCGACTTTGACGTGGCGCACATCGGCCTGCCGTACAATGCCATCTTAGGCTACCCAGCTCTTGCCAAGTTCATGGCGGCAACTCACAACGCCTACAATGTCCTCAAGATGCCGGGCTGCAACGGCATCATCACCGTCTGCTGCGACGAGAAGGACGTGGTCCGTTCCCTCGAGAGAGCCTACAAGGCCGCCGCCACCGCCTACCCTGCCAACGAGGATGTCGCCAAGCCTCACGAGGCCGCACCCGTGAAAAAGAAGCAGTTGTTCTCTCAGGACCGCGCCGAAACAAAGAAGGTGTCAGTGGACGGCAGCGGCTCAGGCCCTGCCTTCACCATCGGCACTGGCCTCTCTCCTGCATAGGAAGACATGCTCGTCACCTTCCTTCGGGCAAATTCGGATGTGTTCGCCTGGACGGCATCTGATTTGTCCGGTGTGCCGAGGGAGGTGATCGAGCACCACTTAGCAGTGTGCCCCAACACACGCCCCGTGAAACAGAAGGCATGATGCCAGGCGCCAGAGAAGCAAGATTTCATCGTCAAGGAAGTTCAGAAGCTCCAAGAAGTTGGAGTCATCCGTGAGGTGCACCACCCTAAGTGGCTCGCCAACCCCATCATGGTGCCTAAGAAGTGCGGCAAGGAGCGCATGTGCGTCGATTTCATGAGCCTCAACAAGTTCTGCCCTCAAGATCCATTTCCGCTGCCTCGCATCGACCAGATCGTAGACTCCACTGCCGGGTGCGAGTTGCTATGCTTCCTAGATGCCTTCTCAGGCTACCACCAGATCAAGATGGCGACTGGAGATGTGGAGAAAATGGCCTTCATCACCCCCTGCGGCATATTCTGCTACATCTGCATGCCGTTCGGCCTCCGGACTGCCGGAGCCACCTTCCAGAGGCTGATGCGCATCGCCCTGGGGCCCCAGATGG
Organism: Elymus sibiricus; assembly: GCA_039707655.1. Classification (NCBI taxonomy): domain Eukaryota; kingdom Viridiplantae; phylum Streptophyta; class Magnoliopsida; order Poales; family Poaceae; genus Elymus; species Elymus sibiricus. The sequence goes on from CM077668.1 coordinate 156,520,909, forward strand.
GAAGAAACGCCGAGGCCTACGTCGATGACAACGTGTCAAGACTCGCGAGGCCCGGTCCCTCCTCGCGGACTTCCGAGAGAAGTTCGACAACCTGCGCAAGGTCAACCTCAAGCTCAACCCAGACAAGTGCGTCTTCGGAGTCCCCTCCGGCAAGCTGCTCGGCTTCCTGGTCTCCCACCGTGGCATCGAGGCCAACCCCGAGAAGATCAAGGCCATCGAGAAGATGTGCCCTCCCCAGAGCCTAAAGGAGATGTAGCGCGTGGCAGGATGCATGGCCTCCCTTGGGCGATTTATCTCCAAGTTCGGCGAGCGTGCCCTGCCATTCTTCAAGCTCATGAAGAGATCCGGCCCCTTCAAGTGGACCCCCGAGGCCGACGCTGCCTTCGAAGACCTCAAGAGGTACCTCATGAGCCCGCCCATCATGGTCGCACTGCGCTCTCGCGAGTCCTTGCTCCTGTATTTGGCGGCTACTCCCTAGACGGCCAACGCGACCCTGGTGGCAATTCGAGAAGAGCGCGTCTGCGCACAGAAGAAGCCCACCGTGCCGGCGCCACGCGCAGTCACGACGTCGCTTACTGAGATCTCGCCTCAAGAGGCCCCTGGTGCATCGCCTGCCGAGGCCTTGCCTCAGGAGGCCTCCAGTGAGCTACCTCGCGAGCTGCCTCCTGAGCCTCATGAGCCCCTCGCCCCCCCCCCGAAGAACAAGCTGCTGCTACAACTACCCGCCTCATCAAGCACCACTTGTACTTTGTTAGCACGGTGCTACGAGATGCGCGGGAGCGTTACCACATGCAGCAGAAGCTCCTCCTCCCGCAAGCTGCGCCACTACTTCCAGGGCCATCCCATCAAGGTGATCTCGGCTTACCCCTGGAGCTGGTCCTGCACAGCCCCAACGCCGCCGACCGCGTCGCCGAATGGAACATCGAGCTGCAAGCCTTCGAGCTGGAATTCTGCACCACAAGGGTGATCAAGGGCGCAGCCCTGGCCGACTTCGTAGCAAAATGGATGGACCCACCCCAGGAGGAGCCTCGCGAGGCTGAGTCCCTCTTGCCTGGGGACGAAGCGCCTGGCGGATGGTCCATGCACTTTGATGGCGCCTTCTCCCGACAGGGCGCGGGGGTTGGCATCGTGCTCACCTTGCCAACAGGAGACAAGCTCTACTACACCATCCAGCTCTGCTTCAAGTGCGACGATAAGGTCTTAACATCGCGAAGTAAGAGGGCCTCATCGCCGACCTCAAGGCCGCCTCTGCCTTGGGCATCAAGCGCCTCACCATCAAGGGTGATTCACAGCTCCTCGTCAACTTCTCCAACAAAAGCTACAAGCCCAAGGACGAGCACATGGCCGCCTACTTAGAAGAGGTACGTAAACTTGAGAAGCGTTTCCTTGGCCTGGAGCTACAGCACGTTCCTCGCAGCGGCAACAAGGAGGCCGATGACATCGCCAAGCGAACATCTCGCCACGAGCCTCAAAGCCCCGGCATCTCTGAGGAAAGGCTCCTCAAGCCATTAGCTGCACCACCTGCCGCGGGCACCATGCTGCTTCATGAACTCCCACCCGCACCGCCCACGGGCGCTCCAGACTGCGGCCCGGGCTCAGGAGCCCGCCTGCTGCTAGCACTGAAGCCTCAAGCAGATAGCTGGGCCGTGGAGTTCAAGGCCTACTTGCTTCACGGCACCCTCCCAGAGAAGGACTCAGAAATAGAGCGCGTGGCCCGGCAGGCCACCGCTTACTGCTTGCAAGACGGCAAGCTGTACCGCAGGCGCCCCAATGGCGTCTCGCTATGGTGCGTCTCTGAAGAGCAAGGGCGCGAGCTGCTCACCGACATCCATGGAGGAGACTACGACCATCACTCTTCGTCGCGCACCCTTGCCGGCAAGGTGTTCCACAGCGGCTTCTACTGGCCCACCGCACTCCACGACGCCACCGAGCTGGTCCAATCCTACGAAGCTTGTCAATTCCACGCCAAGCAAATCCACCAGCCAGTGCAAGGCCTCCAGACGATTCCCCTCTCGTGGCCCTTCGCGGTCTGGGGGCTGGATATCTTGGGACCCTTCCCTCGCGCAGCTGGCGGCTACTGCTACTTGTATTCTGCGTTGGTATTTCCCCGAAGAGGAGAGGATGATGCAGTACAGTGGAGATAAGTATTTCCCTCAGTTAAGAACCAAGGTTATCAATCCAGTAGGAGAACCAAGAAAAATTCCGTTAAGCGCACCTGAACACACACAAGAGCAAACACTTGCACCCAACGCAAATAAGAGGGTTGTCAATCCCCTTAGCGGTTATTTGCAAGGATTAAATCTTATCGAGGTAAATAGATAAACTAAAATACTAATTAAAATAAAAGTAAATAAATTGCAGCAAGGTATTTTTAGGTTTTTTATATGATAAAGATAGACCCGGGGGCCATAGTTTTCACTAGAGGCTTCTCTCTCGAGCACAGAAACATACGGTGGGTAAACAAATTACTGTTGGGCAATTGATAGAAAAGCAAGTAATTATGACGGATTCATGGGAATGATCATGTATATAGGCATCACGTCCCAGACAAGTAAATCGACTCCTGCCTGCATCTACTACTATTACTCCACTCATCGACCGCTATCCAGCATGCATCTAGAGTATTAAGTTAATAAAAACAGAGTAACGCCTTAAGCAAGATGACATGATGTAGAGAAGCAAATTCAAACAATATGAATAAACCCCATCTTTTTATCCTTAATGGCAACAATACAAATACGTGTCATGTCCCCTTTTGTCACTGGGATTGAGCACCGCAAGATTGAACCCATCACAAAGCACCTCTCACATTGGAAGATAAATCAATCTAGTAGGCCAAACCAAATCGATAGATTGGAGAGAAATACAAAGCTATATTTAATCATGCATAAAAGAGTTCAGAGAAGACTCAAATATTTCTCATGAATAATCTGATCATAAACTCACAATTCATCGGATCCCAACAAACACACCGCAAAAGAAGATTACATCGGATAGAACTCCAAGAACATCGAGGAGAACATGGTATTGAAGATCAAAGAGAGAGAATAAGCCATCAAGCTACTAGCTATGGACCCGTAGGTCTATGCTAAACTACTCACACATCATCGGAAGGGCAGCATGGTTGATGTAGAAGCCCTCCGTGATCGATTCCTCCTCCGGCAGAGTACCGAAAAAGGCCTCCAGATGGGATCGCGAAAGAACAGAGGCATGCGGCGGCGAAAAGGTTTTCTCTTCTGGCCCTCTGATGGTTTCCCAATATTTGTGAATTTATAGAAGTGGAATTAGGACTAACGTAGTCACGTGGGCCCCACAAGGCAACATGGCATGCCCCCCTGGGGCGCGCCCTGTTGCCTTGTGAAGCCTCCATGAGGCTTCTGGCCTCCTCCCGAAGCTTCCAAGGTCTCTTTTGTCCAGAAAAAAATCTCCAAAAAGTTTCGTGGCATTTGGACTTCGTTTGGTACTGTTTCTCTGAAAAGCCAAAAACAAGCAGAAAATAGCAACTAGCACTGGGCACTAGGTTAATAGGTTAGTCCCAAAAAATGATATATAATTGCATATAATTGCATATAAAAACATCCAAGATTGATACTATAATCGCATGGAGCAATAAAAATTATAGATATGTTGGAGACGTATCAAGCATCCCCAAGCTTAATTCCTGCTCGTCCTCGAGTAGGTAAATGATAAAAAAACAGAATTTTTGATGTGGAATGCTACCTATCATGTTTCATCATGTAATCTTTCTCTTACGGTATGAATAATAAGATCCAAATGATTCAAAGCAATAGTCTATAATTTGATATAAAGACATCAATACTTAGGCATACTAAAAAACAATCATGTCTTTCAAAATAAAAATGCTAAAGAACGTTATCCCTACAAAATCATATAATCCTGTCATGCTCCATCTTCTTCACACAAAGTATTTATCATGCACTACCCCGATGACAAGCCGAGCAATTGGTTCATACTTTTTAACGCGCTTCAGCTTTTTCAACTCCCACTCAATACATGAGCGCAAGCCATGGATATAGCACTATGGGTGGAATAGAGTATGGTGGTAGAGGTAGATAAGAGAAGTCAAAAATGGAGATAGTCTCACATCGACGAGGCTAATCAATGGGCTATGGAGATGCCCATCAATTGATGTCAATGCAAGGAGTAGGGATTGCCATGCAACAGATGCACTAAGAGCTATAAGTGTATGAAAGCTCAACATGAAAACTAGGTGGGTGTGCATCCAACTTGCTTGCTCATGAAGACCTCGGGCATTTGAGGAAGCCCGTCATTGGAATATACAAGCCAAGTTCTATAATGAAAAATTCCCACTAGTATATGAAAGTGACAAAATAGGAGACTCTCTATATGAAAAACATGGTGCTACTCTGAAGCACAAGTGTGGAAAAAGGATAGTAACATTGCCCCTTCTCTCTTTTTCTCTCATTTTTAATGGCTCTTTTTCACCTCTTTTTTTTTTATTTAGAACGGTCTTATGGACCTCATCCCCACTTTTTCGAGGACTCATTAGTCTCCACCATCCTTTCCTCACTGGGACAATGCTCTTATAATGATGATCATCACACCCCTATTTACTTACAACTCAACATTACAACTCGATACTAGAACAAAAATACGACTCTATATGAATGCCTCTGGCAGTGTACCTGGATGTGCAATGATGCTAGCGTAACATGTATCAGAATGATGAACGGTGGCAGCCACAAATACTATGTCAGCTATATGATCATGCAAAGCAATATGACAATGATGATGTATGTCATAAAAATGGAATGGTGGAAGTTGCATGGCAATATATCTCGGAATGGCTATGGAAATGCCATGATAGGTAGGTATGGTGGCTGTTTTGAGGAAGATATAAGGAGGCTTATGTGTGATAGAGCATATCATATCATGGGGTTTGGATGCACCGGCGAAGTTTACCCCAACTCTCGATGTGAGAAAGGGCAATGCATGGTACCGAAGAGGCTAGCAAATTGCGGAAGGGTGAGAGTGCGTATAATCCATGGACTCACATTAGTCATAAAGAACTCACATACTTATTGCGAAAGTCTATTAGCCCTCGAAGCAAAGTACTACTACGCATGCCCCTAGAGGGATAGATTGGTAGGACAAGGTCCATCGCTCATCCCCGACCGCCACTCATAAGGTAGACAATCAATAATAAATCATGCTCCAACTTCTTAGCATAACGACAGATCATACGTGCATGCTTCGGGAATCACAAACCTTAACACAATTATGCTTACTAAACCACAATCATATACTAGTACCTCCCCCATATTACCATCTTAATATCGCAAAACTATTGCAAGGAATCAAATTTATCATATTCAGTGATCTACATGAAAGTTTTATTATATCCATCTTGAATACCTATCATATCAGGACCAAATTCATAACCCGTGCATATTACCATTGCTATCATGAGACTCTCAAAAAGATATAAGTGAAGCATGAGAGTGCAACTATTTCTTTAAAATATAACCAATGCCGTGCTCTAAAAGATATAAGTGAAGCACTAGAGCAACTGCCTAGCTCAAAAGATATAAGTGAAGCACATAGAGTATTCTAACAAATCACGAATAATGTGTGTCCCTCTCAAAAAGGTGCATTCAGCAAAGATGATTGTGACAAACTAAAAACCAAACAAAAGCAAACAAACTATATCACAAGACGCTCCAAGTAAAACACATATCATGTGATGAATAAAAATATAGCTCCAAGTGAGTTACCGATAGATTGTAGACGAAAGAGGGGATGCCTTCCGGGGCATCCCCAAGCTTAGACGCTTGAGTCTTCCTTGAATATTACCTTGGGGTGCCTTGGACATCCCCAAGCTTAGGCTCTTGCTGCTCCTTATTCCTTTATCCATCATAGTCTCACCCAAAACTTGAAAACTTCAGCACACAAAACTCAACAGAAACCTCGTGAGATCCGTTAGTATAACAAATAAATCTTTAACTCTAGGTACTGTAGTAAATTGATTCATATTTAATATTGGCATAATTCTACTGTACTCCAACTTCTCCATGACTCATACCCCCCGATACGATCCACAGATTCATCAAAATAAGCAAACTATGCAACAAAAACAGAATCTGTCTAAAACAGCACAGTCTGTAAAGATCTGAATTATGGTCATACTTCTGTAACTCGAAAACATCTTAAAAATTAGGACAACGTGGGCAATTCATATATCAATATTGTGTAAAAAAATTAGAAGGTTCTGACATTCCAGAGAAAATTATAAATTCCAGCACTGGACACAAAAGTTTCTGTTTTCAAACAGCATCTATCATACTATCTTCCAAATCATCCCAAAGGCATTACTTGGCACAAACACTAATTAAAACATAAAAATACAATCATAACAGAAGCTATAATTGTGCAAACACTCAAAAACAGAAGGTAAAAGCAAAAATTTATTTTATTCATTGGGTTGCCTCCCAACAAGCGCTATTGTTTTATGCCCCTAGCTAGGCATAATGCATAGTTTCAAGTATTGTCATCCTTGGTTTTTGATAATTTAGATGGATTGGTCTCGAACCCGGGAGGCTCCTTGCGCTTCCCATGATTTTCAAAAAATAAAGCAAGTTTACTATCTAAAGTGTCTATCTTCTTATTGCAAATAGTGAGGAGATTATTCATGCGATTGAGGTTACCACTAACATTTTTAAGGGGTTCATTAGACTTTTGTAACTCCACCAAATTTTTTTGTATGTCACCTAGCTTTTCCAAAATTTGAATCCCTTCTTGAGTATAATTAGGTCCTTTTTGCAATGGTGGGGTTACCACTACTCCCTCTATTAATTCATAAGCAGTATTAGAAAAGTCCAATAGTTGTCTATTGGGCATAGTTAGCCCCACATAAAAGTTTCGCAACAAAATTTTCATATCCCCTTTTATAGTGTAAACACGATAAGATTCAATTATCCTATACCAAGCACCTTTCAAATTTTCACCTTGTTTCTGTTTGAAGTAAAGAACTTCAAAATCCGGAGACAAAGGAGGGATGGTAAAACTAGTCATGGTGACGAGGCAAACAAGCAACAAGCAAATAAAATATTTTTGTGTTTTGTAAAAAAAAATTAGAAGTGAGGGAGATGAAAACGAGAGGCAAATGCAAATAAAAGGCAAATAAAGTAAATGCAAGTGAATGATAATTTGTGCAAAGGTACTTGGTAATTTTGATGATGTCTCCCCGGCAACGGCGCCAGAAATTCTTCCTGCTACTGGTAGTCTGCGTTGGTATTTCCCCGAAGAGGAGAGGATGATGCAGTATAGTGGAGATAAGTATTTCCCTCAATTAAGAACCAAGGTTATCAATCCAGTAGGAGAACCAAGCAAAATTCCGTTAAGCGCACCTGCACACACAAGAGCAAACACTTGCACCCAACGCAAATAAGAGGGTTGTCAATCCCCCTAGAGGTTATTTGCAAGGATTAAATCTTATCGAGGTAAATAGATAAACTAAAATACTAATTAAAATAAAAGTAAATAAATTGCAGCAAGGTATTTTAGGTTTTTTATATGATAAAGATAGACCCGGGGGCCATAGTTTTCACTAGAGGCTTCTCTCTCGAACACATAGCATACGGTGGGTAAACAAATTACTGTTGGGTAATTGATAGAAAAGCAAATAATTATGATGGATTCATGGCAATGATCATGTATATAGGCATCACGTCCTAGACAAGTAGACCGACTCCTGCCTGCATCTACTACTATTACTCCACTCATCGACCGCTATCCAGCATGCATCTAGAGTATTAAGTTAATAAAAACAAAGTAATGCCTTAAGCAAGATGACATGATGTAGAGAACCAAATTCAAGCAATATGAATAAACCCCATCTTTTTATCCTTAATGGCAACGATACAAATACGTTTCATGTCCCCTTCTATCACTGGGATTGAGCACCGCAAGATTGAACCTATCACAAAGCACCTCTCCCATTGCAAGATAAATCAATCTACTAGGCCAAACCAAATCGATAGATCGGAGAGAAATACAAAGCTATATTTAATCATGCATAAAAGAGTTCAGAGATGACTCAAAAATTTCTCATGAATAATCTGATCATAAACTCACAATTCATCGGATCCCAACAAACACACCGCAAAAGAAGATTACATCGGATATAACTCCAAGAACATTGAGGAGAACATGGTATTGAAGATCAAAGAGAGAGAAGAAGCCATCTAGGTACTAGCTATGGACCCGTATGTCTGTGGTAAACTACTCACACATCATCGGAAGGGCAGCAAGGTTGATGTAGAAGCCCTCTGTGATCGATTCCCCCTCCGGCAGAGTACCGGAAAAGGCCTCGAGATGGGATCACGGAAGAACAGAGGCTTGCAGCGGCTGAAAGGTTTTCTCTTCTGGCCCTCTGATGGTTTCCCAATATTTGTGAATTTATAGAAGTGGAATTATGTCAAACGGAGTCATGTGGGCCCCACAAGGCAACACGGCGCTGATGGAAATATGCCCTAGAGGCAATAATAAAGTTGTTATTATTTTATATTTCCTTGTTCATGATAAAGGTTTATTATTCATGCTAGAATTGTATTGACCAGAAACTTAAATACATGTGTGAATACATAAACAAATACCGTGTCCCTAGTGAGCCTCTACTAGACTAGCTCGTTGATCAAAGATGGTTAAGGTTTCCTAACCATAGACATGAGTTGTCATTTGATAACGGGATCACATCTTTAGGAGAATGATGTGATGGACAAGACCCATCCGTTAGCTTAGCATATGATCATTCTGTTTATTGCTACTGCTTTCTTGAATGTCAAATACATGTTCCTGAGACCATGAGATCATGCAACTCCCGGATACCGGAGGAATACCTTGTGTGCTATCAAATGTCACAACGTAACTGGGTGATCATAAAGATGCTCTACAGGTATCTCCGAAGGTGTCCATTGAGTTGGCATGGATCGAGACTGGGATTTGTCACTCCGTGTTTCGGAGAGGTATCTCTGGGCCCTCTCGGTAATGCACATCATAAGAAGCTTGCAAGCAAAGTAACTAAGGAGTTAGTTACGGGATGATGTATTACGGAACGAGTAAAGAGACTTGCCGGTAACGAGATTGAACTAGGTATGGAGATACCGACGATCGAATCTCGGGCAAGTAACATACCTACGGACAAAGGGAATTACGTATGTTGTCATTGCGGTTCGACCGATAAGATCTTCGTGGAATATGTAGGAACCAATATGAGCATCCAGGTTCCGCTATTGGTTATTGACCGGAGAGGCATCTCAGTCATGTCTACATCATTCCCGAACCCGTAGGGTCCGCACGCTTAACATTCGTTGACGATATAGTGTTATATGAGTTATGTGAATTGGTAACCGAATATTGTTTGGAGTCCCGGATGAGATCCCGGACGTCACGAGGAGTCTCGGAATGGTCGAGAGGTAAAGATTTATATATGGGAAGTCATATTTTGGGTTCCGGAAAAAGGTGCAGTTTTTTCGGTATTGTACCGGGAAGCTTCCAGAAGGTTCCGGAGGATTCTGAAGGGGTCCGGAAGACCACAAGTGGGTCCACCACGTCCCAAGGGCTGCCATGGGCTAAGGGGAGGCGCCCTGGCCTTATTGGGCCAGGCACACCAAGTCCTCAAAAGCCCACGCAACTAGGGAAGGAAAAAGGGAGAGTCCTAGTAGGAATAGGATTGGACTTTGGAGTCCAAGTCCACGTGTGTACTATTCACGGTTACTGTTCACGTGGCACTATTCCTTCTACTCCAAGCCCCTACACATATATAAATAGAGGAGAGGGGGCGCCCCAAAGGCGACACAACATTGTCTTAGCCGTGTGCGGCGCCCCCCTCCACAGTTCCATCCCTCGGTCATATTTTCGCAGTGCTTGGGCGAAGCCCTACGGAGATAGCATCACCATCACCGTCACCACGCCATCGTGCTACCGGAACTCATCCACTACCTCGCCGTCTTGCTGGATCAAGAAGTCGAGGACGTCACTGAGCTGAACGTGTGCTGAACGCGGAGGTGCCGTACGTTCCGTACTCGGTCGGTTGGATCGTGAAGTTGTTCCACGACATCAACCGCGTTGTTCTAACGCTTCTGCTTACGGTCTACGAGGGTACGTAGACACACTCCCCCTCTCGTAGCTATGCATCTCCATGGATAGATCTTGCGTGTGCGTAGATTTTTTTTTGTTTTCCATGCAACGTTCCCCAACAGTGGCATCATGAGCCAGGTCTATGCGTAGATGATATGCACGAGTAGAACACAAAGAGTTGTGGGCGGTGATCGTCATACTGCTTACCGCCAACGTCTTATTTTGATTCGGCGGTATTGTAAGATGAAGCAGCCCGGACCAACCTTACATGTCCACGTACATGAGACTGGTTCCACCGACAGACATGCTACTTGTTTTGCATAAAGGTGGCTGGCGGGTGTCTGTTTCTCCTACTTTAGTTGAATCGAATTTGACTGCGGCCGGTCCTTGTTGAAGGTTAAAACAACAAACTTGATAAATCACCGTTGTGGTTTTGTGCCGTAGGTAAGTACGGTTCTTGCTAGAAGCCCGTAGCAGCCACGTAAAACTTGCAACAACAAAGTAGAGGACGTCTAACTTGTTTTTGCAGGGTATGCTGTGATGTGATATGGTCAAGACATGATGTGATATACGTTATTGTATGAGATGATCATGTTTTGTAATTTATCAGCAACCAGCAGGAGCCTTATGGTTGTCTCTTTATTATATGAAATGCAAGCGCCATGTAATTGCTTTACTTTATCGCTATGCGTTAGCAATAGTTGTAGAAGCAATAGTTGGCGAGACGACCACGACGCAACGATGGAGATCAAGGTGTCGAGCCGGTGACGATGGAGATCATGACGATGCTTTGGAGATGGAGATCAAAAGCACAAGATGATGGCCATATCATGTCACATATTTTGATTGCATGTGATGTTTATCCTTTATGCATCTTATTTTGCTTAGAACGACGGTAGCATTATAAGATGATCCCTTCACTAAATTTCAAGATAAAAGTGTTCTCCCCGAGTATGCACCATTGCTAAAGTTCGTCGTTTCGAAGCACCTCATGATGATCGGGTGTGATAGATTCTATGTTCACATACAACGGGTGTAAGCCAGTTTTACACAAGCAGAATACTTGGGTTAAACTTGACGAGCCTAGCATGTACAGACATGGTCTCGGAACACTGGAGACCGAAAGGTCGAACATGAGTCATATAGTAGATATTATCAACATGGAGATGTTCACCATTGATGACTATCCCATCTCACATGATGATCGGACATGGGCTAGTTGATTTCGATCATGTATCACTTAGTTAACTTGAGGGAAGTTAATTTAAGTGGGAGTTCATTAGTAATTTGATTAATTGAACTTAATTTATCATGAACTTAGTCTTGATGGTTTCTTTACATATCTATGTTGTAGATAAATGGCCCGTGCTACTGTTCCGTTGAATTTTAATGCGTTCCTAGAGAAAGCTAAGTTGAAAGATGATGGTAGCAACTACACGGACTGGGTCCGTAACTTGAGGATTATCCTCATTGCTGCACAGAAGAATTATGTAAGTTGAAAGCTAAGTTGAAAGATGATGGTAGCAACTACACGGACTGGGTCCGTAGCCACGGGCCCGAGGGCTACTGTCGGGCCATTGGGAACCAAGGTACCCCAGCCCGTCTGCCTGCGGCCCAGGAAACTACGCCCGGTGAAGACCCAAGACGCGGCCCATCTAAGGACCCCGCGAAGTGAAGACATCTCCAGAGGCTCTGGCCTCCTGAGGACCCCTCCTCAAGACACGTCCTGCCGGCACTTAGCCGTGGCAGGAGCAGGAGCCTCGCGAGGCTGCCTCCCGAGGCGCCCTCCCGAGCCGGGCGCCCGAGGCCATCTCGCCTGACTTCGGCTGCGCAGTCCTTTGCCCATCACGTGTGTGACGCGCGTAGCGAAGATGGGCGGTGATACGTCTCCAATGTATCTATAATTTATGAAGTATTCATGCCATGTTTATTATAGTTTTGTATGATTTTGGTGCACTTTTATATGGATTTTATATGATTTTCATGGACTAACATATCGACCTAGTGCCCAGTGCCAGTTGCTATTTTCTGCTTGTTTTTGGTTTTCCAGAAAATCCATATCAAATGAAGTCCAAATGCGGCAAAACTTTTTGACGATTTTTTCTGGAAGGAATCAGACCTAGGAAGCTTCGGGGGAGCAGTAGAAGACCCACAGGGGCCCCACAAGCCACCTGGGCGCGCCACCCCCCAAGCGCGCCATGGTGCCTCGTGGGCCCCCTGTGGCCCTTCTTCGCGTGAGTCCAACGCCAAAAATTCATATAAATACCAAAACCCCCAGAAATAACCCTAGAACTTCGACTCCGCCGCCGCAAGCCTCTGTACCTCCATGGTCTCATCTACAGCCCTTTTTCGGCACCCTACCGGAGGGGGAAATCATCACCGGAGGCCATCTTCATCATCCCGGCGGTCTCCATGACGAGGAGGGAGTAGTTCACCCACGGGGCTGAGGGTATGTACTAGTAGCTATGTGTTTGATCTCTTTCTCTCTCGTGTTCTTGATTTGGCACGATCTTGATGTACCGCGAGATTTGTTAATATAGTTGGATCATATGGTGTTTCTCCCTCTCTATCTTGTTGTGATGAATTGAGTTTTTACCTTTGAGGTTTCACTATTATCGGATTGAATACTTTTATGGATTTGAGAACACTTGATGTATGTCTTGCATATGAATACCCGTGGTGACAATGGGGTATTATATTGATTCACTTGATGTATGTTTTGGCACTCAACTCGCGGATTCCCGAGGTGACATTGGGGTAATCTATGCATAGGGGTTGATGCACCTTTTTGTCCTACTTTCTCCGGTAGAAATCTTGGGGCACTCTTTGAAGTTCTTTGTGTTGGATTAAATATTATGAATCTGAAGTTGTTTGATGCATATCGTATAATCAACTCACGGATACTTGTGGTGACATTGGAGTATCTAGGTGACAATAGAGTTGGTTGATGTGTATCATATGGTGTTATTTTAGTACGAACTCTAGGGCTGTTTGTGACACTTATAGGGATGGCTCAATAGATTGATCGGAAAGGATAACTTTGAGGTGGTTTCGTACCCTACAACAATTTCTATCTTATGTTCTCCGCTAATAGGAACTTTGGAGTGATTCTTTACTGCACGTTGAGCTTGCCAATGCCTTTCATGCTGGAACTGCTAATATGGGAAATATCAATTACTCCTATATAACATTGGTGCCCAAGAAGAGATCACCTGAGACTGTTAATGATTTCAGGCCTATATCATTGTCTGGGATGGGTGTTAAGTTCCTTTCCAAGATGGCAGCTGATAGGTTGCAGCAAGATATTATGAGATGTGTTCATAAGAATAAGTATGGATTTATTAAGTCTAGAACTATTCAGGATTGTGTTGCTTGGACTCTAGAATACATACATCAATGTCACCAATCCAGGAGGCCTATAGTCATTCTTAAACTGGACTTTGAGAAAGCTTTTGACTCCATTGAACATGAGGCAATTTTCCAGATTTTGAGACATAAGGGGTTTAATGATAAGTGGATTCTTTGGGTGAAGCAATTTTTGACCTCTAGAACTTCTTCTGTCCATCTCAATGGAGTCCCTGGAAAACAATTTGCCTGCAAAAAGGGGGTTAGGCTGGGTGACCCTCTCTCCCCTCTATTATTTGCAATTGCTGCAAATTTATTGCAGTCTGTGGTGATTGATATGCATGCTAAAGGTCTCCTATAGCTTCCTATCCCCTGTCATGGTAAAGATTATCCAATAGTGCAATATGCGGATGATACCCTCATAATCTTGCCTGCTGATGAGACCCAGTTACTATCCTTGAAAAAAATGTTGCTTCTTTTTTCAAAGTCTACTGGTCTGCATGTCAATTATCATAAATCCTCCATGCTGCCTATAAATGTAGACTCTGTTGAGATAGCTAGGCTGGCTGATATCTTTGGCTGTGTGGTTGGTACCTTGCCTTTCACATATCTTGGTCTTCCTGTTGGTACTACCAAGCCTAAGATTATGGATCTAATGCCTCTAGTTGATAGTATGGAGAGGAAATTATCTGTTAGCTCCTCTTTCCTTGCTCATGGAGGGAGACTACAGTACCTAATTTCAGCACTGTCTTCTGTACCAATTTTCTTTCTTTGCAGTCTGGAACTACCTCCTGGTATTCTAAAATAGTTGGAGAGAATTCAGAGGCAATGTCTTTGGAGGAAGTATGGCCAAGATTCTGGAAAGTCTATGGCAGCTTGGGATCTGGTCTGTAGGCCTAAAAACAAAGGGGGCTTGGGAATTTTGAACTTGAAGCTACAGAATGAAGCCCTACTTCTCAAGCATGCTAGCAAATTCTATAATAAGGATGATGTGCCCTGGGTTCATTTGATCTGGGACACTTACTATCATGAGAGAGTTCCTCATGCAACTGCTCTTTGTGGTTCTTTCTGGTGGAGGGAGATCTGCAAGTTAATGGATAAGTTCAGAATGGTGTCTTCTGTCCAGGTTAATAAGGGTGATTCTGTCCTCTTCTGGTCTGACTCCTGGACGTTGGGTGATTCTAACATCCCCCTGGACTGTAGATTTGAGAGGTTGTTCTCATATGCAATTGATCCTCTCATATATGCCTCTGAAGTTTTTGCCTCTGAGGATTTGTCTGCCCTGTTCCACCTGCCTCTGTCTGAGAGGGATTTTATGGAACTTCAGTCTTTGCAGCTCTTGCTTCAAAATTTTCAGGAAAACCCGGACTTGGATGATGTGTGGGTGTGGAAGAAGGATAATAAAAGCTATACTGCCAAGAAGTACTACACTCTCCTGCATAAGCACATTGTGTTCAATCCACTGTTAGCGTGGGTTTGGTCCAGCTGTTGTACTATGCAGATAAATTTCTTTGGTTGGATGCTTATCATGGACGGATTGAATACTCAGGACATGTTGGAAAGGAGGCACTGGAATGTCTCTGACTCTAATTTCTGTGTTTTATGCCCCACACGCTCTAAGGAAGATAGGGATCATCTCTTCTTCAGCTGTAATTTCAGTTGCAGAGTTTGGAACTACTTGCAAAAATTTTGGCAAGCAGGGGATGATATGACTGCCATAGCATATGCTGCCAGAAGGGAATTTCAGCAGCCGTTCTTCGCAGAAGTGGTCTTCCTGGCTTGTTGGAACATCTGGTCTATCAGGAATGACAGGGTTTTTCGTAATATCCAGCCTTCTTTTAGAAGGTGGAGGGCTAGTTTTATTTTTGATATCTCTCTCATGGTCCATAGGATTAAGTCCAAATACAAGGAAGACCTTATTAGATGGATTTCTTTTTTACCTCCTTGAGGTTAGTACTACTCCAGTAGGCTCTGTTAGTTTTTCTTTTGGGTCCCTTTGGGCTCTGTAAATCTTGTACATTTGTATTTTTTCTGGAATAAAGTTATTGCTGTGGGGGTTTTCCCCTACAGTTACAGGTCAAAAAAATTATGTTAGCATTGTTGAGAGATTGCACTAGTGAATGTATGAACCCTAGGCCTTGTTTTCAAGCATTGCAATACTGTTTATGCTCACTTTTGTTACTTGCCACCTTGCTGTTTTTATATTTTCAGATTACAAAAACCTATATCTACTATCCATACTACACATGTATCACCATCTCTTCGCCGAACTAGTGCACCTATACAATTTGCCATTGTATTGGGTGTGTTGGGAACACAAGAGATTTTTTGTATTTGATTGCAGGGTTGTTTGAGAGAGACCATCTTCATCCTATGCCTCCCACGGATTGATAAACCTTAGGTCATCCACTTGAGGGAAATTTGCTACTGTCCTACAAAACTCTGCGCTTGGAGGCCCAACACGAGTCTACAAGAATAAAGTTGCGTAGTAGACATCAAGCTCTTTTCTGGCGCCGTTGCCGGGGGGTGAGTGCTTGAAGGTATATCTTCAGATCTTGCAATCAAATCTTTTAGTTTCTTGTTTTATCACTAGTTTGGTTTATAAAAGAAAACTACAAAAAAATGGAATTGAGGTTGCCTCATATTATTCATCTTTATATTGTCTTTCTTGAAAATGATGGAGCGGAAAATTGTGCTCAATTGATAGAAGAAGAATTCAATAAAATGTTCGGCATAAAATCTTTGAATGATAAGCATGATTGCAATTTTGTTAGTGTGAATTCTTTGAATATCCATGATGCTAATGATATGCAAAGCTACAAGCTTGGGGAGGCTATGTTTGATGAAGATGATATTTTTAGTCCCCCAAGTTTTGATGAGAAAATTTATTATGATGATTGCATGCCTCCTATTTATGATGATTATATTGATGAATGTGGGTTTGGAAGAGTGTCAACTCTAGGTACTAATGATCCCACTATTTTGGAAGGTGTTGAATCTTATTGTAATAATAATGAAAGTGGATTTGGAGAGGTCATGACTTTATTTAATGATGATTCCACTATTTTGGAAGAGGTTTCAATTGATTATGACAACAAAGTTGCTATCTTTGATGATTATTGTGATGACTTGTATGCTATAAAGAATAATGATAACCATGAAACTTGTCATCATGATTTTAATTTTCAATTGGATTATGCCAATCAAGTATCTCATGATAGTTATTTTGTTGAGTTTGCTCCCACTATTATTGATGAGAATAAATTTGCTTATGAGGAGAGTAATAAATTTTCTATGCTTGTGGATCATGAAAAGAATGCTTTATGTGATACTTATATTGTTGAATTCATTCATGATGCTACTGAAAATTATTATGAGAAGGGAAGATATGCTTATATATATTTAAACAACATCAAGTTTCCTCTCTATGTGTTGAAAGTTTTGAAGTTATACTTGTTTTGCCTTCCTATGCTAGTTGATTCTTGCCCCCATAAATTATTTGCTCACAAAATCCCTATGCATAGGAAGTGGGTTAGGCTTAAATGTGCTTTTCATATGCTTCATGATGCTCCCATTATGTTTCAATTCTTCACTTTTATGTGAGCATCAATAAAATCATCATGCCTAGCTAGAAAGGCATTAAAGAAAAGCGCTTGTTGGGAGACAACCCAATACTTACCAGTACTGTTTTTTTGTGTTCAAATAATTAATCTACTGTGGTAATCATGTTTTATATGTTTTCTTTCAATAATGTGCCAAGTAAAACCTTTGGGATAGTGTGGATACTTGTTGATTCGATTCTGTGCAAAAACAGAAACTTTTGCATCCAGTGCTAGAATTTCTATTCTGTACTGGAGCGTGAGAAAATTCTGAAATTTTTACACAGTATTGGGTTACAAATGTTTTACGTTGTAATAATTTTTCAGAATTTTTGGAAGTACACAAGTATGGTTTTTAAATCGCTCACTACATGCTGTTCTATTTTTGACAGATTCTGTTTTTATTGCATACTTTGCTTGTTTTAGTGTTTCCATAGCTTATATTATGAGATATAAATTGTGGAAATGATAGACAACAGTAGGAATTATGTGAGAACAATTATGAATCTTTTCTTGACAGTACCTAAGTGGATGATTTTTTTTTTATCATACTAACCTATCTCACCAAGTTCCGTTAAGTTTTGTGTGATTGAAGTTTTCAAGTTTTGGGTGAGATATCGATATGAGGAGAATAAGGAGCGGCAAGACCCTAAGCTTGGAGATGCCCAAGGCACTCCAAGGTAATACTCAAGGAAGACTCAAGCGTCTAAGCTTGGGGATGCCCCGGAAGGCATCCCCTCTTTCGTCTTCAACATTATCGGTAACCTCACTTGGAGCTATATTTTTATTCGTCACATAATATGAGTTTTGCTTGGAGCATCATTTTATTTTGTTGAGATTTGCTTGCTGTTATCAATAATCATGTTTTGTATCTTTTAGTTCAATAAAATGTCAAGTATAGCCTTTACCATGCTCAATTTGCAAGTTCATGTGTTGCTGTTTGAAAATAGAAAGTTTTCTGTTATGTCCAGAATATTCCTGAATAGTCAGAACATGATAAAAATCTGTAATTTTTACACAGTAATAATGCATGAGTTCTCTGTCACGTGGTAATTTTTCAGAATTTTTGGAGTTAGGGAAGTATGAATTATTATTCACCCTTTACAGACTATTCTGTTTTGGCAGATTGCTGTTATAAGTGGCATTGTTTGCACATGTTTGCTTGTTTAATGTTTCTATTTGTGGATAGGAGTGTTAAATATGCAGAGGAATTTAGTATGCAATGTTTAATTATAATTTTAGTAATTTTCTACAGTAGAGAAAGTTAAGGTTTTGAGTTGATTTATACTAACTTATCTCACGAGTTCTTGTTGAGTTTCGTGTGGATGAAGTATTTAAGATTTAGGGAAACCGTGAAATGAGAGGAATTAAGGAGACACAAAATCTCAAGCTTGGGGATGCCCAAGGCATCCCAATATAATATTTCAAGAAGTCTCAAGCAACTAAGCTTGGGGATGCCCCGTTAGGCATCCCACCTTTGTTCATCAACACCTATCGGTTAGCCTAAGTTTTTTACTTGTTCACATGATATGTGCTATTCTTGGAGTGTCCTTTTATTTTCATTTTGTTTGTTATTTGAATAAAATTATCAAGATATGAAATCTTGAATTAGAGAGAGTCCTCACATAGCTACCTATTTACTTAACTACTCATTTGGTCTTCATTTATATCTTTTTGGAGTAGTTTGTCATTTACTCTTGTTCTTCACTTATATCCTGAGTAAATTGTTGAATAAATTGAATATCACGAAGTTGAAACAATATGAGCTTCATATGCTTGTATCATGCCTAGTAGTAGCTTCACATTTGGCTTAGAAAGTAAAATCTATTGAAGTTTGACAACCACAATATTGGTCATACAAGCAATTCATGAATGATTAGTATAAGGAAGAGAACTTTCACATATAAATATATTATCTTGGACATCTTTTATGATTGTGAATACCCATTAATTATTTTCAAACTTGAGCAAATTAGTTGAAGTTGGACAAGGAAGACAACGTAATGAGTTATGTTTGGGTATATTTGCATAGAAGTTATATTGTTATGGATACTCCAACATGTGGTGCTTGCTTAGAATCTTTTGCTAGCCAAAAATTCGTACTAAGTAGAGATACTACTTGTGCATCCAAAAACCCTTAAACCTAGTTTCTTCCCATGAGTGTCCACCATATCTACCTATGGATTGAATAAGATCCTTCAAGTAAGTTGTCATCGGTGCAAAAAAGCAATAAAAATTGCTCCTAAAAATATGTATGATCTTTTATTGCAAGGGAAAATAAGCGTTGTACGAACTTGTGATGGTAAAGAAATAAAAGCGAGGGACTGCATAATAAAGGTTACTATCACAAGGGGCAATATAACGTGGTATTCCTTTGCATTAAGAGCTTGCACATCCAAAAACAAAAAGCGCATGACAACCTCTGCTTCCCTCTGCGAAGGGCCTATCTTTTACTTTATGTATTTACTTTTATGCAAGAGTCAATAGTATTACTTCTCATTTCAACCTTAATTATTCTCTAGTTGGCAAGCATCATGTGGTGGGGAAAGATCCAGGCACATATGGCCAGTCAAATATATTTGATCATGAATTATTATTGTTGACAATTATCTCTATGATAAATAAGTTGGGAGGCGAAACATTAAGCCCCTATCTTTCTCTGTATTCGATGGATGCCATTTGTTCTAAAAATATGCTTTGAGTTCTAACAATCATATAAGACTATATGATAATTGAGTATGTGGAGCTCTTACTTAGACTTTGTTGAAAATAAGTTGAATTGCAATTATTTGGTGACTAAGAACATAGGTTGTTAAGTTTCAAGAGAATACACTGTTTAAACCAGAACATGTGAATTGATTGCTACTTTATCATGATGAGTTTTATGAGAAAGAGTTGCTGTTATGATGCTAGGAAAAGTGATTTAAATTATCATTGATCAAACTTATGCACTATGCTAGCATTCACACTTCATAAATTATTTCTTTTATCATTTACCTACTCGAGGATGAGTAGGAATTAAGCTTGGGGATGCTGATACGTCTCCAACGTATCTATACTTTATGAAGTATTTGTGCCATGTTTATTATAGTTTTGTATGATTTTGGTGCACTTTTATATGGATTTTATATGATTTTCATGGACTAACATATTGACCTAGTGCCCAGTGCCAGTTGCTGTTTTCTGCTTGTTTTTGGTTTTCAGAAAATCCATATCAAATGAAGTCCAAATGCAGCGAAACTTTTTGACGATTGTTTCTGGAAGGAAATAGACCCAGGAAGCTTTGGGGGAGCAGCAGAAGACCCACAGGGGCCCCACAAGCCACCTGGGCGCGCCACCCCCCCAGGCGCGCCCTGGTGCCTCGTGGGCCCCCTGTGGCCCTTCTTCGCGTGATTCCAACGCCAAAAATTCATATAAATACCAAAACCCCCAGAAATAACCCTAGAACTTCAACTCTGCTGCCGCAAGCCTCTGTACCTCCACGATCTCATCTACAGCCCTTTTCCGGCACCCTGCGGGAGGGGGAAATCATCACCGGAGGCCATCTTCATCATCCCGGCAGTCTCCATGACGAGGAGGGAGTAGTTCACCCTCGGGGCTGAGGTTATGTACTAGTAGCTATGTGTTTGATCTCTCTCCCTCGTGTTCTTGATTTGGCACGATCTTGATGTACCGCGAGCTTTGTTAATATAGTTGGATCATATGGTGTTTCTCCCTCTCTATCTTGTTGTGATGAATTGTGTTTTTACCTTTGAGGTTTCACTATTATCGGATTGAATACTTTTATGGATTTGAGAACACTTGATGTATGTCTTGCATAAGAATACCCATGGTGACAATGGAGTATTATATTGATTCACTTGATGTATGTTTTGGCACTCAACTCGCGGATTCCCGAGGTGACATTGGGGTAATCTATGCATAGGGGTTGATCCACGTTTTCGTCCTACTTTCTCTGGTAGAAATCTTGGGGCACTCTTTGAAGTTCTTTGTGTTGGATTAAATATTATGAATCTGAAGTTGTTTGATGCATATCGTATAATCAACTCACGGATACTTGTGGTGACATTGGAGCATCTAGGTGACATTAGAGTTGGTTGATGTGTATCATATGGTGTTATTTTAGTACGAACTCTAGGGCTGTTTGTGACACTTATAGGGATGGCTCAATAGATTGATCGAAAAGGATAACTTTGAGGTGGTTTCATACCCTACAACAATTTCTATCTTATGTTCTCCGCTAATAGGAACTTTGGAGTGATTCTTTATCGCACGTTGAGGGATTGTTATATTCAATTATGTTAGCATTGTTGAGAGATTACACTAGTGAAAGTATGAACCCTAGGCCTTGTTTTCAAGCATTGCAATATTTTTATGCTCACTTTTGTTACTTGCTACCTTGTTGTTTTTATATTTTTAGATGACAAAAACCTATGTCTACTATCCATACTACACTTGTATCACCATCTCTTCGCCGAACTAGTGCACCTATACAATTTGTCATTGTATTGGGTGTGTTGGGGGCACAAGAGATTTTTTGTATTTGATTGCTGGGTTGTTTGAGAGAGACCATCTTCATCCTATGCCTCCCACGGATTGATAAACCTTAGGTCATCCACTTGAGGGAAATTTGCTACTGTCCTACAAAACTCTGCGCTTGGAGGCCCAACACGAGTCTACAAGAATAAAGTTGTGTAGTAGACATCAGGCGGCAGAGGCCGTGCCAGCGGGTGCGGATAGAGAAGCTTTCCTCTTTGGTGATAAAGGGGCAACCCCAGCTGCCCACCTCCAAAGCAAGTCCCAAGGACTGCCCGTTTGGTGATAGAAGACCGAGACAGCAAGGCGCGCAGGGCGGAGGTCATCGCCGAGCTCACCGGCACATCATGGATCATGCTTTTGCAGGCGAAGACCACCTTTAGTTAGGATAGACTGAGCACCTGTCCCCTTTCAAAACCCGCCAAGTGTGGCAACCCTTCCCGCCTAGTTTTTGGGGGAAGAGGACCAAGGCGACTATAAAAGGGGGCAGAGCTACCATTGTAGGGGATCGATTCCCCTGCCTTCTGCCTTGTATGTGAGAACACCTTCTTTCTCACAGCAATCCCAACACAAGCAGGAGTAGGGTTTTACACCGCAAGGTGGCCCGAACCTGGGTAACCGTCTTGTTCCCTGTCGTGCTCCCGCGTAGCGCTCTCGCTGTAGCCTCGCCGTGGTCGCCTTTGGTTGGAAAGAGCTAGAGTGCCCCCAGTGTTCGAACCCCTAGTTCACCGGAGTCCAGGCTCCGCACATACCGACCCCCGGGCGGCAAGCGCTGGTGGTTGATCCTACTGTAGGAGGAGTTCGACTACGTAAAGTCCTCATGGATGGCGGCAGCGGGCTCAACATCATTTACGCTGATACTCTGGAGGCGATGGGCATTCCGATGTCCCGACTAAGTAAGAGCAATATGCAGTTCCACGGGGTTATACCCGAGAAAAAGCTGAAGTCACTCGGGCAAATTGCCCTCAACGTCGTATTCGGCGGAGAAAAGAACTTCAGAAAAGAGAGGTTAACCTTTGAGGTGGTGGACTTCAAGAGTGCCTATCATGCCATCCTGGGTAGGCCCGCCTACGCACGATTCATGGCCGAACCATGTTACGTGTATCTCAAGCTTAAGATGCCAGGCCCGAAGGGCGTGATCACCTTCACAGGGAATCGGAAGATAGCTGAAGAGTGCTTGCAGAAAGGCTCTCAGATCGCTGACGAGCAGATGGCGATGGCGGAGCTAGACGAGTACAAGAAGATGGTTGATTCGAGTGATCTGCTCAAGAGCAAGAAGCCGACTATGGAATCCGCTTTCCAGTCGGCTGGCGATTCGAAGCAGGTTCACATTCACCCGGAGGACCCGAATGTTGCCCCGACCAACATATCAACTACGCTCGACAGCAAATAGGAAAGCGAGCTCATCCAGTTCTTCCGTGAGAACTGTGACATCTTTGCATGGAAACCCTCCGACATGCCAAGTGTTCCCAGAGGACTGGCTGAGCATCGTCTCAGAGTTGACCCGAAAGCAAAGCCTGTCAAAGAGCATCTCCGACGATCCACTATGGAGAAACGCAAGGCAATTGGCGAGGAGATCGCGTGGCTCTTGGCCGCAGAGTTCATCCGTGAAATATATCACTCCGAGTGGCTCGCCAACGCCGTGTTAGTCCCCAAGAAAGATAAATCTCTCTGAATGTGTATTGATTTCAAACACATCAATTGGGCCTGCCCGAAGGACCACTTATCGTAGACTCTACTGCGGGGTGCGAGCACCTATCGTTTCTGGATGCGTACTCCGGATACCACCAGATCCGAATGTATGGTCCAGATGAAATAAAGACCGCATTCATCATCCCATTCGGGTGTTTCTGTTACACCACAATGCCATTTGGATTGAAGAATGCCGGCGCAACTTTCATGCGCATGATCCAGAAATGCTTACAGAACCAGATCAGTCGGAATGTGGAGGCTTATATGGATGACATCGTGGTCAAGTCACGGAAGAGTTCCGACCTCCTGACTGACCTTGCCAAAACCTTCACGAACTTACGCCAATACGACATCAAACTCAATCCGGCTAGGTGTACTTTCGGGGTGCCCGCTGGCAAGTTACTCGTCTTCCTTGTTTCCGAACGAGGGATCAATGCTAACCCCGAGAAGATCGGCACAATAATCCGAATGAAGCAGCCGCAACATCTGCATGATTTTTAGAAGCTCACGGGCTGTCTGGCAGCCCTGAGTAGATTCATTTCATGACTTGGGGAGAAGGCCCTGCCGCTCTACCGACTCATGAAAAATCGGAGAAGTTTGAGTGGACGACAGAAGCGCAGGCCGCGTTCCAAGAACTCAAAGCCCTCCTTTCCACCCAACCGGTGCTTGCCGCTTTGGGCAGCCAAGAGCCCCTGCTCTTGTACATCGTGGTTACAGGCCAAGTTGTTAGCACTGTGCTCACCATGGAACGTGAAGAACAAGGCAAAGCCTACAAGGTCCAGAGGCCAGTTTACTACATCTCTGAAGTTCTAACCCCTTCCAAGCAAAGATATCCACACTACCATAAGCTGGTGTACGGGATTTACCTGACTGCCAAGAAGGTGGCTCATTACTTTCAAGAGCACTCGGTCATGGTGTTAAGTGATGCCCCCCTGTCGGAGATCCTGAACAACAGAGACGCCACGGGCCAAGTGGCCAAGTGGGCCATTGAACTCATCCCTTTGGATATCAAGTTTGAAGCTAAGAAAGCTATCAAGTCGCAAGCTCTGGTAGACTTCCTAGCCGAGTGGATTGAACAGGAACAGCCAGCCCTGAGTGTCCCCAAACACTGGACTATGCTCTTTGACTCCTCGAACAATGAGGCAGAATACCAAGCCCTCCTGCACGGTTTGCGTGTGGCGATCTCCCTGGGAATCCGCCGACTGATGGTCTACGGCGACTCGGACCTGGTGGTGAACCAGGTGATGAAGGAGTGGGATATTCGGAGCCCAGCTATGATAGGCTACTACAATGCCGTCCAAAAGCTGGAGAAGAACTTCGAAGGACTGGAGCTCCACCACATCCCACGAATCAAAAACCAGGCGGCTGATGACTTGGCCAAGATTGGCTCCACTCGGAAAGCTGTCCCGAAGAATGTGTTCCTAGAGCACTTGCACTCGCCCACAATCAAGGAAGACCCTTTTGTGGAGGAGTCCCCACAACCAGTCGGGCCATCAAATCCAACTGAAGTTGACATTCCAGCGGTGTTGGATCTGGTCCAAGAGGTGCTCGTCATCACTCCCGAGTGGACCGAACCGTACCTCGCATACCTGCTCAGGCAGGAGCTCCCTGAAGACGAAGAAGAGGCTCGTCAGATCGTCCGCCGATCAAAAGCCTTTACCGTCATGGGGGATCAACTTTACAAGAAGAGCGCCACGGGCGTCACTCAGCGTTGCATCACGCCGGAGGAAGGGCAGTAGATCCTGCAGGAGATTCATTCAGGAACTTGTGGTCACCATGCTTCCTCTCGGACCTTGATCGCCAAAGCGTTCCAGGCAGGTTTCTACTGGCCCAGAGCCAACGAAGCCACTCGTGATATCGTTGACCATTGCGTTGGGTGCCAGTTTTATGCAAATCAATCACACAAGCCAGCGTCCGCGTTGAAGACAATCCCACCCGCGTGGCCGTTCACAGTCTGGGGACTCGACATGGTCGGTCCACTCCGGACCGGGGCTAGTGGGTTTACACATCTACTGGTCGCAGTGGATAAGTTCACCAAGTGGATCGAGGCGAAGCCCATAAAGAAGTTAGACTCCTCGACTGCGATCAAGTCTTGTATTCATCAAGCATCGTTCTTGCCATCTCAATAAGTGTACGGTTCTTCCTCTCAACAACTCCATTTTGTTGAGGTGTGTACGTAGCTGAGAACTCATGTGAAATACCCTCCTCATCAAGAAAGGTGTCCACATTGGCGTTCTTGAACTCCGTTCCGTTGTCACTCCGAACCTTCTTGATCTTCACTTCAAATTGATTTTGAGCCTTTCTTGCAAAGTTCTTGAAGATCTTTTGTACCTGCGATTTGTCATCAAGAAAGAACACCCACGTAAATCTGGAAAAATCATCAACAATGACCAAACCGAAAGAGTTACCACCAAGACTCTTATAGGAGTTGGGACCAAACAGATCCATATGAAGTAGCTCGAGTGGTCTCTTCGTGGTCATAATGTTCTTCACGCGATGGCTTCCTCCAACTTGTTTTCCTGCTTGACAAGCACTACAAAGTCGATCTTTGTCAAATATAACATCTTTCACTCCAAGAATGTGATCCCCTTTAACAAGTTTATCTAGGTTACGCATACCAACATGTCCAAGTCTTCTATGCCATAACCAACCTTTAGAAGATTTAGCAATTAAACAAGTGTGAGGTTGAGCCCTCTTAGTGAAATCAACAATGTATAGATCACCTCTACGAATGCCGGTAAAGACCATAATATGATTATCTTGACGAAACACTTGGGAATCTACTTTGGTAAATAGAACATTGAAACCTAAATCGGCTAGTCTAGATACGGAAAGAAGATTGTAACCAAGAGATTCAACAAGCATAACATTTTGTATGGAGCTATCATTGGATATGGCCACCTTACCAAGGCCAAGTACCTTACCCTTGGAGTTGTCTCCAAAAGTCACATACTTGCGTGGACCATCATTTTTAGTAAGCTCACGAAACATGTCTCTATCTCCGGTCATGTGATCGGTACATCCGCTATCAAGAATCCACTCTTTTCCTCCGGCCATATAATCTCGAAGATTTGCCATAAAACAGAGATTCCTCATGGTCTTCTCGAATTCAGCATCAAAATCTTCGTTCTCATCATGATAGCCGTGCTCAACATCATCATCATTCATGTGATCATTACCTTGGGCAATAGATTCATTAGGTTCATGATCATGACACTGTTCAAGTTTATGAAATCTAATAGTTTCCATGATAATATTGCTAATAGTTCTAACATCTCCTTTGGCACGCATGAGATCACGAAGCTCAAACAGGCAATCATCAAACTTAGGATCACTAGGACTCATCTTGTGAAAAACAACAGCCTTATGAAGAATCTTATCAATACTCTTTAGAGAATAATCGGGATATCGCTTTTCTAAATCATGCCATAGAGTGTAAGCACATACAAAGTTTCGCATACAACCAAGCACAGTTTTAGGTAATCCTCTAATGATAAGATTGACGGTTCTAAGATTACGAAGCATGTCAATTTCCTCTTCATGAGTAGGATGCAAGGGATATATAGGGGGCACATAAGGATTATGGATATACTTGCTCAAGTTAAATTCATCGAAGATATCAAGCATTTTATCTTTCCAAAAGTTGTAATACTCCCCATCGAGAATAGGCACTCTACGTCTAAGACTCCCAAACGTAGACATATCCATCTCCCTCCAATGGTGATGAAACCAAAGCAATGGAGACCAATGCTCTGATACCAATTGTGGGATCGAGGAGATAGGTCTAGGGGGGTGAATAGACACTTAACTAGCGAAATTAGCAGATTTTAATTTCTCTTGAAACTTAGGCAGATTTTGGCATAAATTAAGAAAACTCCAATACTTTCAACACATGCATATCTAGAGATTAAGCAGCGGAAATAGTAAAGCATGCACTAGTACGGAAAGTAAAGGGGTAGAGTATGGAAGATCAAACGCAATGAAGACACGGTGGTTTTTGGCGTGGTTTCGATAGGTGGTGCTATCGTACGTCCACGTTGATGGAGGCTTCAACCCACGAAGGGTAACGGCTGCGCGAGTCCACGGAGGGCTCCACCCACGAAGGGTCCACGAAGAAGCAACCTTGCCTATTCCACCATGGCTTACGTCCATGAAGGACTAGCCTCACTCGGGGTAGATCTTCACGAAGTAGGCGATCTCCTTGCCCTTACAAACTCTTGGTTCAACTCCACATCTGGTTGGAGGCTCCCAAGTGACACCTAACCAATCTAGGAGACACCACTCTCCAAAAGGTAATAGACGGTGTGTTGTTGATGAACTCCTTGCTCTTGTGCTTCAAATGATAGTCTTCCCAGCACTCAAACTCTCCTCACAGATTTGGCTATGATGGAAGAAGGATTTGAGTGGAAAGCAACTTGGGAAGGGCTAGAGATCAAGGTTCAAATGGTAGGAATGGAATATCTTGATCTCAACACATGAGTAGGTGGTTCTCTCTCAGAAAATATATGGTGGAAGTGTAGGCACGTTCTGATGGCTCACCTTACGAAGAAGGATGTGGTGGAGGGGTATATATAGCCTCCACACAAAATCCAACCGTTACACACTTTTGACCCAACTCGGTGGCACCGAAACTGTCATCTCGGTAGCACCGAACTGTGTAAAAGATATGAACGTTAGGAATCTCGGTGGGACCGATATGGACAACTCGGATGGACCGAAGTGCAATGGCTTAGGGCAATCCTCATCTCGGTGGCACCGATTGCATCAACTCGGTTGGACCGAAGTGAAGCAATAAGGCAACAGAGACTTGGCAAGCCATCTCGGTGAGACCGATTTGGAAACTCGGTGAGGCCGAAGTAAATGCAGCCGATTACAGAGAGTTGGCAAGACCATCTCGGTGGGACCGAGATCCATTTCGGTGGATCCGATTTGTTAGGGTTTGGCAGTGGCTAAGTCTTGGAAGAACTCGGTGGGACCGGGTAGGAAATATCGGTGGGGCCGAGTTGGACTTTGGGTTTAGGACAAATTTGGGATTGAGAGAGTGGTTGAGGGTTTAGGAATACTGTCACTAAGCACTTGAGCAAAAAGACCATTAAGCAACACCTCATCCCCTTTTATTAGTATTGGCTTTCGTATGGACTCAATGTGATCTTGGATCACTAAACCAAAAATGTAGAGTCTTGATCTTTGCCAATCCTTGTCCTTAGCATTTTGAGGGGGTTCCTCATCCTCTTGTCCCTGCCACGCCCTTGTTGAACTTATCTGAAATACACTGGATAAAAGCATTAGTCCAACAACATGTATGTTGGCATAAATTACCAAAACCACCAAGGGAGCAAATGTGCTTTCATGCTCCGCAAATTCTTTACTTAGAATAAATTTCTCCCTATTGTAATAATGTTCCGAATGAAATTAGATGAATAAAATTCTTACTTTTCCTGTATTTCGTCTAATTTGGACCAACACCATGTTTTCACTCCGGTGACTAACAGCATTCGAAATCTAACAACATGCCCCCAGTGGGTGCATGGGCTTAGCCGCGAACCAGATTTTGCCTAAGTTAAAAACTATCCGAGTGCGGACACGCTCCACACTCGGGGGCTTAGCTGCGAATCAGATTTCACCTAAGTTAAAAACTATCCGAGTGCAGACACGCTCCACACTTGGGGGCTTAGCTGTGAACCAGCCTTCGCCTAAGTTAAAAACTATCCGAGTGCGGACACGCTCCACACTCGGGGCTTAGCTGCGAACCAGCCTTCGCCTAAGTTAAAAACTATCTGAGTACGGACACGCTCCACACTCGGGGGCTTAGCTGCCAACCAGCCTTCGCCTAAGTTAAAAACTATCCGAGTGCGGACACGCTCCACACTCGGGGGCTTAGCTGCGAACCAGCCTTCGCCTAAGTTAAAAACAATCCGAGTGCGGACACGCTCCACACTTGGGGGCTTAGCTGCGAACCAGCCTTCGCCTAAGTTAAAAACTATCCTAGTGTGGTCACGCTCCACACCCGGGGGCTTAGCTGCGAACCAACCATCGCCTAAGTTAAAAAACCATCCGAGTGCAGACACGTTCCACACTCGGGGGCTTAGCTGCGAACCAGCTTTTGCCTAAGTTAGAAACAAAATATTAACATTGGCAAATGGTATAAGAATTCAAGCATTCGGGTAAACTCCAATCCGTTCGAGTTCTCCTAGCAAAAGCAAAGTATGCGAGCCCATGGCTCGTTAAAGTTTAACGGTTACAGCAACCACCTGGCATTCCGAGGCAAATCAGGACTTAAGTGTTTTTTACTCCGCTGCGGGAGGGTTGGCCGGCTCGACGAAGGTGTCCAGGTCAATGCCATCTGCGATCCGAGTCGCGGCCTCGATGAACGTCTCCATGAAGTCCTCAAACTTGAGCTTCTTCTTGTTGGCGACCTTCAGCAACTTCAGCTTCTCCTCGTCTACATCCTTGCAGTGGACGCGGACGAGTGCAAGAGCCACGTCAGCACCGTAGTGAGCAGCGGACTTCTTCCAGGCTTGCACACGTCTTGGGATGTCCTTCAGCCGAGTCATCATGGACTCCACGTCATTCTGAAGCTCTTCGCCGGGGAGTAGCTCTTGATCGATCTTGGACAGGGCGGACCTCAGTCGGATGATATACCCCACGGCACTCTCAAGACGCTCCTCCAGTCAAAGAATGGCCATGGCAGCATGGTCCTTGAGAATCTGCCTAGAGGGATCCAAGTCTTTCTTGACTCTGTCAGTTTCCAGCTCAAAGTCACAGCAGAACTCTGTTGTGAAAAATGACTCGGGATCAGAGATATAAGACTCCTGAGCAAAGTGGACAAAATTCAATCGGCAAGACGACTTACCTTCGAGCTTTTTGCCCATATCCTCGCCGAATTCCTGGATGTACTCCTCGAGTTCACCCTTCTTCTCAAGGAGCTTGGTGAACTGGTCGTTCAGCTTCTTCTTCTCCTCTTCGAAGACGTTTGCCTGGGTGTTGTGCTTTACCTCCCACTCGGTGTTGGACTTCTTAAGCTCGGAAACTTCATTCTTGTCTGTCTCGGCGGCGGCCTTTAGGGTCTCGATCTCCTTCTCAAGCTTGCTGACCGAAGCCAGCTTCTCTTCAGCAGCCTTGGTCTTGCTCCTGGCCTCCTTCTGCGCCAGCGCCAGCTCCTTGTCCTTGTCCTCCAAGGCCTGCTTCATGGTGTCTAAAGAAAGAGAAGTCCTCAGCCTCATTACAAGTTGAGCATTCTCACCACGGACATCTGAAGAAGCAATTGACTCAGATCAAAAGAAAAACACGACTCGGCTAATGGTCAAACAATGGGGCTTACCTCCAAGAGCGTTCTTCTCCTTCTCAAGGTGATTGCTCCTGTGCTTTTCCGCGTCCAAGTTCACTCTGAGCTGCACCACCTCCTTCTCCAAGTCGGCATAGCGGGTTCCCAGCTCGCAAGCCCTCTGTTGCAAAACAAAGAAGTTGTCAGTCGGATGAAGGAACAAGCTTGACCAGTATCAGACCCTGAAGTACCCTCTTACAACCGAGTCAGCAATGAAGAAGATCGAAGACAACAACACACTGATACGTCCAATTTGCATCATGATTTCCTATGAATAATTATTATGTTTTTAATCATTATTTCAATTTATGGTACAATTCATATGCCTTTTCTCTCTTATTTTGCAAGATTTACATGAAGAGGGAGAATGCCGGCAGCGGGAATTCTGGACCTGAAATAGCCACATCAGAGATACTTATTCTACAGAGCCCCAATTGACCTGAAACTTTACGGAGATTTTTTATTGAATATATAAAAAAATACTGGAGAAAGAAATACCAAAGGGGACCCACCAGTTCCCCGGGCACGCCCTGATGCCTTGTGGGGCCCCTGGCTGGCGTCAGGCCCCCTCCTTCTGCTATATAAGGTCATTTGCTCTAGAAAAAATAAGGAGAAGACTTTCGGGACGAAGCGCCGCCGTCTCAAGGCTGAACCTGGGCAGGAGCTATTTTGCTCTCCGGCGGAGCGATTTCGTCGGGGATACTTCCCTCCGGGAGGGGGAAATCGAAGCCATCGACATCACCAACGATCCTCTCATCGTGGGAGGACCAATCTTCATCAACATCTTCACCAGCACCATCTCATCTCAAACCCTAGTTCATCTCTTGTATTCAATCTTTGTCTCAAAACCTCAGATTGGTACCTGTGGGTTGCTAGTATTGTTGATTACATCTTGTAGTTGATGCTAGTTGGTTTATTTGGTGGAAGATTATATGTTCAGATCCTTAATGCTATTCAATACCCCTCTGATCTTGAACATGAATATGATTTGTGAGTAGTTACTTTTGTTCTTGAGGACATGGGAGAAGTCTTGTCATAAGTAATCATGTGAATTTGGTATTCGTTCGATATTTTGATGATATGTATGTTGTTGCTTCCTTTAGTGGTGTCGTGTGAACGTCGACAACATGACACTTCACCATCTTTGGGCCTAAGGGAAGGCATTGTGGAGTAGTAATTAGATGATGGGTTGCTAGAGTGATAGAAGCTTAAACCCTAGTTTATGCGCTATTCCATAAGGGGCTGATTTGGATCCATATGTTTCATGCTATGGTTAGAGTTATCTTAATTCTTCTTTCATAGTTGCGGATGCTTGCGAGAGGGGGTAATCATAAGTGGGAGGCTTGTTCAAGTAAGAACAGCACCCAATCACCGGTCCACCCACATATCAAATTATCAAAGTAGCGAACGCGAATCAAACAAACATGATGAAAGTGACTAGATGAAATTCCCATGTGTCCTTGAGAACGCTTTGCTTATTATACCAGTTTGTTCCGACTTGTCCTTTGCTACAAAAAGGATTGGGCCACCTTGCTACACTTTTTTTACCGTTACTACTTGTTACTTGTTACGAATTATCTTGCTATCAAAACTATCTGTTACCGCTACTTTCATTACTTGCAGAGAATACCTTGCTGAAAACTGCTTGTCATTTCCTTCTGCTCTTCCTTGGGTTCGACACTCTTACTTATCGAAAGGACTACGATTGATCCCCTATACTCACTACACCACGCACCAGATTTCCCTACCAATGACTGTTGGGATAATACCATCGGACTGTTGGTTGGGAAAAGTTGTATCAGACTGTTGGTCGGTAATGCATATGTGTGGCAACTGAGCATCGGTCGAGAATGCTCATATATTTAATGTCAGGTCATCGGTCGGGAATACGAGGACTTCCATCTGACTATGGGTCGGGGATTAATGCCGACCGACTGTGGCGGCTAATTGGGCCAACCAGTCGTGCACGTGGGAACAGAAATAGTTAGCGCCAAAACTAGCCCGGCCCACGAAAAACTCTCTCTCTTTTTCCCCTTTCGCTCCTAAATCCCCCGAATCCCTCAACCCCCCACCCAATTTCTACATCCGCCGCCGCCATGCTCGAGCTCTCTCTCCGCCGCCGAAGCTGCTCTCTGCGGCCGGCTGCGTGCTCTCTAGCCAGCGAGGACGCAACCCCCTCTCCATTTCCCTCATTTACTCCAGCCTGTGCACCACCGACACCACTCCACACCGCCGCCGCCACGCTCGAGCTCTCTCTCCGCCGCGCTCGCCCGCCCTCCACCGGCAGAGGCTCTCTCCGCCGCCATGGGCTCGAGCAGCCTCCACCGTCAGGTGCTCTCCGCGCCGCTACGCGCTCGAGCACCCTCCGCCGCCAGGTGCTCTCTCCTCCTATCCCGCTTATCCCCCTTCCTCGTCGCTCACCACACCACCCTATATGCACAGGTGGTCCTGCCGTTGCCGTCCACACCCTGCCGATGGCTGCCCTTTTCTTCCGCGCCCAAGCTCAGCCATTGCCCCTAGGTGCCGCCGGCCAAGAAGGTATGCTCCGAGATGCCTCTTGCCAGATCTGATTAGGACAGTGGGCTGGTTATAGTCCCTCTAAAGGCATGGCTTTGGCCACCTCTGTTGTTAGGTATTTCCCTATGAGACAACGACTTTATCTCCAGAAATTGACCTGCTTGATGGACTGGTCGAAGAAATTTGCCAGTATAAGTCCGTAACTTTTCCTTTCACATGTGCAGGCTTAAATTATGTGTGGATTTGTAAGCTATTTCTACGTGTACTATGTGATTTGAGAAGAAAACTATGGCCCCATGCCTTGCTACCTTGATGCTTGACTGTACGCCATGCCCCATCGACATGCGATGCATATCTGCTGGGATTTTGAATTGAATAGGTGTGAAATATCTGGTAGCTATGTGGATCCATTGGCTCTAAAAACTGTTGTCCCAATGTCTACAATTTGGGGTCATGTAGGGTATGATGTAAATCTCAGATTTTCTTGGTTAATTAGTCGCAATTCATTGGTTGTTAATGGCTTCATGTATGCAGGTCAAGCGTCACTCCTTCATCAAGTTAAATGTCAACCTGAAAATCGTCTAGGCTACAGGATACTTCCCCAAGAGCCCCAATTGCAAGTACAGATAATAAAACACTATTCTGTAACTATCTAAGCAAGGCACGATTAGAAAATTATTTTATGCAAAAGTGAGGCTGCACATGCTTGCAATTACTTATTTCAAGCTCGAGCTTTTAGTTTATAATGATGTGACCACAAGTTTGTGTTTCTTTTCATGTGTATTAATCTGATGGAACTATATGACCCTAATGATGGGTGCAGTACTTTAACCTAAAGAGCATCTTATTTATGCCCTGCTTCCCGGATATTTTAAATATCTGAATGTTATGAACAAATGAAATCAAACTATTTCTTGTAACATTGGTGGTTTCATGTCTCCGTTGTTCCCACCGGGGTGACCTCATAGTTTTCTGAGCAAGAAACATGATCCGGACAAGAAAAAATCAATTTCATCCGTTGGGACTGAAGTTGGCAAAAGTAACTAGAAGTGATCATTTTTTCTGGGCACTAGCTCTCTCCTAGTAGAACACGATCTATATTGTTGGTTTTTGATGTTTGTTGGCAGTCAGACAAATGTCACTACATAATTAGGTCAAATTATAGAAACCTGAAATTATTGTGCACATAGACCTAATATTAACCTGACGTTGCGGTAACAGCAAGCAAGCAAACTGTTGGATTTATGTCTTGTTGTAGAAGAATCTATTATTGCTCTGTTTTGTACACTCGTCAAAATTTAGCCACTAGTATGTTCAATCCATATATTGAGCTAGGTGTTCACCCTTCGCCGACATATTCATAGATTTTTGATGTACTTTGTTTATTGCAAACATTTATATAAACATATAGTATATTTTATATTTATATTAAGGACCCCTAGGTTCTAGTTACTCTACACCTTCTGCTCAATATTTTACAGAGTAATAAAAGATGGATGATAAATTTTGTTGATCTAGATTGTCATAAGTAATTTGCTTAGTGGATTTTCATAAGTAATTCACATGCTGTAACTTGGAGGACAGAACTTAGCCATGCACTATGCATGTTAACTATGATGGTACTTTGGGAAAATGGCACGTTTAGACTGACTTTATATGTAATTGGTGTTAGAAATGTATTTTGTAAGCAGATAAGATCAATATGCTCAACATGCTACAAATTCTATAACTTGTGGTAGTACTTTGATATTCCAAAAACAAAATCATATCATTTTGTAGCTTTGCCCCCCCCCTGTGAAATTTCTTTGAAGCTCCACCACTGCTTGTCACCACAGGCTACACTCTCGAGTGTTGTTCTGGTTTTGAAAAAGAGGGAACCTAGAGAGGCTAGACTTTGTGCAATGTAACTGCTAATATGTTCTCTGAGAAGTTTCAGCGGAGGCTTGCTGAGCAGTTCCAGAAGTAGATGTCTGGTGCTGAGGCTGGTGCCAACATTGGTGCTGCTCAGGATGATGACGATGACGGTGTAGAGCTCGTCCCTGGAGAGACATTCAAGAAGCTGCGGAGGAGAAGATAGAACCTGAAGTGAAGGAACCAGAGATGCAGAATAAGAAAGATTGTCGTAATTCATTGTTGTGAAGGGTTGCTTGTTAGTTCAGGGTTGGCTGGCATCTACCGTGCCATAGACATCCTCTTGTGAGAACTTTGGCCTACCTTTCATTTCTAGCCCTCTGGTTGAAGCAGTAAAGTTCTTTTATGTTGACTTGCATCATTATTGGTTTGAGTTTTCTAAAAAGTATTTTCATGAATCAGTTTCACAATTCTATTAAACCATGTAAGCTATGAACTATATACATTATCTGAGACAATCTTTAGATGAAGAGAATAACCAAAATATTTTGTATACCATCACCATGTAAGAAGAGAAGATAGACCAGCATTGATTGTTACTAGTCAATGTACAGAGCTATATAGCGATGTACTTCTTCTGGTTGTTGCTTATTAAAATTTAGTTGTTTGACACTCATCTCCCCCCAACTAACTTTCAGTGACCAGATGCTAGTCATCCATGGCAGCAACGGCATCGGTAAGATCTCACTCTCTCACTTGGCCTCTCCCTCCCCTCCCCCCTCTCTCTCTCTCTCTCTATGTGCCTGCAGTGTTCAGATTTGAACTAGGCCGTACGTTTAATAATATCTTAAAAAAATTATGTGCTGCTTTTCTTCATGGAAATAGAGAATCCCTTGAAGCAGTAAAGTTCTTTATGTGCAACAGTTAATTAAGCTTCATTATTGTTTTGTAGTTTTCTAAAAAGTACTTTCATGAACTGGTTACACATGTTTTTTCTTTTGATAGCGGGCTTGACATAAAGTTTTGTTTTCTGTTGTTTTTCAGTGAATGATTTGGAAAAATGTAGTAGCATGGTGGACAAAGGTCACAAATAGATCTTGGCTTCAAAGTTACATTCAAACATGTCACTTTGCATTCGAGAGGTGAGTCTTGTATAAGAATTTCTTTCTGCTGCATTTTCTAACAGTGTCTAGGCAAACTGATTTTGCCAGGCTAATTTTTTTGTGGTGTCTTATGATAGTCTGTGAAAGTAATTTTCCGTACTCTGATTATGGAACCATTTTTTTGCTTGTTTTAGAGTATGTTCACATTACTAATCATAGCATGTTTTTTACCAGGATTTGGAGCCTAGGTTTGTTGGTGAAGTAACGATTGAAGGAGATATTAAATTGTTGTTTGTGATAGCAAGTGGCTTGCCTACAATAGAGGACTTTGAGCATGTCACTGATTTGGAAATATTGAAGGCTCCACCTATCCCCATGGGTAAATTCGTTGCTTAGCAAATGCTTTCGCTGCTACCTGTTATTAATCATCTGATTTCTTACTCCTTCCATTTATGCAGGAATGGCCTGAAGAGAGTTATCCCCCATGTCCTGAAGAGAATTATCCTTTCATTTAGCAAATGCTTACGCTGCTACCTGTTCTTAATCATCATATTTCTTACTCCTTTCATGTATCTCAGGATATAGCAAAAGAAGTTACAGGAAACACAAAAGAGGGGAGCTAAAGGTACCCCTTTTCCCATCAGTGATAATGAATTCTATTTAGTTGCTTTGGTATGAAATGATATTGAAGGCAGCTTAGAGAAAATATCATGTTCTCCAGTTATCGTGCGGAAATATTAACCGGGGATTTTGACTTGCAGATTTTCAAACTGGAGGATGTTCTCCAATGAGATGTAGAAGGAAGGCTTTGATGTCAAGTACTAGAACAACACAAGGATCTTGGTGGAAGGCTGTGAGGATGTGTATGTAGTTGCCCACTACAAGGAGCCAAGGCAGATGATGTGCCTCTAAGACAAATTCTAGAAAATAAAGCGAGGAATTTTTGCTCTTAGGCAATGAACCATAATGTTTCCTCTACTTAATTAGTTCCATTAGTTTATAGGAAACTTGGATGGTCATTAGTTCATAACAGATGATGTATTTATATGTGAAAATTAATGAATGTGTGTTGTTATTGTTTGCATCTGGTTCAATATTTTTGGATGACATGCACGTTACTGTTATGAATTCTGTAACTATATGTATATTCTGTTGGTAATTTGAAGTCCACCAATGGGAGGGCTAATGGATGTTGGTCGGCAAAAAAAAACCTGTCTAACAATCAGTCAGGAAAGGCTAATTCCAGGCCCAACATAATGTTGGTCGGGAAAGAATACACTGTCAGATAGTTGGTTGGGAAAGGCCCATGGCATCCCAACGGATTGTTGGTTGGGAAAGAATTCCTTGTCCGATAGTCGGTCGGGAATGGCCCATGGTAGCCCCAACAGATTGTTGGTCGGGAAAGGCCCAGGGCAGGCCCAATAGAATGTTGGTCGGGAAAGATACCCCATCGCCAACAAAAAGTCGGTCGGGAAAGATATGTCGGTCGGGAAGGGGTTTTCCCGTCTGGACTTTCCCCAACAGACAAGGTCGGTTGGCAATAGTCTTTCCTGACCGACTGTCTGTCGGCGGAACCTGTATTCCCAACCAACCTGGTTGTTGGGGATGCAGTGTCGTGGTGTAGTGACTTGTGGGTCATCAAGACTCTTTTCTGGCGCCGTTACCGGGGAGTGAAGTGCCTTTGGTGAGTGGAATTTGGTAAGGAAACATTTATATTACGTGCTGAAATTTATTGTCACTTGTCACTATGGAAAGTAATCCTTTGAGGGGCTTGTTCGGGGTATCTTCACCTCGACCGAAAGAAATAAGAGTTGCTCCTCAACCTATTGAACCTACTGAAAATATTTATTATGAAATTCCTTCTGGTATGATAGAGAAACTACTAGCTAATCCTTATGCAGGAGATGGAACGGTACATCCCGATATGCACTTGATCTATGTGGATGAAATTTGTGGATTGTTTAAGCTTGCAGGTATATCAGGAGATGTAGTTAAGAAGAAAGTATTCCCTTTATCTTTGGAGGGAAAGGCATTGACATGGTATAGGCTATGTGATGATACTAAAACATGGGACCGAAACCGGTTGAAGCTGGAATTCCACCAGAAATTTTATCCTATGCATTTGGTTCATCATGATCGGAATTATATATATAATTTGTGGCCTCGTGAAGGAGAAAGTATTGCTCAAGCTTGGGGGAGGCTTAAGTATATGTTGCACACATGCCCCAATCATGAGCTCTCAAGAGAAATAATTCTTCAAAACTTTTATGCTGGACCTGAAATAGCCACATCAGATATACTTATTCTATAGAGCTCCAATTGACCTAAAACTTTACGGAGATTTTTTATTGAATATATAAAAAATACTGGAGAAAAGAAACACCAGAGGGGACCCACTAGGTTCCCACAAGGCAACAAGGCGTGGCCCCCCTGGGCGCGCCCTGATGCCTTGTGGGGCCCCTGGCTGGCGTCTAGCCCCCTCCTTCTGCTATATAAGGTCATTTGCCCTAGAAAAAATAAGGAGAAGACTTTCAGGATGAAGCGCCGCCGTCTCGAGGCGGAACCTGGGCAGGAGCTATTTTGCTCTCCGGCGGAGCGATTTCGTCGGGGATACTTCCCTCCGGGAGGGGGAAATCGAAGCCA
This sequence comes from Elymus sibiricus, assembly GCA_039707655.1. NCBI lineage: Eukaryota > Viridiplantae > Streptophyta > Magnoliopsida > Poales > Poaceae > Elymus > Elymus sibiricus. The sequence goes on from CM077668.1 coordinate 156,559,638, forward strand.
TCGACATCACCAACGATCCTCTCATCGTGGGAGGACCAATCTTCATCAACATCTTCACCAGCACCATCTCATCTCAAACCCTAGTTCATCTCTTGTATTCAATCTTTGTCTCAAAACCTCAGATTGGTACCTGTGGGTTGCTAGTATTGTTGATTACATCTTGTAGTTGATGCTAGTTGGTTTATTTGGTGGAAGATTATATGTTCAGATCCTTAATGCTATTCAATACCCCTCTGATCTTGAACATGAATATGATTTGTGAGTAGTTACTTTTGTTCTTGAGGACATGGGAGAAGTCTTGTCATAAGTAATCATGTGAATTTGGTATTCGTTCGATATTTTGATGATATGTATGTTGTTGCTTCCTTTAGTGGTGTCGTGTGAACGTCGACTACATGACACTTCACCATCTTTGGGCCTAAGGGAAGGCATTGTGGAGTAGTAATTAGATGATGGGTTGCTAGAGTGACAGAAGCTTAAACCCTAGTTTATGCGCTATTCCGTAAGGGGCTGATTTGGATCCATATGTTTCATGCTATGGTTAGAGTTATCTTAATTCTTCTTTCGTAGTTGCGAATGCTTGAGAGAGGGGGTAATCATAAGTGGGAGGCTTGTTCAAGTAAGAACAGCACCCAAGCACCGGTCCACCCACATATCAAATTATCAAAGTAGCGAACGCAAATCAAACAAACATGATGAAAGTGACTAGATGAAATTCCCATGTGTCCTCGAGAACGCTTCGCTTATTATACGAGTTCGTTCCGGCTTGTCCTTTGCTACAAAAAGGATTGGGCCACCTTGCTGCACTTTTGTTACCGTTACTACTTGTTACTTGTTACGAATTATCTTGCTATCAAAACTATCTGTTACCGCTACTTTCAGTACTTGCAGAGAATACCTTGCTGAAAACCGCTTGTCATTCCCTTCTGCTCCTCGTTGGGTTTGACACTCTTACTTATCGAAAGGACTATGATTGATCCCCTATACTTGTGGGTCATCACACACTGGTCTTCATCATCGACCTCAAGGCAAACAAGCTCGATCAGCTCGAAGCATACTAGTTTGTTAAGCTTCCCACTCGGCCCGCCGAGTGAGGAAGGACACTCCGAGTGTCATATATAAAAAAACTCGAAGACTATCGCCGACTGATCCTAGTCGACGGTAGCCTCGGGGACTACACCCAGTGGGTGCACTCAGCATGCCCCCACTGGAAACTGACTTGTGTTGAGCTAAAAAAAGGGGCTTATGTGCGAGTTCTATCAGACTCCCACCGATTGCCCGCAATCGATAGCAGTCTCGGGGACTACACCCAGTGGGTGCACTCTGCGTGCCCCCACCAGAGAAAACACACTCAGTTAAGACTCCGGTTGACCCGAGTGGAAATTTCGACAGTACAGAGTTCTAAGACTCCCGCCGACTGTTTCCAGTCAACGGGAGCCTCGGGGACTACACCCAGTGGGTGCACTCAGCGTGCCCCCACTTGAGAAAGACGAACACCCAGTGGGTGTGCCCCGCGCAAACCCACTGACAGAAGTTCAGTTTCAAATTCAAAACAAAAACTTCGAACAACACTTACAATGGTACTTACTCGGACGTTGGTCCTCAAAGCCTCGCTGGCGTCGTACGCTTCCCTCAGCTGACTGTTCATCACCTCCACCGGGATCAAGGCTTCCTTACTCGCTCTCACCTGGTCCTCGGGGACCCTGTGCAAGGCGAAAGCAGTGGCAGGAGCCAAGTGTGGCATGGGTGCGGGCTCAGGGGCGGTGCGGTGAGCACCAACGAAGAGCTGGCCTGCGCCGGAGGACTTGGACCGAAGGGCTTCCTGGCAGCCTTAGCAGGAGAAACCCGGGTCTTTTGGCCGGGCGAAGCTTCCCGCATCACGATGTCCGTTCCAGTCGGCGCCCCCTTGTTGGCCTCCGGGTGCGGCAGGTTGGCTTGGTCATCTTCGTCCAGATGGATGACCTCAGTCGGGGCTGCACGAACATTTGGGAGATAGCGTAAGGTCGCAAACCACTCGGACAAGATTCAAGACAGACATCAGTCGACGAGATCATACCTTTGGAAGTAGCGGTGTCAGCAGCGTCGCCCTCCACCGGGCCTCCTTTAGGAGCATTCGGATCCAATGAAGTGGTCGACGTCTCATTACTGCGAAGCAGAAGATCACTCGGCATGTCAAACAAGCGAAAGTCACACGGAAAAGAGGTGGGCTCTTAGATACTCACGTCGAAGCCAATGGCACCGTCACCTTGATCCTTGGCACCGCTGCCTTACGTGCCTTGCTGGAGATCTGCTTCGGCTGCTTGGGCTGTTTCTTCGCCGAGTCGACGGCTTCCACCCGCAGGAGCTTCGCTCCGCGTGAAGAAGCCGAAGCAGTCGGCCTCGGATCACTCGGCACTCTGGTACCCCTCGCCCTGGCGCTCGGGTCGTTCTTCTCCTTGGTGCGGTGTTCTTGGGGAAAGACTTCGGACGGAGAAGACTCCGCCTCCTTCCCCTCCTCGGTGTCACTCTCGTCTTCATCACTTTCCTCTTCCTCCTCCTCCTCGCTTCCCCCTTCTTCCTCATCACTGTCGTCTGAGTGCTGATGCTCCGTGTCACTCGTCATGTCTGCCGGTAATCGATTGACTGACGGAATGTTGGAGATCATCTGCGGGAAGCTCTGAAAGGGAGGAAAACATAAAGTCAAGACCCAGAAACACAAGGAAGGGCTGGTCCACAATCCGACTAGCCCAAAACATTCTTACCTCAACCGGCCGGATGTTCTTCTCATATGAAGGCAGCCTCCTGGCGCCGCGCGAGTTGTCCCGAGCCGAAGTGATGGCCTTGATCTTGCTGGCCAGGGCATCGTCGGTCAGCTCCTCTGGGTGCACTCGGGTGTCATCACCCGGACCTTCATACATCCACATGGGATGTGCCCTGGCCTGTAGCGGCTGGATCCTCCGAATCAAGAAGGTTTCCAGCAGGTCCATCCCATTGACCCCAGCGTTCACGGCTCCGACCATGGCGACGGTCAAGATCCCGACATCCACCTTCTCTTCTTTACTCACCTCCAAAGATGGAGGCACGGCGATTCTCGCCCCCGAGTACGGAGGAAAGCCAATCGAAGATCCCTCACTCGGCACATCCTTGCAGTAGAACCAGCTGTCCTGCCAGCCCTTCACCGAGTCGGGAAAACTCATCTTCGGAAAGGCACTCCGCCCCCGCACTGGTATCCCCAGACCTCCACAGAGCTGGGTTACATGAGTCTTTTCTCCACTCGATGAGTCCTTCTTCACGGTCATCGAGCGACACGTGAAGATATGCTTAAACAGGCCCCAATGCGGGTGGCAACCAATGAAATTCTCACAAAGGGAAACGAAAGCTGACAGATACACGATTGCATTGGGAGGAAGATGATGGAGCTGCGCGCCGAAGAAATCCAAGAAAGCCCGAAAGAAAGGGTGCGGAGGCATAGAGAAACCTCGCTCGATGTGGGTGACCAGCAGCACGCGCTCGTCACCCTACTGCGCTGGCTCGACCTCGTCTGCGTCCAGCCGCCTCCACCTGTCCGTCGGGATGAGGCCCTCTTCGCCAAGCTCCTCCAGCCGCTTCGCCATAATGCGCGAGGGGAGCCATTCCCCCGCGATGCGGCTCGCCGGTGCTCCCGAACTCGATGGCGTCACCTTCCCCGCCTTCTTCGCCCTCTCCAGCTTAGCGGTGGAATCCTTCCCCATGGCTTCGAGTGCTCCGGCGTAGTGTGGAGAAGAACGTGGAGGGCGGACGACAGGGTGGGGGAAAAGGGGATCTGGAATTAATCCCGCGCGATGAAACTACCTTTTATACTGCGAGCAGAATCACTCACCGGCCCTTAGCCGTCGGATCCCAGATCAACAGCTCTGGTAGCAATTTTGCGCACAGGAAAGGCAGGACATGTGGCGAATTTCCGGGCGAAAATCAAGGCGTCACACCCCACTTTCCCCACTAGCCGCGGTGCAACTGCCTCCACGCACGCGCGCGCGCATAATTTCGAATCCCGGGATTTCCGCGGCGAATTCGCCTGATAGATTGCGTCCGTCCCATCTTTCCGAAAGCGCCCGTCGGCCTGACCAACCGCCTTCCACAGGCCACCGTGCACTCGGACACGTTAAACACCCGACTGGAATCACCTCCAGGATTGCGAAAAGACGAGCTCAACGCCCCTCCGCGGGTTGACTTGGCCCTTTCACTAGGCTCCAAGGCGCGTGTCTCATAAATTTGGACTCGGAGCTGACCTGCGCTGGCGTTCCACCGGGATACGGAGTGGCATTTCTCCGGAGATTCAGTCCACGCGCCGGCGTCGTCACTCGAGTTTCATGGCATGACTCCACTCGGCCCCTAGCCCATCTCTCCTGAGAGACACGCAGATGCCACCAAGTTTTGCCTAGCAATCGGCACCATCGGATCATTCGGAAGTTCTCTAGTCCAGAATCCGTTGCGGCTTCTCCTAAGGATAACCACGGGATGAGCGGAGGTCGAGCGCCTCTGAAGCACTCGGACCCCTCCGAAAGCTCAACCCATTCGTCCTGATTAAGCCTCAACTGATTCGGGGGCTAATGATGGGGTCACCTACCACTGTTAGGGACAAGGACCTGACATCTAGGGCCCACCTAAGGCCCACACTATTATTCAGAGACCCCTGGGTCACAAGTGCAACCGGATGCACACTACAAAGGATTCACTCGGACCGGATGCACAGACATCACTCGGACAGACGTCTACTCCCCAGTCAGCCAGACAAGATCACTCGGACACAGGAGACGCACGGACGGATGGAGCTGCAACGGTCGAGTAGTCTTCAATTAGACTTTAAGCATAGTTATGGCTGCCGTTACCAGTAACTGCCATAGTCATGGCTGTGTTAAACAGTGTTAAACGAGCTTCAGGGCACGAGACGTAGGGCTTTTACCTCCTCCGAGAGGGGCCTGAACTCGCTAAATCCGAGTGTTACACATGTGCTGTAGCTAGGCTCTGCTCCTCATTCGTACCCCCAGTACTTACTGTCAGACTAGTAACCACGACACCACTCGCTCCCTCCTCCGCCTTCCCGCGTCGGAGACGTAGCGCACGGCGCTCCTCCCTCGCCTCCTCCATCCAACGAGGTCACCAGGCGTCGGCGTGATGCGCGGCTACGTGAGCCGTCCCGCGGCACGTCCTCGCCAGTCCGCGATGAGGCCAGCTGCCAGATCGTCCGACGCGCGCCTCCCGACGCATGCGTGCTCCTCGAGCAGCAGCGCCAGCACCAAGACAGGACTATCCAGGAAGTCACAACGGCCGGACGCCAGAACCTCGCCACCCTCGTCGGCGGCGTTCCATCCAGCTGCGTGGGCTGCCGCGCCTTCACCCGCGAGCTGCGCCGCGTGGTGTGGCCCACCAAGTTCAAGCCCGACCTGCCTCCGCGCTATGACGGCACCCCCAACCCCACAGAGTTCCTGCAGCTCTATACCCTGAGCATCGAGGGGGCGAACGGTGATGACAAGGTCATGGCGAACAGGTTCCCCATGGCCCTCAAGGACGGCCTGCGCTCGTGGCTCATGAATCTCCCTGAGGCGTCCATCTCTTCGTGGGGTGAGCTCTACCGGCAATTCATCGCGAACTTCAAGGGCACGCACGAGTGGTCCCTCACGCTCAACGACTTGTACGCTGTGCGCCAGCGCCCTGACGAGACTCTCCGCAAGTACATCCAGCGCTTTAGCCACGTGCGCAACAAGATCCCGCATGCCTCCAAGGCCATCATCGTCTTCGCGTTCTCCAACGGCGTCATGGACGTCCGGATGCGCGAGAAGCTCGCCATCAACGATGAGCTCGATTCCGTGCTCGAGTTGTTTGACCTCGCCGACAGGTGCGCCAAGGCCGAGGAAGGTCGCCTCTTCGTCCATAACGACCCTGACGCGGCGCCAGACACCACCAAGGCCAAGAGCACGGACGCCAAGCGCAAGGGCCCTACCGTGCTTGCGGCGGAGCCCGAGAAGAAGCGCGGCCGTGAGCGCAACGAGCCCAAGAGGGACAACCGCCCTCTCTGCGCCTACCACAACTCGCACTCCCATAGCACTGAGGACTGCCATGAGCTCAAGCTGCTTCGCGACGAGCGCCTGGGCCGCCGCGGCAACCGCAACGACCGCGGCACCGGCCGTGGAGGTGGCCGCAATGGCATTTGCTGGGGAGACCGCAACAACAGCGGCAACTTCCACCAGGCCTGGGGCGACCAGCCTCGTGAGGCCAACCCTCAGGCCAACGCCGCTCTCCACCACTGCCGCCGCCACCCCGAAGGAACGACGGCAACCATCCTGACGAGGGCGCTGGGGGCTACCAGGAGCCTCGCGGCGTGGCTTGCATTTTTGGCGGGGCCTAGGCTCCCGCGTCCAACCGCCACTTCAAGTTGTTCTCTCGCGAGGAGAATGCCGCCCTCCCGAGGCCTGAGGCTTCTTGTCCCCTCAAGTGGTCGTAGTACGCAATCACCTTTGACTCTAACGATCACCCCAAGTCCTCAAGCGCTATGGGCACGGTCCCCATGCTGTGCACCCCCACCATCAGCAACGTCGCCGTCACCAAGACGCTCATCGACAGAGGTGCCGACCTCAACGTGATCTCCATTGAGACTTTCGAGCAGCTCCAAGTGCCCTACGACTAGCTGATGCCGACCATGCCCTTCTCCGGAGTGACTGATTGCTCCACCATCCCTCTGGGGCAAGTGCGCCTCCCCGCCACCTTTGGCACCCACAAGAACTATGTAACGCCCAATATGAAGCTCTATCGCAATCTCATGATGAAGTCAAGATCTTGACAGAACCCCATTTTGGATCGCATAGCAAGGTGGTTCTCAAATACATACAACCGAATGAATAGATGAGTGTACCAGATAAAGGCTTACACTCGCCACATGCTACAGTATAATATCATAAATCATCATACAATCATCCAAATGAAAGATAGGGTCCGACTACGGACTAAAACAAATGAGAAAACACCACCCTACTATCATCCCCGGATCAACCGACTAGGGCCCACTACGGATCATCTGGCATCGTGACGTACATACGTCCACGCTCATCGTCATACTCCCAATGGAGCATCTCGGGCTCACCTGTGTCTGTCTCAAGCGTACCTGCAACTAGTGTTTATAGTAATCTGTGAGCCACAGGGACTCAGCAATCTCATCACCCGAGGTAACAAAACTATTTAAGCTTATAGGAATGGAAAGGGTAATGTGGTGAGGTTGCAGCAAGCACTAAGCATGTTTAAGTGGCTAACATACGATAAAGATGAGCATTCTACGCATAACGGTCGCAAGTTTAATATGATCAAGAAGTGATCCTGAACACCTACTTACGGTTCAATCATAACCCCACCGTGTTCTCTTCCCGAACTTACTCGAAAAGAGACCATCACGGTTACGCACACGGTTGGTGTATTTTTATTAGAATTAATGTCAAGTTCTCTACAACCGGAGGTTAAAAAATATCCAAGTCGCCACATAACCGCGGGCACGGCTTCACGTAAGATTTAACCCTGCAGGGGTGTTCCAACCTGGTCCATCACAAACCAACACAAGCTGCGGTGGAATACCTCAACCTCAAGAAAACCCGATCAACCTTGAGTCAGCCCGAAGTATCCTCGAAATTCCGGTGCACAAGACATTTCGACAATGGTAACACAAGTCCAGCAAGACCTCCCGACGTGCCGACACCCGGACTAGAGCCGCGCGTATCTCGTAATCAGGCCACGACGGATAAATGACGTGTACAGGTGCCAAATAACCCCAAGTTGCCAAGGGGCGGCCCCGCACAGTGCTCTAGTTTGGACCAACACTCATGAGGAGCAATGGCCCGGGTTTGTTGATTAAAAATATCCTCGGGTTAGCTAGACCATATACAAGTTTTAGTTGTTATTAGGTAAATGTTAACACCAAAGTTGGGCCTTGCTGGAAGCGGTTATTCAAAGCGAACTATAAGAGGGTCCCATTCCCCTGAGCATGTTAGGAACGCTAATCAAGGATCATAACACCGGTATTACGGAAACTAGGGCGGCATGAGTGGAACAAAACACTAGGCAAAAGGCCGAGCCTTCCACCCAATACCAAGTATATAGATGCATTAATTAAATAAGATACATTGTGATATCCCAACAAATCCATGTCCCAACATGGAACAACCTGCACTGCACCTGCAACTAAAACGCTATAAGAGGGGCTGAGCAAAGCGGTAACATAGCCAAACAATGGTTTTCTGGGTAGGGTGTTTAGAAGCTGTATCATGGCATATGAGAGGCTGACATGTATGTGGTAGGAAGCGTGACATAGCGATAGCAACGAGACAACTAGCAAGCAAAGATAGTAGTCTTATCAAGGGTAATGATCATCTTGCCTGAAGTCTCTTCGGTAGGATAGTAATACTGCTCCTTGAACACATTCTCAACAGGATCCTTGAACACGGACTCGTCTCCCGGTACTACCCAAAAGAAAGAACAAGCACCGGAATAAACAATCAATCATGGCACATATGCACAAGCAAAATGATGCATGCATGACATGAATGAAGTAACGGATTCTACCGGAACGAAAGAGACGGTAACGACAAGTGAACGGTGATGGAAAAGGTGGATATGGGAAAAATCTTGGCAATCAAAGTATGCCACTGGAAAGAATGGAAGATTTCGCATGAAATCGATATAAATATCACGAGGAACGGATGCACGAAACTCAAATGGTGAGCAAAACAATATGCAATGCAAAACTATAGTTAACAGCAACATAGCAACTTGCAAGCATCAAAAGAACTAGCTACAGTACTCCAATATGCTCAAACAAGATATGTGGTTGAATCTCACTACATGCACAGCAATACATCCCATAGGTTCAAATTCATTAGCATCACTGGTTAATTGGAATGAAGGCAACAAGATGCAAACATAATGTTACAGCTGAAAATAACAGAGCATATGCTGACAGAAACAATGACAGTCAGATTTCACATGGTTGTAACAGTAGGAAAAACAACATGAAAGTGCATGGAATTGGCATGCACCTACAGTACACATGGCAAAGATCATTTCATTACATTGGCACAAATTCATATGAAGCATGGATTCATCACAATGGAGCTCACAACATTGCAACATGATGTTGACAGAAAACTGAAACAATGACTAGGCATATTTAGAGCAACATTTATATATGCTACCGGAGTTTAACATGGCATCAATTGGCATGGCATGAATGTACTTACAACAAGGATCAAATCATGTTTACTGATCATGTTCAAAAGAGGCATAGATTAGTGGCTACCATCAAGGAAACATAGCAAGATTTTCAACAAGTGCAAATCAGAAACATTGTCTATGCTACTTTGTAAGCTTGTGGCAGTCACAACATGGCAATACATGGCATGAAATAAATACTAGCAGCAAGATGTCATGAAAATGCTTCAAACTCATGTAGACAAGTTGCTCATATGAGAAGTGTACAAATTCATACAAAAATGACAAAATGGCATATTATGTAAAAATTACATGTATGCAAACTTGCTCAAATGATAAATCTAATGCCACAGATGGATTAGTTGGATTTTTCTACCCCAAATTAATATATAATATGCATATGTTTCAATATGGAAAATGCTCAAAATGCCACAAATACATATTGGACAGAAATTGAATTGATCTATATTCCAGATTTGGCATATGCCGAAAATGGAAATGGCCAGAAAAGGAATACTACCGAAAACGGAAAAAGACAAAAACGGAAAAGACAAAACGCGGCGCAGCTACGCGTACCCAGGGGGTACCTAGCCCCTGAGACTGACTAGTGGGACCGGGCCCACGTGGCAGGGAGAGGTCGAGCGGGTGGATGACAGGTGGGGCTGTGGCTGCTGTGCGGCTGACCAGTGGGTCCCACCGGGCCCACATGGCGGTGCTGGTGCGGTGAAGCAGGGGAAATAGAGGAGGCGCCGGCAGCGAGGGAGCGCGGCGGAGTACTCGCTGGAGTTACTCCAGCGACCATAGGGCACGGCGGATGGGTGCACTCGAAGTGCGGGAGAAACCCGCACTCGCGCCTGATACCCACGGCACCGGACGTCTTCGGGAACGATGCCGGTGACAAGGTAACCAAGGTGGCGACGGCAAGCTCGTGGCGATCGCAGCGATGGCCAAACACGAGGGGGAAGACGCGGGATCGGCTCTACGCAGCGGAGCGAGCATGATGGACATGCGCGGAAGGGCTATGGTGGTCGGGGCACTCGCCGGTGATGAGGCCGACAGCGGCGAGCTTGGGCTCACATGACAGACGGTGAAGGAGGGCGCAAACAAGCAAAAGAAGGGCATGGGGAGACGCGGCTGTTCACGTAGATCATGGCGGTATCTCCATATATCCAAACCATCTCTCTCCACCAAAATTCAGCTCATTTCACCAAGCCAAATGAGTGCAGCTTCAAAGTCAAGTTTCTGGACCAAATTTGGCATTGCAAAGGAAGTATATGCAAATGAGGTCCAAATTGCTTCAAATTTTGCCTCCTTCCTACCACATTTCACTGTGACAACCTGGACAGCTCATTGCCACCTCTGTTTGACCACAGCTTCCTCCCCAAGTTTCTGACCAGAAACTATTCTGGGTCCCCTCGATCACCCTAGAGCTATCCTAGTCCACTTAGTGTTCTGTCTTACCCATTTGAGCAGTGAGGGACGAGTGGGACAAGGTCTGGGCGGCAGCCACGCACCAGAACACGACATGCCAGTGGTGATCACGGGCATAGCAGGCAGCCGTGGTGCTCTGCGCACCCATCTCGTCGGTCCGGCCAACTCGAGCTGCCACGACGTGTCCTGGCATGCCGACCTGACTCCCCGTCGTCCGCTTCCTCATCTCCGGTCACTTCCCCCTCCGTTCTCTTCCTCCTCGCGCCGCGACGAACCTCGCCATGGTGCTGCTCCACCCGTGACCCGCCGTCGTCGTCTTCCTCTGTCTTCTTCCTCTCCGAGCCCTCCCGAAGCTGCGGCCGGCTTCTCCACTCTCCCAGAGCCCCTGCCGACATCGCCTCCGTCCTCCGCGTGTCCCTGAGCTCCAGTGAGCCGATAAGAATGCCGGCGGCCGAGCTTATCACCTTCCCTCCCCGCGGCTATAAGTAGCCCTCCCCCGAGCCTCCCGACCTCACCACCAGCTCCCTCTCGCTCCCATAGTCCCCCTCGACCCCTCCACCCATCGCCGGAGGCTCCCCTGCTCTCATACGGCCGCCATGGCCGCCGCTCTCTCCCTCCCAAATTCGCTCATCTTCGGCATCCATTGCTGCTCCAGCCGCCGTAGCCGACCACCACGACCACCATTGCGCTCTCCCCGCCGCTATTTTAACCTAGGAAGGGTCGTGGCCTTCGCCCCGATCTCGCCGTGGTCACCGTCCGCCGAGGCCGATCGTGCACTCACCTCCGACCTCCCCGGCGTGCGTGAAGCTCCGGGATGGATGCAGCGCTCTTCCAAAAGCCCACCAATCCAGGTGATTCCAAAGCCCACCTTCTCTACTCGTCGAGCCCGTTCCGATGGTATCATTTTCATAATGTTTTCACACTGTGAAAATGACCATTTTGCCCCAGCCCTCTATTCAGCCCCTCCGAGAGGGAATCCTTTCCGGCGAATTCTTCCGCGAGGTGATCGCACTTCTCCCAGAGTATTCCTTCACCCCCAGGCAAGCCGACCATATGATATATGCCCTGAAGCATTGCTCTGTGTTATTCTTGCGTGTTTAATTAATGATTATGCCTGTGTTAGAAATAGTTAAATTCCTGCTAGTTTGAACTTGTTATTTACATTACCTGCTAATGTTCACCAGACTACCGCACTAGTGACTCGTGGTGATATTGTATGGAGATAGGTTGTTATGTTTTTCATAATTGTTACATCATGCATTGTTACTGTTATTGCAATATTGAGAAATGTGACTTAATAACAACAGCCTCCTCCGTCGACTGGATCGAGTCATAGTGTCACCTATCCGGACTTACCCGTGCAGCCACATTTGCCGGTATGGGACGGCCTTGACTTTGTCTGACTGCGTGCTCTTCTGTCGGTACCACCAAACTAGGGAGGGTTATGCGTGCGTGCTGCCCTGATCAGGTAGACGACGATAATCCTGTGAGCCCAGTTGAGTTATTTGCGCGCGGTCCCCGTTTGGGACAATTTAGTTGGCCACGATGGTGGCAGGTGTCACGGGGTGACACAGGGGCCACCCAGGACATGACCCTGGGAGGGTATGATTGTCGGTGGTATGATGGAAGAGTCACGGGTTAGGCAGGTTTCGTTGGAGCAGCACCGGTCCACCCGAATGGGAACATGTACTGAAGTACAAGGCCGGGTGCTCCATGGCGTGGGTAAAGTGCGCAACCTCTGCAGAGTGTAAATCTATTCGAATAGTCACGTCCTCGGTCATGGACAGTTCGTATAGGCCCCTATTTGGTCTTTGTCGAGTCTGGAGGAACAAACCATATGATGTTACTAATGAACCAGAGTAAGGTATGATTTGTCAGACTTACGGTACAGATGCATGAACATCAGATGAGGTCAGAGGTTGGGAATGCTAGCCATGAGATGGCTATGAGATGAGTGGTCGGGGACCGCAAAGCTTGGATCAGATTTGGATCATGAGCATATTCGGAGTTCGGATCATTTACCTGATATACTTTACTTTACTGCATTTACTTCAGTAATTATCATGCTAGATAATCCTGCTATGACATGATGATTAATGCTGCTAGATGATTAACCTTGCTAGATAATCCTGCCATAACATAATAGTTAATACTGTTAAGATAACAAGTGCATGCTTGAATGCCATGGATTGCTATGCTTGGTGTATATGTTGGTTTGGTTTTCTTGCGAGTACATTCAAAAGTACTCAGCGGCCTTCAATGTGGCCAGGTTCACCTAAGGATCCGACGTTCGCTAGCGAGGAGCCGGAGTGTTCGCGGGCTAGAAGAGTAACCCACTCAGATCCCTGTGGATTGGAGCCGCACCAAGACCCTGCTGCCGTAGATAGAGCTTTTCCGCTGCCATCACCCTTGTAATATATCATGTAAAACTGATATATTCATTAATAGAAATGTCTGTGTTCCTGATACTTGTTGTAAAAGCGCATGCCAGAGTGATTTCCTGGGCTGGTATGTGCGGTGACCGTCTGACTACAGTGGTATTCAGGCAGGGCGCCACAACGGATGGTATCAGAGCCAGGCTGACCGTAGGTTACCCTAGCCAGACCCCATTGTCTTGTGCTCAGTAGGAAGCCCAGATGGATTTCAGCCATCTTTGCCAAATAGGCATGGCTACTATTGATCATAAGGCAACCCCCATAGGTTTATGGCTCCATCAGACCCCAACTCTCGTGGTCTTTGCCTCCGGTGTGAAATGTCCGCACCAGGCAACGACCCGTGAGCCCTGAACCCCTAGGTAAACCAGATATCCCTACCTTGCTTGCTAACCATGGCACTTCTCTTCCTAAATCCAGTTTCCTTTGGGAAACGCTTATAAATTCCATCTCTCCCCGACAACCCTAGGATCGTTGACTAAGCCACTTTGGCTATGGTCATGCGTCGAGTGTGATGTTCCCTAAGGAAGTAGTAGGAGCTTGACCCCAATTGCTACCAGGGGCATTGTGTGGTTTTCCTTCTAAGTCCTTAGAGGAACATCGAGTGCGCTATATTAGTTATACTAGTGAATCTTCGGCCACATGCGTAAGGTCCGCAAAAATTGAGCTTTATTTGCTTTTTGGTTTTTTGCGGTTCTTGCTTCTTTTCTCGTTTCCGTTCTTTCGCTCCGACTGGATCCATCCGCAAGAGCTGCCAAAGAAGACCAGCATACAACTTGGATACTACCCAATAGTCCCAACTCAGATGATTCAAGTCAACCACAAGATATTCAGAACAACAACCCCAGAGCTGCCAAAAAGGAAAGAATGGGTCAAAAGCAGACTCTGCGTGCAACAGACAAGGCTAGAATATACCTGAGAAGGTTTGCCTCGGAACAAATCATACCTAAAGAACAACTAGATGAACTATCGGGAATGGACATCAGCAAGAGCAAATTATTCGGTCTTCAACACTGGGAGTATTTCAGTCAGCGAGGTGAACCCTGAGTCTTCCTCAATGGACTCAAGAATCATTTATCACCCACCGAAGACATATTACAAGAATGCGAAAGTGCCGAGAGCAACAACAATACTCGGGTATGTGAATACACATTTCAAAGCACATTCTAGAATTTACCGTGCATGTATAAAATGCTGGGCATGGTGAATAAGGTTTGCGAGAAATATGGATGAGTTCATGGCTGCCCAGAATCAATGAGAACCTCACCTGCTTGGAAGCTCAACTGAACCAAATGGAATTATCTGCCAACCGCTTACTATCGGCAACACTTGGTTCGAATGCAAAGGGTATTATGAAGTAATTATCAACACAAAGTTTGCATCAGTTGTGCAACCACTACAGCAACAATGATCAGACCAGCAGAAGGACAAGTATCTTCAGTCAAGGTGTGGCCTATACCAAGTTCTGGCTTCGCTATGGGTAAATTCTGAATATCTCAGAAGGAAGCCAGAACAGGCCACAGGTCCGATTGCATATCATAGTGCAAGGCTTTTGGTACAGGGAACCCAACCTTCCTCCGTAAGCTATCGGGAGGAGCTTACGACGCAACACTCCCAACCTTTCTCGCTACACCCCTTGGTGAGAAAATCTTCTGGAGTACAGCACTCCAATCTTCCTCAGCATGCTACCGCAGAAAGCTTCCGGCATAAGGCACCTGACTTTCCCCAGTAAGCAACCTGAGGGGAAACTTCTGAGGTATGACACGCAGCCTTCTTCGGCACGCTACCCTGGGAAAAGCTTCGAGCATAAGGAATTCAGCCTTCGTCAACACGCCATCATGCCCTCAACAATCTTGTCAGGAGCACGAACTAGTCCAGACACACGTCCGCCTCAGAACTCGGTGGTTATAAAAAGATTTATCCTACCCCTGCATATGTTGTGAGCATGCAGTCCAGGGGATCAGTTCATGCGAGCCACTCGTACACGGGAATGACTGCGCTCAAGAGAAACGTCGGCCCATACCTCAAAGAAGGATATGAACACAGCAACCCCTACGAGATATGCAAGAGTAGGTTGTGCGTACAAGCCCAACAAGCTAGGTTATGACCAAGGAGCCATGATGGTGGGTCATGACAAGTTCCCCAAAAGGAACCCCCAAGAACAAGGAAGTCTTGAATAAACAATCTCCGCGACGGTCAATGAAGTAAAGCTCCACAGACAAGGTGATATTGCCAATCCTTGTCAGACTCTTGCATATACGGCCACAACAATGCAGCCAGCATGTCATCGTGAATACGGGCCATCAGCCAAGATCAGAGGTTATGCTCCAAAGAATGCACGGAATGATAGCCATACTATGTCAGCTCAGTTGTCATAGCAAGGACCACAGAGGCTATATATGGCAGAGCCACCTCAGAGATTTCCGTCTATGATTACTTTGTGATCATGGCCGACATTTCAATTGGAATCACCTGAGGACGAAGTCAGAATGCCAGAGACAGGAAGAAAGCCTCCGTATAGAACCCACAGCCAGATTGAGCAAGGCAAAAAGAGATCCACTCCTAGCCACTCGAGGCCATACGAGCATATGAGCCCTGTATCAAGAAAAGATGACTTGCCCTTGGCAGTCAGTGTACGAAGTACCGCAATAAAACCCGAAGCAGCTAGTCCCATGACATGGAAACCAGACTATTTGTCGATACTATGAGCTACCCCACCCAGCCAACAAACTACCAGCACAAAGGGTTTGCCTGACAGGAAAGAGAAGGATTCAATGCAGCCGTCTGAAAAAGACAGCACCTGAGCCATCAGAAGAGGCAGTTAATAGGTCAGTAAACAAATGAAGACAAGACAGCTCATGGATCCAAGTCGCACACAGGTAAGTCCCCTTAGCCGGGAGGTAAGCCCGGAAATCTCGAGGACGAGATTTTCTTAAGGGGGGTAGGTTTGTGACACCCTGGTTTTTGCTCCTTGTTTTTTTTCCTTCGCGGGATTTGACTCCCGTCTTTTTTTCGATGTTCTTGGATTTTCTCTTGCCTTTGGGTATATGAAGATGGTCATTTAGCCTTGCCTTCCTGATCCAACCAGAGACTCTCTCCAGACCAACCTTGCCACCCCAGATCTTTTCTCAGGATTTTGTCGCCGAAACCTTACTCTCCGGTTTACCGGAAGGGAAACCCTAATTCCTCCCGTTACAAAGGAACCCCAATTTCCTTTGATCTGTTGCCTCCCAAATTCTTCCTAGTGATCATCCTATCTTTTTAAACCCTGGATATGCAAAAAATATTGCCAAGTCATTTGCAATGTTTTTCATTTAAAATTAATTCCTTTTTCTGCCAGTTAAAGGAATTAAATCCAGGAAAATATCTATCCATCTCCAAAGTTCGTGAAAACTTGTAGAGATATTCTTTGTGATCATATTGAGCTCCAATAAAAATATTGGCCACAATTAAATAAGGGAAATTGCCTTTTCCTATTTAAAGCCAATATTGCACCTTGGGCACTTTCCAAAGGAGCTACTATTTTGGTAGCCAGGAAATATCCCAAATAATTTTTGGAGCTTCTCCTATCCATATATTCACCATTTCCATCAAGATCTCATGTTCCACAGATCAAATTTTGAGAGCATCATCCAATTCTTGTTTCTGGATTTATTTTGAGGTTGTGAAGCAACTATAATTTATATTGCTTCAAAAATTCTCAAATTAATCCAGGACCTCACATTCCCTATATGATGTGAGTATGCAAAAATTCACATCATTTCATCTAGCCAATTTCTCTCAAAAATTCCATCTAGTTCCTGTCCAGATCCAAACTCTGTGAAGGAAGTACCACTTTGGCATTTCCAAATGAGCTGAAATTTTCCCAGTATCTCCATATATCCAAATCATCTCTCTCCACCAAAATTCATCTGATTTCACCAAGCCAAATGAGTGCAGCTTCAAAGTCAAGTTTCTGGACCAAATTTGGCATTGCAAAGGAAGTATATGCAAATGAGGTCGAAATTGCTTCAAATTTTGCCAGCATCTAGTCCTTCCTACCACATTTCACTGTGACAACCTGGACAGCTCATTGCCACCTCTATTTGATCACAGCTTCCTCCCCAAGTTTCTGACCAGAAACTATTCTGGGTCCCCTCGATCACCCTAGAGCTATCCTAGTCCATCTAGTGTTCTGTCTTACCCATTTGAGCAGTGAGGGACGAGTGGGACAAGGTCTGGGCGGCAGCCACGCACCAGAACACGACATGCCAGTGGTGATCATGGGTATAGCAGGCAGCCGTGGTGCTCTGCGCACGCATCTCGTCGGTCCGGCCAACTCGAGCTGCCACGGCGTGTCCTGGCATGCCGACCTGACTCCCCGTCGTCCGCTTCCTCATCTCCGGTCACTTCCCCCTCCGTTCTCTTCCTCCTCGCGCCGCGACGAACCTCGCCATGGTGCTGCTCCACCCGTGACCCGCCGTCGTCGTCTTCCTCTGTCTTCTTCCTCTCCGAGCCCTCTCGAAGCTGCGGCCGGCTTCTCCACTCTCCCAGAGCCCCTGCCGACATCGCCTCCGTCCTCCGCGTGTCCCTGAGCTCCAGTGAGCCGATAAGAATGCCGGCGGCCGAGCTTATCACCTTCCCTCCCCACGGCTATAAGTAGCCCTCCCCCGAGCCTCCCGATCTCACCACCAGCTCCCTCTCGCTCCCATAGTCCCCCTCGACCCCTCCACCCATCGCCGGAGGCTCCCCTGCTCTCATACGGCCGCCATGGCTGCCGCTCTCTCCCTCCCAAATTCGCTCATCTCCGGCATCCATTGCTGCTCCAGCCGTCGTAGCCGACCACCACGACCACCATTGCGCTCTCCCCACCGCTATTTTAACCTAGGAAGGGCCGTGGCCTTCGCCCCGATCTCGCCGTGGTCGCCGTCCGCCGAGGCCGATCGTGCACTCACCTCCGACCTCCCCGGCGTGCGTGAAGCTCCGGGATGGATGCAGCTCTCTTCCCTGAGCTCGCCGGTACCCGGAACGCCGGAAACGGTGGCCGGAATCAGCCGGGCGAGCGCCGGCGCCGGCGACCTCTCTCGGCTCTGCGCGGGCGCGTTGGGGAATAAGAAGAGAAGGAGGGAGGAGAGAGAGAGCGCCGGTGGACCCCGCGTGTCGGTGACAGCGGCTTTGTCCACGTGGATAAGTGGAAGTGCATCCGCGCGTTTACGCTGTCCTCCGCGGGAAACGTATTATGGGGGAGTGCGTTTTCTTCTCTGGAAAACGCCTCGGCTCTAAATACGCTTTCCACTCGGGAAAACGTATTCGCAGAGAAGGCGCCAGCCGCGGTGCTGTCAGGGACCCGGATGCAATTATTTCTTTTGCAGAACAGTCCCTGGTAGTCAAACCCTTATATCTTTTTACTCGTAACTCCAATCCAGGTGATTCCAAAGCCCACCTTCTCTACTCGTCGAGCCCGTTCCGATGGTATCATTTTCATAATGTTTTCACACTGTGAAAATGACCATTTTGCCCCTGCCCTCTATTCAGCCCATCCGAGAGGGAATCCTTTCCGGTGAATTCTTCCGCGAGGTGATCGCACTTCTCCCAGAGTATTCCTTCACCCCCAGGCAAGCCGACCATCTGATATATGCCCTGAAGCATTGCTCTGTGTTATTCTTGCGTGTCTAATTAATGATTATGCCTGTGTTAGAAATAGTTAAATTCCTGCTAGTTTGAACTTGTTATTTACATTACCTGCTAATGTTCACCAGACTACCGCGCTAGTGACTCGCGGTGATATTGTATGGAGATAGGTTGTTATGTTTTTCATAATTGTTACATCATGCATTGTTACTGTTATTGCAATATTGAGAAATGTGACTTAATAACAACAGCCTCCTCCGTCGACTGGATCGAGTCATAGTGTCACCTATCCGGACTTACCCGTGTAGCCACATTTGCCGGTATGGGACGGCCTTGACTTTGTCTGAATGCGTGCTCTTCTGTCGGTACCACCAAACTAGGGAGGGTTATGCGTGCGTGCTGCCCTGATCAGGTAGACGACGATAATCCTGTGAGCCTAGTTGAGTTATTTGCGCACGGTCCCCGTTTGGGACAGTTTAGTTGGCCACGACGGTGGCAGGTGTCACGGGGTGACACAGGGGCCACCCAGGACATGACCCTGGGAGGGTATGATTGTCGGTGGTACGATGGAAGAGTTACGGGTTAGGCAGGTTTCGTTGGAGCAGCACCGGTCCACCCGAATGGGAACATGTACTGAAGTACGAGGCCGGGCGCTCCATGGTGTGGGTAAAGTGTGCAACCTCTGCAGAGTGTAAATCTATTCGAATAGCCGCGTCCTCGGTCATGGACAGTTCGTATAGGCCCCTATTTGGTCTTTGTCGAGTCTGGAGGAACAAACCATATGATGTTAATAATGAACCAGAGTAAGGTATGATTTGTCAGACTTACAGTACAGATGCATGAACATCAGATGAGGTCAGAGGTTGGGAATGCTAGCCATGAGATGGCTATGAGATGAGTGGTCGGGTGACCGCAAAGCTTGGATCAGATTTGTTTCGTGAGCATATTCGGAGTTCGGATCATTTACCTGATATACTTTACTTTACTGCATTTACTTCAGTAATTATCATGCTAGATAATCCTGCTATGACATGATGATTAATGCTGCTAGATGATTAACCTTGCTAGATAATCCTGTCATAACATAATAGTTAATACTATTAAGATAACAACTGCATGCTTGAATGCCATGGATTGCTTTGCTTGGTGTATATGTTGGTTTGGTTTGCTTGCGAGTACATTCAAAAGTACTCAGCGGCCTTCAATGTGGCCAGGTTCACCTAAGGATCCGACGTTCGCTAGCGAGGAGCCGGAGTGTTCGCGGGCTAGAAGAGTAACCCAGTCAGATCCCTGTGGATTGGAGCCGCACCAAGACCCTGCTGCCATAGATAGAGCTTTTCCGCTGGCATCACCCTTGTAATATATCATGTAAGACTGATATATTCATTAATAGAAATGTCTGTGTTCCTGATACTTGTTGTAAAAGCGCATGCTAGAGTGATTTCCTGGGCTGGTATGTGCGGTGACCGTCTGACTACAGTGGTATTCAGGCGGGGCGCCACACCTCGGTGCTGCAGTGGAAGGAGGCGACGTAGTCAATGTCGGGGAAGAAGATGGACAAGGTTGCAGGGGCTGGCGTTGATGGAGGGCGCGCCGGCGACGAGCTCCCGCTCCCAGATGAGTTCGGGACGGAGCTAGGGCGACGGCTATGGCGAGTCTGGGCTCACCTGGCGGCGGCGGACGGAGAGGGAAACCCGGGCTTGGACATGGACAGGGCTTTATAGGGGGGCTAGGGCGACGGGACAGCGTGGCGACGGCCTCGCGCTCGTGGTCCCCATGGCACTGCGAGAGGTGGACGAAAAGCAGGGGCGCGGGTGCACTGTAGCCCATCGCTGGCAGGCGGGGCCAGACGTGCCACGCGGCAGGGCGGCAGCAGGGGTATGCGGGCGCGCGGGTGAGAAAAGAGGGGGGAGGCACCTGCGGGAGGAGCTGGGCCGCACGCGCGTGAAGCTTGCTGGGCCGCGAGGCTGTGCTGCTGGGCTGCACTGCTGCTGCTGCTCTCTGTTCTTTTCCTTTTTCATTCCTTCAACCAGAAATAAAGGAAGAAAAGCAGAGGAAGTTTGGAGAGAGGTGTGAGAGACATAAAAATATCTCTGGAATCTAGGAATTATGTAGTATTTGAATAAATTGCTTTGGACATTTTTAGAGAAAGAAAAATATCACAAGTTAGAAATTAATTCAAACTTGAGGCATTTTTTATCCCAACCAAATCAATTCCAAACTAGCTGAAATTTGGCAGAGAGCTTGATGGCATGATGAAGGATTTGTAGGAAAACAGTGAACATTAATTTGGGATAGAAATATTGCATCATGAATAATATTGAAAAGGAGAAGAAGGGGGAGATGATGATAGGAGAGATGTCATGCATGGGTGAACCACATGGTCTAGAGAGGGAGATGACAAGGAGGGGATGACCACACACACTATGCATACATGAAGAACACAACAATAACAATGGGTGCAATGCTCATGAGCAACATAAATGAATATGATGATGCAAAGCACATGACAAATAATATGAAGATGAAATGCAAAGAGAGAAGGAATGAAAAACACAACAAGAGAATGCAACAATATATTAAGATCAACATGACAAAACCCATACATGGCAAGGTTGGGGAATACAAATATGGAAGGATTACATCTGGGGTGTTACAAACTACCACACCGAGCTCATCGACTTTGATGTGGCGCACATGGTGCCTTGTCCCGACAGGGCGCAGGGGCTGGTGTCATGCTCACCTCGCCGACAGGAGACAAGCTCTACTACGTTGTCCAACTCTGCTTCAAGCACGACGACAAGGTCTCCAACAACATCGCAGAGTACGAAGGCCTCATTGCCGGACTCAAGACTGCCTCGGCTCTGGGTGTCAAGCGCTTCACCATCAAGGGCGATTCGCAGCTCCTCGTCAACTTCTCCAACAAAAGCTACAAGCCCAAGGACGAGCACATGGCGAACTATCTGGAAGAGATACGTAAGCTCGAGAAGCGTTTCCTTGGCCTAGAGCTCCAGCACGTTCCCCGTGGTGGTAACAAGGAGGCCGACGACATCGCCAAGCGAGCATCTCGCCACGAGCCTCGGAACCCCGGCATCTTCGAGAAAAGGCTCCTCAAGCCATCAGCTGCACCACCTGCCGTGGGCACCACACTGCTTCATGAAGAGCTCCCATCCGCACCGCCCACAGGCGCGCCAGACTGCGGCCCATCCTCAGGAGCCCACCTGCTACTGGCGCTAGAGCCTCAAGTGAACTGCTGGGCCGCTGAGTTCAAGGCCTACTTGCTCCACGGCACCCTCCCAAAGAAGGACTCAGAGGCAGAGCGCGTGGCTCGCCAGGCCACCACTTACTGCTTGAAGGACGGCGAGTTGTACCACAGGCGCCCCAACGGCGTCTCTCTATGGTGCATTTCTGAAGAACAAGGTTGCGAGCTGCTCACCGACATCCATGGAGGAGACTGTGGCCACCACTCCTCATCACACACCCTCGTCGGCAAGGTCTTCCGTAGCGGCTTTCTACTGGCCCACCGCGCTCCACGATGCCACTGAGCTGGCCCAATCCTATGAAGCCTGCCAATTCCACGCCAAGCAAATCCACCAGCCGGGACAAGACCTACAGACGATTCCTCTCTCGTGGCCCTTCGTGGTCTGGGGGCTGGACATCTTGGGACCCTTCCCTCCTGCAGCTGGCGGCTACCGCTACCTCTATGTCGACATCGACAAGTTCACCAAGTGGGCAGAGGTCGAGCCCGTGCGCACCATCCTGGCAGGCTCTCCTGTCAAGTTCATCAAGGGCCTTGTGAGCCGCTTTGGCATCCCCAACCACATCATCACCGACAACGGCTCCCAGTTCACAAGCGGCCTCTTCAAGTCATACTGCGTCAGCCTCGGCACGCAGATCTGCTATGCCTCTGTGGCGCACCCACGAAGCAACGGCCAGGCCGAGCGTGCCAACGCTGAGGTCCTCAAGGGCCTCAAGACAAGAAGCTTCAAGAAAAAGCTCGAAGCCTGCGGCAAGGGCTGGCTTGACGAGCTATAGTCCGTGCTGTGGTCGATCCGCATGACAGCAACCAAGCCTACTGGCGAGACTCCTTTCTTCCTCATCTACGGGGCTGAAGCAGTCCTCCCTTCTGAGCTCAAGCACGGCTCTCCATGAGTCCTCGCCTTCAATGAGGCTCGTCGGGACGGCTAGCGAGAGGCTGACCTGCTGCTCCTCGAGGAAGCCCGTCACCAGGCCGCCCTCCACGCCGCCAGATACCAGGAGGCTTTGCGTCGCTATCATAGCCGCAACATACACCCACGCACCCTCGAGGTCGGCGATATCGTCCTGAGAAGGATCCTCTCCAGAGAGGGACTCCACAAACTCTCACCCATGTGGGAAGGCCCTTTCAAGGTTGCTCATGTCTCCAGGCCCGGCACCGCCCGGCTGGAGATGGAGGACAGAGTTCTTGTGCCTAACGCATGGAACATCCAACACCTCTGCAAGTTCTACCTGTGACCCTCACGCGTACGAACGAAGTGGAGTTGTACATGCTCCGGAGCCTCTCATTGCATTCGCCTGATGGGCCCGCGAGAGCTCCCGCCCATGTCTCAGTGGAAGCCCCATGCTCAATGCTAGCGGAATGATCGAACCGCGATCATGCCTACACCCCGGTGGAGGCCCCATGCTCAGGGCTGGCGGAACAATCAACTGAGGGCGCCCCACGGGCTACACCAACCTAAAGCTAACCCGTGCCGGACACGGCAGCCGCATCTCTTTTTGGTTGTGTAATGAACTTATTATTATGCTGCAGTAAAGCTTATTTCCTAAGATATTTTATGTGTTGCTAAGTTGCTTGCCTCAGGAGCTGTGTACGCTCGCGACCTTCCTCCTGCGCATCTCGCGAGCGGGGGGTTGGACACGGTGCCTGTGCTCGGGTCAGTCCCACCAGCGCTGCAAAACCCAAGTGATCGAGCTCTGGCTCGCGGGCCTGCTCCCGTGCACGCCACCTCACCAAGGTCCTCGGTGTCTCGTCTCCTTGCGTGACGCCCACGAGCAAGCTAGGAAGCGTGCACCGCTCCCCCCTTTTTTGTGAAATCGATATGAAGTTGTCACAGGAATGAGGCACTCGAAGGCCTCGTGAGCGCTGCCTCGCGAGGTGGCTCACGACAAGGCGCCTCCATAAGCCCCCAGAGAGCCTCGCGAGCACTGCCTCATGAGCCAACCTGCGGTGGCTGTCTCCACCAAGTGTTAATGGGAGGCCTCACGAGCAAGAGCCTCGTGAGGCGCACTCGGCAGCCACGATACGGCAAGCGTCACTCGCGAAAAAGCTAAGTACAAAAATGCCTCATGAGCCGCTCTCGGCGCCCCTCAAGCTCTCCTCTCTCCGCAACCTCGCTGAGTGCTGACGTTCTCTCCTCCGCGTAAGCCGCTTGCACGTCAAAGGGGGGCTCTCTGAGCATCGTGTCTCAGGAGCCCTTACCGCCTCTCAGTGCCCTACACCTCCTGGCCTTGTCTAGGCAACGCGACCTGACATACCAGCGACGACTATAGCCCGCTCAGGGGCTGGGCCCTGATGGCGTAGAGCACCATGGCAAGCAAGGAAAGGGAAATAGGCCTCACGAGAGAGCCTCACGAGGAGCACACATCACATACATTGCAGCAAACCATAAAGTACTTAAACAAAAGATGTTGTTTTTCATGCCCCCATGGGGCTACGTCAATCCGGCATAGGTAAAAGGGAGGATCTAGGAGGTCACGGCGTCGCCATCATCACCTTCGCCGTCGTCGCCCTCGGCTCCGCTGGAGCTTTCGTTGCTGCAATGGGAGAACTTCGCAAGCAAGGCATCCACATGGTCCTCGACCGCCTTCCCGAGGCTATCGCGGAGCTCCTCGGGCACGGGGGCTATCACCCTGTCGAAGTCGAAGTTGGGGTTGGCGTGGAGGAGATGGCTAAAGATGCGCATCGCCGCCTGAAAGAGGAGGTCGCGGCATTCGTCCTCGATGATGCCGTTCACCCTCTTCGCCCCAGCCTCGAGCCGCTCCACGAGCTTGGTGAAGAAGTCAAGGTAGCTGGCGTCATGGGTCTCGCGGGGGCCCTCGAGCCTCTCCTTGCAGACGGTGGTCAGGGCGCTGCGGGCCCGAAGCTCGAGGGAGCGGAACATCTTGGCGCCCTCATGCTGTCGCCCCCGCGCCCGGTCCCCTCCAGCCTCGCTTGCTCCACAACATTGGAGACGCCACTCACCTACTGCTAGAGGGAGGCCAGCTCCACCTCAGTGTCGGCCTTGGCCTGCAGCGCGGTCTTCCGTCGATTCTCCGCCTCCACCAGGACCTCCTTGAGGACATCAATCTCCCTTCAGAGCTCCTCGCGCTTCTCCTCGAAGCGGTCCTCCTAGATCTTCAGCTTCTTGCTATGATCCGCAACGAGCGCCGGGCAGTTCTTCTCTATCCTCGCATCGGTGTCCTCCTGGGACTTCTTCTCCTTGGCCTCCAACTTGGCGTTGGCTGCCTCCATGCACTTGGTGTAGGCGTCCTAGGCGGCGGCCACCTGGTGGTCCAGCGTCTCCAGGCGCTCGCGCTCCGTGGCCTGCTCGATCGTTGTCTGCGCGAGCTACCATTCGCGGATCGCAAGGTCTGCTTCTCGGGCCGTGAGTTCCTCCTCGTGGGAAGCGACGGCCTTCTCCCATGTCTGGAACAGCTGCTCCTACGCGGCGTGCTGCTCTCGCAGCACCCTCGTGCAGGCCTCCGCTTCCTCGCGGCGCTTCTCGTCCGCGTCTGCCTCCCGAAGGGCGCTCTCAGAGACCTCTTTAGCCTCGGCGGCAGACTTCTCGCGTTTCTCCTGCGCGGCCTTGTCCTGGCGGTGGCCCAGCTTGACGGCGATGTCGAGCCAGCGCCACCCTTCGGCAAGGCACAGGCGCTCCTCAGCAAGGCGCCCCTCGGCCTCCTAGAACTCCGCCTCGAGCTGGCCCAGAGCTCCCCTCATAGTCTATAGGACCCCGTGCCTGAGCACGGTGCGGTTGCGCACGAGCGTCAGGGCCCAAGCAGGGTCCGACTCCTCGCCGCCCTCCGCCACCACGGCCTGGGAAGGCCCCGCATCATTCGTCAGGAGAGGCGGACTCGCCGTGACTTCCGCCTCCTCCTGCTGCGGTGGCGCATTCCGCGGGCTTCTCGCGCCCGCGGCGGGAACCTCGCGCACCGGCGAGTGCTGAAGGCTTCCCGAGGCGCCCCCGGCGTCTGTGGTACTCGGCAGTTGATACGTCTCCGTCGTATCTACTTTTCCAAACACTTTTGCTCTTGTTTTGGCCCCTAATTTGCACGATTTGAATGGAACTAACCCGGACTGACGCTGTTTTCAGCAGAATTGCCATGATGTTGTTTTTGTGCAGAAAATCAAAGTTCTTGGAATTGGATGAAACTTTTTGGAGATTTTTTATGGAATATATAAAAAATATTGGCATCAAGAACTACTGGAGGGGGGCCACCCAGTGCCCATGAGGCACCAGGGCGCGCCACCCCCCACCCCCCAGACGCGCCCTGGTACCTCGTGGGGCCCACGTGGCTCCGCCTGACCTAATTCCAACGCTATAAATTCAGTTTTCCAGAGAAAAAAAATAGGAGAGGAAGTTTTATTGCGTTTCACGATACGGAGCCGCCGCCACCTCTTGTTCTTCATCGGGAGGCCAGATCTAGAGTCCGTTCAGGGCTCCGGAGAGGGGGATCTTCCGGCATCGTCATCATCAACCATCCTTCATCACCAATTTCATGATGCTCACCGCCGGGAGTGAGTAATTCCTTCGTAGGCTTGCTGGACGGTGATGAGTTGGATGAGATTTATCATGTAATCGAGTTAGTTTTGTTAGGGCTTGATCCCTAGTATCCACTATGTTCTGAGATTGATGTTGCTATGACTTTGCTATGCTTAATGCTTGTCACTAGGGCCCGAGTGCCATGATTCCAGATCTGAACCCTTTATATTTTCATCAATATATTTGTGTTCTTGATCCGATCTTGCAAGTTATATGCACCTGCTATGAGTTATGATCCGCATACCCCAAGGTGACAATAATTGGGATTCTTTCCGGTGATTGCCATAGTTTGAGGAGTTCATGTATTCACTAAGTGTTAATGCTTTGTTCCGGTTCTCTATTAAAAGGAGGCCTTAATATCCCTTAGTTTCCTTATGGACCCCGCTGCCACGGGAGGGTAGGACAAAAGATGTCATGCAAGTTCTTATCGCAAGCACGTATGACTATATACGGAATACATGCCTACATTACATTGATGAATTGGAGCTAGTTCTATGTCGCCCTAGGATATAACTGTTACATGATGAATGTTATACAACGAATATCACCGATCCAATGCCTACGAGCTTTTCACATATTGATTCTTGCTAAGTTACTATTGTTACTACTGCTGTCACAATTGCTACTACTACTGCTGTTACCATTACTGCTACTGTTACTATTATTGCTACTATTATCAAACTATCATACTATTGTGCTACTGATGACTCTGCTGGAGATATTTAGTTTCCAGGTGTGGTTGAATTGACAACTCAACTGCTAATACTTGCAAATATTCTTTGGCTCCCCTTGTGTCGAATCAATAAATTTGGGTTGAATACTCTACCCTCGAAAACTGTTGCGATCCCCTATACTTGTGGGTTATCAGCAGTGGAGTCGGCGCCTCCGCCTCCATCATCACAACGTCCGCCTCCGCGACAGGCACCTCGGGAGCCGCGGCGCCTTCTCCGGAGGCCGCCTCCCGAGGCTGGGCATCCTTGGCCTCAGGAGCCACGCACGCATGCGGCTCTGGAGGGACCACGCACTCCTTCTCCGCCTCCGCACGCTCCGTTCTCGCATCGGAGCGGCGGGAGGCCTCTCCGCGCCCCTCGGCGCCCGCGACTGGCGTCGGGGCCCCCTTTGAGCCAAGGGTCTTCTTAGCCGTCTTCTTCTTCTTCATGGATGCCCTGTGTGAAGCAAGGCCTTAGCCCCAAACCGTGGGGCGGACACAAAAGGAAAGGGAAAGTAGACACTTACTCATCGTTGGCGACCCACTTCCTCTTCTTCACAGCAGACGGCGGGCGGTCCTCGCCGCCGCCCTTGCGAGGCCCCCTCCCGAGGTCTCCTCCTGAGGTGGCCCCCCAAGGCTCGGCGGCCTCGTCCGTGGCCTCGTCCCTTCTGGTCGGGGGCTTGGCGGCCCCTCCCTCTGCACCGGCCTCCTCCGCGGGGGGCTTGGTTCCCCTGCCGCCGGCATCTATCTCCTCCACGCGCGGCTCGCCAGCCGTCGCGCTGGTACTCCTCTCGCCCCCCGCATCAGCAGATCGGGTGGGCACAACCCTGAATTGGGCATCATCGTCGTCTTCGTCGTCGTCGTTCTCAAGGTCGTAGATGAGTTGGCGGCGGATCCGCGAGGCCGGACCGCCGTCGCTCCCTTCCGCGTCGCCCCCCAAGGCCTCGGCGTCGTCCGGGTCCCCCGAGCCGGGAACCACCACGAACGGGTTCTCGTGAGGCCCCTCATGGCCCTCCAGCACGAGACCCCACTCGTCAAAGACCGGCATCTCAGCGACCAGCTAGTCAACTTCCTCGTAGCGGTACAGCTGGAGCGCATCCGCGAGCGAGTCCTTCGTGGTGCTGCCGAACAAGATCTGCATAATTCTGTCCACCACCTCCGACTTCAGGCTGGCGACGCTCAGCCGCATGGGGTCCTTCGTGCCGGTGATTTTCCACACCAGGCGAGAGCGCAGCTGGAGTGGCGCAATGCGCCGCTGCAGGAACTCCTTGACGACCATCGCCCCCGTGAGGCGCGCCGCCTTGTGGTCGGCCAGTCGCTCCCAGACGGGTGCCAGCCTCGGGTCGGTGAGCTTCTCGTGCTCCCACCCCGAGCTCTTCACGGCGGGGGCTGTCGGCTCCATCAGCAGCTGGTTGCGGTGGCACGCATCCATGTAGATCCAGCACTGCCGATAGCCTTCCACCTTCTTCGGGATCTTTAGGCAGATGATATCGTTCTCTGTCGCCTTGACGGCGAGGAACGAGGCACATGCGGATCGATGATTCACCGCGGATATCCGCAGGCTGAAGAAGTGGCGGAAGAGCGCCACCGAGGGCATCACGCCCACGAAGGCCTCACAGTAAAAGGCGAAGATGGCGAGGAGGAAGATGGAGTTGGGCTGGAGATGGAGAGCTTGGATCTGGTAGCAGGTGAGGACGGCATTGAAGAAGTCCGAGAATGTCGGCACCAGGCTGGTGTAGACGCTGTGGATGAAGAAGGGGAAGGTCGTCGCCTCCAGATCGCGCCGCGCGCGCACGCCCGGCCAGATCTTCGTCGCTCCATTCTCATTCTTGTCACTGGCGGTCATCGAGATCACCTTCTCCAGGCCCTCTCGGTTGGTGATGATGGAGAGCTGCAGAGCCGGCTCCACGGCCGGCGCGCGTGGGGCCACGGCCGCCGCCTTGCCTTTCTTGCTGGCGGGCGCCATTGCTGCGCGGTGGAGCTTGGAGGGCGGTAGGAGGAAGGCGCGGTGCGCAAGGTACGGATGCGAGAAGCCAGGCGCTGGAGGAGGCAGCAGCGAAGGGAAGCAATGATGGCCTGAACCCCGCGCAGGCAGGCTTTATGGCATGCGCAGGCGGTTATCGAGGCGTAGTGGGGAAGTGGGGGCGTCCCACGTCCCGTCGTGCACCACGTGTCGGACCTGGGCCCCACAGTGTGTCAGGGCCCGCGCCGTTTTGCTCCCAACGGGCAGGAACGTGCGCGTCACGGGCCCGGGGACTAATGTCGGGCCATTGGGAACCAGGGTACCACGGCCCGTCTGCCTGCGGCCCAGGAGACGACGCTTGGCAAAGGCCCAAGACGCGGCCCATCCAAGGGCGCCACAGGGCGAAGACATGTCGCGAGGCACCAGCCTCCCGAGGACCCCTCCTCAAGACACGAGCTACAAACACTTAGCCGCAGCAGCGGCAGAAGCCTCGCGAGGCGGGCACCCGAGGCCATCCGGCCTAACGACAGCCGCGCGGTCCAGTGCCCCCCCCACGTGGGTGACGCGTGTGGCGACGAACGGCGGCAGAGGCCGCGACTGCGGGCGCAGATAGAGAGGCTTTCCTCTTTGGTGCTAAAGGGACAGCCCCAGCTGCCCACCTCCAAAGCGAGTCCCAAGGACTGCCCGTTTGGTGAAAGAGGACCAAGACAGCAAGTCGCGCAGGGCGGAGGTCACCACCGAGCCCACCGACGCGTCATGGATCATGCTTTTGCAGGCGAAGACCACCTTTAGTCAGGATAACCTGAGCGCCTGTCCCCTTTCAAAAACCCGCCAAGTGTGGCAACCCTTCCCGCCTAGATTTTCAGGGGAAGAGGACCAGGGTGGCTATAAAAGGGGGCAGTGCTGCCATTGTAGGGGGGTCGATTCCTTCGTCTCCGACCTTGTACGCGAGAACACCTTCTTGCACACTGCAATCCCAAACCACAAGCAGGAGTAGGGTTTTACACCACAAGGTGGCCCAAACCTGGGTAACCATCGTGTCCCCTGTCGTGCTCCGTGCTAGCGCTCTCGCCGTAGCCTCGCCGTGGTCACCCTTGGTCGAAAAGAACTAGCTTGCCTCCAGTGTTCGAACCTTTTGAAAGCACATTTGCTCCCTTGGTGGTTTTGGTAATTTATAACAACATATATCTCATTGAACTAATAAACATTCAAGTGAAAGATTTCAGGAAGTTCAATGATTGGCATGGCAAGGACTAGGAATGTGGACCCTTCAAAATGCTAAGGACATACATTGGCAAAAGCTCAAGACTCTTCCTTTTTGGTTTAGTGATCCAAGATCACATTGAGTCCATAGGAAAGCCAATACTATTAAAAGGGGATGAGGTTTTGATAATGATCTATTTGCTCAAGTGCTCAATGATATTGCTCCAAAACCCTCAGCCACTTCCTTCATTCAAATCTGTCCAAAACCATAAAAGCCAACTCGGTTCCACCGAATCACTTTCATCCGGACCCACCGAGTTCATCAAGACAGTGCCACTCGCCAAACCCTAACAAATCGGATCCACCGATATGGATCTCGGTCTCACCGAGATGGGTGACCATCTTTCTATTGCCTAGTTGCAATTCTTTTGGTCCCACCGAGATTGCACTCGGTAACACTGAGATGGAGTGACCAAGTTTCTGTTGCCAAGTTGCATCATTTCGGTCTCACCGAGATTATGCAATCGGTGCCACCGAGACTAGGTCTAGCCCTTACCATTGCACATCGGTTGCTCCAAGATGTTCCATCCGGTCCCACCGAAACTTCAAACATTCATATCTTTGCACAGGTCGGTCTCACCGAGATTCTGGTTTCGGTGCCACCGATTTTGGTCAAATGTGTGTAACGGTTGGATTTCGTGTGAAGGCTATTTATACCCCTCCACCACCCTCTTACTGAGTAAGGGAGCCATCAGAATGTGCCTACACTTCCACCATACATTTTCTGAGAGAGAACCACCTACTCATGTGTTGAGATCAAGACATTCCAATCCAACCATTTGAACCTTGATTTCTAGCCTTTCCAGGTTGCTTTCCACTCAAATTTTTCTTCCACCATAGCCAAATCTGTGAGGAAGTTTTGAGTGTTGGGGAGACTATCATTTGAAGCACAAGAGCAAGGAGTTCATCATCAACACACCATCTATTACCTTTTGGAGAGTGGTGTCTCCTAGATTGGTCAGGTATCACTTGGGAGCCTCCAAGATCATGTGGAGTTGAACCAAGGAGTTTGTAAGGGCAAGGAGATCGCCTACTTCTTGAAGATCTACCCCGAGTGAGGCTAGGCCTTCATGGACGTAAGCCATGGTGGAATAGGCAAGGTTGCTTCTTCGTGGACCTTTTGTGGGTGGAGCCCTCCATGGACTCGCGCAACCGTTACCCTCCGTGGGTAGAAGCCTCCATCAACGTGGATGTACGATAGCACCACCTATCGGAACCACGCCAAAAATCATCGTGTCTTCATTGCGTTTGAAATCTCTGACCCCCTCCTTTACTTACATGTGCAATTGTTTACTTTCCGCTGCCACACTCTTAGAATTGCATGTGTACGGTGTTGCTTGACTTGTCACACTTGCTAAAATCTGCCCACAACTAAAATTGGGAAAAGGATAGATTTTTATTTGGTCAAGTAGTCTAATCACCCCCCTCTAGACATACTTTCGATCCTACAAGTGGTATCAGAGCTTTGGTCTCCATTGCATTGGTTTCACAACCTAGGAGAGTATGGCGTCTAGTGAGAGTAATCACTACTGGAATCAGGCACTTTGCCGTCTGCTATAGCAGACGGCAAAGGCATGCTTGGCGGACGGCAAAGGCTTTGCCGTCAGCCAGCAGACGGCAAACACTCCGGCCGAACGGCTGCCGGCAAAGGCCGCTTTGCCGTCTGCTGGCAGACGGCAAAGAACTTTCCTTCTTTGCCGTCTGCCAGCAGACGGCAAAGAGCGTGGACGGCACAGAAAAGGTTCCATCCCCGTTAGGTGGCTAACGGCGCTCTTTG